>OY390732.1:31971138-34371138 GCA_959613385.1 Geotrupes spiniger
TCCTCTGTATAGGCAGAATTTTGATGTGAATTTAATGTGCATTTTGCCGCGCTGCAGTGTGAATTCGAATAGAAAATAATAAAGAAGGATACGCCAAGACTAAAGAAGTCCAAGAACGATTGTATGAATGGAAAGATGGCTAGTCAAGTTGTCGATTATTGTTTTGCTTGGAAAATAACGAAAATAAGGTAAAGGTAATTTTTCAACCTAGTTCTCAAAGGTCGGCCCACCAAACCATATTTCCTTCGATTATACACTCTTTGCACCCTCTATCCAAATTGAGATCACATAGAGTGGCGTAGGGTTTTATTATTTTGTATTAAAAATAATAATAATGGTTTATACTTTTGTTAATAAAATTTCAATCTTTTTATTAGCACTGTAATGGACCATCAATTCAACAAATCTTTATGTCGCCATGACAAGAATAGAAAAAAAAAACATTTATTGGCATATTTGTTTGTAAAAATAATATTTCTTCTTCAAATTTACTTTCCCTTCCCCCATGTCTATGTATGTGATTTTTTTCTGGTTCCCTTTTCTGTCACTCCTTCTTTTCTTGCTACCTTTTGTCTTCTTCCCGCTCCTTCACTTCTGTGTGCGCCTCTCTTCGACCACCTCTCTCTCTCCTTTTCCTCTTAATCTGTACCACTCATATTTTCATTAATTGCCCTCATCATCTTTTTCCTCCCGTCTTCTCTCTTCTCCTTTAATGTTTCCAGTAAATCCACCCTCCTACCCTTCTCTCCCAACACCTTCTCCCCCATTCTCTTCCTCTCTTTCTTGTCCTTGCTCCATTTCGTCTGTTTGTACTACCCTCAATAATGTTTCCACTCCTTTACCACATATCTCCTACATTTGGTACTCTTCTCCCATGCAATATTTGTTCGTTTTCTCCTCGTTTTCATATCCGAATCTGGCTATTCCTCTTTCCTTTTCCTCCACCTTTTCCCCATCCAGACATTTTGGTCTCCTCCCGAATACTATTATTTCCCTATATTTTTCATTAAATTTTGAATTCCTTATCTTGCCGTCCCTTTACTGCGCTTGCACCTTTTCAGCTTTTCCACTACCTCCCTCTCTAATACACCCCCGCCTTCTTTATACCTTCTCTATGGACAGTTCCCCTTTTTCATAAATTTCCTTCTGCTTTCTTCCCGGTTTGAGGAATCCCTCCCCTGTCTTCTGCCCCTCCCCTCTATCTCTTCCATCACTCTTTCCCCCAATCCAATCTACTACCTCTCTCGCCTTTTAATACTTCTTCATCCTTTACTACCATCCTCGGCGCCTTTACCTCCGATATGTCTCTCCCTGTCTCACGATATACGATGATGTAGACTTTTCTAGCTGCAGTGTTCTTTTCATCTGTTCCAAATATGCCCTCTATAACTTGCTGTTTTACCCCACCCCCCTACATCGTTATGCATCATGCGCGGCGGCTGTCCCAGATTTTCATTGCCTCCGCAAATCCCTCTTTCCCCCTTCCCCACAGTCTCTCTTTTAACGCTTTTGCATATGCGAATCAACTGCTCTAAACACCTATTATTCTCCCTCAACACTACTCCCAAGTACGTCCATTCTCTTACCTGTTCTATAGCTTCTCTCTTCCAACTCATTTGAACCTCCTTTAGTTTTTCTCCTTCTTTCTTAAATACCATGACTTTGTCTTCCTCGTGTTCAATTCCAACCTTCTTTTTTCTAGGAACCTTTCCAGCTTGCGTGACATTTCCCTTAGCCCTTTCTCAGTTTCCGCCACCGTGAGGATGTCGTCTGCGTAAGCGAAGGACCAAATCCTGTCCTTGCTCAACTCCACGTCTTCCATCTTGTCCATTTCTCAACACCTCTTCCAATTTCAATGTACATATTAAACAATTGAGAGCTTAATGGGCATCCTTGTCTCAGTCCTCTTGACGTTATGAACATTGTCCTTGTCAGTAATCTTCTATTTTGTACCGTCACGGACTTTACGCTGCTGGGATTTGTGTTGCCAACCGTTTAGCAGAACATCTTGACAAAATTGACATTTTTTTCAGATAAACAGGTTAAAATTCAAAAATTTTTTGCTGGCTGCATTGCGGGACACGCGTTCATTTAAATTAAAATTTAAAGAAAGGTAATTTTATATTCTTTCTTTCTTATATTTGTCGTTCTTTTTTGTATCAATTACTCAATATAAATTTTAAATTAAATGTTCTTGTTCAATTGTGTATTAATATGTTGCTTTAGTTAGTTAGTGGTAGCTTTAGTGGTTACTGTTTTAGGTTAGTCCTGTTTGCAACCCAAATAAACAAGTGAATAAATAAATAACTAAATAAATATGTATCCTTTCGAATGCTGCTTCAAGTCTATAAACACTGCGAATAATTTTCCTCCTCTCTCTCAATTAAATAATTTAACACCAACAAGTTATCTCTGGTTCCTCTTCCTGCCCTGAATCCTGCTTGTTTCTAAGATAATATCGCCGTCTTTGCAGAATAGATTAATTTTAATTATTGACGTTTCGGGGAACGGTAGGCATTCTGTCATATCTTTTCTTCTCAACTTCTTGGGGTGATGCTTTGTGTAACGTTATTATCCTTCGCAATAAAGCACAAGTGCGGTAATTTGATTTTGATTCCATTGACCAATGGAGAGGAAGAATATGACACACCTTCCTTGCACACCACACTTAGCCCCAACCGTTTATGTTTAAGCAATTTCTTCTATCTTTCTGAACGCCTAGTAGGAGATGCAAAGGGTACCCACCCAAATTATGTAAATTGTGGACTTATTCAACGTCGAGCGTCTCCAGCATGGACGCTAAATCATTTTTCGCTTTTGTCACAAATTAAACTGTCCCCAGTGCACCATAAATATTAGTGGATAATGAAAATGCGTAAGCTTTAGTAATTAATAAAATATACAAACAAATCTTAGCATATCATTTAAATGGAATCAAGTGTAACACAAACTGTAGAAATTCGTATATTCGATTTAACCATATATTCGATTTAAGCTAACCATCCATCAGTATTACTGTCGCAAGCAACATTGAATAAAATAGGGCCAATCGAGTTTTACTTGACAAAACCTACAGAATAGAAATGGTCACAAAACATCAGTAAAGGTGAAAATTCCAGTATCTAACGTTCCCAGTAAGTGTGTGAGTCAATTTTCAATTATCCTTAACGCTAGCCCCTGAATCTGTACCTACTGGAACGTTGAATGTAAACTTAATAAAAAACATATAATTTGATGTTCCAAATTTAAAACAATATAACTTGTTGCTATAAATCATTTTAATTCAAACCGTTAAGATACACAAGATCATAATACACGTGTCTGCTACATATGTATATGGATCTAATATCTGCGTGATATGTAAACGAAATCGAATTTGCGGTAGGCTATGATTGGGTATGCGAATCTCACATTTCAGATTTAGTTGAGCTCAAGGAGGGTAAATTGAAATAGGCCGATAATTCCCGTTTATCTCTGGTATTGGGTATTATAATGATGACGACCGCTATCAATATCACTTTACAGGGTAGAATTCTACATCGCCACTCCATTTCATATAAAAGTACTACATCGCGCAAATATGTGTTATTGAAAAACGTACATACGAGTATAACCTATTTTTCAAGTAATAAAAGAACGATGACGAATGTCTATGCGACAGCACTCATTACTTGTGATGGGTGAAATCCCTAGAATACTACACAATAACTACAACATAAAATATTGTAGGATGTCAGTTACGAAATCGAATATTTCCTTGCCGCCTTCTGAAAATAAGACAATCTGTCAGTTCCATCGGTCAAATATACAATTTTAGTTATGTGAGGCATTCCGCGTTCAATGTTTTAATAAAGTTATATTTTCAGCAATTGTTAATTACAACGAGGAGTCGTATATTATTTTCGAAAATCCAGATTTAACAATACATCGTTACATTACTCCTACGTTGCTATAGAACAGTAGAGGAAAAACTGATATTCTAACACCAAGTTCTCCCGAATAATTTTTATAGCTATTAGCTATCTCCTACTCAAGTTAAAATTTCTCTCACGATTGTTTTATTCCGAATATAGTTCATTCATGCGGTGCGATTGCTTTAGATTACCATTCTATGTAAAGTATTTCGTTTTTATCTTTTCAATCACTCCCAGCATTAAAATATCGCTCTAAGTAATTGCAAAGGTTTATTTAGTTGTTTATTTAAAAGTATCGTAAAAAAGTGACTAGTTTAAATAAGTTTACTTAAACGTTAATAACACTATATACAAGTAAAAATAAAAATATATATCTAGTGCGTTTATAATTAATAAACCAATGGGTCCAATGTTTAGCTATTTTACAAATGTCAACAACTTTGAAGCTAATATAACGTAATACTATAAGTTCAATATTGTTAATTATTTTACACGCATTAATAATGTATTCAACATATAAATGCGATATGTTTACCCAAAATACCATATTAATTACCGTCATTTTTGTTACCCCGACCATCTATTGTTTGTGTGCTCTATCGAAAAGTTGAATATCTATAAATGCTTCTGATGTTTTTGTATTACCTTTTAGTATGTTGTATATTGTTTGTTTATTGGCAAAAAAACGTGGCATAATTTATTCTCTTATAAACCCTCATATGATTCCTAATGGTGGTTTAAGTTTTCCCATGAGTGTACTCTCTTACTTAGTAATAATGTAATTCTTCGATAGTTACTGCATTAGTCGTGTCACCCATTTGTATATTGCTAGGACTATACCAATCCATCGATGCGTTCTTCGTATGCTGTGATTTTCTACATGTTCCTCAGAACAACTTCGTTCCATTTTCGTCCACGTTCTTGAACATCTACGGTGTCTTGTTTGATTGCATTATACCATATTTTATTTTTTGCTTCTTTTACTTATTCCTATATAATTTTCTCTTTGTTCTCCTCCTGTATCTACCAGTATTCAAATTTATAGTATATAATTTTCCTAATAGATGATGTCCTTATTTCCATCTCTTCATCGAGAATGCACGTCACTAGCCTGAAGGTAATCCATCACTCACTATATATATTCGATATTTGCTGCTTTTGACAAATTCATCTAAAACAAGCTCGCTATATTTTGCTGTGTGCGGGCAAATTGATATCGTTGGGAGAAGGATGCGGATTGAAAGTGCTTACGTCCTGGAAATTCCATTATTGGGAGGGTTTGAACGATTTTACATGACATGGACTCAATCTTTAATGAGTTTACTCCACATCGAATTTTGAGTTTCTTGAGGTCTGTATAGATTGAAGCTGTCTTCACGTTCGATTGGATTGTTTTTGATTTGATATGTGATTTGGTGGCAAAAATTATTAAAAATGGTGAATGGTGATCATATTAAACGCAACGATATAGTGGTGGTTTAAAAAAATCTTGTACATGTTATGATTTTCATTGGGAGTCTAAACTATGCGAACTAGTTCATGCTCGAAATACTGTTACTCACTTGCAGTCAGGAAAAACTCTTTCTCGAGCCGTAATCTTCTCCCAACACAGTCATCTTAAGATGCTCAGAGATATTCAACTGAGACTATAGAAGTACGTGGTTTGTAGATAAGGTTCCATTGAAACACAATTTCAGGTGATATCTTAACTAAAAACAAATTTTCGGACATGGTGACAAAGCTGGGTGAATATAAAACCTTCGAAGGTGAAAACAAAACTGGATGAGAGAGGACGGGTCATTTTTCAAAGAATCGTAGCTGCTGTATTTGGATTCATTGCCATCATAAAAATCAGTCCACTCACTATCTTCAATGGATGGTTGGTTCTTTTTAGTATGTATTACAAAGCCAGGAAATTACACAAAACCTCTAAAATACAATTTCAGAAATATGCAATCTAAACATATAGTGGTTCGCAAGACAGAACGTTTCTGGGTGGACTTATCAGTGATCTGGCAACTGAGTGAGAAGCAAATGTTAAAACCATTTGGCACCTAACAGAGCCTTCTTGAGCAGAGCTCAACACTGCAATGTTAACATCACTGAAGGTCCAGCATAAAGCCTGAACTCACATGGAAACAGAAAACAAGAACGTATATACCGTATTTTTAAAACACTATAGACAGTGAAGATAGGAAACTGAAAAGCATTGTAAAAATGTTAGTTGAAAAATACAAATCAAGTACGGTTCTAGAATTTTTTCAAAATATTGTTTCACGAAATAAAAATAAATTATCACAATATGGATTTCTTTCCTTGGGGCCACGTTCTAAAAATGTTGTGTACAGGCACCCTATTGATGCAGAAGAACAACTCAGGGGTGGCATTCAGGAAGCTTTTCCTACAATTACTCCTGAAATGGTTACAAATTCTAAACGGAGTCTGTTGCGGCAAGCACGGTTGTGTTTGCAAATGAATGGGGGCTACTTGGAGCACTTGCTGTGATTGTATTTATTTTCGATTCGTGATTCCTTTTGGCTATGTTGTTTCTGTCGTTATCATCATGTTGCTATACCATTTCTCCTGCTTTTTTAAGATACGTTCAATATTATCTGCCTTAACCTAACATGTTGATGTTGACACTTTAGCGGGCATTCGTTCTGACATTATTTAATTGTGACAATTTATAAACTTATCAACCTTATTCACATTAACACCTCAGAGTTCCCTTTCTAGCATTGGTGGATTTTAGACGTCTCACAATTCTCTTATACAAGCCATTAGTTGTTCTTCAGTTGTGTTTTTAGAATCAAGATTGTCATCAGCATTTATCTGTTTTCTCTGGGACGCGAGTTCTGGGACACCTGTATATTTTTACAGAATTTTGTTTGTTTTTGTTTGTATATGTTTCTATCTTCACCAACCTCTTTCCAGGATTTTTCATTTTCCTGGTTTATTGTCTCCTTGATCTTTTATTATTTTCCTTAGTAGTATACCTTTTCACTTTAATACACTACTACTACAACTACAGCAAGTTATTAGTTTATTGTAGCTTCTTTTGCAATTCCACATACTTTCATTGGTGCATCCATAACTATTTCCTTATATGTTTTCCAAGTTCTACTTATTTTTTTATTCTCTAATCTTATGTTTCGATCTGTAATTTTTTCTTGAATCCCCTTGATATTTCAAATATCTTCGTTCCTTAGGTTATTCTGTTTCTGTGTTCTTTGTGCCTCACTCCTAGTCTTCTATTTTGTCCACTAACATATAGTGGTCATTTTCTATTGCTGTTCTTCTGTAAAGTCCTATATATTTTATTTCTTCTCTAGTTGTTTCTGTCCTTCCTAAATCTGTGATTCACTTCTGCCAACATCGTTTGGTATTTGAATATTTTTTTGGCATTTCCTTTGGGCGGATTCATTGACACCATTTTTCTGAATGTGGTTCCCATTGTACAAAGCTTCCATTCATAATGCATGTAATTCTCGTGCCTCTCCTGTCTCCAACCCCATAGGTCTTATCGTCACTGCAGATTTACTCCACCGTAGGTCAAACTCTTCTCGGTGTTCATATATTACGATATTGATGTATTTTTACAAATCTATTTTTATTTGACTCTTTGCTTTCCACTTTTTGAAGTTCTACAATATGTGAATATTGGTTTTTCTATACAATCAAGGATCGGAAATATAACATAAAAACAAAAAGTAAGCCATTTGGGAAATAGTGAAGAGGCTGCCAGCTCTCGGCGATAAAAAATCGTCACAAACATATATATATGAAAAGTACATTTTGCTTACTTAAAAAAATGTTCAAAAATGTAATATTTTTAACTTTATAAGAACATTTTACAAATTCATTGCGTGGAAAATATGATAAGAGTAAATTTCCGATTGAAATAATGCTTCCAAAATACGAGGGTTTCTTCAGTACTATATATAAATCTTAAAGTTTCATAATTTTAGCTTTGATAGTTTGGGCGCTCGAGAACACATATAGAGACTTTTGACTATCTCTTAGCATTAATGCAGTTAGAAATATCTAGAAATCTAAACATAAATATAAATACAATCTTTAAAAAATAGTCACAATTAACAATTGCTGTGCCTAAAACGTAATTTTATATTTTTCGGCGTATATAAAATACAGACCAAAGCTTTATAAATACACGTGTGCGATTAGCTACGTTATTGAGTTGAAATGCTCGTCACTTTTTGAAAAGCTGCCATGTCGAGTTTAATATTCATTCAATTAATATTCGTGTATCATCAATGAAATCGCAGTTCGAACATGCAGCAATGCATATTGTCTAGCAGGTGATACTAGTGTTTGCTTAATTTAAATTCGTTCATTATCATTTGTTGCTCTTTCTTTATTTTATCTCTATCTGATTTACGTTAGTGGTTTGGTTTATTTAATTTTGTTTGCATTTATTTCTACATTTTAGTCCGATTCACATTTATGGTCGAATATTTATTATATACAATTTCATCATTCATTAAAAAAATTACACAATATACAATCGGTTATTTAAAAATCTGCAGTGGTCCGCACCGAACTATGTTATACTTACATATACTACAATTTCTGAAAAAACTTTTCAAATAATATAAAAATAGGTGTTTTGATATCTTGTACCGTTTTCGAGATTTTGCTCTCAACATAGGATGTTTTATTTCTTGCCGTATACAAATCTTAAGTGTAATTTTCATAATGTTCAATAGCTTCAATAGTTTAGGCGCTAGAACGCGCACACATATACGTCATTCCGAAAATAGTTAGAATACGCTTAGGGAACGGTCAATACATCTTTCTCATGCCTAAAGTAAAAGAACGTGAAAATTACGTCGTCTTGGAATTTTAATGTCCCTTTTAATTTCCCTTTTAACTTGTTGTTAACAGTTCCTTAGCTAATCGCCAGGCCAGGCCATAAGTTGTGCAGATGCATGCATGCCCAGATCATATTAAATTGTACTCCATACTTGTGGGCAAGCTGGCCTGTCCCTTAAATGATGACACTTGCTACGAACTCAGACCAGACTACAAGAAAATAAGTAAAATGACACCGTGATCCGTTGAAAAAGATAGCAGAGAGTCACTGGTTTATAAATGTTTATAAATGCATTAATTAAAGGTACCAGAAGGCGAGCATTAATAATTCTCTTCTACGCCCTCAAGTTAAATGCGGTTTGTGGATTGCTCTCCTTGATGTTAGTCGATATTACCGCAAATTATTACTGGGGGTGTATTCAGACAATTAGGTTCTAATCACTAATAAGCTAAACTTGGCTATTTGATTGGTTGAGTGTATTGCTTTATGCATGAAAACAATTTCTAATAAACGCTTCGCACATTCAATACTGATTTTTTATATAAATATTGTTCTATAACTTTTAGAACACTGATGTAAATGACAAGTTATTGCGCTAGTGGTTGATTTCATATCATTACATATCTTGTTACATTTTAATAATACAATTGAACTATAAAATATATTATTACGTAATTATTTACGTTATGATGTACTACATACGATAGCGTCGAAAACATATATCTCTAACAGATTGTAAATTTTCATGATTTCATTTAAAAAAGGGCACCTTGAGATGAGTGAACAATTAGGAGCTCAAATGGAAAAGAAATTGAGATAATAAATTCGATAGGGCGAAACATGTTTACAATATTTGATATATCGAAAAATTAGAGAAGTGGATTTAGAAAGCGTCCAAGCCAGGATGCAACACGTCACACGAAAACTTCGTCTCATTGAGCATAGAGGACCATTAGCAGCGATCTAACTTATAGGTGTTAAAGTCTAAAGTCAATTAGTTATTTTTATTTTATGTTTGATTAATAAAGGTTTCTTTTGTTTAAATTATATCTTGTTAAACTTTTTCCCAAAACTTGAGAGACAGGTGTTATAACTTCCGGACGATAACTAGAAGAAACAGAAATAATGTTAATGTTGGGAAAAATTAGAAATAGCAATAGAAACAGCAAGAGTTAGTATATATCTAGCAGGAGACATAAATGGCAAAGTAGGGAAAAGAGAAGGTATATACACAGAGACTATTAGAAAATGGGGAAAAGAGAAAAGATACAACAACCGAAAGAGCCTGCTGGAATTCTCGATCTAATTATAGTTATAGAAACAAAGACATACACAAATACACGAGAGAGGAGTTGAGCAGAGGGGAGAAGACAATTATGGATTACATAATAGTAGAAAAGAGAAACAGAACTGCCATAAGAGAAAGAAAAGAGGGTACAAGGTAAATAATGATCACTATTTATTAGTGGTAGAAATCAAAGTAAAGGACGCAAACTAAAAGAAAGACGAGACAGAATATAAAATGAAGAAAAACACATAACTTATAAGATCGTACAAATTAGAGGGTAAGATAACGGCTAAGAGATACGAAAAAAGAGTAAAATTTCAAATACAGAACCTGAACCCAAAAACTGAAAAGCTAGTAATTGAAAGGATGAGGGAAGTATTCAGGAAAATCATTATTGGATCAGTGCAGGAAGTGTGTGAGAAAAATAGCCAAAGTTAGCATACAAGACAAACATCATGGTGGAAAGTAGACATTAAACAGGAAGTGAAAGTTAAAAAGAAGAGTTGGCAAACATACATAAATAAGAAGGCGATAGCAAGATGTGAGGAATATAAACAGCAAAGTAAAGTAAAGAACATGGTAACCGAATCAAAGCAGAATACATGGAAAGAGGTCGGTGACAAGATGGAGAGAAATAGTAAAAGTAACCAAAAAGTTCTACAGAGACTTGAGAGACCTAAATAAAAAGATAATCTAATAATAAAAGGAAAAAAGGAGATATATTAACCGAAGGAAGAGAAATACTGGAGAGATAGAAAAAATACTTCCAGAAATGGAAGGACGTGAAATCGAACAACAAAAGTGGAAAGAGGAAGCGGTAGATCAAGAACAAAAATTATAAGGAGAAATGGTAGAAGAAAATGAAAATGTGGAAGAATTAACAGAAGCTATTAAAATATTGAAAGATGGAAGAGCACATGAAGCTGATCAGATTACGGGGGAAATTGTAAAGAAATGGTACAGGGAGGAAGGCCTTTCATACTAAAACACAATGGGAATAGGCCAATATGTAAAAAGGGATTTCAAAGACTGTAACAATTACAGGGGAATAACATTAGGAGCACAATAATGGATCAAGTACTAGAAAATCGACTAAGAAAACAAGTCGAACCGACATTAACAGAAGTACAGGGTAGATTCAGTAAAGGTAGAAGCTCGCGTTAAAAGAAATAATAACTAGAACACTGGTTACATCAAAAACAGCATATTTAAAGAACGTAAATATAACGAAACCAGAAATTGTGTTATCAGTAAACCCTTAAGTCTGAAATATTCGTAAACAAAGAGGGGGGAAAGACAGGGGGGCGCTTAAGTTCTATTTATAACCTTCATGGACGAAGTAATCAAAAGCACGACACAGAAAGCGAAACCGCAGAGTTACAAAATGCCGACCAAATAAATTTAGGAACCAAAAACTAACGGAAAGTGTGGAAGATCAAAGGAGACTTGGGATGATATAATAGGAAGAATTTTACAGAAGAAGGGTAAGAGGCAATGAAACTTGCACAGAATAGAGAGGAATAATTTTTTTTATTACTTACACCCTACACCTTCGGGTAGAGAGGTTTTATGTATATTCAGCCAGGTTTGTTATTAGATTAAAATTTTAAATTATTTAACGTTAAGTATAATATTGCATTGTATCAATGGAATTGTTATATTTATTTCATATTTTCAATCATGTTTGATGATAATTGTTTTTCATGGTCTGAATGGTCGATTTTTATGGTCGTTGTTTTCACATTATTGGTTCTTAAAATGTATGTGTTATAGATGTTTAATAAAAAATAGTTTTGCATTAATGTACAAGAGAAAATCATTTCAACAGCAACAACAGCAAATTAATAGTTAGAGTCAAATTTCATCTTAAGTTATCCCCACTTTTAGAGAACATATTTTAATTGGTAGATTATACACGTTTAAGAAAGATTGCCAACTAATTTACGGGATATCCTTCATCTCCGTTAACGTTGGCGAAGCTGAACGAATTGATAGAAATATCAATCAAACTCATTACAAACCAAATTGTGCATTTAATTACGGATAACAACCGTTGCTGTGAAGCTGAACTGGCGCAAGGGCAGATATACCTAACTTATTTCGTTTAATGAAATTTAAAATTGTTCTTTAAAGATTTTTTAAATCTCGTAACATTCTAACAGTTGTGGTTTCGATGTCATGTCGAAGACTTAACAATTATTTAGACAAATTCAACATCGTCAGTATATTTTCTCATTTTTTGTAACATCAAGTGCAACAGTTCACTGTTCAATGCACCATCTTTTTAGAAATATCTGAAAATATAGCGGAAAACTCATGAGAGCAAATATCCACTATCCGTTAGCCGATTTTTAGATGGACGGATACAAGTGTGTATACATGTAAGCACGCATGCATGCACACTGATGCACAAAGCCGTAAATGGCCATATCCTATTCGGGAAACTACACACGAATTTGCTCCGATAACTCTAATCCGATTGTTTTTCATAAAACAATACTGTTATAAACGTAACAAAATATACCCGTTGTTGTTGACAAGCTCCTTATAATATTAATATTAACTAGACGTGTTCAGTACCACAGAACGGGCCTCGCAAGTTTATCATTATCCCAGAACGGTATTTGCATTAAACTTTAATAACCGAATTCTTTGAAATATCGTACACATTTTCAGTAAATTGTTAGCTAACAAAATAAAATTGAAAAACTATGTGCTGTAATGAAATAATCTTTAAAGTCCGTCTTCGCATCGTTTAGCGCTTGCAGTGTAAAGTTTAACACATATAAATTTAATTAGCTCATAAATAACGCAAAAAAGCAGATGTCGGCGCGAACTTATCGACTGATCCACGTCTTTGTACGACCGCCGCGCTATCAGCAACGCACAGTCACCTAAGCTGTTGCTCACACAGCCAATACTGACGTTAGCTCCGGTCTGAAAGCTTTTACCGGCAAATATACGTGGATGTGTTTTCAAACCGACAATATGCACAAAATATCAAAATAGGTGGTAGAACAAAGAGCGATGATTAATCGTCATTAATTATCAACATATCAACAAACATTACTATATAATTATATATTTGTCAAAACAGCGACTAGTGCAGACCATAGAGCTTTTAATAAGAACAAAGTATAATATTTTTACACATTCAAAGTGCAAAGCGTAATTATTTCAAGAAACAGTATGGCGTGCACATTTGCAACGGTACAAATAGTACAAAAGAGCATGATTTAAAATCTGAAGTATCAATTTTATTATTTATTATTTACGTCAACTGGACTAACGCCAAATGGGCTCGTGTTTTGTTCACAGACGAGTCTAGATTTTGTCTGTTTAACAATGATAGACGTGTGAGAGTATTTCGATGACGAAACGAAAGATATGCCCAATGTAACATAAGACCAGTCCAAGCTTTTGGTGGCGGATCAATAATGGTATGGGGTAGCACCTCTTCAACGGCTTACACAGAATTGCAGGTGATAAATGGAGGTTCACTGAATAGTCACCGATACATCACGGAAATCGTAGAACCACATGTTGTGCCGTATGCCCCCCCCCCCCCCTATATTGGCGATGATTTTATCTTAATGCAAGATAATGCTAAACCACACATTGCTAGAATAGTGAGAGAATACTTTGAACAAGTGGGTATTCAGGTCATGGACTGGCCATCAAGAAGTCCAGATCTGATTCCTATAGAATATTTGTGGGACATGTATGTATTTATCAATATTCAAAACATTCATTCATTTGTTCGAAACGACAAATAACAATGTGATACTTTTTAACATTATTGAACATTTGAAGAAACCAGAAAGAGCATTGCAAGAGCACGATTTTAAATATATTGCAGATGCAAATGCAAAGCGTGTCGTTATTACAAATTTGTACATATAACAAACAGCAATGCAAAACATGTGACTTTCCATGTTATTAGACATTTCTACATTACCAATCGTAAAGCTTTCAACATTATACCGAATTGTAATTTTAAAAACAACAGGCAACTTATTCGAATATTCCGTCAAAGAAATGTTGCCAAATATAAATAAATTTGACTATTTGTGGTAATTAGGATCGCAGTGTAGCTTCAGAGTCAAAATACAATTAAATACAAATTAATGTTGCAATTACAACACGATTTTAGCGAAAATTATTCTATTGGACTGGGGGAGGGGACGTGATTAAAAATTGGGTCCCAAAAAAAGGTCGAGAAACGTTGCATTACGATATTGAAAGCATGAAAGTGTCACTATAATGTCGTGAAAGCTCATTAAACCGGTTGAATTTGCAAAAAGAATACATCATAACCCAACCCTACTCAACGTTGCAGTAATTATCAATATGTAAATTTAAATCACCTTTCATACATTTTGATGCTCGTTATGCTCGGATAGCATGTATAAAAAAGTTTTTTCTGTACTTCACATGGCAATTCACATTTATTTAATGCAGATACGTACCAAACAGATTCATATTTTGTGTTGCTTTGATAGCGATTCATTTTATTCACATTTACTTACTGCATCAAACATCCCACTAATTGACATGCATCATATACAACAATTTTGTACTAATGTAATTAAAAGCGATGTCCTTGCTAATAGCTCAATTCCACAGTCGAGCGGCCGCTGGCATGCGAAGTTATCAAGTTTGCATGGTAGAGAAAAAAATTTAATCAACGCCAATCCATGTTCATTTATATTGCAAACATGGGAATAAAATCGTGTTCCTTGATTAAACGAAATAATTTTCATATTTGCCGTTCTAAGTAATCAGACCCGGTTAAAAATCGATATCGCGCGATACCGAATGTTTAAATCTTTGAAAAGATTGAAACCGGTTGCTCTTACAATGCAATACTCAAGACACATATTTAAAACTCAATGAAAACTAACATTTCGTCAAAAAATTTACAATCGCAGCAACTCTTTCGTGATAGTCTTGATGAGCCTCAAGACAAATAATAAAAAAAATCTGCAGTAGTCGGCACTGAACTTTCTTATACTTACTTGTACTTGATTTTTCGAAAGAACTATTCAAATAAAAGTTGTTTAAAATTTTAATATCACTAACTTTTATAAGATTTTCTTTTAAAGGATACCTGTTCTAGATACTTGTCGCGGGCCGATGGCAATAGAAAAAATTTGCAGTGTCCATCATTGGACTTTGTTATACTTATATAAACTGTTATTATATAAATTGTTATACTTACATAAATGTCCTTAAACATTAGGTATAAGAAAGTAATAAATGGTTAAATTTAGACAGCAAGGATGCCTAATAATTTTCTACTTCTTTGAATCTGAGGACCTAAAATTTTTTTTTAATGTTAAGGGTTTACGATTTTTAAATATTCTTATGATAATTTTGAAAGATTTTTCGGACGATTTTTTTACAATTTCCAGATTGTTCTTTCATCAAATGAAAGAGAATAATAAACTGCGTCAATTGTTACTAAAATCTTCTCTTCATACTCTATCATTAATTTTTTACGCTACTATTAATATTAAAAATGCAGGTAATGTATACTATGGGTGGACGTGCTTCTGTTGACACAACTTACTACGTCAGATTTGATTTAAATTACATTCGTAGTGAATTCTATCTATTCGGTATGTTAGAACTTATAATAAATTGTTGTGTACCTGTGTTTAATTATAAAAAATGAGCTAGGTACAATTTACGAAGGCTTAGGAATGTATTCTACATAAGCTAGGCCTAGCTCCAATATTTACTCTTTACCAGCTCCCCATTTAGAAGCACAAAATGGTAATGATGTTAAAAGAAAGACAAAATTATAACCTGTAATAAGCTAAAATTTATTTTTGGAAGTTTCCTTTTTCATAATAAATATTTAATTTTTAAATGTATGCATTGAAAAGTCTACGCTGCCTAGCTCGACTAAGGATGTTTATAGCAAAAACATTTTATAGTTGCATTTTTGTTGAACGGAAGAGGAAAGTAGAGTTCAGTATGATATTAGTTAACCTTTTTCATAATAAAATGTATCTCGAAACGAAGATTATTTCTTGAATGCTGTAACTTTGAATTTACTGCAGGCGTAATTTAAATCAATTACGGAGTACGGTCGCCCATAAGAGAATATTTTAGTATCTATTGACGCGATTTATTATTCTCTTTCATTTGATGTCATTATAATTTTTATCGTTGGAAATGGGGAGCAGAAATATGCATAAACGTATATTCCAATGCGATTATGCTATGTTCGTGTTTTTCCACCCGGTGGAAAATAATATTGCTGTTATATAAAAATTTGAATTTGGGGAAAAATAACAGTATAAAGCGTGCAGTGCAGTGAACTGAAAATATAACCGCATATAAATTCTTTTTATAAATAAATGATTAAACACATATTTATAAATTTTAATATACAGATGGATAAAGAGGTCACACAGAAGGTCTTCCTGGAAACCGCACTCGAAGTAATGACAAACCCACAAAGTTCATTTAACACCGCACTGGCCAAGTCAACATCACTTTGATGCAACAATATGTCGACGAGGATGGACGACCATATACGTAGAAATCGATGCGCGAGACGGCGGGAACAGAGTCGTTTGCCAAACAGAAAATATAAAAAATGATAAACGTAAGTCACCACTTTCTCCCAAAATTGCATTTATTTTTAAATGTACATTTCGAATCTTCAGTAGAGTAACAATTAGACTACCTTAAAACTATACAATGCAAATATATATATACACATCGCATAAGGGTGCTAGTATAATAAAACGCCCTATTGTCCAGTTTTGGTTAGCTCCAGTAATGTGTTACTAAGCGGCGACAGGTCATTATTTAGTTTCCCATAATTTCTTTTCATGAAAATTGCTTCCAAAGTATTTAAATTGGAATTGGTGCTGTGTTGTTCTAATGTTACGTCCACTAAATTGAAAATATGCCCCGCATTCCAAAAATGTTCGGCTATTGCGGATTTAGAAATATCACGGGTTTTTTATATGTTAAGTTATGTTTTGTGAACCTAGTTTCAGCATGCCTTTAGGTTTGACAAATGTAACACTTGTCACACCTACTGCATGGTTATTTTGTAAAAAAGTTTGTCTTTATCGGTCGTCTTTATAGGTTTGAGGGTGGTAGGTAGGTGGTAGCTGTCCGTTTTTTAAAATTATATTTGCTATAGAGTTTGTTGATAAAGCGCCTGTTATAACCGTTATCCCGTCCAATTTCGTAAATGTACTCCAGTTCTTTTATAAAATTGTCTTCGACAATGGAATATTTATTAGGCGGTGGAAAGGACTATGGAACATCGATACTTACGTATTTATGGAACGTTGTAGAGCTATTTTGCATGTAATGGTCGGTGTGAGTTGCTTTTCTATAAATATTGAAAGTTAACCTATTGTCCGTTCTAGTTTTTTATATCTAAAAAAGGTCAACAATTTTCCATTTCTAATTCGTGAGTACATTTGATGGTGGGGTACTGTGAACTTAAAATATTCTAAAAATCGTTTTGTTTAAATTTTTGTTGTCCATTATGGAAACAATGTCATCAACATACCGGAACCATGTATTCGAAAACTCTGGAAATGATATTTTTAATGAACTTTCCAAATTACTCAAAAATAAGTTCGCAAGGAAGGGCGACAAAGGGTTTCCCATGGCTGTTCCGAACGTTTGTTTGCAGATTGACCATTAAAAGTAAAAATGTTTTGATCCATACATAGTTTGGTAAATGTGACGTATTCATCATATTTTAGGCGCTGTGTGTAAAATAAAATTTACTGAATTGCTGAACTAACCACTTAGAAATTTTGTATGTTGCTGAGTTGATATTTGATAGAATTGGCCGATACGTATTTCCTAGTTTATGAGTTTGGGGATACTGGCATTTTTACTTCCGAGTTTGAATTTCCGATTGTCTATTAAGTTGTTGCACTGATTTAGCGTTTTTACAACACTTCTACTATAGTTCTGAATAGGATTTTTTGCAATATGTATGTATGGGCCTGCATTTAACATAATGTATTGATGAGACATATACAGATTTTTGTAAAATAGCTACCGCATTACCCTTATCTTTTTGTATATATATACAGTCTTTCTCTATTTCAATGATCCTATAATATCTTGCACTTTTGAAGTTCTCTTACTCGGTTTTTTTCAGTTGTTTTTCCAATATTTTCTTTGTTTCGTATCTAAACCTGGTTCCTTGTTCAGTGTCGAGAGACGATGCAGCATATTCTAAATGGTTTAAAATGTGTTCTATTGGAGGTTTTTTCGGTGTGATACCGTATTTCAAACCTTTGTTTAACAGTTCTTCATGTTTTTGTAAAATCAAATCGATGTCTTGTTTTTACCCAGTTGTTTATCTGGTTTTGTTCTTCTCCATTATTTGTTCTTTTGACGAGTTATTTGCGTTTCTTGTTCAGTTTGATTTGTTTGTTCATCACTTTCTTATTCAGAATATCTGGTCGAATTATGTCTAGGCGGTAGGCGAAAGAATTTTCACAGTTCAGAATAAACAGAAGAAAATATAATATAATATACCTATAAAAGCGAACGCCCGTAGCTCTCGAACTTCTTCGCGCGGATATCTCGACTTGCCAGTCTACATTCGACGTCAGAATAAAAATTATAAACATTTGAAATTATATTAAAAAGTCAGGAATTTAACCAGGAAAGGTAAGATCACACTTGTTATTAATATATGATTAAACGTAGCAACATCACAAGGAAGAAGAACCTATTTATTTTATTTTATATAAAATTTGAGTTTCATTTTATCAGAATTTTGTTTTGATTATTGGATTTAAAATATTCGTGAAATGATTAATGTCTAATACAGAGAAATTAACTATTTGGCAAGTATCACAAAATTATATTACCAACGGGCAATACAATTGATTGATCAGCGATAAATATAAACAAAGTAAGAGTAGAAATTAATGGACAAAAAACAACAAAAGAAACTCAATTAACAAATGTTACAATTAAATAAATCTCCCAATTAATTGGCACATATCCAAAACATGCAATTAGAAATTGGTGTGATTAAGAGAAAATACTGGGTTATAAAATTGCAATTAATGGCTGATGTCCGAATTAAGATAATTGGCGTATGATTCTCCTTTGCTACAGGTACATAATTACCAAGGGATCAGAATACGTACCTATATCACCAAAATAAAACGATCGTCCACCATATTCGGAACGCGTGCGCTACCCAACCGTACAACGAAAAATAAGGCACAGGAAATTTATAATTTGTTTATTTAAAATGCGTATTTATTTTCTTAAAAACATGAAATAAAAGGGAATTAAACATTGCAAAGTTTCAAAATGTATTGTTTTTCTGGTACTAAATAAAGAAGAAAGTCAGTTGAATAAAAAGAAATAAATAAATAATAAAATATAATAAAGGATCGAAATATTCAGAATTTGATGCAGCATCAATGTTGTAGAAAATAAATCTCTTGTAAAAAGAGCTAACTGAGAAATATATTGAAACAAGATATTGAGACAAGACAAAAAACGCTAATCAGTTACTGCGACGTTTCGGAGTCAAATGTGCATTTTCTTTTACTATTTTTAAAAATATGCAATATAAATATCATTTGACGTATAATTATTTAATTTAAGATTTTTTCAAATTTCAATTTTTTTACAATTTCGAATTTTTACGATTTACTGTGATTATTTTCAATAATTCCTTGAATTTTTGGCGATATTTATGGTTTTTGATAACTTTCAATTATCTTTGAGGCGTTTTTGAATGTTTTTACAATTTATGAAGATTATATCGATTTCTTACGATTTTTAATACTGTCTTATCGGTATAATTTAATTAGTGTATTTTCGATATACAATTTTAAGGATGTTTTATTTTATCATTTACGTTTTTTAGAATTTTTGACATTTTTTGCAATGTCTCAGAATTATTACAAGTTTATTAACATGTTTGGATTTTTTACGATGTTGAATGATTTTTACAATATTTTACGATTTTTTATGTATTCTTCGATTTTACAATTTTGTTACCAATTATTTTCGATTTTTTACAATTTATAATTCAAAACATTATATGTTTCGATTTCTAACAAATTACAATGATTTGTTTCGAATTTTAATGATTTATATTAATTTTTTAGTATTTATATATATAATATATATAATATACATATATAAAAAATTTAAAACGTTTTTTTACTAATTTTAACATTTTTGTTTTAAATTCGACTTTTTTTTGTTTTATTTTTTTACAAATTACAATTCTTTTTATAATTTTTACAATTCATATCGGCATTTTCGATTTTCAATGATTTTTACAAATTTTTCGATTTTTTACACTTTTCTTGATCTGTTTCAATTTTTACGATTTATTTTCGATTTTTTTTATAATTTAAAATTATTTCAATGATTTTATAATTTTTCACTATTTTTTACATATTTGTGCAATTTTTTACCATGGATTGTCACATTTTTTGAATACTTTGCAACCAAAAGTGGTTTAAAATGTTGGTATATTTAACTTTTATATGAACTACGTTTTGATAAAAAATAGAAAATTAGAAGTTAAAATATTTTGAAAATAATGGCACTGATGAAATGAAAAAAGTCAATGAAAATTATCTTCTAATGAAACCCAATAATTATTTCAAAACTATAATAAAAATCTACATTGAAAGTTTACACAAACTGGCGCGAAATCGCGAACGTTTCATGCGCCCGGGGATATTTATCGTACGCTAGGACTACAAAGAATTTTTCAACAGCGATTTTCCAGTAAATGATAGATTTTTCGAAAGAACTTTTCAAATAAAAGTTGTTTAAAATTTCAATATCCTTAACATATATAAGACCGACTTTTTCGACGACGTTTTCATCCTTGCTGTACACAACTTAAGTTTTTAATTTCATAATCCTAATTTTAATAATGTTTTTAGTCATGCCGAAAATACACAGAATAGTTCCAGGGGATCTCAAAACTTGTATATCAGTTAAAAGCTTGAGATCGAAAATGTTGGTATCAGGACAAGAAGAGCTTAAGAATACGCGTGTAGACAGTTCCAGGCTCATGCCACCAGTTCTTTAAATGAAAATTCGTTCGTTCAGTGTAAATATACAGCAGTTTAATTTTAAGTAGTTATTTATTTGTATAATTGGTTCTTCATTAACGACATTTTGTTGAATTCTTGAATTAAATAAAACTTGTGGTTTTGAATTTTAACTAGTTGCTATCATGCCAGTATATATCACTCGTGCATTTTCGTTAGCACAGCAACTCATTAAATTCAAGTCGAATTTATTCGAACCACTTGTTATATTACTACTGATTATCGATCTTCCAGTTTTTTCTTTCAAGCTATTTTTATTTCGTGTTCCAGGCTTTTTTACGTAATACTAGTGTTTTTTTTTAATAAATTTGAACTCATTTATGTGTACATTCACAGACTTTTCAATTAATTTTACACTTGAGAAAACATCAAACCATTTTATAAAACCCTATATCGATAATGAAAAATACCAACAACAAAAACAACAATTTACTTAATTTAAATATCTATTGTGTAAAAAGCTCTTTTACATGTGTTATTGAACATTCTCTTTCCTACGTTTGATTGAAACGTGTAACATCAATGTTATCTTTGGTGTAGGTATCCCATTATGGAGTGGAAATTTGCATTTATTTGTATACGTAGACAATTTAATTAATTTGCATTTCAATACAAATCGTGATAAGACAATAGCATTTCGTTGAGTAAAATGACAATGGGGAAGTTCCCATTTGCCAGTTCGCATTTCCGAGCGCAGACTGATAAATAAATAGGTTTGGTAATATTTTTGTGAAGAAAATTCATTTATTTTTCAACATTTCCCCTTTTAGCTCGACATACTCAAACATTTTTTAAACGTTTGTATCTCTTCTGAATAGTATGATTTCTCGAACCTTTTAAAATATATGTTTGTGTTAATGACGACCTCCTCGACTTAGCCAACTCTCTTTACGAATAATCTTTTTAAATTCGAAAACAGGAAATAATCACATAGGTCTAAATTCGGAGAATAACAAGTTTCTCCATTACTTTTTTAATGTTGAACAATAAGTGTAAAATAATTGCATTCATTTGTAGAATTAATTATTATTTTTCAATAATATACTCAGTGACATATAAACTGCACCATCTAGAAGGGATGGGAATTTTTGGGCCAAATTTGGCATTGGGCTAGTCTAAGGTACCAATTGATTAAAATTTGATAAAGAAAACACTTCATCTTTTTAATTTTTCTTTAATAATGTGTTGGTCCGCCCCTATTTCTGATACACTCATTGACCCGCCTTGGCATTGATTCCAGCAGGTGATCAATGTCTTCTTGGGGTATGGCATCCCAAGCAGCCTGTACGTCATGCCGTAGAGCTTCTATTGTCAACGGTGGGTTCGGTAGATTCCTCAATCTTCTACCCACCATGTCCCACACGTGCTCAATGGGCTACAAATCGGGAGATCTTGGCCGCCAAGGCAAGAGATTAACATTGGCCTCTTCAAAGAAGTCAAGAGAAACCCTTGCTACGTGAGGTCGTGCATTATCTTGCTGGAAAAGTGGGTCTTCCAGCCCTCGAAGATATGGAAGAACATGTGGTTCTACCACTTCGTCAATGTAGCGTCGGGCCTACCCCGAATGAAGAGCAAGGGTGACCTACTGCCGTAAGCAATAGCACCCCACACCATTAACCCCACAGTTCGGTGAACATGCCTCGTAATCGAAAAATCAGGATTGCGCCTTTCTCCACGTCTTCGTCTAACAGTCATCCGACCATCATGCATTCCTAAACAAAATCGCGATCCGTCACTAAAGACAACTCGATGCCACTCCAAGTTCCATTGAAGTCTTTCCGTGCACCAGGCCAAACGTTCCTGGCGATGTTGAGCAGTGAGGGGTAGCACAAGATGTGGGCGGTAAGACAGCAATTCGACAATAAACTGTTCGCAAGCCTATCGGACCACCGTGTTCACCTAACTATTGATCAGCTATTGATCTAGCTATTGATCTAGTTGTATCGGTCTCTCAAGGCCATTAGTCTTAAGCGGCGATCTTGACGTTCATTGGTTCGTCTTTGAGCCCCAGTGCCTCTTCTCCGACGTTCAACACCATGTTCAGACCACGCTTGATAAACACGCATTATTGTTGAGTGGTGCCGTCCCAAACGGTTGACGATTTCTCTAAACGAAAAACCTGCTTGTAAACCAACAATCCGCCCTCGGTCAAAGTCACTCAACTGCGATAATTGCTTGTCTATCACCACGTCTAAAAAATGACACAAACGTCAAAAATCCCATGACTACTTGATGATTGGGTTTCAAATTTTAATCAACTATTTCCCTGGACTAGTCCACTATTCCTGCCAAATTTGGTCCAAAAATTCCCACCCCTTCTAGGTGTGCAGTTTATATGTCACTGAGTATAATTAAAGTCCATTTTGGCATCGATTTAGAAATAATGTTATAAATAAAAATGAATAAATTATATTGTTTCTTAGTTCGTTAGTTACTAACATTCTACGTTATTTGAGATGCGCAACCATAGACGATAACACCAAAAAGAATTTCCATTCTTTATCATGAAAGGAGCAACATGTTAAACATGTTCGTTGTTAGTTTAATTCAAAACTAATTAACAATAACAATAAAATTATTTTGCACCTAGTTTTTACATTTTAAATTTACCAAAACTCAGTTACGTATCAATAATATAGGCTGCGGAATTGCTCTACAATTGCGTTTTTAAATTATATTGACAATGCATCGCAAATTAAATTTGATTTCGTTTCGAAATTGAATTGCCAACTAAAAATATTTGTATTGACTCAAATCGGCTGTTTATGCGTGATAGTAGTGGATTGATGGATAATCTCGGGTCAAACATCAAATTTTAAACCTAAAGTATACAGCAATATATTCGATTCATGACTTTCATTTCCTTCCCACATGCGCGCTTTCCGGTTGTAACGATTTACGCTCGCCCAGTAAACTAATAAAAGCCACGATTGAAAATTTAAAATGTGCGCAATAAAACTAGAATTTTAATTTTTTGTTGCGGTTATATTTTGCATTGATTGCAGTTAGTAACACATTATTTATTATTAAACAGCATTACTGTCCGGTCCACTTTTTTATGTGAAATTCATATACATAGATATATTTTTCGTTTTTATATTACATTACTACAAGAAATAAATTATTTTTCACGAAAAAATAAACCCAAATGTTCCCTATTACAATAGAATACTATGTTACTAACACTTATTTGTCTTATATTAATAATAATTTATATGCTGCAATTTACAGGTACGAATTATCAATAGGTTATCACAAAAGTTACGGTCCAGTTTTTTTTGTGCGGCATTTTTGTTAACAGACTAAAATAAATTGAATTTAAAACGGAAATTGTATTAGTAATAAATGTTATAAAATCGAAAAAAGCTAAAAATAGTGAAATATTCTAAAGGCAAACCAGGTGATATACTACAAGAAATTGAGAAGATTCAAGATATGTTTGAAAATATAATGAAGGAAAATAAGGAAATGAGAAATTAAATAACGAAACTAGATTAGAGAGTCTTGGGAGAGGAAGGAAGCGAAATAAAGGGATTATGGCAGGAATATAGACACGCACGATAACTTAGAATGCTAAAAGCAGTGGTGGAGAACTTTATGGTAGGTTCCTAGTGGCGGAAGCAAATGTAAAGAAAATAGAGAACAAATGATAGTAATAGAAATGGAGGATGCACGATAAAAATGATGAAAGCCAAAAGCAAGTTAAACACTTCAAGGAAGTTCGAGTATTTATAAATGACTCACTGAAAAGAAAAAGAAATCCAGCAATACATCAGAAGAAAGAAAAAGGAAGAGCGAAACAAGGGAAACAGAACAAAAGCGGGGTATCAGAAAATGATCATAAATGGTGTAATGTGGAAGTGCCACGAGGAGCATCGAATCAAAATGATAACGAAGGAAGATAAACGGACAGGCAAAACTGATGACAAATCGGTGAGAAACACTAATGATAAATACGAATAAAAAGAATGATAGACGAATAAACAGAAGAAACAGCAGACGTTAATAATGGTAAAGGATAATGTGGTGTAAAAAATAGAAATCCAACGGGATTATTGGTACTTGGAATGTAAACTAGTAATGGGGGAATACATATTGATATATAATGGCATTAATAGAAACGATAATGTCAAAGATGGAGTAGCCTGCGTAAACAGAAAGGAGAATACCAACAAAATAATAACCTGGAAAGCAGTATCAGGAATAATACCGAAAGTAGAATATAAAAACATGAACATTATCTTTGCAACACTAATTATTTACAAACCAAATGAAGGAGAGCCTAAACAGAAACTTGACGAATTTCGGAGTAAAGTACAGAACGAAGTACAAGGGAAAACAGGTTCATAGATAATTGTCGGAGACGTAAATGGTAGGGTAACCAGTGAACCAGAACATCAGGAGAAACAATTAGCAAATTCGGTGAAATAACAAAAAAATACGAATGGACAAAGGATCATTGACTGTATATTGAATGACTTACTAGCAGGCAGTGCGCAGATTGATCATAAAGACATACAATATATAAGGGAAGTGGTTACTCTGGGAGAAATATCTAATCAATAATAGATTTGATACTAGTAGAAATATTTTATAAATCAAAGTTAATGGATGTCAAAGTAAAAATGGGTGATATAAGAAGTAACCATCGCTTAGTTGAAATCAAACTGAAACTAATTAGAAACCAAAACCCAAACCAAGGAGTAGCAAAGTTAGAAACTTTAAAAATCAAATCAAGTTACAAATTACAAGAAGAAATAAATAGAAGGAAATTCAGGGACGAGTCACTGAATAGCACTCACCTCAGCCTCTAATGCATAAAATTAACCCAATATCGTTGTTTTACTCCCAACTGAAGTGGTTAGAAATAAATTACCGTCTAAATCTTCTGTGAATCAATTTTTTATCCCTTGCTTTCTTGAGAAATTTGAAAATGTAAAATAATATTAATAATGAATACTAAAAATCTGCAGTGCTTTCTTATACTTGCTTATACTGTACATAAATTACTATTCATAAATTATAAGAAAATAAAAATGGGAAACTAAATTTAGTAGTACGTTATGAAGGTAACCAATTAAAATTACAGTTCTAACGCAAAGGTACAGAAGCTACATTTATTTTAGATGTTTTACATGTATATGTATGGAAAAGAATTCTGCTGGTGGGTCTTAATTTTAATAAATTTATACGACATCAACAGAATATTAAAAGAGAAACATTGAAATCATACCAAGAGGATTGTTCTGCAGCAATAATTTTGAAAATTTCAATAACATGAAATGTACCCATATTCAATGGAACTTGATTGCTTGTTCCGTCTGTTGTCGAGAAATTTGGTTTACTCCTTGGAACCAAAGAAATTCTGATGTTAACATGTTAGAATATTTTGTAGCAGTGGTATGGCATACCTGTCAGATGAAAAGGGATACAAATGAGACATAATGGCAGAAAATATATATTTCAGTAGGTTATGGTGAAAAGAAAAAAGTCTATTCAATTCAAAACTGAAAACAATAACTGCAAGATGTTACTATAATTGAAAATATAAAGAAAAAATAATAATAAAAAGCAAAAGACGAAAATCAAGAAATATAAGAGTGGCATACATTTAGCTGCGCATCAAAACTCGAAAGCGATCAAAAGAAGCTGAATATCCTTTAATTTCGGAAGAGGAAATATTACCTGTAATAATACAGATTTTGAGACTATGATACTTATCTTTGTCCATGAAGGAATAATTTAGAAAAAAATTTAATTGAATGTTCAAATAAATTCGTAGAAGAAAAGTTGTTGGTTTGGATTGTGCGAATGGATTTAAAGACCAACCTGAGTCAACGCAACTCAACTCAACCCAACCAATCCAGCGCAATCCAAACCGAATCCAGCTTTAACTGCATTAAACCCAATTTTAGTATAATTTTGCCCTTAAATCCAACCCATGGGAGAACTCTCAGTTTTAAGGTTATAATTAAATTCAGAGTTATAAGAAACCGGAAATAGTAAACAAGTGCGATTCTAAACCCAATTAGATACATCTATAATTTTCCGTCTTAATCGACTTGGGCGTTAGGTTGGGACGTGTTGCGTTTCCGTTGATTGAGTTGGGTATGGGATCCTGGATAAATTTTTATCAAGCATGATTATAGGGTTGCGTTGGATTAGGTTGGGTATAATACTTCACAGTAATTTCTAAACCCAATTAAGGTAAAATTTATTCCGACTTTCACACAGTTAAAAACTTAACTTAACAACAACAAATTTCGAAATCAAATATGATATTTTATTAACCGGTAGAGACGCGGCACCTTGGGTCAATGGGTTTTGCGAGACAGTCTGAATAGCATTGAACTAAAAATTAGCGGCGGCAAATATAGTGCTGGAAGCTAGCTGAAAGCCTTAACTAATTTATACGCTGGGAATAACGAGATATATTTTCAAAATAAACAGGTTCGTGAGATTGCTTAACTGTAGACGTTACTTTTGCTAATTATATGTAAACAAATCTGCAGTGGTTACTTATAATTACATGTATTTTCCGCAATCATGAGAGTCATCGCAACCATAACCGTTCCCGCCCCTGTGATTGCTTTATATTCAGTACTTTGGGCGCTAGTTTGCGCACGCACGCACGCACACACACACAGTGCGCTCTGGCAGTAGATTTCTATTTGACGTTACGCTGATCATTGGCTGTTTCAGAAGTTCTCTAAAGACGTTGTCTTCTGCTCCTCGTTAAACACCTAGCCATTGCATCGTTCCTGGAATCTGTTTGTTCTTGTTGATTAAACCTGGTCAATATTCATTTACTGCAAGTATCCAAGTATTGCATATCCGATGTTACTAGTAGGTTGAAGTTCTTGCTGTTTTTAATTATTCCTGTGATTCCATTACTATTCGTTAGCAATAATAATAATAATAATAGCAATAGTTATAGTTCTAGTTATAGTTATAGTACCTTATCCTTGTTATAATCAATATGGCCTCGTTTAGGTATTCGGTGACTGCACCTCTTTTGTGTTTTTTATTCTGCACTGTTTGCTCAATATACGAATTTCTCCACAGCCACTGCAGTTGGTAGATAGCTTCAGCATTGGTCATTTAGGATGGTAAAGGAGGTCCAATCTTATTTACAAAATTGTACGAGAATTTTAGGTTTCGTTTTCTCCAGAACCACATCATTTTTATTCTTCTTGGTCGTAGATGCCCTGTTCATGTCATTAGTTGTGTAACCGTCCATTTGTCGTGTTTCTTTAGTTTGGTCTCTTACGATTTAATTTTATAACAATAATTTTCTGTATTCTTGTGATTCTAGAAAGAGTGCATACATGCGTACATACTACCATGTAAAGTAGTATTTCCTATGCCCAAGAGAAGGAAAAAGGCGTAAGACATTAATTTAAAATTTTATTATTTTACGATTTTAAACCGATTCACAAATCTTGAACTTTAACTTTAAAACTTTGCTGTTTAATGATTATATGTACATTCACTTATTTCCCACGACCAAGACCGTGGCAACGTCGGTTTTTGTATAAATTTATAAAAAGTACTTACTTGGGTGTCGAGGTACATTTCATATACACGAAGATAACTATTTGCGCGATTTTAATTAATGGGGCCTTTTTTATTTTTGGATTTGCCTTGTTCATAGACGAACCTCCATAATTAAATGAAATGATGAAATGAAATCAGCAATCACATAAATAGCACACGCTCAAGCAAATACACAGTAGCATATTAAAAAAGTTTAAATAATATATTACATGGATATCCACCCTATCGGTTACGTTGTATTTGTTTTATGAAAAATTCTGATTATAGCACTAATTTCCAATAAATTACTCATTTCCCCGAGTTTTGATATGTGTTCTTACATTAGATGTGTAAAATATTTATAATCATTTATAGCTAACGTTCGACATAAATTTATTCACAAAATATCAAAGCAATTTCCATCACATTCACATACATAAAAGTATTCATATTTGAAAAATGAACATTTCTATGACGACTCGTGTTTGCTCTTTACTCAATTAATTTATAAGTACATGGGAGTTCCTTCAAAGAAACTGAACATATTGAAGTAATACAATATACTTAGTTTTATTTTAAATAAATTTTATTTATATTGTGGGTTAATAAATTGAAGCAACTGCTATTCGAGCGGCCGGTTTGTTCGATACAGTGATTGGTACATTTAGAAAGTCGATTAAGCTGCCGATATGCTTGGCGGGATAAAATTGGAGTAGTTCAATTGGACGAAAAGAATAGAATATATTTTGTACCACTTGCAATTTGTAGAGTTCTCGAACACGCGAACTTTAATCAGTTTGACCGGTTTCGCTAGCAACGTTCCAATCGTTCTAACGTATTTAAATGGCTCTACCATTTCTGTATAGAATTATGACGTTGCGTAAAAAACTAGTACGGTAAGCCTGCGAGGATTATTTTGGCTACGCCTTGTCGCTACGAGCGCATTACGCTAAAAATTCTCACCTTCCTGCTATTAAGCGTGTTTTAAGTTCACCAATTTTATTGTTTCATCGTGCTCAGATTAGTCATTTTAATTATCACGT
This sequence comes from Geotrupes spiniger, assembly GCA_959613385.1. Classification (NCBI taxonomy): domain Eukaryota; kingdom Metazoa; phylum Arthropoda; class Insecta; order Coleoptera; family Geotrupidae; genus Geotrupes; species Geotrupes spiniger. Next base: position 32,000,856 of record OY390732.1, read on the forward strand.
GTAATTCCATAATTAATTAAAATTGAGTTTTCTTTTGTTACAGGTCTCGACATGCGGGTTAAGGATATTCATGATAAGATCAACAAATCAACATAAGTGACTTTCGTATGAATTTACATACAACTTTACCCAGACAATATCATTATTCAAGCTACTTTGATATACGGCAAAGTTAATGAAAATACTTAAAACTAATTTTGCAATTACAAGGACAAATATAATTACAATATAGGTTATTTGAAGGGCATAAACTTTGTAACAATAGAGCCATTGTATGCTAATATTCAAATACTCAAGATCTGTTATTATTATTTCTATTAACACATCCTCTACGTGGAAACTCACTAATTCATCTTATGGATTTATTAATGTGTCTTGTGTTAATTCGACGAAATTTTGAGCATCTTTTATATAATCCTTCTTTTTCATATCTTCGGCAAATTATTGGAACTAGGAACTTTGTTAGGTAATAACATGGCGAACCTCTTGCATTAATAATTGACCTTAACAGACTTCCCGACTTCGGCAGCCCGTTGAGATGCATGCGGTGGCTTGCTGTGTCTGGGGTTCAGGTCCCAGTTCTTTCCCGTATATGACCTTTATATTTCATCAGTAGTTCCTTCCCTTTTTCCATACTGGTAATCGGTTCCATTTTTGTTTCTGTTTAACGTATGTAATAAATGTTTTGGGAACATTGTTCGCATTATTTTCTTCCTATTAAAAGTAAAGCAATCAACTTACCATTGGACATTGCGAATCTGTCAATTTTCTCCTGCAGTTTGACGATATATTTGTGTTTACAAAGTTTTACAAAATGTCCTACAAGTTAGAATTATAGAAAGTATTTACAATTGGGTTGGGTAAATGCCCAAACGTGACATTGTCGCCATTTATAGAAGCCAACATATTTTCTAAGACAACGATTTACCGAGACATTAAGGCAGTGAGGAAGGTTTGATGTAAGGCTTCAAAACTTCATTTAATCTGCAAACGGACAAAAGGCGTTTGAACGGGAAGATTATGCCGAAGATTTCACCTTCCCCATATGACAGCCAAGAGGGAAGTTATCAGAAATAATTTAAAATATAGACAAAAATAGTGACAAAAATATCCAAAATACACGACCGCTCAATTAGAGATGCCGTAGAAAGGACATTTCATAAACAATGCCGTGATAATTTTAGACGACGAAACATATTGTACATTATCTAAGTTCGAAATAAAAGAAAACGAAGGCTTTTATACAGACAACTTTGAGGTTTCTAATGACGTAAGGTATAAGGAAAAAGCGAAATTTGAGGACAAGTTGGTGCGCCATTTCGTAAGCTGGTAATGCAAGACCTTATGTTGGGTGTGTTAGGGGCGAAAGTGTAAATTCAGACATTTATATTCGAAAATGCCTCCCCAAATTAGTAAATTTTATTCAAACGCATCATGTTAATGATAATATTACGTTCTGGGCGGATCTGTCATCCCGCCATTATGCAAGAAAATATGTGTACCTAAAGAGGATAGCCCCACGAATGTTCCACAGACACGTCCTATAGAAGAGTTTTGGGCTTTACTCGGTAGAGAAGTTTACGACGGTGGGCGTGAAGCCCAAAAAGGAGAAAACTACGACGAAGAATCTACCAAAAGATTCGAGAGTTTAACCGACTTACCATCCAAAAGCTGGTGAGGGGCATTCGCACTCATGCGAAATATTGAAACTCATGGCCCTTTAACTGCTATTTGATACGTTATAATTATAGTTAAAGCTTCACTGAATCGTTTTCTGTACTAACAAATTAAATAAATTATAGTTTGAATAATATATATGCAAAAAATTTCCTAAAACTTTCATTATATACGTTAGCTTTAGTATTTTTCTTAGTAGAATACGATGTGCATGATGACTGTCGTATATCCTGTATCCTTTATATTTGTTGTTTTTTGCTTGCCGGTCATTTATGGTTATGTTGGGTTGAATCTTTCCATCGGTATTCTTCTGCTTCTATTTCTTCCATATCGGTGGAAGTACTTCCCACTTCAGCTATAACGATGTGATGTGGTAGGAACTTCATCCCATTTACAAGATAACGAGTATTTAGACAGTTTTACAACTGTGCTGTTCTTCTTGTAGGTCGCCTTCTTTGAGGAATGACCCCTTAGACACTTCAATATTTGTTGTGTTGGCTCAATAATTTTCTTCTTATTTGTTATTGGGTCCTGTTTATTTTGTTTTGATGTTTTTAACATCTTTCTCGGTCATTGCTTTCATGTGTACTTCAAGTTATGTAATGTGATGTAATAGCTGGTAGCCGATCCTTGTGGGCCCTTGTGCTCACTTGCGAAGTGACGCTTAGACCTTTCCGTATTATTTGTTTATCCGTGCCTTGCATAGAAATTTGATGTGGTTGGTCTCCTCGGTGAGTTGTATCAGGTACTTTCATATGTTCGTAACTTCAGGTTGATGCCGGGTCCGTACCGGTTGTTCTTTTTTTGAAATTTGTAGACGTATGTAGATATGTTAATAAAAATACTGTTTTGGACTTCTATTCGTTTATATATTTAAAAACTGAAAAAATATTTTAAAAAAATATAATTCCCGGTCCAATAAATGAAGTAAATAAAATAACAAAGATTCCTGTATACATAGATCGACAATTACTTAGAGACTTTAGTTTACTTGGCGGACAACACGACGTCTAGCTTGTGTAATTTTCATCAAGAATTTATTTATGGACGTTTTCTGTTTTTTTTTATGTCATATCATCATAAAACAATAAATAAACAAATACAAATGAAGCGTCTACCATTTTGTTCGTTTGTGCAAACTTACAAATGTATTGAACATAGATTTTTCCGGAATATTCCAGACGTGTGGAATGCAATCATAAAGCAATGTTTTTGGAATAGATTTTTGCTGAATAATACGTTCTATAGTGGTGTACATAAATAAACGAGGGAGTAAAATATGGTGCTTTAGACATTGCGTTGGAAAATTGAAGAAAAAAACAATTTAAATTTAATTCATATTAATTGTTTCCTTGCCGTTTCCAAGATTTGCACAACATATACTAGAAATAATCGTTGCTATCTTATTTTTTATGAATATTGATAACAAAGCCATAGCCAAGAGCCATCGTTGCTCTTATAGAAGGAAACTAAATGGACAACCGTACATATACATCAATTACATTCGGTATAATTCATACGGGCACTGGTTACAGAAAAACGTAGCACATTAATAGGTAGGGATCAATTGGAAAACTATCATCTACTGCTCATCTACGGGTTGTATACCTCTACAGAGCCAATTTATTCTGCTTGCTTAGTTGTTATTAAACTGAAGGCAACGCCATTTTCTTATTACATATTCACACACATATTCAAATTTGTATGCTTCACTTGCGTACGTGTTATTGTTATCTTTGGATGTTAGGTTGGTTTAGTTTCGTTTGGATTGGGTTGGGCTGGTTTGTGTTAGCTTGGGTTGGGTTGGGTTTATAATTTTGCAATTTCATGTTCCTTATCATTTAATTTGTTATATTAATAGTATTCGCACATTAAGTTTTATTGAGCTACTTAATGTTCATTTCCCAAATACGTAATTACTAAAACATTACATTTCAATAAATTTAATTATACCCTTGCAGTTTTTACGATTTTCACAATAATGGTCAACCTAACCCAACAAATGGATTAATAAGTTATGGTCTTATTTTTCGATATATTAGTATTATTGTTATATTATAATGAACCATATATAAATAAATAAATAAAAATAAAGCGCCTACGACTAGTTCGTTTATGAGTCTGTGCAGACTTAACGATGTAATTGCATTTGATTCAACGCGATAGTGCTAGAGCGCCCATGTGTGTTATATATTGTAATTAGCAAAAATTATGAAAATTAAAAAAAACACTTTAAATTTTATTAAAATTAATTATTTCCTTGCCGTTTCACGAACTCTTTTAGTATGAGGTTTTCTATGCCAGGGGTGACAGCAGTTTACGTTTGCGATCGCCATTTTTTAGGACGACGCTAATTCTTGTTACCTGACGGAATTGTACAATCGATATGTACAATTCCGATTATCATATATTATCAAAGAAAACGAATTTATATATAATAAACAATTGCCAAAATTGATCTCTTTTTGTCAATATCGCATTTCTTGTGTTGTCTTTACATACTTAGGTATTATTACACCCACGGGTCGGGTTGGGTTCAGTCTACAAATTTAAGAGTTTTGACATTTTTTGCGTATTGTTGACGGTTTGTTAAGTTTGGTAGATTGGATTGCATTGGATTAGTTTGATATGGGTTAGGTCGGATTGAGTTGGTGTGGATTTAGTTGCGTTGGAATGGGTTATATTTATATTTGAATCTTTCCAATTAATTTCAAATGAGAAATTAATTAGTATACTATGTCGTTAAAATGCTAATAATAATAAATTCAACCTGTTATTCTTAAAATGACATCGAATAAAAAATAGTGTGTAAAGGCCTCATATTCCCCGTATTCGTGTTTCTATACTATCGATACCAATAAGTATTTAAAAGTAATTTAAAGATCTCCAGAATACCTGACAAAATAAGTACAGCCCGAACATAAAAAATATTGTTTTCGATTAACTGGTTTGCGTTTTCGAATAGTTGAATAACCTTTGCATATCATATGCGATGAAACCATCAGTTTCTAATGATTCTGCTAGTACTTGAACAGCTAAAGTATAATTAGCGTACACAGTTCCATGATGGAGGGTGCAATATCTGTCAACATCCCTAATGTGACTTTGGTCATGTCATAAATCACACCAACTTCCAGGTGCGTCTAATAACGAACGGGATCTAAGTTATAATTTTGTAAGGAAATTATGCGAAAATTTTCAAATACATCTGTCAAGAAGAGCACGAACATCACGTCGGAGTTCATATACGTATCGTTGTAGTCTCGTAACTTTTACACAGTTTCCACATTTCCTGCGCTTGTTGAGAGTCCTTGTTAGAAATATGTGCGTCCCTTGCATCGTAAATATAACGTTTGTGAATAAGTTTGTTCGGTTTTGCATTTTATTTTATTTTACGACGATTTGTTTTCTGTTTGGTATTTATATTCATTAGAAAGAGCTTTTTCTGTTCTATAAAACTGTCATAATTGTTTTTTCTCATAATTTAATTTTTTATAATTTGTCAGTGTTCGAAATGGAATCCAGGAAGCAAAAATCACCATTTTCTACATCTACTTTTCCTTGCTTTTTATCGAAGTCAAAAACCTGCGGCAACTGTTCCGGAAATTTACGCCGTCGATGGAGAATGTGTAAGAAATATACAGAAATGGTTTGCGAAATTTATATACGACGACTTTGACTTCAACGAAAGATGGACATAAGCATTGTTTTTGCACCGAATGGTCACGGGAGATGAGAAATGTTGCCTATACATTAATGTGAAACAAAGAAAAGAGTCGGTGAGGATACGCCGAAGCTGAGAGTTAAGCAGAACCACCACCCAAAGGAGACCACGATCTGTGTTTGTTGATACTGGGAGGGTATGGTGCATTGGGAGGTGCTCGAGAAGAACTGTAGGGTCAAAAAGGAACTCTTATTGCTCAACGGCACCAGGCAAATTAGGCAATTTAGCTTAAGAGACCCGATCGACAAGGCCAAATCATATTGCTTCACGGCAACGAGCACGTTGCACAAATCGTCAAAGCCACACTCCAAGAACTCGAATGGGAAGTTTCTTCAGCATTCGCCTTACTCCCCGAATCTTGGCGAACGGATTACCATCTTTTACGCTCCGTGTCAAACCAAATGAGGGGCGTTACCTTCGACAATAAGGAGGATGTACATGTATAGAAATGTGTCACCACATAACTAAGAAATTGACAATGAAATACACATAATATATTAACATAATATTGTAGTAGAGAATAATATGTACAATTACGTCATTGTAAGTATTGTTAGAGTTCGAAATAACTCTATACATGAGTATGATCTTGGTTTAAATGACATTGTCCTGGCAATTCTTTTCTGCAATATAAGCAGATCAGAGAGACCCAGCGCGTAGACTTGTAGGTGATCCAACACTCTACATTCTTACCTTTACCATTTAATTTAACAACAGTGAAATTACGACCTGTTGATTTGATGACAGATAAGAGGAAATTTGCCTTTCTGTACTATTCTGTCTACACCGTCCAATATGTAACCATAATTTTCGCGCCGGAGCTTCAAAACCACTTCCTGGATATGAATTTATTTTTATTTAATTTTGTGAAGCTTTACACGTGCGCGCATTGCGACTTTAAATATTTCATTGTCCGGTAATCGCTTTTTAAGTAAGTAGATGGTAATCTATATTTGCACCTAAGTTGTCCAATGAGTTTGTAATGAATTTAAATTAATCTACAAATGTATTAACGTTACAAATAATTAAAATGCTTTTAAGATACATCTAACAATCAAGTTTTAATAGTAGAATCTCTAAACCCGCACTATAATTATGTGAAGTTTCATAATTGCAACTCGGAAGTTTATCATTCCTCCTGCATTGCTTTTTCACCATTTGCATAATAGAGACATGGCGTAATCTACTCGCGAAATAAATGTCGTTAATGGCGTCCTATCCTAGTAACTATAACGGCTACATACATACATAACTGCAATTTAGTCCTGCGGTATTGGACTGTGAATTCAATGTGTTCCATTTTCTACAGCGATACAGACAATGGTCCGAACAATGGCATTGAACTTGTGGCTGAGAAGAGCTTTAACATACCCCGTCCAGCGGCAAAAACAAATTTGCTTTGCGCGTGATTATACTTCGGTGTTTGCAAACGTTCTATAGTACCTCAAAGGAAAGATAAGGAATATTAAAAAAAACTGATACTTCCCGCAATCGACTACTTTCAACACCGAGCAATTAAAAGAGCCGCTACGTTGGGCAAACACCCTAGAGGATGCTAATGGAGCTATAATCGTTATTATTTGATAAATAGACGATAATAATGGGTAGCTATTTGACATATCAAATTAGTTTTATGACTTAATCAATCAAGTCAGTAAAGAAGAAAAAAATAACTGAATCAAAATGTTTAAAAAACCATTTAAAATAAAATGCAAGTTTTATTTGGGGTGAATTTATCATAGAATGGTTAATTTCCAAAAAAAAAAAAACTAATGAAAGTTTCTACTTTTAAGAAGAAGTGTGACAAAGTATATAACTATAGCATTAGTTATGTGAAGCGAACTATTAAAAACAATATTAAGAATTTGGTAGATCAAGTTAAAAATTCAAATTAGTAAAACGAAAAAATCTGGTAGATTTACACGACCACGATAAGGTAAAATACGACAGCTTCGGAAATAAAACTTTTACATAATAACGCCGAGACCCGACAACTAATGGTCTAACACAATTTATTGCTACAACCGGAAAGTCGCGGACCTAACATATGTAAAATATTCACCAAGAGGACCATAAAATGTAACTTATTCTGTATTTTTATGTTCAACACGTTTTTCGCGTTTATAATGGAATACCTAACAACCTCATTTATTTAACGCAGTCGAAAGTTGTAATTTAATTGGGATCGAATTTAAATTTAATAGTTCGATTTCAAACCTCCAGGCATTTTTGAAGATTGCATTTTAGGATTGATACGTAGAAAACTCTTAATTTTTCGTAGTCAAGTTTCGTTTAAGCTAATTTAATTATTCTTAAATTGGTACCTATATAGAATCATTTAAATATGTAAACGAAATCTACCAGTTTGTATACATGTAGATTTGCTTTAACATGTTTGTCAATTCTTTCATTAGTTTACATTAAAAATAAATGATGCTAAAGCCTGGCATTTTTTAAAATTATTTTCACAATTTGCTTGAAGTTTACGCGCACAAAATGCGAAATCGTCTCGTTATTTAAAATGCTTGGAAAGTATTCTTTTGTTGCGCTTATTGCGTTCTATAACATTTCATTGATTAACCCGGTCGTTATATGGTACATTGAAACGTAGATGGTGCATTTTCAAAACCAAAGAGCGTATTGAAATAATTCGGAATGACGAATTTCGATAGAAACAGGCAAAAAATGTGACATTTTTGCACGCTTCACACGTACTAAATATATTCTTTTTACGCTGTTGAAATAAAAAAATACTATTTAAGCTTTCTGCAATTGTGATGTTATGAAAGTCCCTTACATAATAGATTATTATTAAATAATTTAATTTCACAAGTGCACATAAAAGATGTTTAACCTAATAAAGTGTCTACCTAACATGGTATTTAACGGGGTATTAGAATCCACGATTTCAGTTTTCTTTGTCACTTGATAGCGGGATATTCATTTTTTTATTGTTGCTTGAGGATAAATGCTTTCAATCATATTAATATTTTTTTCTCACAGTCCTTTGAATTATTCTGCTCGGATAACTGCATTCATTTTCTGTACGCGAAATGTATTTTCGCAAATATCGGCGGAATTTCTTTAAATTAAATTTTTATTAGGAATGCGTGCATATTTCTGGAAAATAAGTTCTAGTGAACGTAAGCGGAAAATTATTTTCCGCTATTCGCCTCTTTGCAAGTTGAATTTCATCTCGGCTATTTATTTATTCGGTTAATTTTAACGTTCATGTGATTTATTTAAGGAAAATATATGATCACATTGACTAAGTATTATGCACCGGTGGACTACTTACAGAAACAACTTTAAACGGGCATGGAATCATACTGTTTCGTTTTACGCGGAAAGTTGGAGTTATCATGCTTTGCTTGGATTTGATTCCGTTTAAAGTGCTTTGGGTGATAAATAATTAGCATTTATATTAATAGCTGGAGCGTTGCACTCTTATACTTCAGTTATTGAATTACACAAACTGTATAATATAATGGTTCACGATAAGTTATATTAAACTGAAATGTGAACTTTGTTATAAAACAACTTTTTAATTTTGAAACAATATATTCGGCATATTAATACTATTATTGTTTTGATTTCCATTAGCTGGATATGATTTTTCTTTTATTGCATAAAATTTGGATGAGGAATATTTCATGGCAAACAGTTTTAAAAACACAAATACACGACAGATAAGATGAGCAGAGGATAGGTGTCAATTATAGATTATATAATAATAGAAAAGGGAAACAAAGTTGCCATAAGAGATGTGATAGTGAAAAGAGGGTATGAGATAAGCAGTGATAATTGGATAAAGACAAAAAAAGACGAAATAGAATATAAACTGAAGACAGACTTAGAAGTTGGTACAAACTGATGACGGCTAATAGATACAGTAAGAGAACAAATACAAAACCTGAATTCAAAAACTGAAGAGCTAGGAATTCAAGATATGTGGGAAGTATTAAGAAAATTATTATCAAATCAGCCCGTGAAGTATATGGGACAAATAGAAAAATGAGCATAAAAGGCAAACGGCGGACAGAAGACGTTAAGAAGAAAGTGAAAATTAAAATAAGTTGGCAAAAATACCTAAATAATAAGACGAGAGCAAGCTATGAGGAACATGGTAACAGAATCAATGCAGAAAACAAGGAAAGAGTTCGTAAAAATAGTAAAAGTAACCAGAACCTGGTCAACAGATTCTTGAAATACTTAAGAGGCAATGAAAAAGTAGACCATCTAGTAATAAAAGGAGATAAATGAGAGACATTAACGGAAGAAAGGGGTATAATGCAGAGGTGTAAAAATAACTTTCAGAAATTGAAGAAGGATGGGGACTTGGGCACCGGTAGATCAAGAACAAAAATTAGAAAGAGAAATTGTAGAAGAAACTATAACTATGGAAGAATTAACAGAAGCTATTAAATATTGAAATATGGAAAAGCAGGAAAAGTTACTAAAAGTTTGCAATAAAGTGCTGACTGAGTGGCATTTCTACCAAAACAATGAGAAATAGGGCTGGTTGTGCGAATATAAAAAAAGGGGATCACAAAGACTATAATAATTACAAAGAAATAACTAGAACTAGAAAAAATGATAAGAAAACAAGTGGAACCCACATTAACAGAAGTACAGAATAGTTTCAGAAAAGGTAGAAGGACAAAAGAGCATATATTCGCGTTAAATGAAATAATAAGTAGAACAGTGACGTCATAAATAGCATATCTAGCCTTAGAAAATTCGTTTGACAGACCACCAAGAACAAAAATATGGGAAAGTCTAGAAAAAAGGAACGTAAATAAAAAATAACAAGTGTAATAAAATGCCTATACAATGGAAACCAGAAATTGTGTTATCAGTCAGAAACATTCGTAGTCAAAGAGGGGTTAAGACGGGAGGGGGGTAAGAAATTTTGAGAAGATTGGGATCACAATGTGTGCATTTGCGAATGACGTAGCCATTATAGGATGGAATGAAACAGATTTGGGTGAAAACTTGCTAAAAGGCAAATGGCTGAAAATGAACAAGGGCAAAACAAAATTTATGGTAGTATAAGAAGAAATAAACCGGACTCAAATATAATTAGAGGGTGAAGATCTCGAACAGGTCTGTAATAATGAATATCTAGGAACGCTGCTGGATAGAAAAGGTAGAGACATGAGGTGGAGCTGGATAACAGACTAGAGAATGGAAACAAGGCGTATTATGCAATGAAAGCGGCATTTATAAATAAAAAAGAAATAACAAAGATAACAAAATTGCATTTTTATATAGAGTAATATATAGGCATATTTTAACCTATGGGTGTGAGATTTGGATGATAATATCAACGGTAAAAATCAAAATTAGAGTAGCAGCGATTTCACACTTGTTTGCTGATTGAGCCACTCGCCTTTCGGCTCGTGGCTCAATCCTGCAAACTCGTGTGAAATCTTGACTTTCCAACACTTGTTGTACAATATACTATTTCAGCCATTTTTGTTGTCAAAATTATTATATTCCAAGGAATTTAATATTAAGTTCCGTCGTTAAGGACAATAATATAAACAAATATAATTGTCAACTTACATGGTATGTTGCTACGAATGTAGAACCGACTTACATGATTGGCAGTGGTAAAATATCTGGTGTTTGTACGATACTTCTGACGTTATATTTTGCATAGTAACACATGTTATTATATAAATCGAACGACAAATGTTGGATGTGGACGTCCATAGATACAACCGTGTCAATCTTAACGCCCAAGAATATTGCAATGTATAGATTTTCCAGGTTTTTACTTTTAAAATAGATAGGTGGCGATGCGACTCGACCATGACGCTTTTGAAATACGATTATTTTGATTTACTTTGAATAAATACAAGGTGATCCTGTAGAATTGTTATGTTTAGTTAAAAAGAATTCGTGAATTATTGCAATTAAATTCAATCAAAAGAATATTAATAAAATCTAAATAGAACTGGTACATTGCAATGAAGAGAAACACACATTATGTTGTGTGAATCGCTTTATTGCTTCGCAAAATATTCGTCTAGAGATCTATACACTTTTGCATTCGATGAAATCAATCTTCGAAATACTGTCTCCACTCTGAACGAGGTCGATAAAGTAAAATATTTGTCGTCGTCTAAAATTATCGTCGCATTGTTTCTGAAATGTTCTAATCTTAATTGTCTGCAGCATCTTGTAATCCTCTCTAATTGGGCGCTTTCTATATTTGAAATTATTTCTGCTAATTTCCCTCTTCTGTGTCATACGAGAAATGCGAAATCTTCGGCATAGTCTTCTCGTTGAAAAATCCTTTTCTATTTCTTGATTTTGAAGCCTTGTATGATTTAAAACTCGACGGCGACCCGTCTTGGGAAGATTCATACTCGGCAAACCTTCCTCGCATTCCTTAATATCTTAAATAACATGCCCTTAGCTACACCATGAGTTGCAACTATAACTGGAGGTCCAATGTCTTAAAAAGTGCTACAGCCCTGTATGCTCCTGATTTTTCTCCGAATATGTACAGAATTAAGTAAATTGCATGACCTGAACATTAAATACGCTTACTATGTTTTACTAATTGCCGTTTTTTGTTGTTATTAATTACACTTTTTTGTAATTGTAGGATTACATATACGGCGGCAGAGTTAATTGTTTTTATGGTTTAGCCGATGGAAATTGGTTGCTAGCATCGCGTTTGTATAAAGGACGATTTCCAACGTTTTCGAACGACTGGAAACGTAAAATTGATAGAAAGCAGGGAAGTAACAAATGTTAGGCCTATGTGATTTGATGATGCAATGTTGGCGAGAGTTGTCGAGAATCCAACAACCAGTGTAAGATGAATTTCCGCCATGGAAAGTGCGAGTAAAAACACTATTTGGAAAATTCTTAAACACTGTCAAAAACTAGATAATATCGGATAAATCAAGTCAACTTTTTTTCATTGTCGTTTTTGAATCTGTTAGCTTTGAAACTGTGCATTTGTGAATGTATGTTTATTTTGACTCTTTGTTTGCGTTTCACCAAAGATCACACATTATTATACAATATATGCCTGTATATTACCGATTGTTTGTGTTCCTTTTTGTATTTTTTTAGATTTATAGTCATTTACCTATTAGTTTAATTTCACTCTTAATTAACTTTGGTATGTATTTTAGATTTTATCTCCATGGCAACGGATAACCGCCTTGTTCGAGTAGTTTATATTATCGTAACTGCTGTAATAACTTTGCAGGCATCAATAATGAGGCTAAGCATCGACTGTGATTGAATTGAAGTGTTTCGATCGATTAATTGTATTTCCCTAGTTTAAAATAACACGTATACATAAACCAGGAATCTGTAAATTAGATAAAACTAAATTCTGCGTGGAGTTGCGTGAACCTTTTTTTATTAATATCTGTTTTATCTTAAAATTCAGTCAATATAAGCAAAAGAAGGTTTGATGAATGACGAAGACTTTCACACACAAATTACACCCTACACCCACTGCATTCCCTGACATATGAAATCACGTTAAAGTGCTCTATTACACAATTAACGTTTACAGCTAGATTGAAATGAAACTAAAATACTCCACATATAAAATAACATATAAATTAACAACAAAATCGATGAGATTAAGGATGACATCAAACGAACCAAAGATTAACTGGCTCAGATATGCATAAATGTGAAAATAAACATGAAAGCCGACACGTTGATACAGAAAAATCGATGCTATAAAGCCATCGAAGGGACCGAAGAGCCACTTAATGGAAGATTAACCGACGCCTAAGAAGAAATATGTATACTTCGGAAAATTAAAAACTAAAATTCGAACGCGACTATGAGGAGGTCAGAAAACTAAATACATTTACCAAAGAAAACCGGGACAAAATAAAAGCAGCCCAGCAGAACTAATACTAATACTAGGGATGCCTTTTATATTTCGGGAATAGGCAATCCCGGTGCTGCTAGCTGACAACAAGTATCTCCATCGTGAAGTTCGACGTTTGTTACAGAATACTTACTCAGAACGTTTTGACCTACAGGGGTTATTTGTGTTGTTTACAGTGATTTATAAAATTCATCTCGGCCTAAAAATGGAATTAACTCGTGAACATTTCCGTGCGATAATGTTTTACAAATTTCAACGTAGATTATCACAACAACCTTGCACCAATGAACTTAATTCGACTTAACGATGAAAAACCAGTGTATATCGGTGGTATACAGAATTTAATTGTGGCCGTGTTTCGCTCACTGACAAATTTCGTGAAGGTCGTCCAAAATCGATTGTTGTTCCGTAAATTGCTGTTGTGCGTGAACTGATATTGCAAGATCGTCATGTTACTTATCGTAAGATGGAGGTATCCTTGCGCATTAGCGGGACCAGTATATATTCAGTTTTGCATGAACATTTGCTCGTCAAAAAAATTTGTTCATGTTGGATCCCACATAATTTGACAATCGCTCAAAAATAGGCTCGTGTAGATTGGTCGAAAGAAATGCTCAAAAAATACGATCGCGGTGCTTCAAAACACGTTTATGACAATGTTACAGGAGATCAATCTACGCGGATGAGCCCGAAAATAAACTGCAGTCGAGTGTATGGATCTTTCAAGATAACCCAAATCCAACAAAAGTTGTTCGCGCACCAAGCACTTCGAAACAAATGATCGCAGTTTCTTCGGAAAAACCGGACATGTGATAACTGTACCATTAGTGCAATGTCGAACGGTCAATTCTGAATGGTACACAAGCATTTGCTTGCCAGAAGTATTCTGGAAAATAAGAGAAACCAACCGCCGAACAAAGATCATTCTCCACCAAGACAATGCGAGCTCTCACACAAACAAGACAACTTTGACAACTAAAAAAGTGGAATTGATGGGTCATCCGCGGTACAGCCATGATTTGGCACCCAATGACTTCTTTCCATTTCCTCACATCAAGAATACATTATGAGGTCAACGTTTTTCGACGCTTGGGGAAGCGGTTGATGCTTTCAAAATGCATGTTTTGAAGGTACGTCAATCGAAGTGGAAAACGTGCTTCGAAAATTGGTTCAAGCGTATGCAAAAGTGTATTGATCTTAATGGAGAATATTTTGAAAAACAATAAAGCCATATATGATGATTAATTTTAGTTTCTGTTCTCTATTCCCGAAATATAAAAGGCAACCCTCGTACATCGTAATCTATATCGGGTTCACCGCATCCATTCTCAACTAATTTTCTTAACATCGTTTATCCGCCTTTGCTTTGGTTTTGATTTTATCTGCATAACACATACACATACCCTTGATATAATTTGTATTTGCTCATTATAGTTACGGCATGTGATAAATATGAATAAAATTTCCAGCAAATTAAAAATTTTAAATTTTTTTGTCAATTGTAGCATGTGATTTTTATAGTAGATCATAAGTTGTTATAATAGTTTCAGTATTTGACTTGAATAAGTGCCGGCAGATTTCGTTTTGACATTTTACTAAATTTAATTACGTTTGGCGGCATTCTATGGAGTGCAATTCCGTGACTACTCGACGATGATGAGTGGCAACTGAAATATTATTTCGAACAATATCGTTCCCTGAAAACTGTTTCAAACCTAACAATGAATTGCTTAAAGCTCATTGTTTTATTTTTCTTGAATTTCAACACAATTGTTACGAATTAATATTATACGGTGTAAATCATTTTATAAAGCCCTTTTATATTAAATAATTTAAAAAATACAGTACATTTGTAGTCATATAATATTTAATTATTTATTTTTCTTGACGTTCATAACATTTTTTCAACAATTTGTAATAATGTCCACAAATCAAATTCTATAAATTGTAAATAAGCTGCATTGTTTACTTTATTCTATATAAGTAAATACAATAACCCACAGTTATAACTCCATTATGCTTTACATTCTTCGATAATATGCAGAGTCGTTGGAATTGATCATTTAATAGTGAGTGTAGTGAGAAATCTAAAATGTCCATATAGTGTTAGTTTGCCTACATCACATGTACAAGATACCTCTACAGAAATCAAAAACTTGTTGTTCTACACTTGAACCTTTGTTGATATTGAGATAGTACTGGTTTATATACTTTAACATTATTATTTATGTAAGTTGGTATACGAGTATTCAACTCATAATAAAGAGAGCAGTATTTATTTTCATAAACTTAATCCCTGTTGTAATATGTTGTTTCCTACACACAAAATTAAAATTAAAATATAAATATAAACATTTATTTAAATTAAAAAGAAAATTAAAAACCCTTACAACATTCGTTTTTGTACGAATCTACATGAGTTTACGTTTATTTTCTACTGAAGATGTCAACTTAGTTCCTGAAATGCCTATTTAGATTCGTCAAAAATCGAATGTGGTAAGGGTTTATAATTTTTTAATTTTTATAAATATTTATATTTATAATTTAAGTTTCTGTGTATTATTTGAAAGCCACAGTCTCCGTCGATCAATTTATTTGAAAACAACTTTACAAAATTATATCACAGTATCATTATAGTATTGCGTCATCCAACTGTTATCAAACCAATTTATAATTTTATTGTGATATTTTAAGCTATAAATTTTTTGAATAATGTGTCATTATAGAGAAAATGTGCAGTCTCCTTGGTTTACAGCGAGTCATATTATCACGTTGTGAAATCTGATTTTTATAACCTTGTTTTGATGTCATCCCGTATAATTTAACAACATCAGAGAGATGTTTATCGATTGCTCTTAACGATTTTATATTCGTTTAAAAAAGTGGAAAGTAAAACGTTTATCAAATTTTAAGAAATTCAAGCAAATCTTTATTAGGTACAATAAAACCTATCTATACGTCTAAATATTGGCGCTGAAGGAAATAAGTCTAATTTTAGTATGGACTTCAAAATCGCTTGCGGGGTATTATTTTGAATTTACGGAATTGAATATGAATTTCAGATTTGGCTGTTCACTATTTCGGAAACTATCAGAAAATGTTACCTATCCACTGGAGCGGATAATTCACTATAAACAATATTCACTAGATCGGGTGCTAATATATCACAATATTCACATTAAATGCAAGCGCATTTATGCACATTTGAATATGTAACCTTATTCTACACTAATCGTTTTTGTTTATAATATTGTAGTTTAAATGACAAGCACGTCTAGGAATTTGGTTTGCCAGTTAATTCCATAAGTGTAAATTACATGAGGTGATACATTACTGTTCACAATTTGGTTGCTATTTTTCAATTCTTCATGTAGATAATAAAAACAATTTCAGAAAAGCAATTAATATTACAAAGATAAATGAAAATAAATTCCCTAAAATAAGTACTTCCACAAATATGTATACTAAATCATATATTTGCCTGGGGAGAGATAACTGGGTAACGCGACTAAACAAAAAACGATTAATTAAAACATTAAAGATATGTCTCTAAATTGTCAACTTGGGAATTTTTAGTTTTAGCAAGTAATAATTTTTTAAATAAATAAGTAATTTATTTAACAGATTTCGTTTGCTACATCACGCATGCATCCGGATTATTTTCTGTGAAAACATCCATCTCTTGATTTAATTGATAAAAAAGTTTTACATTCTTTCGGGGCGTTCAGCAGCGTTCACACATCTGTATTAAATCACTCATGTACTATACGTTGCAGCTCTGTTGTTGACGTATAGGTCTTGTCCGACCTAGTCATTAAAATATGAGACCGTAATGTAGGTCCAACGATAATGCACCGAATATCTCGAGAATTTGTAGAATTATAAATAATAAAATATCATATTTGTTGCGTATCAAAAAGTAATTACATTTGGTATACTGTTCGTCCTAAATTTTAGTGAGTAAACGTATAATAATCAAAGCAATCTAAGCAAAATAAATAATAGGAATTCTGCGACCGGTTTTTCTATTCTTATACAATGCGAAATATTTTCTCGTATTATGTACGGTACTTGGAAGGTCTTATTCATTGGGAACTATACCCGAAGATGTTATTGCAAGAATTCATCCGGCTCGTTCTTTTGTGTGGCTTCTCATCAATTCTATCGATTGCTATTTTGGGAAATATTTTCTGCTTCATACTCACAGTAAACATTTATAAAAGGGATATTTAAATTGATCTCTACTTTCGCAATTAGAGAGTAAGTACATAATCAGGTTGCTTGCAAGAGCATCATTGGAAAGACGGTATTAATCGTGCATATTCTATAATAGAATTTAATGGCAAGGCACTTTGTTTATTAAAAAATGACAAATCGCCACGTATCGTGTAATAAGTTTCTTGCCTTTTGGTCTGTTGTTTCTTCTTCGGTACCAACTGTATGGATACATAATATAATTAGCAACTGAGAACATTTCCATCAAAAGTCAATGTGCACAGCTGTATAATATAACTAGGTTGCGATACAAGTAACTGACCAAATACATTTCCGGCAAGGTTTTTGACACCTAGGCAACACTCTCTGCATAAATCATTTATTCTGTGCACGTTATCCATGTTCAGAATTTTTCCTGATATAATGCTATAAAACTGACTTTTAATATGAATCAAACTTTTTCGAATTTCAGTAATTACGATATCCATCGTAATTACTGAAATTATACATAATAAATATTTTATTTTAAATATTTCTGAGAAAGTAATCTGATATAAATTAATTTAGTGCCTATTAATTATTATTCTTATTACATGGTGTGGAATTGTAAATGGATATATCGATAATAATTGCGAATTCGTCGATAATTTTTTGCAGAAATTGAATGCAATGTTGCTTTAAAAAATCCATTAACCACATTTTATGCATTATATTAAGGACTGATTTTGAATAAAATTAGCCCCGTTACAGTATTTCATGATTTCAATTATTGTAATAAGATGCAAATTTATTGGAAAGCGTGCAATGTGCAACACCAACACCATTGTATTATATTTGATATGATATCAGAACTACTGCAAGAATTGTAATCTTGAAAATTACTTCCATATGATTGAATTCTTCAACGATATATTTTATATTCAATCAACTAAATAAATGTAGGGGGTAATTACGCATCTTTGTACTATTTTTCTACAAATCATAGTATGGAATTTAGTTCCACGTAGTAGTTAAGAACGACCTAATTTTAAAGTTAGTAAGTAAATGTTTGAATTTTAATACGACATATACAGCCTTTGACAATGCAGCTGCAAATTTCAATTTATCTCAAACTTATTATAACGACTCTCGTCACCTGCAAACTCGGCATTATGTTGATTTTCCAGAACTTTGGACGCATTATTTAAACTTCGGAAGTGGGTATTGCGAACTACTAGAGACGTTTTTCAACTAGGTTATCAAAATGAATACCGCTTATTGTTAGAGATTTCGAAGGTGAAAACTTGTTCACTTAGGATGCTAGCACCTTAAACTTTGCAGTATTTATTTTGTTTTTAACGAATAACTTTTCTCTATTACACTGGCTTTATAGTGATTTGAACCACTACAATTGATTTTATATAAAACTAATGTGTTTACTCCTTCAGTTACTTTAAGTTCGACGTCCGTGAGAATATCCACGTGTAGATATACATGGTGAATAGTAACTGATCGATCAAGCGGACCAGAGAACGATATAAAGATAAAAATTCGATCTATGCTCTGAAAAATTGCAAACGTAAATGCATCAGTCTGTGGTGTAGCCGTTAAGTAAATATCAACATCAAATTAGTTTGATTTCCTATTATAGTCCAATTACTCAAAGGATGAATTTCTACTAGAACAGGAACGCAGAAATGTTTATAATGCGGCAATCTGAATCCACATAATGATGTGAAATTTAGAATCGTATTAATTGCATTTTGATTTCTTCCTAGCGATTGGTTTGTTTGTTATCTTTCTGTTATTTTTTCAGGCTCTGTTATTATTATTATTTTCATTTTATTTTATTTAAATAGAACTCATTATTTACATTTTTTCATATCAATTTTAATCGTTATGGTTTCCTGTATCTTACATTGTATCGCACCTTTCATAGATTACTTTCCCTTTCCATTGCCCCACATGTTTGCCATTGCCATTCTTCCATCTCTACCAATGACGCTCTAGTTTTTTAAAATTAAAATTTATATTTCCTGGTTCCTCGTTTGTTTATTTGTATCCAACACCATCTTCATTAACGGTTCCTCGTTCCAATGATGGATCTTCATATGAAATTTCAATATCCTTTTCATGCTTCGAGCGCCAATTGCACTTTTTCTTCCAACATGAAATATGACATTGATTCAAACATTTCAAACAATATCCTCCAATAATTCGTTTTAACTATTTTGCCGGCTAATCAGAATTTTTCTTAACTATATTTTGCACAATATACGCTAAAATGTTAAACTTTCATTCTTTAAAAAGTTTTAGATGGAGGCATGTCATACAAATCAGCAAAAATACCATTACTGCTACATTAAAGTCTTGAAAGTCTAATATATAACGATCGAAGCTGTGCCTCATTTTTGCATCCATGCACGCAAATTCAATTTATTTTATTTTTTGTGGACGTATAAACGAAAGTTACAGGTTCTATACAATTCGAATTAAGAGACGTAATGTGTATTTTTTTAAATTACACTCGCGGAGCAAACATTGCCCATAACAAACTATTAGCGTTCGATAACGAGGAGCTCAGAATGTACAAATTTTGGAGCGTTACCCGGAAAAGTATTTCACTCTTTGTTTAAAAAAGCTTGTGGTTCGAACCAAAATAAAGACATATTAGGTAGTAGATAGTATTTCAACATATATTTCTTTAAATTGTTTATTTTTTCGTTAGAATCATTCATTTAAAGCAAGTAAAGCAATAGGAAAGCATTTACATGAACGAAAACCTATGTTTTCTCATTTTCTTCTAGTTTAATATTTTCAACGTAAAACATGCACTTAAGAATTATTATCAGTCAAATGGCCTGCTTGTGCCCTGAATCTTTGGTGAGTTACGTATATTGCTGTTAATTTTTTATTAGAAATTAGGAATCCAGGAAATTACTCTTGCAATACCGCCATTGTTTCTTTGTTGAAACCAGATTTGCTCGAAGTTTATTCCATTCAATTTCGCGTTTCAATAGCGATCAGTAATTATCTGTAATTGCTTTTCCTTGACCATTTTCAAAAAATGCAACTTCAAAAACTACGATAAAAATTACTTTTATGTATGACAGTTCTTCCGTGTATTTTAGACCTCTATTTCCATTATCCATTTAAATGAAAATGTAATCATCTTCAGCGATTTACAAGGTTCTTATAAATATCAACTTTTAACTAAAAGGAATAAGTATACACAACTTGGTGGAAACGTTCCGGTCGGAACAATGACCAATCCATTTTAAAGGTTGTTCTGCGATTAATCCACCTATCAATAGGCCCATATAGAAATAATCTGGGGCGTTCAGATTAGTAAAATCCAGACTAGACCATTAACATCAGCATTACAATGGATTCAAGATTGGGACGATAACTTAAATAATACAAAGTAGGTTAAATTATTAATTATTTGTAAAAAGGTGGTTTGTCCTTTGTTATTTCTTAACCTTATTTAGATTTTAATCAATGCTAGGAATATATTTATGCCGCGTGGCTAAGTGTGGGAAACAACAAGTTACTCTAAATAACTAGAGTTTCTTTTACCATTACCGGAATCAGCGAAAAAAAACTACGAACTGTACCTAACTTATCGCCCCAGTGATAATCGCAAGGAACGTGCAAAAAAAACATAGCTTGTTAAGAAATTCAGTTTTAAATTGCATTCGAGAATATTTCAGTTATATGCAAATGAAAAAAAACAGTAATTTTGAACATTTAAATGAATGCAACTAATCGAGTTTCATTCAATTTCCTTTTGTGTATATTACTCATTAAAAATTAAATCAACCGTGGTTTACTTACTATGAAGTAATGAGTTAAAAACGAAATATAAAAAATATGTATTATTAATCTTATCCCTAATCACACCCATTATTATTAAATGCACACGTACACGTTTGAACCCGTTTAATTAATGCTCACAACTATTTTCAGGTGTACGAATAGTCCATCTTTCATATAAACATTTTTCTGTCATATTTACGCGACATACTTTCAATAAGAAATAATTGAGCTCAATTGCAGTGACCCTTTTATACATTGACCCTGGACATTTGACAATCGTTCTTGTTTAGTAACAGCAATGTGTTAGAGAGAGCTTCGTCTTAGTGTTCTGTCAGTGGTTCGTTGGAAGTGACTGGCTGACGCCAAGAAGTTTTGATGGCCACTACATGTAAAGATATTTCAACAACTAAGGTTCTTGGTAACCGCTACTGATGAAGTGTAATAATGCAGAAACACTATTGTCCAACGATCCACCCGTTAGTCTTCATGGACCTGTTTAATTAATGTCCATAATATATATATATATATATATATATATATATATATATATATATTAAAAATGTATCTTGTCAAATCTGACAGCAAAATGTAAAATTTACACGAAAGATGGTCTAATCTTACACCTCAATGGTCTAGTGAACATTAATTAAAACAGGTCCATGAAGACTAACTGGTGGATCGCTAGACAATATTGTTTCTGGGTTATTACCCTTCGTCAGTAGCGATTACCAAGAACCTTAGTTGTTGAAATACCTTTACATGTAGTGGCCATCAAAGGTGTTAGACAAGGTATCGTCTCGTCAGTGTTCTGTTGTCAGTGGTTCGTTAGGAGTGATTGGCTCGCGCCAAGAAGTTTTGATGGCCACTACATGTAAAGGTATTTCAACAACTAAGGTTCTTGGTAATCGGTGCTGACGAAGGGTAATAACCCAGAAACAATATTGTCTAGCGATCCACCAGTTAGTCTTCATGGACCTGTTTTAATTAATGTTCACTACACCATTGAGGTGTAAGATTAGACCATCTTTCGTATATATATATATATGCTATATATACCCATATATATTTAAGACCACGGGAGTAGTTGAGCACATGTAAAAAATAAGTTGTACCATTTTCCAAAGCGACCACCCACGCCAACATAATAATGTTTATTTAAGAATGCATGAGGTAAAATTTTTCAAACTGATTGTACATTTACTGCAAATTTTTCCAAGGTTAAAAACAGGAGGCATAAGCACAGCATCAGTTATAAAATTAATTATTTTTGCGGCGTCTATACGTAAATCATAACAATTTTTAATTAAAATTTTCGTAAGTAATGGTACTGAAAACCGGTTTGCTTAAACTGATTTATTGGCTATTTTCATTACACGCTGGAAACTTGAAAACATACGAGCTTTGAGTTCCATAAATAACACTAATTTTTCTATGCGTGATTTGTTATGTTTGCTCTCATCACCGCTACATAATGAATATTATAAATATGTCAAAACATGCAATCGTATTTCTACTAATTGCAACTGCTCGGTATTTATGCAAAATTTTATAAATTATGAACGAATGCATGTTTGTAAATTACGAAGCACACTAATAGCAGCCTCTAGCTAAGCTATGAGCTTTTAAGTACAGTGTAATATTCGTGACTAATAGAGATCTATAAGTCAATTACAACATATAATTTGTGTATTTGTAGCTAACAGAGATATTAAAATTTAAAGTAAGCTTTTAATATTACTCCGTGGATGCCAAATTACCGCTACACACGTAATGCATCGTCGTTAATTATGTAACCTCCAGCGAGCTATGATAAAATAAATTGAATAAAATTTATAACAACACATCTACCATGTCGAGTTACAATTCGGAGAAGGTCGAACCGAAACATATCAAAATGAGTATGACGAATTGACATACATACATACATATCACAAAATCGATATTAAAATATCAGCCTACCTACCCCACTACTACACTCACAACCAAACCATAATCCAACCACAACGACTACCAAAACCTCAAACACAACGACAACCATAACAGCAATCTCAGTTAGACAGAGTTTTACAGTTAATGTAACAAATTTTAATTGATTTTTGTATCTGGTATATTATTGCCAAAGAAAACAATTTGTGGAAAATCAATGTAAATCAATGTAAAGTAACAAAGAGGAATATTGAAATGGCAAATGGTCTTTTAATCTCTAACTTTATGACGGTTGGTTTAGTATCGCCTACATACATAACATACATATTCATGTTTCCTTGTGGAAAACAATATAGTTGCGACAATCTAACTAATATGATTATAATAACACGTGCTCGAAATTAATTTTGAACTGGGAACTGTAGTAATAATTAGTAATCAAATATGAATATTGATTGAATTGTTCATCTGCAAATATAAAGCTACTATTAATTTCATGTAAAAAACATGACAACTAACAAATTATTGAAATATTGCAATTCTAAAATATATAAATACACAGTTAACAAATATAGGTATGTAGCATAATTGTATAAATGATATTTCAATATGTTGACATTAAAATTGTTTAAAATTTATATATATATATATATATATATATATATATATATATATATATATATATATATATCTTATTTGATATAATGGTACTTCACGTCAGGTATAATTAACTATTGCTCTGTTAAGTTATTTAGTTGCATTCTTATCTAACAGCGTCTGATAAGTGAACAAAATTTTTAAATTTTTTTTTAAATTATACCTGACGTGAAGTACCAGGAGAAATGTTCAGGAAGTGAGAAAAATAGGTTAATTGAAAGAAAAAGGCAAAAAACAAATGGTCGTCGTCCGATTCGCCTCTTATTCAAAAACGAATATACAAAGGACAAAACCAAGAAAAAGCAGAAAAAGGGAAACAATTTTAATTTAAATTTAGATGTGAAAATCTTGTGAGAAGTCCTGTGTAAATAGTGCTCAAACTGTCTTTGTCTTTTTTAAAATTCATCACCTGTGGTGAGTTGACAATGTAACACATTTCCATAAAAGTTCTTTCTTTAAACGCTATGATCTTGGTTTCGTTATAGTTTATGTGATGGCTATTACCAGAGGCATGAGCCAGAGCACAATATTGTAGTTTAATTATAGTGTCACTTTTATGCTGTGTGATGCGTTGTTTAAGGCGTTGAGTGGTTTGGCCTATGTACACTTGGTTACAATCATCACAAGGAATTTGATAAATAATATTACTATGAAGAAGAATAGGGGTTTTGTCCTTAGTATTGGAAAAGTATTTGCCAACAGGTTTAGCGATTCGATCGGCGACCACGATGTTAGTGCCTTCGAATAATTTTTTTAAAGAAGGGGACAGTTGGTGTATGTAAGGGAAACTTTTATAAATTTTGACAGTTTCTTGGGGAAGTTCGTCCTGAAATCTGGGAGGAGGATTTGAAAAAAGTAATTTACGAAGAATTGTAAGCTAGTAGTGTCGAAATCCTGATGGGCAATGTGGGATATCCTGTGTTTAAGACCTAAAATGACATTTAATTTATGTTGGAAGGAGCTGTAAGAATTGAAATGGAGGTATCTCCCAGAACTTGTGGGTTTACGATACCAGTCAAGTTTGACAATACCATCCCCAGTCCTCGTGACCAAGGTATCGAGAAAGGGTACTTTCTGGTATTGTTCCATTTCAATAGTAAATTGGAGGCGGTGAAAAGAGTTAAATACTTCCAAGACAGTCTCCTTGGAATTCATAGGAATACTGCAGATGATATCGTCAACATACTGATATAAGAAAGGGAATTGAAAAGGTAAACGAGAAACAGAATCTTTTATGAGTGTATTCATAACAATTGCAGCAATGATGGGGGATAGGGAAGATCCCATTGGGGTACCAAAAAATTGTGGAAAATATCGATTATTAAATGAAAAATAAGGTGTGTCAAAAATGAATTTTAAAGTGGTTAAGCAGGTAAGGTGATGCAAACAGCTGTGTGGCTCAATTATATCCCAGTTGTCAGTGATAATATTACATACTAAATCCATGGGGATGTTAGTAAACAGAGAAACCACATCAAGTGAAGCGATCACATAACCTTCAGGTAATTGGAAATTGTTAATAAGATTTGAAAATGAAAAACTATCTTTAATACGATAAGAGTTAAATTCTTCAAAAGCTATAGAAAGAATATCTGCAATAAATTTAGATAGAAATTTGGTGGGTCCTTGTACTGAAGAATCAATGGGTCTAAGAGGGATTTCAGGTTTATGAATTTTGGGGAGCCAATATAATTTGGAAGCGATAGAGTTATGAATAATTATTTTATGATATGTAGGTTCATCTATTAAAGATCTATTTTTTAGTGAAGCTATTAAATCGTTATTTCTTTTTTCAAAGGATGTTGTAGGATCCTTGGTAATAGGCCTGTAAGTGAGCGGGTCCTGGAACAACTCATTAACTTTGCTAACATATTTTCCTAATCGTTCAAACCCGAATACTGTGTGTTTCGCAGTAATCTCCGATTTGATTTTTAACTATAACGATTGTTATACAAAGGATTTTTCAATTATATATATATATATATATATATATATATATATATATATATATATATATATACATATATATATATAAACACACGTACATATATAAACATTTGTGATACAAAAGTCTTTGTCAGATGCAATATAAATTTGATGAGTTAGAAGGAATTGTATTTCAATTTTCCATTGCGGTTGCCTCAGTTACACTGGTAAAAATTGCGAATTTACGAAGCAAAAGAAACCCAAAGATAATTCGTTTACAAACACTGTCGTCTAGATCATTACGTTTCAATCGGTTGCAATTGAACATAATTATGCCGTAATTTAGTTCAGACAATTGACATCGTAAATCAAGATTTTCGTAGTATTTGTAAATACTTGCGAGAGACAAATTTCTCTTATTGTTATTTTATCGACCTTACTGGCATAAATAAACTGTAAGCTTGTGGTGCAGGAGGAAATTATTGGTACCCACTAGCCTACAACAGATATTTTAAAAATCATGCAGTTGCAAGTTGCAAAAGCGACAGAACCGCCTTTGCCGAGGTTTTGCTTTATTGTAGTTGCAGGATATGAAAGAAAATACGTATAAAATAATTACGGTATCAAAAGGAAGATAGAGTTGATACTTTTTATATGAAAATTACTAGCTTTATTTTAATTAATAATTACGCAACAATCAACCTAATATTAACATTTGATTAGTACATTATCATATAATCATATTATCATATTAGTTAGATTCAGGATACAAATAGCAAGTTTTGAATGTTGATGTTGATGGATGTTGTATTTGCTGTTCATTCGGAACAACCAGGCCCATACGTATATAAGAAAGCCTTTATCAATTTTAATATATCTATTTGTTACTTCACGTTTTACATTTTCCGTTTTGATTGCTTTTGGCATTAAGGTGCCAAATCACAAAATATTATCAATTAATTAGCATACTAATTCGTACACCTGACAGAAACACAAAGTTACGCAGGTGAAACTAGCCTGCGTAATTTTGTGTGTTAAAATAGTCATTAATTCAACAAGGTTCAAGCTCCTTGTTCCCAGTCGGATAGCTAAAAGCTATATTTGATTTTGGTTGACAAACTATTAAACATTTTCATGCAGGAATGAAGTATGCCATTTGAGTACATATCCAATCTGTGAATAGTTCACTCATTGTCTTGTATTATGCAAATTAGCAAACTTGTTAGAGGTTAATTTTTCGTTGTTTCCAAGCGAATTTAACCCATATGTATACATAACGCGCAGGTATTGTTAACATATTATTTGATCTGAAAATCCCTCTAAAAGAATCTCTTAGTTTCATATTATATATAACTCTTTGGATCGAGAACTATTTCCCCGAAAATTAGTCCGTATCTTAGGTGAGAATAAAATGTTCTTTTGATTTTTACACATATGCAATGTGTTTGACAAACCTTAGAGTTTTATTAAAAAGCACCCCGGGAATTTGCAACTTTGTTGTCAGTCCTCACCGCTCCCATCAGCCATTCGTATCGTATACTACACCAATACAATTCCTCTGTCTCTATATTTATGTAGTTTAGACAGAAGAAGGGATATCGATACAATCGAAAGCCTTCAACAAATCCTCTAGCACACAACCCACTGTCTGTTTATTTTCCAGTGATATATATCTCATGCACATTTCGATTACCTTCGAAAATGAACTGAGCAGGCAGCGTTAGAGAATATCTTCATATGTTACGCCTTAGCTAGCCATACTTAAGTTAAGTAGGTTTTTTAGGTATTTTTTGTTTTTTTATGGAAGATGGCAACTTAACTGCCGAAATACATATATAAATTTATTAAAATCAAGTGTGGTAGGGTTTGTTAAATTTGTAAATTTTTATTTATTACATTTATTTTATTTTATTTTATTATTATATTTTATTTATTTTTTTCTTATTGGCTTTATCAAAGAACGCTTTAAACGCATCGGATATACATGTTTCTAGTATCTATAATATATCTATAATATTACATATGGCTCAAATATACAATCAGCAGATTTTGTAATAGCAACGTAGGAATTTCATCATACACAGAGCTTGTCTTGTCTGACGTTTTGTTTTCAAAAAAATTTAATCTTTCCTTTTTAATAAGTCATTGTAATGCAATTTAATGTGTTTACAATTTAGTTTGTATTTAGGTAAATATGTCTACAAAATTTTTTCTTATAGTCTGTGATTTCATTAGTTATATATGAGCATGTAGTGTTTGTGTTTGACATTTTATAGAGAAAAATGCTTTACAAAATACATTAGAAAATCATTTACAGTTTTTATATTTCAATTCTTCATTATTTAATTCAAATACTGTAGAAAAATGTACGGTACTAAGGCCTTTGCAAAACTCACAAATATGCCGGTCTTGTTTTCATTAATGTATTATAGTGATTTATATAACTACAACCTAAAAGTTGGATCAAATGATCTGAAATACCAATTTCAATAATATCACTATTGCATTCAGTAGCATTTATTAGTTATAGTATTATCAATACAAGCACTCTATTTTTTCCAAATTCGTGTGGGTGCATGTATCGTTAATTTTGCATTATATAAATAAATAAAAATAAAGGTCGCTAAAGACATTAGTATCTTTCTCACGCCAGAGTGTTTACATTAAAATTATAAAATGAAATACTATAAAATATACAAACTCCACTAAGACAATATTACAAATCTTGAATGTAACAAAATCAAACACAAAATATTATGTTTGAAAATTAAAAAGAGTTTAAAGATGGCGGTTTATGTAGACATTGATTTTTCAATATTATTCTCCCCTAGGAACATCTGAATTTTGATGTCTTTCATATTTCTCCCAGAGTGACGAACAACAATTTCTCTTCGAAATGGACTTATTGATGAACTCGTCGATAATTATGTTGTCTCTCTCTCTCTCTGTAAACTTCTCGCTCTCTGTAATAAATCTATTCGCTGATTTCGTAAATGCATGCAATAAAAAGCTTCGCACACCCGCAATACATTATATATATACGCCCCTCACATGCATAAAAATTAATGCATGTTTCTCACGCTTGTGATCATCTTCTAGATATTGGATGTACCTTTTGTGAATAGACTAGAGGTAAAATATTGATATCTGGTATTGTTTATGCCTTGTACTACCCACATACCATGTATCGTATAGACGCTTCGACTAACGTTATAGTGTGCATACTACAGTTACATGTTTTTGTTTTATATATTATATGCAATTAATCAAATATTTAAAAAAAAACTAAATTATATATATATTGTAAAGGTCATAAATTAAATGTAAAAGCGCTAAATAAAATAACAGATTTAATAGCAACGAAATACGGCGCTGAGACGAGAGTATAACTTTTAGATCGAACCGCATAGAGAGATTCGACATCGTAATGTTGCTACGAATAATAATTCTACGTAAAATTGAATAATTGAATAAATAAGGATGTTTGTCGTATAATTAAGTTAGATAAGATAATATAAAATATGCTAAATATTAGGAATAATGTAATAATAAATTAGAACTCGATATAATAGGTTTTACTACATTTAAGTATTTTAAATCTTAAAATATATTCAATTACATATAATCGCATAGTCCGAGACGTAACTCACAGCACCTGGCCCGCACGTGGGCGAGAGTCGACACGGGTATCGATGCAAAAGTGCGCGAAAATTCGCCTTGGTAACAATTTTCGTCCAACCACCGCGTAGTACCGGCAGAGCAACTTCTGTACGTTTCAAATATCCAATAGCTATTCGGTATTCGGTACTTCGGTTTTAAAGGTGGTCATGAAACGAAAATCACCTGTCATTGAACCAACGTTTCTTTAAATAAGAAAAAGTTGTCATGGCACGAATTTCAAAATTCGAATTCAAAAAACATCAGAAAAAACAACAAAAACCAATTGTACGTGGCCGACAGCAGGGAATGACCCACGAACAAGTTTCTAGGCAGGTATTGGTAAGAGTACCGTAACGAAAGGTTTGAGCCGGTGGCAAGTCCAAGGGGATATGCAGAAGAAGAAAAACTCAGGACGACCCAGAGTACCATCAAAATTGCTGGATAGGAATATTGTTCGTCTTTCTCGTGACAACCCTCGACTAACAGCTGTTGATATTACGCATGAATTATCCATCGGAAATGAAGTGTTTCTGTCCATTCGGATAGGTCGACGTCGTTTACAAGCTGCGGGACTTAATGGACGCCGCCTTGTTAAAAAAATCACTCATATCAGCAAAAAATCGAAAAGCTCGTGTTGAATTTGCAAAAGAGCATTTAGAGTGGACTGCAGATCAGTGGCAAAATATTATATGGAGCGATGAATCGAAATGTTCGCTGTTCGGAAGTGATGGTCCAGCTTACGTACGACGTCCTATTAGCTATTCGACCCACGCTACCAACTTCCGACAGTCCAACACGGTGGCGGTAACGTGATATGGGGTTGTTAGTGTCAAGGAGTTGGTCCTCTCCATCGAATTGATGGCAAAATGAATAAGGGAATGTACATGAGCATTCTTTAAGATGTTATGCTTCCATTTGCACGTATGATAGCACACATAAAATAGTTTTGGTCGAAGATTCATTTTTCAACAGGACGACGATCCGAAACATTCAGCGGGTGCAGTGAAGAACTGGTTCAATAACCATTGAGTGAATGTATTGAAATGGCCTAGTCAGTCACCTGATTTAAATCCAATTGAAAACCTCTGGGACGAGTTGGATCCTCGATTAAAAAATATAAAAGCCAAAAATTCTAATGAAAAATTTCAGCAATTGGAAGAAGCATGGTACCAGATAGTGGCTTCGTTAATTGAGAACCTAATCAACTACATGCCAAGAAAGTTATCAAAGCAAAGGGCTATGCAACCAAATATTAATATATTTTAAACATAATGAGTTGATATTGCGTTGATAAGTGATATTTTTTTCTATTTTTCATAAAATTTAATACCAACAAAAACAATTTAGTATTTTTTTGTTTGTTTGATATATTCATTAGTGAAATAGTGAAATATAGTTTTTATTACCATCGTGTTCACTACCCCAAATATATTTCAAATAGTGTATAGGTTCGTCGAATAAATGTCATCAAAGATCTATTTTAAAGTGGAGCTACTAGTTGTTACTCTTTTTAATGGTTGTTGTGGGATCCTTTGTCATGAGTTTGTAAGTGAGCGGTTCCTGGAGCAACTCATCGACCTTGTTAACATAATCATCCTTATTAACGGCGACGGTGAGATTGCCTTAGAATTAGGTTTATTTTTGAGGAATTTGTTACAAAGTTTTTGAGTTATTCCAAATTCTCCTAACTTATCAGACTCCTTATGTATAAAATCAGTGATAAGGTATATAATTTCAGACCTGAACAAATGTCTTTTATTATGTTCAACTTCGCTGAGGAGATTTTCAACCTCTGCTGAGAATTTATACATTGAAATATTATTCGGTTGAACGGGTAGCGCAAATTTAGGGCCTAAAGCGAAGAAATCCCTGATTTTGAAGGGTATTTCTTTGTTCGTGGAATTTTAGAACCATTTTTTTGAAAATTTCATTCTGCTTATTGTTAGATTTGATAATAGAATTCATAAGATTATTATTTTTTTTGACATTGAAATTTTTAAAATGAAAATTGTATTTATTAAGTTGAGTATTAAAATCGTGATTCATCTCTCGAGGCAGTGATGACCCTGCTTTAGTTATTAAACATAAATAAATAACAGTTGGCGTAACATGGCATTGTGTGAGTGATTTCAACATTTATTTAATTTGTAACCATTTATTTGTAGCTCAAGCTTCTCTTGTGGTTTCCTCGTCCAAGCCAGTTAATAAAGCGTCTATGTTTTTAATCCTGTGTGAAATGTGCGCCGGTATGGGATTCTGTTAAATCTGCAAGTCTGTTCCGGAATGATGCGAATTTTATGGTGATGTTACTCCATTTTTCTAAAATTCCACTATTTAATTGAAGTTAAAAATCAAATTGATTCTGACATATTCGTTTGTATATATTTTTACAAAACTATTTATATTATATTTTTATATTTAAATTCGTTCTTTTGATTGCTGTCCTGTGTTTCCGTTGCTTCATAGTGGTAATAATGGATTGAGGATTTTCATTGATATTATTATTATTATTTTCATTATTATTATTACTATTATTATAAAAAAAGTGATATTACGATATAATCTGCGATTCATCCTCATCCAGCAAAATAAATTATGTCGTTTTGTAATACGCGATAGGTGTAAAAACTCTGAATGGGTTGTGCCGTCATCCCGTTATACATTCAACTCTTTTCGATTCGTATTCAGAAGCTTCTATTCAATACAAAGTTATGGATTTTTAAATTAATGCTCCGATTTGCTATTAAATTATTTTATTGTGCCGTACAATGTAGAAAGAAAATAAGAAAAGTTCGCTTCTCATATTTCTTAACGCGTCGGATGCAAATTCGATTCTACATATTCATTTTCTCTTCACCGATTATCCATGTATTTGGAACAATATGATCTAATAGATACTTATCGATACATGATTATGTATTGTTACAACTAGTACGTATTAATTTCTATTTTATGTATTATGTATTACATTAATAGATACTTAGTATGTGTTGGCAATTAACTTAAGCAACATTATTTAATGAGACTAAATAAAATGTTTAAGAAATGGAGTTCTTCTGTTGCCTCTACCCCTTCAAATGTTATTAATTTTGAAAGCGCCTCGCTAAGCAAGGGTGGTGGAGGTAACAGTATGTACTTTTAATGTATTTTTAAACTTAAATTTAAATAAGTATATAATATATTAGCACTCATTAATGAGTATACTATATATAGTAATACATATTTTTATATCTATTTTGAGGCAGATTTTATCTTTAATAAACTGATGTGAAAATACCTGAATTGAATCATATAGGTTTATAGGCTACAGACCTTTCGAAAATGCTGCTCATTTATAACATTGCAATTACAAAAATATTACTACAGAAATCAGTTTTGTTTTGGCGACGTAAATAGTTTAATTTCGAATTTGATTTTCAAGTTATAATGCACCAAGTTTCCAAGTCGTTAAACAACTATTAAGCGAAGCTATTATTAAATGCGTTTAGATAATCGTAATTGGATTTACGATTCGCACACGGATAAAATATGAAATACTCAAAGAAAAAATAATTAAATTTCCTTGTCCGTTTTAAGCGATCTTTCAGCTACCGAGGAGGCTTACTTAGTTCACGAAGAACTTCGACAACATTACGCGCATCGATTTTAGGAAAATAGAAATTAAGACGTAAAATATTTAAATTCTGTTAAAAGCATTTTATTCACCGTTAGAAAATCGAGAGAATTCTGATTAAAGGAATCGAGTTAATCTACTTAAACATAAAAGGTATTCTTTTTGCGAATAAATCAAGTTAATGGGTTATTGGTTGTTATATGCCAAGGAGAAACAGCCGCCTAAAAAGCGAATATTATATTCACACCGGTTCTGCAACATAACGATAATGTTGTGGTTGGACAATGGCTGAGCCACCCCTAAACTGATAGCGACTGCTTTACCTTTAAGTCAGTAATGAATTTAAAATGCGTATATATTCGGTGCTTGAAATAATAGACTAGTGTTTATCTAAATAGGACCACTATAACATAATTTGCATCTTTGAATGCTTTTTCCTATGCTCTTCGGCACGGACGCCGTGAAAATGTCGTCCGGTATTCGCCGGAATAAACAGGGCCGAAATATAGGCGGAATGAAATCGCTCTCGCAATATGCAAGTCAGCTGTTTTGATACAATCAGTCGCTCATACTGAAGTGGGCGTAACGCTTCGCTTTACTTCATGAACACACACTTAAAATACATTAATACTGGTCAATATTTCGGTGAAACCGCCAAGAAATTTTGTTGAATCACAACAAAATTGTTTCGCATTTTATTATGAGCAGTAGTAACCACTCTTTATAAATATGTTGTAAAATGAATGAAAATTTAAATTATCTATAATCATAAATAAAATTATGATGTTTATTTTCGCGAGTACTGTTCTTATTCTCGATATGAGCGCCCTATTAACAACAATATCATCACAGAATGTGTCACCTTAAATAATTTACCTTTTATCAACATACATGAACCCCTAACTTTCTTTCGTAGCAACGGCCTTGAAATATTATTCCATTTGAACAATGAAATGTCGACGACGAATCCATTTGAATGCATGATATGCAAACGTACACCTGGGAGGAATTGTGATTTGCTAACTGAATCCGTATAAACAAACACTTCAAGAGCACTCACCTTAATCCCATATGTGGGATGAACTTTGACGAAGGATAGGGCGACGGTGAGCAATTTGTTTATTATTATTATTATTATGGAATATAGACCATATACCGGATTGTCATCTCATACGTCTTCTAATCTGATGGTAACATAAAATAAATTAATTTATATGTTGAATGTTTTCATAAGTTCTAGCCCTTATTGAATGTCCTGGCGGGACGTCATAACTCTTATAATGTTTAAAAATGTTAATGTTACAGAATTTCAACTTAAATGTGGTGATCCCTTGTGTTTGATATTTTTATAAATGTAGCTATGCGTATACAAATTGACTTAATTAATAATATTAATTATTGGAAACTATACTCAGACTTACATTTAAGAAGAACGTTCGGACTAGGAGAAAATATCAGTAGAAAGAAAACCATGTTCTATTATTTTCAAGATTGATATATATTGGTAGGCGATATGTGGTAGACTTTTCATCATGGTGAAGCGCTTGACAATGTTTGAAAATTGCTTCAATATTTTCGATCTTGATTTGGGGTTTCAGCAGCGAGGGTTCGCTAATAAGGAAACGATGCTTTAACAATTTATAAAACATTATGTAGAATTTCTGCATTAGATATTTTTATAGATGGACCATTTATAAAAAAACTTCATCTGATCGTGTGCCTTTACGTATTTGTATAAGAGTTTGTGTTCGTGTAGCTTGGATTATTCTTCTTCCGGGTATCTTTTCGTGTTCTCTTCTTGACCACTTTTCAGCAAGGTCTCATTAGGTATTTTCAGGTCTTCGGTTGGCTTCGTGTTCTCGATGTATTATTCGGTTGCGAACTGGCATTCGTTGGCGATGGTGCAGGCGTATTTGTAGTCGCGGTTCGACGCTTCCTTAATTGGTTTCCGGTCGTTGGTACTAATTGCATCGTTGGGTTTTTCTGCGTCCCTGGTTCGGTTGATTGTGTGGTGTTTGGCGTCTGTTTCTTTTTCTTTTCTACTAACTTGCCTAGCGCTGGTTTCCATGTGAGTGGTAGCCTTTGTGTTTCGTCCCTCGTGTTTAAGTTTTTCGGTCGTTTTTCGATTTCTATGGCTTCTCTGATGATTCTTCTCGTATAGTGTTCGATGTTGGCTATCACCTTAGTGTTTTTTCGATTGTGTGTAAGATGGTTTTCACGAGCTGAACCAGGGATGACGTCCTTTTTCACTGCATTTTGGTGTTCATCTTTTCTAACGTTAATTCTTTTGTTAGCTTGACCGATGTATGTGTTGTCGCAGTCCTGACAGGGAACTTCGTATACTCCTTGGCTGTCGAGGTTGATTTTTGTCTTCGGATTTGGCAGAATCTTATTGATTTTCTTGTCTATGGTGACGATGGTCTTGATTTCGTTTTTCTTTAGTACTCTGCTTATTTTGTCCGTGGTGCCTTTCACGTATGGTAGGTAGGCTTTGGTGAGTACCTTTTCTACTTCTTCGTCCGGTTCTTTTTTAGATTTTCGTCGTCACAGAGCCAATTTTATTTTCTCTGGCTGTAACCGTTTTAGAGTAGCGCAGTCTTGATTGTCTCCATTTCCTTTTGTCGGTTTTCGCTCCGGCATAATCTCGATATCATCCTGCCAGCAGACAATGGCAAGGCAACAGTTGTGATGAACAAGGAAGGCTACGACAACAAAATACTAGCACTACTGGCGGATCCAGCATATGAACGAATATCGACTAATCCAACCACATACCTCGAGAAGACCACAAGGATTAAGATCAAGGCGAGCCCGATTAATATTTTGTTTAATATTTTAGACTAATTATGCACTTTAATAAAGTGCGAAACGTAACAAATATAAATTGCTTTTAACTTCAACCATGATTGTCTCAATTGTCTCAACCTTCCCGTAGATTTCTTGACCACTTAACCTATTGACATATTGAGGCGTAGCACGGGGCTATAAACAAAAAGTATCAAAAGTAATAAGATGCATCTGCATTGGCACATGTAAGGATTAACAAAAAATCGTAATTACACACTTACTCCCCTCTGTGGGTTATATGGCAGCTGGGAATCATATTTTATTCAAAAATTATTTTAATCCCTAAACGCTGCTGTAAATATTGAACACAGCAGCTACCTATACAAGCGTAAGTGCACAATGCGCGTTGGTGAATTTTAAGCCTTACAAGTTAGGGGAACGGGAATTGTAAGTTATCGCTTTTGGGAAGGCGGACTTATCTATGAAGCTCTATCGAGCTTCCGTTTATTGCAATCTGTTATTAATTAAATATGGTTATTGTAACGTGTCATAAGTACGAAATGTATTTTCACGTAGTTTTATCCTACAATGTGGCATCGCGTATATAATGACTTTTACGTCACTCATTTAATGATGACATTATAATTTTTCCAACACAGCGCGGGATGAATATTAAATTGGTTAAAAACATTAAATTAACATGTAGCTCCCCATTTTCCCTTTATTTAAAAGCATCGAATTATTAATTTTACATAATTTTTAAATAATTTTATATGAAAATAGCAAAATGTATTTACTACCCTGTGTTTGCTAATGTTAAAAACTGAAAATCTATAAATCATATCTTGATATTGTAAATGTGTGTTAACTATATCAGAATTCCATTGCGAGTATTTTAAAAAAATAGTGCAAGTAAGTTTCATTTCTTATTAGTATAGTATAGTCTTACGTTGGATCTTGTCAATGAATCCGCCTTTTTACCCAGGATCAAAATTTTGGAAGATAAATACGACTAATTACTTGTAAGGTAAACTCTATGTATGAATAATTTCTTGCACAT
Organism: Geotrupes spiniger; assembly: GCA_959613385.1. NCBI lineage: Eukaryota > Metazoa > Arthropoda > Insecta > Coleoptera > Geotrupidae > Geotrupes > Geotrupes spiniger. The sequence continues at coordinate 32,037,778 of OY390732.1, forward strand.
ATTATATCTAGTTAATTCAAACATTTAATACTTTGGAGCAGAACTTGTGTACATTATGAGCCCGCCAAGGGTGTACGATATTAATATAATACCGATGTCTTTGTTAGGTTGTGCGATTTTATCTCACTAATGCCGATTGTACCATATACATTTTAGAATAGTTAAGCTCTGCATTGAAGTACACATTTTAATTATACTTTTAGAATTCTACGCTGTACATATCACGTTGTCGTCATTCTTCCATAAATATGTAACACCTGGGTGTTGCGGTAAATTTTGAAATAACGTACTTGACGTTTCGTTGGTTATGCTGTCAAGTTCTTCAGAAGTTTTCTAAATGCTGATGTTGAGGTTTTTTGACCTCACCAACCAAGTACGATCGAAAGGACTAAATTTTGCTATTACACCAAGCAGGATACAATACGAAATAATCACCCAAATGGACCAGCAGAAGAAGCGGGACAAATAAGACACGAGACGTGCACAATACTCTGCAAAACCAAACCACCAACTGGAAATAACTCAAGAACAGAAAAGGACGCATTGAAAGAACTTCGTAAGAATAACGATATCTTCGTTCTACGTGACAATAAGGGAAACACAACAATAATGATGACCAGTGTAATGTATTACAGTTAATAATTTTGTCCATGTTGCTTACCAATAATAATATCCTTTAGTTTCTTTCAAGGATGTGTTTTTACCGTGAGCCGATAAGCGACATTTTTGGACCAGTATTGTCATTAAGTACGTTGGAGAATAAAGGTGTGATAATATACACGAAGAATATCAACATGTTATTCGACTCCGAACACTAAATTTAGCAGTGATCCAACAGCGATGATCGAACTTAAAACCAGAAAAACGAACAGGGAGCCAGCCATACCGAAGGAAGAACACCAACGTCTACTTAAAGTTCCTCAGTCTCTAAGTCTGTATAGACTGCCTAAGATACACAAAACAGGAAACCCTCTTCTATCGCTTGTGAGCACCTGTGGATCCCTAACTTACGAACTAGCCATATATGCTGAAAATCAACTACAACAGTACGTGGCATTTACCATCGAAGACATACTAGTGAGTTTCGACGTGGAATCTCTCTTCAAACACGTGCCAGTGGAGGAAACACTAGAGCTCATCAGACAACGGCTTACACCACAAGGAATCCAAGAGGAGATAACCGACCTGGAAAGATTGTGTTCAACCACCACTTACTTTCTATGGAATGGAAATTTCTACGGGCAGAAGGATAGTGCAGGTATAGGATCCCTACTCTCAGTAGTCATGGTTGCGTTTTACATCCAGAAAAGGTAAGCAAACATTCTGTACTATCTCCATCGTGATGTAGATGTTTAGCATGTTGTCTTTTCTTCAAATATCTATGGATACATTTGAAGAAGAAGCCACCAGCTCTAGTGACATGAAATGCTGGTACCGGTACGTGGACGCACCTTCTTGAACAATCTACAGGCATTCAAGAAACACATCAACGGACAAAATGCCAACATCACGATGGAGACGTATTAGTAAAACATTGAGACAGGGAGTATACCGCAAGAAGACGCATACGAATCGATATCAACACACAGCCTCACATCACCATCCACATTAGCGAAAATCCCTTGTCACAATACTGCACAGCGGAAAAAATTGAATGTTAGAAATACAACTGAGGAAATTCAACATGTGAAGGATTCGATTCAGAAAACGACTACAAACCACATTAGATTCGGCAACTGGCCGGGGCTGAGGAAAATAAGAAGTATAGCCCGGAAGAAAAACCTGCTGGAGTTACGGACAGAGCGAAGAAGAAATGCTTCCATCCAACTGGGACTCCATGCCAAGACTACGAGTTACAGGAATCTAAGCACATTAATGCCAGTGTGAGAAATCGTATATTGGACAAACCGGACGCAGTATACACTGCAGAGCCAAGGAGCATCGTAGAGATGTAGAACAAGGAAATACTAAAAAATCGGCATTAGCTGAACACTACCATATAAGATGGACATAGAGTAAGTAAGATTTGGAAGTTTGCACTAATGACATCAAAGACGCAGCCAGGACCATTGAGGAGAAATCCAGGAGAAGCGTCGGATATGGATCAGCCGACGATAACGGATAAGAATCAACGGAACATAATTAGTCTTTAGAAAATTTCTGAAGAAGCAGGCAGTATGATCAGCGATAAAATTATTTCAACAACCGCGACAATACCCGGAATATAAATCTTTATGGGACTCTTGTTTTGGCGTACTTCGATTTAATATAAACGTACATTTTCAGCACAGTAACTCTCCTTTAAATTACAACATTAATGGAAGTAAAATATCGTACAGATACGTTCAACTCCGCAACTGGACCATACTAAGACCAAGCGTGCAGCATTGGACAATACGAAACGTAAAAAAATTTTGGGTACCTTGCCGTCAGATCAAGCCCTTGTCTGACCTACCCAGTGGCATCTAGCTAATTAACATTTATCTTGGACACATTGATAAACATACCTCATTCACTAGATGGACTGGAATTTTAAAAACTTCTCACAGTTTAAAACATGCTGCTATTCAATGACTTTAGCGAAGCAATAAAGATGACAACAAGCACATGGCGCAATGAAATGCTATCATTGACGATTCCACCTTGCAAGCCAGTACTGCATTCTTGAATGCAGAGTAGCACATCGATAACGATACTATCGTAGTAGTACTACGCCTCAAATAATATTTTCGTTATGTGTTATCATAGGTTAATAATGCTAGAAGTCTAGTGAATCATGCTGATATATTATAACATTACCCAAGTATGTAAATAGTTACTAAATAATTCTATCGATTGAATCTCATTGTAGTTATAATTAGATTAATATATTAGTTACAAATTCATAAAATACCCGAATACATATAATCAAACAAGAGGGAGATGCACACAACGCAAAATAAACCCTAATTGAATAAGGAAATGTAATTACCAACTATCCAATTGAATGTCACAATTCAACAATAAATTTAAGATAACACATTCCGAACACGACAAGTCGTTTAATGCCATTCAATAATTAAACCCGATTTGTACCGATATGAAATGAAATGAAAAAATATATGTATATATAAGTCCTAATATGACATACTGTAACTCGTAACGCCACTATATAAATTTTTATTAATTTTCATATACATATAGCAATAATTATAATACACAACAGCTATAATAAACAATGTAAATATTGTCGAAGATAAATACAACTTTTTACATAACAAGTTTCTGATGTGTAGGCTTGATTAACCATAAATCGCCAATCAATCAATATTGGATGTATCAACGATACAAAGTTAGCAATAAATACAAACAATCGCTTAGCTACATTTCAGACTACAAATATTTAGTTCCCTCCCTAAATGTGTGTACATGTGTGTGTGGACGGCTCATCAAAAGTATCCACTTGAGTAAATCTGGTAGAGCAGAGTTTATTCTTGAAAACACATCGGAGAATGCGAAATATCACGAGTGGAGGGTTTTGATACACAAATTGGCGCGGAAGTTAACGTTCGTGTAATTGTCCTGGGTGGTTAGTTGATGAACTTAGTTAAAACCTGAGTATGGAATTTTACGCCCAGGGCAGGTGTCGTAACTAATACGCAATGTCATGTTATGTTCATAACTTAAGTTACTAGTTCTACCTCGGGTTCCATCAACTATGTCAAAACAGTTTCAGAATTACGATATTTAGGGAAAATAAATATGGTTACGCTTCCTAGTGGTTAAATTTATAATACACGTTGTTCTCAGCACAAGGTACAGTATAATTCGAGAGATTATTCGTTAATATTCAAAGTTATATGCTCTTGAAGTTAAAATATAATAAGAAGATTTAAAATCCTAACAAATCAATTGAAATTAAGCACATTAACGTACTGAATAAGCGAAGAAAAATTTAAGAAAAAACAAATATTGAAGGACACTAAGATTAATTAAAAACAACTTTGTGATGAAATTAAAACGAAAATTATAACAGCCATTGAAAATCAATTATTAAATTAAATGAAATATAAAATGAAAAAGGAAGCAAGTCTCGCGTTATTTCTGTCAAATTTGATATGGATATTATCTTTTCCTTAATTAAACTCGCCATCAATTTGGATAGAGATGATTTCAATTTTTGTGGCTACTAAATTTAAAAACGTTGCGAGACAGTGCTAAAAATCCATAAAATTTATTATTCGAGAAATTATATTCAATTACCTTTAGCATCAAGTGATAAACTGTGCCATAGTTATTATCAATAAATAATATAATAAGTTTTAGTAAAATGTAACAAAGTTACAGTGCTAATGGAGAATGAGAATGAGGAAGTTTGATGTATTAGAAACTAAGTGAAAACGAACAAGTAATTGGAAATGTCGCCCATACGCACACATGACACATGATACTGATACCCAGTGTTCTCACAACAAAATGCCTGTGGTTTCAGGCCAGTAAGCGATTGTATTTAACGTAATAGGAAAAACGTAACGCGTTTAATTAAAACTCACAAAACAATCTTTTATATTACAATTAACTTTGTTGCCGTCCCTGCACAAAGTAACGTCGACCCTTGGGATTTAACGAAAATCGACGGAAACCAAATACGTAAAAGTGCGCAACAAGCGAAGCGCGTCGAGAAGTTATTCAACCGTATATAAAGATATTATTAGTTTCTATTCCCGTGTGTAATAAAAATTGTTGTGTCGTGCGAATTATTTCAACACGTGAAACGGCTTCACAGAATTACTTACATTTATCTGACAGTATGCAATTTATAAAGCACATATTTAACAGACTTTTTCACCTTCCTCATTTTCCTCATTGCTCTCATTTACACCCCTTCCTCATTTACAATATTTCAATTTTTAATTTTGTTCTTTATCTTTCCGACAGTACACTTCATCCACCCTCGTTAGTTATTCTGGTAGGCTCCTCCACATTTACCGCTACTCCATTTTTATGTTATTTACCTTCAAATTTGTGGGCATTTGTGCGCGTATTTGAAGTATCGTTCTGAGATGAAAACGTAATAGAAAATTTAAAGTAAAACTAATTTTGATTTTGATCAATAAAATTATAAAAAAATGAAAAAAATATTTTCAAATTATCATAATTACTGGCCTTATTTTAACGATCAGTCGCCAACGAATACATGGTGTGATAAAAAAAATTAAGTTCGTTATAACCTAATGAGTTTTAATAATTTTAGAAGTGTTAATAATCTATCTATCTATCTATCTATCTATCTATCAATCAATCTATCTATCCATCTACCTATCTAGCTATATATAAATGTCAGAAGAGAATGGAATCTAGGATTTAGGAGGGAGGAGAGACGCGAAGGATTACGTTTATAATGTTTATATTTGTAAATAATTTTTGAACTGAAGCACGCAACGTCGTGAAAACTTGAACAACTTCATAGATTTGAATTGAAAATGTATGGTCGTCTTGAAGTTGGGTCAGGTGGCAAAGGGTTGGGGTGTGGCAACTGCTAGTAATAATAATATAATAAATAATAAACTAAACGAACTTATCTCTATTAATTTATCCCGACGATACATAAGTCATGTTTAATTTCAGTCTCGAATGATGACTAATGCTGATCTCAGACCCATTATAATTTACAATAGCATAGCACTGTGAAAATGATTATTTATATATTGTAAAAAATGTTGTTGAATTTGCAAAGAACACAGCTTCAAATGCTGCACGTCGTCGTTTCACTCTATGTTGGAGATTTTCAGCAGCGTGTAATAAGCTTGAGAAATGAATCCAGAGATGGCCAAACAATGTTGATAGAAACCAAGCTACCACTCACGTAGCACAGCACTAACCAGCAATTAACACTGTAATGGACCAACAACTCAACATACCTTTATGTCACCATGACAGAAATATCGTTATATCGAATCACAGTTAGTTCTCTGCTGAATACAGACAGAATAGTGATATTAATATACAACGTCACACGTCACAATAAAATGTAGTTTCATACTCATACTATAGTTAATTTAACTGAATAATCGGAAATACATAATGTAATGCAAGTGCAATTTAAGGATATAAATATTTTCTCTGAAATCAATAATGCAGACTTAAAGATATTAAATTCATTAAATGCACTACCTGTACCAGCTTCTACCTGAAACCAGCAAGCTAGCCTGCAATTCAGTCAATGCCACTTGAACTTCAATAAGATTTATTGGTTCAAAATCCTCACAAGTAAAATGCGCTTCTGTGCAACTGAAAATCTGCGTATTGTTCTCGAAGCTTCCTTTGCATCCACTACAACAGTACGCTGCGGCGTTTATGTTAAAAACTCAATCTCTGTCAATGTAGGTCGCAAAATTAGACTTAGAAAACATGTGGTACCAACGCCCAAACAACGCTTGAGATAATGAACTTATTGCGGAAACATTCCCTGGCCATGTGATATCTTGTGTTGACAGATCCAGATAGATAGGACAACATTCGCCACAAAGTAGAGAAACATTCCCGGAAGTTTTTAGAGCAGTGGTGAAAAATTCCATAAAAAACAGCCCTTCTGTGCATCATTTCTGGAGTGCATCTTTAGTACATAAACAAACAAAAATAATTAATAAAAAATGATTCAATGGTTTTTTATTTTAAATAGAAAATTAGAACCAAAATAAATAAAATGATTACCGGATAGCTGAAATTACGATTTTTTCTTATGGTACTATAGAAAACATTATATACGAATGTTGACACCTGATCAGAGTATTGTATTCTGAAGCCAGTTTGTCAAAGTTTAAAGCAGATCCGGATGAATTTCTTTCTCGATTCGTCACTGATCATGAAACATGGGTTCACTACTTCGATCCTGAGTCGAAGCAACAAAGTATGGAGTGGCATGGCCGAGGTTCTCCACCACTAAATTTCGAGATTTGCCATCCGCTGACGCAGGCGGAATTTTGATGACTGATTTTTTTGGAACTTAGACATACAATAACAGGCTCATAATATGCCAACTTAATTTCAAGATTATGTCAAGGGAAAAGGACGGGGAAAATTGAGCAAAGGAATTCTGTTTTATCAAGACAACGCTCCTCTCCACAAAAGCCATGTTGCCATGAGCGCTACTCTGAACGCAGGATTTGAATTGTTTGAACATCCCGCATATTCCCCAGGCATGGCCCCTAGTGATTTCATTTTATTTCCAAAATTAAAAGAATATCTTCGGGGGACCAGATATTACGCCGTTAATGAAGTGATGACGGTCGCAAACGACTGGTTGGAAAAACAACCGAAAGAATTTTTTTCAAGAGGAATCAAAGATTTGGAGCATCGTTGGACCAAACGCATCGACGTTCAGGTAGAACATTTGAAATTTCTTCAATTTGTTTCCTTCTATGTTAGGGACCGAAAATACTGATCTCCCCTCGTATAGGACGCTGCTCCTAGTCAAATTATTCTGGTCTGTATATGGATATGTTGGGGTAGCATACACACTTAGGTTGTCTCTGACAATGGTAACGTAAACTATCCGTCAAGTAAGTATTCACAATGGGATACTATAAATATTCAATTCTGAAATGCTCACTAAAACTTTTTGCTAAACAAGTGGTTCTGTTTTGTCGATATTAGAATTGACCTGATCGTTTCGATGACGTCATGAATGATTCTATTTGTTTAAATTTTAATTGATGCAAGCATTAAGGTTAAGTGACCAACTGATAGTGTAGATAGTCTTTGATGCACCGTCTATATAATTAACGCTGTAATAATACCTTGATATTTTAAACAATTCTAATGATATTTTCTATAAATCTGATGGTTTCGTCGAAGTCTGAATTGCTAGTAACATTAATTATAAATATTTTAAACAGCATATGGTGGCTATGGATATTGGTAACTATTGACGTGTACAAGGTGCATTTTCGTTGCACACGCTAAGTAAAGTGCTCCAGCTATTAAGATAAAGGAAAACGGCGCCGGCGTGCCAAATTGTCATGACCGCATTATGAACCAGAACCAGTGGAATATTATTCATAGTTTTCGCTCTATTTATAAAATTATTTAGCATTTCGTTTACTGTGAAGTTGAAATTAACAGTAGTAAATTAAGTGTATATGAGATATCGTGTTCAATTATTAACAAAATACATTTTTGAATCATTGTGTAACAACCAGATTGTGGTGTAATACGATTATAACCATGATCTAGATCCCGAATATAACTTAAATAAATTATATAAATGTAAGCAGCGTAATGAATCCTCTATACTAATTTCTTAATTCGCAATTTCAAATCAGGGAGATTGTCTGACTACGTGCACACAACTAGATCCTGCAAGTAGTGCTTATATAATCCTATAAGTATCCTCATCAATCTTCTGTTACACTTGTAGCGAACTTAATGCATTTTAGATCTTTGCGTGCGCGAAGTCAACAGTGAAAATTTCCTTTCACAAACTTGTTAAATTACTGATATGCACTTTCCTTTCAAATGGTTACTTGCATATAGCAATACACGTTGAATAGTGTAGGGGATAAAGTGTGAATGTTTACTAACGAAATTTTATTTGTGTGTACCTACTTATACGAAATATGAATATAATGATGATATTTACATCTTAAGTACCTTCTTAAATACCTTCGTAATCGTTGAAATCCATCAAATATGACATTTATAAGAAAATGAATGATGAAATATAACAAATGTGATAGGAAATTTTAGAAATCGACATGTAACTCTCAGACATAGCTGAATTTGAAAGGTAATGAAATTGTAAGGAATAAATAGGCAAATATTCTACTCAATTAATGAACAATCAATGTATTCATAATGACGGTATAAATCGAATCTTTTAAAATAAAATGAATACATTGTCAGAATGCGTACGTATTCCATTCACTGGTTTAATTTTCATCCTTAATAATTTAAACGCGTGCCTATTCTCAGGAAAATTGAGATTTATAATTCAAGACATTTGTTACTTCCGCATGCGTGCACTTGAGTAATAAAAGATCTAATTGCGACCTTGTAAAACAACAGTCTAAACATTTATTTTCGAATACATTAAATGAAATAAGTTTCTTTAGATGGTTGCATTGCAATCTGCATGTACGAAGCGTCACTGCAGCTTAAAACATGCGAAATAAACATTCAATTTCAAGTACGTAGAACATTAAATCAAAGAAATTTGTGTACGCAAACAACTTGCGTTCTTTTATAGAATCTCCGCTTTCTCGTTCTTGTATTGATTTATCATAAAATATTTCATATTCTCGTGCAACATTTAACCTAACGATTGGTTTACTATAATATCGAATAACTAATTGCAACTAATTGAGATGTTTCTCTAAGGGCAAGTGTAATCAAAACGAAGGACATATACCTGTTCCCGAAGCTAAATGTAATATATTATTTTCACGAACATGAATTAACGAAGTACCATTAATGTAAATTTAATTTAGACCCAATTCGAGGAAATTCTTATGCAAAATAAGTAAATGCCCAAATAATGAATGTATGGTTGGATTACCTCGAACGCTTGGAGGTTAATTGCATGTTATTTAAAGTTTCGCCAAAATCGAACAACCAAATTTAATTAATTTAGTAAAAATGTATATATTATTTCACAGTTGTCGTATGTACATGGTTACATATTAGAACCACCGTCATGTTTGTTAGGATAAGTACGTTATGACGAAAGGTGCGGTTCGGAATTTCTTTTAAATTTAACAAAGTGTAATGAATACAGGCCTACCGACAACGGAAACCATAGAGCCGAAGAGAAAAAGAGAAGAGTAAAATCCAGAGCAAATATTCAGAAACAGTAAAATAATTAGAACAACCACGGTTGAAGGCAAACCAGGTAATATACTACCAGAAATGGGGAAGATTTAAGAGATATCTGAAAATATGATATATAGGACATATATAAAGTCAGAAAACGGATAGTTAAAAAGAACTAAAAATATATATAAAAAAATGGATAATATTATTATAAAAATCAAATAGTGATCTAGGTATGAGAAAGTCGAGAGTCTTGAGACTATAAATGACGACCTGGCTGGAAAAGAAAAAGAAATTCAGCAATACATTAGTAGAACGGAAATGGAAGAAATATACAAGGGAAAAAGGACAAAAGCGAGACATCAGATACTGATCATAAATGGTGTAATATGCAAATGGGACAAGGAGAAGCAGACAAACTACTGATAAAAACATAGCAGACGTGCACTGAAACAATAAATTGACGAAGGAAGATAAAAGGAGAGGCAAAACTGATAACAGGCCAGTAAAAAACAAGGAACTAGTGATAAATAAAATTAAAAAGAATGAGAGAGAAATAAATGGAAAAGAAATTGCAGAAGTTAATAAAAAGGATTATGAGGTAGGAAAGAAATTGACAATCAACGGAATTACTTACACCCAGAATGTTAGGAGTTTCAATAACAATTAAGAAAAGTTAGTAGCAGAATTTGAAAATACAAGACTAGAACTACCAGCAACTGCAGAAATTAAGAAAAAAAATATCAACAAAATAATTACATGAAAAGCAGTTTCAGAAAAACTACGGGGAGTAGAAGTATCTTTACAACACCAATTGTTTACGGACCAAATGGAGGAGCAGTTATACAGGAACTTGACGAATTTTGAAGTAAAATGCAGAAAGTAGAAGAAAAACAGGCCGGCATAATTATTGGAGACTTAAATGGTAGGATAGGCATTGGCCCAGAAAGATCAAGATAAACAATTGGAAAATTCGGTGAAATAATAAAAAATACAAGTGGACCAAGGATCATTCATTTCTATATATTGGAAAACTTAGTAATAGGTAACACACAGTTTGGTCATATAATATACATAAATATACGAGGGTAGTACAGACTCGGTAAGAGAATACAATAATAGGTTTAATACAAGTAAAAAGATTTAATAAATCAACGTTAAACATCAAAGTAAAAAGTGGTAGTGACATAGGAAGTGATCACCACTTAGTTGAAATTAATCTGAAACTAAAACCGAAACCAAGAAGGAGAAAAGTTAGAAAAGTTAGAACACGAACAAATTACAAGAAGAAACAAATAGAAGAAATTTCAACTCAAACCTGTGGAACTAGTTTAAAGAACTAGTTAAGAATGTGGCTGCAGAAATTTGTGGATTCATCAGAAATACAAATAGAAGGAAACAAACGGCATGGTGAAATTATTCAATGAATGTACGAATTGTGTACAAAAACGAAGAAAAATAGTAAAAGACGCAAAACAGCGGTCATGGCAAAAATTGTGTGAGAGAATGGATAGAAACGCCTGAAAAAGAAAATAGCCACCATCTCAAACGGAACACAAATACTAGTCAGATGGAGACAGTATTATAGACCTACTGGGCATAGAAAATAGAGAGCTAACCAAGGGTAAGAAGGCGAGGAAGAAGAAAGTCAAAGACAATTAAAAGAAGCAACTAAATCATATACAAAATAATGCAGATAGTGGAACACCCAGGAGACCCTTCAAGACGGGAAGAGATCAATAATCTTGTCACTATTCATATATTTATAAAAATGTGATAACATGACGCAGTAACTACAGGAATATATCTCTATTATGTATACCTTATAACATTTTGAAAAGAATAATAGAAAAGAGATGAAGAAAACAATTAATGCCCACTTTGGAGAAAGATTTGGAGAAAGTCTTTGACACTGTGCAAAGAGAACGGATATGGAGGGTGTTAAGAAAAAGAGTAATACATGAGAAAATCATTGAAATGTATGTACGCTGAAACTTTTCATGTAGTAAGAATTGGAGGAAATATAACAGAAGCGTTTAAAACAGAGAAGGGAGTTAGGCAAGGCGAAATACTACGCCCCTGCTATTCATCATGCTTATGAATAAAATTGAGCGCAAAGCAAAGAAGAAATATAAATGCACTCCATTAGGATGCCGAAGATTAAAACCTATCTATAGAAGTGCACTTGTATACGCCGACGACCTGGTACTAATAGCTTACACTCACTAATAGCATATTTAAAAAGAAATAAAAGCATAAATTATTAACACAACCACTATTTCACAATAATACAATAATATTTATTCTAGATGTACATTTCGAAAGCACTGCTTTCATCTTCAGTAGAATTCAAAACGTCTCAAAATTAATAAAATGACATAAATGACAAAAATTACGTAGTTAAGGAAAAATAATTACATATATTTAACAAGATCAAGTAATGCATTATTCAACGGAGACAAATCTGTATTTAATAATTTTAATTGAAATCTTTTCATTAAAATAGCTTCATACATGTTTAAATAACAATTTTGACAATGTTTTAATAATTTTATATCATTTATAGTAAATGAATGTCCTGTGTTAACAAAATGATTAGCTAACGCAGAACTACCAAAATCACGATTTTTAATACATAATTTGTGCTCCTTAAATCTAATTTCTAAATTCCTTCTCGTTTGTCCTATGTAACATAAATTACAAAAACTACAATTAATTTGGTATACCAGACGTAATGAAATGTCCTTTATTAATGTTATTATTAAGGTAATTTTTTAAAGTATCATTGTTTGAAAAAGCCGGAGTTAATTTAAATTTCTTATATATATTCGACAGACAATTTTGCCAAAGAGGGTGGAAAGTTAACTTAAAGAACTTTTTATTAACATTTGTAACCACAATTGGAGTTAAAGTGGTCAATGAATTGATAGAAAAATGTTACAAATGTTAATAAAAAGTCCTTATATACGTAATTTTTGTCATTTATGTCATTTTATTAATTTTGGGACGTTTTGAATTCTACTGAAGATGAAAGCAGTGCTTTCGAAATGTACATCTAGAATAAATATTATTCTATTATTGTGAAATAGTGGTTGTGTTAATAATTTATATTACAATTTCACAAGCTCATTCAATTAATTAAATAAAAGCATGGCCAGAAACATTCAAAAAGAACAGTTTTAATATAGATATTGTGGCAGAAACCCACAAAAAACAGTAATAAAGGAATTGAGTGATAAGAGTGTGGAAAATGAAAGCTGATGGATGAAGGGGGAGAGGTAGACAGTGGACTACTGTAGCATGATGGAATTAGCAGAATACTGGCAGGGAAGCTATTATATGGGAAGAAGCGAAGATACTGGCCCCGTTATTATAAGTTTTAAAGGATATATTTAGATTTTTTATATTCTTTTCAGTTCATACGCAATCGTAACTGCGTGAAATTCATTACACTCTCAACGGTGTTCGCGAGCGCAAAGCAGTTCGTATAGCAATGTTTTTATAATAAGTGATAAAATAATACCATTTCAACAATTGTCGCTACGGTGATATTCTGCGTCTAGGCACACGAATTTAATGCTTTCAAACACGTTTTGCATCATTGGTGAGGTTATGTTGGCGCATTCACTGGTAATCCACTTGTTCAATTCAGGAATCGTTCGAATGCGAGATCTGAGAGGATGTACTCGCTGTGGATTTAAACTTATTAGTTGATCACTATAAAACTGATGAAAATATTGAATAACTTCTTGGGTGGTATGGATGATGGCGCCATCGGCTTGTACACGCAAACAATTTTGAAATTCATCCCCCTTACAGATGATTGGTACCACACGACGGTGATGAAACACGAATTTCATAGTCAGCTGGTTTTAATTTGTGGCAAGCTTGCATCTTGCACGCATATAGAGTCCTTTTTGAGTGTCCGTGATATGCACCAAAAATAATGCTACTTCGTGGACGAAGATTTCAGAAAACTTTTGTTTGAATTGAAGAAGGTAAGTGCGAATACTGTAATGCCATCTTCATAGTTGCATGGAAAATGAGAAATCGCTGTTTTTTTAATTTTTATCTCAATTTAAATAAATTGCACGCCGACGTTTTGTTATTCGCGTCTCGTGGTAACATTTACTTCCATGAAGTTGTTTGTCACATTGTCAACAGACAAATATAAAAAAACGTTTCTGAATTTTTGCACAGACCGAACGAAATGTGCCCCCACATTTCGTTCGTTAACGGCCGCGGATTTTTGGTGGGTGATAGTTATACAGTACCTCATGAGGATTACTGCATTTACTGTATTGCAAAACGCGTTCTCACCACATTGCAGCACACGTGGTCTTCATTCGATGTGCATTTTATACCAATTGCGAACCGTGACTTACACATTACTCTTCTAAATATTTTCTTTACATACTTGCATTTTTTCAAATGCCATTTTTTTGCCAACATTATTAATTATTAAATAAGAATAAAGAATAAGTACTAATAGGGCTTCACTCGTATTGTATATTTCAGCTCTGCGTTCAACAACAAAATAGGACCCAGAGAGGAAAGTTTATTTACAGCTACTTGGAGCGCAAATTCCTATTAATTGCAACTAGAAAATATAATGTAACAATATAACCAGAAAAACTTGATCCCATACAGACTCGATATGATTACGGAAGCCATCAATATGCATAATATACATTACCCGCAGGAACAGCGAAGCAGCGCTGACAAAATAAAAAGGTTTCTTACAATTAGATTCACCGATATAGCGCATTTCCAATATATTATTTGAAAATTGAAGTAAATGGCGTACGATATGAAGTTAATATTTACTGTGAAGTACCGCGTTTCTGTGTATTTTATACATTAGCATTAAGGGCAATTAATTATGCAATGCGTACAAATTAAATATGAACTTTCTATAACTGACACGAACTGCTTAAAATAAAAATAGGAAATCCTGGGAGACGTATCGCAGAGCGACGAACAAGAAACCCTGGTTGCTGCACAGAATAATAATCTTCTAAAGAAAACTAATGAATTTTCGGCACAAAGACGGTGATTATATTCGCAGAGCGTGGTCAGAAACAAGAGGCAACGAGATTTTAAATGTTCAGTTGAACTCCTTAAGAGTTGTTTCAATATCAATGTTATATATAGCACAACTAATTACGCAAGATAAATCATTTCGAATATGATCACAAATTGTCGCGTTGCACAAACTCTACGAAGATATTATTAATGTAAAATATCAACACAATAAATAGATGCCAAAGTAATGTTAAATTCTTCAACTAAAATTTCTCTGAATTTACTGCAATATTATGATCGATAGATTATTTTTATATTTAATCAATGAAACAACAAAATAAGTTGACCGTCGATGTCATGCTACACTATACTACAGAGTTACTTATCAATACATTCGTTAATATTAATTATGTTCGATTTAAGCGGCTTGTGTGGATTCGCTTATACGCGTTTAGCTTGGAGGCATTAAAATAATACCTCTAAAATTGTCCAAAAATGTTCAGTAGTGAGTTTCAAATATAATTGTTTCCGTGTAACTAATTTTAAAATTTCCATAAATGATTGTTTCAATTTTCATGTATTTTTAAGATAATTTATTCATTTGCAGTGTACTAGTTTTTAACATTTTCATAAATTGTAGATTCATTTTTCCGTATAATTAATTATTAAGTTCGAATAACTTACGAATTTGTATATTTATATTTCTTTATACATGTGATTGAGATTTGTAAGCTAAATAGCCGATGATTTTTTTCAATTCTATTTAAATGTTTCTTAAATGATTTGATTATTTTATTATATATAAAAATAATAATAATAATAATAATAATAATAATAATATCACATATTAACATTGTACAATTGGTAAGTTTTTAACATAATTATGGTGCAAATCGAGTCCGTGTCATCAATTGCACATTTTAAGGAACATTGATACTACAGCCATTTTACTGTCATGTTTTACATGATTTCATTTATTTAATCCTTTGTACTCGAGAGTCCCCACGCGATGACACCGACAATATAATTCATCGACTGCAAAGGGCTAATTATCTGTACAATTAGGGCATAATAGATTGAAAATCGTATTGTAACATGCATGTTGTGCCATTGGAGTTAAAAAATCGTATATTTTTAATATGAAACCATGTGCATGGTAAATCTATCATCGTCGTCTTATTTCTTTAATGTTTTGGAATTCAAGTTTTTTAGATTCCTTGGAGAAAATCAGATATTGGCCACGTCACTTTATTTCTTTTCTTGGTGACTATCGCTTTGGAAGAAAGTCAACTATCGTAGTTTATGATATACTAAAGGCAAACAGAATATTACCAGATGAACAAATATAAAATTCCCAGGGCGAAATATAATCCCTA
The DNA here is from genome assembly GCA_959613385.1 of Geotrupes spiniger. NCBI lineage: Eukaryota > Metazoa > Arthropoda > Insecta > Coleoptera > Geotrupidae > Geotrupes > Geotrupes spiniger. The sequence continues at coordinate 32,053,968 of OY390732.1, forward strand.
ACGATCGACATCAAAATATACGTTTATAAATTCACAAATGTTTATAACGCGCGCAACAATTTGTCACAGCAGAACATTGCATTTACTCAATAATACTCTGCATTCGTAAATTACGCAGACCATGATACGCGACACTGTGGCCACATTTTACATTGTCTGACGCAAACGGGGCACCAATTTAAATTAAAAATAGAATGTTAAAGTGTCTCATTGTAAAATCAACAAGAAAGCTTCTGTTTCTGTCGTACTATAAAATTTAAGCAATTTTTGCATAAATTCATGTGCTTTGTCGATAGAATTTTGTGTAATGCTTTTAATGTTTCTATTGTTAGACGCAATAACATTTTATTAACTCTTAAAGTGTATTACAAAACTAGCGTTTGAAAGTAAATATTTCCGAAGTGTACGAAAGCAATTTCTGCAATTATTTGAGCAATAACTTCTTGCTACTCTGGGAAACTTTTTAAAATTTTATGAATAACATAAATTAGTAATCCTTTTTACTATACCCCGTTTCCTCGTAAAAGCTCGTGCGTCCATAGATTTGAGCGCCCGGCATGTTAGAAACCAGTTATGAATAGAGAAAATTTCAAAATTTAAATCTTGCTTCATGATTTTTCTCCTGAAGCGAATTACACATACAGTATATCATTTTTTCCCCATATAATTAGATACACAGTAATGAATAAAGGGAATATAAACTAAATACTGTGCCATACATAGCCTTATAGGTTTTAAACTATTTAAACTAAATTAAAATTTACCTGAACCATTTTTACATCTGCATAAAATCACAAGATTTCTAGATGAATTAAAAAAATATCCCTGTTCAATGTTATTGTTTTTCTTTCGGAGAGTAATCGAAGCGGATCCACTCACAAGTCAAATACCCCATACAAAAACATTATTTATAGGATGTTTCTACTTTAGTATGGTAAGTTTAACAATGTGCTATTTATATTCACAACAAGTTCTCTCGTGTTACACTTCGTTGCCATTATATTATTGTGTAGTTTCACTTGGACTCGCAACGAGTTAAGAATTACTGAACTTTCGCACGAGTTTATATTATTTCCGAATTATTTAGATGAATAATATATGGCTATATTTTCTATTGAATCTAATTTTGTATCTGCAGTACCTATAGATTGTATCGATGTATTATATATAAATATTGTTTTGACGTATTATGATGGAATCACTGCCTTTCACATAAATAGACCACACTGAACCACTGAATGAAGAATGATGAAACTTGATGAAAATATGTAGTGCACATAGAAAAACAAAAGTTTTGAAGCCAATCTGCCACTTCTGACAGAAATTATCTCGTTAGCAACAGTCGCATGTGCCTTTAGTTTGACCATAGTTTCGTTGATTTGTCGCATTTGTGAGGAGTTTCTTCTTGCTTGTTGTAACCTTTAGAATGCCACGAGTTCGAAGACGTGCAAATTTTCAACAAATTACGCCTTTTGAACGAGGACGAATTGTCGGGATGCATGAGGCTGGTATAACCTACCGTGAGATAGCCAAACGTGTCAATTGATCACACACCACTATAGCACAGACTTGTAGAGGCTGGCAGGAAGAACACGTAGAAGTTCGTCGTAGAGATAATGGACGACGACGAACGACGCCAGAGCGAGACGATCGGCTCTTACGGCGAAATGCAGTTAGAGACCCGGAAGAACATTACGCGCCTTTGGAATAAATTGAATAAGAGCAATTGGCCATATGGTACCCATGAGCACGATTTATCGCCGAATACGTACGTTTGGATTACGTTCTCATCGTCCTTATATTTATAAGATTTCACTGGTGGCAGGACAGACAATATTGGGTTCCTGAATGGAGTGAGATCTTGTTCATCGAAGAATGTTGCTTATGTCACTCTGACGGACGTTCGAAGATTAGGCGACCTAGTGGTCAGAGGCAAAATTTACAATTTGTTCAATGTCGCCATACGGCTTTAACTCCTGAGGTTATGGTATAGGGGGGGGGGGATACGCTATGGAAGAAGATCTCGTTTTGTATTCATTTCGGGCACACTATACACCAGACATTACATTGATTCAGTGTTGGAACCAGTTGTGCTCATTACTACAATACCCTGGAGGAGCAGCCGTCCAGCAAGATAATGAACGCGGCCTCATACTGCTCATATAACGTCAGCCTTCCTAGAAGAACACAACATCAATATGTTGCCCTGGTCTCCAAGATCACCAGACTTATCCTCCATTGAACATGTCTGGGATATGATGGAAAGAAGATTGCAGCGTTTCCCCCATCCTCCCAATACCTTAGAGGAGTTGCGTCAACAGTTACAGATGTTACAGCCTGGAATGAGGTACCGCAAGAGGCTATCAATAATCTCAATAATCTCCAGTATGCCCAGAAGGGTGTGTAAGAGTACGTGGGGATGTAACTCATTATTAACTTTTTAGACATTAAATGTTATCAGTTTTTCTTAAAAATATAATAATTTGTTTTTCTACGAGCACTAGATATTTTCACCAAGTTACATCATTCTACGTTCAGTGGTTCGGGGTGGTCTATTTTATTTGCAAGGCAATGTATATCGTGAATGGCATATCGTGGGTTCATCTGATGAAATGATTAAATCGAAATATTGTTCTTTATTTCTATTTGAGATTGATTTCGGATATACTATTTCCATATCGCACATTATTATATCGAGCCCTATAAACGTACTTAGTTTTTAATCTCCAGTAATTATCGCCAAGTGTGATCAGACCTTTTAGAACATTGATTTGGGTGTTTTATTATTATATAATATTATTGCCTTTTAATTAGCCACGCAAAATATATAATATCCTGTTACAATTTGTTGATGACGAAGCCACCAACAAATTGTTGTTTACCAATTTAAGACAGACGCCATTTCATTGTGGGTTAATTTTCATTACACTGGGGTTAATCCTTGACTATTGTTAAATGAATTTACATGAATTGAATATGTAATGAATACTTGACTAACCCTGATTACAAAATATTCATTGACATATATTAATTGTAAAACCTCGAGTTTTATTTTAATATTATTAATTGAAGATGAAGATGAAGGGATCATACAACTAATATAAATATTATTATTGATGATTAGTTTATTTTTAATAGTGTCAATCAAGGAAAAAGTTATGAAAATTAATTAAATAATTTGAAAAAGAATACGGTTTAATTTTCCTTTACTGCGTAAAATAAAAACATTTTTAATTGGAACTATTTTTAACATGAGTTAAGAAATATTGACTCACGAGAAATATGAAATTTTATTAATTTTTAAGCAATATGACGCGGCTATAAAACACTACACTACTAAGTGTCATGGAAAATAGATCACCTAGTATAAATAAATTAGAAAGCTTAATTGTAATTATATGTTATATTAAATATTGGAATTGTCAATGTAATAAAATGATCAATATTAAAACTTATGCTTTCCAACGAAATACGAGAACAAAACAATTTAATTAATGTTTGCACTTATTTTTCATATTTTTTCACAACTTTGCCTACGCGAGACATTTTAATGGTTCTGTGCTGGATTTTTGTCTCAATCATTTTGGAATAGAAACAGTTCAACTAAAAGTGTTCAGTTTGTCTGAATGTTTAAACAAAGATAAGTTATCTTATTACAAGTGGAATTTCATATTATACAGTCTTGACCTTTTTTGCACATTTTGCAAAATTGAAATTTGTCATTTTTTAACGTTCTTAGAATGTCAGCTTAGTCATTTTTTAATTTATATTGTTGATTGATTGATTTTACAATTTCCCCAATATGGAGTACAATCAATTCCAAATAATCCAAACTTTGGGTCCACCTAGCAAAATCCCTCTTCATTTTGAAAATATCCCTGGTAACAAATGTGGAGTTAAAATTGTGATACATATTTGTCCCCACCTGGTTCTAACAGTTTATTGGTTCAAAATTACGAGATGTAATTATTGCTTCGTTTTCAATATAAAATTCGTCTTCCCTGGATTACTTCTTAAATAAATAATATTAATTCTATTAATAAAAAACAATTATCTTTCGCACCGCACATACATACATAATAAATGAAATTAAATTGTAAACAACATTTATATATTCAGTTAACCTTTTAGTAATGCTCTTGTTGCTAAGTTAGGTTTTTCTCACCGTCGCCTCTTTCCCGCGTGATTCGTACAGGTGCGAAAAAATTATTACGTCCCCGTCTAAAATTCGCCCCGCCTTGCCGTTGTTTTCTTCTTTATTTATTATACGTGTTATATAATATGCTCACTTTCTTATGAAATACACCACCCATTAAGAATTAGACTATAATTTTGAAACGGTAAAATAATGCCTTATTATCAACTACGAAACGATGAAAGTTTAGTTGAAAAAAAAACAAAAATTAACACTTTTCAAGAAAAAGCTAGTAGTGGGTTGCATCCCCATGCGCAGCTATGCATGCATTAACTCTTCTAACCATGCTCTCTATTAAGTGGTAGATGCCCTCCTGGGTATCTCGTTCCATGCAAAGATCGTGTCTAAGTTCATCCAGATTCTCACGAGGCATGGGCACTTGTCTTAGTCGCCGACCCATCATATCCCAGACATGTTCAATCGGCGACGGTGCAGGCCAGGGCAAAATCTGTAATCCAACCTGCTCCAAGAACCTTGTAATAATAGCAGTATTGCATTATCCTGTTGGAAAGTGGCATTCTGCAACGTCTGCATGAAAGGTACTAACACCGGTTCCTGAACGATGTAACGACGTGCGTTTAATGTGCCTAGAATGAACGTAAGGGGTGACCTTCGTCCATCACATATCGCCCCCCCCCCCAAACCATAACACCAGGTGTTAACGCTGTGTGTCGTCTTTGAACGAACTTCAAATTATGTCTTTCCCCTCGATGTCGCCGCATCCTTCTACGACCATCATTCATCCATAAACAAAACCTTGATTCATCACTGAAGACGATGTAATTCCTTTGATGAACTCACCCTTGCCGTTCTTGACACCATGCTGGCTGCTTTATGGGGAGGTGTTAATGGAAGCCAAAGGTAAGGACGGTATGAATGAAGCCCAAAGGAAGAAATTCTTCTTCTGTAAACAGTTGCCATCGACAAGTGTCAGTTCAAAGCTCTCGCCCAATCCACAGCAATCGCCCTTGTTGTTTGAAATCGATCCCTGGTAGCCATCCGCCATAAGGAGTCGGTCCTCACGTGTGTTGCTTCTTTGCGCGGGTCTTCCAGCAGGACGGCGCCTTTGAATGCCTTCTTCGGACCATAAAGACCATATCCGAGCAACTGTAGTGTGGTCTCGATCCAGCCTTCTCCCAATATCTCTCTCTCTCTCTCTTTCATACCGATAATTCGGCCCCTATCAAAGTCATTGATATGGGCAAAATTGCGACGACGTCGCACTGGGGGTATTACAAGGCGTTTACTTGGTAGTTTGATAATAAAATAAACTGACATTTCGTGGGCAGAAATGCAGTAAGTGTCAGGAAGAAAATATTGAAAGTTGGAGATAACAATGGTACAGGAACCGTAACAGTTGAGTTAACAGCTTTCATCGTTTCTTAGTTGATAATAAAGCAATATTTTACCGAAGTTTCAAAATTGTAGTCTAATTCTTAATGGGTCGTGTATTTAATATGATAGTGAGTGTATAATACCCATATGCACCCGTTTTCTATTTTATACCTAATTTCTTATTATACTTAATTTTGTTAACATGCTTAATCTGGCCAGAAACACTAATATGTTAAATATATCTACTTCGACGAATTGTAGTCCTTCTGGGTGAAATTTATTTACATATTCATGGTTAAATTTACGATAAACGATAAACCCCATGTTTATTTACTATATGCCATGCTACCACCAGAATTATATTTTCTTTGAATATATGTCCAACCTTTAAATTGACTTTGTTCAAAATCATTTCGATATGACAATCAAAACTTATACTACTGGACAGTTGCAATGTTTATTTCATGAAGCATTTCAAATATACTGCGTCACCATTATGCATCTGTCTGAGATTCGTAACAATTATCAAGCATTGTTGTTAGAAAGTAGCTATAATTATTGAATAGGCTGCGCCCGACAGACTTATCATGCTGTAAATATGTTGTTAGTTTCTAACCGTAAATGATTAGATAGATCATTATCGTGCCACTAATTTAGTTTACAGGATTTCAATCCGCTTTTGTTATATACTAAAATATAACTGTCTAGAAATTGATGAAATAATTTAGGACAGTATCTACTACAGCATAACATGGGCATTTATGCTTTACTTAATGACTGTTAAGTATATATGTAAAAAAATACTTTATATTCAAGTCACAAATAAAATTTAATACAGTATTTTATTTTGGGACACACGTTAATAAATATTTTGAGAAAAATAATAATTACATTCCAGGTATGAACAAAAATCCACCCCTGAGCAAAATCTATTATTACCGAGAATGCAGTGTAGTGTGAAAAGACTTTTTATCAAACGATCGCAACGCCTAGACAACGTGGTATGTGGATCATCTATTCAATTTTCATCAAAATTGATGCAACAATTCCCCTTGTTCGAAACGATTCAATTGGTACAAAATCCTTCACATCGCAACGTTAGAAACACAACAAAGGAATTTTTAATTCTCCCAACAAAAATAGACCGACATTTATTTATCTTATGTACAATAGCGTAATAACTGGACGAGAAACAAGAATAATTTAAGTTTTATTTAAATAAGTGCACTGTTACCATTTTTGCAATTAACATAAATGTAATTTAATTAAATTAATGAAATATCAATTTTGTTTAGCCAAATATTATTATTTAATTATTACATCTAACGCAACGTTAATTTTTTAAAAAATTTTAATTTTTCTAATCAAAAGAGTCACAGCTGGGCCTAGGCCCGGCTCTTTAATCAATGATTATGTTTTCATTAGTTAATACTCATTGAATTTTTCTGTAGGGTCAGTAAGCAAATGTAACACAGGTGTTTTATAAAAAGGACAAGGTATTTTGTAGAATGGCATATCTAATAAACGTATTAAAAACTTTGCAGAGGTGAACAGTTGCTTGTGCGGTTAGCAGTCAGGGGTTTGTTGTAATGATAATCTAGAAACGTGGAAAAGTGAAGCTCTCAAAACATGTTATACTCTTTTTTGAAATGTGAAACGCCTGAACCAACAATATACCACTTTAAAATGAACAACGAAACAAAAACACTCACTGAGTCATCAGAATAAACTAGAGAGGATTATTTGTCAAGTTAAATCTTGCATTATTATTTACTCCACCTTCAACATTTCGTATCCTCATTTGAGATTCTTTAAATAAATTTTACGCTTAATTCGCAACATTTATCGTGTACTTTTAAATTTGGCCCACTCAACTCTACTGTTTTAGGGTATACACGAAAACGACCCATGCTTTGAAACGGTTGAGCCTAAAGCGCAAATTTGTATAGGTTACTCATTGTTCATATTGAAATATACCAATTATTAATTTTAATTGCTATTTAATCGCGGATTGAAAGACCTGCCTATGAGTATAATAGTTTATATTAAAAATACTACGTAAATACTGTGTAATTATTAAGCGGCATTCCTAGTTAGTGCGAAGCAATAGCATAGTTACATGCTTCTAGACTATTAATTTGCTTCATGGCATAAATGTAATAAAATCAAAATTAATACGTAGGGTCGACATGTAAGAAAGAGCACCATATCGAGGCTGATTAAATTGTTTAAAATTTTTCAAACCAGTAACGATTTTAATCGAGCAGAACATTTAAATTATTCACCAACCTGAAACGACTGAAACGACTGATGAAAAAAGAGCACCATATCGAGGCTGATTAAATTATTTAAAATTTTTCAAACCAATCGAGCAGAACATTTAAATTATTCACCAACCTGAAACGACTGATCTGTTCCCAATTTTGGTCGCAAAATTAAAGTCCTAAACTAAGTATAAATGGGCGTAATATATAATAAGATAATGGTGGATATTGCAAATATAACAAATAAATTAATCTATATTATATAGGTTAAGCTTATACCTTCTCTGGTAATGTGCATAAATGAAGATGAAAAACAATTCATTAAATTAATATGTTGCCGTATATAAATGTTAATATTTATAGAATTGATAATATATTTAAAATGTGTCATGTAATGTAAAAGTAATGACGCAAAATGCAAAATTACTTTACTGATGGAGAAACCGTGCACCAAGAGATGAATATAGTTAGAAACTACATTTTCTTCCTCCAAACTTATATGGTAAACTACTGCACATATAAACAGCACTACTACTTTAAACAACGTGATATTGATTTTGGTGGCATAGAATAGAATGCGAATTGTATAAGTTTATTTTATTGTATTATTTATTGTATTATGTGTTCTAGTTGAAATTTATTTTTCAAATTATATGTCACTCAATTATGTATGCATAAAGTACTAAGGGACTATGTTGTATACATTTTCAATTCAAACTACGATAAGCACACTTTTACCAATTCATATATTTGCAACTCTTTCTTGACATACACCTACGCTATATTATAAACTCTAACGTTTTGCAATTATTTTCCGGCGAAGGAATTAATAAAGGTCGAATGAGTGTTTTAATACGAGTAGTGCCTTTGGAATTGATTGCCATTCCCGATAATTTACTGTAGTAGTGCAATTGTGGTGAAACGCGGTCAGCGTTTTTCTTCTTCTCCGGAAACGATTAGAGTGAAGGGCCATTAATAAAATTGTGTATCAGGGTGTGCGACGTCTGGTGGCATTGGAAGACGCGTTCTTATGTGTAAGAAAAGTTTTCAAATTTATACTTAATTATCTGGCAAAATTTTGATATCTCGATTAATCAGAATGAAAAATTAGGCAAATGGCTTCAATGAACTGTTGTTTATCGTCATCATATTGTTCATAAAAACAAATTCATTATGTGTAATTTAAAAGTGAATTTCCTAAGTCAAAATTTACCTTGGCAATTACTTCCCACCATCCTATCGTATAATTCTTTCAAGATCATACCAAACACAAGAAGACGTAATTGCATTTAGATGTAAAATATTTCCATTAAAATTTTATTTTTCTAATTGTTTAAATACTCGAATATTCAATTATTTAATTTCACTATGAGTCGTATTAATTGCAATTTATGCATCCAAATTCGGCTAAAATGAGAATCAAATGTATTGCATTGTTTTCCACGATTCTTCATTCTTTCATTAAAATATCAAACAAATATCGCTTTATGACAATATATCAAATTTGAACTTTCGCCTTGTTACTCAAACACCAAACATAAGGTAGAAAACATCTATGTGGTATCTTCTAGGTATTTTATGTAAAAGTTTTACGCTTGAGTGAATGAATGAGTGAATTTTGATCTATGTCTGAATTTGATATTTCCGTTCTATATTTACAATTTATTCCATTAGTTTAGATAACGTACTATGCAACAAAATTTTTTGGAACATTTTCGTATTATTTTTTTCCATTTGAAATAAAGCTTACCATTGGATATAGGGAATCTGTCCAGTTTCTCCTGCAGTTTAACAATACATTTGTGTTTTACAAAATGTCCTACAAGTTAGAATTGTGGAAAGGTATTTATAATTTGGTTGCCCAGACATTTATAATAATAATAATAATAATAATAATAAAGACATTTATTTCGAAAAGGTTTCACAAGTAAACATGATACATGATATATAGAAAAAAATCAGAAACAAGTCAACAAAACAGGTACCAAAATTACGCTGGCTAGTTGCGGTTAAAATAGTCGTTAATGCAGCATGGCTCAAGGTCACAAAGAAGAGCATACAAATCCTTCTTCCTAGTTGGATGGCTTTTCGCATATTTGATTGTGTTTGGCAAACTATTAAACAATTTCATGCAGGAGTAGAAAGTACCCTTGGCGTACATATCCAACCTATGAACTGGTAGAGCATAGTCCACTCCTTGTCTTGTGTTATACAAATTACCAAACTTGTTTGAAGTAAACTTTTCCTTATGGTTCCAAAGAAATTTAATGCATTCATATATGTAAATAGCAGGTACTGTTAACATATTATGCAATCTGAAAATTCCTCTACACGAATCTCTTATTTTCATATTATGTATAACTCTGATGGCTTTCTTTTGGATCGAGAATATCCTCTGAACTTCGATACTATTTCCCCAGAAAATTATTCCATATCTTAGGTGAGAATAGAAGTTAGCATAGTAAAATATTTTGGAAAGATTTTCATTAGTGTTTCTTGATAAAACTCTAAGTCCATAAATTGTTCTATTAAGTTTTACACATGTGCAATCTATGTGTTCGACAAACCTTAGAGTTTCATCAAGAAACACCCCAAGGAATTTGCAGCTTTTTGTGAACGGCAATTTTAGACTGTTCAAAATCAGTTCCTTTGGCGTAGGAAACGATTGGTTTACTTTAAACATTACGCATTCGGTTTTTTTGTTGTTCATAACCAGTTTATTTTTCTCAAACCATTCGTTCATGGCACGCATTACAGATTCTCCTTCTCTGGTAATGTCCTCGAAGGTATGTCCTGTCAGCAGAACATTCGTGTCATCAACGTAGTTAATAATTAGATTATTCCCCATTTCTATAGCTGACAAATCATTTATAAAAATAAATATTCGAAGATGCCTCCATAATTACTGAATTTTATTCAAACGCTCATGATAAAAATTTTGTTCTGACTGGATCTGGCATCGTGCCATTAAGCGAGAAGAACCCAAGATTGATTAAGGCAACAAAATATTCCAAGTGTACCTAAAGAGGATAACACGTAGAAGAGTTTTGGGCTTTACTCGGTAGAAAAGTTTACGACGGCGGGCGGGAAGCCCAAAATGAAGAACTACGACGAAGAATCTACCAAAAAATTCAAGAGTTTAACCCTCTTATCGTCCAAAAGCTGATGAGAGGCATTAACATCAAATTGTGAATCAACGGAACCCATGGCCCTTTAGCTTATATGTGATGCATTATAATTATAGTTAAAGCTTCACTGAATCTTGTTCTGTACTACCAAATTAAATAAAAAAATTATACTTTGAATAATTATATTTAAAAAATTTACCCAAAAATGTTTGTTACATACGTTACTTACTTTTGATAACAGTTCTAAGGACTGTGTCAAAATGTATGAATATCAAAATTCATATTTTCCATGCTATTTTCATTTTTATAACATTGTTATCAAAACTTAGAGTTAATGCTTCCTTATTAATCTTTTTTTTTAATTATACACTACTTGTTTACCTTTTGTCATAATACATTATCATGTACCCGTACTGTGGCTGCATCATCTCAATCATTTCAGACAATGCTTGCATGTTATTTTCAGGGGGAATAATCTAAATAGTCCGCAAATCCCTAAGGGTTTAGAATAATTCCACCATTTACAAATCATTGCAGGCTCCCTTTCCGATATTTCGTAATTGTGTTATTTTACGTTTTTCTTTTTTTCCTTATATTTCGACATGGCCCACGAATTTTCGTTCTATATTTCATTGGTCATTCAATGTCACTTTTATTTTTGTAATTTCACCATTCAAATGATTTATTTTCATAACAACAATTTAAAAATACTTACAACTAAACTTCCCCCATTATTTTAACTTGAAACTATCATTTAATTGCGCGGTCATTGATTATTCTTTGCTTTGGCTATTACACAACAATGTTAGAATCCACTCCAAGATGACTATTTACTATCGCTCTATACTTTCACCGTTTACTTAATAGTTTCGCGTGCTTAAACGAAACTACTGATACTATTGATTGTTTGATACTATCATATATTATGCGCATATATTTAATGGTTTTATATTGCTAAAAGATCGCATGTCACAACGGACGGTTGGTAAAATTTCGCTCTATTATTCGAAGAATTTATGATAAAAAATATGCACAGAAAATGTAATTGGTGACGAGAAACGAAGGTAAATACTTTAATGGAAAACTGATACGTCAGTTTATGTATCAAATATCCCTTGTACATAATGACAAAATAAGATTATGTGCTTAGCAGCCAAATCGGCTATCTCTAGAGACGTAAAATACTCCACGGTATAAATGAGGATGAGTCGCTTCTTATGAACGTTTACTTACATATTAGAATTTGAGCTCATCTTCGTGTATAAAAATATGTGCACGACCTGGGTTATTCAATTCTAATTTTTCTTGTTATTTTATTTATGTACAAGAATGCAGCGATTTTAAGAAAGACAAAAGATAAAAGGAACAATACAGCATTTTACGAATAGTGGAATCCATTCACAGTCCCAGGGGATCAGCAAAGTACACGGCTTATTTCGTATGCAAAAATAATATGAAACGAACATCAAGAATCCGAAATAACCCGAACAGAATATTTCATTAAATATATATGAAACATAATAATATATAATTACTGTTATGACGAGCATTGTAAGAAATTTGAAAGAGAAAAATTGTAACTCAAAATCATAACAATATATTTACTGTGGTGTGTACCTGGTGTCATTTAGTGCTCCGATGCGCCATATCGTTGCAAATACCTTGCTAGTATAAAATGATATAGCCATTAATTTTTAATTTTAAAGTGGGCCTTAAGAAAGCGTAACCGTAAGAGGTTACGTGACCAATACGATTGTAAAATTATCCATATGTGTATCCATTAGGCATTGTCGGCATTAATCAACTCGTCATTGACGAACGCCGTAATTTTATTTTCAGAGCCAAATCTATCAGGTATAATAGATTTATATGGGTGAGTAGTATAGTAGTATATAGTAGATATTTTGGTGATTATGTGCTGTAAATCTTGCCTAGCGTGGAACAATATGTGCGCCATATCCATTTAATTCATGTGCGTGAACAAACTTTATTAAAGCATTCGCACTGTCTAGAATAATGAAGTTATGACTATTATTATTCCTCCACGATTTCTTTTTATTCAAGCTTCGCTTCTACCAAATAATTGCGCCTGAAAGCTAGTCTTCGTCATTATTTTTGACCCAGGCAATTACCTTCCATAGTGGCACTAAGGTAAGTAGTAAAGTGAGCGTGATTGTCTAATCGTTTAATGATACATAAACCTATGTTTCATTCACATTGGTGCATGGGTTTTCGTTATCTATCTAGTTCAATTGCGCTGTGCCAAATATACTTTCAGGTCATTCGTAAAATCTAGGTTGGTGACTTTGTTCGTTGCTTTGATGATCACTATATCCATGTGCTACGAAGCAGTTTGAGTTCCACCGAATGCAGCGAAAAATTATCAACCCATACTGCAGTCAAACGCTTTTATGTAATTAATATATCGATCGACTTCTCTTGTAATAAACGGCTTCAGGATATACATACATCCGGCTCTTATTGTTATGATTTTTTAAATAACATTATAACTACTAACGTGGAAATGAAAAATTATCGGCACGGAATTATTTCCGTATTTTCGTATGTGATCGAGAAAAACATCAATATGTCATTAATCAAGATTATTGGATAAGATTCGGCTTATATTAAATTCAGTCAAATTAGAAAGGATCATGGCAACTTAAAGGATTTTCTCGTCTCGTTAAGCTACGAATTTGTAACGTGTATATTATGTTTGCATTATAGACAATCTTGCAAATATTTTATTATTTTGTCGTTATCTATATACGTTACTTTAAGGATTGAGTATCTGACCGACCTATGCCATTAAGAAGCGCGCGTATATTGAATATCATCGATTTTCATACACATATTTTTTATTTTAAAGTCTTCGACTGATCCGCACGCTATTTCGTAAACCCTTCTCCCATAGGATCCTTCATCACCCGAACTGTTTGTCATTCAAATGTATGCACATAATTTATGATATATGGAACACTGGAACTTTTTGCGACACGTTACTGCACCCACTTATATTGTATGAAATATGATAATGTATACTTTATGCACGAATGATTTTTTTACAATGATGGTATTATGTAAGGTTGTCGAATGTCAACGAAACAGGTTTTTTTCTCTACGCGACATGTTACGTTTATTTACTAAAACATTGAATCTATCATAGGTCACGAACGTTGTGACTCGATAAAGTTTTTATTATTTTTAAAAAGTACTGTATTCTCGTCCAATTATCCTGAATGTATGAATTAATGCAAACGGTGTTCATCGAGTTGGCTGTTCTGTCTGAATGCAGAATATGCCTCATATCAAAATGTCCTTGCGTAAAGCGAAAAGATAATTTTCTTGTTTTGTGTTCGCCGCCGAAATCCTCTATTTAATTCAAGCAAAAGGGCATGTTGGCAATGGCTTTTTTTCTACTAGACATTTTCTACTTCAAGTCAGCATTTTATCATTATTTTAGGATGCTTGCGTCGATTTGTTGCGAATGGTCAGGATTTATACAATCCTGCCCGATTCAGTTTAGTCACCTTCTTCCGCATCTCAACAAATAAAACATTTTTTTCTATTCATTAATTGGAATTATTGTTCATGTTCATGTTCATGTTCATGCGGACCCACAAAATTAAAATATAATAAAAATTTAGTACATCAAGAGATCGCGTATTAAATCAAATAGTATGCAACTAAGAATAAGTTAAGTATAATCAATAAAAACGGGAACATACAGTTTATACATAAAAAATAATCTAGAGACAATTTCGATACACTGTACAAGAATTATGTCGACCACAGACAACAGAATACCAGTCGACGACTTGGTTACACGATCCATATTGCAATGCCAGTCGTGCACGGTGCCCATAAATATTATTCAGATGTTATACCTCAACGTCAACGAAGACGAAGGAGACGATACTAATAGTCCAAAGTATCTAAAAATTTTATTAGTAAACATCTTAATTTTATATCTACCGCAGTTGTTATTTTATTTTAAGTTTAATTTAAACTCAATTTCAACAAATGAAGATAAAAGTAGGTAGAACTGTACGTGATCTGGAATGGGAATAAATGGCAACCTATATAAACCGTCGCAAAAAGATTTAAAGGAGATTAGTCTTTCAGAGTTCCAGAGAAACACAGTAATCCATCAGGGCAAGAGACGAAAGTTATAAACAATTAATGTAAATATGGATGTGTTATATCATGATAATGTCTGTAAATTTGTATATAAAAATAAAGCGAAATAATATTGCTTGCTTCTGTCTATAATTTCTAGTGTATTAAATTCGAGCGAAAATCTTAATTCTATTAAATAATTATTTGATAATTTCGCTTTAGGAGAATATATTTATTTATAACAACTAAATAGTCCATGGGGATTTTTGACAATTTTTGTCGACTAAAGCAATTCAGCAATAGATTTATCAATTAGATTTATGAACCAGTCAACAATTCAATAGAATATTTTTTGTGGCTTGAGAAACAGAGATGTTCTTTACAAAAAAAAAAAAACAATAAGACAGAAAGTCTTCGCTAATTGCAGCTATAGCTGTATTTGTTATATACAGGATGTAGCAGAGGAAACACTCATACTACGCGACGAGTAGGGGTATTGATTTTGAGCGACCGTTGACATACAGCAGATGCAGTCGCTATGGAGCGTAGGAGATTCTTTAGAAACAATGATTCCGTCGTAAGTTTAATGTCGAACGTCAAGGTACAGTCTCAAAACAAAACACTCTACTCCGATGGGTTGCGTCATTCGGAAGTACTGAATCAGTGATGAAAAAGAAACTACCTGGTTTTCCCCGTTCAGTTAGAGCTCCGGTAAACGTAGACAGAGTGAAAAGCGCTGTTCTTGCTAATCCGAAACACTTCGCTAGGAGACAGGCTGTATCGCTGGATATGTCATGTCGTTCGCTGTATCGCATCTTACATAACCTTAAATTTCATCCGTATAAAATGATGATAGTGAAACGCATTTTGTGCAGCGCAGAGCATTTTCTGGCATTATGAACGCTATTCTTACGGAAGATGAAGATGTACCAGTATTCAGGAGTGATGAAGCCCATTTTCATCTGGGTAGTTATGTTAATGCACAGAACTGTCGATACTGGGCGTTGCATAACCTACTTGAACTACACAAAAAACTTCTCCACGGCTCAAAGGTAACAGTGTGGTGCGGTATCCTCTAGATAGGAATTCTTGGACGTTAGTGTTTTTGGAGAGGGAAGAACCGCGGTTACGCTAACATCAGTGACGAATGTTAAACAACTTTTTCGTTAAGAACTGAAAGGAATCGAGTGAACATGAGAGAAATGTGGTTCCAACAGGATGGTGCTACAGCTCACAGGGCGAGACCGTCCATGGAAATGGTTCGACAAATGTTCCCTGGACATGTCATTTTATGATATGGTGATGTTTCTTGCCCCCACGCTCTATCGATCTGTGACTTCTTGTTGTGGGCCTAGGACCCAAATTTGTGTCCGTCAAGAAGGGACGTCATCTTAACGACTTTATTCTTCGAACCTAATTAAGGTATGTAGATTTAAAAAAATCAATAAAACATTACAGAATGCAAGATATTTTTAATAAAACAGGGTTTCAGGTCTTCAATAGTGAGAAACATGCGTTTCCTCTGCTCCACCCTGCATTAACAATCAGATATATCGACTAAATCTTGTCAGCTGATTGGTTGCAAAATGAAATGACTTTTGGCATGTGGTCCGAGCAGGTAAATACATACGCTGTTGATTTTTTGAATTATATATTTTTTCATCATGCGTCATAGATATCCTGCACGGAGAGGCTGGGCCAATTTCGATGCTCACATAGGAGAAACTTGGTCCATGATACATGAAATCGTGTTACTAAAGTCCAAATTATGGCCAGTATTATGAGGCTGTTATATTTTTCATATATTTATGTCCATTTATTTTATCCTGCATTAGTTATAACATTTATCATAATTTGCACATGGTATTTTATAAACATGTGAATTTTTGGTGGTGGGTATTTTATCTTTAGTCTTGTGTATAAAATGTTTTTTTTTATGTTATTGTGGTTTTATCAAATATAGTGAAATTATAAGGTTTGACAATTTATTAATACAATCAGAACAATTGTTGACATTGAATTGTGATATATTTATCTTTTGTATTAGTTTATTAATGAGTACTGTTCTTGTTTTTCCGAGTTGATCGAGTATTCATTCTTCTTGTGTAACTGTTATTGCAGTCAAATCGTCCACATATCTTTAAAAAAATTGTAGTTTCATGTATAGTTTATTTATAACATTTCTGGGTCTTCTAAAACTAATTGTGCAACAGTAGCCGAAATAGGTGCTCCCATCGCTATACCATCAAGTCGTGAGTAATTTTTTAATCAAATTCAAAGTCAATGGCAGGTAGTAATTAGTTTAATGATAAATTTGTATAAATTTTTTCCATTTATTTTTAATTACACCTTTAGCTATATGAGGGTGTAGATTGATGTTGATTTGTACAATATTGTACAATATTTGTAAAATATTCCTATATATATATATTTTCTTTACACAGTTTATTTTGACACACTATTCGCGACGTTTCCACATATTTAATTTTTAATACCACCTGCTAACTTAATTGGTTTTAACGCCAATTGTAACTATTCGAAGCTGAACACTGATTATCTGCTTAGAGCTAACTGCATCTGTCTGTGATTCTTTGTTCTTTCCAAAACGTCAAAAATTCAAAACATCACATCTATATCTGGACACAGGAGTTGACTTTATGAATGGATGTATATTGCTTCGGTAAATATATTGCAAAAATCCTAGTTTGTGACATGGCGGGAATTTATAAAATTTAATTTTTTCCTTTGACTTATTTCTATAAATGAATTCGCGGCACTCTACAATATATTAGTGACGCCTATATATGTAGTTTGTTATGAAGCCCCAAACGAAACCAACCAGCGGTGATATGTCTAGTGACCTATGAGACCACCTCGCAGGTCCATTTATCCATCTCTCGAGAAATGTTTGATTTAAAAAAATCACGATTTAAATCTTGTTGAAACCAAGCCTTCTAAAGGTATCCCTTCAAGAATTTAAAATGAATTAAGGAGTAATTCTCAGCTCTTAAATTGCCATCGTAGTGTAATGAATTTTTCATTAAAAAGCATATAATATCCAAATCCAAATCTTCCCTGCATTCGTCTAGTTTGATTGAGGGTTGTGATCACTCCAATAATGTTGATTATGCCTATTAGATATGCCATCACTGTTTGTTCTAGCCTCATTCGACGATATTATTGTATTTTGGAAATTGGTATGTACATGACATTTCTCACCGACAAACGTCTAGCCTCCTTTGCATACCAGTGGGTAGAGATAATGGTTAATTCTTAGCTCAGAGCGTTGATATTTATCCTTTTTTAATTCTTAATGCAATGGATTTTGTCGTTCAAATTTCCCTTCCTATTTCTCTTGAAGAAGTGTTGACATTAGCTTCGATGAATGCCAAACACATGAGCCGTCCTCGTGTATCACTACCATGGACCTACGCGAGCACCGAATCGATGCAGGAATCAAATGCAGTATTTTTTTCTATAATTTTTAAAATAATTTATTTTTGATTGATGTCTACGTTTTATTTTCTATATTACATAATAGAAAAAAAATTGTGAAATTTTCTCTGAACCTCACAATATACAAATTTATAAAAGTTCAAGGAGAGGGATACACTGTATGTTTCGTTCTAATTAGGCTTTTAAGGCTGGCTGGAATGGTTTTTCTTCTAGTTTGTCTATTCTTTTATTATTTTATATTTCTTTCAGTATGTAGTAGATGCCGTCCTGGGGTAACAAATCATCTCGCCAACCCTCAGATTGAATTGACATAACAAGGAAGGTTATGGCGAAATTGATTATATTTTGTTTTGTAAATATTTAATATTATCTTATGAGTCGAAAATATCTACTATTCACGTACAATTACGATGAGAAAGTGCACTGATACAGTTGAGGCAGATAAGTTACCTATGCAGGATATTTACCCTACATGGATATTATCTCCTTATGACGTAGTTAAAAATATACCAAACAACAATAATAAAACAAATACACCATACAAGTTACGTAACTTATAGTCATAAGATAAATAGAATGTGGTTTTATATTAAGTTCGTGTAATCTATGAACATATGTCGCTGTCATAACCATTTTGTTCGTAAGATCCTTTATATCAATGGAAACAAAATGGGTCGCTAATGGTGACATTGCAATAGCAATATAATATATTATACAACAGTTAAATCGAACCTTCGATTAATTTTCGAGAATATTCACAGCCCTGAAAGTTTATAATTTCGTTTAGATGAAGATAAAACACAATAGTTTAAGATTTAAAATACGGTGAAAAATAATATACAACGTAGTTTTTTTTATAAGATCCATTAATGATGCTGTTTTTATTTCTCCTAATCGCATATATTATACAGTTATTTATTCTAAAGCAGTTGGCATTTAATTTGCATTAACGAAGCGCTTTTACATCTTTGATCGTTGCTGAATAAAACTGAGTACCTACTTCCTGCGCGTGGTTTATATCTTCAATGATTATGTATGTATTTTTGTTCAAAAGGTTGTAATTATGCAGATTACAACGTAGCAACACTATCAGCGAATTGCACTAAAGTTTCGCACGATTAATATCAGTCTATAATTAGCTGGTTTAATTGCATTACTTTGTAGGTGAAAACAAGAACTGCAGCGCTTACTTACCTCATAATGATTGCAACAATATTGCCCAAGCTTATGAGGTTTGAAACAATTTCCACATAAATTATTTTAATATTTATTGTGCACGTCATCTGGTCAAATAAACTGTGCAATTCCAAAGCTAACTCATAACATAGAACATATTATAAACATGTATTGATTTCTCTAGGGCTAAGTTGAATTGCATTTCACATTTTAACAAGTCATATTTTCGCTGCCGTCGACAAAGTGCGAAAATGTAATAAATCAACCCATATATAATTGATATTTACCCTATAACTGTTCGAGATTCCATACGATACAAAACAAAATACGAGGCATTATTTATCGGTAATGGTTGTCCCCAGCACGTTAAAATACGTAAACACTGATTATAAACACCGATAAACAATGATTGACTTATCTAATATATTTAACTATCAAGTGTAGTTGGTAGCATATGAATGTACTGTTTGTAAATATATTTTTATTAGAAGTAGTATCTTCAAAAATTCTGTAAGCATCCATTAATAGCAACCCGGAAATCGCTACGACTTCATTTGTAATAGTTGAAAGTTTTGTTCATAACCATATTACTGACATGCCATATGTAGATTACCTGTGACATTCTCGAAATCATCCATTCCTTTTCCACTGACACATAATTATGTGAATGTTGTGATAGAAATCATAATGTTAATGTTAATCGTAAATTAAACACTCGGTTAAGTTTACCTTTCCTGGACGTATTGGTAATGAAAAGAGACGACAAGAGTCTCAGCCATACAGTATAAAGGAAGAAAACTCGCACCAACAGGTACCACGACGCTCAATCCCACCACCACCCGGCAGAACTCTACTCGGTAGCAAGAACACTAATAACAAGATCAGGAAGGATAGCCGATGGCAGAAGCACAAAAGAACAAAGAAATGGAGAACATACACAAAGCACTGGCGTTAAATGGATTTTCAAAACGGGAAATTCTCAGAGCATCCAGCCCCCCAGACGGATCCAGGAGGAAGAAGAAGAATCAGCAGCCATAGCATTTTTACCTTATGTCAGAGAGACCACGGACAAGATAAGTAGGATCCTTAGTACACAAAACATCGATACAACTTGCAAACCATACAGGAAGACAGAAACGATGTATACGAAATACCATATGGAAACTGCGAGAAGTCCGCATTTGTATGCGGAGAACATTTCCACAACCCGGTTCACAACCCCAGAACCAAGAAGCACATATTTCAGCCGCGAGAACTTACGCACTAACATGTATATATATATATATATATATATATATATATATATATATATATATAATGGTACTTATCTTGTATCATGAGCAGTCAGTCGTTGAATAAAATACTTTTAGCTATATTAAAGTTTATTGCAATAAACTTTAATATTGCTAAAAGTGTTTTATTCAACGACTGACTGCTCATGATACAAGATAAGTACCATTTTAAGTGATTTACAGTCCAGAATTTGTACAATAAAATATATTTCTCTCATATACGCAAATATCATAACATCATATTATAAAAATAAGAAACGTAATTATTGTAAAAACATTTTCCATGTAACCAGATAACAAGCACATTTATAAAATTTTTATTTCGCACATTTAGAATTCACTATTATCACTGCAGTTTTATTTATATGATCAGTACGTATTTCAGCACAAACGTAATAAAAAAATGTGATAATAAATAAACGAAAATAGCGCCTCAATTGGCAACATCAATTTAATGCGCTATACTAGAACACATGATATGTGTCAATATGCTTCACAAATTCTGTTTTATTTGCAAAATATACCTGTTTAAACTCCTCCTCTTCCATACATTTCATGTGGGTAATTTTGCATTTTCTGTTATTGCAAATGTTTCTGTTATTGCAAATCTGCGTACAATTTAAAATTATAATGAACATTGTAAAATGTTCATAATAAACCAATTAATTTAAATGCTGCATATTTTGTTTTCAATTTGTCGAATTTCATTACTAGATGTCGACTTTATTAGTTCTGATAAAGTAATTTATTGCGTTTCAGAAAAACTAGTCGAATGTTTTCATTTGTTATATTTTATAGTCGAATTATTTTTGTGTTTCCAACATATTACTGTGTTTCTATTAATTATAAGAAAATTCACTTGATAAAAATGTAAAGTTACGCAGGTGTAAGATTAATAAATATCGAACAAAAAAAGCTTATGTTTGGGTACATTTCCTAATAGAATTATAAAAAGAATTATAATTTAACAGCAATGTTATACAGTGCTACGGGAACAGGCAAACGAATGATCCAAATCGTCCAAGCTGGTCGATAAGCTGGGGTAAATGGTGCGTTGGAACAAATTAAATTAAGCTTATTATTATTTATTTCATTTTGACAAATACAGGCGAGTTCGCTGCATCTATATTTATATTTTAAAAAACGCCTTTTATATTTAAAATTTATAAATATTGGTAACAATATAACTATATCTTTTGCATTGGTATTAACATTGAAATTTTGTTCATTGAAAATATTTCAATATTTCAGTCTTTTATATTAAATCTGCTCTGGTTGAAAGTTGAGGACGTATTTTCACTTATACTTTATGTATAAGGAAGTATAGCATGTAAAGACGTTTTGACCTCCACTAAGTTTATTCTGACTATGACGTCTGTTGATATTACAGCGGATGATACCGCTGTGTGCTCAGTTTTTATTCACCACTGACTTTCCTATGTTGGTGCTTGATGTCAAAACAAGAACACAAACAAAAATATCCTTTAAAGCCACATCAGCACAACGTATGGAATCATTGAGGATTCTGCCAAAACAAAAATAATGCAAAAATGAAGAGTAATAAGTCATATAATTGCAATACGTTTCAATTATCCATACATTTCGCGAAATACACGCTTTGCCTAAATGTAAAGCCACTGGTGGAAAATAAATTGAATTCAATGATTCACATAAAATGCATTCGTTTACTTTCGTATGCCATAAATTAATTGTAAGAAGTGTACTTTATGTAAAAAAGATGAGGGTATTATTAGAAATTTGAATTACTGCTGCACAGATTTAACAAAATTATTATTACTTGAATTATAAAATTATTTCAATTTCTAACGATGTTGTATGGAGGAAAGATAGGGTAACGCAGATGCATCTTTGAGTTAGCTCTAGTTGATCAGGTAACATAATAACATGTCTGAGTCCTCAGACACAAAAATTGACCCATTGGATGTGTATACAAGTTCTCAAATAACGGTTGGATCAATTCATAGTTATTCATTGAGCTACTTCATTTCCAGAACTATGTAAAGCCTGCACAAAGTGGTCCAGCGGTACTGCTATTAGACAATTATTCGAGCCACATCTTAATTGAAAGTTACGAATTCTGTGGGGAAAATTTTATCCATGTGGTTTCTCAACCACCACACACGTCGCATAGGTTACAACCTGAAAATGCACTTTATATGGAATATGATTTATATTTGACCTCAACTTACCATGAGAAACTTACAGAATATGAATTGGCAGTTACTGAGTTAATGAAGAACGCTTTTATGAAAGTAGCAATGATGGAGAAGGCCGTATTAGGTTTCCGATGTGCCGAGATACATTCACTAAATCCTTATACGTTTCAAAATCAAGATTTCGCCCCTTCTCATAAAGCAAAGATATTGATTATTGAGAGTTATCCTCATTCTGCAACTCCCAAATCAGCTGTGGCCAACGCATATCGCAATCGTCATGGTTGTGATGAAGCCACACCTTCCACATCTACTGTAGGGATTAATTCATTTTGGATCTAGGCATGTTTCCAATATCAAGAGTAACACAAAGAGAAGCAGAATCTCAGAAAACCAAGACGAGAGAAGCACCATTCTAAGATGTTAACAAGCACTCCAATGAATCAAAAATTAAATGAAGTTCAAAAAAAGGAAACCAGAGAAAGACTATGGGAAGAAAATGGTACGCAAAAGGAAGAAAACACTGCTTTCAGAAGCACATGAGTCATCGATTGACGAACCGGAGAACCTTGGATGACATTGATCTAGACCCGGGGGTGGATATGAACGTCAGTGTGAAAGAGACAAATGAACGAGTTTGTGGTGATGTTGGGAAATATGGATAGTAATCGTATCGCTGTACATCCTGTTAGAAGTGAAATCATTCTGACTGTGCTTGAGTGGACTGTGCAAAAATTATGTGTGTGATTTTTGTAAACCAAATTAAGTTTTAAATAATTTTGAACTTTGTAAGGATGTTTTTGCTTAAATTTAGGGTAATCCATTATACTAGGTTTCATGTCAACTTATTTTTATGTGAAAAGAAACTAAACAAAGGATAGTTCTGCAGTGTTTCGTGATTTTCGAAGCATACGCTTCAGAGCTGTGATGCAAGTTGTTTACGTGCGTACAATTCCCTAACTTTCAGCTATTATTAGCTGTATTTTAGCAAAATATGAATCGTAATTTTTAATTTGCAATCAGTCGATTCCATGATCGAAAAGAAGCCACGGTGCTAGCTAAAAAGAATCTAATAAAGTTTTCTACAGAAATTCCGAATAGTAGTTACTTAATCTGAGTATCATGTTAAAAAATATTTTGATAATAGATTGCCCTTGTGTTTGAAATCTATGGAGCATGTCGTAAAGAAGTACTAGCCAATATGTCAATATCTGATGTGGGTTATAGAAGATCTGTAATTGTAACCATCCCGAAAATAAAAACATATAAAATGAAGGTGTTGACAGTTGTTAATGATAATGCCGTCCGGATTAGATTTGTGCAAGAAATATGTTGAATTGCGTACCGGAAACGTGCCTCAGTACCGCTTGTTTCTGCAGTGCAGAAAAGGAAACTGTGAGAAGGAAATATTGTGAGGGATTCCCAGAACAATTGCAACATTTCTTCAACTTCCTGACGCAGTGAAATACACCGGACACAGATTTTGAAGAACATCCACCACTTTGTGGCGATAAGAGAATTTAGGTAGACATTATAGGTAGTAGAATTGACATTACATCCATCAAAACACATGAAGGATGGAAGCCCTTCGGTTGCTGAAGGCTACCTTGAAGACTCGATTGAGCAGAAAAATAAAATTGCCCGGCTGATTCTTGGAACTGAAGAAAACGCATTTTCTAATGCCACTTTCACAATTGCTGTATCTCAGATACGGGCAACGGTGCAAGAAACTCCGCAAGGAGGTACAGACACATTATGTTCATCTTCTCGGTCTAATTCTAGTGTCGTGTGTATTGATAGAATGATGTTTAATAATCTACATAATTGTACGTAATAAATTTATTATTAGAATTGAGTTTAATTATTAGTTATTAATTTTTGATAATTATAACCATTACTTTACACTTTACATGTAATGTCAAATTTTCGATCGTGATAAGTAAGATGTAAAGAAACAATCTTTATGCAGTTTTGCGTACAAATAATGAAACTTAACTTTCTGTTAAGAAATATATAATTTATATAAATTTGTTATGTTATGTAGGAATCTAGTTTTGTATAGAAACGTGCAATTTGTAGTAAGGATCAATATCTGATTATTCTGAGGAATGTGGAACAGTTTGCTATGAGAAAAAGAGTCGTCTGAAATGATCTAAGGTAAACGTTTCAAGCAAAAATTTGACACAAGGACGAAAATTAGTCAATATTTTTTGGCCATGTACGGGCTGTCAAAAAATATATATACAATTTACATGTTTATTAAAGCACTTATAGTCACATTATCGCAATAATATTTTATTGTACGTACCGCAACATACGCAAATGCGTTCATAACATGAAACAAACTTTCCCTTACCACACAGCATTTTATTATACACTAGATGTACATTTCGACAACTAGGTTGTCATCTTCAGCAATATGTACTACTAAGTTCATAATAGCCAACTACATATTTGCTTTATGCAAATGCAGACATAAAGCAAACTTAAGCTTATCATAAATCACCACCCATGTATCACAATTGTAATTCTAAATAAATAATAAATTTATTTTTGTTTACAAATTTATTATTTTGAAAAAATTTCGTTTAATAATTTATACAGATATCAAAGTCTAACTTTTTGTGATTATTCACACTTAGTATTTATTTGTGTAATCGAAAATATTGAACCGTGAAATAATAAAGAGGTGTGAATAAATTTAGGCCTTTTTTAATCAAGGTTGGCGTGGGTATATATTATATTATATGATTTAATCCTCACAAGGACTCATAAACTACGCGGACCAGAATCCGAAAACAAATATCGTCTATAAAGACGAGTCATCAGCCAATATTCACCCACATTAAAACGTGGGTATATGCCCATTAAAAAACTTTCAAACTTTCTCGTCTTTATGCACGTCCTTATTTATCAAGATCCGGAGGTCGGTTTTAAAAAATTCATTGTGTATATATATATATATATACAAGCAAAAATTTCATTAAAAAAAGCAAAAAATTGTAGGCATTTATATTCTGCTTTTACTAATTTGTACAAACAAGCGAACGCTGTCACAAGTGACAAATATTAGTTTCAGTGGTTAACTTAAGTTTATTTGAATATAAAATTCAATTTATTTCATACCTCGCCGCATTTCATGCCTGTTCACCTCTGCAAGAAAAATACGTCGTAACGTTTCTTGACTTTACGATGATTGATCGAATAAAAAGAAGTCAAAATGCGTTAAAAAAATGACGAAGAAGACGCGAGGCTTACGTCTCGCACACAGACAATCCATTGGTTGTATATTCGTAAATTCGTATATTGCATTTCTAACTTTAATAAAATCACCTCTTACAGAAAACGTAGCAAAATGAGTTTTCTCGTTATTTTTCATTTGCGTCTCATTATTTTTCATTTGCGCAGAGGTTAACAAACCAGATCTCGTACTCGCACGACCGAAGTTTATTTATGCAGTACATAATAAACTGCTATCGTCTTGTCAGAAAGTCAATAAATTCATTTAAGTGGAAAATATGTACATGAAAGTAACTTTCCGAGGTGAATAAATCTTAAAAATCAATAACGTCCGCAATTTTATTATTGCGTATATTATCGCCGCAATTTTTATGATGTATGTGAAATTCACTCACCACATAGTCCTCCATATTGACTCAGATGCCGGTGTTATCTTTTCGTACTCTCGCCATTTTTCCGGTGTACTGAAACAAAATAATTTTACATTTAATTAAATGCAATTAAATTAAATTAGTTATATGAATAGGTTTGCAACGCGCGTTCGTAATTCGATAGAAGACAAATTACTTAATTACACGTAATTTTATTTGAAATGCCTGTCAATTGAAAAAGGTCTTCCAATTATGCTAAATTCTTGCCAATTGAAAGATGGTAATTACTTTAAGCACAATTGCATGGGATACGTATTTAGAATTTGTAAATCCTAATATTCGATAATAAATGAAACAAAGAAATAAATTCGAGCACCTAGATTTTTTTGATGATGAAAATCATGGATGATTCTGTGAATATATAAATAATATTATGTAATTCGGTAGCGTTAATTGACTATTTCTAGTTTCACTGTTTCCTTCTACTTTTGTGACATGAATCACAACCAAGTTCGTGTCGTCCTGGAAGTGCGTTCCACGTTCTCCACTTCACTTCCTGTCTAAAATAGAGTATTTTCTATAATTGATTTAAAGAGTTGCTACAAAACCTTCACCAAATGACTATTTTGTGTCCACTGGAAATAATGTAGAACACACTCTCTTCCTTGTAGGGCGTTTTAAATGCGCCATAACTCCTAAGAACGAAGGGTATGATCTACGTTTACATAAACATTACTTGCCAAAGTTTTTAAAGAGGCTAATTGATGAGCTTACGGTTACACCGGAAATTAATCTAATTTTATTTTTTAAGTAATTTTATACATTATACTTGTCATATCAACAAATTACAACAACTTAATTGTGAATTTTAACATAACTTTAATTAAGAACCCACGTTCAATGTGCTGCAAAGTCTACGGCCTGTTTAGATAATATTGTATTTACATAAAACCGTCTGCCAATTTAGGAGAATTACATTACACATATATCCGTATTTACAGGAAATATAATCACTCCCTAAGCGAATTTTACCGGGTGTAAGCACGTCAGTTTATTCTGCAAAAAGGCAATAACAGCCTACTTTAACATATTAAAACGACATTCATCTTAATAATTTTTGCAGTGTGAATGAAAATTTATTTCGAACTTTTATGTTCCATTATTCCAAATCTCGTTACATGAGTTTGGTTTAGAAAGGATAATATATATTCCTTCTTTTGAGCAATAACTTGAAGCCTAGGGGGCATATATCGAATATATCAAAAACTAAGAATACCGAGGATCAAATTAACCATGTGAAGAGTTAAAATTAACGTTGTAATCTTTGTCCTTGACATTTATTGCATTATTGTTGTTCATCATGGAATGCATCTCAATGGAATTTAATAATTTTTTGTCGCAAATATATGTAATATAAGTCTCGACATTATTCGATTAGCACCAATTTCATAGTCTTTTACATTTTACACCGTATATTTACATCAATCAATTTTTTTTTAAATATTTTATATATTTGTAATGTAGCGAAATCGTGAAATGTTGCTGGGTGTAAATTTGTTTGAAAATAGATGCATTTTATCAAGAAAATTTATATTGTTTTTGATACAGATACAGATTAAAATGGATTATATTTTAAGTTAAACATGTCTTGGTGTTGGTCGTAAACGTCTAACTTGCTCGTTAATACAGTTCGTGGCGTTCAATCGCCCTTCTCGCTCTTCATACATTGAGCGGATCGAATGTTTCCCCAAGTTCGTGTCAGAACCCTACTTGACTCAAAAATGAAACTCTCATTGAAATAACTCGCTGTATGGTCTAATATGGGAATACTCATGTAAATAGGAAACATTACGGTAATATATATGAATGTGCACTACAGGCCGTGCAGGCATTGGACTTTTTGAACAATTTTATTTAATTCTTTTCTGTTCCTCGTTTTCTTCTTCCAATGTTCGATCTTCGTGCTTTTTAGCTCTTGCTCTACATTTTCTAGGTATATCGCCATGGTCTATATTTTATCCTTTCTTCAATTGAGGCTCTGTTAAGGACCATTTTTAGTAATCAATTTCTGACCATTCCTTCTATATGACCTGTATGTTACCTTTGCTTTTTTGTACAGGTCTGGTTCCTTATTAAGTTTTTCGAGTATTCTCATTGCATTGTATATTTGTTTTACATTTACCCTATCATATATCTTGTTTGAAATCAATGATTAGCACTTGCAGAGCTCAATTGTATTCGTAGCAGGTGCTTTGGATTTCTTTGAGGATATAAATGTGGTCATTTACCGATCTGTTTTTCTTGATATTTGCCCAGGACAAATTCTATAGCATTGCTTAAAATTTCCTTAGTAAGTTTTGACAGTACATTATAAGATGTGTCTAGCAATACAATAACTCCATACTTTTCACATAAATAGTTGTCACCTTTTTATACAAATGGCAATTCAGCGCGGTTGTCCATTGTTCGGGCATTTGTTCTTATACTTGTTCTTATATTTTTTCAGTTAAGTCAATACCTCCTGCTTCATCTTTACTGATAGTTCTCCTGGTCTTTTATTCCTTCTTAAATCTTTTATTATTTTTGCGACTTTCGTTGGTACTTTTATATTATTTTCCTCATCACTTCTGGCATTGTAACCTGTTTCTTCTTGGTCTTTCTTAATTCCCTATAAGAGTTCATCAAAGTGTTCATTACATCTTTTTAATATTTACGTCGATTCACTCAGTGGTAGTTGTAGAACAAATTCATCTCTTTCCAGTAGGGCGTTCCCTAATTGCCGTCTCCACAAATCTAATGAAAATAGCAACAGTTAAGACACAATTTTGTCGTATGCCACATATTATTCTGTTCACATTTCATCTCGGTTTCTACTATTTACCTCCTTCGCCAGTGTTTTCCGATTCACATACAACTTTTTTTTTAACTCTCGTCAGGTCGTGAAGCTTAGCCTCACAATATGATCCAATGCATTTTGTTTTTTCAAAACCAATTAATTGTCACAAACTTCCATGTTTAATTATTTCCTCCCACTTCTCTGTTTCGGTTCTTATACATGCTTTCCCTCTTCCATCATTTTTTCATAAATATTTCCATATATGTCTTATTCAATTCTTTTTCCAGCCTCTGTGGAGACTATTCACCGCCTCTTTGTCCGCTGATTGCATTACTTCCGTTACCTATATTCTTGTTTAGTATCCAAGTGTTCTTTTCATTACGCAGAGAGTATTATGAAGTGAAATAAATTAGTCAAAAACGAGTCGACAAACATATATATTATATCTTACAGCAGTCTACTAATTTTTGAATATTTATTATAGCAAAATGTTTCTAATTGTTGTCGGTTGTCCATTGTTCGGGCATTTGTTCTTATACTTGTTCTTATATTTTTTCAGTTAAGTCAATACCTCCTGCTTCATCTTTACTGATAGTTCTCCTGATCTTTTATTCCTTCTTAAATCTTTTATTATTTTTGCGACTTTCGTTGGTACTTTTATATTATTTTCCTCATCACTTCTGGCATTGTAACCTGTTTCTTCTTGGTCTTTCTTAATTCCCTATAAGAGTTCATCAAAGTGTTCATTACATCTTTTTAATATTTACGTCGATTCACTCAGTGGTTTATAGAATAGCTATTTCTGGTATGTAACAATTTCCTGTCTTTTTTATTTCTTGGTAAAATGCTCGGATTTCCTTATTCTGAAAATGTTCCTCAATGGGTATTTTCATTGTATAATGTCCATTTCTTCCTGCACATGCTCTTCGATTGTTTTCTTATATTCTTTTATTTTTGTCTATATCCTATTGTTTTATTATTATCTTTTTATTTTCTGTCTTCCCTATGTTATTTCTATGCACTTCTCTTCGAACCAATCTTTCCTGTTTGTCTGTCTTTTTCTTCGAGATCGTCGTTTAATCAGTTTCTTTAATGAAATTTTTGTTTGTTCCCACATCTCCTCAACTTGTGTGGCTTGGTAGAATTTTCCAGTTGTTTGTCAATCTACTCTTGATATTCTGTTGTAACATACTCATTCTGTATTCTTTCCATTTCATCATTTGATTTTTCCATTTTTGTATTTCTTTTATTCTCTCTTTTTCTGCATCTTATCCTTACTAAGATATTATCCGGTGTCGGCTCCTCGCACATTTCTAATTAAGTTCATGTTTTCTAGCAGTCCTGGCGTCTGGTGTTGTCCATGTCCCATTCTATATTTCTTTCCCTTCCAGCTGAGTATTCCTCACCACCATATGTTTTCTATACAAAATTATTTACTCGGTGTCCATTACCTCCTATTGTTGATTGGTACATTTCTTCTTTCCCAATCTTTACGTCGTTATCTCCAATCACTATATTTATGCCATGTGTTGGTAATTTTTCATATTCTTCTTCTAGTTGTTCGTAAAATATATTTTCTTCTTGAGCTTCGTTTTCTTCAGAGGGGGTCCGGGCATTGATTATACGTCTCTCTTCGTAAAAGTATAACACATAACTTGTCTGATATTACTTTGAAAGACACCACCTTATCTTTATAAAATATTTTGTACCATGAAACCAGTTCCTAACCTTCTGTATTTTCCACCACGTTAAAAAAATTCATATCTCCTATATCTACAATATGTAACCGTAATTATTTTGTTTCTTGTAAGGCTGTTATTTCACTCTTATATTGTTTAATTTCACTTATTAATTCCCCTGGTGCAAGAACGTCCGTTACATTCCAGATGCCTAAAAATATATCCTTTCTTTGAGTTTCTTTAATTGTTGAGGAGTTTTGTGATTTTTTAAAAATAATATAATTTGTTAAATATATTATATATCATTATTGTAAAACGATGGCTTATTTTAAGAAGTAAAGTTATTGAATTTAGGAATATTCATATAAAAGTATTAATTAGTAATACTAATGTTAATTCCAATGCCATAAACAATAAATGTCAGATACAAATTAGATTGTTATAACAGCATGAATAGGACAGCAAAACCCAGAATGATAATATATAAAAATATAAATGATAAAGCTTTAGATATTAAAATGATATACATTTTGAATCGAAACAACGAACATTATATCAAACTTTGACCTTTCTTTTGTAAGGAAGTTGCGGCACGAACCAACAGGTAAAATATGAGGAGACACAAACGGATATTAAACTCGTAAAGAAATAAAGACTGTAACGTAGAATATGTTTATTTTATGCAGGTCACACACAATTCGGCACGTTTGATACCCTCGATATTCTACTACGGTAGGAATCTATCGGTCGCCATCTAGGAATGGAATACCATTTAGTAGAGAATTCAGACAATCTGAACTGTGAAAATACGTGCTTTGAATAATAGAATTATCAACAGGTGATATTATATTTGTCATAATAAGAACGCAAAATAATTAATAAAATAGAATTGTAGACATTTGAATAATACAACGTCGTAAGTTACAGTTGCATAGCACTTTTGGTTTATTATGTTTTATAGCTTTTAACCACCACATACAATTTAAAATAATAAACGACTTTTGACAATTATGTATAATATTCACATTAATACCAGAGTATAAAATAAATTGCTTAAACAGCCAACATTGCTCAAAATTTGCAGAAACACATGCGAATATAGATTGACTGCAGCGCAGTCACAATCCTGCCAATTTGTAGAAAATATTCGTAATCGGTCATAAATGATGCTCGAGATACTACAAATATGCACAATAACTTTGCAATACAAATCACTGCCTAACAGCCATTTCACAATAACGATCTATCGATATCGAACTCCAAGACCGAGCTTTCAACAGGCGTAACGAACGATACATAACAATCAAAATCTTTGGGGGGTTTATTACACTATTTGGTCACGACATACATTGAAAACGTCATTATAGTATTATGTGTATAAAATGTCCTTTGCTAGAGATTAAATAAAATGTCGAACTGAAACTGCAATTGTACACATTATCAAAATACGTATCATCGTATATGCACAAGCTATCATTACTAAATCAGTTTATTTGTTAAGTGTTTCTTCCTTGATCAAAAACTCGAGACAGTACTCGACTTTCCCTGTTATATGATATTACAAGCTTTCTTACGCTCATGACATCGACCAGTTAACAGCAGTAAAATACACATTATTGGAGAAACATAGCTAATGGAACCAGCGTGGAACGGTAAATATTCCTCATCTGTTATGAGATCGTCTAAAATTAACTATGTAATAAAACCCATGTATTACAGCACTTCTAATATAACACAAAATAACAGTTTTAAGCCAAGTACCATAGAAATTACATTTAACTTTGTTTATAAATTTCGTAATATACCCAGCCACGTTGATCTGATTGCGTACTTCAAGGAATAAAAATCGTTTACTGCAATGACTAGTTGAAGCATCTTGAAAATTTGTGAAAGTGTACTTTGGGAGAATCATTTATATTAAAATGTTAAGTATCCGCATTTATTTTTATTTAATATTATTTACTTTTTACATTTTTAACGGATGTACGATGTACGTGTAAATCAAGAGCCAGTGCGATAAGTTGATGTCAATCGAGGTACGCAGACCTGTTGATAACAAAACGAACAGATTATAGAAATTATTCAAAA
The DNA here is from genome assembly GCA_959613385.1 of Geotrupes spiniger. NCBI lineage: Eukaryota > Metazoa > Arthropoda > Insecta > Coleoptera > Geotrupidae > Geotrupes > Geotrupes spiniger. Next base: position 32,087,321 of record OY390732.1, read on the forward strand.
TTGTGAACCTATTACTCAATTTTTAAGGAGTGTTCCAAGATTTCATGTCAGGGAGAAGCTCAAAATCTACGAATTTTCGAAATTTGGCTAAGAAAAAGCCATTGTTGCCTTCAGTGTCAAAAAACAAATTGAAATTGCCCCAAGAGCATATAAATTGGAATATACTTGAGCAATAAATCTCGACTTGAAACATTTAGATGGTGTAGAAATTAATTTAAATTTTCAGCCTGGTATGTTCTGGAGCTGAGTATCTGTAAGAGCCGTAAGGAAACTGTACATTGTTAATACAAACACATTTTAAACATCTTCGAAAAATCTCCTCTACTAACAATTCCAGTGATGGAGGTTGAGCTTGGGCGATAGTGGAATCAATTGTCTTTGTAGGTGTTAGGCACTGTAAGAAGTTATTAATAAAAAATACTCATATTAAATTATTGTTTAGATTTCACTTGATCACATGAAAATAATTGAAAATTTTGGTGGAAAAAGTGAAGTGAAACCGATGAATATAAAAATGTAGTACTGAAATCTCCATAAATGTAATCAACCACATACACGAAGAGAAAACTTGCTAAATTAAGCAAAAAAAGAGCATACAAAGCAGTAATATGAAATCTCCACCTTTAGATTATATTGAAGAAGAGATAGATGCAATAGGTCGCCCAGTATCGGCAAATATCCGCTAATGTTATTTTATCTAAATCTGAAACCTAAGAAAAATTACAAAGATATCCTACCTAAAATCCGTAAGAACACCAAACACTTTTGGTCGCACCCCAAAACAGAACAATTTTGCAAATGTCATTCTATATTGGATATCACACTATTCAGGATGGGCTTAGATAGAACTTCGTATGCAGAGCGATATTTTATCTAGGTCTGGAACCTAAGATAAATTACAAAGATTTCACAACCAAAAGTGCTTAAGATTACAAAACAGACGAAACACTTTCTACAAACTAGCGAACTTGATATAGCGACCATCTCCTGGTCGCACTTCAAATACTCAAATACAGAACTATTTTGCAAATGCCATTCTACATTGGGTATCACACTATTCAGTATTCGTCTAGATAGAACTTCGTATGCTGGCGTATTAATAATATAATAAGCCATACAAAATCGCACTGTAAACTACCCACACACCAGTGAAACAAATTGCAAATCCTAATACTCCACCAAGATCATTTGCCATGACTGCCGTATACATCATGACATGTAAGTTCAGAAGAATAATATACCATGAAATCGCTTCGTAGCTTCATGTGGCACTAGTTAGACTGATAATTCCATATTTTATTAATGAAAATTGCATTTAACGACTTACAAGACAACTCAAACTTACGGAACTCCACATTTTAATCGCACACGTAATCTTTCAAAAGACACCAAGAAAGCGGAATAGAAGCTGAGCAACAACTATCAGTTATTAGTTCTCCAGAGGCCCAAATTCACTTCTCCACATTATCCTCATCCAAAACCTCGTTGACGCCCCACGCACTATATTCTATGACTCTTCCAACTAAAACATTCAAAACTTTCAAAATATAAATTAATATAAGCTTCTGGTTTTGACCTCATAGCAGCCCAAATTAGCAAACAATTGCCTTGAAGAGTTATTGTTTTGAAACTACTATTTATAAAGAAAGATGAGGTGACTTTTGCTGAAGGGGCTCGAGTCAGACCTTAACTTAAAAAACGTTCAATTGACAAACCAATTTGGCTCCCGTGAATAGGCAGTGCACGATACAACTGTGCCATAGGCCTTAGTAGTACCATAAACGTAACAATACAAAAGAACCTGGAAAACATATGCAATGACTTGACCGAGTTTGGTACGGAAATTGACTGTACACAGTTAAGCAAATCTTTCCTCCCTATTAATTATATGCATAAACACTACAGGCCTTGAACGCGTTGGGCTGGTTGAACAATTTTATTCCATTATTTTCTATTTCCAATGTTGGATCTTCATACTTTTTAGATCTTACTCTACACTTCCCATCCATCTCTTCCGGGGTTTCCCTTTCTCCTTCTCCAATTGAGGCTCTCTTAAGGACAATTTTTGGTAATTTATTTGTTGCCATTCTTTCGATATGCCCTATCCACCTTAATCGTTGGGCTTTTATGACATATGTTATATTTGCTTCTTTTATACATAATGTCTAATTACTTTTTTCTCCTTCTTCGCCAGCCGGTTGCTCAGTGTTTATTCCACCATACAAATCAATGATATCCTCATCTGCTTTTTTAGTGGCCATGCCTCACATATGTAACGGTGGACTTATAAATCCGTATCTTCATTTCTCCTGACGTATTCTATGATTTCGTTAGTCTTTTCAGCATTTCGTAATTCTTGTTACTGTTCGCAATTCTGACTTTTATTTCCTGCTATCCATGTTCTTTTCGTTTATCCCCTATAATTAAAATCGAATCTTATTGGACGACGTTTCCAAACTGATTACTTTTACACCTTTACTTACTAAACTACTTTTAGATGCGACATTTAATGTTATTTGTTTAATCATGACGTGCCAATTCATCTGAAACGACAAGTTTATTATGGAGATTACAAACTAATTTAACATTCGCTTTTGTATTAATTATTATTATTCTCTAGCGACTAGGGAAAACATTTCCGTTAAGATTTATGCAAAATAATGTAGATTTGTTTGTCTACTCTAATATATACGAGGGAGTCATTTCCATTTTAAATTTTGCAATATTTTGATTCGTGCTGAATGTAATGACTTCACAATGATTACCCAGAATATAAAATGTTTAAAAGTTTAAAAATAATGTATAATTTTGATGAGTATTAAACCGTAAATATGAACGGAAATTGTAAAATAGTGTAAGAAGTGTTCTTATGTTTGATTTTTTGAAGTTGATCTAATGGTTTTAAAATGCAAATCGACCTTCGACAATTCCAAATTTTATCTCGCAAAGCAGTCGTGATATCTCTGTAAATTCTCGCATCGCTGCGTAATTTTTCCTTAATTATTCATCACTTATCGACGCGTTTGTATAATATTGTTGATTGCCTGTTAATAATATGTTTATTTGCAACAAAAACGGAACTAAAATATTAATTACATCGTACGATTTTTTTTACTTAGGGTCAGTTGTTCAAAATGGGCTTAAACTCGAGCTTTAGAAAACCAGGTTTATAAAGTAAACCAAGTTCAAATATGGGTTACGTTGTACATTCGTGGAACAGTTTTCGCTTAACTAAACTAAGTTTACATCATGGTGGCACTGTTGGCAACACTGAAAATTTGTTCGTTGCATACTTCTCACTATTTTGAGAGCAATGTCAATTGCCATTTAACGATCAGCTGCCAGCTGTTACTATTCACATTTAGTTATTATTTTTATAATAGGTGTTCGAAATAGTTTAATATTAATGACGAGAATGTTGGAGTTAATATTTAGAGCTAATTGTATTTCTGCGTCCACTGCTTCGTTATACTCATATTCCATGATTTCTCCCATTTCGATTGCAATATTATGTAGCACTAAAGATGTTAATACAACAGCTTCCACTTTTTGTCTGTTTAATCTAATACCTAGAGCATAGAGTATTGGAAAACGGCGTTTTAATACCACAAAACATTTTTCAATTGGATTTCGCGTTCTGATTTGACTTTCATTAAAGGATTTGTGTTTCCGGATGTCTTAACGGTGTTATTAAATATGGTTTTATACCACAGCCACTGACATCAACTATAACACTAGTATCTCCAAAATCTAAGTTTACTAAGCTCGCCCTAATTCTAGAGTTTACAAAAATATTGGAATCATGAGCTGAACCTGGCCTGACCTACAAACAATGTCTAAAAATTTCAGTGAAGCATCACACCCTGGTTGCACGTTATAAGAAAAATATTGCTTTCGGTTACGAAGCAGTTAAGCTTGTTCTCCATCTGGACTTTATCTTTTAACATGGGTATAGTCGAGCGCCCCAATGCAATTAGGAAATTTGGCAATTGCGTAAAATCGCTGCTTTATGTGTGAAATTTCATTTCATGTGGAGTTGACGGCATGTTAATGAGTTGGAGTCGTAGTCTTGCTAGTGCCCTCGTTACTTTGTTTACAATATACGACTAGCTGTTGATTTGTCAATACCGATGAAATCTCCTACCATTTGTAGAAAAGTACCTGTTGCCAAAAACTTCAACGTTGTAGGAATTACGCTGTGACTCCTTCAGAAATTATGCTACTTACCATTTCTGAAGGAGTCACAACATGATTCCTACAACATGAGTAGAAGAAATTTGCATAGAACGCTGGCAACTATTGGGTTACAATAAAAACCTACCACAACCACTTTGGATAAACGAAATCTTGCACTAAATTGCTTTTCATTCCAAACTTCAAAATGATTAGGTATTGTTGTTGGTATTGTCTAGGGGCTCTGGGAATCAAAATATGCTCTATTAACTCCAAGAAGTCTTCATTATCCGTCAAATCGTTATAATTTTTCATTTGGGCTCCCATTTTTTAAGCTTAGGTAGTAGCAAGTTTTGACATTTCAGACTGGACTGCTGCGTTTTGTCCTTAAACTCGCACTTAAACTGTCAAGCAAGTGCGCTTTATAAAACTCACACTTAAGCCAACGTTTAGCGTAAAACCTGTCTGGTACAATCTGATTTTTCACTTAAACCAGGTTCAAACTAAAACTTGATTTAAACCAAGGTTGAACAACTGGGCCTTATAGTAATTCATAAAATAAACCATTATGTTATAAGTCAATAATGTCATATGTGACAGTAGACATAATCCTCAGGATAACGCGTGCATTATTGATGTATCTAAATATACGTATAATTTTTATAGGGCGTACAAAATTGGGGCCTTGTGTTACATCTTTGAAAATCCACATATTTTTCATATTATATATATATATATATATATATATATATATATATATATATATATTTGTTAACAAATATTTAAAACAAATAAACAGTAATAATAATAATCATAGCAATAATAATGATATGAAAACAAGAACTCAAGAAAATATTCCTTATAAACATGTTTTGAAAGTTTATTGGCCATAATTATAATTCCTGTCACGAACTTTAAACATCTTAATAATTCCGATGCTGTACAAAATTAATGTTTTTGTAGAAAAATTATGAATTTCTTCGACCAATAATGTGTTTACATTTTCTTTCTTGGGAGTGAATCTGGACCGTTTCACAGTGGGCGCTCATAAATTTATTTGAGAGTTTCCTTAAAATTCTTCAGAGAGTCATGTCAACATTTATACTGTAAATTGAATAAGCAGAGCTGTGCTTATTTTCTGATTCAAGATCTTCGTCATATCCTACGGGTGATGTTTTTTCAGATCGTGATCGTTCTCTTTATATTTCTTTTTGCTAAATTTCTACCCTAATACTTTTTTCAGCTGGAACCTGTATCCTCCTCTCCCTCCCCTGTACCCTCTGTTCGCCCTTACTTCCAAATAATCCCAAATCTATAATTGACTCCATTTCTTCAACGGTTAAGTTATCAATGTTTTTTTTTATAATTTTGTAGTCTTTCTAGTACTAAATTGCGTTTGAAAATTCAAATACTGTTAGGTTCTTTCGACAACTCTACTGTCGTCATAGAATATTTTTACAGAAGAAATAAATCTGTTTTCAAATCAATTCGTAAATTATGTGTATCAAACTATCAAGATTTCACTATATTGTTCCTTGTTTGTAGAGGTCAAGCTTCAGCCCATGCTGCAGCGAGAATATACCCTGAGGCAGATCCACAAAATATAACAGGCACATATAGTGCCTTTCACTCCTTCATCATAATTTACGGCCTTCTTGAATAAGTATTTGTTGTTTCAAGCATTGTCTCTAATATTTATCGCATTCAAATCCGCATAATTTGAAAGTCTTGCCAGTTGTCAAACATTAAAATGTATTAGTAAACTGGATAGAAGTATAAATATTACTTATCTAACATAAATTTCAAGAAAGGTGCAAGTACAATAATAAATATATTTAAATGCACGTCTTTATAATCAGAACGCTACACTGTATTGAAATGCTTCCCGACAATATCAAGCTCCAATGCTGTGAATGCGCGTGATATATCACCTTTGATTGATTGTTGTGCCAGTATGTCCTATTTTCGGTGATATGTGGAAAGATAAAATGGTTCAATTAAAAAATAGATTAGTAAAAATGCTATTTTACAGATATTGCTGGATAGAAAAAATAACTCCCAAAACTTGCGAACGGTACAAGAACAGGAGGTAATATACGTAAAGCATAAAATATGAACCCTATTTACATGAACCCTTGCAAATGAAATACAATCACATTGCTGCTAATACCACGAATGTCGCAAATTCATTCGTAAATGTCAGGTGCACTCCTCACTTAATAACTAATATTTGAACTATTGTACTCAAGTAAATACATTTATAATTGAAATTGTACACAATACAGATGAATTGTAGTATTGTTGTCGTATACACACGCCTCTGCTATTCAAATTTAAAACCACATTTAAATAGTTTCTTTGTACCATTAAACATCTTTCTAAAAGGACACATGTTATCTGAGTATTGATTTCCTTATGTCGGCCGGTATGGTACCTGAATCAGTTTAATTGAAAAGAACAATCAAACACCATATTTGTTTGACTGCTGCTACATCATCTTCAATCAAATGTATAACACTTCTACAGAAGGTATTAAGTAACTTTAGGATCACACACAAGATTATTGTGATATATGTTACATTTCAGTCCTTTTTACATATTACATATTTTGAATGTTGATGTTTCACAGCTTGTGTTAGGAATTTTGTATCGTCATTGTGAGATAAAGGATCAGCGAAATACTTCGCTCGCATATACAATCGTCGCCTCAAACAGACCTAAGCGTTCTGTCTTGCGAGGATACTTTACACGATATACGCGTATCTGAGACACTACTTGAAAGCTATGGCGGTCGAGTATCGTCATTTGAACGCACCAGTTGCTGCGATGCTTTGACGGCCTGGAATACGCGCGTGCACTCATCTGAAAGAACTATACTTTGAACAAACATAACATTTGTGCATCCGGTAAAATAAAAAAAATTGATGCACATTAGACGAATACTGAAAATTGGTTTTCCGCTTAAAATAATTGCGTTGGTTGATCTTATTATCGATCTTTTTATGTGAGAGTTCTGACAGCTGAATTATTGTGTATTTTTAAGAGCATCGAACAGTCAAGATTTACTGCACCAATAAATAATTCAGGATCATAATCTAGGCGGATTATCCATAGAATGATTGAAATAGCAAATAAACATGTTTCTTAAAAATACGAAAAACCAAATGAAAATTGCTATAACTATTGACTCTTGCATAAATTCTACTAACTTTAATTACACGGGTAAAAAAAGTGTCAATTTTTGGATTTGTGTCTCGCTCTCGTTGAACACCTCGACAAAAACGAAAAAGTTGCGATACCTTGCTCTTTATTTCATACCAATAATTAGAAGTTTTTGTCTACTTTACCAAGGTTATATAGGTTTACAAGAGAAAAAATCTTTGTTGCCATTGACTTTATGTACTCTGACAGCTTTGTCATAGATATTTACACAAGTTGTCTAAATACCTTCAACCTCAAAAACTATATTACTGATCTTCGATTTTATCATTGCTTAAAGATCCAAACATTGCGATCGATAAAACTCAAGTGCAAGTTCAAAGATCATGAAAGTGGACTGGAAATTACATTATATGAAGAATTGTGGTAATTCTACATAAAGAAAACAAACAACAGGATTAGTTAGTTCTGGTGTGGGCTGTGGATTGAACTAGGTAAGTTCGCACTAACTAAGCCACATACGACAAACGAAGCTTGTGTAAATAATTCACAAAAGAAAACAACAAGAACACGACAAATCCTTCGAAGAAAAATTCATTTTTAGGAACAGTAAAAAAATAAAAAATCGCAAGACAGTGAAAAAAAGCATCCAAATATGAAAACTGGTGAATTAAAGGAAATATTAAGAGATCTGAATAATGATCTAAAGGAAGAAATGTGAGTCATTATAAAATAAGTAAAAGACGATATGAATGAGATAAAAAGACACAAGGAAGATGAAGAAAGTAACAACGAAGTACTCCAGTTCTTGGTGAATCTGGGTCGTCCCTTTTACCGTTTTTAGGTTGTTGGAAGAAACCGAAGAAATGTTCATATTGAGACATGTGAGACACTTTGGGGTAATTGTACGCCTGAATTTCTGAGAGTCGCTCACATTGTGTGGGGATTTGCATCATCGTTCAAGATTGTATTGGATATTTATTACATTATGGATCGTCATTTTGTGTACATCGCAACACGCCGTAATGAAACAAGGCGGGAGTTTCTCCATTTTCTTCTATTGTTACGTTGAGCAGAGTTTTGTGTTCTTTTCTTCTGGAAAATTCGGCGCTAATGTGCGCAGTTCTTTCTCTTAAGTTTTGCTACAAGTCTTTTAATTCTAGTTTTTGGATGCTGGTTTGGTAATGTCGAATGATTAATACTGGTTCGTTCTACCGGATTTTAGCAATGGATTTTATGGTTGAAACGAGAATTTTATGATTGAAATTTTTCTGCGTCTAAGATCGTTCGAGAGCCAGTGATGTCACCGTCTACTTAGGGATTTTATTGGGCAGAGTTCGATCGCGATCGACAGTGGCCTGTCATTTCTACGTATCGAACGAAAACATCTAGCGTTTACGAACGTTATTACTTCGAACCAGTAGTCCAGCTTTAACTTTAACCAGTGTTTTCAAGTCAATTGATTAATATATAATAAATCAATAAGTGTAATTAATTCCGCTTAGTCTTTTCTTTGTTTGAATTCATATTTAACTAGTGCCTTAACCTAAGTATTTTTCCAAATTAAGTTTTAATTTTTGTGCATCTCATGTTTACATGAGACAATTTGGTTTATTTCGTTCCTTCGACATTTGGGCCTTCGATGATTAGGCAATAATTATTATTTTATTTTGGTATAACATTAATTTCCTTTTGCCAGACCAGGATGTCCGAGCTTTTAATTAATTTCTTATTTTTTGTATTTAATAATATTTCGCTTTGATGAAGGTATTCTATTTCTTTTAATAAATGTTGGTACTTAGTTTAAAGCTAGAACCCGCTTCATTTATTTCAACTAGTTCTGATACGACGCACGCTGACAGTATCTGCCTAGGGCCGTACAAATTTACATCGGGGGTGCTCTAAAATGTAACCTGGTGCACTTTCCACTGGAATTAGTCCAGTTTGCAACATATTTCACCAAAAGCATTTTCTATCAGGACAATACCTTAGACAGACCGACCTTCTTGCATGTATTAATTTTGCTAGCGCTACGTTCAAGCAAGGGTGATGAGTAAGTAATTGGTAGTACATCAAAAACTAAAAATAGAAAATAACGGACAAAAGTGAAAAATGACAAGGCTACGAACAACGGCGAATGCGATACTACAGACGATAGATTGTTCCTTCGCAGGGCACTGCTCCTGTGCACTGCGAAGGAACAATCTTCGATGGAACAAAATTAGTAATCAATTCAATAGCCGAGAAGCAAAATAGATAGAATCTTTCCATAATTTTCATATTGCACGAAAATATATCAATTGATCATGTGATTTTGTCCTTAGGCCAATGAAGTCATCAATGCTCTATGCCAAGTCTTATTATACAGCTATTTTCAAATAATATATACGAAATTTCGTTTATGTTCATTTGTCATTCCGAAAAGTACAAATTTTAATATCATAACAACATAAAGTAATATATTACGTACTATTTAATATATCAATTGCAATTGGAAAAAGTTGGCTATCGTCGTATAATGCTTTCCAACTAAGGGTGCGAAACATATTAGATTACGTAAAATTTAATAACACATTGTACCATAATCTTTGTTTTTACTTTACTTAAGAGCCATATTTTATAATATTTTATTTATAATACGAACACATATTATCGATCACAATCACATATTCTATTATTATTTATATTATTTATACTATGAGTGCCTGATTAATAATACTCATGGTGGCAAACCGTTTCGTAGAATGAAAACGTAATTTTACATATATAGGCGCCTCTAATAATATTTTTAACAATTACTTTATGTGTATCGTTAATAATCTAATGAACAATAACCACGCTACAGCCTAGGCCCTATTTTATGTGCATCTACATGTCAGTTTCTGTGTTAATCTAACTTGCTTTGTCCACTACGTGATTTCACAATGGAACAATTTAGTGAACCGCAGTTATGCACTTAATGTACGTGCTGCAAATGTCAATGATAGAGAAGCCGCCAGAATTTTCTCCGGGAGATCTCAACTATTTCACACCATGTTTCGTCCTGTTTACCACCGAGTACGTGATACTGGTAATGTTACACCATCTAGTCGATCTTACAATTTTTAGTTATATTTAAAAAATGTCACTACTAAAACGAGACACTCGAGATATATGTAATTTGAGAAAAATAATCACTAAAATCTCGTAGCGTTTCTTTTAAAACAGCATGTATACTTGCTCCCATTTTGCAGCGTAATATTAAATTTATATATTCGGATATTTTTATTTATACCAACGTATTGAAGCAAATCCGCATATATTGAAAACAATGACATTCATAAGGTAAATTTTGAATATAAATGTTCATATACAATGGCATTGTTTCCCGAGGCGTATTACTTTCCAAATCCCACATGCGATTCTTATAAATATTCAACGGTCTCATGCATACCTTCTTTCATATTCATTATAAATCAACTTCCAGATTTTTACAAACGAGCAAGTACATCGATTCGAACTAAAATAATTCTGCATGGGATTGTTTACTGAAATGAATAGACAAATTGCAAATGCAATCGGCTCTGGATGTACACAAACGTTTAAAATCAATTTTTCCAGGCGATCGATGTTATTTCATTAGCGGAGACAATGACATGGTTATACATACAGATGAAACCGAAACTTAATTTTAGATTAAACTGCGTCTAACCACGTCAACTGTTGGTGTTTGTGAACGTACACGAAAACGTTTGAACATTAAAATTATGTTATATTATATAATAATGACGTTAAATACTTCGAAAACACAATTTTGCAACTTATTAATACAAAAAAGAATAATTCGTGCTTTATATGCATAGGCGTTCAATGTTACTCCCGTATAAAAACCTTTTCCATCTCGTTTGTACATGTATATAATCCCACCTGGCTCACACCAGCGAAATAATACCCTCACCGAATTACCAAATTAATTGCATCTGAAGTTTATGAAGTTTATTTTGCACAATTTTGCATACCTCCCAATAAAAGAGTTAATAAAGCTCAGGTTATATGACCACGGGCGGTTTTAAATCGTTACGTACGAAGCATTATCTTTCAGAATGCATTTTACTATAGCTTACAAGATAATTGAAAATATATTAGTAGTAAATTTGCGTTACATAGTATTTTCTTCATCGATGCGAAATGCGCGTTCGAACAAAAAATTCACATTGTCACGTAATAAAACATTTCGTGCTCGTGATACGAAGAATATTTTTTCAACTGTAAGCGCACACTTATTAAGTTAGAAAATCTGCAATGAACTTTCTTCTATTGCTTTTTCGATACCTTTTCGGAGATATGAAAAAAGTGACAGGAGTAAACCGTCAATTCCGGTTGAGATATTGGTTCCAAATATACGCGGTGTTCTTCCAGATCATATATGAGGTAGGTGCTTCGCTATGAAAGAAACGGCGTAGAATCACAATCAAATTTTATTCTTTAACATAGTCCCCCTCTGAAAGCAATGCACTCATTAAATCGTCCCTACAAAATATTCATTTGGTTTGTCTTCAAAGTGTGCCCAAACTTCAGCCTTCACATCTTCATCATAATTGATGAAATGGCGTCCGCGAAGGATCAATTTGTTCGAAATCGCAGTCACGAATTGCGGCTTGCGCAATTCCAGCAGTGTGCATTGTCTTGGCGCAAATGCCGCCTCTAAACGTCGAAAATCTGTTAGAAGAATACCAGCACATTCACAAAAAACCGCAGCTATCACTTTTACGCGTCCATTTCATTGACTCCCTTTTGCAAAAAGGATCATAGTAGAGAACCATAGTTTCATCACCTGTGACAATTGTCTTCCAACACGTCCACAGGAGTTTTTTCCACAGAGCTACAAAAAGGACGGTGCATATTCAACACGATTCTGGCGCTGAACTGCGCAAAGATTTTTGGGGCCCACCTTGCACTAACTTTATTCATATCTAAATGATCGTGGAGGATTCTGCGAACGCTTGCATCGGAAAGCCCCGACATTTTTAATAATCCTTACATTTTCAAGCGTCGATCGCTTAATACGACATTCTGAACAATCAGGATGTCGTACACAGGTTTCCTGCCCCATTCGAAACCGTTTTGGTTAATCTTTTACTACAAAATAAGTCGGGGAATTTCCCCCGTACACCCAATCCGGCCGATCTGTGATGCTTTGAGGTGAAAAACCTTCTCGAGTAAGGAATTTAATAGCAGCTTTCATGCATGTAGTACCTCTTAAACGCGCCCAAACTATTGAAGCTAAAATTAATAAATCGATATCTCAACCAATATGGCGATGGTTTACTCTTATTACCTTTTTCATCTCGAAAACTGCACGAGTATCGAAAAAGTGGTTCTTAAAAAAGCTAAAAATAATGAAATTTTAGTTTCTTTCTAAAAATGTTCTTCTCATCGAAATATTTACCTTCTAGTATTTAGAGAGGAATTTCATGGTATAAACTTTTATGTTAAGTTCACACTGTTTTGTTAAACATTTCGTGGAGTGTGCTACCCCCGAATAAAAAGCATTACAAATATTTAATTGCCATTAGAAATGAAATCAATTCAATCAATAAAAATATTAAAGTGTTAAACATTTTATAAAAACATACTTACACAAAAATGTTTCCATGAACCGGTAATATTCTTAGAATTCAAAGCTATTAGTTAGATCAGAGCCATTTTAATACATTTCTGGAAGGAGTTGAAATGTATTGATTGATTAGAGAAATTAATACATTGCTGATAAACAACAAAAATTTTAAGTCGCCAAATTACAAAAACATGGAACAACAAATTTTTTATTACACATCCATTCTTATCGTCGGTACTATTGTTATCATTTTAAGTAACTGGTTTATTGTTGCAGTCAAAATACGAATGAATATTCTTTAAGTTAAATTGCACATGTAGCTTTATAACATACGTATATAGTATACTTAATTTATATTCTAGTGTAACATATTATTAATTTAAATGTCCCGAGTTGGCAATTTCGCTGGATTGTAATCAACATTAAGCTACAAACCAAGTGAAATATATAAGTCCTCAGGAGCAAGTACAAACAAACAGTAATTAACATTAAACCCGTAACCAATACAAATTTCACGGTAGCCATTATTTAAGTAATCTAATAACAAGCAAACGTTATATACTGGCTTTAAACTTAAGGTACGTGAGATGTACTGGCAACATACATTTTGCCGAGCTCATATAATTAAAATTTTAAATTATCAAATTCCAAAAATTGTTAATCGCAGATAAATTATAAATCAGCATTAAAACGTGTGAATGGGTTTTGGCCCTATGGGAAGCTAAAGTTCTCGTTTATCTAAATATTTGAATTGTAGAATGTAATCAGCACCGTGAAAGTAAGCTCTGCAGCGGCTGAAACTTTCACTATAGTGCAATTTAATCCAGTAGAATCCGAATTCTTGATATAAATTACACGGAGGAAACTAGCGATAGCTTGTGGAATCTCCTACAAAAAAGCCTAATTTCGACGGCTTAATTACGCAATCCGTATACTCGGTCCTATGTACATAGCAGTAACACACAACCATACATGTCGATATTATAATAATTATAAAAATGATAAAATATTTATTTTCTCAAATTATAAAATATATTCATTTTCGTTTTTTATGATTATTAACGACCCATAAATTCATATTTCGGAAACGACGCTAGTTAGACGAAATCCGCAAAGTGATTATGAATGAAAATTATTTTTTTCAATCTCGGCCAAATTTAACCAACTTTGTAGTATCTCTTCAAATAAGCGCTCCAGTAGTGTTCAAACTCGATATCATTGATAGTCACAAAAGTTGAAAGTATTTGATCGTAGTTTGGCAATGGGTTCCTGAAATGTTAATAAATTTAAATACATTTCTAGTTATTGATATTGTTTAAAAAATGACAAATATCTAATAGTAGTGTTGCACAAATTATTTATATTGCCAATCCAGAATAGGAGCATTAATATTTTTACGAAATGTTTGTGCAAATTTGGGAATCAAACTATCCAGAATATGCGTATGATGTGCAAGCGACACGCCGAGGTTGTCTCGGGATATTGCCAGGTGTACCATAATACTCAGTGCTAGATGCTGTACGACGTTGCAGCTGTGCCAGCAAGTTGTCGCATTACATGTGAAATTTAATTGAGATGTGGGAGAAGCAAAATCCCAATTGATGAATACAGAAAGCGAAGAGTACCGACTATTGCAATAATTTCCAACCACGACGCAGTAAGTTGCAATGCAATGGCAATGGTATAGATCAATTTGTGGTTAAGAATTACGTTGGTTGCGGTAGCCGTGCTCGAAAAGTAGATAATAATAATAATCTTTATTGTCCAATAGAAATATTCCAGTTACTGGACAAAAACAAACAGAGGTACAAATGAAATGAATAGAAAAGAACAACGCATAACATAACTGTATGCAGTGCACAAAACTTAACTTAAACTTACGCTAAAACTTAGATAGGTGCACTAAGTAAATTAAATAGTAAATACGTATATGCGAGTGTGCATACTTTGCACAGAATTTAACAAAGAAAAAATTTACACATAATCGTAAATATATACAAAAAAACAAAAAACAAATATATACAGAACAACACAATTCAGAACGTTAAATATACCCAGCTATAACTAAACATCTACATAAATGAGAACAATGTGTAGTTCAACAGATATATTCATCAATACTTTCAATGGTGATTTTTTTTATTTGACTTAAGGGGGGGTCCTGCTTTAGGAGCCCTTAAAATAGCGTTTTTGGCGGAATTTTTTTAGGGCAGAAAAAAATGAGCAAGTCTATTGACCTTTTTATAGCATTTTATTGCATATTTGAGCATTAAAAAAATATGTCGAGAGAAAAATATTTAAACGGAACCGATTTTTATGCACATTTGTGCAACACCTTTCAATTGCAATTTACAATCGGTGGGAAAGATGTAGCCCGTAATTTTTGTCTGAAACAAAAAAAAACCAAAGAAAATGGTAATTCTCATATATTTTCTTCTATGTGAACTAAAAAAAAAACCAAAATTTTGAAATTCAAGATTTTTCTCAGGTTTGAAAATAAATGTGCTCTTTGCAGGAAGAGAAAATCATTTCAACTTGCTAAAAAAGTTCTTTAGAATTTTTTTTTCATGAATCTCTTTAGTTCAAATAGACTGAAGCCAACAAAAGTTTTGTTTCGTTTTGATTGCTTGTCTAGTTTTCTCGCAATCACGCCCACCAGTTTAGAAAAATCGTAAAAACGAAAACTCGAGAAAACGCGCTCTAAAGTTTACGATCAGGAAAAATGTTAATTTTCGATTACTTACGGAATATCTCGTTATAATGCTACTATAGCTCTTACGAACTCAAAATATTATTGTTTCGAACGACCGATTGAACTTTTTTCAGTACATAGTTCCGTGTTATGTTACTGCGGGGAGGGGCGCGCGTTTCGTTTGTTCGAGCGTTCATGCGTTCGTATATTTTTTGTTCGACACCTCACTGTGTTTAGTGCTGTATCTTTCAAAATATTGCGAATTAGCCGCTATAACTTTTTATACATATTCTTAGATATATTAGGCATAGATTTGAGTAATAAAAACAAATCGATTTTTTGAGCCTTCTAAAGCAGGATTCCCCCTTAAAACTACAACAACTAATATCGCAATTTGCAGTAATCCTGTTGAAGTTCGTGCACATTACATATACTGGTGCTTTAAAGCAGGTATTAGTCCTCGTGACGAGTAAGTAAAACGTTGAACATTGACGTGTTGTAATTTGCAGCACAAAAAAGAATAACTCATAAAGCAGTGCTGGAGTGTCAATTTGGTTGTCCAAAAGTTTATATAAAAACACGAAGCTCTGGAGGATTCGCCAAAACTGAAGTGATGAAATATTACAACGAGACAACAATAACCTATGATCACAATTTCTTTGTGGGTAACTATGATCCATTCGAAAACATAAGAAATTCGCAACCTTCCTCTGAACTAATTCTAACTCACGAATGTGAGCATGATAATAAGGGTACCAAATAATTGACCCGCACTCCAAACGAGACCTAACAAATGAATTATATAGATATTTCAAAGCCCGGGTGTTAGCAAAAGAGGTACAGTTTCGAATTATGAATCCCAGCATGCTTCTTGCACTTTGGATTCATTCATTCTTCAGTCACGGTGGATACTTTGCGGAATATTTTAAGATGTCAGATTTTAAGTCAGTGAGTGTTAATAAAAATATTAAAAATTAAAGGTCCCAAATTTGAACCCTTTGGGAGACTCCAGAAGTTGGAAAATATTGTTCTGATGAATATTCATCAATTATTACAACATACTGGGCCGCTTTTCTAAATACGACGCAAACAAATTGATCAAAAAGTCAGTTCCGACTCCTTTTAGTTTATGTAGCAGAACAGAATGATCTATACGATTTGTTTTCGTTTACAAAGGCCATTGTAAAGTCGGTATAAATAACGTCAACCTGGTCTCTGGAGTCCAAAGAATCATATATATACTGGGTAAAGATAGCCAAGTTGGACACTGTGGATCTTTTCTCCATAAATCCATGTGAGGAGATATGTAGTTTTTTATAGTGTGATATATATATATATATATATATATATGAAAAAAGGTTGTTGATGCGGGAACAAAGATATATAAAAGGAAGACTTTATTGGGCGTGGAAACACGCAACCGCCGACACGTGTTTCTGACTTATTAGTCGTCATCAGGACGGTATAGCCAAATTAAAAGATGGACAAAATTTGGAGATACAAAACAATCGGAGTCAACACAAGCAACCGACCTCCACATTATGACAACAGTCAAAATACCCACAATATTGTGAGAACATTCAACATAGCCACGCGGGAGGACATAGCCACCTGCGTGAACAACCGAGTTGTTCGGTTGTTCACGCAGGTGGCTATGTCCTCCCGCGTGGCTATGTTGAATGTTCTCACAATATTGTGGGTATTTTGACTGTTGTCATAATGTGGAGGTCGGTTGCTTGTGTTGACTCCGATTGTTTTGTATCTCCAAATTTTGTCCATCTTTTAATTTGGCTATACCGTCCTGATGACGACTAATAAGTCAGAAACACGTGTCGGCGGTTGCGTGTTTCCACGCGGGCTTTGCCCAATAAAGTCTTCCTTATATATATATATATATATATATATATATATATATATATGTGGGAATAGATTGTGAGTTCAAAAACTTTTGTTAGATTAGAAAGAATTGCTATCGGTCGATAGTTTGCAATATTGGATGAGTTTACACTTTTTAATATTGGGATGACTTGCTATTTTCCACATGTCCGGAAATGCTGAAGTTTTTAGTGACAAGTTGAAAAGCTTAGTTAAAGGACCTACTAATACATTTCTACAATCTTTAATCAGAAAACCAGGTATATTGTCACTAGCAGAAGTAAGTTTATTATTTAGTGCACTTAGATTTAAGAACACCAGATTCAGTTAAACAATTAATATGTACATACAATCCACTATCCTTCACAACAGGCATCGGCGGGGCTGATAAGACAGAAGTCGAATAAACACTATTGATGTATGTTCTAAAAGCATCCATCAACAATTGAATGGGGATCATTGTATTTAATGTCTTCAATGAACATAGATCCGGGTATCCGGTTTCGTTGCTTCTCATCCTGAATAAAAGGCCAAAACTGTATAATTTTAACTTTTTTAGTTCAGACTACGGACGTTTTCTTAATGTAGAATATATGACACCAAAAACGGACACAGGAGAATCATGAACGAGATGAATCGAAACAATAGATTCAATTTACCGTGATTCGCAAACCTCTACTGTGAAACTTTTCCCGGAATTGAATTATCTGGGAGCGCTTTCATCCACTGTACCAAATTATGTACATACGCACATAATTTATTTGTTAGGAAACATAACGATAACGATTAATATTTCGACTGATCACGTATCTTCTTTTTAATTAATCACGCTACC
This sequence comes from Geotrupes spiniger, assembly GCA_959613385.1. NCBI lineage: Eukaryota > Metazoa > Arthropoda > Insecta > Coleoptera > Geotrupidae > Geotrupes > Geotrupes spiniger. Next base: position 32,105,651 of record OY390732.1, read on the forward strand.
TAAAAAAAAATAAATGTTATGCTGTCATTTTTTCACGACGACAACCAAACAGCTCTTGTTAATCTTTTATCAAATTGTAACTTCCAGAGAACATGATATTTATTATTTTTTCAAGATGCGGTTCACCGTAATATATTCTTGCAATTGGTTTTTTAATATCGTAAATAATAGAAATTTTTAATATCATTTAAATACGTGAAAAGCTAAAATACGTATTAAAATAAAATTACACTAAGCAAAACATATGGAATAAAAAACAAAGAGACGTAATGTTCATTCGCACCCATAGAACAATTAAAAATTAACTAATACGAAATACGATAAATAAAATAGTAATTTAACTAACACGCTTATAACTGAAAACAAAGTGCAACGAAACCTGTACCGCTTTCAAAGCTCGCCATGTATATTTATGTACACGTGCAGAATTAATTTTGGTCTCTTTCGTATTTACCGACATAAAAGTGCGTTAAAAATGTACATGAATATCAGCGTACACGTATATTTATATGCTTTACACTTGCTGTAATGAACGGAGGGTGAGAGACTACATTAAAAAAAAACACATTTAAAAAACAAATATAACATTCTGTTGAAATGAATTCTGCCATTTAATAATATCCTAGTAGGCATGTGCGTCACTAACATGCAGTATAACTAATTGGACGAAATACATAATATGTACGCCCAGTGCAGGATAATATGATGAACACTTGCTCTAGCGCTTAAATTATACGCGTAAATTTCCACATTAACAAAATATATTCATTAACATTTTTAATTAGGTAATTAATACTCAGTTGTTAAGAGGAGCCAACGGCATCCTAATTAGACTCCTATTTAATATGAAATCATATTTTTTGGTTATTTTATTTTACTTTTATCTTCATGTATTCTGAATAATCTTCTTACAATGCTTATTATTGAAAATTGCTACAAGAGAGACCTAAACGTAGACATCAGTTCAGAGATGCCATAATAATGTCGTTTTACGAATCAGTTAATTTGCTGTAAACGCGGTGGGCGAAATATCCAAGAAAATACGGTCCTATTCACTATGGCCTATTGAGTACATAATACACTTATGCCAATAGCATTTACTTTGCTTACGTTAAGATTATGTGAAACACTACGGAAACATAAACCCTACAAGAATATTTGATATGTAAATACGAGTACGTATACAGTGCGTAAATGAAATGAGGGCCTTAATATCAACTGGTAAGCTCGGCAAGTATAAAAAAATATTTTTGCAAACAAGTTAAATTGTTTAAAAATAAATGTAAGTTTAACAAATAATTATGCCTGTGAAGCAAATAAAAATTCTCATTGCATCGTCTTAAATATAACTTCATCACAAGAAACGACTGGATAACTTTTCCTCATTCACTTAGTAGTTTACAAACTTTTACTCTTTATACCTATAAATATTACAAGCGTTCAAGGTGGGCGTCATTATTGACAATGTAACACCGAACCTCAGATAAAACAATTCTGAACCGATTTAAAAGTTAGCTTGCCTACTTATGTAGCAAATTAAACTTTCTTTCACATACAAAAAATGTATTTTATATATAATTACACAAATTTACAAATATGTTTCCATCTGAAAGAAGGCGATTTGGCAAAAGTTGCTAAAAGATAAATTTGGAAATTGATTGATGACGTGCACACAATCTTAATTCAAACGATTGTTAATAATTCAAGGAAGCAACACGGCGAAACATCACTTATACACAAACACAAACTGAATATCATCGGTTACAGTAAATGGACCAAAGTTAGAAAATGTGTTGGTTAATTTACCGTTCAATTTGGAAATAGCTGTTAATTTTTAATTGTTCTCTGTGTGCGAAAGGACATTACGTGACTTCGTTTTCTATTCCATGTCTTCATTTGTGTAATTTTATTTTAATTTGTATTTTACCTTTTCACATATTTAAATGATATTTGTGCATTAAAAATTTGCTAAAAGATATCAACAAGAGCTAATGTCTGGTTATCGCCGGGAAAAAAATGCAGTAAACGTTTTATTTTAATTAGGTCATTAATTAAAAAGAAAATACATAACCAGTCGAAATGTTATTCATTATGGCTTATCTTTCTTAAGAAATAAACTATGAGCGTACGTACAAAATTTGGTAAAGTGGATGAATGTGGTTCGAGATAATTAATTTCCGAGAAAACCTTAATGTTGACAACAGAGGTTAGCCATAGCGTTTGCATTGGAGAACTGGTTGCTTTGAATCAATTCGGTAAATTAAATCTCTTCTTTCGATTCATCTCGTTCACGATTCTTATATGACCGTTTCTGATCCCATACATAGAACAATAAGAAAACGCCCGTAGTCTGAACTAAAAACGTTAAAAATATACAAATAAAATTTACTCAAAAACAGACAAACAAAGTTAGACCTGTTGAGAGATTAAGCTAAAGCAACAAATACACAGCAACACCACCAGAAACTAGGCTTTTGTCTCATTAAATTTAAAATAATAAAAAGTGGTGAAAATGTGTGAAAATGGTGTAATTATTTCTTTGGTAAACCATTAGCAATTAGCCATTAGCCAAGCGTATATTGCTCAAACCGTCAATATCCCTTTTTGAATTCATGTAAGTACTGCACATTTCAAGAAATATCATTTTTGATCAATTTTCAGATCATTGTATTGCAATGTTCTGCCAAAGCACACAAATTTTGTTTAAGTTACAATGGCTTCTGTGGTTCGCTATTCTAGTAGATAATCTTCGGCCAGTTTGGCATCGACATAACAGATCCAATTCAGTACAAGGTAAGCTACCTTGGTTTTCATAAATAACAGTGTTACATCTTCAAGTCTACAGAAGGATTTGCTGTTAGTATTGCAACGTTTAAAGTTCAGCTATCATTATAGGTTAACTCTTGTTTTTAAATATGGCTTCTATATCAGATGAAAATCCTTCTAGATAACGTACACTATTATAAGCTTTTAATTGGATATCAGCAATGACATCTACAAAACGATGACGGGTGGGAATAGAAAACAAAATTCTTTTTAACAAACATGAAGGATAATTGATGTTCTTCAATGTTTCCCTTATTTTTCTTGGCAATATCTAATGGAATTGAACATGAACATTGGAGAAACGCCTAAAGATACAAGTTCAAAACCATCGGGGACACGAAAGTTATTGATGGCAGACGCAAAAGAAGAAGTATCTTTAATTCTATAACAATTATAATCAGTAAACGTAGTGTACAAAATATTAGAAATAAACTTGGCAAGTTTCGATGAATGAGATTGAACGGACGATACAGTAGGTCTTAGGAACTATTGAATTATGGACTATCAACGATTTATAAGCATTCTTGTCAATGTAACACTTTGTAAGTAGGGCTTTTAGAAGTTCATTATGTTTTCTCTCAAAAGAACATGTAGGATCTTTACGAATAGTTTTATAAGTAATGGCGTCATACAGAAGCGCCGAGATTCTACTACGGTATTCCTATTTCATCGTGACGTTAACTTTATCACATTTCAGTACAAAAATTAGGACCCCCCATGAATGAGCCTTATCAGTGTATTTCAATTTATTTATACAATTGTGACGACGTACATAGCCTCAGGTGTATGAAATATTAAATTTGGAACCTAACGCAAGAAAATTCTTGATATCATCACGTATCCATCGTCGTCAACGTAGACATCCGTCAACTTTATAACCACTTTACCGGGATTTATTTTTATTGAAACGTTGATTTTTTAAATTTAGAAACTTTCCTATTATTAATGTTGTTTTATTAAAGAGGCAATTATATAGATTAGTTTGTCTAAAATTGAAGTCAGTGTACTTCATAACTTTCTTGGTATCTTAATATTTCTGCTGACAAAGCAGAAATATTAAGATGTTTTAATTAATAAATCGAAACGTTGACCTGAGGAAAAATTTGACTTCTATTAGTGTGATCATACAACTCGAACTCTACGTTTGTCCGTAGTGAAATTATTTATTTATTTTTATTTTAAGATTTAATTTCATTTGGTAACCTGTAACTCGTTTAGATCGTTTACATAGCCTTTACTGATACTACGTTTTGACGACTTTTTTACACTTTATTTGTCAAGGATCATTTATTTGGTATCACTATATATTTATTATAATTACTGATATAGATACATGTGGTTGCAAGTTCCAGAAAATGTTTAGCATTGACGATTAACATAAAGGTCACACATACATATTGTAAGTTTGTGTTATATGAAGGGTATTTTAACCATTTGCGCCTTATATTTTCCTGAAAGCCAAAAATACATTGTTCTGGCTAAGATACTCACTGACTGCTGTGGGTATACACATGTACCATATCACTGCTCAAAAACTTAGTGGTGTTAATGGTTTGTGTAACCATCCTTGAGCAAATTTTTAGCTCTCGTTTGGTATCTGATGCAGATAATACAGGTTTCATGGTCATATGGAAACCTGAAAATAGGATCACCCGCTGGCCAAATACTCGGAATCGGGTAGATTTACCGAAACAATTTTAGGGAACGGAACATGATCGTTATGGTCCCAAGTTTATGTGCAATGAACTGGATTCCAGAACTGGGCTAGGTTGGGTTGTATTGGTGAATTAACTCAATCCAACCCACCATAACCCAACCTCCTTTTATTAAAATAAGAATATATTTTATAGCTCAAATACCACAAATTGATCTATACGATCGTCACTATTCGGCGCCATTTGCATTGCAACTTACTGCGTCGTGATTGGAAACTATTTCAATAGCCAATACTCTTCGCTTTCTGTATTCATCAATTGGGAATTCGCTTCACCCACATCTCAATTAAATTTCACATATCATGTAACCGCGATAACTTGCTGACAAAGTTGCAACTTAGTAACTATTACTCTTGCTATTCTGGATTCGCATATAAATAATTTGTGCAACCCTATCAGATATTTCACAAAAAATAACTAGAAATGTATTTAAATTTATTAGCATTTCAGGAACCCATTGCCAAATGCATTGAATACTTTTGTGACTATCAATGATATTGAGTTTGAACACTACTGGAGCGCTTATTCGAAGAGATACTGCCAAGCAGGTTAAATTTGGCCGAGATTGAAAAAATAATTCTTATTCATAATCACTTTGCGGATGTCGGCTAACTAGCGTAGTTTCGGAAATAACAATTTATGAGTTATTAATAATCATGAAAAAAGGGAATATATACAGGATCTCCCTAAAATGCGTGGACATCACTTAACCACAGATTCCTGGTTTGAAAATAAGACGATATAACTAAACTTATCTATATGCAATTACGTTTCGTTTAGCTAGTATACTGCTTCCAAGTTCTTTCAAGAAAAAAATATTTTGTCCATAACGACAGAACGCCTGGATCGATTTGGATAATATTCGGTATTGTACTCCTCACGGATGTAGGTCATTTTTAAGGTGATATTAGTTATTATCAGTAGACCATTAGTGTACGAAACAATGTTAACCCGGCATAAACCAGTCAAAAACTTTTTAATGTGAACGCCAATAACTTTCAAAAAATAGTTTCAGAAAGAGGCGTTCCATAGTATTTTTTTTGTTACTTTGTAATTGATGATATCTGTTAAGGTTTAGACACAAAAAAAATAAATCTGAGGGACCGCGCACTGCATTTCTTAAAACAAATGTAATCTAGCAGTATGATATTCTAAGAAATAAATGACGATAAGGCAATTTGTTATGATATTTATTAGTAACAAGTATGTACTTTATTAGATCTACAGTAAATGCTCAATGTGACCACCATCTTCCTGGATACAAAGGTTGATTTGATGCAAAAAATTGGAATGTACTCGTTGTAACATTTCTGCATTATTCTTAATGGATTGTGAAGCGTTCTGTATTCTGGCCCAAAGTTCGTCCTGTGTGTTTATAGGACGAGAATACACTTTGCTTTTTAGAGCTCCCAACATAAAAGAATCGCAAACATTTAAATCTGGTGAACGAGGTACACATTTTGCAGGAGCATCATCTCCTCTGCCTATCCATTTGTTGTTGAAGATGATTCCGAACGTCCAATGTAAAATGAGGTGGTGCTCCATCGTGTAGAAACCACATGTCGCGTCTAAGATCTAACGGCAAGTGTTCCAATAAATATGGTAAGGTATTTATAAGGAAGTCTAAATAATTCTCTCCATTTAAACGATTTGGTAAAATGACAGGGCCTATGACGAAACTGCCGATTATCCCTACCCATACATTAATTCTAAACTCATGTTGAAAGTGGCGTACCTGCAGACATGTGGATTTTCAATTGCATACACATGTTCGTGTGCAAATTTGTCATACCCCTCCTTGTGAAGCACGCCTCATCAGTGAAGAGAATTTTCGTATGAAAATTGACATCTTCTTTCTTGTATGAATGTACAAAACTCAAGACGCGCGATGGTATCAGCTGGCAAAAGCTCATGGACGTTTTGTATATGGTAAGGATATAGCAATTGTTCTTTAAGAACTCTATGAACATTCTTTGAAACGCCTGCTTGCAATGCTAAGCATCGACTACTTATTTCTGGATTTTCTTCTACTATTTACAGAATTTCTTCCTCAATCCTGGGGGGTGCGAATTGTACGAGCACGTCCACGATCAGCTGTGCTCGGTGCAAATTTTCCCGTTTCGCGAAGGCGTCTTTCAATGTTTCCAAAAGTTTTGTGATTGGGCACGCGACGATTTGGAAACCTTTCGTTGTACACTCTAACACTTCTGCGACAATTTCCTTCGCAATATCCTAAAACCATCAACATATCCGTTAACTGCTAAAAATCACTAGCTAACACCAACAGAAATTTGAGACACTTCACAATTGATAAACAACAGCTACTGTCATTAAAAGTACGCTTACTTGTCACTAATACATATCATATCTTCATTTATTTCTTAGAATATCATACTGCTAGATTACATTTGTTTTAAGAAATGCAGTGCGCAGCCCCTCAGATTAAATTTTTTTGTGTCTAAACCTTAACAGATATAATCAATTACAAAGTAACAAAAAAAATACTATTGAACGCTTCTTTCTGAAACTATTTTTGTGAAAGTTATTGGCCTTCACATTAAATAGTTTTTGACTGGTTTATGCAGGGTTAACATTGTTTCGTACACTAATGGTCTACTGATAATAACTAATATCACCTTAAAAGATGACCTACATCCGTGAGGAGTACAATACCGAATATTATCCAAATCGATCCAAGCGTTCTGTCGTTATGGACAAAATATTTTTTTCTTGAAAGAACTTTGAAGAAGTATACTAGCTAAACGAAACGTAATTGCATATAGATAAGTTTAGTTATATCGTCTTATTTTCGAACCAGGAATCTGTGGTTAAGTGATGTCCATGCATTTTAGGGACAGCCTGTATATATTTCGTAATTTGAGAAAATAAATATTTTATCATTATTATAATTATTATGATATCGACATATATGGTTGTGTTACTACTAGATACATACCACCGATTATTCGGATTGCGATATTCCACAAGATATCTCTGGTTTCCTCCATGTAATTTATATCAAGAATTCGGATTCTACTGGATAAATTGCACTATAGTGAAAGTTTCAGCCACTGCAGAGCATACTTTCATGATGCCGATTACATTCAACAATTCAAATATTTAGATAAACGAGAACTTTAGCCTCCCATTGTGCCACAACCCATTTACACATTTTAATGCTGATTTAGCATTTAGGTACGATTAACTATATTTGGAATTTGATATTTCAAAATTTTAATTATAAGGCAAAATTTATGTTGCCAGACAATCTCACGTAGCTTAAGTGCAAAGCCAATATGTAACGTCTGTTTGTTATTAGACTACTTAAATAGTGGCTACTGTGAAATTTGTATTGGTTACGGGTCTTATGTTAATTACTGTTTGTTTGTACTAGCTCCTGAGGACTTATATATTTCACTTGGTTTGTAGCTTAATGTTGATTACAATCTAGCGAAATTGCCAACTCGAGACATTTAAATTAATAATATGTTACACAATAGAAATTAAGTCTACTATATACGTATGTTATAACGCTACATGTGCAATTTAACTTGAAGAATATTCAAATTCATTTGGCTTCTGGCAGCAGCAATAAACCAGTTTCGTACGGTTTTTGTATACAGCGGAGTGACATGAATATTTTTAAGTTGTTGATCGATGGCACTTGTTTGATATCACTCATCTACTTCAGTATGAATCAGTCATTTATCGGATACATGAACAATTAGTGACAATAGTTTAATTCCTAGTTTTAAAACGATTTTAAATGGCAACGAATAAACTTTAATTCGAAGAAAACAACCTCTACGAGTAGAAACTCGGTACCAAAGCTGCAGTGGTAAGTGATCGAACAGCACCGAAGTGGTTCAAGAAATTTTCTTCGGGAGATCTCAGCTTGACCGGTGAATCACGCTCTGGGAGATCGAAGACTGTGACAGGCTGTGAAGGCAAATTCCAGGACAACGTGCCTAAAGCTTGCAGAAAGGTTCAATGTGAGAGATGAAAGTATTCGTTTGCACCTTCATCAGTTAAAAAATTCATGAGAGTTAAGGCAAAAGTAGATATCGTCTAAATAGGAATAAATTATAGAAATGTGGAAAATGTAATCTGGACTACTTTTATGGTATCAGGGCAAATGGGGTCGTGTTTGTGTTACTTATAACAACCAGTGGGTGGTGTTAGAATCTACGTATTGTTGATTACTTCTGAGATCAGTGATTACATATACCGGTGAATACATCAACTAAGTTACAAGATAGATCACTATTGAATTTCCCAGATAGAAACATCGAGCAATGCTAAGCCAAATTCGAAATTCTTCACAGAGCTTAATTAGGCATAGAACGAGACCTGATTAGTATGAAGAAAAGCAGCAAAATAAATTCCATATTGTCAAGCAGCAAAAGAAAAAACCCATAGACGTCAAATATTATACATTGAATACCATATGTGCAGGTTTGATGTAATAGTTTCATATCTTACTGTACTATTCGGTTTCGCATTGTCAAAATTCGTTTTTAATGAGTACAAGTATATTTTGTAACATATATTTTTACGACCATAATAGATAACATTTATTAATAAACTCGCAATTTTCATTAGCATCTTAGCATAACGGCCTTACATATAGTTTGAATGGTATACATAACATGGGTTGGAAAAGCAATATTATATACAAATTATATAAATAAATCGACCAAATTTTATAAAAACAAAACAAATTTGCATGCATAAAAACTGTCCATAAAAAATGTGACGGTAGTGTAAATTAAAATACAGCATGATCCGGTGAACTAATTACGTTTCACATGTTTATAACTTTCTGTACATCGCTGTGAATTTCATCCACAGTCCTGCTAAGTTTATTATGCATTATTACGATGTGGTGTTTTATTTAATTACTGATGTTATTGTTCTCTTTGCGGGTATACGGTTTACGCTTGTTATTTTCAACGTAATATAAAACCACTTTAAACTTAAATGCAGGTTCTAGAAATTATTGTGGTAACATGCCAATCAAACTTAGATTTGAAGATTACGTTGGCACCATAATTAGCGTGAGCCCATATCAATTATACGCGCTAATCTAGATTAAAAATATATCTTCAATTTGGATATGATCCAAAACTTGATTTCACATTTTCTTGCCACATTGGACTAATTTTAGGTCATTTTATATTGACTGCCACTTTCAATTTGGAGATAAATCAAGGTAAATCATAATCCCGTAGCTGCGTTAAAAAACATAAATACCAAAAAAATCGGGTACACCTACATAGATCTAGTGGCAATATTTTAAGATGTTCTTATTGTGTAAAACGTCTTATTCATGTTTTGACATTCGATGACAGCGAATAATGTGACAGTTAATGTAAATGCACCCCTTACTAACGTATTATTCTAAAAGTAGAATTTACATTGGGAAAATATAGGTGTACCAGATTTTTTGACGACAATTATACATCTTGTATTACGAGGCTTCAAGTGAAACCCATCTTTGTTGTCGCCAAAATGGCCCTTTTCAGGGCCACAAAAATTACAATAACTCGAGTTTGCGGCGGCGACAGACGCACATACCACTTATCGAACTTCTCCCTTTGCATTTGAAAAGTTAGTAGTGTTTGCAACCGTAACACTGATTAGTTACTTGCCTTAATATAATATGTGATAGACACTTTAAGTATTGTGACTTTGAAATGGTATTTGTTATCAATAATCCTTGCCAAGTGTGATCTGCGTACAGTCATTCAATTGTTGTGCGCTGAAGGTTTGCAATCATCGCAGATTCATATGCTAATGCAATCAATGTATGAAAACGCATGTATTGCGTATCCAACTGTGCCAAAATTTTAAGAATGGAAAAGACGGGGCTAATTTTAAACCGCGACCAGGTGCATTAAAAATTGCATCAACAGACAGAATTATGACATGTGTGGAAGACGCGATTAGAGGAATTGCAAGCACAATAAGAGCAATTGCAGAAACTGTTCAGTATATCGTACACAAATTGGGCTACATTTGTGCGCAATGGCATCCTCCTCTTTTGTCTGAGGACCAAAAATTTTTGCCAATAATTGCTGGCGACGAAACGTGGTGTCATTATTTTGAACCATTCAGTAAGTCTTCGATGAAATAGAAGGATTCGAATTTTCCACAACCTAAAAAGTTTAAAGTACAACCTTCTGCATGCAAGGTGATGTTGACATTGAGTTTAAAGAACCAAGAGTGCAAATTAATGCAAACCTGTACAATGAAACTCTGAACCAGTTCCATCAACCAATAAGACGAAAACGTCCAGGGAAGCTTTGACCTAGCGTCATTCTGCTTCACGACATTGCTAGGCCTCATGTCGCAAATGTACAGACCAGATTTTTCGCCTTGCGATTTTCATATCTTTGGGCCACTGCAAGAAGCATTAAAAGGCAACCGTTTCAATCGGATGCAGAAGTATAAACCGCTGTGGAAAAAAATCGTCAAGCACTAGCCACAAGAGTATCTTTCGATCTACCCCTTGATCGAAAGATACATCGGTTGGTGAAACATGTGCATTAATTGTGGTGGTAGTGGAAGTAATTGTACACTTATTTTTCAATAAACATTTTATGCACCAAAGACGGGTTTCATTTGAACAAGCCTAGTAACATTATGAAAAGAGCTAATAACTGCAGGCAATTTCACTGATGAATGCACATTTACATTGAATAACGAGCACAATGCACATAATTGTAGATACTGAAATCGGGCAGATAGAGCAAATTGGCACCAATTTATAGAAACAAGAACCTAGAACCCCCAAAAAGTCAACGTTTGGGCAGGAATTTTTTGGTCACCACATTATCGCACCTATCTTTCTGGAACATAATTCGAAAGTTTGGATTGAGCCAGCACTAGGAATTTCCGAAGATCAGGATGAATGGTACTCAGTGGAGTGCATGAATATTTAATCGACAATTTTTCAAACCATGTTATTGGGCCATATCACGCTGTTGACTAAAAAACTATTTCGATCAATATTGTAAATTAAGCTGCCACCAGTTAGAAAGCGAACGTGTTATCCGTCAAGTTAGATTCGAAGTTGGATTATACTTTTACATCAAATAAAAAAAATAAGTCATGTCTAATTTAAGTTTATTACAAAATTAGAATTATGTCAGTTGCATCAAAATAATTATATAAGGTCTATAGAGGCTATAAAGGTCACAAAACGAACATGATTTTTCTTGCGGAACTTAAAATCACAATTATTAGATAATTAATTTGATCTTGTCGACAAAAAGTGAATGTACTGAACCAATATAACTCCAATATATTTTTTAAAAATCTAATTTTATGTCTAATTTAAGTTTATTACAAAATTAGAATTATGTCAGTTACATCAAAATAATTATATAAGGTCTATAAAGGCTATAAAGGTCACAAGAGGAACATGATTTTTCTTGCGGAACTTAAAATCACAATTATTATATAATTAATTTGACCTTGTCGACAAAAAGTGAACGTACAGAAAAAATATAGCCCCAATATATTTTTTAAAAATCACTGTAATCACGTAATCGCGTCTCTTTCTAAGCTCCAAAATGCGCGGTAAGATGGTTTCAAACGCCACTGTTGGATTTTCATTGCGCACACAACTTTCAAATTTATAGAAAAAACTAGTGTCTTCTAATATTAGAAGTTTCTACTTAATTAATTTCTGGCATCGCGGCTAAATGGTTTATTTTGGCTGTAACGACGAATAGAGACGTTAGAGCTGACCTTCCAATTTTAAACTTTTCGATTTTTTGAATTCCTTAACTTCTTTTTTTGTTAACTTTACTCTTCCCCGAGGTGCTTCGCTCGCCCCGTCGAGACCGACTTGTCGTTCGCGCATCCCTACGGAGAGTGTTTGGATATTAACAATCATATTTGTTATCACACTTCCGGAGCGGGAGAAATTTTGCTCCCGCTCCGGAAGAATGATACCGACATGATTTTTACAAAGAGTTAATATCGAGACATTCTTCATGTTTATTCGTCGATTCGCGGTCAGTAGTTGACGTCATGAACGGTTGTTATTGCGTTAGCAAATATATTACGAAAATGTCGCTAGGTCACTTTGCAATCTGCTTTCGTTCGGAAAATATAATTTATGTAACATGGCCTGAATTAATTTCGATTTATTTAAATCTATAAACGATTTAGCTGCGGTATCCAAGCACGATCTTTCGCCAAATGATTTTTCTTTGCGGCAACTTGCAGAATGTGATTGAATCACACAATATTAATTACGTAAAGTGTGTAACTAGTTTTACAATGGTTTGTGTTATTGTTCAAGTGTTTGTAGTACATTTTCACTATAAAAATAAATCAAATAAAACCAAATGATGCATATAATTTATTCAACAATTTTCCAATATTTTTATCTAAATGTTTGTTCAATGAAAAAACGAATTTAATGTTAAATGCTTAAATAAAGTTCAATTATTTATATCTATCATACGATCGTGAATAAACGTAGCTATTATATTAGTGGTTTAGTATTGATTTTCGTTGCTAAAGCTACGTTCTAATGCGCTTTTATCAATTGCTATGGCACAGAAATGTAAAATTTTACATAAAAACGTATTAATCAATGCACTATAGAAACGATATCAGTATTTCATGCAGCAAAAATAATTACCAACTGTCACACTGTTATTTACAAAATATTAGTTTAAAAGTGGTATTAAACATTTCTTAAAAATTTTGTGCACAATCGAAGAAAGAACGTGGTAAGACAAACATGAAAAGTTTATCTTCATTGCACTCACGCCATCGAATGACGTGTTGCACTTGTATCTTAATATATTATTGTATCCTATATATCAACGTTTATCAAGGCCGAATTAAGTACTGAGTTTAGCAACAATGCTCAATTTGCGTCAATTGGATGATTATGTAGTGACCTTTAAAACACTTAAATTGAATTTTGCTGTAAAATCATTAGGGAAGCCAATACTTGAATGCTTCGTAATTAACATAAGATTGCACATAGCACATCCAAATACGAATGTTGGTTTAAATTATTCCCAAAAAAGTATAGTCCAAAAATGTATACATTTTTTGCACTTGCATTCACTACCGTATCTATACGAAAATGTGGATTACATGAGACCAATATCTAGAATTTTGTGAAGACGCCATTATTGATAGAACTTGATTCACCCGAATATTTTTTCATAAAAGTATCTGTCGTACAATTTTCTTTCTGCAACCCATAAACAAAATAGCAGTCGTTGGCCATCGTTTCCAGGTTCTAATTTCTGAATGAACGTGAATTTGAAGTAGAATTTTATTTCCTTTGAGAATCCTTTGTATATGCGATTAGTGTTCACGAATTCTCCCACCAAGAGTGTAACAGCATCTTAATGATCATGAACTAGCGTATTCTTCTTTACATTTAGCACCTTGCTACTTTCTAAAAAATTACAAGTTTTTTTTAGTCTATTGACAGAATTTGTCAACATTCGAAATCACTCGTGAAACTTATCAATAACATAAGCATGAGATGATTCCCCCAGTCCGAAACAATACTGTAAACATGCTGTTCTAGAGTCTACATTACTACTACTTAGATAAGTAGTTAATTTCGACCAAATATGTCGAAGTTTTGAGTTTTATTTGGGATAATGACATTCATTGCTTGCTTGACCACCACGCGATTTTTCGTCTATTAACACAAAAAGCTTTAATGAAAATTAGCTGATCTTGTGCAATTTTGCATAGGGCCATAATTAATAATAATCCAATTCTACGCAACTCGATAAAAGTTTACCATATTATTTACCCACATGGCACTTTAATTTAATAGATAAAAGTTTTTAACATATTTCATGGTCGTCTTAATTAAAAAAAAAAAAACAGGAAATCCGCTTCAAATTATTTTCAGGCCAAGCAGGGCGGAATCCGAAAACAAGAAAACGAAATTCTCGAATGTTTTCCTTCCACACCTATAATGAATTCAATCCCGGAACACACTGCATATAAGTTTATCGACTACATGCGTTCGTGCGTTACTTCATCACCACTTATCCTGGATGCTAAATACATCAAATTTACAAACACGTAAGTTGTCCGTCCTACGAATTTGAACGAAGGTATTCTAAGGCTCGTGCGCCGAAGAAAAATTTTCTATTGATATTCTTGTGGCATTTTCACGACTTATTTTGATAAATTCATCGCATATTTACTTTACCTTTCCTAAATCGGATTAAGTATTCAATGGAACGATCTAATGCACGGTTTACAAGAATTCTATCAGTGTTCCAAAGAGTATGATGCACAGGGAAAAAAATATTGTTTCCTTCAAAAAATGTACTCTTGTAAGTGTATGCATCATCATAAAAACGGACGACATTTATCAATTCAGATGGCTGCATCATATTTATTGTGGTGCATCTTTCGATTGTTCGTAGCAGAAGATACTTGTAGGCATTGGGTGGACATTTGTTACGTTTATTAACATGTTTACACTGTGTCCTAAACCTTTGTTACTCTTATTTCATTTATATGTGGATAATTATGTAATAATAATAATTGAGTTTAGGCAACTAATCAAATAGGCTCGATAATTTTTCTGTTAAATAAATTCTAAATGTAATATACTTTCAAAACACGAGTTGTTGAGAATCTCATGACCGACTTGAGTTTTTTAATTCAACATACCATAAATCACATGCTTTCGAGTTTCAGGATATTTCGCAAGAGATTATAAAGTTTCAATTCAGATTTATTATTAAACAAAATATTTATGGAAATATTATCAATATTGGTCACCATTTTATCGACGGTTATTACAGTCGTAACAATTACTATTTTTAACATTTAATATATTGTGAATAAAATATTATACCTTCTTGTCATAAATAATTTTACAACGGGCAGTATGAGCTGCTACTTCATCTTGCTTAAACTAAACAATCTCGATTACTGATTACTGATCGACCATTAACATCTTCAAAGAAGTAAGGTCCGATGATTCCCAGTAATCGAATGGCGTACCAAACAACTACTTTTGAATGTGCAGTGATATTTCATGAACATTGCAGTCGATTTTCTTTATAATGTTGAATCAGTTCTTGAGCAACTTACATCTTGTACGGATGAAATTTTAGATCAATGTGCAAATGCCTTTGAAGACTTAATTCATAATGTTAAGGTTGAGGAGCTGCGTTTTCCACAACGTTCAGGACTGTGTTCAAACATATTTCTCACTCTTTCAATATTCACTGTATTTCTGACGTATTTCTGCGAATAGTTAGTTGGTTGGATGGTGCATTCCCTCTGCCACTGCGAAATGCACGTTGTATTCCAATAACCTACTGAAAATGTATGATCGCTATCCTATTATTTCTGACTTTCTTAACTCTATCTGCTCCGGCATTGGCCACCTCTGACTTTGTTTGAGCAACGGTGAGTATAATACGAAATCCGAACCTTTGTGACAAAAAAGATTTGGCGTCACATACAATTCGATCATAGTCTTCCATTAGTATGGTAAACTCTTTTCGTTTATCGAACATTATTTTTATTATTGTTATAACTTATTAGATTTTCGGAGCATATTTTGTCAACCAATTCTGAAATAATTTTTTTTTAGCTGTGATTCATTGGACTGATGCATAATGTACACCCCTCTCATGTGTGCCAAATAGATTTAGTCAAGCAATTAAGTTATAAAAATACTTTTTTTACTCGTTTTGAAAGCATCTTTACGATCTTAAGACACCGATTATATTTATTAAATTCAGCAAACGTCTGTTCGGAATGTGGTCTAGTAGCAGTAACTGTCGATTTAATAAATCAGTGTTGCAACTTTGCCAATTATTAAAGTTACAAGTTGTACAATTGCAATACATTTTATATATGAGAATTAATTTATATTTATATATATATATATATATATATATATATAATTTACACGAAAGATGGTCTAATCTTACACCTCAATGGTGTAGTGAACATTAATTAAAACAGGTCCGTGAAGACTAACTGGTGGATCGCTAGACAATATTGTTTCTGGGTTATTACACTTCGTCAGTAGCGATTACCAAGAACCTTAGTTGTTGAAATACCTTTACATGTAGTGGCCATCAAAACTTCTTGGCGCGAGCCAATCACTCCTAATGATTAGACCATCTTTCGTGTAAATTTTACATTTTTCTGTCATATTTGACAAGACACATTTTCAATTTGAATTGTTTTTGAACTTAATTGCAGCAATCCTTTTATATGTTGACACTGGACATTTGACAGTCGTCTTGTTTACTCGCCGCGAGGTGTTAGACAAGGTATCGTCTTGTCAGTGTTCTGTTGTCAGTGGTTCATTAGGAGTGATTGGCTCGCGCCAAGAAGTTTTGATGGCCACTACATGTAAAGGTATTTCAACAACTAAGGTTCTTGGTAATCGCTACTGACGAAGGGTAATAACCCAGAAACAATATTGTCTAGCGATCCACCAGTTAGTCTTCACGGACCTGTTTTAATTAATGTTCACTACACCATTGAGGTGTAAGATTAGACCATCTTTCGTGTAAATTTTACATTTTTCTGTCATATTTGACAAGACACATTTTCAATTTGAATTGTTTTTGAACTTAATTGCAGCAATCCTTTTATATGTTGACACTGGACATTTGACAGTCGTCTTGTTTACTCGCCGCGAGGTGTTAGACAAGGTATCGTCTTGTCAGTGTTCTGTTGTCAGTGGTTCATTAGGAGTGATTGGCTCGCGCCAAGAAGTTTTGATGGCCACTACATGTAAAGGTATTTCAACAACTAAGGTTCTTGGTAATCGCTACTGACGAAGGGTAATAACCCAGAAACAATATTGTCTAGCGATCCACCAGTTAGTCTTCACGGACCTGTTTTAATTAATGTTCACTACACCATTGAGGTGTAAGATTAGACCATCTTTCGTGTAAATTTTACATTTTTCTGTCATATTTGACAAGACACATTTTCAATATATATATATATATATATATATATATATATATATATATATATATATATATATATGTATATATAGCTGCTAATTGGCAGCTATATTTCTAAGAGTAAAACTGCTGATTTATAGCCTTATTATTTGTGAAGGTGGAAATATATTATAATTATAGAAATTACACATATGAAATATACTCAATAATAATAATTAACGGCAACAATAGGAACAAATTTTAGCATTTAAATGAAACAATGTTTAAATTGTATCGATTTCATAATAAAAACAAGTTGCTAATTAATATAGTTATATGTAACGCAGTGGTGGTAATGTAAATTATAAATTTTTAGCTTTTATTTCCAATATATATGCAAATGCAGTGCAAATTATATAAACCCTAATGATATATATACACTCTATAAAAACTGCAAACTATTGGAAATTTTTATTGAATGATAAAAATTCACACCCAATTCTGTGCTGTTTCTCAATTTTATACAGATTTTTCTGTTACTAAAAATTGAGTTTCATCTTGGTAGACATTTATGCATTTGGTTTTGCATTGGTTAGACGAACACCCTTTCATGCAAATTTAATTCCGCAACGCCACAATACGAAGTAAGCAAGCAAGTCACATAGGGGTATGTGGTTGATGACGCCTTACAAGAACTTTCAGCGTTGTCATGTCCTATACAGGTAAATTTTCTCACCCAACCTCACATTTAATTATGAACTTACATTCGTGCTACGAACAGACAGTCCTCTCCTGAAACAAGTTGAAGATTATAGAGAAGATATATAGAGGAATTACCCTTCTCAGAATACCAACTGTAAATCACGATATTTTGTATCGATGTGAACTCGACAATTTATAAGATGGACGAATTATTACGCATTTATTCCCTTTAAACATAGAAAAGTTGTCCATTGTTTTTTCTCGTTGCTAATGTTGTTATAAGAGTTCATTGCATTAACTTATAAACATTTACAAAAATTTCAACGATTATTTCGAACGTAAAGGGAAGATTTTGAATCAACACAACTGAATCTTACACCTGAAAGGTGTTGTGAACATTAATTAAACAAATCCATGAAGGTATTTCAACAACTAAGGTTCTTTGTACTCGCTACTGATGAAGTGTAATAACACAGAAACAATATTGTCTAGCGATCTACAGTTTGCCTTTTCTGATAATTTGGTTGCTCAACTAATATGACATGATATTAATGAAATCTAACCATAGTTTCGCATATGGTTCCTTATGAGCAAATCTAATTTCCGATATATCATACAAATCATCTAATTAATTGCACATATATTCGGATAAATATCCGCTGGTGAGTGAATTCTAATTAAACCTAGAAGACCTTCTTGGAACCTTTTCAGAAATTTCGCAGTTTTGTACCGGCGAACTCAGTTGACGTCATTCTTATATTTAATCGTCAGAGTACCCCCTTCCAGTACACCACTAGCGAACAAAGCGGCCTACCAACTTTATTATATTTAATAAATAAACAGTATTTTTATACAAATTGTTGTTGTGTTTGTATATCCTTAGCCATATTTTAATACAATTTCTCCTTGTTTACATGTTTAATGTTATGTACTATATTTAATTTGAATTAAAGAAATAAGCTTTTAGAATGCATATGGTTCGGTCCCGCATATGTACATTTATTCAATTAAGTTAATTTGGATCCGCGCAAACCCGTGTAAATATTCGTCACAATTATTTTTAAATACTTACTATGGTAATTCCTCCCAAAATCACGACCCGGTTCAGGTACCGCATATGCGGCCAGCCGCAGCCTTGGTCGAACATTTATTACTTATTTTTCCCAAATTTAAAAACTAAACACTCTTGTACGGTCACGTACAAAACCTTATCTATTGCAACATAATTTCGGACCGGCATTTATCGCATAAATCCCCTTTCACAAAAGCCGTAATTTTACGACCAAATTCATCTCTTCGCCATTCAATTCTGCGGTTGTAAATAAGCTATTAAACATCGTAATTTAAATTATTATATGGCAGGCACTATCGGGAATTAATTAATTTTCTAATTCTCTTAGAATCGGTGAACAAAATGTCGGGCAAAACATCCCTTTCCTTCGCCAGAATGAAATTTGTTTTCTGGACAATCATGACGAGTTCTTCGCCTAATACCGCCTTGCACCAAAGTGGGGGCAATAAAGAACGTTTTCACCTTTAACAACCAACATTATTATTATTATTCAAGACTAGTCAAACACAACAGTCGACAAGTATAAACATCAGATTCACACGAGTAGTAACACAGTGTTATTCACTTAAGTATTAATCATCTACACCAATACAAGTAGCAAACAAGCTAACACATCGCAACAGTGCCAATTGTAATTGTAAAATAATTGCAAGTAAAGTGGCAATAAATAGTGTAGAAAATTAAAATAACAAGCAACAAGCCTTCGAACGTTATAATAAAACCCAGATCATAGCGGCGCACATCAGTGGCGTAAAATACGTGAGTGAGAGACGTACTCGAGATTCTCGTCGAACCTACAACTCGCCACGAGTCAGTACACACAAGTTCCTTCGTTCACGTCGCGCAAACACATATTGACTAGAATCAATCATCTTCTCCTTTTTCTTATTCCTGTGTCACAATTGATGATTAAAGTCTGAGCTGCCTCAACCTCGGTGTACACTGTGTCCGATCACCAAAATTGTATTTCAAAATATACAAATTCATTATATAAGTTGAGAATAAGTAGTATGAGGCGAAACTGATATTTTATTATAAAACAAAAACAATGACCCAAGAAATGATGTAAATAACCGCGATTGTGGAAGATTTATAGTAAAATTTAGTTTCCGTCGGAAAAAAAAGTTGGTCGCTGCGCTTAACTGTAAAACACTAAATGCATATGAGAATTGTTGGCTATCATACATTTATTTACTTTTATTGTGTTTAGGATTGAAGCAAAAAATTATTTCATTTATTGATAAAACGTTAATTAGACCTAAGCGTTTATTTTTATTTGACAAAGTAAGCAACAATTATAAAAAATATATAAATTGCGTGTGTTAAATGATAGAAATTGATAAAAAATGAGACCGTCATCATTTATCTAGTTACTCCCAAATTTGGAAGTGATATATAAATATTATGGTAAAAAAAGCAAGTAAGAACATATTACAAAGAAAGCTTCAGCATAATTTGAGAGTAGGCTACTTAGGAGAGTAGATGAATCAAGACCCAGTCGGGGACCAGAGATGGGGCGTAGAATTTCTCTTTAAGAGCGGAGCTAGTTCGTAATCCGTTTTTGATAATTAATAAGATGAACGAATTATTACATCGATATTAATTTCCATCAATTTCCGCTTTATTTTGCCCTTTTCGGATCAATATAAGCGGGGCAATTTTACATTAAATTCATTAATTAATTCATATCTAATCATTAATAATATTTACCTTATTGCTAAAATTGAAATGCAAATCATTTGTGAAACTGATCTTAATGACCTAAATCATAAGACTCTTATAAAATGTGCCTTCCTAATTCATCAATAATTACAACATGTCAGAAAAATATTTTCTAACCTTAAAGAAATCGGTATGATCTAGATTGGTTTCGTCGTTAAAGAGCAACTCGACCTTGACTGATCTACTATCAGGAGCTGACTGCTGACCACCTATGATTCAGCTTTCTTTTAAATATTTCCATCCACTTCTTTCATTTCCAAAGTTGTGAGTAATTAGTCAGTAGAAAGAAATGCTGACCATCTAATTTTCGATTAAGGATTTAGTTCCCAGCATCCCAGTTGACTGCTCAATTTAAATTGGTGGTAAATTTTGTTAAATAAAAATAAACGTTTTAATATATCCCACGATATAAAAATAAAATCGGTGTTAATTCATCGTAAAAGATATAAAATGAATTTATCATAGCCAACATTTCTCAAATTGATTTATGTTTTTCAGTACACGCAGCGACCAGTTTTCCCGGCGATATAATGTTCGTCCACCGACTACAGGAATTTTTCTGAATTATTTACATAGTTTGTTGGACCTACGATTTTATTTGAGATTCAAATATCAATTTAACGTTATCCTACTTATTCTTAAGTTACATCATTATTTATATAATAAATTGTTGTGATATCATGGGATCGAACACAGTTAAGTTAAGAGTTTCAGGTTTATCATGAATTGTACTGCAACAGGAAGAAGAACAAGAAGAAGCAGGGTTTTCAGATTTCCAGATAAATATGGAAATGGCAATCAAGAAATCATAAGTATAAGTAGAATGATGTATTTAAAAAAAATTAAATGTATTATGCAAACAGTTTAAACAATTAAACAAAGAGAAATTATATTTAAATTTAGTTATGAAGTACAAGTAGAAATTTTGTTGTTTAATTTCGTGAATTAAATAATCTCCAATATTATTATTAATATTACCAAACTTGATAGGTTATGCTGATACATTTTTCCAGTGCAGTTATAAAATATCGTGATGAGTTATAGAGTGGCATTCGTAATTCAATTACAAAAGCCAACACCATTTTGATTTACACTTTACAACTTGGTTTATAAATTATTATTTTTTTCTTTAAAATAAAAACTACACAATCAGTAAAATTTGAAGAAAATTATTCATTGTGTTCGGTAGTATTTTTGCAGATACCTATTTTAAAGAAATTAAGCAACCATAATATCATAAAATATAGAAATTATTAGTTGCCGTTTTGACATCGTAATGTTACGTTTTGGAATTATGACGTATAAAGTACGTATTAAATGCAAACCAAACTAAATTTCCTCAAACAAAATGGCTAACAGTCGTTTCGCCCTTGTTGGGTTCCCTAAACAACATTCTTGTAATAAGGGTGAAACGGCCGTACAACATTAGAAGCGTATTATTTTTGCAAATAAATCCCCCCCCCACGATGTACAGTTCGTTGCATTTTATAGCGATGCTCATCACAATTGGTGTGGTTTACTTACTTTTATAAATAATTGATAACAACATTTCAAAGTTCTATTAATAAAATTTGAATCAAGTCAATTCCCGTATTTGTCGTAGAGACTAATAAAATAACGATAATATCACAAAATATTATTAATTGAATCCGTATATAAATCACTCAAAAATATTAAGTCACAAAATACAATAGGCACTGTACGTCAGTCAGCTTTTCTCTTGTGTAATGTTATATTACTAATATATGCATCATTTATCCTAATAAACCCGCTCTGTTTGTATAGGTGCAAAACGTTTAGATGCTTCGGCCATATAGCGGATGGAAGGCAATAGAACAATGAAGAAAATACTCAATTTATAACTAATGATAACGAGAAGCCAAGGCAGAGCCATCGGTAGATGACTGCAGGCGATAACGGCCTCGAAAGTGGGTTAATTTCACCATAAGTTATACCCCCTTTTAAGTGTATAAGTACACTAATTAAGTGGATAAATCTCACATTCGAATAATGGAAAGCAAGGACAAAACATAATATTGCCGCCCCCGCGTTTAATAATTTCTTGACCAACTCCGATCTATTTGTATTTTACTAAACAGCATAAACTTGTATTCGTCGCTCATGATATTTGTATTCTGTATATACAAATTGTTTTCTGCCTTTAATATTATTTTAATGCATATTTATGAACTGTATTATTGATTAGTTATTAAAAGTGGATTAGTGTTAAATTCCCCACGTTTTGTATCAATTTTATTTCGTTCTATGCGTTGAATTGAATTTGTTAATATGTATTGTTATATTTCATATAAACTTCGAAGCCAAAAATGTTATATCGATTTACTGTATAAAAAATGTTTTAATTTTCTTTAAAATGCCTAGACCAACAATAATTGAAATCTACAGGTGACAAAATTATTTATAGTTAACGAACTATGCAGAATAGGCCTCATTGTTTTATTTTGTGTTTGGGGAGTAAAAATCAGCAACTCCTGTCTCCGATCACAATACTCTCTTCAAATAACATATGATGTTATTTGAAGTAGTCAACTATGACTTGTCCATTTTATGTAATAAATTTATCGGAAATATTCTCTTTGGTAATAAACAGAAAACACAACAAATAAAAATGCACTAAAATTTCGGTTTATTGTCCTTGTGAGACAGTCGCAATCATTCAATCCACTTGACGATCGACAATTTCACCAAATATAATTTATAAGATAGCGGGTAATTCATTAATTGGGGTCGAAAAGTTCCACATATTTGCGCTGGCGATAATTTCTAGTCAAACTATCACGTCGAAAGTTTAAATTCAAATTTGCGCATTCAAAGTTTATTCGTTAAAAGTTTGCTGGATGCTTGCATCGGATGTGATTTTTGATAACACTGAAATTATCCAATGCAAATTACCATTCGACACGCCTCGAATTCGATTGTCATCTACGTGCATTAAATTCTAACGTCACCTGTAATTATCGACGCTTGTAATTAACGGCGCGTTTAGAAACTAATAATTATGTTAGCAGCCAGTCTTAGTATTTCAGATGAATATATTTTGAATTATATGACCCACTGGGACAACTGGTAAAGATTTTTAAGTTAATCTCTAGCCAGCGAATGGTTCAATTTAAAGTTATACTGTTAGGAATAATCCTTATACGTGCAGTTAGTACATCTGGAAATCGTGTAAATATGATCTTTATAAATTATAATGTATAACGTATTTCGCCACTAAGAATTTTAAATTGGCTACAATATTAGAACCAAATCCAAAACAAACTTGACGTAAAAATAGCTAACAAACTATCTAAAAAAATAAAACAAAAATATTAATCGAAAACAAGAAAATAAAATGTATTTGATAAATGAAGGGAACAAAAACAACACAAAACTAATACAAATATAATAATAATAATAAAACAACTGAAACCATTGTGAAACAAATGTGAATTAATCCAATGATAAAACAACTCAAAAGTAGACGAATAACTTGATAGATAGTCAACCAAACTAATATATGACTCAAATAAAATTAAACAAATTTAAACAAAAAAATAAACATAAAAGAATACAACAGTAGAATAGATGTGAAACAAAAATAATTAGAAAATGTTACTCAAAATGTCGTTCGCTTGTGCTCATTATGTTTATTACTATTTCTACCTGAAGCTGACCTATCTTCCATTGCATAGAAAAGAGGAAATATCTAATCCCCACTTTTCTAATAAATTCACCTGACGAAGGAAATGAAGTGAAGAATAACCCCTAAATATTTGAATTCATCAACTAGAGATAAACGCAGAATACACAACCACAACCGGTTGAAAATCATTTAGGAACTCGATGAAGACTCTGATCGGAAACGAAGGTCGACATTTAAAATTCAGGAATGACCTTGCCTAAAGGCAAAGTGCTTCTGACCAAGATGGCGTAATCAAATTCTGGCGGTATATATTGTAAGTAAGAAGGAAACGAGAGGGAAACCTCCATTGTGTGAATATATCAATTTTGTCAACAATGCAACGAATGGGAAAATTGAATGACGAAATTTGACTGAATAGAGATAAGCACGGAGAACGGAAATTTGCGTATTTTTAACTTTAATGTTTTAAAATCTTAGAAGAAATATTTCTTTATTTACAAAACCTATTCTCCATTTCGTTAGTGTGAAATTTCTTTAACATACAAATATTTTTGATGACTTACCTACAATATTTTTTTAAATATTACGGAAATATATTATTATAATTTCATTTAAATTCTACCAATTATATACAAATATTAATAATTAGATACCATCGTTTAGTCAGTGCATATTGGATAATTTCTTTGTTTCATATATAATAAAAAAAATCTTTGTTTAATAGTTTATTCATTTTACTTACCGCTATGTGGAGTTTTATTGTTTTTATTCCAATGGCACCATAAAATTTAAAAAAAGCGTACAAAGGAACAAATTATATTTACTTATCGCTTGAGTGAAACTTTGCATGTAATATATATTGTTAATCGCTTTTACCTGTTGTACGCTTTGCGTGTTCCTATTATTCACAGAGGGTTGCTAGTCCGATGTTAATAGTACCGCGGCCGCAACACTACTACCTATGGCGCAAAGAGGGTTGCTCGAAGGCCGTAGGGAGGAACGTAGGGCGCAAGTGTTTATAATATAGCACTTTGGTACACCATTCAACCCTTTAAATTGTCGCACCTTGCCACCACTTGTAATTGTTTTAAACGGGCCAGGGTAAGTGTGCTATTTTCGAATTTGTACGGAGACGATATTTAGTCGGAGCTTTTCCGATATCTACAGTGACATCAATTTTTTATCCTATTTTCTTTGATGTGATTTAATCCGCTGTCCACCTAAATACGTCAGGAACACTGCCACGGTAAACTACATCGACGGAGGACAGCATTTCCCGTAACATTGTATTGATCAATTCATGCAAGATTGAGTTTTTTGTTGGGACTCGAAAATAATTAGAGTTTGAAATTAACAACATGCGCAAGCTAAATTAGCATACACCTTCATCAAGATATTATGTTGCGATTAATTTTCAGATAAACAATATTTTACTATACAAAATACCGGCGCATAAATATTTTATTAGTTTAAGACATAAAAATAATGTTTTGAGAAAAACATTTCGACTTATTCTAAAGGTGTATCAAATATTAATTTTGATAATTTTTGATTCAGATGCTCCTGTCTTGCCTAATTTGCGTCTTCTGGAACGTTTATATTTTGAAGGTTTCCATTGCCCACAAGGGTTGCCAGCTTTTTGTTGTTGCCACTCTAGATTCCTAGTAAGTTATCCATTGAAACCCTCAGCAAAAATCTGTGTTTTGAGATAAAGCTCAAAATGTCCAATTTTATTATATGTTTTGGTGGTTTGTAATCATTATTTGGTTGACAATTCGTGTAGAGGTATGTACGTATAAAGGCGATGGTACTACGACATATGCTGATCGCTCATTAAACCGGCTGAATTAGGGGCTGAATCGTGTGATATTGAGTTCATATTTTCTTCATAACAAAAACATATTTGCAGTTCTTTGTATACATAGATCATCCATCCGGGGACTTTGAAAATTTCATTGATTCTTTGTGTGACATTTTGGATGATATATGTAATAAGTTTGCATATGCTACTGTATGTAGCGACTTTACCATAGATTTTTGTAAATCTTCTGAGAGGGGTCTGATTAAGCATCAATACCTATCATACTCCCTAGTTGTTCACATTAAAAATAACACACGAATAACCTCAACGAGTAGTACCTGCATTGGTAACATATTTAATAACACCCTTCTAACTTTTTGGAGAGTTTGTGTCTGCACCTAGTATATCACATAATTGTTGCATTAAATTAAAATTAAATCTGTCATATACCTGTCTACTTGAGGCGTATATGCAATAGTGGCAATGTTTTTCAATTTTTGAATTGAATTCGGTCTGAAAGCTGGAGAGATGTTGACAGTGGAGCAATCGTTGATGAAAAATACTAATAGTTGGGTAACGGATGAAGTTATTAGAAAATCGTCGTATCTCAGATGGTTATTTAATATCCATAAAAGAACTGTCTAATTCTATAATGGAAGCTGCAGGAAATCATTCAATCATAGTATGATAAAGCCGTCATCTAATGAATGTAAAGCTGTTTGGGAAATTATACGGCAAGAAACTGAACTTAGTAAGGATGATGATATTTCAGTTTTAATTACTGGAAACAAAATAGTGACGTTTTTTCCAAATCGTCTTCTTCTTGTTCAGTAATAATACCCAGGCCTTATATAAAATAACGATCAACGTTGCTGACATCGGTGGGATAATTAAAAATTTCCCTTAAAATCGTCATCAAGCGTAGATCAGGTCCCTTCTCGTATGCTTCAGTTGAGTTCTCCAGTTGCGCCATTGGTAACTATCATCAATACAATGTTGATGCATGTGATATTTCCTAATAAACTAAAAGAAGCTAAAATAATTCCAGTATTCAAGAAGGGTTAAAAAGAAGTGTTTCATTATTGTCATCTTTTTCTAAAATATTTGAAATACACTTCATTTGCCTTTGTCGATCGATGTCGTACTTGTAAATGTCGTTGAGAGTTAACCTCGAAAGTTGTAAAACTGCAAATGGGCGTTATGTAAACTCCGCGCATTTCTATAAGGACGTACATTTTTTGACAAACACGTGTCTGCTTCGATTGATCTCGTGAAACCCATAACCTGCAATGGCACAATTAATTTGTCCATAAAAAATAGTGTTAAGAAATTCGTTAGCAAATTGCTCTTTCGGATTTAAGATTACTCCATTCTCATAATCAGGACGGTGAGGCATAAATGAAATGACATTTTACTGTCACTTCTGTATTTCGTTTCAGTTTCTAATTAAAATGTGTAACAATTTTCGATGTATATGATTTATCCAACGTCCTTTCGTTACCCCACGGCAAGCAAACAGTACAGACAATTTATAAGCCCAAGCAAGCCCAAACCAATTGACTTTAAATAACGTTTTACTGGAAATTTTAAACGGAATCGTATTGGCAATAATTACTATAGAAATTGCCGAACTGTGAAACACACAATCAAGTAAGTGGATCGAATTTCGTAATACATTAAATTAAATTAATTCATATCACTTTTACACAAACTCGTATCGGCTTTATTCTTGAACATTTTTCGCAACATTTGGCCCCCACCAATTGTGCAGCCTGTACAAACCATAGGGGATAATAATAATAATATGAAAAACTCTATTACTCACGACTCGAGATAATTATTTTTTCAAATATTTAGCAGTCTAGATTTTAAGCAATAATTTACAGACCATTTTCCAAGTTTCGTTTCACTGTTTCGTTTCATTTAAATATATACCACTGATAAGTCGTAACTTTTACTGTGGTTATTCTAGTTTAGTTTATAATTATTTTATTGTTATTTCTATTGATTGGGTTGGGGTGGGTTGAATATTTTTCTATTTGCAGATGATAAAAGTACATCTTGTATCGTGACAGGCTCAAGCATACCTGAGTTGATGGTAGGAGCCTCGGATATTTCCGAGAGATGGTTTCATACCCGTATGAAGAAATAGTGAAAAAAATATCAGCGTTGTTTATAGGGTGAAGGAACAACTAGAATAACTTTACATAAAGTCCATTAATAAATCAATACATCAAGTAAAATCAACAAAGCTTTATTTGTGATACCACATTTGAGGCAAGGTTGCCTCTAATACGGTTAAGAAAACTTTATTATACCTATATCCACCCATATCTTGGTGTCCATCTGCTACCGCTAGTAGTTTGTTTATAAAAAAAGGTTAAATATTTGCATGTTTAAACTGTAATGAGGGCAGTTTTAAAAGAAATTCTGAATTTGAAAATGTAGAAACATCAAAACGAACAGCATGTTGGTGTGGGGTACGTTATGAATTTCCTTTCATTGCATTGGCGGTTCTGTCGTGCATTGGTATTATATTATAATGTGTCCAATGGGTGGTCCATAAATTGAATCGCTATTATGTTTATTTGGAGCCATGTTTATTTGGAGCTTGGATTTATTGTTGTCATTTTGCAAAACCACTCGTTACCAGTCGCTGCTATTTTCAAGACAAGTAGTTCCTATCACAGAATTTTACATTGTATAAAAGTTTAAAGTTAAGGTTTAGCAAAGCTTCAAGAATGTTCTTTGCTGATCCTAAAGAGACTGCATTAGCATTGCGTTAATTTAACTGTAGTAACGAATAACGGTCAGAATTCTTGTGCATTCCACTATTCAATACGAAACGACAATCCGCTCACTACGACTTAAACCGTGTGTTATAAACTTATTTATTGTCATGTTGGTGGAGCTAAGATTTTCCACGG
This sequence comes from Geotrupes spiniger, assembly GCA_959613385.1. Lineage (NCBI taxonomy): Eukaryota > Metazoa > Arthropoda > Insecta > Coleoptera > Geotrupidae > Geotrupes > Geotrupes spiniger. The sequence continues at coordinate 32,134,997 of OY390732.1, forward strand.
ACGCTTTAAAGAAGCCGTAATATTCTAATCCCTAGTCATTCAATGAAATCCGTCCGAATGTACAAGGAATACTTATGGGATAATATGATAATACCTTAAATACTGCAAATTATGCACTTAATCCTTGTACTTCTGACTAAATTCAACCGCCGTAGTTAATTGTTTTGTATCATCTCAATAAACACATATATAAAAATGTTATATTTGTGCGCCCGCGCCATTTTTTGCCAACGATTGTGTATTTTATAAAAATAAAGTCACAACATAAACTATTTGGATTGTTATTTTCCAAGGGCTGGTTTATAATTCAATGGTTATTGGAACAGGCAACAATGTTGTGATTGTAAGGTTCGATAATTTTCCCTATAACAGCATATTAGTGTGACATGAGTGCATCATTTCCTCAAATGTTTGACTTGAAGCAATTTGTCGTTGTATTTAATTTTACTGCATGCTTCGCTGCAAATATTTTAGTTTGCAGACAAGGAAATTGGAAATTCTGTAAATTAATTTATAACCAAAGCTGAAGTGCTCAACAAACAATTTAAACTTAAAATTCAAAGTCGTGATTTTCTGATCCCTTTGTGATAATCGACAAATAATTTATGAATCATGATAATTAAAATTCCTAAAAGACATACTTCATATTTTCTTGGTGGTATGAAAATCAATAACATTAACATTGACATATTTAGTTTAAAACATTTACGAAACCAAATCATTGAAAACTATTAATTGAGAGCTGCATTTTTGCTATCACTTCTACAACAGTTTGATTATTTTGAAGAAACTTGTCTATCCATCAGTGGCGGCTAGTGGGTTTGCTACTTGAGGAGGCAAACTCAAATGTGTGTATTCTTATTTGTATTGATCGAAATATCGAAAATGTTTAAGATAAAAGATAAACTAAGTACTTTAGTGCTTACCGAAAATATTCCCATAAAATAACGAGGCGGATATTATGCATTCCTATTAAGGGACATCAAATTGTGAGTAGGTACAGCAACTAAAACATGCCGATATGTAAATAATATTAAACTAATGATAATTCACACACCGGGAGCAACTAACAAAAAGTAAAGTAAACTATTAACAGAAAATAAACAAAAATGCTAATAAAAATTTAAACTCAATTGTATTAAAAACTATATAATGCGTCATACAACTGCACGATAAACACTGGGAGAGTGGGAGTATTCATGTGCCGTGACGCAGCGTCTGGCGGCATGCCTCCAGCCGATATGTTTTTATCGAGAAAAGTTTCTAGTTAATACGGACTGCGCTAGGTTTTGTATCGGTTCAGCGCGTCAAATGCAGCAGTTTGTGAGGCTGAATTTAGTTTGCCTCCAGCCGGCAAATTTCACAATATTTTCGCGCTATAAGATCTTGGGATGTTTGAAAATTGTAATTTCTACAACTACAACTATTTACTAAAATACGCGTTTTTAATACAAAAAACAACACTCATGTATAGAAAAAAATAAAATAAATAAAAATGTCATTATACAAAATGATTAAGGGAGGCATTGCCTCCGTTGCCTCCTCTGACAAGCCGCCACTGGTATCCATTAATATTCCATATATTTTATTAGGTTTATTTACCAATTTTAATACTTAATCTACTTGAAGTTTTTTATAGCAAACATAAATTGGGTAAAATATTAATATATTGTTATAATATTTATGCATAAGCGAATAAAAATTCTATAGAAAATGTGCAGATAGTGGGTGCAGGTGCACTCGATATAGATTATGATGATGACCAGAAAAACATGCATATGTAAAAATACCTAGAACAGCAACATTATCTTAAATTAATCAAATAATTATAATATTTAAAAGGCACCTTGAGATAAAATTTAAATTTAGTAGAATTCAAATATTGAGCACAATTTTTTTGTAAAATTGAATTAATCAATTTTGTTTAAGAAATATTTGTAATATTTGAAATGAAAAAAATAGAGTTTGTGTTCTGGTATTTAAAGTTTTCCATTCTTCGATTTCATTAATTATGGCAATTAATTCTGTTAATGTTTACTTAATAGAATATACTTCTGCTTCGACAAAATACTATTATTAAATTTTAGGTGAAAGTAAAGTACAATGTACATGTTTTTTCTTCTGAGATAACGTGTATCGCAGTGGAAATACTTTAGGCACAAGAAAACAGTTTATTTCACTGTCTATGTTATACCTTTGGAACAATCTTTCATAAAATTAATATAACTAAAGTGCGTTCAAGAAAAATCTTTAGTTAGGAGGGCTCTGAAATTCAATTGATGTTTAAAGGTACTTTAGCCACAACCAACATGTCAATTTAGAGGTCAAAAGTGAAAATTGCTTTACTAATTAAAAATGGTTATCACAACAGAGCAGAAAGCAAAATTATTGGAATGCTATTTTCGAACAGGGCAAAAAGTTGATGGTGTTTGGCATTATTCCATTCCTGAGAGCTTTACAGATTTCCATGAAGAATATATAATGTGTTTTTTGAGGTAGAACCTCATCTGTCAACACTGACATTATTGTAGTTTCTTTTGGTTGTGGTTGAAGTATCTTTAAACACCAATTGAATTTCACAGCCCTCCTAAATTTGGATTTTTCTTGAACGCACGTTATATTTGCTTGTAACCCCTGTTACATTAAGCCGAGTACATACTACAGAATTGACAGTTACTGTGACACATCATAAAGCCCATACTGTCATTAATAATATACATTATTCCCGTTATTTCACTAGTTTAAAATTATCTATATATACTCATTTTCATATGAAATGCACCACCCATTAAGAATTAGACTACAATTTTGAGACTTCGGTAAAATAATGCTTTATTATCAACTAAGAAACGATGAAAGCTTCCGCCGAAAAAACTCAACTGCTATGTTTCCTGTACCATTGTTATCTCCAACTTTCAATATTTTCTTACCAGCACTTAATGAATTTCTGCCCACAAAATGTCAGTTTATTTTATTGCCAAACTGTCAAGTAGACGCCTTGTAATTCCGACAGTGCGACGTCGTCGAAATTTTACCCATGTCAATGACTTTGATAGGGACCGAATTATCGGTATGAAAGAAAGAGAGAGAGAGATTGGGAGAAAGCTGGATCTAGACGACATTACAGTTGCTCGGATATGTTTTTTATGGTCCGAAGAAGGCATGCAAATACGCCGTCCTGCTGGAAGACCCGCCCGAAGAAGCAACGCACGTGGAGACCGACTCCTTAGGCGGATGGCTACCAGGAATCGACATCAAGCAACAAGGTGCTGTGCATTGGACGAGAGCTTTGAACCGACACTTGTCGATGGCAACTGTTTACAGAAGAATTTCTTCCTTTGGGCTTCATTCACAGCGTCCTTACCTTCGGCTTCCATTAACACCTCCCCATAAAGCAGCCAGACTTGCATGGTTTCAAGAACGACAAAGGTGGGTTCATCAATGGCATTACATCGTCTTCAATGACGAATCAAGGTTTTGTTTATGGGTGAATCATGGTCGTAGAAGAGAGCGGCAACATCGAGGGGAAAGACGGAATTTGAAGTTCGTTCAAAGACCACACACAGCATTAACACCTGGTGTTATGGTTTGGGGGGCGATATGTTCTGGGCAAAGGTCACCCCTTACGTTCATTCTAGGCACATTAAACGCACGTCGTTACATCGACAACGTTCTGGAGCCGGTTTTAGTACCTTTCATGCAGACGTTACATAATGCCACTTTCCAACAGGATAATGCAAGACCCCATTCTGCTGTGGTTACAAGAAGGTTCCGAGAGCAGGTTGGATTGCAGATTTTGCCCTGGCCTGCACGGTCACCGGACTTGTCGCCGATTGAACATGTCTGGGATATGATGGGTTGGCGACTAAGACCCAGGTGCCCAGGCCTCCTGAGAATTTGGATGAACTTCGACACCATCTAGAGGTTGCATAGAACGAGATACCCCAGGAGGACATCGACCACTTAATAGAGAGCATGGTTAGAAGAGTTAATGAATGCATAGCTGTGCGTGACGATGCAACCCACTACTAGCTTTTTCTTGAAAAATGTTAAATTTTGTTTTGTTCAACTAACCTTTCATCGTTTATTAGTTGATAATAAAGCATTATTTTACCGAAGTTTTAAATTTGTGGTCTAATTCTTAATGGGTGGTGTGTTTCATATGAAAGTGAGCATAGCGACAGCCTTTAAACATACCAGAATATATAACAGTTGTTACTGAGGTTCTATTTTACTTCAAACGTATATACTTATCGAAATAAATTGATAATTAGAATTACATAGTTTCTAGAAATATAATTCGATATAAAAGCTCAGTTGTAATATTTCATAGTTTTTACAACTTTTCAGTTTGTCGCGAAATGTATTAGATCTGTGGATAATACTCGTAGATATAAAGACAATATGCTCCATTTATATTAATGTAAGCTACAAATAATATACAATTTTCCCAAGTAATTTATATGACCAGGATCTGAAATAAACACGACGTATCGCTAATCATAAAGCGGAAAATATTGGGGTCAATTCACTTCGCCATTCGCTTGTGGCACACGCCTCCCCATGACATCCTTATCCTTATAGTGATGAACAACTCGTTTTTATTTTCATTTTCCAGCATTTATTTTGTAAAGTATCACCTGAGACATTAATTTATTGCCAAATATAAAAAAAGTTCGACTAATTCTTCCTAAATTTAAATCTGAGGAGAAAGTATGTTAATAGCGTCACGTTTTCAATAATATTGAGATATAAATAAATGTCGAATTAATACCATAAATTATAACGCAGTAATATTATTCTTTATCCTATAGATGCGCATCAGAATTATTTGATAATTTAGTAGCAAATCATTCGCACGTAGCCAAAGTTACGAGTGCTTATTTATTAATTAATGTCAATTTAAATTCTTTTCCATTTGAGATTATAAGTACCATTATCCTATCCCACAATATGTTTTATTACATTTAAAAAAATTGTACATATGTTCTCATCGTCAGTTCCATCGGTATCCAACCTAATTAGAAATAATTATAATATATAATATATAGTATGTACATATTTTTAATTAATAATAAAACATATTGTGGAAGGGGATAATGGTATTCTCAGATGAATAAACAATCCATAGACTCCATTGATGTACTTAAATCATTTTTATTAAAAATAATATTTATTATTATATACTCGTATTAAGGGTATTATAAAATGATACGGATTTCGTATATTTAATTGCCCAATTTGCAGAGACATATTAAGTTCTACGATTTCCTTTTGCATCAATTTAATAATTCAAATTGCCATACCATCATTCGTAATTATTTCAGATCTGCGTTCATTCATGCCTGTTTACATCAAATCGTAAAGTGTTCAATCGGATTGAGGGCTGGATTGCCTGCTTCAGATTCTCAATTCTATAATTCTATATATTTCCACCGATAAAATGCTTAATTCAATCCAATACAAGTACACATATTTAATGAACTTAAATTTGTCTTTTACCCAGCAAATAGCACCACAAAACCTAAGGACGTCGAATTATTACCGCAAAAATGTTATCTCTTTGAAGATGAGTTAGCTATTGGTTCAATAGATGCTTATACGTAATATATTTCATTTAAAATGATTATCCGTTGGTGGAATGTACTATATTGTTTAATTTTATCGTAGCCCATACTATCGTCATTAAGAGGTAACACACGCCTTCGCATTGCGAGTAAGTCGCATCAGACTTGGCTTTGTTCGAGGGCTATATCTAAAAAATTAAAAAATATTATAACAATATACCGTATGTCCCCGGATTGAGTTTACAATAGGTATGATTGACCAAAAATTTGCGAAATGGAATTTCATGTTTTGCGGATTCCGCCTTGCTTAGTCTGAAACATACTTTTAGTTTACTTCCGATTTTTTTAAATCAAGTAGGCCTTTACAGTTGGGCAAACACTATTTTAATTCTAGGTAAATTACCTTTTTGGCCTCCCGGCATGTAAACATTGTAACTATGCACCATGTTCATGTCACATGTAACTTCGTGTTTACGACGACTGTGCGTTTTCCCGCATAGTATGCGGTAATAGTTATTTACAGTCGAATGCGGGAAGTTCAATTTTACAGCGCGACGGCTTCGTTTGAGGCACGAGCCCGAAGGGCGAGTTTGCCGGAGCGCTGTAAAATAACTTAACGCATGAGATTTGTATAAAATTTTTTGGCCGATAGTTTTATTTTAAATTAATAAGTCATTTTTTATACCTATATATTTTATTTATTCAACTTGGCAACATTGCATTGTTTATGACAGATTTGACAGATGTGTTACATTTAAATAATTGTATAAAAGTTAATGGTTATTAGGTAGGTAGGTACGTTTATTATTAGCTATTTATAATCGAATGTAGGAAATTGCATTTTGCTGCATGAAGTTTATATCTTAAACACGATGCCCAGCCGAGTGTTTGGACTAATTTAATATTAAATTAATATTTAAATTTTGTGTATTTTGTTATACTTATTGAATTAGAAATTAATATATCTCGCTCTCCTGAACATCGGCTTCAAAATTGCGTATTTTTCCTACGTCTCTGGAGTTTAAAAAGAAGGATTATTTTACCGCATACTATGCGGGAAAACGCACAGTCGTCGTAAACACGAAGTTACATGTGACATGAACGGTGCATAGTTACAATGTTTACATGCCGGGAGGCCAAAAAGTAAATAATCCTTCTTTTTAAACTCCAGAGACGTAGGAAAAATACGCAATTTTGAAATCATGAAGCCGATGTTCAGGAGAACGAGATATATTAATTTCTAATTCAATAAGTATAACAAAATACACAAAATTTAAATATTAATTTAATATTAAATAAGTCCAAACACTCCGCTGGGCATCGTGTTTAAGATATAAACTTCATGCAGTAAAATGCAATTTCCTACATTCGATTATAAATAGCTAATAATAAACGTACCTACCTACCTAATAACCATTAACTTTTATACAATTATTTAAATGTAACAAATCTGTCAAATCTGTAATAAACAATGCAATGTTGCCAAGTTGAATAAATAAAATATATAGGTATAAAAAATGACTTATTAATTTAAAATAAAACTATCGGCCAAAAAAATTTATACAAATCTCATGCGTTAAGTTATTTTACAGCGCTCGGCAAATGAGGCACTCGCCCTTCGGGCTCGTGCCTCAAACGAAGCCGTCGCGCTGTAAAATTGAACTTCCCGCATTCGACTGTAAATAACTATTTCCTTTCACAGTACGCTAAAGTGTAACTAAGAAAAGTTGTTCAGAATGCAAAGTTATGACGTAATGCAATATGGTTCACAATGATCGGCCTACTTTGGTAAAATCCAGTATTGGTCGGTATTGCAATTGAAACAGCAATGATAACATGAGGAGGCTTAATAATTACAAAAAAAGAAACCATCGATTACACGTCAAGTATTTATTGTAGTATGACATGGATCGTTATCTTTCATATCGTTAAAGTAATATCACAAAACTGATTTTCATTGCGAAGTAATGACAATATTTTTACAATTAAATGCTAACGTTAGTACAGAAAATATATTTAGTACAGTGTTAGGGACGTGGAAAAAGTTACCGTTAGTTAAGGAATTATGCAGCGATAAAGGTGGAGAGTTAATAGAATAACTTAATAGTTCTTTTTTGTGTTAATAATTTAAAAAATTTAAAATTTCATATTTTTTAATTTTCTGAAAATTTGCATAAAGCCATAACTTTACATTCTGAATTTCTTAATAACACATTGACGTACTGTGAACGGAAAAGGTAGTTTACCTAGAACTAAAATAGTGTTTGCAAAATTGTAAAGGACTACTTGATTTAAAAAAATCGAAAGTAAACTAAAAATAAGTTTCAGACCAAGCAGGGCGGGACCCCAAAATATGAAATTCCATTTCGAAAATTTTTGGTCAATCATACCTATTATAAACTCAATCCGAGGACATACGGTATACTAATATTTTATTGTCAACTATAAAAATCTCCAAGTAGCTTAATTAAGTACAAAAAGGGGCAAATAAAAGTAATAAATGTAAAATCAGCATATATGTCAGAAAATAAGTCTATTTATGGATACTCAAGATTCTTCAAATAATCAAGTTGCTGTAGAATTGATAACAAAAGCGGTGCTTTCAATTAATAGTTTTCAATGAGTTGGTTTCGTAAATGTTTTAAAGTAAATATGTCAATTTTAATGTTAATGGGATCGGAAAATTACCGCTTGTTTAAATTGTTTATGAAACCCTTCAGCTTTCGTTATAATTTAATTTACAGAATTTCCAATTTCCTTGCCGGCAAACTGAAATATTTCATATGTTTCTCCGTGGCATCTGAAAAATATTACACTATTAAGAACAGAATTGCAGGATAAATATTTGCAGCGAAGCATGCAGTCAAATTAAATACAGCGACAAATTGCTTCAAGTCAAACATTTTTAGAAAATGATGCATCCATGTCACAATAATATGCTGTTATACGAAAAATTAATTAATATAATTGTAGTAAAAAAATCGATATGTTCATAAGCAAGTTACACCGAAATATGTTTTAAACATTATTTAAGGATACTTGTAAGTGCAGATTTCTTTAATGTTTTTAAAGAAGTATTAAATTAACTGTTTACATCATATGATGTAAATCATGTGATTATAGAACAAATTTTCCTAAAGATTGTTTACTTTTATTTTGTAAGATAATTCCGGATACTGCACGTTAAAATGTTTCAGCGTATATCTAAGTGTCTCTAACATCGATAAAAATCTAATTAAATCAAAAACTTTCAATGATTAACTGCTAAAGGTAATGTTTACTTTAAGCTCATTAAAAATTATAGTTAGAACGACATTATAAACAAAGCTTCAAAGAGCGGATGTAAGCACTTATAATAAATAATATTGCACGAAATGTTCTAAAACTAATCGTGTAGTATCACTAATCAGTAGTAGTGATATAAAGTATAAAGGAAACATGCATCCCATTCGGTTGGGTTGATACCAGCCACAACCAATTTATTGAAGCAGCACTAATCATGGGGAAAGGTTGAAATGCATATCACACACTCTGTCGATTGAATATTAACTCTAATCCGTGTAGTTAATTCATAATTGATAACTCCAAAAGTAACTATGCGATTGATTTTATCAACTTCATTTGAATAAACCAAACAATTACAAAATTTTTGGAAGTAACAGACTCCCCAGGTGGTAGGTGAAACCTAGCGGAAGTGTAACTGGTGTATCAAAATGAAATTAACAATCGAAGCTTATCCATTAAATTATAGGTCACCCCTTGAAGAATATCTAATCCAAACAGTTTATGTTATGACTTTATCGTCGGCAAAAACTGGCACGAAATAATTCAATCTATCTTTACAAAATACACCTATTTTTTAAATAAAATTTTTATATGTATGTTTATTGAAATGATGCTTGAATTTAGTCAGAAGTAAAAGGACTAACTGCATAATTTACGGTATTTTGAGGTATTATCATATTATCTCATAAAATATTCATTGCACATTCGGGTGGATTTCATTGAATGACTAGGGATTAGAAAATTACGGCTTCTTTAGATTGTTCGTGGAACATTTTAGCTCTACTAACATGACAATGAAAAAGTTTATAACACACGATTTAAGTCGTAATGAGCGGATTGTCGTAGTAACTGAATAATGAATTCTAACCGTTATTCGTCACTATAATTAAATTAAGGCAATGCTAACATCATGAACACATCTCACTGGTCGATCAGTGAGGGTTCATGTTGACGACATCACGCCACACGAGATCGATCGACACAGACACAGCGCAGTTGAAAAATACAATCCTCTTTCAAATATTTTAGAAAAAGATGACAATAATGAAACAGGCCGATAATTTTGAATTTCATCTTCTTTACCTTTCTTGAATACTGGAATTTTTTTAGCTTCTTTTAGTTTATTTGGAAATATCACATGCACGGACATTGTGTTAATGAAAGTTACCAATGGCGCAGCAATATATGGAGAACACAATTGGAGCATACGAGAAGGGACCTGACCTACGCCTGCTGACGATTTTATGAGGATTTTTTTAATCATTCCACCGATCTCAGCAACGTTGGTGGAATATAACGAGACGCTATTTTACTTAATGCCTCGGTATTATTACTGAACAACAAGAAGAGGATTCGGAAAAAGCGTCACTAAAGTTTGGTTTTGAATGGTTTTGGAGAATGGTTTTGAAGAAGCATCAGTTATTTTGTTTTCATTAATTAAAAATGCAATGTTATCATCCTTACTAAGTTCAGCTCTTGCCGTATAATTTCCCAAACAGCCTTACATTTATTAGATGATGACATTATTATATTGTCATTAAATAATTTCCTGCAGTTTCCAATAGATTCTTTAAAATTGGCCGATTCTTTAATAAATACTCCTATTAAATAATTCTTTTGTTCTGGGTACACCAAATTCTTTCACTTTCTTCCCGCCGCTTATTTGTCTTAGTATTTCTTTCGCACACAGACCTTTTTGCTAGTTTTCACATTAGGGTTCCTTGCTACAATCCTCTATTCACATGAGACTTATGCCATTTCCTTCTATCCAGCCACTTACAAATAACTTGCGAATAAACGTTTTCAGGTTTCAGTTTACGTGAAAGATTCACGTAATCTATAATACTCATAGTAATGATTTTATGTTCTGTGTCCAATCATACCATTTCTCTCTATTTCATGCACTTATTTCGGTCGTTATTTTTCTACACCGGCCATAAAGTTGCTTCCAATTTCCATACTTCCAGAATTAATTCGTACAGTCTTTCCTGTAACAGTTCATTTCCTTCCTTGCAGATTCATACTGAGATTATGATGTTGTGTATATTATTTTATTATTTCTTCTATAGTAGCATGCTTTACATCTCTCGGTTCTCGCATCCTTTTCGCTTTCCGTACTAATGAGTGTCGTATTGTTTCCCAATCACAGTACTGTATGTTTAGGGAAATTCCTTTAACCAATGGTTTTTAATTGTTGTGTTACATAACGTTTACTTTTAAATGAATTCTGTGGGTACTTTATGTTGCACATATTACTACATGAAATCAGCATGTCGATAATTATATCTTTTGTTCCATATAACGAGATTTGTCCCACATATATTTACAAGTACAATCACTGCATGTACTAATTAATATTAATGATTAACGAATCCGAAATAAATTACAACATCAATCACAAATTAATTAATTCGCAAATTTCGGTATTAATGCTTGACCAAATAATTCAAAATGTGGTAATTCTTGATGAAAATATCAAAATTGATGTTTGAAGCGTATGCGTATAGACTGGCAATAATTGGTTAAGGACTCATTATGCATCTCTTCCCTCGCCAGGGACACTAGGAGATAAGCTGTCCACAAGAACTCGCCCCTAATTGGCATGATGTGCATGGTGCAATACTTCGTCTATTTATTTTGTAAGTCAGCTCCAATTTAATTTATTTTCGAATAAATATTACATCGATTACATGTGAAACCGTCGAACGCAATGTAAAATATGTAAATACTAATTATCTTCTCGATACACAAAACAGAACTAATTGTAAATAAAGAAATATATCAAAACCCATTTCATCGTCTTTCCTGCACTTACTGTCTGGAATCCGGGTAAATCCGGGATGAGAAGGTTTTTAAAAATGCATAGACTTTAAATGTATTACTCCCTCAATCGAACTCAAATGAAAAATCGAAGAACTTCTGCCAGACGGCTGCTCGAGCTTGAAAATGATGATAAATAGTCATTCATTCAAACGTACAAATTCAACTGAACATTACAAATTGGTTATATCAAGTAAAACTTTATTAAATATTAATAACAATACAAAACTGTAATATATGAATTATGAAGTATTATTATTGCTATGCAAATTTACTATTTTATTATTAACCACATATACACATACTTGGAATGTATGATTATACGAACTAGATTAGCAAAATAAACAACTTGAATCGTTTGACAAATGTTTCACTCTCATTTGAATTCGTGTCCGATATTGTTAAAAATTCTTGGCCTGTCAGTAATACTATTCCACAGCCAATAGCTGTATCAATTAATAATTTTACTTTCAAATCGTGAATCTACCTGTGGACAAAATAAATTATGACTGAAAATTTCTGAAATGAGTCCAAATAAGATATATGTCTGCTATTATTAATTTCAGTAATGAAACCCCTCGTATTATTGGGGATTACTTTTAGTTTCCAATGCAGGAACGTATCTATTTTATCAGATGTACAAAAATAGGATTGATACGCGCTGGATAAATCCAAAAATTAAAGCAGAAGGAGCACTCTAAATTCTAATTGAAAAGTGAAGTCAAATAATAAAGTAAATGCAAATAACTTAAATATTAATAATACAAGCTACGCAGCGGGGTGTTCTATTGTCGTTTGAATTCGTCAGCAGGTCGCAACCACTTTGCGTAATCATTCTTAATGCATACAAATAATCTATTCTGCAAAAACTAGTCAGTATTTCCGCATTTGCTACTAATTATCAACTGTAGAATATTTTCCAGTCGAAAATCGAACCGGCGTGCCACAACTCCTTACACGATGGCATTTTGTCAAATGAAAAAATTAAGATAAAATAAATAAGAAATTCTCAAATAAGTTTTAGACCTTACCCTCGGATATATACATTTGTATAAAATTTACTGTAAGAAATATTGAAATATGATTTAAAGTGAATATAACACTACATGTTTAACAAATGTAATAACCGCAAATGAAACTAGGAGAAAAGATATTCTTCATTAAACTTTAGAACGAGGAAGACAAGAAGAAGCTGATGGAGATTAAGTGAAAGCTGAAAGCATTCATTGACCACGACCTTACCAAGAAGGAACGGGAACAGCGAACAAGTATAAGAAAGAGAGCGCAATACAAAAAAAGGGAAAGGGAAGAACGCCAAAATAGGATACACTATGATTACGATAGAGCGAATTGAATGGAGATGGATCAGAAATAAGGACAAGCTAGATAAAGTGGAGGAATTAGAAGGGGGAGGGGGAAATAATTAAAAAAACTAGGAAAGTAAAGGGGAGATAAGCAAAAGAAAATGAAATGGCAGTGAATATGGCATATAAGGCTAGAAATGGTAAAAAACGGAGAAATTAACTAAAACACAAATTAAAGGAGAAAAAGGAAAATGGAGTAAATGAACCAGAAGGAAATATTGTAACATGGAATATAAGAGGAATAAATGGAAAGAAGTAGGAATTAAATGAACAGTATGAAAGGGTGAAGTTAGAGATAACAGAAATAAAGAAAAAAAGGAAAGGGAGAGTAAATGTTGAGAGAAAGAGTTATATTGGAGTACAATCGGAACAAATAACTACGGCGGGGTGGGAGTGATAATAAACAATAGTGAACGCTAAGGAATGGAGAGCACATTCAGAAATAATCGTCTCAGTAATACTAGAAATAGAATGAAAGAAAGCGTATGGACGAAATGAAAATGAAGCAGCAAAAAATAAAGACGAATACGTGGACAACATAAATTTGATTCCTTAAAATACCATAGTAGAGGCAACGTACATGTGATGGGGGATATGAATGCAAAAGTAAGAAACAAATGAAGAAAGTAAAAGAGTTGATAAAAACGAGCAAACAAGAAAGTTGGAAATAGTTCAAAGAGAATATAGAGGAAAATAATAAAACTTATCTGAAATTATTTTTTAAAGTAGTCAAAATATCAGACAGGTAAAACAACACAAATGAAATCACAAAAAACAGAGGAAGGAGGAATGATAACAGATGACAAATTAACTATTTTGAAGAACTCCCAAATGTAACACAAGGGGAAATAATAACAGTGAGAAAGACAAAACAGGAAAGGAAATTAAGTGAGAGCAGAAGAAGATATAAAAATCGAAGAAATATGGGGAACAATTGAATGAAGAGGCAAGTGGATGGAAGTATTCCGAAAATTGTGTAATGAAGCATGGAACAAAAACCAAATAAAGCAAAGAAACCAAATACGGAAGAACTGGGAAAAGGGATGATAGTAACAATACAAAATGAGATACAAGAGAGTACAATAAGTATAGGGGAATAACGCTATAAAGTATGTACGAAAAGTTGTTAGAAAATAAATTGAAAGACTACACAGAGGGACAAATGGAGGAAGCACAGAGCGGATTTACGAAGGGTAGAAGTACACAACACGGTTATATTCACCCTAAAAGAAATAATAAGAAAACGACGAAGAAGGACTCGAAAGGATACTTTGTATTTGTAGATCTACAAAAAGCCTTTGACAGCGTGGACAGAGAGAAAGTTTATAAATTATTGGAAAAGGCAGGAGTGGAAAAAAAATAGCAAACGCGATTAAGGGAATATACAAGTAGACCACCAATTATGTAGTGATTAGCAACATGAAATCGACACTTTTTGAAACCATATGAAGGTAGTTCAAGCCCGACGTTAGAAAGAGATTACAGGACAACTTAAAAGTATAGAATGAAACATATGAAAATATGGATTGAAGGTAAATAAGACTAAAATAATGATGATAGTCAAAGACGAAGAAGATACCAATATAATATTGGAAGGGGAGAAAATGGAGCAGATAACATTCAAGTACTTTGAAACAACAATAGGAAGATCTGGAAATAAAGATATGGACATAAGTGAAAGAATTGGACAATAAAAACGAACCATGTGATGAATTGAAAATTTATAGAAAAAGGAGAAAAATCCAAGAAGACAAATTTGATAATATTTCGAATGGTATTTAGACAGATATTAACTTATGGATGTGAGATATGGGTCCAATCAAAGAGAGCGAAAAGCAAAATGCATGCAGTCGAAATGAAGTATTTAAGAGCGCTCAATCGAGTTACAATGACAGATATAATAGCGAACATTGACAAAAGACAAGAACTAGAGATTGATTCAATACTGGATTACATACCGGAAAGAGCTAGGATGGTGGGAACATATACAAAGAATGTTGACAGTGGATTAAGTCAGAAGACTAGCACAAAACCGAAATATAAGAAATTCATGAGAAATAGAAGTATCACCAATGGATCCGGAGAGTAATAAATTACTTATATCAAGAGAAAAGTCATCCAAATGACCTATCGAAGCTCCATAAACCTGAAATACTACAGCATCCAATAGTAAATTGAATCGGGTCGTTAGTAAGACATCTAGCAAGACATTACAATTATACGTCAAGCATGCGGACCATCTGATCCAGATGCTGAAGAACCATACTGGGGAACTGGACCGCTTGTTGGTAGGTTTTGATGTAGAATCATTGTGGATCAGACAATGAAGATAACGAAAACATCATCATCATGGAACTAGTCCAGTGTTCCGTCAAGAACACCATCGGATTACCACTGTTACTTGTGCCAAATATATTCCACACTATACCACAACACCGAGTTAAAACCTATGGTCTGGCTGAGATACCTGGATGACACCTTCGTAACCTGGACACACGGAAGAGAAGAACTCAACCCCTGGAACACTTCAACGAACAACATTCAGCTACAAAATTCACTATCGTAGTGGAAGAAGAAAACCAGCTACCGTTCCTAGGCGTTCTAGTAATAAAAAGAGAAGACTCGGCCACACAGCATACCTAAAGAAGACTCATACCAACAGGTACCTCAACGCGTATCTAAACCTCCCAGACGAACCTAGGAAGAAGAAAAGAACTAGAACCAACAGCGACAGCATTTTTATCATATATTAGAGTGACTGCGGACAAGGTAATAATAGGGCAAACATCGGCACAACTTTCAAACGATGCTACGAAACCCAAAAACGACAATTCCACTACAAACACAGGGAGTATACGAAATACCATGTGGAAACTGCGAGAAGAGATACATCGGTCAATACAATAGGCTCATAGAAATTCGCGAACAAGAGCAACAACAAGCTGTAAAACAGGGAAATCCGTCGTCTTCTTTGGGTAGCGATTTCTTAGACACGGGACATAGCATCGACTTCAACAACAGCTGGCATACGGCAGAATAATCTGAAGAAGCAATCGAAATAGAAAAGCAGAAAGAAACTATTAATGCGCGAGATGATACCCAACGATTGTCAGTATCACTTGTCATAATATTATAAAGGTTAATTGCTCTACCGATCTAAAGTTGATACGGTGATATATAAAAGTAATACAAAAATCGTTTGTATTACTTTTATGTATCGTAAGGAGCTTATTGGGTTCAATACTTATATTTTGTACCATAACATTTTTGTTACTTTTGAGTACAAATATTTATGTAAGATTTAGTTGCAACGTGCAAATTTTAATAAAAGAGTAGTAAAATAATAGATCACTTCTAATGTTTTATAATATATTGAAAGCAATAATTTATTTTCATAAAATGCCAAATAATAGGAATGAAGGCAGGTTTATTTTGCCCTTAACCGTTGCGCTTTGTTCACTAAACACGTATACCGAGTAAGCAATTAATGAACTCGGACCGATCTATCTAGAATGAACATTAGACCATAATGACGAATAAAATAATATGCACATATTTATAATAAAGGATTGTTCGTACACTATTTATTGCAAATTTTAATTCCACAGGAAAAGTGCACCCATTTCAATTCAATATTCAATAAAATGCACCATTTTAAAACTGCTTTATATTTTAAAGTGCCCTTTCATGAATAAAACAATTCAAATCATTCAATTTAATTCACAAACAATAAAAAGCAACACAATTATTTTTTTTTCGCTGGAGTAATTACGATTCGAATTGAATTGTTTCACCATGTGTATTATTATGAAAACTGAATAACTTTTTATTTCACACACATGATAATTACAGTGGGAAAAATGTGAAACTTGTATCTTGTTCATTATGCAAATGTCATTATTTCCATTGTTTCAATTATGGTATGCGTTGTTCGCAAAATGGCACATGAAATTGTATATTTTCTCTATGCATTTTATCGCAATGACATAAATATTCTTTTTTCATTTAATACGAGTACACAGGTGCTGTTATTGGCTATAAAAATTGATAAATTACAACTTGATAGAACTCAATAGCTACGGAGGTTAAGTTATTGAGTTGTGTGTAAAAAATACTGTTCCCATCGCTAAGTTTTAAAGAAAGATTATAAGCATTTGGACATTTACATTGATTGATATACATTTTATTTTTTTTCTCCTTATTAACTATTTATAATTATTTCTTATTTTTTTATGACTCCAATTTTCATTTATATAACTTTCAGTTTAATTAATTAATTAATTAATTAATCAATATGATCAGGTCCTGAGTGGCATGAAAACAAAAGTAACAAAGGCTGGTTAAAACAGTGAAACAGTAAAGTATAAGTATTTGTTCAAAACTACTCATACAGTACAAATCAATATTAACGGTTTTTTTCACAATTTTCTTTCCACTTTCCACTATGAATTTTCCACGAATCTCAATTCTGGATATCACCAAAATTACGTTGGTTGACATGCAATATTAAACGGATGCACAAGTTAGTTAATAGCTAATAGCGACCAGCTATTGATCCATTGAAATTTCTATAACTATATATAAGTAGTATTTTCAAGAAACTATTCTCCATCTCTGTTGTGTCAATTTTGTTGAGAAGATTTTAAAACACATATTGCTCTATACTTTCTATTTATAATATTTTATAATAAATGATACGATAACATAATTATTTACATTGTTTGCTGTCTTTCTCACAAGTTTCGGTAAAGGTAAATAATATACAAACTAATTTATTTATTTTCACGAATTTGAAAATTATACACAAACAAATATATCATTGTTATTATACAATCTAGTGGTGGATAACCCTGATGATGATTTTAAATTTTCTAGCTGACGCATAAATGCGAATTCTGCAAAATATATTAATATAAATTATACGTGGTCCATACAAGTGCATCATATACATTTCTTACACTTTTATAAGTTGTAATTATGACAGGATCTCATGAAACACTTTTACCTGGCCGTTTCTTGTATCAACCTATGTTCACCTGACCCCTTGCAATATTTCTACACATAGATCTAATGTTCTATTTAATCCCCAGTTACGAATAATCGAAATATACTTTACACATCACTAGGTAAATAACGGCATTTTGTAATTTTAAATTGATTTTTATAACAGACACACGTTAAATGATTAAATTATAACGTTGATATTGACTGACACTTGTCCTGGCACATTTCAAATTGTGTTATTTGTTAGGTTAATTTTACCAAAACAAAATCTTGTATTGAATAAATACAATAATCATTGATTTATTTATTAATGTAAACGATTGCTTATTTGGAATTGTTGGCTTGAAAACTATTTTGATATTTCTTAATTTATGTCCAATGTATCAATAGATTGCCATAGATTTTTTACACCTACTATTTATGAATAACTCCGCCTGGGATAGCTGGTGGCTAGATTGAATAGCCCATCGGCTGACACTGCCGGCCCCAAGCCTGGATAAAGGAGTAAGGTTGCGCCAGGGGCCAACGCCAACCATTGTTACGAAGTGTCATATTGGAAACGCCGGACTGAAACCACTACAAAGACCAGGTTATCGAACTAAAGACAACGATTTATGAATTTGCACATGGAACGTTAACACTTTATAGAACCAGAGGATTGGGGCTACATCAAGAGCAACTGCAATGATACAAATTTGGCATTACGGCAATCCAAGAAATGCGATGGACGATGGATAATGCATATGATATTTGTGCGTGGAGTGATATAAAATTAATCATTGGAGACATGAATGTCAAAATCAGAAATGTTATCATGCGGCAGTAAAAAACATGATTGTGGGAAGCATCCATTTCAATCGAAAGGATACCCATAAAACTACGTGGGTATCACCATATGGTATAAAGAAAAACAAAATCGCTCATCTCCCGATTCACAGGAGACACTTCAGAAATCTCATGAACATTAGGAGTTATAGAAGCGCCAACATCGACTCCGATCACTATATGGTCGGGATCAAATCATGTGCAACAATCTCTAATGTCAATGTCAATGTAAACAAGAAAAGTACAACGATGCATGCTCAGAGATGAACAAATGGAAAAACGCTGCCAGCAGCACCTAGAAGCGACGTTATAGCATACCCTGGCCGTGAATCAGTCGTCTTCAGAAATGTAGAGCAGGTGTAAGTTGGCGGTTACAACTGCAGCAGATGAAATCTTGGACATAACAAGGAAACAACCAAGAGCGGACTGGCTCGACAGAGAATGCAGAATGCAGAATGTCCACCAAAAAGGACAAGGCATACAAAATACTGCAATACCATATGGCTGTAAACATATACAGCGAACGGAAAAACGATGAAAAACGTATACACAGAAGAAAAAACGACCTGCTGGACAAACTTGACTACCACCGAAGACTAAACGATGCTAGGAAATTCTACTGGGAACTGAATAAATTGAGGAATGCCTTCAAAGCAAGAACAAACATCTGCAAGGACAAAGAAGGAAACCTATTAAATGACCAAAACAGGGAGCGTCTAGAACAACCAACAATGGACGAAGTAGTTGAGGCAACAAGTCCTCTGGCAGAGACGATATCACGGGGGGAGTACATGCATAACATCCTTTGTAAAATCTGGCAACAAGTACAAATCGCGGAAAATGGGGTGAGGGACTCATGTTCCTACCCTTAGAAAAGGAGACCTGTTTAAAATTACAGGGGTGCACTTCAAGTCAAGTCCTATTCTGGATTCAGGCCTAACCGTTCCACTGCAAACCAGATTTACACGCTGTGCCAGATCCTGGAGAAGTCAAGAGCATATAACATTGATATGCACGTTGCATATGACAAAATTTTTAGGCGGAAGCTCTATGAAGCCATGAATGAACTGGGATCCCAGAGAAACTAATATGTCTAATTAAAATGACCATGACTAAGACCAAACAGTTTGACATACATAAGGGTTTGTGACAAGGAGATGATCTGGTGGGCTATTTCACATAGCCCTTGAGAAAATCATCAGGGACGCTAACTTGGAAGCCCGAGGAACAATCTTCACGAAGTCGGTTCAAACGTTCGCGTGTGCAGATGCCGTCGACATTATAACTCGAACAACCAGGAGGACTGCGGAAACACTCGGCGATATGGTGTCCGAAGCGGGGAAGAAGAATTGGTCAGGTAGCTAACAATCGACAAGTACTGTTTAGGACGTTGGCGGAATTCGTACACCTAAGCATCTAAGTGGACCTGAATAACAATGTCCAGGACGGAATAAAGCGATGCCAATGTATATACTGTGGCGTGTTTAAATATCTTCGTAATAAGCGTAACAACAAAGCTACGAATCTACAAGACATCATTCCTGTCGTAACATGAATCCCCATAAAGAAACTACTGAACTCGCAACCGGTGGGAAACAAAAAAAGAGGCAAACCTTAGTGGGTTGTTGGAGTGACTCAGGATATCAGGATATAGGAGGAATAAAACGCAAGATTGGCAAGAATGAGAAGGCATATATACACATATATACACAAATATTAATATTTGCCTCGGAATTGTTATTTAAAGGTTGTTTGCTGAAGCTGACTAAGCCGTAAACGTGCATTTTTTACTCTTAGTAAACAAATATTTATTGTTACTCGTAATAACTGTAACACAAGAAACAGCAATATATTCTAAAGTCTTCCAAGCAAGTATTGACATTATTTAAAACAAGGTTATTAACGACTTTTAATTAAAACGCCGGCTAATGAAATTAAAGGCGTTATGCGTTATTTTTACCACCCTGTATAATAATATTAAACGCGGAATTTGCACAAATTGGAATCATTTGCGTGTATTGATTTATTAACAGCAAACACAATTGTGATTGCTTTGCGGTTCACATATCCCTAAATGTATCGCGTTGGGCAAACTGAATTTAACATGATTCGTATTGGTAACACAAATCCGATACATGGAAGAATTGACAAACTGAAACTGTACTCCGAGAAACAGTAAATATTGATGTAAGGAACACATACTACAAATATTAATGCAACATTGTACTCACACGATTAAAAAGAATATGAAATATTTGTCTATTATGTAGTGTGCATGTATATGTATATGTATATAACTTTTGTAAGAATAATTTTTTCGATAACACATACCATTTTCGAGATATGGAAAAATGTGATAAGAGTAAACCATCACTTCCGGTTGAGAGATTGCGTTTCCCTCCTTGCTACATACAAATGTTAAGTTTCATAGGTCTAGCTTTAATCGTTTATACAGTAGAGCGCGCTCACAGTCACAGACACACATACGCACAGACAACATACATCATTCCAAAAATAGTCACAATCGATTCAGGGGACACCAAAACGTGTATATCCGTTAAAATCTCGCGTTCGAAAATTTTCATGGTACCTATACTTACTTATACATAAAATATATGAAAGTAAAAAAAGCTGCAGTGGTCCGCACTGAACTTTCTTAAACTCAGTTATACTCCATTTTTCGAAAAAACTTTGCAAATGAAAGTCTTGACACGATTGACGTGATTTCTTTTTATTTCAAAAATTAAAAGAATATCTTTGGGGGACCAGACAATACGAAGTGATGACGGCCGTAAACGACTGGTTGGAAGAGCAACCGAAAGAATTTTTTCCAGAGGAATCAAAAGTTTGTACCATCGTTGGACCAAATGAATCGACGTTCAAGGAGATTATGTAGAAAAATAAACGTTTGATATTTCTATTTTTTAATGTGATATTTCAATTTATTTCCTTCTATGTTAGGGACCAGTACTGGTACACTGCTGAAGATGACAACTTAGTTGTCGAAATGTACATCTAGTGTGAATAAATACTGTGTGGTAAGGGTAAGTTTGTTTCAATTTATTTGCCAACCACAGTCTCCAAATTACTAATTTAATTATCAAAATATCTCTTTTAGCAATGCAGGTGTTCACGATTTTTTCTTTTATATCGCATTATCGCTTTTATTATCGAATTATGCATAAATTCCGATTGCTGCAATGGGAAAGGTTTTCTTCGACATAATGATCCGCCCGCTCAGATTTCAAACATGCATAAAGGACCAGCGGATCAGGTTTTGGCGGACCGGGTCCTTCAAATATGACGGATTTCCTCCGCACTAACGAGCGGACCTAGTCCGGCAGTGATTTTAATCCGTCGGATTCTTAAAATTTCAATTTTACGTTAGTCCGCTCGTGTATGGCAGGCTAATCAGTCCAATCACCACATTAGCCTGCCATACATATTCCATAATTCGACAATAAAAGCGATAATGCGATATAAAAGAAAACATCGTGAAAACCTGTATTGCTAAAAGAGATATTTTGATAATAATAAAATTTCATTATAAGCAATATCTTTTAGATTTTTGTTTTTGTCTTCCGACTTAACATTCAGCAAGCACGGTTTAAGTTTATAAATTTTATTAAATTGTCTGATTTGGTAAATAGGTCTTTCCCCGAGCGCACGTGTCGTCTTTGGCCCGTGTGTGACCTACCGTCGTCGGTCAAGTGGTAACAAATCCCCGTATAATTAGTGGGGAACGACGGATTAGGTCCGTCGGATCGGGTCCGCTACTTAAATCCGAACTTTGACCCAACACGCCAACCTCCATTAACAAGTCGACTTTTTGGCGGATCTGGCCCGCAGCAGACCAGATCCACAAAAAAGTCCGCTCGTGTATGGCAGGCTATTGTGTGAAGCAAGCAAACATCGTTGTGCGCAAAGCCTATCTATTTGGAATCGCTACACCTAAACGAAGTCCATCGACCACCACCGATAGTCAAAAACAAAACAAGAAGTAACGAATTAGTTTTACTCAATTTTAATCAACTTGAATATGTAATTTTTAGGGCGTTGTAATTATTTCTTTCTGATTGGGGAAGAAACTCGATTTTTCAATTTTTTTCACACCCTTTATAAAAAAAAACCAAACGCGCCAAATGAACGCAACTAAAAACGTTTTAAAGTTGCACGAAATTTTTATTTCATGTTTGAGTCAAATAATGGAATTTTTGAACAAATCCTAAGAAACCCAAGATTATAAATAATTAAATTCTTAATTATTAGATTCCTTATTACGGAATGAAACAATTCATTTTTTCCATGACATGCGTGCAATTAATAACACCGTTCTTTCCACTCCCAGTGCGATTTAGTTCCGATTTGCACCGCCCTCGGTCGGTGTTGATTATTTCGGCGACGTTACGCAACGTAAATTTCCGCGTACATGCAAAATCCGCGATTTAAGAAATTGTAGAGCTCACCCCAATAGTCGCCTCCTCCGACACGACTCCGTCCATTTGGATGCAAGATCGACGCCGCCAGCCAAAAAATCCGTTCACTAAACGTTTAAAGTTTCTCAGTTTATCTATGAATCGTTAAATTACGAATTAATTTAATGCGAAAGACAAACGCCATTGTGCACTCGCCAAACGGCCTATTTAACGTCTCTCGGGTTATTTATCGACGCGACGGAAAGTTACATTTTAATGCATCGCGAAACAAACGTTCGAAAACTTGTAATGCCCGTTCAAAACTGAGACAAGAAGCGTCGCAATTATGAGTCACCGGGGACTGCATTATCACTTTTTTGGCGCAAAAACTGCCCATTGCTCCTAAGCGACGTTATCTTTGCATTTTTTCGGGGAAGTAATTATCGAGTTTTTGATATGTGTGCCGGCGACAATTAGAAGTTAAGATTGTCTCTTCATCGGTTGCTTATGTACAAATTACTATTTTAAATAAATTACATATTCATTTATTATTTGTAAACCACCTATGTTTTCTACTTTCTTATACTTTATGTATAAGTAATCATGAAAATATTCGAACACGAGATTTTAACTGATATACGCTTTGAGGTCTCCTGAATCGATTTTGACTATTTCCGGAATTACGTATTTGTAATTAATTGAATGAGCTTGTGAAATTGTAATATAAAATTATTAAGACCACTATTTCACAAATAGAATAATATTTATTCTAAATGTACATTTCGAAAGCATTGCTTTCATCATCAGTAGAATTAAACGTCTTATATTAAAATAAATAAAATGACATAAATGACAAAAATTACGTAGCTAAGGAAAAATAATTACATATATTTAACAAGATCAAGTAATGCATTATTCAACGGAGACAAATCTGTATTTAATAATTTTAATTGAAATTTTTTCATAAAAATAGCTTCATACATGTTTAAATAACAATTTTGGCAATGTTTTAACAATTTTATATCATTTATAGTAAATGAATGTCCTGTACTAACAAAATGGTTAGCTAACGCAGAACTACCAACATCACGATTCTTAATACATAATTTGTGCTCCTTAAATCTAATTTCTAAATTCCTTCTCGTTTGTCCTATGTAACATACATTACAAAAACTACAATTAATTTGGTATATACCAGACTTTTTAATGATATGTTCTTTATTAATGTTATTATTAAGGTAATTTTTTAAAGTATTGTTGTTTGAAAAATCCGGAGTTAATTTAAATTTCCTATATGGGTTCGATAGACAATTTTGCCAAAAAGGGTGAAAAGTTAACTTAAAGAACTTTTTATTAACATTTGTAACCACAATTAGAGTTAAAGTGGTCAATGAATTGATATAAAACTTTTGTCTATAATTATTGTAAATGTTAGTAATAAAAACATCATTATATCCATTAATTTTGCCTATTTCATAAATGAAATTCAATTCTTTCTTCAAAGTTAAATTTTGAAACAAATAGACGATAAAAAAGGCTATATCAAATTCCAAAGATTTATTAACTATACTAATTTTTAAATCTAAGAACGGTAGACTTTTATCAATTCCAAGTTCATAAGTAAATTTTATTGTTTCATATTGACAGTTCAAAAAATTAACAAAAGTTTCTAAATCAAAGTTTTTATCTATTATTGCAAAAATATCGTCTACATAACGAAACCATATTTTTGGAAAAATTGCGTTCATGGAGTTTTTTACAGAATTTTCTAAGTTATTCAAAAACAAATTTGCTAAAAAAGGAGAAAGTGGGTTTCCCATAGCCGTTCCGAAAGTTTGCTTATATAAAATTCCATTAAAAGAAAAGGTGTTTTGGTCCATGCATAATTTTGTAAGTGAGATAAATTCTTTAATTTTAAAAACTGAAACAGAATTATGTTTTAAAAAGGATTCTAACATTTCTAAGGTGTCAACAATAGGTACGTTAGGAAAAAGCGAAACAACATCGAAGGATATTAACTGATCGTCTGGATCCAAATTAATATACTGTCAATATGAAACAATAAAATTTACTTATGAACTTGGAATTGATAAAAGTCTACCGTTCTTAGATTTAAAAATTAGTATAGTTAATAAATCTTTGGAATTTGATATTTATAGAAAAGAAACACACACGAATAATTATATTCCCAATAGTTCGGTCACTTTTCATAAATATAAAAAATCAGCTTTTCATAGCCTTTTTTATCGTCTATTTAGTTTACCCCTTTCAAAATTTCACTTTGAGAAAGAATTGAATTTCATTTATGAAATAGGCAAAATTAATGGATATAATGATGTTTTTATTACTAACATTTACAATAATTATAGACAAAAGTTTTATATCAATTCATTGACCACTTTAACTCCAATTGTGGTTACAAATGTTAATAAAAAGTTCTTTAAGTTAACTTTTTACCCTTTTTGGCAAAATTGTATATCGAACCTATATAGGAAATTTAAATTAACTCCGGCTTTTTCAAACAACAATACTTTAAAAAATTACCTTAATAATAACATTAATAAAGAACATTTCATTAAAAAGTCTGGTATATACCAAATTAATTGTAGTTTTTGTAATTTATGTTACATAGGACAAACGAGAAGGAATTTAGAAATTAGATTTAAGGAGCACAAATTATGTATTAAGAATCGTGATGTTGGTAGTTCTGCGTTAGCTAACCATTTTGTTAGTACAGGACATTCATTTACTATAAATGATATAAAATTGTTAAAACATTGCCAAAATTGTTATTTAAACATGTATGAAGCTATTTTAATGAAAAGATTTCAATTAAATACAGATTTGTCTCCGTTGAATAATGCATTACTTGATGTTGTTAAATATATGTAATTATTTTTCCTTAGCTACTTAATTTTTGTCATTTATGTCATTTTATTTATTTTAATATAAGACGTTTAATTCTACTGATGATGAAAGCAATGCTTTCGAAATGTACATTTAGAATAAATATTATTCTATTTGTGAAATAGTGGTCTTAATAATTTTATTACGTATTTGTGTCTGACTGTGTGTCTATTCGTGCTCTACCGCCCAAACGTTGAAAGCCAGAACTATGAAACTTTAGATTTGTATACAGCAAGGAAAACGTTATATAACGTTATCGAAAAAATTATTGTAACAAAAGTTAAAGATATTTTAATATGAATTTATATTTATATTTAATATTATTCTATATGAAAAGTTTTTTCGAAAAACGTAGTATAACTCAGTATAAGAAAGTTCAGTGCGGACCACTGCAGAATTTTATATGTAGGAATGCTAGAAAAAATCTAATTTTTGGCTAGCACTTTTTCCATTACCTGTTGCGAAATTATTGTTTTGACCGCTACGCGCTGGTCTAAATCAACGAATTTCCACAAGTATTCCATTATCATTTTGATTTTCCATGGTATATGCAATATGTCAAGTATATCTTTCTTCCCATTTGTCCCAAGGTATTTTAGCAGCTCCGCATATAGTTGGCCACATCCTGCTGCTTTTTCCATTTTCAATTTACATAATGCTTCTTCGAATTCTTCCATTTCTATATTATTTTCTTCCCCGTCTGCTTCTTGTCCATTTGTATTTTCATATGTATGTAGATTCTAACACTCTAGTGTTGTATTGTCATTGTTTACTAAGTCTGTAAAATATTTTTGCAATCTTTCAATTATTTTCACATTCATCTATTATAATGTTTTGTTACGTGCAATATTGCAAAAGCATTGTTGGGCCGACTTAGGCAGCGGGCTGAGTTGACCCTCGCTAATCATCAAGTTTGAAAGTTCGATCGGTAGAGCGGACGGATCGTACATACATATGTGCATTTGTGAACCTGAGATGTCGTCCGTTTTACCGTTTAGAAGACTGAATAAAGGCTCGAAGGTGAGATATTTTGGGGTAAATGTAAACCTATATTTGTTTTTCTCACCCGTTGTGTGGGGATTTGTATCATCGTTGAAGATTACTTTGGGGAAACCAGTTTTTCTTGATAATTCCATGTTAATTTACGCATTTCGCTCTAAATTGTAACCTGCCCCACTTTCCACTGGAATTAGCCGAGGCATATTCAGCCAGATATCAGTGTTGAACAGATTTCACGATTTTCTAACAGGAAAATATTTGGTACAACTGGACCTTATGTTGCCTGTACCCCTCTACGGGTTGTAATAATTTTGCGAGCGCTATGCTTAAGCAAATGTGGTGGGATAATAGCTTGCATGTTGGTCTTTTATTTATTTGAGAGTATCTGCATTATGTTTCCTCGTATTTCTCAGGGTTCTGCAAATCACTTTTTTTTGTTGTCTTCACTGTCTTCTTACATTATTTGTGTTTGCCTCTTTAATCATTATTTTCACTTAATTTATATATACTGTGTTATATATTATAACTTTCTCTTGTTTATTATTAGTTTGTGCTTTACATCTATTTTTTTACATGTTTTTGTTTTCCCTAAATATCATTCTGATATTTTGACCACATCATCAAGTTTCTTTCTTAGTATAACTACTTATACTGTATCCACATACATTATTTGCACTGGTGAATAATGTCTCTTTAAACATTTCTCATTTACCTTCCAGGTTTATTGTTTGTTCATTTTCCTTATACTTCTCAATTTTCTGTCTCTTCTGTATACATACGTATTCCTAATTTGTCAGTTTCGTAGCGTGGAGTTCTTTGGTTTTTTTTTTATTATAGCACAGTTTTCATTTTCTTATTTATTATTCATTATCTTTTTCACCTTAATGTTTGCCTTCAGTGAATAATTTTTTTAACCCTTACATCTGTTATTTCCTTAATGCTATTATCTAATTGATTATAGAGCGCTCATTGTGTGTACGTACTTCTCTTGTTATTTGATGCATCCATTTGTGTTCATAGAATTATTATTAATGAACCAATCCTTGTCAATGCAGAATTATAAAAGACTTTTTTCATTGTTATTTATTGCGTTGTCTCCATGTTGTCTTATTACTATCTCCTTCTACTTATTTCCCACACTTGCATTATAGTCTCCAATTTTTTGTTGTAACTATAGTCAAAAATTGGTTCTTATACCTACCTTATCATCTTCTCCTGATGCATAAACTATCAATAATATTACAATGTTCCCTCTATTCATATGTGTTATTACTTCCAATTTTCTATCATTTACCAATATACTCCCAGTTGCTCATTTTATCTACTTTGCCCTTTCGGATTATGGATGCTACTCCCTATTGTATTTACATACTTCACGGAAACAATTTAATTTGCAGTAGCTGACCATTTCGATGCAGATTTTAACTAAAATGATTTTATTCTGCGTGCTTCCAGATATAAAAGAAAAGTTACTTTGGTTAAACAAAGCATATTTGAATTGCAAGCAAACTATTTCGATAATTGGTTTTATTTGCGTTCGCAAATTAAATATATCGACCTACCCAATCAGGCAATGTATTTGCTTGTATTTGCTTTTAGTTTTAATTAATTGCTTTGTTGTTTAGATTAAGTGGAACTACCCTTTACTATTACACAGGCATTGTGCGCCCCGCTGCTTGTGTGCATGTTATAAAATAAGTACAGATCCGATATACATTTTCAGAAAAGTTTGCTAGTTACCATGGAACCGGAAATGAATCATGTGTTGTTGTTAGTGGTAAACAATAAATTTATTCAATAACCAACTTCAAATAACTTGAAATTTGCAAGAATGTTGAACACTTAATTGAACGGTTGCCCAAAACTGAAATTGGTAATTTGTTCAGAGATCAAAATGTTAGCCTGGCAACGATTTATAGGGAGTGGAGTTAAACATGGATTTTTCCAATTTTCGGTAAATTCATAAACTGGTACAATCTGCTAAAGACACAACTAGGATCTCTAGTCGAAATATCGGGCGCCGTTTGCGGGTATTTTTCCCAAAGACACCCAGCGATAGTTCGAAAGAAAGTCTATATGTTGCACAGCTCTGAAGAGGAACCGTGTGATTATAATGGATGATGTGAAATATATTAAAAAGTGCAAAAAAATTGCTGATAAAATGTTAGTCTGATGTGCGATTTCAGAAGCTGGGATTTCAAAGCCCTATGTTGGCCCAGTTCGGGGAGAATCTGTCGAAGCTTACATCCAAAAATGTTTGTAGAAAATATTTCATTTTATTAATATACATCATCAGAACGACGATATAATATTTTGGTGTGATCTCGCTTTGTGTCACTATGTATCGAAAGAAAATAACCTCTCAAATTCGACTAGTAGAAGAATTTCGATCATTTTTGTGTCGAAACGTTTATGACAACGGATTGGGAGGCCCAAATGAACAACATGAGAATTAATCAAAATGCCTAAAACAAAATTCTGCAATTATGAGAACCCAGCTTAAATACGAGGCAGAGTAAAAGTGTTTATATTTAATTCGTCAATCAAACACTTAAACTGTACAACTCCACGTGACCGCGATTATATCAATTTTCTTAAATTCATCGCTTTAACAACAAGAGTAAACTGGATTTATATAAAAGGGTTTCACGCAAACCCAACCGGCATACAAAATTAGGTAATCTGCCAACACGATGATAGTCGATCTCTACCCAACAATATGTTAAAACTATGTTTGACCATCAAAAATACAATTGTTTGATCGGTGCAGCAAAACAATGTTCTATTTTCTGTTAATAAAATTAGAAACAATATAAAATCCGTTTCTATGTAAATCAAGGGATTTTCAACCTTGCGATAAAATACATTTCGACAGATTCTACAGATGCAGCGGTCGTCAGCATTTTAAATCGAAATTCATCTTTGGCGTTTTCACATATTTTATTTATTTTTAAGCAATGGCATGAAGCATGTTTAAATTTACTTATATAAACCTGAACATTCATTCATACATACAAATACATCGCGTGTTTTAGATTACGTTGCTTATGCAGGAAACGACATAGAATGTCATTCGTACCTACATAAATATTAATGTAAATTATTATTTAATAAATAACACAAATATGAAATATTAAAATTGAAATAATAATATCGTAAATGAGGTAGTTCTATTGATGCCACTCTAATGGCAAAAAATCATCTGTTTAACTGAGCGAATATAAATGTCCGAATTCCTGTTTGTAGAAACAAGATTAATTAATTGTATATAGAGAAGGTTGCATTTACATTAGAAAGACTCTCACGAAAAACATACGGGCGAAAATCGGATTAACGCGTAGGACAACATAAACCGGAAAGGGTCGCCGCTAAACATAAGCGGCTGTAAAACAGAAGGACGAATAAATTCGTTTGAGTTGCTACGTCTGAATCACTAGAAACACACCCGTCCCGTAGACTGTGAAAGAGAAAATCCAAACTGTAACACATGTATATACATTTCGCATGAACAAAATCCAGCATTAACACGAATCACAAAATTACTAAGCGTTAAACAAATGGTTAATAATTTTTGAAAATATTAATCAAATAAATGTAGGGTTTTGTCTACTATTGAGCACATGAAAAGTTATTAGCTAACGTCAAAGTAAATTTACTACGATGCTGATATATTTTAGGCGCATAGCCGAAATGAAATTAGTATTCCTTCCGTAACGTGGGAGCTCAACGGTTGAATCTAACGTTCCTGTCGAAAGAAACTAATTTCGAGCAGTTTTATAGCAAAATTTCATTAATGAACTCGATGTGAAAACCATCTTAGCAAACACCTTCGTATAATTTTCTTGACGACATTACAGTTATTTAATAATAAATAAAAAGTACTGTGCATGCTTTATTATTATCACATGGATTTTATTACATACATGGAGCTTATTCCTTATTTCATGTAAGCACATATTTTTTAGTGGAAATATACCATCAACGTTCATGACTTAGGGCACCGCGACTCTTTTTTGAAAAATAATATATTTCGGTGGCACATTCAATGATTTATTTAATACGCATTCACGTAACTTGCATTGTTCCAAAACTCCCACATAAGTAAGTCGTTCGTTAATACCGCACGTGGCTTCAATAAGTACTATACATGTACAATACTAAATGAGCCTTTGTAATTATAATAACCCTTCTGACACCGAAGCATGCAATATTATCTGACGTCCGCCTAATGCACCGATGCAGGGTGGAAATTGCCATTTACTATCAAATACAAACTTCCTCGGGCGTATTGGGTCTTTTGTGGAATGTAAATAACCGAACGTCTTCAATAAGATAAGTAATATTAAAAATGTTTCTTTTGATGTAATTATTCTATTATTTAATGTGTGAGTATATAGTCTGGATTTTTTTATGATGACTTATGATGACGGGAAAAAGCATGAAATTCTAATAACAATCAAGAATTCCAAGTTTTAATAAAAAAAAGTAGTCACGTAACAATTGACGTGAATTGTGTGTATTGTAATGATTATGAAATAACAAAAAATAACAAATATCAAAATAAAGAAAAATAATGAAATTATGAAATAATGTTCGAACTGATCACCATTTTTTACAAAGCAGTTTCCAAGTTTGTACTGAAATTCTCACGATGTTTCAATGTTTTGGGTGGAGTTAATCTTATTTATGTGCATTTCTTTGCTTTAACTGTTTAAGGTTTATGTACACCTTACTCTTTAGATAGCCCCATTTAAAACAAATTCAAGTTCAAGTTATGGTGATCTCGGAGGCCACTCCACAGCTCCCCTATTGCCTATCCATCTAGCAGGGAAACATTCGTTTCACGGTTTGTTGTTGATCACACCACACACCAAGATTTGCGAAATACGGTGAGCAGGAAGGGCTAAAATAAAATTGACTGACGCCACATGGACGTCAATACCTTCACACTCAAGCTGCTATATGCTGGAGCACCATCTTGCTGAAACCATAACGTATCGCGTGGTAGATGTGGATCTTCATTGTTCACATTTTTCACTTGTCAATGAACCATCGATAAAAAATAGTCCCAGAATGTTATCCCCTACAATTCCTTGGGTTCATATCTTGAAAAATCTATATCAAATTTTAAAGTTGCTTGCACGCTTGCTGTTATAGTTTTTGGTATGTATTAGTCCTTTAAGTTTTTTGATTATATTCCCTCTCCCAACGTCAGAATTATCATCTTTAGGTGGATAAAAAAATTGTTTACTTTCACTTTTGCTGTCATAATGAGATTTGTAAATTTTGACCGTACTTATATGCAAGTTATCTCAGTCTCATGTTTCCTAATCCATAACACATTTTGGAATCTGTAACGACTTCTCTAAAGCATCTACTCTGGTGTGGAGATATGCATATGACCAATAACTGACTGAATTAACTTGAGATCACACGCTCAGCATTAACCTATTACTAAAATTTTGATCTATCTAGAGAATAAATACTGTAAATGTTTTAAGCTGGTACCAAAAAAGATAGATGGTGAGATTTGTTCCCAATTTAGATTGAGTTTTCGGACACTTCTAAATTTAACATGTGAAAATGAAACACTTGAAGTTTGAACAATTAACGTAACAAAATACTCATTTTTAACAACAAATGTTAATTTATATAAAATGTAAATGTACGTAAAACGTAAAAATATTTGTTTAAAACAAATAAAGCACATTGAAATACTAATTACTAACTATCTCATGCGTTACTTAGAAAAGCATTAAATGCAATATTGCAATATATTGATCAAAATTAAATAGCTACATTTTCATTCTCGTAGGTCAGATCAAATCCCTTGAGGAAATTCATTGTGCAACATGCAACCAATTGTTTACACGTCTATTATAATTCCCAGGCGTGGATATACAATGAACTGGTCTCGCCGCAAGTAAGACAAGTATACCAATCTGAAAATTACATTTTTACATCTTTTTTATTATTATTCATTATTAATTATCTTATTATCATATAACATAGAAAATTATTTGTTATTGTTTTTTTTCCTGTATTACAAGTGTCGTTTCTCTTAGTACAATCTACTTGAATAGATGGTGGACATCATATGTGTATGCATTTTTGCTCTACACAAAACCTAAATAACAATATAACTCAGGAATTATCAGGAAGCAAATAAATGAAAAATAAGCATTTATATTGTTTTACAAACGTTTATTATGTTTCTAACAAACTTCAAACTTATTTAAAAGAAATAGGATGTCAAATAATATTATAGAGTATATGATTCCTGTGAATTACTTAAATAGTTACGAGCGCTTTCGGGGATACCATGATATGCTTAATACCTCTATAAATTTATCACTATGGTATATTGATAAAATTATTATATTTAGATAATTATTGTACCATTTTTTGATGATATAGATATATATATATATATATATATTCCATTTCTTATTGTTGTTTGCAATTTTTATAACGAGGACTTATGGACAGCCTCAGACATAGAAAATCAGGAGTTTTGTTTAAATAAAATAATTTAAATTTAAAACCTTGGATAAAAACAAAGTTCAACTGCGAAACTTTAACTAGAACTGTGATCCACAATCAACAATCGCAAACGCTTAAATAATAAATCAAAAATATATCCACGTCCAATTTTCCATCGATACATTATTTTTTGAATCAACGTAATAGCTACTTCATTCAAATGGTAACCAAATCAACAACATTCTGAATAGCAGTATTTGCGTCAACGCATATTAGATTTTATTGAGTAGTTAAATTAAACGTTAATTAAATCATTGCAAGTGCACTTGTTCCTTTCAACTAGCAATAAACCGGTTGCCATCATGTTAAATTCAATATTAATTTAAAAAATTATCTCATTACTGCAGTTTGATTTAAAGGCACATAACGCCACTAGTTTGGTAGTATTGGTTACCCGGGTTCTGGTGTGAGTAGAAATGCCCTGAATTAACGCATGCAACATTTATTGATCCAAACAAAGTTAATTAAGGTCGTAAGATTTTACAAATAACAGGAACATGTGGGTGTTTATGAATGAATTACTCCCAGTTAAATGATATAATTTCTCTTCGATTAAAGCAGAGGGTGAGTACCCTTTTACGGAAATACAGTTTCAAGGGTTCAGGATCCTCGGTAATTGTGCGTCAAAAGTTCAAATGTGCTAACATTTCGACCATGTGACATTCATAGGCGTTGGTTGTGTAATTGGATCTGTGCATAATCGCCCATTTCAAATTTTACTATTTCGCTTATTAACAACAATTTTATTCTAAATATAGCCTTGAGTACCAGGTTAAGCTTTTAGGTATAATAAAATATGATAAGATTTAATGGGAAATTCGTTTGTTGCAAATATTAAAATTAAATCCTACGTCAAAATATACACTATTCAAAAAAATAAAAGTAGTAACTTTTTTGAACTGCTAACGACATTTTTATATTTTATGAGATTTGGATCAAATTTGAAATATGTAATGATCCATTATTGTACTAACATGTGCAACAATAAAGTGGTTGAAATCAAATTAAATTAAAAAAAGTCTGACAACTTGGCTAATTTGTACAAATTGTGTTAATATCTAGTGTGGCTTCCACGTGCTTGCACAAGTGTTGGGTAGCATCGTGGCATGCTACAAATAAGCCCTCGCAAAGCATCTTCGGGAAAATGTCCCATTCTTCAACTAAGGCCTGTATCAACTGTTCAGTTGTAATTAGAGGATTTGGACGCCATCGGACACGTTTCACTAATTGATCCTAATTATTTGATTGGATTCATGTCTGCGCTGCATACGGACCAATTCATTTTACGCATATTGTGATCATCATGATAATCAGTGACGATTTGAGCATCGTGAGGTCTGGTATTATCTTGCATAAAGATAAAATTTTAACTAACATTTCCTCCTGGGATCATTTGACGCTATACAATCTCGTGAATGTACCTTCCAGCGGTTACTCGCCATTGCGAATAACAACAATGCTGCTGCGAGTGTTTATTCTCCACCCCACACCATCATGGACCCACCACCAATAGGGATGGTTTCATACTCTTGGCATGAAACGTTCACCAGACTTCCTCCAGACTCTTATACGCCATCATTACCTGACAGAACCATGAACTCATATGAACTAAAATGTCGTAAAATGACGAAGATGACGAAGCCAGTGTAAGTGTTCCCTTCCAAGTTCAAATCTTCTTCGACGAGGTTCTATGATCAATTTGCAGGCCGTCTTGCTCTCAAATCTGCCTCTCTTACCATACTGCGTAGGTTTGGTCGCTAATTCTTGTTTGTTTTGCCTTCACTAGATCATGTCCCTGTACCTGCTTGCCTTATTACGGTACTTGTTGGTCGATCATTTCCAAAGCTTCCACAAAGTTCCCTACAGAACACCAAGCTGTTGGGCAACACGACATATAGGATATTCACATATGGCATATGTGAATACCCTTCAAGTAAAGTTACGTTCTACTAACTTCTATCGTTGCTGAGCCCCAGCTCTTTTAAATGTTTGTGCAGTGTCAAACCGCTGCTTTTATTTTTTGAGTAGTGTATTATAATTTAGCAAAAATGCAATAAATTCGACATTAACACAAATAGCCTCACATATAATTTTCGGCCAATTCCTTCGTGATAATTACCATTCATTGGGAAACTATAGTCAACCAGTTCACGCACACACACACACAAATGGATTACATTACAAATTAATTAATGCAACCCCCTCATCTACAGGATTTACGAACCAAGATTGTAACTGTCACTCCACGATGAATACATTCATGCAACGCAATACAAGAACAAAAGAGCCCAATACATGGCGATGCCTATGTCCATGTCTATGTCTACACCTTGGCAGTAAACGGGACACATTAGTGAATATTCAAACGATGAAAAGGAGAAAATCTATTCCACAATATACAAACTTATCAGGTGTGTCCAAAAATTCGACGAAAAGGGTCCAGTAAGTTACATCAATAATTTTAACTGCAAGTCTTTATAGTACTAGCTTAGCTCGCGGAAAAGGCCTCTGCATATATGTGGAAGTAAAAGTGCGCGGTTATTCCTGTCTAGATGGCGGTAATATTTCCACACAAAATGATTGTCACTTATCTTTGCATGACTCGATGCAACTTAGGCGAATGTATGTGGTGGTCTGATGAGCCCAAATATAGAGCGATACAGCTGTCATCACCTTAATACATCCCTTGAAATTAATTTTCAACTATAACTCTCTAAATAAATTAACGGCGGAGTGGCAATGAAAACTTCTTGGCGTGAGCCAATTGTTTCCAACGAATCACTGATAACAGTAACAGAAACAATATTGTCAAACAAATCTTATTAATAATATTTCTAATAATAAAATGGAGCAAAATAGTATATACTGATTAGAAACAATAACAAAATTTAATAGGAAGGATATATACATCCATACAAATTTTATTTAAAAAATCAAGAAACCAAAGCCAGCGGTGCAGAATCCAACGCAGCATAAAAGATGTATATACGGGAATATCATCATGCAAGGGCAAATCGTCGGCAAACACGGCAATCGAGGAAGGTGAAAAGGCACATGAAAGATATATCAGCGTTCTAGCGGACTCCGCAATTCGCCCAAGCAAGGTTCATCCGCAACGTGTCTCGGCATTTTTGCATAGTATATAATAAAATGCATTGTATTATATTATTATGTTTACAATAGTCTTGCATCCATACTTGTTCAATAAAATAATTTTTAAAAACTTGTTTGCACGGTCAGCTATATTTTCAATAACAAACACATACTCGTATTGCAAATGCCAAAGTATTTACAAACATTCAAAATACCACAAGAAACAACTGAGAGCACTCAATGTTACCTGAGATAATATAACTTTCTAAGAATTTAGAATGGTAAAACAATTAATTAATAATATTTACTCTCTTCGAGCACCTCACTTCGCATTAGCTCTGAGAACAACTCTCTACGAAGGAGATCCCCGAATGACTTTGAGGACAAAAAGGACCAGAAAGAAAATTATACGTAAGGAATTCATTTTATTAATTTAACGATTTCGAATTGTTATGAATACCAGCAGGCAGGAAAACAATCCGTAGCGGATTAATTTTATTTAATTAAAATATTCCTCACACAGTGAGATAAGATCTAGCGGATTGATTTATTTAACCATTTATTAAAAACAGCACACCATGGGAATAGGCTGTAAGGGGTATTTCGATTTTATTTGAATGTGTTTGCACGCGGTACATTATTTTTGTTTCAATACAGTAAACAATTTAATTGAGTGTTTGGTGGACAGCAACCGGAATTGTCCATTTTGATTTTTTGGAAACGGGTTAAATCATCTCTGCTAACTTGTATTGTGAACATATTCAGCGAGCACAAACAGCACTCATCCGAAAATAGCATTCTTTCATCAGTCGAAAGAATGTGGCATTCTTACAGGATAACACCATGCGTCATATCATATAAACGCGTACACAGCTTTTCTTACCTGGGAGTCCTTATAACCAAAGAAAACATCAACGAAATAGAGGCAAGATTAACAAAGGGAAACAAGACAACATGAGTAGTGAACAAATTAAGTTCGAAACATTTATCAAGGAATACAAAAAAAAGAATTTATACATAGTTAGAAAGATGGGAAAGCAAGAGGCTAAGAAGAATTTACAGCGGCAAAAAATCGAGCAAATATGGGCGAGAAGGACAAATGCGGTAATAAATCAGGTCTACAAGCTAATATAGTGGAAATAGTGCAAGCGCAATAGTTACATTGGATACGTCATGTGGAGATACTGTCACAAAGCAGAATGACTAAAACAGAGTTGCGAGGTGGAATACTAGGACCAAGATGCAGAGGAGGATCAAGGAAAGCGTGGTTGCCTGCAATGGAAGAAGACATAAGACTGTTAGGTATAAGGACAGCAGGACAGGGATAGGTGGAGAAAGACAATAAAGCACACCATAGGCTTTAAGGCTTATACGATATATGCATACACTCTGCTGGACACAAAATTTGGGACATTTGATTTTTTCTGAATGTGTTTGCCTACTGCGATCTTTCTAAAGGAATTATGTTATTTTACGATACCTTTAAGCATTATTTGTAAAGAAATTTACACACTTTATTTAATAAAAAATTAAAAATTAACAATTTAATGAAATGTAGGAAAAACATAGTAACACTTAAACAAGAAAACAAAGAATATTTAACACCCAACAACGCATCGATTTCGAATGTTTAGTAACGAGTATTTCCCCCTCCCCCTGCTGGTCTCAGTGCTTCTAGCCATAGTGGCATGTTTCGTATCAAGTTAGCTATCACATCTTGGGGCAACTGTTTCCATTCCTCCTTAAGAGCAATTCGTAGTTCTAAAATGGTATCAGGAACATATTCAGTGTCTACTTCATCCCATATATGCTCTATCGGATTCATATGCGGACTTCTTGCCGGTCATGCTAATCTAGGGACAGTAACTTCATTTAAATATATAACGTTTCCGGCAGTGTGCGGACGATCGCATATATATATATATATATATATATATATATGCATTGTCCTGCATAAAAATGAAATTTTCGCCTATAAACTCTCTTAACGTAAATCACAACTCATCCGTGAACAGAACATATCCCCATTGTTCCGCTGTCCAGTTCCTATGTTTCATAGCAAAGCTCTGTCTTCGATGATGCGGAAGCTCAAACTGTGAGGTAAGGCCAAAAGTCCTTAATCATACCTTGATTTCGCAAAACACACATAAGCATAAACCGATCATTTCATTATTTTCATTATTTTCCAGTCAGTTGTTTTTGCATGTTTGCTTGAAAAGATATTTTATTGTTATTAAAGTTATTGAATCATTCAAAAATACAGTTTTTTTTTAAATTAAAAAATCAAGTATCCCAAATTTCGTGTCCAGGAGTGTATATAACTATATTTTATTTTAATTTGTGTATCTTAATTATTCTAATTTCGTTTTCAGTTTTTACAAGGTGGTTCGGTACGCTGCTCTTCACCATTTCGTGGTACCCGGGAGTAACGGTAGATGGTGACGTCAACATCGGCTACTTTTCATGGCAGATATAGTCTTCTGTTTTCTTATTTCCCTCTTGATTTTTTCCTCTTGCCTCTAATTCTGGTTTTTAGTTTTTTTTTTTTATTTTTTTGTAAATGCTTTTAATTTAATGTCGCCAGTAATTATATTCTTCAATGTTTGATTACATTTATCACTATTTATTGTTATTTTCTTCGTTTCTAGATATTTTTCGAGAGCGACGACGTGAACTCTTCTGAAGCCAGCGAGATACTTGTTTATCATATTGGCGTCCTTAATTACGAAATCGCGTACATGCTTACAACCAATCGCCAGATAACATTTATTTTTAAAACATTTTCCTTGGCTATAGTAGTATACAAATTTATTTGCAAATAATTAACACGATATTATGTTGTATTTCCCACCCCCTTTAATTAACTACCCAACCTGCCCAGCGAACTCGTTGCGATAAGGTAATTCTTTCGTAGTTTTGTCAATATCAATTTAAATTTATTACTTCATAAAACATAGTCGTGGAAAACAGACATATGTACATCGTATGTAATCATAATAAAATTGACACAGACATTCAACTTAAACAAAACGCGACTAAACAATAGATGGTTGCAGCTTACGTTATAAAAGTTTCCTTTATGAAAGTAGGATGATTTATTCTACATCATTTCTACCGCACTTACGAAAACATATTAGATAAATCATTGTCAAAACTTCACAATTCAGTTATATACCATGTGAACAGTTTTATATTGTTTCTATTGAATTTCTTCAAGGTAAGTGCAAGTCTTTGAACATGAACATGAAATGACACTTTAAATTCAAATGAATGAGCATATATACGACTGATATTGTCATATAGTTCATTAAACATCAATAACAGCTACAAAACTAAGGCTTTACGATACCAGGACATCGCATTTTGAAGGTGGTGAATACCCATACACAGAACATATGTAAACTGCATGCAAAGTCATACCTTACCTCAGCTTTTAATATTGTTGG
Organism: Geotrupes spiniger; assembly: GCA_959613385.1. NCBI lineage: Eukaryota > Metazoa > Arthropoda > Insecta > Coleoptera > Geotrupidae > Geotrupes > Geotrupes spiniger. The sequence goes on from OY390732.1 coordinate 32,175,265, forward strand.
ACCATTGTTTGTATATTCCATTATATGGAGTAGAGTATATGCATTATGTCGATGTTTGTGGGCTCACCAATTAAATCCCGCAATCAATTTCGTGTAAATATGTCAAATGTAACATCACAAATACGAGCTCTTGCAGTGGCTATTCAAAACAGCAGCCCTATTCATCACCCGACACTGCCCTTTACATGGAATATGATGGAATAAACTGTGTAGTATAAATAAGCTAAAGCTTTATTCGATAAAACGTGCAAATTGTATATGCACAGTACACCAGCCTGCAAATAATTCAAATAATAAAAAATACTGCTTTATGTTAATATACAAATAGAATTAATCCCTTTTTTACACGACATTATCTTATATGGTTTTATGATGTTATTATACATGGTTTTGAGATATTAGTACGTACGCTAAGGATATTATCTGTAGATATTTTTTTAAGAAAAACATGCATAATCACATAAAGAGAACCATAAATAGAGGTACTAAAACAGCATGCGAAATGTAATAGATCATTATTATATTCAGACAAAATTATTATTTTTTAAAACCTCAGTAACTAGACTAGGGATAAAGAAATATTATAGTGAATACAACGTATCACATTTATTATGAATAATGAAAGTAATTATTTGAATACGATAAATCTTACATTCGTCATTATTACATGGTTAATTGTAGGATGCCCGGGTCCCTATGACTCCCTGATCCTGGGAATTTTACCATATCATCCCTCCCCCATCCCATCGCCATCCACATATATACAATGCCATGAGGAAAGTTTTAAGTTAATATAAACCCATCCATGTTGGGTGCCTTATATTATATTAAAATGAGGTTAACACGGTGTTCAATGTTTTGATGAAAAAGGATGAAGAATAATAAATCACTTTGATTTCTATGGAAGAGATTATGGATTATCGCTAGAATCGCATTCGGCTACCCAATAAGTGAAAACCCTAAGTAAAATGAAATGTCCATTAAAATTTTTAACCCAACATTATAGAAATTTGAACGTAACACTGGTCTACAATTATGTTGAGGTTGGATGTTCTAAGCGTTGAAATAGCAAAAAAATCAAATTTAGATATAGCAGTAGTGTTAAATACTGTTTAATTTAAAAAATAAAAAAATGGACGGCAATTTATTCACAACTAAAAACTGAAACAATGTTCTGATTCTGGAATTTTTTATCAAATTTTAATTACTTGAAGTGAATTGTTTATGGGAGAACGCAAGGAATACGTGAGGTTAGTACGTCGATAATTCTTTGATGTACTAAATAATCATATTTGACATATTTAAAAAACGAAAATATTCTGAACTGAAATACGTAAGGGTTTGTACAAGTGTGGACATGGTACACTCAAACGAACACATTCTATATGATTTGTCAAGGTTTTTTGTTGCCATGCGAAAGGTTATTCACATTGTTGTTGTAAAAAATGTTAACGTATATATTTTTAATTCATCTTTATATCAAGAACACTGGTATAGATAAAGTTATTGATTATCAAATTGTTTGAAACCTCTTTGGCATATGACCAGAGAATATTCATATCAACAGCATCTTCACTTCACACAATGGTGAAAATAATGGGACATTTAATTTGTACTTGCTTGAACTATAACAGCTTCTAACAGAAAAATACAAACCATCACGATTTTCAGAATTTAATTTCAGATGAAGATGTTTGGCAATTGTTTTGCCTACACTGTGTGTTTAGAAATAATTATAAGATAACCTCCCCCATCGTTCATAATTTGTGCCATATATAGGTTAAGTTCACTTGTAATTCATTTCTGAAGAAGCCACTGATTAGGCAAATAATTGTCAAACATTTTTAATTGAAATTAAGAGCAACAGATATAATCAGGAAAATAGGGAAGGGCACAGAAAACATTGAGGAAAAAGTTCAAGTAGTGAACTCGAAACAATTAACCACCACAACTAAAATATTAATAAGTGCTATTCTGAAAATTGTTTAAAATGTAAGATTTTAAAATAAGAACTTTTGGGCACGTTTCTATTACGATTCGTGCAAAATGGAATACAAAATAATATTTGACGGCGCTTTTTAAAATTTTTTCCATATAGTTTGTTCTAAAAAAAGGGCTCCGCAAATCCATTCTACAGCGCGTATAACAAATCTTAAATTATTGAAAAGCGAAAGATCTAGGGACTTATCGAACGGAATTAAACGAATTAAAATACCCTATTCACTAAAAATGAATTGTGAGATTTCTTCTTCAGTTTAAATGAACGATTGGCCATCCAATGCAATCGATCATTTTACTCCAACTCAACCCTTCAACGGATTTTTTTGATCACGTTCCTATATATTAACTAACGCGTCCTCTAAACACAAAATAGATCATCAATAGATTGAAACGTACAATAGTACAATGCGTACTATACGTACAATCTCGATGTAATTCACAACCTCTTACTAAGTTAACCTCTATAATAGAATTAGTTTAAAAATCGTCTCTTTCCTTAATTAGAATTGTCATGATAACCTTCAATAGAAAAGAAATATTGAAATATTTATATTCGGCAAAATTAACATAAAAGTATGGTAATACGAAGGATCTCTAATAGAACTATAAATAATCATTTTCGACCAAATTACTCTCATAAATAATGGTTTTTAATAAAATTAAATGTGCGGGCAACAACAAAATCTAAAGTCGACATGTAATAGAGTTATCGTTAAATCATCAACCATATTTAAGGTGAACTTTTCCGTTATAAGATGATAATGAAATAATTTATATTAAATTAATATGGTTCTTTTGAAAATGTAATTCGTAGAATTATTCTGCTTACTCGTTTTACAGAAATCTTGTGTATTGTGCTCGAGAAACGCTCGACTGTATGTTAACATTAATTTTCATACAGTTCTTTAACTTAATATATCACGATAAATATACCATCTCAATGATATTGCGAAATTGTCGTCACTGCTAAACAGAAATTTTATGTTCAAGAGACGAATAATGCGGTTTCTCATATGGCGTTGTCATTCATTCATGCGACAATAGTTGAATATCATTACACCAGGTATAATTGTGGTAGTTCATATTGCCTATGTATCTTGTGACTGTCCGGAAACATTTTTTTTCCGACTATACCTATGTAACATAGGTTCTCTGATTTTAAAGCATTCTTGGTTATGCCTAATGTAGCAAACATATGAATTTCTGTTTAATGGTTGTTCATATAATACACAAGGTAGTTGACAAGTCACTAAGCTATACAATCAGTTTGTATCAATATATATTCGAGTCCAACTTTGCCAAACTAGTTGTAAACTGACTTTAGAATTGTGCTGCGTACTGCAATTCACAAACCATATCGTTGCCCGTGAAGCATTGAAGTCGTGTCCGGAAAATTACATTGCAACTTTGCTGGTAATTTCTGGTTTGAATTCACTTAATTCATTATTTCAATATTGTGGTAATAATCTGCGATTTTATACTTTTCAATGGTTAATAATGTTATATTTGTTCAATATTTGGATAATTCATACGTCAGTTCGATAAGTCCATAGCCTCGCTTCGCTTTTCAATAATTTAAGATTTGTTATACGCGGTGTAGAATGGGTTCGCGGAGCGTATGGATCTAATACAAAATCAAATTTCTACCACTTGAACAAACTTTATGGCAAAAAAAATGTTTAGTTTTAAAAAACGTCATCAAAATATTATGTGGTATTCCTTTTTAATACGAATCGTAATAGAAACGTGCCCAAAAGTTGTTATTTTGAAATCTTGCATTTTAACCAATTTGCAAAATAGCTCCTATTAATATTTTAGTTGTACTGGTCAATTATGTAATCACTTACTTACTTAAGCTAAAGCATCTGCCTGAGTTGGGTAAGATTGCTTATATTTTGTTTGTTTCAATGTCTTGTTTCGAGATAAGTCAGTCCTTGGACTTTTTCCTCTTTTCTGTGCCTTTCCCTATTTTCCCGATTATATCTCTTGCTTTGTAAATTCTCCTTGGTATGTTTGGACTTGTTTATTGTGTCGATGTGATTCCGCCATCTTAGCCGCTCTTTGTGTTTCTCAATCGGTTTTGCCTTCAGTATTTATCCGTGCGTTTCTTGTCTTGTCCAAGCTGATTCTATCTTCTATTTTTCTTAATGACTATAATAGCCAACTATTTAAGATTATCGCAATTTAATTTCAATTGAAAATGTTTGAAAATTACTTCGCCTACTCAGTGACTTCTTCAGAAATGAATTACAAATGAACTTAACCTATATATGGCACAAATTATGAACGATGGGGAAGGTAATCCTAATTAATTATTTCTGAAGAAGACACATTTTGTTTGTATTTTTCTGTTGGAAGCTGTTATAGTTACATTCACCACTGTGTGAAGTGAAGATGCTGTTGTTATGAATCTTCGCTGGTTATAAGGCAAATAGGTTTCAAACAACTTTCAAGGATAGTAAATAACCTTATCAATACCAGCGTTCTTTACATAAAGAAGAATTAAAAATATATACGTTAACATTTTTTTACAATAACAATGTCAACATTTTGTCTTAGCAAATCATATGGAATTTGTTCGTTTGAGTGTACACACTTATACAAATCCTTACGTAGAAGATTGTGAATTACATCGAGATAAATCTATTGGACGTTTCATCCTTTGAAGCTCAAGAGTTCGTTGCATTGTTTTGTATTCATTACAACAAAATTCTAGAGATGCCGTTAAAGGTTGATCGATTGAATTGGATGGTCAATCGTTCATTTAAACTGAAGACGAAATGTCACGATTATTTTCAGTGAACGGGGTCTCTATTACAGTAAAGAGTTACATAATTGGTCAGATGAAGGATAATGTTATCAATCGTTAAGTTAAGAGTATGGATGGAAGGTTGACAAACTACCATTCGTGACATATTGAAGGTTAATTCTGTTGAGTGTTTAAGATTCTGTGTTCTGTTCCTCCTCAAATGAAGAGACAATGTCTTCATTTGAAGGAGACCTTCGATAGAATTGTATTGAACGCGGATAGTTTGACGTTAATTACATTGAGTGTTCAAGACCCCGCGTTGTTCTATGGAAGGAACACAATTGTCGTTTCATTTGAAGGTGAATTGAATTGAATCTCACAGACAAGTTAAGGCAATATCTACTGATATTCATATTAGACGTTATGTACATCTAGTCGAATTGGCATAAGGAACTAACCGCCAGCACACGAAAAGAAAGGTTATAGAAATTTAAAAAAATAGTATAATGTTAAGCTCATCTCAAAAGAAAAATAATAATAAATAATTGTTCGTAAATATTCCTTCCCAACTTCTTGCGTTTTCTTAAATACTTCAGATAACTTTTTTCTTGAAATCGTTCCATCAGGAGATGTTTATGAAAACATTTTCTGTTCGTTAAACGTATGAATACATACACACGTATCCATAGCCGAAGAAATTCATCTTTGAAATAAATGATTACTGCAAATGAACCTGTACTCTGAACGATTAATTAAATATGTTAACAACTGCTTCAAAGAAAGAAGTCAACAACAATACCATTTCACAAGGGAGTAGTTATGTAATGTAATATGCAACATGCAACGTAAACCCCTAACAGACAGTATTAGGAGTATGTGCTTCTAACTTTACAGAACTGTAATCAAAATGCACAGAGTCGACCTTTATGATCTTAATTAACGACCAAGAATTCAACATACGTTGATACTTTAAATATTTACGTAGTAGATAATTACGAACATTTCTAATACGGATATCGTACAGTAGAATTTCCCTGCACGGTTTCAATTCATTAATCCGACTCGATGCTTTGTACGTCGTTCATATGCAGAACAAACGTGAAATCAGTTTCCAACTTTTGCTGCTATAAAGTTTGTAGTCAATTGTATTGAAATAAACGATCGCGCCCTGTGTTTGATGTCTTTTGAGCCGCCTCTGACGTTTTCTATAGAAAATTATGCGAACGCGAAATAATTGCAACGACTGAAACCTCAACGTTATGTTTTAAGTACAATATAAAGAGTTGAGAGTACAACTGACCTGGGTGAATATTTTAAATTCGAGTTTCAATTAAAATAGTGAGACAATTTTATTTTAAATAAAAACTGTAACAATGTCTCATTACCTACAAATTTAAAGTTTTGTTTTATTTTGTTTGCCAAACAAGTTTAAATTGGCCAAGTTGGGGTAGGTGCGAATTGTTTATGGTATTGAATTTTCGATTGTTTTATAACAATAAAATTAAGGTAATAATAGTAACATACCTTATTTGATAACTATGTTTGGTTTAGTAGAAATTTATCCTAGAGATATTTATGAAATTTAAAATACAAACGCTCAATAATTACTTGTTCCTTAATCAAAGTCTCGTCTAGGCGAGACAGTAATTATAAAATATTCCGGGTAAGGACTAAAGACAATTGCATCACTTGTTGTTTCAACAATACTTCAAAGAATTCGGTTTTAATAAATTGCATTCAACTTAATGAATTCAAGTTACAGCTGTCTACGGTTTTCTGTGTTGGTAACGAATATTTGTAAACTACGTATATAATTAACTTTAAAACAATTCTACACAATATTATGCGTCGTAAACTGCTCTATAAATACATTGTGCAAAGTGCAATGTAAATGATTTTGAACTTTTGATTCACAGTTAAGCAAATAAAAATTGCACATGTTCAATATTGATAGGTATTTCGATACTTGGCTTCAATTAATTCGTAGTCAAAAGGAACTGTAATGTTAAGATCATTAAATAAATTTAAGTAGTTTTATGGATATTTATGGAAAAGTATTGACAAAAATCCCAAACTCTCGAAATATGTCCGCTTATAAAATTTGAAAGTGAAAATATTAATGAAAGAAATTTTTCATATATTATAAATATTTATTTGAAATAATCTGTGTTTATCTTATTATATTAATTATATAGCTTGTAAATACTAGAAAAAAAAGTATTCGCAGCTATCAATTTATCACTCTTAACCAACAAGAGGCAGCCCCATATTGAAGTATAAAATATATTTACACGGAAACTGGGGCTTCCTCCAATACATTTTTTCGTTGACAAATCCCATATCATACCCTCTCAGTATCAAAGCTGCCCTTGATTTCTACGTTTTATTAAAATAGTGACAGGTGTCGGGTATTTTATCCGGAGTTTGACCCGGAAATAGAATTTCTTTTCAGGCATATGTTACACTAAAAACTAAATCAAATATCTTATAACGGAGACGAGATGGAACGTTATTTATATTTATATTTATTACAAATTTATAATCGTTTGCGTTACTTCTAACCATACGCAACATCAGTTTTAAAAACTCATTCAGAAATATTAAATGTATCTGGTGTATATGTCAAAATGTTCAGCTTGTAAAATATCTTCGTGCATGAACACATTGTTTCACGAACCGAAATAATCCTTGTTCGGCTTTACGTAATCTAGATGTTACACACAAGCACGCTTGATCACGGCTGAAAATGCTTTATAAAGTGCTCGAACACAATGATACAAGTTTCATATAATTTCTAATATTTACTTAATTCAACTATGCTTTGCAGATTTCATAAATAGTGGTTTGCGTAGTATTTGCACTGTGCCTATACTTGCGGTGTGTACATTTGAAACGTTGTATACGTAAATTAAACTTTGTCACAGCGGAAAATAACAATCAGAAATAAGAAACTATTCAAATGTAATTTAACTAGTTTGAAATAGATTTAAGGATTGAATATTTGAAATGCATATAAGTTTGTAGAACTATATCATAATGTCAAAATTTAGAATAACAAAATGAACGTAAACTAATATCAAATGAATCACAAAATCATGTATCTTTGATACAATATAATTGCCGAAAGTATAGTTAAATAATAATAATAAAGCAATGCACTTCATGTAGTGCTCTTTAAGTTGAACTTTTCCTTCAGCCTTCGCCACCTCATAAGAAATGCTGCAAATGGGTTCAGTCCCAATAAGTTTTTTGTAGTAATTCTGATGCCCTGAGACCAACATCATTTTTGGTGGCACAGCATCCATTGGGCAATAAGGCTGCTTGGCTGTCTGTGTAAATCCAGATGATCTTGCCTAGAAGACAGTTTTGTAGTATCCTAACTGAACATGCAATAGCTATGATCTCAGCTTGGAATACGGTGGGAAACGTTCCCTGTTTTAGAATCATGCGAATAGCATTACAGTAAGGTATCTACCATTGCTTCGTCAAATTAAAGATTTTGTTTCGGTTTATAAACTTTGTCAAATTTATTTAAAAGATATTCTATTATTGGTTTTATTTTGAAAAGTCGACTTGCGTTTTCTGACGTTTTTTCATTATCAGCAAAAGTAAGGATTGTAGTATTTGTCTGAATCTATTTCGAATCATGACAATGGTGTTTCAATGTGTTGAATAATTTCAATAATCGTTTATACTATTTTTTTCACTTATCCCATTAAATTATTTCAATAAGAAAATAACTTCACTTCGGAGACTGTTGCATCTTCCCCCTGTATTGCGCACATTGTGCACATTTATATTTCTGGATATTTTCCATATGATATCTATTTGTTTATGTTACTTATAATTCAAATAATCCGCTCTAATAAATAAATCCACCTTCTGGAATATTTTCTAAATTTACATTGATATGACTAAAATTTTGGATTGAATATATTGTTGAATTATTTTGTTCGTTTTCCAAATCTATATCTTCGGAATCGCTACTTTAAGATTTCCTTACAAGTGGTAACGTTTATGTTTTTATGTTACTAGTAATTCTGAATCGCTTTGACTATCATTTTCAGCCCAGATAATATATCATCAGCAGAGCATTCAAAATAGTCTTCTTCAATTATAAAGAAGGGTAAACAATTAAATTAATAAAACAATTAATTAATTATTACAAAGTGTAACCAAAGAGTAACCAAGCTTTATTATAAACCCATCCATGGCGTCTAGTTTTCGAACAAAAAATCTGGTAGCCGTTGACCAATACGTCAACAGCTAACAGATTTTATATAAGAAAAACGTAGTAATACGTTAACGTAAAATGTTAAGATAATCTTTGACTTCCTTCCTGTTCAGTGTTACTACCTTATAAAGCTTCTGGAACACGATATTATGTTCAATACCAGTGATTCCCAAAGTTTGCGCCGCGGCTCCCCTTGGCGCCGCGGTGCCGTCATAAGGGCGCCGCGAAATATTCAATTAAACAATTCGGCAATTTTCTTGGAAGTTCCAATTCTCGAATTTTTGCGCCAACACTCGTGTACGCTGCCAAAATTCCAAGAATTTAGCAACTTTCAAGTCTTTCATTGTTTTCTTTCCAATCCGCATCTTTTGAAACGGGTATACCCCGATTACCCATTAGGTGCATCTCCACACAAGTGCGCGAAGTTTGAATAGAAGTTTTCTATTGGTGGAATTTCTCAATCCCAAAACACGCAACTACAAAATTCGGCAATCGTGATTGCGTTCCGGTGTTTTTTAATTTGTATGTAGCGTGTGAAACTGGCTGTTGACGCCGAGACCACGCCTTTTCTGCATCTGTTCGTTAAACGTGATATAGTGCGCAAGCACGGCTTCCCCATCCATGCTTTAGTCACTAAAGCTTGGGTGGAGAGCTAGCCACGGAGCGTGCGTAGCGCAGTAGCAAGTCGCATTTCAGTTTATTCCTTGTCACCATCTCAGTGCTCGCATTCGTTTTTGTTTGTTGGAGTATCAACTAACTTAATAGTGTGGTGGTTAAGTTATTTTCCAAAAGTTATTTTTCTGATCACCCTAAAAATTGACAAATTAAACTTGAATGATAAAGATAGTGCTGAATCTAGATAGGACGTTCCACAAACAAGTGGCAAGGGTTCCGAGAAGCGAAAATGTCATAAATATAACAACAGTTATTTGGATTTTTTCTTTACATCAATAAACGAAAATAATAAAGAGAGACCACAGTGTGTATTGTGTATGAAAGTTTCGGCACCAGAATGTATGCTTCCAAGCAAGTTAAAAAGACATTTAGAAACCAACTATTCTAACTCTGTCGGAAAACCTCGTGACGTTTTTACCAAAAAGTTAATTGAATTAAAACAATAAAAAGGCAGCATTTATAAACATATATCAAAGCCAAGTAATAATGCTTTGCTAGCATCATACAAAGTTGCATATAGAGTTGCTAAGTGTAAAAAGGCCCATACCATCGCAGAGCAACTCATTCTACTGGCTGCTGTAGATTTAGTGAACATTATGATTGCCGAGCCAGCGGAGAAACTACTTTCAAAAGTCCCTTTGTCTAACAATACCATTAGTCGCAGAATTCAGAACATGGGGAAGAATCTCAATATGCAATTAATTGAAAAATTAAAAGGAACTGAATTTTGATTACAACTCGATGAGATAATACACAGATAATAATAAGGACGCACACTTGATTTGTTACGTACGGTTCTTAGATGGTAATTCAATCGTTGAAGACCTTCCCTTTTGTAAAAGTATTACTGGAAGTACAAAGGCTAACGATTTGTTCGAGATCCTGAATATATCTATGGTTGAAAATAATTTAGAATGGACAAAGTGCGTTGGTGTTTGTACTGACGGTGGTCGTTCGATGTCCGGCTCTTAGGAGGATTGCAGGTGCTTATTCGAAACAAAGCTCCAGATTCACTTTGGACCCATTGCATCATTCACAGAGAAGCACTTGCATCAAAGTATATGAGTCCTCCACTAAATACACAGTGTTAAAAAAAGTGTCACAAACTTTAATGGCTGATAGTATGGCCCAAAATATGCCGAAAAGTCTTAATGAACATGGGTCCGCAAATGGACGGTTTCTGAGATACCATTGTTTTTATTTCCACAATACGCATCTTTTAGACAAAATTTCTTTGAACCAAAGGCAACAAATGTGGTCTCTAGCGCATGTTTCGATTGCCGTTAGAGAGTATCTACACGGAACTTTTGGACGAAGATACACAGGAAGGGGCGCAGACCTGTATAATGACCTGCAAAATAGCCCGATTTAAACCCCTTGATTTCTTTCTTTAGGGATATTGGGATATTTGAAAATGTTAGTGTACGCTACGCCTGTAAATGATCTTCCGGAACAACGAGTATAGCAAGGATGCCACCAAACCCGAGGTCTTTTCGAAAGAGTTCGAAAGTCCTCGCCACCTAGGTGTGGTAATGTTCCGTATCTCCGAAACCGTCCATTTGCGGACCCATGTTTATTAAGATTTTTCGACATATTTTAAGCCATATTATCGGTCCTCAAAGTGACACTTTTTAACACCCTGTATTAGAACGTGTGGTAAATATAGTAAACTATATAAAAATTCGACCACTGAAAACAAGATTTTTTAATGTGTGAAGATAGGGGAACTGGATACACATCTTTGTTGTACTACTGCCACTTACGATGGCTCTCTCGTGGGGGTCTATTGTCTCGTACGTTCTAATTACGGCAAGAAATATATGCTTTCCGTGAAGAAGAAAAACATGAGTATGCCAAACACTTTGTGGAAACAGACTTTTTGATTAAATTCGCATACCTATGTGCTGTTTTCCTTACAAGGACGCAATATGCACATTTTAGCAAACAGAAAAGATTTCAGCTTCCAGAAAAAAACTACAGCTACGAAAAATAAAAATTAATGAAGAGTGTATCAGTGATTGTTTGCCCTTGTTGCACCAATTTGTAACCTCCAACGAAATTAATTTGTCTTGCAATATAAAATCCATTTTTTTATCACCTATCAGAGCTTATAAAAATATCAGAATTTACTTCTTTAGACGAAGAATTGTCTTGCGATAATACTTTAAATTACAAAAGTCATAGAATAACATTACTATTTAAACGATATGGAAACAACAAATATGTCCTACTTTTTTCAGTACTCATAATTGATTCCATCAGCTTTTAGCACAGGAACAGAAATATTTAAGATACTCTAGGCTCGAGCGAACTATATTACACATTAAAATGTAAAATTGCTGTAAGATTAACCGGCAATTTTCTACGACAACTCTTCATAAGCAAGGAAACTGCTGCGTGGAATTCAATTTTAAAGCATTGTATAATTTTCCGGGGATAATGTGTTACATCGTATTACATTTTCTTTGCTTCGATAAATTTTAATTATTTTTCTAATTTTTCCTTGAATTGAAATTCCATATTTCCCTCGTGAAAGGAATCCTCGTTTAAATTAAATTTACATTCATTATGCTGTCGCTTTTCGAAATTAAAAATATAATACATTTTCATTTTCCAATATCTGCAAATAATAATTACTTGGATTAGTTTCCGAACTATTAATAATGTTTCGTTTTACGAGTTTCATTCTTCGTTGCTCTTTACTAGGCGGCACTTCTTTAAGTGTGCGAGAATATTATTGGCGTTCGAATTCATTTCACCATTATTAATTTAGAATTGGTAAAAAACTATTTTGCACCATAAGGTATTATTACGTAAGTTATTTTAATTACTTACTAATTTGGCAATAGACGTACATTATTTTTAAGTTGTCAAATTGGTTTAATAAATTTGTAAAATAAAAACGATGTAAGCGCTAAATATAATTAAGGAAGATTAGAATCGTACCGGATTGGTTTAGAAATCTACAAAAAATTACAGCAGTAGTGAAAGTATGGACCGTAGGCGGACATATAGATGCTAAGGCCGAGGATAAAAACTAACATCCGAAAAAAAGAAATGAATGTATGTAGTAGTGTACATACATATGCTATTTTTTTCTAATTGCTTCATGTTTACAGATTATTTTATTTTAAATTTACATTTCATGCACGTATATTATAGCTAAGATAAAGTGTTGTATAATATATTTGTTTTTCAGAGGAGACAAGCACATAATCATATCGATAAATTTAATGTGGCAAGAAAGTAGATAATGTTAGAAGTATTTGAAGTATTAAACACGAGGTCCGTAAGACATAACTTTGATGAATTGGTTTTGAATCAGAGAATACAGTGTTGTGGTTTGATAAAGAATGCAAAAGAGGGAAAATAGATATGAGGAGAGTAATGAAGGACATAAGGGAAGGACGGAGAACAAGAGTGGAAGTTTTAGAGAGAAAAGAAAACAGAAGGAGATGTGAGGGAGAAAAGAAAAATAACTAAGAAAAAAGGAGATAGAGACGGCGCAGGGGCTAAAAGGAGAGAAAAGAATTCGGAGTATATAGTAGTATATCGTAGAGGAATGGAAAATACACTTTAAGCAATCAGTATTTATTTTTGCATTGGAAGAGATGATGAGAGTAAAGCAAGAAATAAGAAAGGGAAGGCGCGGGAGAAAACGCGGTAGACTCGGAGGGCGGGTTGAACGCGCCGAAGGAAATATAAAGAGAATCACTGAGGAGGTTAAATGATATTTGGCAAGGAAGGAGGGAGATACCAGAAAGCTGGAGGACGGCGATAATAGTAACAATTTGGAAGAATGGAGACATGGAGAAGGCAGAAAATTATAGAGGGTGGCGTTAATAAATGTATTGCATAAAGTGTACACAGAAATGATAGGGGACGATTAGCAGAGGAGGTGAAGGAAGGAAGGGCGATGCCAGAAAGACAAGTAGGATCCAGAAAAGTCAGGAGAACGAAGGACAATCGTAAACTACCTCATTGAAAGGGAATTAAAAGAAAGGATCAAAAGTACATACTACGTTCGTGGTCTTCGGCCAAGTAAACAGAAAGATACTGCTCAATTGATGGAAAGAGTAAGTATATCAGAAGGGATAAGGAGGAAATATACGAAGAAACATGGTGCAGGGTCACGGTGAAGGAGGACAGAACATGGAAAGGAGTAATACAGGGGTGACCGATAAGTTCACAGCTATTTAATATATACACAACAGAATTAGAGGAGACATTTACGAAGGGCTGAAATTGTGAAACAGCAAAATATGGTCGTTTCCATACGCAGATATTGTGATATTAGCAGAAACGGAGAAGGGATTGAAGGAAATAACGAAGAGGTTAGATAGGTTTATGGATAGAAGGGAGTTGGAATTAAAAACTAGGAAAACAAAGGTAATGAGGTTTACGAAAGGAGGTGGAAGAACAAGAGAAATACAGAAATGGAAATGGGAAAAAATAGAACAAGTGAAACAGTGCATGAACCTAGAATACATAATGAGGGACAACAATAGTAACTAGGGACATGTAACACATATTTGGACGAAGACGAGAGGGGCAGAGGAGGGTCTGAGGAAGAGCTTATGGGGAAAGAACGGCGGAAGCTTCCAAGAAACAAGGAACATATTGAGCGCATGCGTGAAAAGCATATTAATATATGGAGCGGATGTGTGGGGTTGGAGAGATTGGAATAAATTAGGAGGAGCACAACAAAGACAGAACACAAAAGGTTGGAGGTTGACGCAGCCAGCAGGGCGTTGAGGTACGAATTGACAAAAAAAGAGGGGCCGGAGCAAAGTTTGGTAAGGATGGCTGTAGAAGAAATAATAAGTAGGGCGGCTAAGAGACGAAAATATCCAGTTGTTTAACCTCGCCTACTTCTCTCCCTCATAATCCTGCCTTTTTCAGCAGATTAATCCTTCAATCTGCTAAACAAAGGCAGGGATATCAGGGAAAGAAGTAGAGTGACGATGTTAAACAAGTGGAAAGAGATATAATAGATAGATGGAGGCAAGTGGAAGCTCAAAAAAGACAAGGCAAAATAAGGAAGGCAAAATACAATACAAAATATAAAGAAATAAAACTAGAGGAAACGCAATCAAGATATTTAAGGGCATTTTAGTCTCAACAGACCTGAAAAATTAAACGCAGCTCAACATATTTTTGAAACAGGCCATGCGTTACCGTCAAATAGTCTTAAATTAATCTAGTGAAGAGAACATCTTCAAAGGTAATACCTCCATAATTTTAATAGCAATCAAATCATTGAAATTAAGTTTTCTTTTAGGACTCTGGACACGTACACACTCATGCGACCATTATGTCGCTACGGAAAATAAGCGAACCTGTTACATATAAATATCTGAGACCTATTACTCTGTGTATTACTACTGTGTCAACAATTTTAGAAAAAATAGTACACACTAAAATTTGTGAATTTATTAATAAAAGTGGAATACTAGCTGATATACAATCGGAGTGCCGGCGTCATTACCATAGGGACGACAGAGCAGAGCAACGATACACTTTGGACACTGCTTGATTTCAGCAGAGCAATCGATAGTGTACTTCACGGTGCTATAATTTCAGTATTGATAAATACAGTGAAATTATATATATATATATATATATATATATATATATATATATATATATTAATCATGCGACATTGTTATGTATGCCGACGATATCCAACTGTATTTCTGCTTCAATCCCAAAAATTGGCAATCTGCAGTGAAATGTGTCTCTATTCACATTATACACATTATCATATTTAGAAGCAGAAATTTCAAATTCTGTTATTTGGTAAGACTAGGATCTGAAAAAAAAATGAAAAACTTGATGAAAATTACTGTTAGTGGCAAACCTTTTAGATAATTCTTTTAGATACCGTAATCAAATTAACAAATACATAAAAATGCATATAATCAACTGAAAAAAAAAACGTACGCATGCAGGTTCATTTTGAATGTAACAATTAAAACTAAAGTTTGTGAAGCATCTATTTTATGCCAATTCCAATGACCAACGAATTGGAAACAGTGTTTAGTTACAACTTTAAATTAAATAATATATTCCAGGTGCATGCAAATGACATGGAATATACTTAAATGGAATTCTCAGTTAGTTGGGTTAGTTTATGGGGGTTAGTATCTAATATATTTTGTTGATTGCCTGGGTTTAGATTTAAAAGCGAATCTCGCCCTGATGTTTTTTATTATTACGAGATTTTTTTAAAATAAGTTTTAGCCATCACATCAGTACACATCAGTAAATGCGTGCAGGTAAGTATATTACAAAGCAATAGCCATAGTGAAAGCCACCACAGATCCCAGGGAGTAATATATATGCAGGAATGTCCTGCGCTTGGAACAAGAAGTAAATTATGGGAAGAAAAATAAATAAAGCACACACTCGTAGGATTAATTTTATTTTAGCCTATGTTAATACTGTTTATCATTGTTCGATGTACTATTTTCCTGTGGTTTAATTAAATTCGTTTACTTGACGACATTGTATTGAGTAATTAATTACATTTCCTTGTCATTTTTGTGGCGCTCAAAAAAGGTTCAGAGCAACTCCATGACATTACGTCTAAAACCAAACTAACATCCGGTAACGACCTACTGGGATAACACTCCATGTTCCTTTCTTCCAACAAATTGCAACAAGTGCCAAAAAAGATAATTAATCGCACCTTCATGAAATTGTTCTTTTTTTGCAATATTGCGTCTGCTTCTTGCATTTACTGGTTGCTATGCTTAACAGACCGATAAGTAATCACGATATAACACCGAGAGCTGCTTAATTTAATGAATTAGTTTCGTAAAAAACCATGGCTGAACTCTGAACTCATTTATCAAAGATGCAGTTTATTATTTTTCGTCGTTTGTCGTTCAAAAAAAAAACCTTAAATACGACCGCCGTTAAATTCTTAGACATGCAAAATGTATTGCAACAACATACATCTTTTCCCCCTATTTTAACACAACATTAATCAACTTTTGCATTTAAATTCAAATCGTTCTACGTAGAGGTTTTTTAAATATTTCGATTTGAGTCTCCGTAAATTGTACTATAAAGTTTTCCAATTGATTACATGCACAAGGCACTTTACTTCGAGCTGCTGGCTGCTTGAGGCTGTCTGATGTAATCCAGTTAAGTATCGACATCCAACGCCGGAATCGATTTTACGTAAGATGGTGATTGAAAAGTTCAAATCTAATGTATTAATCTACGGCGGATCGGGATTTAAAATTTTTATTGTACCACTTAACTGGAAGATAGGCCTTATAATTCACATGGGCCTCTTTATAAATGTGACATGCTGCGTAATTAGATATTCGACATTTCGAAAATATTCGTATCCTTTAATATAAAATGACTTACCGGCAAAAATCGGTGACTAGAGATTTTCTTTATAATACTGCATGTGTCAATATTTGTTTCCTAACAAATATGTTAACGTCATCCAGGAAAGAAAAGTATTTACAACAAAACCATTAGAAAATTACATCTTCAAGCTGACTGAAATATTTAAAACAATAAGCCATGTAAATTATGGCAGCGAAATAAGTTACCTTCGAGAAGAGACGATAACTCGAAACGTATACGCAAGGTAAGCATAGAAAGGTATGAGGTAGCTTAGTTTGGTACAATAAATTACCATTACCAGTAGGAGGAATTCTCGTTAGCTGCTTCAATAAAGAATGGCAGCAATAACAATTTGAGATAGTTGACAGAAACATGCATTTAAAAAAAAATTGGATAAGAATGAGATGGGAGCAAATATAACACTGCAAATAATAAAATTAATAAGGAGAACATCTATCTGTAATTTAATTAATTTTTTAGATTTTGCAGCAATTTTTATTGTTTTCTCTTCTGTACGAAGTTTCATAATTAAAATCAGCTCGCGAGTAACGTTTGAATCGATAAAATAATTACTGGCGAATTCTTCGAAGACGATAATTACTAACGTCGTGTGCCTAGTAAAAGAACAAAATGAATATCGACAAGCTGTAACTTTAAATCTAAAAGTTATAATAAGTTGAAGTAGTATCCCACTGAGCGCAAGAACTTGTATCATTCAGCGTCCCCATCCGCAAGCGATATTCACACTAGCCCCGAAACTTTCCGGTTATAACTGAGCTCAATCTAATACATAACACATAAAATAATGTAATGACTTCCTTTGCACAAATTACCGAAGTCGTATAATGCTGTGTATTACGTTTAGAGACATGTATTTCATATTATATTACGAAACCCTTGTTTTGCTTTTGGGGGTGGTTAAATGCTGGATCATTTAAACTGCCCAACCAAGTAAATCAGATATAATAAGTCAGTTAATTATGAAATCCTATGGGGATAATGTAATGTAATGAAAATATACAAGCAATCAGAACTGGAAAAGATTCATTTAGGTAAAATACTGTGTGGGAAGATAATACGAGTAATAACCAAAAGAAGAATTCGAATCGTTGGACAGAAATTGATAGATATTCACCTACAAATTATTATCTTCTATATCCCATCCTGCACATATTGTCTATGCATCCAATTGCTTTGTGTCCAATGCATTCCTCATCAAAACGTTGTTTGATGTTCCCATTTTTTGTTCTATTTCTCCCTTCCTTCGTCATGTCTATATCCTTTGTAATATCATATTCATTGATCCAATAATCCTATCTTCTGATGTTCAGTTTTTTTTGTACTATTTACCTCTTCTGATCTCTCTACAACGTTGACCTCTGTGTCGTGGCGAATTATTATCATCACGTATTCTAAATTCACTGGACTTTCCTTTTATTTTCCATACTCTATGATATATCATTTTAAAGTAATCTTTCTTCGTTAAAGCGAGTATATAATTATTTTGGTTTTCTTCAGAGTACAATAATGCTATTATTTATTCAAATCTCATATTTTAACGATTTAAAAAATATATATTCAACATAAATGATTGATAGAATCTACGGTAATGGAATGGAATGGAATAGATCCAACCCTAATGGAAATGTGGGTATATTGCAGAGATGAGATACATTATCGCTGCGATTGTATAAAAGTAAACGTAGCAATTTTCACAATTGTGTAATTTTCCGTAAGAATAGCGTCTTAAATGCGACGTTTATTTACTCACTTATTTTTCGTCGCCTTTATTTACATTTTAATCTTTACAATTTAAATGTATTCTTCTCTTTAAACGAATTAAACTTATTATAAATTGTTTTTGGTTAAAAAATATGTTTTCGATTAATGTAGCGTATTTTTCATTTCACATTCACATTAATACGTCTGAGTTCTACGAATGTTAACACAGAAGAAACTGCGCGTAAAATTGAAATTGTATTCATTTATTTCAGGCTTCACTTTAACTGCAAACCTCAACCAAACGATAAATCTACGTTGGGAAAGTATCGTTGATTGGGACCGGCAAGGAAACTTGAAACTTGTATAAAATGCCCACAAGATATATTTTATTTATAGTTTTAAGAGTTCCCCACGACGCCTTTATGTCACCAAATAATTCCCAGTTAAGGGAACTAGAAAAAGCTCTTTGATATAAAATGAAATTTTCTCTGGTTCTATTCGAAGTTTTACGTGGCGTCTTTATGTTTTTGTTTCGGAAATTATATTATATTTCGAAAGAAGATAGATTTATTATTATGGTTTTAACGGAGCACAGAGAAAATCGAGTCATATTGCTTATTTGTAATACTCCTTTATTGTTTATTTAGTTCGAGCCAGAATATGTTCATTGAAAGTGCAAAATTGTATTTTGAAATAACATAAAACGCTGGTTTTGATACCGACAACATTTGAGAACAGTCCAGATAATTTAAAATATCAAAATTTTGTTTGGGGTGCGATTCCGCTGGACGTTTAAATTAAACTAAATTAAAATAGACTATACCTTGTTTTAAAACTAGGATGAGTAAATTGAAAAGCCATATTTACACTGAAACTGAAACTGACACGCAACTTGTATTGGGTACAATATATATATACTTAAAAATATGTACGATATGAAGCAGCTAGTTCTGAAAAGAACCGATTTATTTACTTTTGGAATTACGGAAAAGAAATTACGAGCACAAAACTATTAACTGAACTGCTACCACTTAGCATTGTGTAAAACAGACTCGGTTTAATTTAAATCACTCTCTTAGTTTTCCGGTTTCCGAAAACAATTTAACAGGGCCAGTTAGATTGATACTCTCTTAAAGTTCAAAATCGGTTTCCGAAAACGCAAATCGATTTTAAAGTAGGAAAATTGCAGTCAAATTAAAGCGGCATTTCGGTCAGTATCCGATGCATGTGCAATTTCTATAATTTATGTAAATGACAGTTGTGAATTTTAACAGTGCGCCTGAATAAATTGTCAAAAAGTTCATTAAAACCGATGTGTTTGCGTTGTGTTTTCGTCGTTTGGCTTTTTGGTGGTTCCATAATCACAGTTAATAACAAAATCAGTTTTTGAAAGTTCCGTTTCTTCGAACGTACCCGGTTGAGACTTTCTACTGTTGTGTGTAGTTTATTTGTTACGCTAAAATGCAGTTAGAAGAGCATACGGTTCGTCAAGAATTGTCCACTTCGAGCTCATCCTCAGACGAAGAGTTATTTGACGTCGAAAGAAAGCTGGTGGTCAGAGTTTTTAGAAAACGGCGCAATCCTTTTTGAGGAAATCCATATGCAGTAAAGATTTTAGAGTAGGTACCGGTTCTACAAAAATACTGTGAGAGCCATTATTGCATTGATTGAAGATGACACTGAGGAATTATTCATTGTCTGCTGCTGATCAACGTATGCTTTGCGATGCTACTGGTATGCAGTCAATTATTGTATTTGAATTAGTTGGATATGAAAATGTGGAAGCTGAGATCGATCATGTTATAGGGGGCGGAAATGCAGTTAGAAGCGCATTAATAGACACTGTTTTTGGGAATAATAAGTAAGTAATAGTAGAATTATTGATTATTTATAACATTTTTTAATTTAATTTCCATGATTTTCCTCTGTAACTCAATTTCTTCTAATTTGTTTTGTAGATTAACTTGGTTTAATTGTCTCTCTTGCTCAAATAGCTGCTTTACAATACGGAGCTGTTGCTCTACAACGGCCAATTGTAATTTAATTTTCTCCTAAATATTTAAAATGCTAATTTTTTCTTTTTGCTTCTTCATCAAGGTTATCCTTAATTTTTTTCTTTCGACAAATCTGCTGGCCACTGTCCATTTCTTTCTTTTCCTAGGAATTGACGCTGCTGGGACGCGCTTCCGTTTTTGGCCTAGAGTTGGATGGCGAATTTTTTGTGGAGGAGGTGCACCATCAGCCAATTCCGTTATTACGGATGAAGTTGATTATGTACATGGAAACATAGTTGGTGATGGAGATTGAGATGGTAATGGAATTAGTGATTGAGTGGGTGATGAAGTTTTTCTGAAACAATCATACTTGTATTTGATTAGTATTTCACATATAATATACAAAGTGACATAGAAATTCGAACACCAAGAAAGAGTTGGAATTTTTTAATAATTTTAACACCACATAATCGGCTACCATAGAGGAACAATCGATGAAAAATTCAAAAATTCGTCTATGTAAACGGAACTGGAATCATACCGATTTGGAGGGCCTCTTAAATTGATGTTTTAATACCGTGGAAAATGTTTCTTCCAGCGCACCACTTTTTGGAGTAAACTTGTCACCGCCTGTTTTATACATATTTTGCTAAAAACAAGGTTTATTATTAACTAAATAGTTATTTATGACTTTTTTACTCACAAAATATGTTATATTTACCTTGTCACTGAATAGATTACTCCTAGCAGTTTTTTTTTATATTATCGTACAGGGCATGCAGCTGTGCCCTGTTTGACTCGCAGCATTAAACTCGATGGCAATTCTTGCCATGCCATTTTTTTTTCGATTACACCCCTGAACTTCACAGCCACCAAATGGAATAATAAATGTTTTTTAAACTCTGTACTGTTTCTGCCACGCACTCTTTTTGTTTGCATAGTTACACTTTTCAATTTTTATATTGAAATTTAAATTTAATGTTAAAAATTACCGACATTACAAGGAGCGCCATCTAGTAATATCTAAAATAATGTTTAGTTTAGGATTTAACCAAGAGTTAGTTAACCAAGCAATAACTAACTGGCGGATGTTTTCGGAAACTCGTCGCAGTTTAAACAGGGCAGATAGCTAACTGTTCCGTTAAAATTTGTTTCGGAAACCGGCCCAAATCTAATAAATTTATTAAATTTTACAAACGTAATGAAGTATTTGGAGTAACATTTTTGTATGTTTTTGCAATTTACTATTAATTCTCGTCAATATTATTATTTTAAGTGCGATCCAAAAAAAAGGTAATTATATTATTAAATTATTACATTATTTTCAGATCAAAGGATGCACAGAACAAATACGGTGCGTACACTGTAAATATTTTAAAACTACAAAAAGTAATTAGGGGAATATTGGATAAGATGCCCCCTCGGGCTAAACGGTCCCCCCAAATATCTCACTCGATATAAAGTCACCATATCTTTTGGTTATTCAGTATTATTGTCTAGTTAGTAGAGCCATCTACCGAAGTTTACTTGAGCATCCACTAACAATTGGCGCCAGAACGCCATAGCTTATATGATGTGAGTTTTTATTGTTAATTCATGTGCTGGGGATTTTCAGTTGCTTTTCAGATAAGTTAAAAAGTATTAATATACAAAATATGTTAAAAGAGCTGTTTTCTGCACATTTATTAGAGACTTGAAACACTGTAGTTTTATCAGTTACTCAATAAACGTTAATTCCTTAGTTATATGCAGTTGGGCGTTAAATGGCTCCTTCATTGCAAGGTAAAATTAATCTAGGAGCCATTTTACTTCACATGCAAACACCAGCGCGATTTTTTAAATTATACTTGAAAAATAGGCAAAATGGGACAAAAATTTCATGCTGCACAACCTTGGAAGACATTTCAAACGGAATGGACAGAGCAAGATAGTAAGTAGTTCTACAGTGTTCTGATCTGTGTGGAGATAGGAACTTACGTCCTACCCATGTTTTACTAACTTCTGGTTTTCTAGGCAAAAGGACGCTCATCTAGGAAGATATGTTTTTACATACGTTTTTGAGGAACAAAAGGGCTTCTTGCATTGTATGGTTTCGAAACTTTCTTCGCGGATATCCGGACTTTCATTTAGAACTCTGAGACCATTTCAGCTGCTCGAGCTTGCGGGAAGCTGTAACTATTTTTTTCACATTTTCGTGATCTTACTGATCCTAAGCGAATTTGAGCGGTTTTGAAAAAACTGGAATTTTGCCATTTAATCCAAATCTATTTCCTGAGTGTAGTTATAAACCATCTTGCACCACTGATTGTAGTATAACAGCTACAATTGATCGACCCATTTCATTCTCGAACAATACTGAAAATTCGTTTTCTTTTTTAAGAAAGAACACCAATACCTCAATTACAAAAACTAAGTTCCTTCAGCAAAAATATAAGAACAATCAGCACAAGAGCACACACATTATCTTCTGATGAATCAGATAAATGGAAACGTAGTGGAAGTTCTTCAGACTACGTCAGTATTTTTGGGAGTGAAGCAGACCACAATGTTGGCAATACTAAACCACAACATACACGAAATAGTGTAATCTATTGCATTTGCCGATATGTTCCAGTTTTGTGGATGAATTATTTACTATTTACATACACTCAGTGAACCATTAATAACACATGTGTTCCCCTGATTTTACGAACGTACCCCACGGGAACAACTTAGAAAGTACTCAGTTCATATCACCGTATATTCACTCTATAGGACAGATGCAGATCATGATAAATTGGTGCAATTGACACCAGAGGACCAGAGGCGCTGCAATTGCAGCAACCGTCCATGCATTAACTACAGTTACAATGTAACTCACGCCATCTTGGTCGTTAAACGTGCTTTTACTGCTTTTGCGGACAGCTACTAGCATCTTTTATTAACAGCTTTTACTCAAAGCTATTAGTGTTACATACATAGTATAATTGAATATAAGTGGTTTCTAGGTTATTCGTGAAGGGTGGTAAGGATTTATCAAATATAAAACTAGTTTGTAGGTAATTCGTGAAATTTACTACTATTTGTTATTCATAATCACTAATGACTGTTTGTCTTTCATGTTGCTTGCTGTATTATTTGGTTACCCGAATGCACGGTCATGTGAGAGCATCATCTGTCGGTCCGCGGGCATCGTTCGAGGAGAGGAATTTGGTAACGTAAACATATACTTGACTTGCATTGGGCTGTGTGAGAGGGAAAGAAATTATATTAATAGGCTCCACTTACTAAGGGTGCAGTAGTTTTGGTCACCGGGTGTTTTCTAGTATTTGATATATATTGTGCATCTTGCACTCCGTACAATTAACATGCAGTTTTATGCATCGGTCCCAATCATCGATGTATTTACTTAATTACTCATCTATTCCCCATTCAAATATTTAAGATAAAGAATATATTCAAATATTTGGATATTTAATGTTACCTCCTGGTGTTTTTTAACTGAAGTACTATAATATTAGATAACATAATATATGTAATATAATATGAAATGTATTTAATGTTTGTTAAATAAATATATATATATGACATTAATTGTTTCTGTTCCCCGTGTAAGAAATATTATTATTAAGTTTAGTACAAATAGTAGATCAGACATTTTGGTGGGTTAAATAAAATGTAATCTATTTGAGCCACAAAGCACTTCATTAAAACTAAATGTACATTTCAGACAACTATGTTGTCATCAGTATCCTGTATATACTGCTGAAGATGACAATATAGTTGCCCAAAATGTAAATTTTGTTTTAATGAAGAGCCTGTGTAAGGATAAATTTCATTTTTATTTCAAAGTTATTTTCATGCCAATTAGGAAAGGATGGATGCACCATCCTTTTCTAATTTAATTGGTGCAATTCCCGATAGATGTCGCGAACTTGTTCCAAATCTTTTCTATTGAGTGAGGCTTCTACTAAGTATAGTTGTCTATGGTTCATATAACCCAACTTTCATCTAAACCAATAATGGCCGTTTTCATCCAAATTATATTTGTTCTTGAATAAACTGGTAGCTCATGGAATAATCCCCGTATTAAGGTGACTAGACTCACTAGATAGCATTGTTTTCCAAAATATAAGTTCTAAATTGATATTTGCGTAATCCTTATGATATTACCTTATTGTAATGTTCTCTTTGTGGTCAAAGTATCAGCTGTCAAAAGTTGTCGAATTTTTCTATTTAAAATAATTTGGATAATGTAATCTTTAATTTCAAGTTGTATACAAAATAATATAAAAATATGGCAACCCAAGAAAAGCTACTAAAATCTCTGGAGTCTTTAAAACACTTAATAAATTCTAATGTGTCCACAGATCCTGCAATGAAGTAAGTGTTTATTTCTTGAACATTTGAAATGTAAATACATATACATGTAACTCTTTTAGGAAAAAGGAAAAAATACAACATTGCAATTTTATAACAGAAGCTATATCCAGTTCAACGATTAAAATAGCACCGAATTTCAGTCAATTATTAGGTTTCACGTTTGAAATTTTGTTGCAATTATGTGACGACCAAGAATCGGATATAAGAATGATTGCAGATGAAAGTTTAAACAGAATTATAAAGGTAGTTTAATTGTTTAATTCGCGCAATGTTTATTCACTTACGTGCTTTTAGGCTACTAATAATGGGAATGTCAGTAAAGTTCAAATAGAGCTGCATAAAGAAATAAAGAAAAATGGAGCAGGCAGGTCATTAAAAGCGGCCCTTTGGAGGTTTTCAAAATTAGCAAATCAAATAAAACCACACAAGGGAAAACCATATGTTATCAATCTGTTTCCATGTATTGTAAGAATATCGGAACGTAATGAAGAATTTATACATGAAACACTCATGGACAGTTTACCAAAAATATTGCAAACATTGGGTTGTTTCACCACGGATAACGATATAAAGGTGTAATTTAGAAATGATTATGAAATATAATCAGCTTTCGTTTGTAGACATTGTTGAGCGCCTTTCTAAAAAATATAAGCAGTCAATCTACTGTAATAAGAAGAACAACGGCTAATTGTATTTTAACAGTTTGTTTAAGTTCTAAGAAGCCTAATATATTTTTTACGTATGTTTTGAATAATTTAATAGGTATGTATACTAAATTATTTTCGCAGGTCATGACTCCATATTTTGCAGATAAATTAGTCCCTATTGAAGAAAGTAATAATTTTCTACTGTTGGGGGTATTGGGTTGTTTAAAAATTATAATTCCTCACATTAAGAATAGTGAAAATGGACAAGAGCTTCGAGGGAGTTTTGGTGTTAGGAAAGAAGTTAATGAAACTCCTGTTGCTATCGATACATTTTTGCAGGTAATGTTACAAGCTTAAACTGCTCTATTAGTGAAATGTAAATGTATACCTCAAGGTACTAAAAAATATTCTTTTAAAGAAGTGAGTAAATTACGAACACAAAGCCACCCTATTTACGATAAATGTTACTATTGCAACTAAATTTATTCAGTCAGGAACTTTTTAATAATAATAAT
This sequence comes from Geotrupes spiniger, assembly GCA_959613385.1. NCBI lineage: Eukaryota > Metazoa > Arthropoda > Insecta > Coleoptera > Geotrupidae > Geotrupes > Geotrupes spiniger. The sequence continues at coordinate 32,201,532 of OY390732.1, forward strand.
ATATAATTTATTGCCCAACATATAATCATTCCATATACAGGACAAAACTAAATAGCAGTCATTATAAAACAAAAAATTGGAAATATAACTATAACTGTGTTAACAATAATAATAACAGGTGAAAGAGTGTTGACGAGATGCAACTCTTGGTATAACGAAAGTTAGTTGACTGGTTAGAGCAATACATTCGACCTTATTGTGTAGTAAATTGAACAAGAACTGAAGACTAATCTTAATTCTTCTAAAACTGAAGGGTGAACGATCCACACAGCAACACCTGTTCAATGGTTCTCACAGGATAAATATCATCTACCTTGAATGATAAGTATATCAATGTGGTGATACTATTGAACGATTTGCAATTTCTGACTATAAAGTCCAACATCTGCCTGGCTGCAGAGGTCGTAATAATGTGATTCACAAAGGTTAATTTGCTATCAAACACAACTCCTAAATCCCTAACACTATCACAGCGTAAAAGAGTAATTGAATTTAAAGTGTAAAGAAAGTGAATAGGATCCAGTTTACGAGTGAATGGCATTACTTTACATTTAGAGATGTTTAAGTCTAGATTGTTGGACTTACACCAATTGTTGATAGAATTCAATTCCGATGGTAGCATATAACGATCATTCATATCCGTAATTCGACAGTATATTTTTAAGTCATCTGCGAACATTAATTTGTATAAATAAAGAAGTTAAATATAAGCAGACCTAGGTCCGAGCCTTGTGGGACTCCAGAAGAAGCGAAAAAAACAGGTGAAGAATGACCATTAAAGGACACATAATGACGCCTGGACTTAGGTAGGATTCAAAAAAAGTATCAATGATTCGCTAAAACCTACCGATAAGGAAAGACGTTATAATTGATGAGGTTAAAAGCCTTCAAGAAGTCGGTATACGCAGCATCTACCTGACCCTTGGCATGCAACGTATTGACTAAACACAGATGAATTCGATACAGTGGACCTTTTTTCCATGAATCCATGTTGACAGGGAGACATAAAGTTTTTAACATATGGGTAGATGCAGGAATACAAACATGTATTTTTACAACCATGATATTTGCTTGCAAATTTTTTAAATACGGGCACGTGTCTGTAAATAGAATAGAGTGTATCATAAGCAATCACAGGCTAAATTAATATCGGAAAAACTATCCAGAAAATTCCAGTTGATGTTAAATAGCGCATCATATAGCACATGGTAATTAACTTTGCGAAAATTGTAAGCCTTACGACAAATATTACTAGGAAGATTAGTGAAGTTAACCGAATGTATATATATGTTCATGAAAAGGTCGGGATGATAAGGGTCCCCCTTCACAAACGGAGTATCATCGTGAATTATATCACAATGCAGATCCGAAATTATTAAGTCCAGGTAACGATCATCGCTGTTTGTCACATTATTAAACTGACTAAAACTAGAAAACTCCAAAAATTTAGATAGAATCCTGGACCTAAAATCATTAATGTTATTATGCGCAAAACAAGAGCTATTGAAATCACCCATTATAAATATATTTCGATAATTAATAATAACTTGCTCAAAAATTTCGAAATATGTTTGAAATTGTAGATGGGATATATCGGGTGGTATGTATAATACGAATATATATAATATAGTACCATTTACAGTACAAATGCACCAAATAACGTCAATAATATGCAAGACATTATGAATTGTAGATAAGTCATTTTTGTCACACTCGTTCCACTTTTGTAAGCCAATAACACTCCGCCACCGTGGGAACGACCAGTCTTCAGAAATGTTCTAGCACAGCGATAGCCACGTTTGAGCTAATCCAATAAAATCGAAATTAGAAGAACACGCGGACACAAAAAAGCCATCAATTTTAGTTCTTAACCAACGGACGTTTTGGAAGTAATAATTCAAACTAAATCTTCTGCTGGGTACATCTAGTTTAAAGCAAGAATTTTGGGAATTCCCGTCATGTATTTAATTTTTAAAACCATTTGCCACTCTATCATTTAGTTGACTCTTTAACTCCTGGTAATATTGCATGTGTGTTTTATTATGATATTGTGTTCCTGCTACCTGCTGCATGTGTCCAAATTTTATTTTATGTTTATTGGTTTTAGGTGTATGAAATATGTCTATATTATTTGTCACACAATGATCATAATGTTGTAAATGTTTCATTAGAAACTTTGATTATTCTAATGCAAAACTGCAATCCCGAATTTAAAGCAATTTTGTTGTCGGAAAATGGTATTCCACAAAGTAAATTTAACTTTCTGGAAGCGCAAAATGGAAAGAAAATATCTCCTTGTAAGTATATATATTCGTTACATAAATAATTAGTGGCTACATGTACATAATTGTACTATTACAGGTGAAACAACATCACAAATATCAGAAAATCTTTCGTTAGATTCCGAATTAACCGATACAATAAAATTGGATATTGAAAAATGGATCGACCAATCTAAACTGTCTGTAATTAATGTCAATTATGTTACGGATATTGAAAAATCAACTGATATAACGGATGCCGTTAGCTTAACAACAAATTTTAACAATATTGATGAATATAGTAACATTTCCATTGGAAACATATTAGATAATTACGCTGAAAGTATTCAAAATGAGTCTCTCAGTGTCAATCCGGTGGCAAAAAATATGTTCAGTGAAAATTCATCAGAAAAAAGCTTTTATCAACAGGCCGATGAAACAGATTCAATTAACACATTAACTGATATAATTTTTCAGGTAAAGTTAAAATGCAACGAGTCTCAATTAGTAATTCTAATTTCACTTGCAGGATGTTGACATTGGTCGTTATAAGGATAAAAATATTTCTTTGGTGTACTGTGCTAGACTAATAGCGAAATCATTTTTGTTAACTGGACAGGCAAATGTCACAATTCCAGATAAACGAGTTAGAGTATCTGTGAAAAATTTGGCTCTGACGTGTTTGTCGTCGATTTTCCAAATTTACCCTGACGCATTTTTATTACAATTAGATAAGAATTATGCCAGTGGTGCTAAAAATGCCAAAATAAAACAATCTATCTCTGATGTTTTACTGTTTGCAAATCATCCAGATCCTCAACTTAGAGGCATAATTAGAATTTTAATTGCTAGTTTTTTAAAGGCAGTTTTAATTGATTCTGCTGGTAATTATGACGACTGGATTGCTAAACACTCTAATGCTGATGTAGATACATTCCAAATGCAAAATTTAATCAACATTATTCGCAAGGTACACAACCTAGTTGTTAGATTAAATAATGGGTTAATTAACGTTTATTTTAGGGACTTGAGGATGCATCTTCTCAGTGCACCCGTCAAAGTTTAGTTTCCCTTGGGGTATGTTTAAAGTATATAATGGACTCACATAATAGTTTGTTAACGGTACCTACTTTGAATATCCTTCCTGTTTTATCAACAAATCGCTATTGGTTAGTTAAAGTAAGTGTGATTTTTTTATTAATTCAAATATCTTGTTAATGTAAGCCTGATTCATCAAGTAATAATTCATTGTGGAACCACACACTAATGCTTTACAACGTGAAACACGATCTGTATGTGTCTTATAATATAGATTCCAACGAAGAAACTTCTTTTTTTAAATTTAAACCTTTGCTTCTAGTAAATGTATCATATTCGTAGGTTTTAGCTAATCTGCATATAAATGAGTTTATTATTTTTATTCCAAAAGGCCTGGACGTTGCTATAGATATTTATTACGTTGGTCGCTAAAGCAGACAGTAGTTAGTTAGTGGGTAGTGAGTGGGGCGTTTAATCGCCCCTCCACTGCGACTGCAAGGGTCTATTGTGGCTCACAACTATTTATAGTTCACCCTCAATTCCCATTCTCTTTGGATAGAGGAGTGTGAGATTTTGCCAAGTTCGCCCAGCTCTTGTTTTGTCTCACCAAAGACTGTGAACCGGATTTGGTCCCCCGCGGGGCAAGCACACATGACATGCTCTGCTGTCTCATCAGTTTCACGGCATAGTCGGTACTCAGTGGCCTCAGCCACTCCCAACCTATGTATGTGATGCCTTAGTCAGTTATGACCAGTAGCCAGGGCTGTTAGAGTGTGCAGGTCTTTCCTGCCCAAATCCAACAGTGTCCTGGTACGTGCAGCAGATGAGCCCCTACTATCTTGGAATGTCTCATTCCCTGGCACTCCTGCCAGTATTCAATTACATCAAGTACTTGTGCTCCATCCAGCTCTTATTTGAGCTTCTGGCCAGGACTTTTGTAATCCCAAAAGCCTGGGCTAACCTTGTTCACTTTCCCTAATTGAGAGAGCACTGACACGGCAGTCCCTGGATCGACATCAAAATACATTGATTGTCAGCAAGGACTTGCAGTACTGTTCTGCTGTCAGAGAAAATTTTTATTGTCCTGTGCTGCCGAGGGCTTTTTAATAGTTCTCTCTTGTAGATTTCAATGGCTTACACTTCTGCCTGTTGAATTGTTGCATGCTTGCCAACGCTGTATTCTAATTCAGTCCTTGGTTTGCGGCAGAAAATCCTAGCCCCTGCTCCTGCAGTTGTTCTTAAAGCCATCCGTGAACCAGTGTGAATCTGCGTGTAACAGGGCGACTTGATTACTCTCCCATTTGTCTCTAACATACTACATACTAACATAGTAATAACGTGGTCATATTCAATTTTAATATTCCTGTCCCATTTAAATGTTCAAAATTTCACTGCTATATCAGACTTGTTAAAAACAAGGTCGTTACAAGCAGCTTTTACTGTATTTTTTAGTTGTAAGTACTTTTTTCATTCAACAGAAAGTAAGTAAGTGGTAGGAATACTGAACATTGCAACTTTGAATTGCAGGACAACACAGCTCTTTGTCAAAACAGTTGGCGTAGTTTAAAATCACTATCATGGTGTGAGATAATAGTATATTATTCAATGAGAGGTAATATGGATAATATTACAGCGCTCGCCTGCGGCTCGCGCTGCAATCATCCCATGAGTTATTGCCATTACCTCGAGTTGAATACTATACTTTATCCACGACTATTCTTCTGACAAAAATGTTTACCTTTTTAACCGTATAATTGTTAGGCTTCCGTTTGACGAACTATGCTAATTTCGTTTCGTAAAAGCTACAATATTTACTCTCTTATTTATACTGAGTATACTTCTAAGCATAGAGTAAAAAATGTTGAAAATTTGTATTTCATTTGCAATTCTTTAAAATATGCAAAAAGCACAGTTTCTGACAATGATTTTACGTTCTTACTTGTACTCCAATCCAAATATTTTACATTATATTTCTTGTGCGATTTATCCGGCAGAAGATTGCGAGTTGCTATTTCGGAGATTTTTCTTATTTCAGGTGGTGTACAAATTTTTGAATCACTGTCATTCATTTTGCCATTTACCCTGTCCAATTTGACATTTAATTGTTTGACATTATATTTAATATCGGCCAATTAGATAACACTTTTTAAGTAGTTACTATGGCGACTAAGCGTGAGTTATTATAACTCATGCTTATAACTCCCGCTGGGTAGTTATAGATACCATTATTTACAGAAAAGTAATTAGGTAACGTATGTATAACGCAATAGTCGTGGATAAACAATTAAAATAGAAAGGATCCATCACTGTATTAACGAATCATGATAATGTATTTTTGCAGGTAAAACTTTTGGAAGTAGTATCAGAACTTCAGTATATCACTATCCAGCATATAATTGGGAATCAAGATTTTCAAAATAAAGTGATTTATAACATTTTGTTTTATTTGCTTAAAGATGACGATCAACGTGTACGTTCTGCGTGTTCTAATGCCATCATTAAGTAAGTTCAAAAATACAACTATACTTCACAATGTATACTGTTGGGATCATTTGATTCTGTTTCACTTTGCTATAAAACTAAATGGGTTTGTTTTAAGGATAATACCAAATCTCTATTTTGAATATAATACTCTGAACCAAAATACAATTACAAACAAGGCAATTTACTATAAAGACTTGTACTTATCAAATTTGTGCAATCCTGAAGTGGATACGAACGTCAGTAAGAAAATTTTTATGAGTTCCATGCCATTTCCTTATAACTGCACAAAGAAAGTAGGAAATGTTTGTATAGAAGCCGCTTTATCGAGAATAATTTCAAAATTACATCAATATTTATTGACGTCAACTTCGAAGCACCTAATTGTAAGTATTCTTTTATCTCATAGAAAATTATTTACTGGATTTTTCAGAATGGATGTATTGAAACATTGTGTCTATTAAGTCGGAAATATCCTAGCACATTGTATACTTCATCCTGGAATTGTTTCAAAAATTACAATATCCAACATGAAAAAACAATTTTCCAAAGAAGCAATTCTATTGTCAGTAATATGTCAACGATTCTTGAGTCTAGCATAAGCAGCTCGAATGATTTACTGAATATCTCAGTGAACTTATTCATGCATGTTATGGCTTATGATTTGAACTCGCATTCTAACTTGTTGAAGTTTTCTGGAAACATTTTCGCAGGCAAGTGTCTGCAAAATTTGCAGCAAACAACAAACATCAGTGCCGATGCTCCTAAATCGTTGTGGGACATGTTTAGCGACAGAAACCTTCAGGAAATATCTGAAAAATTTTTGAACCATGTTATAAAAATGTTGAACATTTTCTGTCACATCATTGATGAAGTAATTCCGATCGTAATACCAACAAAACCCATTATACCGAATTTACCACCCGCAAGTAGTTTATCGCCATTGAAGCGAAGAAAAAGTGATTTAGATAAAAGCAAATTATCACCTGGCAAAGGCATGGAAAAAGACGATAAAACCGATAAGAAAGGTGAAACTGTGAAAGCGAATGGAATGGGATACTTTGCAAATATACCACATTATATGAAAATTTATGAAATATTACGTACAGCATACCTAAATTATAAGGTAATTTGTGGAAATTGATGATTATTAAAATATTAGGATAATTCGAAAAATCTAAATTAGTACATTTTTATTTATTTTAACAGCAACTTTTACTTTTTCTTCTAGATAACACTGGATTCAGAAGCTTGTGAGAACTTTTTGGGTCTCTTGGGCACGACTTTGCGTACTTTATCGCAGATTTTAGAAATTGCTACCCTGACTGAAATAGGTAGAATATCCGAAGAAACTTTATATTATTTGAGAGCAACTTTTCAATTAGATCTTACTGCTAGTGTAAATTGCGTCCATCAATTACTGAAAAGTTTGTTTGGCACAAATTTAACTTTGAATTTGGATATTTTCAATAGTTATTGTAGAGACGACGAAAATAAGGTATGCAACATAATATTAAGCATAGCTTAGATAAATAAAATGAGTTTTAATTCGTGACATCTGTTTCTTTAGCAAAATTAAAAATTTGATACAGTGGAGTTTCATTTATCGACTTCATAATGAATTTTAAAATTTTAGTTTAGTAAGTTATTTTGTGATATTTTCTTGAAAAGGCATAAGATGTAATAAATACTGTTAAACAAAAAGTTTTAATGTGTTGCTTTCATTTCAGGAAGCTGAAAATGTGCCAAGTTTTTACCACAACATATCACAAATACCCTATAATGATATTTCCTGCTGCATTAACTCGATTACACAGGCAAACAAAATTGAATGCGATGGTGACAGTACTGTTATGGGTTATTTACACAGAAAAGAAAACAAGAAACCAATCACTAAAGGATCTGACAAAATTTTAGCAAATTACATTAGAATATTCGAACCCATGGTTATAAAGTCATTGAAGGTAAAATAAGTGGTTGACATTTACGGAATATTTATAAATTATCAATTTTATTTTTTAGCAATATACGACAACTAGCAATATTAAGTTACAGTGTAGCGTCTTGCAGTTGTTAAGCCAGCTGGTTCTCCTTCGAGTAAACTATTGTCTCCTAGATTCTGATCAAATATTCATAGGATTTATTATGAAACAATTTGAATTTATAGAAGAAGGACAAATACAGTATGTTTTTCAGTTTTTTTAATGTGATAATTCTTTAAGTTAAATTGATAATAATATCGGTACTTATTGTAATTTAATGGGATATGAATTGTTTTATTCCAAGTTTTTAAATATTTATTTGCTAAATTACATAACATCAAATGTATATATGCTATGCTCATTCTTATAGTGTAGTGAATTTTTTGTAACGTGTTACACGTAGCTTTAAAATTAAAAACAGCAGAGGGTATTTATATTATATTATATTTACCCTTTCTTAAGTTGCATTTAAGCCCTTGAAATGTTAACGAAATATTACCAAAAACAGCTTAGAAAACTAAAAATGTATATTTATATTGAATTCGAATTACCTGGAAATGTGATGAGTCCCAATTTTATCCCTGTGAAAATTAAGAAATCGGATCCCCTTTTGAGAAGCCCTAATACCAAATCCTAATGATGTAAAAACAACCATAAATGAATCTAAGCACTTTAAAAAAGTTTAATTCCAATTCATGAAACTTATTGTCATGTATATACTATAAATTATATTTTTGTAGATTTACTGAAGAATTGATTCCAAAAATATTCCAATTTTTAGTCCATCTCTCCTATGGGAAGCAACATTCAAAAAGTATCATCAGTGTTCCAAAAATAATTCAATTGTGTGATGGACTCATGGCTAGTGGACAAACTCCGTTAACTCATTGTATACCGGCATTAGAACCACTAGTGGAAGATATATTTTTAATGCGTAGTAAATCTAATACTGTAGATTTCAGTGAATTAGAAACAACGCGAGAAGTCTTACTAGCGATGTTACTTAGGCTACTAGAGTACCACGAAATTATCGACCTGCTAGTTTTAATTTTAAATGAAAGTAAATATTGCGGTACTTCTGAGAAATGGTCCAGATGGTCGAAACAAGTTTTCGATGTATTTGTGACAATGTTAAAACACGACAAAATAAGACTGGATAATTTCCAATGTATGGACTCCCTAAAGAAGCTGATTTTTGTTTTGAATCCTGCTGTTTTCAGACCAATAGACGAAATATTGATTGCGTTATTTCAAGAACCGCCAAATCATGTAAGTTTTATGTTATTTGTTACTCGTTATTTCAATAATATAAACATGTTTATTGTTAAAGGGGAATTCGTTAATATTAGTCAACCGTTGGGTTGGTAAAATAATATTTTTTTTACTGATATTAATACAAACCAAAGAAGATATTTTGTTAATGAAAATATCCCAATGTGTAAAGGAATTTTCACCAAAAAGTATCTTCGAAGACGTTGTCCTCACTCCAGATCCACTTCACGTTATGAATACTTCAAATTACTTTGAGGGAATGACGTCCGAGTTAATCGTCATAAGATTTATGTTTCGTGTTATAAATGTTGCATCACAACGGTGCTTAGATATAGCACAAAATGAGTTGAATGATTTTCTGGTTGGACAGTTATCACATTATTTAATGATTTGTTTGTACATTTTCCAGTCAGGTTAGTGAAATTCCTTTCTTAAATATTTATTAATTCAAGTTCATTTTAGGTCGCCACTGTAAGATTACAAATGCTGCCATGAACTTACTAGATGCGAGTTCTAAACAATACAATGATAACATCTTATTGGATGATATCAATCAAAAATTTCTTAGGTTGGCTTGGTTCTTTCCGACGTTAACTTTCAAATGGTGCTACTTATTAACGGTATTGAATTATAGCAATCGAAAATTTTGGGCATCAATCATGGGTATTAAAGAAACGTATGGGATTATTAAACACATGTAAGTAACTTTTGTGCAAACACACAATATTGATATTTAATTTTATTTATTAGTAAAGACACTGGGCTAATCTGTAATACAAATTGTATTAACAAGGAAATTGTAAAAATTGGTGGGTCCATTGCATTTTGTGAATACCTGGTATGATTTCAGAAGATAATTTATGCAGGTGTAAAATGGTTAATGTATTTCAGACAGAAAACATTGCAGATGCTGAACAGTTATCTTGGTTCTTAATTAACAGCATAGAATTAATTGTGAATTTATGTGATGAACCACCTGTGCATGAATTAATTGCAACAATACATAGAAGTTCTGCTGCTAGTGGTTTGTTAATTCAAGCAATATCCAGTAAATGCCTCGAAAATGCTGAGGTTGTTGTTATTATTTTTAAGTAATTACTTATCGTTTAAAATATTTTAGCCCACGTTTGTTACAAAGATAGTGAAGTGTGTAGAAAATGTTCATTGTTTGCAAAGTGGAGCCCTTTTAAACCTTTTGATACCAAAGTTATTGGACTCGAGACAACTATCATTATCACGTTTGGTTGCTAATTTAGCTAGCCGTAAAGTAGAATATTTATTAACATTGTCTATGGAAGAAGTTACCTGTCAGCTATCCAAAGAAGAAGTAATTAATATTATGGATATCCTTTTATCAAGAAAATTAGCAAAAAAGTAAATATTTTAAATCATAAAGATAATAATTTAATTATTTGTTTTAAGGAATGAAACATTTGTTTGCCTTTTGAATAAGTTGTCAAGCCAATTTTATGATCTAAGTCCATTAGAGCTAGATCAACGAAGAACAATTAATCCGGAATATATCAAAAAGTTGCAGATAAATAAAAACTGGTATGCAACGCAAATAAAGATGAGATGTCATATGTCCAACTGCGGACTAGAAATATCACAACTTCTATATCAATTAGAATATGATGATATAGTTTCTATAATGTCCAGCAAAGATTTCAACAGGATAATTTTGAAAGATTGTATATCTTACAGTACAAATTTATTTAAAGTCAACGAGGTGGAACCAAACTTATTAACCACTTCCATTAATATTTTATTGGACGATGTCGCTTATATTAGGAGCTTGATACCAAAACCACATCAGGTACGGTCTACTTTATATTGATCTATAAAATCAATATGATTTTTCAGGTGTATAAAATTGACGGCAGAGAACAAACATCGTCTGAACAAAAATATTCACATCGTTTAACTGAATTATTTACAGATGATGCATTTTGGAACTATTTACATAGTTTACTGCGACCAGTGACTAGTTACATAGAGTCCCTATCGGCTTGTCCGACTCTAAAAATTCCTAGCAATAATTTAGAAGATTTAATAAAATTTTCTGTATTATGTCTAGAATCCATAAATTACACAATTTCTATAGAAGGATCAAATATAAACGTAAATTTCATAGATTGTGCATTAAAATGTGCAGATATTATTTTAAAAGAGAGTCATTTACATAGTGTTTTAGCTTTAGACACTCACATATCATGGCTGTGTTCTGCTATTAATAGTATTTATAAGTTAGTTTCTTACATCTTGTTAAATTTTGAACCTTTACCTTGTTTACCAAAGAATGTATTGCAAAATACATTGGAAAATGTAGAGACAATGTCTGCTGGTCAGGCTTGTTATCAGTTATGTGTGTTGATTGTGTGGATTGAAAAAAAACAAAGTTCTATTGTAAATATTCCAAAATTTATGTACAAAACTATGAAAAGTGTGATTATTTCCTTATCGAGATTGCCCATGGTCAATTCGTTTATTTTAACACCACCCAGTGCTTGGAAAAATGGCTGGACTGTTCAACTAACTGGATCTTTTAAAACTCAAGTACCTCCATTACCTATAGAATATTTACAAGAAATTGAGGTATTAGAGGAATTTGTTTTTCGGTAAGTGAACTATATACATATTTAACTTGTACTACTAATGAATACATTGTTTTCAAGAATTACACTATTGGGTTGGACAAGTCGACAGCAATTTGAGGAAACTTGGATGTGTCTCTTAAGTGTACTAAGCTCCAGCCCTAATGACAACAATATACCTGAAGAAATAAACGCTATCATCCATGCAACAAGTTTAGCTGTAAGAGCTATTACTTCTTTATTAGTCCTAACAATGTATGATCCATATCCGGGCAACAAAAATAATTCTAAATTGATTCATGTTCCTAGAGATTCTATGATTGATGATAAATCAGGAAGGTACGGTATGGGTAGAATTATTACTATTTCAATCCATGTTTAGTATACTAGACGCAACGTAAGAAATACACATCAATTAATATGCGCAGAAGGCGAAAACTGGTCGAGCGAGTCCATTATGACTAATCAAGGTGGAGGCGCCAATCACAATGGTGTGACAATTGCTCATAATAGCGTGTGCAGTGAATACGTCGCATATATTTATGTGTATAAGTATATATTAACCGATAACTTACATTTATTTTACTCTCTATCACTGTCAATTACTTTTACCAACATTTATTTTCAATAATATTCCATATTTAAATAAACCTCCCCGGCTTAATATTGCCCCTTCACGTCCTTATAAACTTTAATCACCTCCGCCAATTTTTGTTGGCCCAGGTTTTGATGAGTCATTGTGTATTTCTTATATTGCGCGGAGTCTACACTGCTTATGTTTGCTTTAATTCATACCATTTTGTCACAAAATAAATAATTCTTTGTAATGAAATGAAATGGGTTAAAAAAATTTGCTTTCGCTATTGCATCTTGCTGATGGATTAACATTAAAAATTTTTTAGTATACGGAAGTTAAAACTTGTACAAGATGACATTCAGCAAAAATTTAATGAAAATTCCACTTCGTTCAAGGATGGAATGTTATTACCCAACGTATTTTACAAATCAAACTTAGAGAAGGAACATGAATTTTATACCTGCGGACAAATGTCTGTGGAATATTTGTTGATATCGTCAAAAATTGTAAATATTTCAGATGAAGCTAACATTTCTGCACGTTTGTACAAGAGAAGAGAGAAAATATTAAACGACTCTGGATTAGATCTAAACTCGTGTCTCCAGTTCTTATTAGATTTATATTCGCAATGGTTTAAAGTACAGGTATGTTGTATTTTAGATGAATCATGCGTCTTAAAATAGTTTTGTTTTAGTCTGCGACGCCATTGAGGGTTTTAAATGAGGTTGTTAAGTCAATATTGATTATTTCGGATTTGTTTTTGGAAAAAGCACAATATTTATGGATGCTAGAAACTTGTTTAGAGTTATGTAGGTCACATGTGGTAGAAGATGACATAATACATCAATATTTAATTATAAGTATATGTAAGGCTGCTGCAGTAATAAACCCTGTAAGTGTGTTTTATTAATAAAAGAGACAAAGATTAATTTTTATCCTGTTATCGTGACTAATTGACATCTTGTGGAAGTACACTTTCATTTATGATTTCATTAAATTTGTCAATTGATCTTAAATTTTAAATAATAGATACAAGGCATCTAATAGGTAGATACAAGTGGATATTAATAACATTATATTTTTGCTGCAATGGTATAATATACCATTGCAGCAAAAATAAAATTTTGTCTGGACCATGATTTAAGTTCATTGGTTTTCATTTATTTAAAACTTGGTTTATCAACACAGTTACAATTTTATTTATTACAAACATTATGTTGTTGAAAAATGTGAAATTAACATTTGATATTGTAGAAATGTTTAAAAAACATAAAACAAACTGCCACTTTCATATTTGTTGTAACGGAGACTATTGTATGTTTTTAGGACATGGAAACATTCGAATATATTAAAAAAGTACTAACGCAAGGTTTAAAAAGTGCATTTTTGTCGGCAAGAATTGGCAGTTTACATGGCATGTTATATTTATTGCAAGGGTGCATTATTGGAAATACAGTGATTGGAGGAATTTCCGATGAAATGCGGTTGTTCTTGCCTGTAGCCGTTGAATATGTGCAATGTCATATTAATGCAAGTAATGGGTGCGTTCATCTTTTTTTAATGGGATTTACATCTTCAACTTGTTACACTTGTGCTTTTGTTACAGTGTTTTAAATCAATCTCAAGACCATAATTTATTGCTTTGGTCCTTATCGTTATTTTTAATTGAAAATGTATATGACATTTACATGGATCCTGAATTTACCACAATGGTTATACAGACTGCGATAACGAGCTTAAGTGTACAAAAGCATGTTACTGTTGTCCATAATTCTATTATGAAGGTACATAAATATTGTTACCATTCATATAATACTTTTATTCCATTTTAGGGCCTAGAGCGACTGATTATTAAGAAATGTCTGCCGGGAAAATTATGTGATCAAATAATGAAACTATCATTAGAAAAAATCAAAGACAGTAATCCTGTTTATGCTTTACCAGCTGTGCAACTGCTAATCAGTTGCATGTATACAGGTACTGATACTAATCATCTACATTATGTCTTTAGCTTTAATCATTCGCCAAAACTGAGTTAGTGACATTTTTCAAATTGGTTTGCCCAGATAAATTGTATTCAATATAATTTCAGTAATATCTGATTATAATCAATTTGACAATCAAATTTGTGCTTCAACGAACAATTCCATTGTCATTGTGTTATGTTACAATTTTAACAAGAAATACTATGAAGTTATATATCATAAATAAAAATACTGCCAATGTACTAACATATTTTTTAGAGTGTGCAGAACAATTGGAGAACACAGAAAAATCGAATGGTGTTGTTCAAAGTAATCCAGACAATTTAGTACAAACCATAGAAAAAGTTTCAGCAATATTTGATAGAATTAAAAAAGGTTACCCATCTGAAGTAGAAATATTATGTCATATACTACCCCGAGTACTAAATGATTTCTTTCCTCCTTCTGATATCTTAACAAAAGTCGTAGGTGAATTTTTGTCACCACAACAAAGGCATCCAAAGCTCCTGAGTCGTGTTGTATTCCAGGTAAAAAATGTTAATATATATACTTCGTATTACACAAACGTTTGAATTTAGGTATTTGAGAGCGCCATAAACCAGTCACAATTATCGTTGCTTCAAGATTGGGTTGTGTTCAGTTTGACAAATTTTACACAATCATTTCCAATAGGTATGGCCACATGGTGTCTTACTTGCTTTTTCATCAGTGCAAGTACGAATAATTGGCTTCGATCATTATTTCCATACATTCAGTCAAGAATTGGTCGGTATGAATATGAAGATCGGAAAATTTTATGCATAGCTGGTGCAGATTTCTACAAGAATTTAACTTCAGATGTACAAAAAAAAACATTCGTTGATACTTTTGGCAAAGTCAAGGATCAAACAGATACGCCATTTAACGATTTACTGGCATCTTTGTAGATTTAAATATTTTACATATTAACTTGTTTTAATGTATTTATATATTTTATATTTAATGTATTATTTGATATTTAACAAATTATATATATTTATCTACATTATTCTTGTAAATATGAATATAAAATAAATGTTCTTGTGATTATGTTTATTAAAAATGTTATATGCAAGTTATTTGTATGAACATTTGTTGTATAAATCTAGCAATAAATCTTCTTACTTCAGGAAAATAAATGTTTTGTGACAAATATATGGTATGACACATCTATATCATACAAATTGTTATTGTGCATTATCATCTTATAACACGCACAATGAAAAATGAATTTATATTGACCTGTAGTAAATACCAAGTTATTTTTAATCTTCGATAGTCCTTGCTACAAGTTTAGAAGAAGAAAACATAAAGGCCATGTGTAACAACACAAGACTAGGTTTTATTTCAAATTTCAATTACAAAAAAGAACTTTAAAAAATACGAGTAAGTTGAATTATAATTCTTGTTTATACATGTTAGTTTAAATAAAACGTACACAAAGGTCTTTGTCTTTTTATGACATCTACAAAAATACACAGACTTCTTCCTAAATATTTATAACATTGTTTTGGCATCAACATGCATGAAATGTTGATACTGAAACAAGTAATTTGTGTAAATGTAAGTGCTATATTGGCAAATCACACAAGATTAAGCACATACAATTTTTTAACAACTTTGTTAAATGTTCAAAATTATGAACAATTAACAAAATGATAGCACACATGAAAATATATAAAATCTATATTATATGCTTAATCTTTAAATATACTTATGTGTATAAGAAATGTACAGGAGGCAGCTGCTGAAAAATTTAGATGTTTATAGTTTACTTATCTAAGCAATTTAAAAAAAGCAATACGATTATAGTATAGTAATATTACCCTGTCGTTATACTAATAGGCATTCTAGTGATTGTTAAACAGATTACTATTAACAACTGCATAGATAAGTAGACCTGAATCCATTATTTTTCACTTAGGGTAATTTTTAAGCAAGGTTACATCCAAACATTCAGTTGTACTGGTAAGAGGAATAATTATTTATACCCTGCAATATCTGTGTCAATTAGTTTTAATGGATGGATTACACTTTTGAGCAATGTTCTATTACTCTAAATAGTAACTTTACAAATCCTGTTTGCCTAAACTGTTTCTTTAACTGTAAATGAAATCTAACATTGAATTAATTATATCATTAAAAACAGCAGAAATCAATGAGGACTTCAAATAGAAATTGATTATAATAAAATTACAATATAAGTGAACATTGTTCAGATGTAGGGCAGATCGCCAATCATTTGACATTCCATTTCCTCAGTTGTTTCTGTGAAAATGTGAGAAACATGCAACAAATAACAGTTCTTTTATACTACTACTATTTTCATTAATACAATTACTCAAGAATTTTATTAAGAAAATTTTTTAAGGGAGCTAAAGTTATAGATGTGTATTAATAGTAGATTGTGTAAAATTATTGTTCCTGCACTGATGCCATTATGTTTTGGCGTAATTTATTATTTCAAAATTATTACCCAATCTTCAATTATGACATCTTATTAAAAAAAAAATACTTGAAAAAATTCAACTATCAAGCTTCTCTCGCTTCGACAATATAATATAGAATAAAAAATTATGAAACTGTTTAAAAGAACATTCAAACCAGTAAAATCACCTCTGAAATTTTAACTTAACGTTAACACAAGTGTGGAAAGTATAAATTTTTATCAACATATCCGGTTATTAAAATTTAGAATTGGCTTTACATTTTAATAACGGCTATAAAATTGGATCTGGATCTAATCGCCTGTCAAAACCAAACAATTTCAGTGATAAGATCATTTTTTCAACTTCAAGTTTGTTAGGATACCTGCAGATAAATGATTGTTAACCACCTAATCGATTAGCTGCACCAAATGCACAAATGTGAAACCTATTATATTAAGAGGTAATAGTATTTTTACGATAAGTTAAAAATATCTTACGTTTTGAAAAAAATATAAATTTGCAAACAGAAGATTAAATTGCCATAGGTGGGCCAAAATGAAAAAATGTTTACTTTTAAAAATACTAGTTAAATCAATGTCTGCAGCCTATATTCATAAATTTTAGGATGTTTGGAAATTATGATTAACTCAGGTAAGTTTGGACAACAGGTTGTACTTTTTTATTCCTCATTTTACTTTGTCGCAATTTTATGCGAGTCAACTTAGAAAGTTTGATTTACGAAATTTGGTCTAAGTTTTGTTTAAATTTTACATAACTTCACCATCAAGTATTTTTTTCTATTTTGTAAATTAAAGAAACAATTTCTAACAAACATTGTAACAAAATAAAATTATGTTATGTACAGTAAATAACACAAGCCAATCTAAATTGTTCAAAACCATATTACCGTCCAAATAATTAACAAATGACTATATATTTACACAATATTAAAACAAATATTTGCACTTTGAGAAAATAAACATTTAGGACAAAATTACATTTATTTGAAAAGCATAGGTACGATGCAAAAGTAATATTTCACCACAACAAAATTGGACACTATATAAATTCATATACATTATTTTAATATTTCTACAAGTTCTTTTAATATCATAGTTATGGTAAAATAAATATTCGTGATTTCATACACATAAATATACATATAAATATATATGTATATTTATACACACTTATTATTTGTCGCACATACTTTGACAGCACTTTTCATGCGTTTTATTACCAATTGCACAATATCATACATTTAGAATCCCTATACATTCCACAAAGTGATTATAATTAAACACTTATATCATATGCAAGCCAATTAACATAAACAATGTACATTATATATAATAATATAATAAATAACTTAATAAATTAATTGCAACTACATACGACTGAAACACAATGGTCCCATCTTCCTATGTAAGAAAATAATTTAATTAAATTAATGACTGGAAACTTATTGTAAAATGATACATAACGTAAGGAACACAAGATAGACAATACAGATTAATGCTAGTGAAACATAATTATGTATTTTTGTTCAGCTCCAAGCTAGCTGATCTTCATTCTTTTTGATGGATCAGTAGGACTGACACATCCTAGTTTTGAATTATTTTGAAGATTTATGTTACCATTGCAAACTCCAGAATCATTTCCACAAATGCTTAAATTATTGTGTAAGATATCTTGTTTCTACAAAAATTAATTAATTAATATACCTAATATTAGTTGCTTGCCAATAAATTTTACAAATAATGAGATTCTTATAATAGATATCTGTATTTGAGGAAATACCAACAGCTCTATAAATTATACTTACAATTCCTTCAATCATAACTGCAATAGGAACGATTCCAGTAGCTTCTGCAACTTGATGTTCTATGAGATAAAACATATATTCATCGTAAAGAAGCCGGATAAGGTGAAATGAACCAAAACTTGCAGCAGATCTCAGTGTTAAATCACGAATGACCATGGAACTATAAATTAATGCCAAATTAAGAATATTACATAAAGCAGATAATGTGGTATCAACCTATAAAAACTCCACTTCAACAAGAACTGTCGAGCTGCCTTTGAAAAACTTGGTTTTCCTTCATACGGCTTCAAAGCACTTTTAACAACATTTTTTAACCAAGATGCCCATTGCTCCAAAGAGTTTTGTTGTTGCAAGGTCAATTTGAAGTCTGCTTCAAAGCGAGCGACAATTTCATGATCACACTGGCAAACCCAAGATGCCTGTTCTCTCACGCTATGAAAATCAACTCTATTCAAGTCTGCCAACATTTGTGCAATTTGCGTGCTATTATGAAGCACAGCTCTAGCTGCTTGTGCAAGATGGTTTAATGAAGTGTATCGTCGAAGACTAGAACTAAAAGCAGATACTGCAGATAATTTTACAGCTAGCATGCCTTGCGGAGCTCCTGTCATAGCAGTGGTTAACCAACTTTCAAGACCTAAAATAAAATATTAATTCAATATATTCTAGAGCAAGTGATAGACAATCTTACTTTTAGCAAAATTTCTAATAGATTGTGTTAGGGTAGAAGGTATCGGTTTTAGAACATCAGGTACCAAAACTTGTATTAAATTCTGATAAAATGTTAAATCAATTTGTCTCATAAATATTTGAACAGATTCAAAACTACAAAGAGCAAATAACTTGGCCCTAAAAACAGAAGATTAGATTCCTAGAATTTTGCACTATTAAGAAAATAACAGACACGTTTTAAAAAAGAATAATAGTATTATTTACATCAGATCAGCCACATATTTTTCAATACATACTTTGAAAGATATTTCTCTTCTTCACATTCATCACCATTGTTATTATCTTGAGAACGCCAAAATTCTCTCCATAATGATTCCACTGTGCCAAATTCAAGACTCATAATAGCATCAAGGAAAGCTTCTAAATGTTCACGATATATCGATCTAAAACATCATTTAATAAAAGTTAAGTTATAAATAAACGATATGTAAACCCATACTTAAGTGTGTCCACATCATCATACGAACACTCCTTTGGTAGAGGACCCGAAAATATTATATTTGGAAAATTGGGAATTGCATTGCTTCCATCGCCCAAATATGATAAATGTTGGGATATCACACCAACAGAAACTGAAGAATCTGAAGTATCAGTGCTTCTTTTAAATCCTCTATTAACATTCCCCGATACTTTACCAGTCATTCCAGTAGATGATGGAAGATTACGATTACTGGTATCCTCAATTGTTGTAAGAGGCGAACCAGGTTTTACACGTATGCCATAATAATGGTATTTTGAATTACCTCTACAAAAATACGCTCGTTATGACAGATATTACCAAATTACAGACAAACCTTGTTCCTAATCTTCTTGTTCGTAATCCAAGAAAAACTGATCGAATCAATTTTCCGAATGACGCAGCATTGACAGGTTCCAACTTGTTATCTGCACAATGTCGTAGGTAATGAGCATATAAAGTTGATCGAGGCAAAGAAACTCCTTCAGCAGTTTCATAATTTTCCAACAACCATTGAACCTAAACAAATATATAATGGAAAAAATTTACTGTAGATCAAATTCACAAACATTTTTTATACATTTATTACAGCAAATAAATAAAGCAGGCATTCAAGCATCCAACTGTAATATGACTTAATTAAGAGTACAGCTACCACATAAGGTTATGATTAAGTAGAAACAATGATATTTAATAAACATGCATTATACACCCACTAGAGAAGCACTTACTGTTGCGGGTGATACCCTGGTTGCATGTCCAAGTGCTGAACCAACCTCCTCATTCACTTGGCCAGACGATGGAGAAGCATGCACCGTGGCTGTGGCCACATAGCTTGTTTCCTATACCCAATTATTGTTAGCACCAAAACCAAATTAGCATATATACCCAATAAGAATATAAGTAACTCAAAGAATGCAATTAAGATTGTTTAATAGAAAAACACTGAAATTATAAATATATAATCCATAATGGTAATAGAACGTCGATTGTCCATATTCCATTATCACCAACGAACAAAAATTACCATGTAATAATAAAATCATATTAAATCATATTAAAAACCAACTATAAAATACACCTACATTCAAATAGTGTTTATGTCACAATAGTGTTGTAACCTACAATATACATTCAAAGCATCATTTTAATAACACTTACAGCATTTGTAGTTTGTGGAGAACTTCTTGTTGACGCTATTAAAGTTTCAGCATCCACCGTTTGTTGAACTAGATAATGACCTCCTGCAGCGGTATAACCGACTGCACTGGAAGCACCTGTTGCACTAGCATTTGCTGCATAATATTGGCCCTGAGCATATAATGTTCCTGATTCACCTACTGTATACACCGGATACGCCCTGTAAATAAACATTTTCACATGCAATCATGATGAATTGTATAGATTTATGACAAATTATTAAATTATGTTATGTTGTCCCGTGAACAGTCAGTTGGCAAATGAAATACTTTTAGCAATGTTACGACAACCTTTTTTGCAATAAAATATTAAAGTGTCACAAAATTCCAAGTGTCTAATATTTGATTCAGTACACTGACTGCTCAAGATAAGTACGATTGCCGATTCTGTTCATACATATCCCATGAATGTACAAGCAACTACAACTTACTATTCCATGTAAATATACAAAGAATTGAACTGGACAAGAAAGCTAATAATGAATAAAAGTTAAGAATATTGCACTCTTAGCCACCAAAATATATTCCTAGTGGTTGTAAAACGAGCCAGCATTAATAAAATTGAACGATATGTAGTTCTTGGTTTGTGTACTAATATATTAATTTGACAAATGCCTCATTTTGTAAACAAAACGTATGGTATGGATCATCGTCCATGATGCTTTTGTGTCATGCCAATGTAAGTTAGGTAGAGATATTTGTATTGCATATATATACAGTTCTATGATTTTGTTTTATTTATTTATTTATTTTTCAATCATCTACTTAAATATAGATCAATTTAGACCCACTTTAGACACACACTTTTTCTTTTTACAGTGTAATATCACTGCTGTAACATTTTCCATAGCACTTTTTTTAATTAATTTTGATAAAGGGAGGACGTGGTATTCATCACATACATATTTGATTTGAAATTGCCTAAAGGTATTAATAAATAAAATATGTCGTGCATTACCGCATTGATTCTTAAGTTTCATTTTCACCTAGCATATAAGCTATAATTAGACTAGTAGTAGTTCAGTTTCATCGTCGCTATACAACCTCTTTTGGTTACCCTATGTGGTCCTGAGCTTTTAACTGCGCTCGTTGATGCAAAAGACAGTTGTTGTAAGATAAACTAAAGTGCAGTATTTAAAAATGTTACTTACATCTGTGCTTGACCACCATTTGTTTGTGAAGCATATATTTCAGGCTCGACATATTGCACATGATATCCTTGATGTGAAGCCACCGTGTCTCCGTCAGAAGCAACTAAAAAAGAAATACCATTTGTAACCATAACACGTTAATCTGTTTGTTTATAACAATGAATTTATATGTTAGCAATAAATTTATATAAATACCATTTAAAGCACATGATGTATACATATTACGCCACATGAGCTTAGTCACAGACTAACATAAGAATAAATTTTAGGTCCCAGGTAGATTTAATACTCTAGAAGCCACTCATGTGAACATAATGCAGACACAATGTAACATATCCCCTACCTGTACTCAATATAAAGTAACCCTAACAAAATAAAGATCTAGCGTATAATAGTACAGATTAAAGATGACACTATGAATCATTTATAGGGGTGCATTTCAGTTATGAATAAGGAAGACACGTGATGGACCTGCGATTAATACAGGTGGCATGTGCCCATTGTGATTTAGACGTACAGCATTAGGTAGATCCAATTAGGCCACGTTAATGAGAAATGTCAGTATGCATTACACATTTTTAGATTAGTTTGTAAGTTAGGTGCTTACCTACTGCAGGCTGCACAGGTGTTAAAGAAGCATAAGATCTAGCTGCAGCTTCTGACAGCATTAAAAAAAAACAAATTTACTACAGTTAAATATCAGCGACAAAAAACATGCAATGCACAATTAGTACACGTTTAAAAATAAATATACGTACTGTATTGAAATAAATATAACATTCAAATAAATCGCAATTATTATGAATTATTATTGCGGAAAACTTTTTAGAATGTTTAGCAGTGCTGTATATGCATCGAACACACTAGAAGACCGTCTGAACCTTTATTCATATTTAGTAAAATGCTTCTTACAATTGCTATTTTCAGGTAATTAATTTTAGTTTATTCATTAAAATGCTTTGTTAATGTCGTTAGCCTCATGAGTGGTATTGAATCACAACTCTGTTTTGGCACATTTTACAGGAGATAAAAACCAATTATAAATTGGTTGGAAAATGAAAAAATAATAAAAATAAAATAAAAAAATCAAAATCTAATAGATCCACTTTTTCGGTAACTAAAATAATATCAAATGGTAAATGTCCATATTGAAAATCGCGAAATCGCAAAACTCAAAAATTATCCAATACTCCTTACAAAAGGAACATGTTTAGTACATATAAAAAAAAATATGCAGTAGTCCACAGTAGGCTTAGATAAATTTCCAGTAAACTGGTGCAGTGGGAAACGGTTCTGAAAAGATTCAAAAACCGCGATGACAATTACAATTACAACATATTTGCTAGCAGTAATATTATCTATTTCTTTACTTATTCACATATTTTTTAAATAAATTAATTCTGACCAAAGTGACCATGTCCGATTTAATAATAAATTTATATTGAAGTAGTAGTATAGTATATGGTAAAGTTTAAATACATTACAAATTACCAACTCTCTTATTTTAAGCAAAATAGACATAGTGCAACAGGTTGTTCTATCATCTCAATAAAACTTTAAATAAATTTAGTCAAGTGATTTAAAATTTTAATAGTGCCCAACTAATTTTTGTAACCATAAAACGGAAAGGTATATCATCCTTCCTTAATGCGTGTACAGTAAGTAGCAAAAGAAACTAATATTTGTATGTTGTCTCAATTTTGTTAGCTAATACTGCCGAAAAGATAAATGATTCATGGTGTTAAATTTATATTGCAAATAACTAGAGACTGCTTAATGTTTACGCAATGCATTCAAAACATAAGATAACGTAAACACTAAATTGAAATACAAATTTATGCTGCTGGAACAATAACACTCTTGGGTTATTACCCTGTGTCAGTAGCGATTACCAAGAACCTTAGTTGTTGAAATACCTTTACATGTAGTGGCCATCAAAACTTCTTGGTGCGAGCCAATCACTCCTTACAAACCACTAACAACAGAACACTGACAAGACGATACCTTGTCTAACACCTTGCGGAGACTAAACAAGAGACGACTGTTAAATGTCCAGTGTCAAGATATAAAAGGATTGCTGCAATTAATAATAATAACCCAGAAACAATATTGTCTAGCGATCCACCAGTAAGGTCTTCATGGACCTGTTTTAATTAATGTTCGCTACACCATTGAGTATAAGATTAGTGCATCTTTCGTGTTAAGTTAAAAAGTAAATGTGGCAGTATATAGAATGTAAGCCATCAGATTTCACTAGGAATTATTTAATGCCGTTTGTCATTATGTTTATTTCTTGTGTGTTGTAATAAACTATTTTGGTAAATTGCTTTATTTGCATATAATCAGTTCATAAAATGAGATAAGTATCTCCGATGTTTTGCAGTCAAAAATTTTATTCAAGATAAGTACCTCTCTAAATGATTTAGTCGAGAATTTTATAAATATTATTGTGTAATATAAAAAAATATGCAAGCATTGTACAGCATTTTTAAACATAATGTCTTAATTGTTTGTTTGGTGTTATACATTAAAATTAAATAAATAAATATGTATTTACAATAGACAACCTGCTGAAAACATTTTTCACATATTGACTATGACCATCATGTTCGTATGGATGAAATCTGACGTTTTATAATCAGGATTTAAAAATAATAGGAACATGTAAACCCAACAAAGATATAAGTTCATGATGTGATGAATCCACAACTGTTTCTGTGTTACAGTTTGGTTTCTTTTGCAACTTATTGTACATCATTATTACTGTTGCTTATAAACAAAGACTCAACATTTTAAAATTACATAAATGGGTAATGAATTTTGATAGAATTGGATAAACGAATGTGAAGCACGCAAATAATTAATTGAGCACACAAAATAAAACAAACCAAAGCAAATTAAAAAATAACTATGTGAACAACTGAATGTGTAAATGGTCATAAAACAAAATCTAAACATAACGTAACCAGAACAATAAAAGTTCATCAATAGAAAATATAACAATAAATATTTTACAATAAAATGAGGTAAAGCACAAAATATAAATAAAATTACGAAAAAGAAACAAATTAAAATTGAACAGTATAATTGAAACAAATAATAAATTAGAAGTAAAAATAACATAAATAACATATATGGGAGCAAAACAGTGAAAGTGAAATAAACATATACTAAAATAAGTAAAAAAGAACAAATAAAATTGATATAAGAAAAAAATAAAGAAAGACTAACAATAAAGGCCAATAGCCACAGGTAAAAAAACATAGTGCCTAAACCAGTGGTTTAACATCGTATATTATTAAGTTTAGTGGATGTTTGAATTATTATGTACAATGTAAGGGGTTTGAAAATAAATGTCATAATATATTAAATATTCTCTTTAATTTAACGGTTCTTTATTTACTGCTATTTATGTTTCATTGCTGCATTACTACAATAGGCATTCTTCATTTCATTGACTGTGATGCATATTTTGAAAGAATTATTACATTTAGTAAGGTTTAGAAAAATGTAATTGCCTATCAGCACACATAGTAATCAGATTTGTTGACTACGTAATCGCAAGCAGCATGAAATGAAGTATGAATCTTCAAAGATAATAGTAAACAGAGTTGTATTTAAGTCACTTTCATATTAGATGAAAATGCAACTAAAAAAAATTAACAATGATAAATTATATTAAATTATACAACTTTACTCAAATAAAAGCACGGGTTAAAAGTATATTACATTGATTCATTTAAAGTTTACCTGTTACTGTGATGAAATGAGGTGATGTTTGCTCAATGGTATCTGTCTCGTGAGTATCACCTTGATGTTCAGCGGTAGCTGAACTTTCGTTGCTTGAATCAGCAGCTTGTTCTAAAGCGGAAACGTCGATAACAGGAACTCCATTTACTATGGCACCACTAGCAGCAGTCTGAATAAATAAAATATAATTGGCAATTTGTATTACTATTAATCGTCTTTAAATGCACTCATAGTTTTATATAAAATGAACATATATATTTTAATTAGATGTTTATGATAAAATTTTATATAGAAATTGTAAAGATTATATTGTCATTACAATCGTCAAAAATAAAATCTTTCATGATTTACTGGATTCACTGTTATTCATAAAAATTTAAACTAGTACTTTCGTAAAAACCACTGCGAATCACAACACTAAACACCGGAACCTAATATCCCACCTAATTAACATCAAAGAAATAACAAAGATAAACGCAGTGAGATAAAATCAATAGCATCAGAACAGCGGTCAAGTAAGATGAGACTAATCAATAGTGCTACGGCAGGTAAGTTGTAATACCTGATGTAGACTAGCGGGGAGAACGATTAGCTGCGTGGTCTGCGTCTGAACCGGTGGGGTACTTGCCGGTGCAGGGATAGGAGGGCTGCTGCTGCCTCCTGCTGCAAACCGAGCCGTCGTTGCCATGACTATATCTCCACGGCTACGTCTGTCCACTGAAACATAGCCAATCAGAATAACTTATGGATTTCTTTAGATACAAATAGAGTTTCATGAATGGGATGCTGTTTTCATCGCAAGCCGATCACTTACGCAGAGCAACACGAAATTGCACAGAATTTTTAACAATTAAATTAAGCCTCTTTGAATTATAATTATAACTTACCTACCAAATATAAATAAAGACTGTAAAATCAGAAATCAAATAAAGTGAACAACACGACGACAAATCTGATTGCTTATCTAATTGGTCACAGCATAAAATCACTTCACAATTAAGGATCAGACTACTGACGTTCAAACAAATATCACACACCCCTTGAACAAGGAAATTGCACCTCTACCAAGTAATATTATAGACACTAGCTAGTTACCATACATTGTGTGTAATATTACCATGCACATGCACCTGGCAAAATAAGTTCACCCTACAAAAAGAATGCATTAGGGTTACATTCACAAATCATAATTACTCGATTCACCTGGCTAGATAACAACTTGCTGTGAGTCATGTACCTATATAATCCACACTGTAGGGGTTCAAATCATGCGAATTTTTTAAAATAGGATCGTTTAAAAAAGGAAATTGGTAGGTACGTAATATTACAAAATATTTCTTTCTAAATATATTTATGTATGTAGTGTATTAACTATGTGTCAGGAAATATAAAAATAAACATTTATAACATTTATCGAGATGTGTAACAATAACCTGAAATATGAGAATAAATGTGTTGTGAGAAAGTGATTACTATAGCAACCTACCATGGCGATAAATCTGGGGTGAGCTTGCTTCGCCATAACCCTGAAACTTTAGTAACAGATCAATGTTTCAACCTTGAAGCCCTAAGAGCAACTGCTGAGTAGACCACGTTAATATTGAAATAAACTTTAGAAGATTTGAAGCAAAAGGGGAGCGTTTCTTGTCTGTGAATCAATCGCAGACGTAAGAGGTATTTGTTTCTTACATTACTTGAATAATCGGCATGAATTACTACACACTTACGTGTATCAGATTTCATCGATTTAAATATCTGAAGAATCATTAACTATTTCACGAGCACGAGTGATTGAAAGAAACGAGTTTCAATCTTGCATTAAGCGTTACGTCAATTGACATGGAAAATTTGTACAAATTTGAGGTATTTACGAAAAGTTTTAATGAAACATCCACTGAGCTAATCAAAGCATCACGGAAATAACTTGTAAAAAGGAAATTATGTAATTAAGTAATTTAGACACAAAATTGCTTCGAAACAAAAATGTTTGAAATTATATTCTGCCCTTCTGATTTGCTCTTGTCGATTTCCTTTGATGACTGGGGCATTAGGAATGTAATTAAAGTACCCAAAAATTAGTCAGGGCGACCCTGTTACAACATGTAGGCATTGTAAAATTAAATACGTGATTTATATAACTTAGAATTATGAAAAATATATAAAATTTGATGAAAAAATGCATGCATTGAAAAGACTGTGAAGGAGCCATTTGTAAAATGCGTAAACGGTGCATATTAACAATTAATGTGCAAAATATGTCATCGTGTACGTAAGTGAATAATGATCAATATACGGTTGTGATAAATATAGAACGTGCTTTTTGCAATACGTGTGCAAAATATAACAATAATCAAACATTTCCATTTACCTATGTTGCTATGTTGTTGTATCGGTTGCTAAGGCAGTCACCAAGGATACGAGAACATATATTCCTCCGCTTTTGACAGCTGGCAGAAATCAAAATGATATTTGGATCCCAAATATCACATCACTGAAGAATGAACACAATACGTTTCAAAAAAGTTGTCATTTTCAACTGCTCAATCTATCACGTAAATTTACAAATTCCTTAAAAAGAATTTATATTGATTATTTAACGTAGCACAAGGATCATATCGATAAGATGGGTTTCTACAATTATGACGATATACCCTTGTGTACATGTGCGGTTTGTGAATGAACTACATAATTCCGCAACAAAATCAATATCCTTTATATTAGAACTAAATCGATAATATATGTACAATTAAAATGGTTACGTACTTACCTAGCAAACAGATCATGCAACTCGCATAAACACAACACATGTATGCACATATATCCATGGAAACGTTTTTTGAAAATCGGACATATTTAAATCAACTATTTGATCACAACGTCCCTAGATGTTTCAATTTATTTTGTTTAGGTAATATTCGCACATTTATTACGCAATGTGATAATAAAAACAAATCAACCAGTTTGATAATTTTCACAAATAAGTAATTGGTCTAATGGGCAATCATTGATATGTTAATTTATGAAAGTATATATTACACCTATTTAGAGGATTTTATTCCCTGAATCGTTCACAGTTAAGCTAAATAGTTATGGAACTTATGGGCTTAGTTAATACATACAGTGCAATACCCTTATGCATGTGATTAAAATTCTGTATTCTTCGTTTTAAACATTAATTGTTAGATATTCTTATGTGCATTTGGAAAGTAATTTTTTAGCTTAAAAAGTGACATTTGTAACAGCCTACTGTGGTCCGCACTGAACTTTCTTATACTGAGATACTTTTCCGGTAAACTGACGTAATCATGTTGACAGGCGAAATCACGAACGTGATATCGTTTCATGATTGCGTCCATACTGCTCTTGCGATCATAGGCGGAAATATTTATCGTACGTTACAATAGTAATATGTTTTCGCTCATCGAAGTTTGTTCATTATTTTTTAAAATATTAGCTAATATACAATTTCTAATTTAATTTGACTTTTAATTTTCAACTAATTTAATAGATGGCGCATTTCAAAGTGCGAATCGAATAATAGCGATTTATTTTCGCTCTTTCAAACTTTTCAACATCTAAATCGAAGACACGGCGTTTTGTAAACCAGATTTTGTTATTAACAAGTCAAATTATTTTCAGCGAACCGCGACGTAGGTTAACTGTTAAGCGAGCTACTCACATACCTGCCGCAGAGGCAATCAAGGGTATAAAAGTGGGGATGACCCTTAATTGCAACCTTAATTGTGATGTGTATAGGTAAGCAGGGGCAAATTTGTAGATTGGCCGTGCGGCAGGGCAGCAGGGGTGCGATACCACCCTTGGTCCCTAGATTGTCACTGCCGTCTACAAGGATACAAAAGAAACAAGAAAAACTATTTGATACTGCTCAACAACTTTTCTCGCCCACTTCCGAACGTGGAGGGTTAATTTTATCCCAACTTCATGTAAATGATATCAGATAACAAAGGCAGTTTGAAATCAGTTACCGGATTACTGGTCTCTTTGCTGGTAGCTAAAATGAGCATTTTTAGGTGTCACATGGAAAATCTATCCATGAGCTACTTTCAAAGTTTTGATAAAATCTATGGAGAGTCATAGTTCACTGTATATAGCCCAAGTTATACTTTAAATTTCAGCATTTTCATCACACGACCAATAAAGATTGTGTAATTGTTGGGCTTTTATCCTTACAAATTCAATTCAAGAAAAAAATTCATAGAAAGCTGTGGTATAGCCACAATATAAAGCTTCTTATATCTTCATACAAATGTTTCTCCATAGTAATGGCATTTTTTTATCTATCGAGAGATCATCATACTTTTGTCTCAATTATAATGAAAATAAGAAACTGTTCCAATTTTTTATTAAACGTTGGGCTACTTTGAAGAACAATTTTTCTACTAGTTCAAAGATGAGTCTTTCAATCGGTTGAAATTGTGATATTTTCAACCACTATAATAATTACACATGTATATTGGCTGTGTAATTATTATATGAAGTTGGATGCTGGTGTCCTATTAATCAAATATTTGTAAGACAAGAAATAAAAATATTCTGTAAATTGTTAATTGTAAAAAATAAACCATGTTGACGACAATTTCTCTTCGCTAGCCATTTTGATGCCATAAATAATTATTAATTATGTATACTTAAAAGTTCTAAATAATCCTGTCCCATAATAAAACACACATTTTTCAATATTTTTTATTGTAAAATGACAAAGAATAAATCTAAAATTCATCTGAATTATAATATATGTTTGATATAGCTATAATATGTAATCGAGTATATGATATAGAGCGTCAAAAAAAATTAAATCTAAATCTTAATTAAAATCAGCTGCACCAACAAACTTATCCAACAAACTGAACTGGCCTTGCATTAATACTTTTAATACTGTTCTTGGCACCCACATTTACGGAAGTTAGAGCCAATTAAATAACATGGGAAATATAAATCGGTCGATACAGATTAGGTAATTATTGGAAAAAGTTAAAAGTAATTAACTAATTAAACTGTTACATACATAGAAATAGGTAGCTGTGCAAAAGATTAAAATTTATCATTTAAAATTTGTTTTGTGCCCATAGTTTAAGCTAATTACACTAGTTAATCTATATAGTTACCTAAATGTAAATAGTAGAGTATATGTGAATAGATATAATATATGTAGCTATGTTGATATATGCCTTTAATGTAATATTAAATAGATATTTATTCATGATTCATTTATTAGTTGATCCCACGGTCAGGCACAGAGGCCATAGCGTTTGTTTTTTATTATCGCGTGTGCCAGTTCACGCTCGCAAATCACAAAAAAATGGTACTCCTACAAATAATTTTCTTTCACAAAACAATAGCTTATTTATAATAGTTATTATAAATATTTTTGCAAGATTTAAATTGACACATTTTTTTGTTTTATGTAATTACATGAATATTTTTTCATTAATTCGAATAATGTCCAACATTATATAACACTAACCAGTTAAACAGTTTCATTAATATTAACAGTATTTTCCTTATAAAATTTGTAAATGTATTAACATTGAACACATAACTACAAGTATGTTGCTTTTATACACACCACACATTTATTGCAGTAATTTAGGCTTGAATCGTCATAAAAAAATCATTTACAATATATCAGTAATTATTTTGTGAATTATGGAGAATTAGAATATAACTAAACAAATTATATTAGTCACATTTAAAATGGGTCACCAATTTATACGATTATGATGGATAGAAGTATTTTTATATAAATCACAGCCAAACACCATAATGAACCCTGTGTTTTGCTTTAATATACCATTTAATACCACAATGTAACCTTTATGAACATATTCAAAACCTTGATACTATGTGTTCAATCTTTTAACTTAGGCTTGTGTTCTAGCATATAGTAAACCATAAAAGAGCATTATCACAGTTATTATTTTTGAGTTGTTTCAAAATATAAAATATTTCAATTTAAAACAGCTTTACCAAATTCAGCAGACAGCTGAATTTATTATTTGTAAGTATGAAATTGAAAATATGCTCGGTATAAGTTCATAATTAACGCATTACTTTAGTTCAAATGTAATCCGTAGACAAATAACAATGTTTTAACAGGTGTATTTTAAATTGTAATTGGTACTACCAGAGGAATGACTATACACGATTGGGTACCATTTCAAGCATATTTAAAAGATATTATCCCTTACAACTTAATAACTAGAAAGGCCTACTTAAATGTAGGAGAAAATGTTTGTGTTAAAATCGTATCTCTCATGCATTGAGTATGCAGGTGAAAATATCCTCACTATATCAAAGAAAACTAGCTTGATAAATGCATCAATTATAAACTAACCATTAAATAAAAATTATTTAAAAATGCAAGTTGCTTTACAAAGAAAATTATTTGTCTTGTCCATAATACTAGAACCAGTTGTGGAAAAGAAAACAAAAAAATATTATAAAGAAATTATTTAATGACAGGCGAAATATTGGAATACTTGATAAACAAGAGTAAATGCAACGCAACTTAAAAGTAAACATATCCTGAGAAGCCAATGAAAAATACAGTAAAGGAAAACTGAAATAATACAAATATAAGCCAAACTTAATTCTACACATAATCGCGTATGGAGACGTGTTGTGCGTAATAAAAAAGTTGAAATTACTAAAAAAATAGATCTTTTAACACATTTACATTAATCATTAATACATTGTAGATATTGACTTCAAATTTGGCAAATGCATGCATGCGATATGTCGGAACGATAATACAGATTTTGATTCGAATTAAAACACAAAAATGTGAATTTTAAGATCACTCCTTTCATATTCAGCATTTAAAAGTATGATTTTTATGATTGTCAAAGTGTATATAGTATATAGATATAGAGAAGTATATAATATCAAAGATAATGTAATATTTAATCAAGATGAAAAGCTTTATAACAAAAGTTTATATCTCCATCAATCACATAATTAGCTGCCTTAATGTTTCTTTACAGATGTGCCAGCTTTTGTATAGAGCTTAAGTTCATCTTGACCATTAATATACTAGAAACAAACATGCACAATATTAAAAATAATTAGAGATTCAATCAGCAGTGAGAATAAAGTTGACGTGCATGTCTGCATCTTGATATATGAATCGTTCTCAGATCTATATGAGAGAAACATCCATATTATTCTAGGGTACAACTACACCCTGTGAATACCCTATTCTAATCACTGGCTAATTTATAACTAACAATACGCTAACTTACCGCTAAATTCCGCGACATTACTAACAATACTAACCATTTAATACTACAGATTTTGTCATGTCATTGTGTTACAAACTTGTATGATTTACAAACAATATCGCAAATGGAGGTGTATAACACCAAACAAAAACAATGTCGCACAATAATATGACAGAGTCTTCACATGTTAAATATGTCTACATGACGTAGATAAATACAATCCTATAAACTTACAAAACATAATATCGCGGCATTAAATTCACAAGTATAGCTAACGCTTGCTTAAATATTAAAGCCATTCAATACTGAACGCAATGTAATTCTAAAGTAATACAAGTTGACAAAAATGAAAGTCAACGAAGGAAAAACATAATAGCACATTCTATTGACATAAAAACTAAACACTATTCTAAACACATAATGAATACAATACGAGAAATTTAACAAATTCATATTATAAAATACTAGAACATACTGATTTGTCGTCTTATTTAATGCATAACCTGCCGAAACAGTCTATATATTAATAAATAAGCGCTGCGTCAACTAGCTACTATTGTTGTAGCTGCTGGAATGAATACTGAGTAACAAATATATTACAGGCTACATTATATGCTTGATTTCGAAAAAGAAACTCGTAGATGGTTGGATTCTGACAATTGATAGTTGTGCATCTTAATCAGTGCTATAACAGCCTCATCCATACTCGGTAGCTGTATTAATGCCATTTTTCTATCCTTTCTGCAAATAGAAAGCAAAATTTAGAAACAATTTAAGCATTTTGTTGATTTATACCCTAACCACAAAATCTGTGATGTAGCAAAGAAATTGCAGTTGCATGGTCACTAAGTGCACACAAAAAATGCAGTGAATGATATTGCAACTTCCCAAATGAGACTGTTCCTGAATATATTCAAATTGCCAATCTCGGCAAAAATGTGCTCAATCCTTGTAGGAAAAAAGCACGAAAAATGCAAAATTTGGAATTTATAATATTCATAACGATTTAAATCTAGATGATAAGAAGTTTAAACTTTTTTATTGAATGAAGCAGGTCATTTTCCATAATTTACTTAGATTATCCAGAAGAAGGAACCACAAAAAGTGTGTTCCAAACATATTTAGAATGGCACGTGCCACATGAGATTCAACTTGTAAGAGATCAATGGCAATTAACTGATGCCACTCCAAGTGTAAACCACACCACCGCCACCCTATCTCGCTGCGCACTGAAGTATATTATGCCATATGGTCACCACGCCACCGACACGACACATACTTACCGCTTTAATGCACAACCTTCATATATATTCATACCATGACACTTGGAAAAGGTTTATTTTAAAATTACCACTATGGAGGGACTACTCATGATGTTTAACCAAGTTGAAGGGATTTGTCAGTTTGAATTGTTTGGGTGAGTTGAAAGGTTATTGGGGAGAATACTTTTTGGTACCTATTTGTATATTGAAACATATACGGAGTTAGTTGTTTACTTTTAAAATGGGAAACAAATTGAACTATTCTTGTTACTTTGATTTAATTTGTTTGATTTGATCCATTTGGTTATTTTGATTGACTCACTTTCAAATTACTGTCTAGTGGATATTACAAGAGCACACCACAGGTATATGATCCATTTAGTAACAAAATCAATATCAATGATACATTATATGACGAAATTCGGACAGTGTTCTGTGACCCAATGTATCACATGACTAAAGTTAGAACTGCCACAAATTATATGCAGATGGAACAGATGGACTAACTGTTACCACCTAGTATTTCTATGTTCATATTTCAGTTTGATGTCCAGACAATATTATATATTTGTTTAGTAGACTTACGTAGCGAAATAAATATTATACTTACGGGAAAAACTTGAAAGCTTTCACAACGAAACCATTCTTGGTAAAGGCTTCCTTTATATCCTCTTCATTGACGGTTGCAGGTATGTTACTCAAGTGAAGTGTTGATGATGGTGGATATATGTTTTGATAATTTTTAGAGCCTGGCTTTTTAAATCTATGTAGTGGACTTTGGCTGTAGTCTTTAGTAAGTCCTGCATCCGGTTGACCTTCTTTGGGCATCTGCACTGACTGATGCTTGCTTAACATGACCCGTATATTTTTTCCAAATACACGTAATTTGTCCATGTGAGTGATTGCTGCAAAATATATTGTACATGAAATATACTTAAATGTGTATTTAAATCCACCAAATCCTACCTAAATGAGCCTGATGAGGTTCTGCAAGTTGTACAAGAGCCGAGTCTTTTTTATTATACAAAATCTTTACCCGTTGAACATCGCCATAGACACCTAAATGTTAAAAAAAAAAATTTCGTAAGTATGAATCTAATTGTAATATTTATAAGCGAAAAGTATATAGCAAATTTGTATTTTTACTATCTTAGAAAACGTTTACTTCAACAAGAAAATGAAATCTATAAATATAAATTAGTTTCGACATCAATAGGATAATAAGAATTGAAACTTTGATACAACATTCAATAGATTTTGAACTGATAAAGTACATGCAAATTGAACGAATAGAGAGAAAACACATAACACTTGAAACAAATTCTACATTTAAGACTTGTCAAGAAGTAAAAATATAATATCAATAACATGACAAAAGACAAATTCTAAGCAGTAAGCTCAATATATCAGGAAAATTATAAACTATGTAACATCACAATTAAAATATTAAATAAATCAATGATAAGTATGAAATAAGTAAATCCACTTCACACAAACCAGTTATAAATCACATTAACATTATTGTTTTGTTAAAAAGTATATACTGTAAAATAGTAATTTGTGAACTGGATTGTAACTATACATAAAAACTCTGCTATTTTATCAACAAATAATTAAATGCAATGATACGTTTAACTGAAGAAAATGTAAAATATTAGTAATATACAGTTAAAATAACAGAGTTTTTAAATGACTAGATGGGTATACTTAGTTGATAGTAGCTGTGCACACGTACCAAATAGGGTAAAGAGAGCATCAGGCGTGACCATCTACGAAAGAGAAAGATGACAGTAGTAATGTAAACGCAGCACACAGAGGGAGTAATAACCACCAGTAATGATGGCGGTACAATTAAACAAACATTAAATTAGATATTTCATAATGTTAATTAATGAAAACTAACATGTTTTTTTAAAATGTAGCCATAATACATGTATACAGAGAGAGATAATATGAACTTATTGATTGAATAAATTTGCATAATTTTGTTATATATACAAAATGCAACATGTTAGTTGTTATTGAATTGATTTAATTAACTTTCATGAAATCAACGCAAATCCTTTTTGCTACTAATCTAATGCACGTTTTATCGAAACAATAGACCAATTGATTTCATCTGTTAATTAATTTAAAATTAACGTACTGCAATCAATTAGTATGCACATTCATAATTTATATTAAAATGGTTAAATACAGTTCACAGATGTGAATATTGTAAGTGTTGAAATATTTGAGAGAAATAATAAAAGAAATTATAAACATGGTTATTAGTAGTAAAATATTAATAACTATTAGAAATTTTTGAACGTGAACTGTACATATAGGTACTGTTTTTTAAGATTTTGTATTATTTGTACAGAGCTGGGCAAAGTCATAGTAAGGTAATTCAAATTAATATCGAAAAGTATGATATTGTTTTCTCTGGATATTTTTTTAGAAAATATTACTCAACTTTTATAACTCCAGATAATTACACACTGTGGAATGATTTTATTTTACCATTCCCATCATTTTGAAATAAGTAATCTTCTACAAAATAGATCATAATTAAAGCAATACATTTTTGTTTCAATTGATGTTCAAATATTATATTTTGCTACATGGACATAATCAAAATTTCTTGAAGAACACTGTTCACAACGTATTTCAAGTTTTGTCAACAAGAAACATAGCATCAAGGGAAGAAAACCACCAAAAACCATTCAAGATAAAATATTTATCAGTTCTGATACAAAATTAACAGTGGCGAAGCAAGTTATTATCTGGTGCTTGGATTTGATTTCTAAGAGGTGAAATCTGAAATGCATTGAATATTGTATTATTTTTTTGCAAAACCAATCTAACTTGACATAAAATTCGATCATTTTGGATATTTTATTATTATTTCACTGGTGCCCAGCCTTGTACATACGAAATTTTTCAAAACATAATGATTAAGTTAAAATATGCAC
The DNA here is from genome assembly GCA_959613385.1 of Geotrupes spiniger. Taxonomy (NCBI): domain Eukaryota; kingdom Metazoa; phylum Arthropoda; class Insecta; order Coleoptera; family Geotrupidae; genus Geotrupes; species Geotrupes spiniger. The sequence continues at coordinate 32,238,740 of OY390732.1, forward strand.
TAACCTCTTCATTTAAGTTGCTGACAAGCAAAACTGTTGCTAAAGACAGGCCTGGAGCTGTTAGGCCTCTTAAACCTGGTGCTGTTTGACCAAGTGTAAATCCTCCAAGCCCAGGAATAGCACCAGCAACACCACCATAAGGAGCTGATAGAGGAGAAGCCAACCCATGCATAAATGGACTGCTTAATACTCCTGGTGCACCTGCAAGTAAGGAATCTACACAAAGAAACAAATTACTAGATTTGTCAAACAAATAAGACCATCAAATATACCAATGAAATTACCTGCCAGCCTTTCTCGGGCTAATCGCGGTTGAGCAGCCAACAAAAGAATATCAGCACCAAGACCTCCAGAAAGGCTACCTCCAAGTGTTGCAAGTTGGTCATTTGTATCGCCAGTTGGTAAGTTGGGATTTGTGTAATCCCTAGACTTGTCGTTATTGTACTTAACATTAAGTGAAGACATTTTTGAATAGTCAATGCGTAATGTACAGCAGCTATTGTAAATGTTCTGTCCATCTAACGATTGCTTCGCAGCCTGTGCTGACTGGGTATCGGGATACTGGATCAATGCTTGGAATGAGTCTGTAATAAGATAGTTATAACCACGTCTATGGTTTATTCATAATACTAATACTTACTATTTTTCGTGAAAGTTACAATTTTCAATACTTTTCCAAATCTTTGAAATATCTGTGAACGTGAAAAGTCAATTTACGATTAACGCGATCGATTATTCGTCGAAACTTACCACATGTAAAATATCTAAACTGATTGGGTAGATCATGTGTTCAATGATCACGCGCAATACAGTGTTAGGGCCACCTTGGATATCTTGCCCATTTGTGAGGGGTGTTGCAGGTGTTGCAGCAGGAGGAGAGGAATTTGTACTTGTCAATGCTTGGGCAGCCTGAAGAGCAGCCTGAGCTGATGCATTCTGGAATAAATCCTTTTTATACATTTTTTCTGTTATTCTTAAAACCTTCAAATGCAATGTGTGGACATTATTAACCCCAAAATGATAGGGTCGCGATGTTCTCCTCTCCTTAAACGAAATCTTTCATTCAACTTGTGAAGTTATATTTGAATTTGTTGGGAGTGATTCGTTTTGATTGCCACTATATATAAAAGCATTAAAATAAAATAAAAAGCATAAAAGCATTCGCTACTGATGAGGTGAAATAACACCGAAACAATATTGTCTAGCGATCATACAATACCAAAGTTGAGAAGTTATTTTTAGAGCTTAGCCAGTATGGATACAAGAGTGAAACTATATTATTCTCCCCGACCGTAGTTTTCATATATTTTATTATTACTATGATATATATTCATTTTATTCAACTAGTCTCTGAAAAAGTAAAACGTTTGGCATAAATGCAGATAATTCATTTTTCAGATCAATATATATGGATAATGCCTATAGCTAGTAGTGAAGAAACTTAAAAATATTCAAATATTTTATGAACATTTATACCCCTTTGTGCATCGTTTCACGAGCACGAGAGTTTCTGAAGTGAAATTATAGGTAAACATTTCGCTTCATTACAAATGAGTTACGAGTTGAACGAAAAAGTTTTAATACCTTTCAAAATTAAAAAATTCAATTACGTTTACATTTGCAGGGTGTACCTATCAAAAGTTATTAGGTGTTTAAATGTTATCGTTTTCGTTTTCTAAACAGTATTTTTAAAACGAGTTTTTTTTTTAAATTTGCTTCGCCTAATTAAATTGTTGACTGTATCTATACGTTTGTGAAATTTCTTTCAATAAGTAAATGATTCACAATTCAACATTATTACCCACAGGAGCATAATATAAAAAATAAAAACGAGAAATAAAATGGCTCCATAATCATAATAAGTTTCAAGTAAGATAATGTATCGCGGTCTTGAGGCCGCATTTCTATATATTCCACTTACTGTATGTAAGTAGAGGAAATTATGTAAAAACCCAGGTAGCGTTCGACTAATATTAAACACAAAATACTATACACCAATATATACTTTCATATTAAAAAGCACTTTATCCAATGTAAACTATTTACCCGAAATAATGTATATTATTTATATATCTTTTTTTTCCAAATTGATTTCACGTTTTATTTTAACAGCGGGATTTCCAGTTTTGCCTAAAATAAACGATAATGTATTTTAATATTGCCATGAGTAATGGATATTTTGTGAGAATTAAATCTGTTTCATGAATATAAAACCCATTCCGCTAGTTTTTAAATATTTTCGAAAATACGGGGTATAAAACGGATTTTAGCAAATTCTATAGCAAATAGTAAAACACTCATAAATTAAAATTGAATCTGGGTCTTAGTTCAGTAAAGAGGTAACTTCATACTGGCAAAATCCACATCAGTTAATGTGTTATTTGAAATGTGGTTTGGTGGCCGCACTTCTAATTACAAATTCAACTGATACGTTGAAATGGGAATAGCACAATTATAACATTGTGTGTAACCGTAAATGAAAAACATTTTCGCAATAATGGAATACTGTTTCTATCGAAATGCGCACTAAATTCTGCATGAATCAGGCAGCGACAATAAACGCTGTGAACTGGTGTACGTTTAACGCAGTTAAAAAATCGTGTGTATGTGTGCGGATTTTTACGAGACCGATAAACGAACAGAAACGACATAAACGAATGAATGAGTGCCCCAAATTGTTCTGAAAGCATAACGACGCCGAACTGATGGATAAAGTTTGATTGGCGGAGCGTTAAGTTCGCCCTTTTGACGAGTTTATCGCTAATTAACTATTGTAGCTGTTATTTAATAGCGCATAAATTGATACGGTATATGTAACAATGTAATTCCGTAAAGTTTTGAACTGCGGAAATTATATTTTCAGGTTGCGAAAGGCACTTTATTTATTTCAATAAGTTCCTTAAATTTAATTGTACACTAGGAACCCTGCATAACAACAATCGTTTGTGTGAATGTTTTATATAATTTTAGATTCAATTAGTCTTTTGTATAGGATTTGTGCGAACTAATTTTTTGTCCAAACTAGGTTTGATTGACGCGCAATGTGGGGCATTTCTTGCTGATGAGTTCATAATAAGAATCTTCTAAGAATATTTCTTCAGATGCAATCAATTTAATTAATGTTCATGTTCATAGCATTGTAATGCAATTCGCTGCTCGAACTCATAGGTGATTTTCATGTACATTTTACATGTAAAACTTAAACATAAATACGATGCCACGGATTGAGAGATTCAAATTAATTGTTCAGATACCGTTTGTAACTTTTACTAAAGGAACATGAACTTTAATCATTCGATTATTATAAACTTTAAATTTATAGTTACAAAATTTAAATAGTTTTAAATATTTCTTTTACCATTAGGGGCATCTAAATCAAAATTGAATGGTCACTCAAATTAAAGTTGGGGAGTGTAAATGATCTACGTGTCCATTAGATTTTATACGAATTGAAATTTTATTCGTCGGTAGGGGCTGTGTTAAGCTCATGACAAGTTTTTAAAAACGAACTTGGGCGTATCTGTGTTCATGCCAAGTAGTTCTTCTTGAGAATTGCTTATGCACATAACTCAGAAATCGGTGCCCAACTGCATTTCTTTGAGAAATCTCTGTCAAGTATTGGGATCCCTAGGGCTCTGTTCTCGCTTACACGCGAACATTTTATTCACCGAGACGACTGGGCCAACGCTTCATTTCATTACGAAATTGTAGGACATTGATTTACTGAGCATTAGACGAAATGTGAGACGATTACGTTTATGCATGTCATAATCATCGTATATTAACACAATTACACAATTATTAATAAAATAATGTCCACAATATGTGGACATAAAGCATTACGAATTAGCTCGACTTTTTTTTTTTTTTTTGGAAACATACACATAAACACACACATAAATGGGTGCAACGAGGACGCAGGATGAAAGATATAGAAATTATGTACGAGTATTCGCGGAAGAACACTTATGTATCCATGGAGATCGTACAAAACGTTAAAGTAATGAGTGCTATAAGAAAAAATATAAAACATAAAATGGGTTTATGCTGGTATTTCTATTGCCTTTGCAACCATTACTCCTGCAATGTTAAATATAATACGACGCAGTTCCACTAAAGATTTTATTCATTTTTGATAGCAAGTCCTTTGCACTAATTATGTGCAGGTATTTAGAGAAACGACAGTAGTCTCTGCTTGCATGTTTTTTCTTATTATTATTAGATACAAAATGGATTACAAGAAAACGAGACATATGTAGGCGGAGGAAAATATGAAGAATGCAGTAAAAACCATAGCAGAAAATCGCATGGGTTGGAAGCTTGTCGCCAAAACCTTCTAATAAACAAAATATTGTATTATCCGACGAATCGGGAATAAATAACCACTATGCAGTCTAGGCCGTCCAAAATACTTGTAACAAAAGAAGTAGATTTTACATGTAGCACAGAAAGAGGCCAAGATTTAACTCTTATGTGCAGCATGCATGCAATAGGTGCGATCGTACCACCTGCATTCATTTTCCTCGCAAAAGGTTTAAGAATGAAGTAATGGATAATTCACAACCTCGCATTTTGCCAAGACCATAGATGTGTGAAATCTTTTTAAAGTGGTTGAAACATTTCGTGCGTTTTAATTTAAGCAGCACGCAAGGACAGCAAAGTGTTGCTCTTGTTGGATGTTCACATCAACCACAAGTTTTTTGAGGTTTTAGAATTTGCTAACAACAACGAAATTGTATTAATTGTGTTACTCACTCCACCGAAAAATCCCACGACTTGGTGCGTAGTCGTAGGATTTTTCGGTCTAGTGCAAATTTATTACGATCATTAGATTCTATTATGGCTTAAACAGATTCCTAGAAGCATACACCTTTAAGTGGCTGGAATATTTTGAAAAGTATATTTGAATTCAGATACTTATTTTCTTGCAATAAATGCCTTTTCTAAAACCGGAATTTGTCAACTAAACACATATTTGAAGCACTAGCACTCCTTCAGCTGAAGACATAGTGACTAATCCTACCTCATTGGGACAAAGCAAAAAGATATTGATACAAATCTTAGTACTTCTAAATCGGAGGATACAGTTGAAGACATTACAGAGAGTGCTTAATGCAACACCAGATAATTGAACTGATAAGATGGAGGTATCAAAAAAGACTAGAAAAGAAAGAGAAAAACTGACCGGAAAAGCAAAACGGACATTAACGATTGTGGGAGATCTTGGGAAGACATAGAAAGGGATGGTGGCAGTGATGTATTTTATTGTATTTTATCTTGTCCAGAAAATCGGCCACGTTGCCAAAAATTCCACCACAGAATGTGCGGAAGTAGCACCCAGGTGCAACACCTTCATTTGTGGACTTTATAATTACGTTTTTTTGTTTTCTTTTTATAAAACCAATAAAATTTGAGCATTGAAATTGATTTAAATTATTTTTTTCCATTAAGGCTATATGCCATTATAAGCACACACTATAATAATAATACTAATAATTTATTTGTCATCAAGAAAATTTCAAAATGAAAATAATGTTAATATAAATATTTAGTAACGTTGCTCATTAAAAATTCTTGAATAGAATAATAGGTTTCCGATAGAAGTATCTTCTTAACTTGAGTCATCAGTTTGGCAGTGGGTAATAGCTTCAGGGATGGTGGCAGCTTATTGTAAATTTTCAGGCATATGTGATTCTTGCTCAACTGCGTCTTTTTAATTCGATGATGTTCGATTGCGAAATCCCCATTGTTTCTCGTGTTATAAGAGTGGGAGTCAGTATTTGAAAAAAATATTCTTCTTCTCCAGGACAAACTTTAAATAACTAAGAATGTCAACAGCTTGTGTCTTGAATAAATTTCGGCAGCTTGTAGGTCTGTTTACACCACACATAAATGCTATGCTTCCTTCTCCTTCAAAAGGATGTATTCTGCTCATCAAACCAGTTTCCCGCTTTTTGGATAGAAACTGCTTCTAAAAATCTAGTTGGTCCGAGTCAGCAATGTTCAGAAAATTAGTATCGTTAGCATATAAAGACGTTTTGTAACATTGCACATTTCTGAAAGGTCATTTATATATATCACAAATAACAACGAACCCAGTAGATTCTCCTTGTGGAACTCCCATGTAGAGACATCATTTCTCCAATTCACAAGCTGCGTTCTCTTTGCAAGGTACGATTTTATAATTGACAGAGCTGGCCCTTTGACTCGTAGCGCTCCAACTTGGCCACCAGAATACTGTGGCGCATACTATCTAATGCCTTACTTAGGTCGCAGCAAGTAATTCGAGCATTCTTATGATCTTTAAAGGCATCAACTGTTCCTTGCAACAAATCTACGAGTGCTGTGATTGTTGATCTGTGGGTTCTGAAGCCATGTTGACATTTGTTCAGCAATGTGTTCTTTTCCAAGAAAGCAGTTAACCTCTATTTCAGTGTTGTTTCAAGGATCTTTGAGAAAACTGGCAAAATAGATATGGGTCGGTAGTTATTGCAGTCATTCACGTCGTCTTTTTGTGCACCGGTATTACTTTTGGAATTTTTAGTTTTTTCGGAAACAGTTTTAAACATTGAAGATTTTGAACAGAATATTGTTGATGAGTGTCGAATATTTCTTCTTGTGTTATCGCATAGTTAACTAAAGAATTTACTGGATATTTTCTGTTGTTCTTAGAAGTCCTACTGTTTTATCAATTGACGAATTCACGTATCTTGTATTCGTAATGTTTATTTAGGACGTCAGCAGTTAGCACTCTCAGACGACTGGTTGTTCCTATTCTTTCCACATTCTCTATTTATAACCACCCACAATGCCTTATTCTTGTTCACTGCATCAATGATGAAACTTGAGTTTTGACTTTGTTGGAATCTGGTATAATTATCACGTAGAAAACATTTTAGATAGTTATATCGATGTTTTGACCCTTCATCTTTTCGTGTTATGTAAATAGTTTGAGATGCTTCAACCATATTTTCTACCTGTTTTAATTTAGCACATCCTTTGTAGCACTTTAGGTTGGCATTTCTTATCGCTTTCGTGAACATTCAAAATACTCTGTGATCATACCATGGAACTTTCCATGGGAAGTCTTTGCATTGTCCCATAATATATCCCGCCAGTTTTGATTCCGAATTCGGTTAATAAATTCCTGTTGTTTATGTTGTTTATCACGAATCTCATATGCAATTGTATTGGCATAATCGCTGCCTTGTGGGGAACCATGAGCTGCTGGGCTAGATGATCAGATATAAGCGGATTATAGGTGTTTGCTCTACACATATTGAGATCGGCATTTGTAACAATGTTGTCAATACATGTTTCTAATATACAAGATATGCGACTGGGCTCGGTAAAGGCATGGCTTAATCCATATGCCTTAAATGTAAAGCTTTCTCTTTACTCCGCTTCAGAAAGTTTGGCCAACATAAATTATGATATTGCACTTATTATAGAATAACATAGTGTAACCATTTGGCTATTTATTTATGCGCGCGACATTAATATGGTTTTTGTGTGTTATGAGGGAAATTGGTTAAGGGTGCGAGCATGGGCATAATTGTCACTGTTTCAAATCATAAACTGGCACAGATTTAAAATTTTATAATCAAATACAAAAAATTATACTCCCAACCCAAAGTTAATTGATCCATTCCTCTTTTTCTGTTAAAAAACATTATAACGATTCGAGGCTACATGTATCACAAAATTTCGCGACCACTTTTTGTCAATATTAACCGCAAAATATCACAATTAATTGCAGTGGGAAATTCGATATGCCGCAGTCGCACAATCGTTAATTTGTTTTCCTATTTCAATTTTAATTAACGCATATTTAGAGGTTTAGCGGAAACATAACGATTATTGTAGTAATAACGAATTCGATCGGTTCGAGGATTGAAATAGCTGTTTACTCTGGACGAATTCATTAAAAATAACAATTATCGGTTTTTAATGGCATTTCGAACAGAGTTTGCGCACGGGATTGATACTGTAGACAGACTGTAATGAATAAAAAAATTAAACGATGATTGAAGTATTCCGAATCATGCCGGCAAGGGTAAATTATTAATAAGAAATAAAGTAAACACCACTTAATATTTAAGACAGGGCTAAATAAATAGAAAATTATACATTAAAATTGTGGGTATTTAAATCGAAGGTGGGTTAAATGAGAAGCAACGGTGGATACTTCAATTTTAAAATTACAAAGTAATATCGTTTATTAGATGTGAATCCGGATATTGCGGACACAAAATAAGGAAAACTACGGTTTATTTTCCAATTTTAAATATTGTTCACTTAATTTTTATTTAATATGACTAAGGAAAAGTTGTTTTGCTATCGAATAACGCTATTGCCAGGGATTTGTTAAATCGTAGAAGAGGCTTGGTTCTCGCAGAAAAACTACAATATTTACTTAAATGTATATACAGAAATGGTATGTGTTACTGTACTGTTTGTGTTGCGTTTGAAACTTGTACATGATGTGAACTGCATTGAATTGATGAAGAGGGACTGTTGAATTCTTGTTACACAATTGTTACACATAATCCTTTTCTTAAATTGGAAATAGATAATTTTGATCGAATGGGTGGTGAAGGCGATTTCTTCTGCCGGCGGGCAATTTGGGAATATTTTGCATTTGCTACTTGTTCCGTTGTTGGTTCTGATTGGGGGCATATGAATGTAAGAGGAGCTTCTTGCTAGATCCTAGCAGCTGGAAGATAAAAGGTTGCGGAAACGGCCAAAAAGGCGGTGAGCATGTACCTGGCGATAATAGCAAATAGAATTTACCTCCGGATTTGTCGACCATTTAGTTTCACTATCTGAAACTGAATGGTCGACAAATCCCGAGGCAATAACGGAATTTGGCCGCGGTAATAAAAGGCTTAACCAAGCTGCGTTGAATTGCATCGATTGAAACATTTTTCGTGCATTTAAATTTGGTTACATTAATAAATATATATGTGATGTTTATGCATTTATTTTTATATTAAGAATTTCACAGCTCGGAATCAACAGAATAATATTCCAGGTTTATCTTTATGCCTACTACAACATTTGAATTTTATGTAAGACCGTTTGCTGCATTTTGAGTATCAAGAGGGATGTAAAAGAAAAACTATTAATTCAAATATATTTTCAGCTACGTATTGGTAGTATAATATAATTCACAGCTTCTTAAAGTGCACTAAAATAACAATGTACGGGACATTAACAGTTCGAATCCGCCAATTAAAAATAAGTGTCTGCAATTTCGCCCTCGTTATTGTTTCATCTAAAACCGAAACCGGGAATTACAATAGACCACTAACAACGCAAAAATGAATTTGCGTTTAAACCGGAGCGAAATAAGTCATGCCGAAGTGACAATTATTTTAAACGTTGGAAAATATGTCAGACGAAATGAAGGTGGAGTGAGGCGATCCACAAAGTCAGTAACATCCGGGAATAACTGAAAGCTCGGATAAGCCCCCGCCTCATACCTAGCGAGGAGATACAGCGCTTACGATCTGGTGAAATAGACAATTAGCCTGCAATAACATTAAAAGATAATAAATGGATGAGGAGAAAGGAGGATTGTGTGCAGACAAGGGAAGACAGAGAAGCGAAATAAATTACGGCAGCATTAGTTATGGTTAAAATGAGATAAGAACAGGATGTAACCCGACTTTTTGCACATTAACTTTGCGCAGCACACGCCAAGATTTCAATTAAGAAGCGTTTTTTCACGCCAACACACATTGTGTTCTTCATTGCACAATGGGAAAATTTATATAACTTACGAATTTATATTCGCGTGAAAATGTGTTTATAATTCTGACTTGTTTTCTATATAATATTAAGCAAAACACATTTTTATATACAGTTAAATTATTATCCGGGAAAAATATAAAATAAAATCAAATTCGAAAAATCGAAAGATTTCTTTTCTCACGTATGAGAACAAATTGAAAAATTTTATTTAAAGTGTCGATTTTACCAGTTTGATCTTTTGGAAGACATTTTCGTGTGTTGATGTATGACTAGAAATTACATTCGATTCCCGATATTTGCAGTGCAGCAAATGATGAAGATGTGGAGCAACAATAAAATCTGCAGTTGTTTCCAATGAACTTTACAGCAAACTGGTGCAGTCGCTATGGCTGGCACATTTTTCGAAAGAGCTTTTCTATTAAAAGTTGTCTACAATTTCAATATCTTTAACATTTTGTTCCAACAAAAGTTATGGGAAAATTTTTGAAATATAATTATTCAAAATGTTATTGTTTTATTTAATTTGGTGGTACAGAAAACGATTCGGTGAAGTTTTAACTATAATTATAATGTATCACACAGAAGCTAAAGCGCAATGGGTTTCAATGGTTCGCATTTTGGTGTGAATGACTCTCATCAGATTCCGGACGTTAAACTATGGAATCTTTTGGTAGATTCTTCGTCGTAGTTCTTCTTCATATTGGGCTTCCCACCCACCGTCGTTAACTTTTCTACCGAGTAAAGCCCAAAACTCTTCTATAGGATGTTCCTGTCTAACATTGGGGGGGGGGTTATTCTCGTTACGTACCCATGGGATATTTTCTTGCCTTAACCAATCTTGGATCCATGCATAATGGTACGATGCCAAATCCAGCCAGAATATAATATTATCATTAACATAATGCGTTTGAATAAAATTCAGTAATTTGGGAAGGCATCTTCGAATATAAATGTCATTTACAGCTTCGGCCCTAATTGGCCCAACATAAGGTCTTGAAAAACCAACTTCCGAAATAGTGCACCACACTAGTACCTTATCTTCAAATTTCGCTTTGTTATACCTTACGTCCTCAGTATTGTCTGTATAAAAGCGTTAGTTTCCTTATATTTCGTGGCATTATTTCTGAAATTTTCTAATTTTAATTGTCTGCAGCATCTTGGAATCATCTCTAATTGAGCAGCCGTGTATTTTTGATATTTTTGTCGCTTTCTATAGTTTAAATTATTTCTGCTAATTTCCCTCTTGGCTGTCATATGGGAAATGTGAAATCTTAAGAAGATTTATGCACGGCAAGCCTTCCTCATATTCCTTAATGGCGCGTTAAAATGTTGTATTTTGGTTTCTATAATTTGCATGTCACATGCAAACATAAAATTACTATACTTATATTACTTATGCATCAAAACGAATAAATAAATCGTTTCGTTCTATCAATGAACTCATCAGGAAGGTACCGTCAAACCAAGAAAATCAATTATAGTTATTAAACTTTTCTGTGTAAGCTTAAGGGGGAAGGCTCACCACGGAAACAGCGCCGTCACTAATTATTCTCCAAAACAGAACGGAGACTAATTACCGCATCACTGCCTATAATTCTGAAACATGTCAAATGTAAACGCCAATAGAAAAAGTTCAGTTCTTACAAAAAAAACAAGAGTTGCGTTTGTAGGTTTTCACGGTATCTTCCTACCGAGTTCATTTGTAAAAAGAAACGATTGCATTGTATCGTATTTACAAATCCAACGATTGTAGAAGAGTACACTATGGTATTTTTACAAATCAAATCAGTTTAATATTCATATATGATTGACAATGTATAACGAAACCATAGTAAACAAACTTTGCGTGGTCCCACACATATTGCAATAATTATCGTGTATGAAAATTTCTGAACTCAATTAAAATGTCTCTCGATGTTCTAATATTTTAATGGATAGTCTACTCAATGATCCCCTTATTTATTTCATTTATATATGAAATACTATATCGACGCTTATTTACCGAACAATGCACGTTAATCTAATTTATGAACAAATACCTACCCCTGCCCCAAATACACACCACTGATATACTTCAAGACCATATTTTAAAAAAACGCGGAACGTACAAATTAAATGGTTAATATTTAAAAGAGCGAAACGGAAATTCAATTTAAAACACTACGCCAATCTTTCCTTTTGAATTTAAATCTAATTTTGTCGCATATAATACAAGAACGGAAAATTAAATATTTCATTATTAAAAATACCCGAAGAATTGCAGATTTCAGCCGGGAATACAATATTTTGATTGTTAACAACTCTACGTTCTGCTTTAGGATTCGCTAAATATATTATGTTGCGTACAGTCAAAGAAAGCAGCCGTCGTATAGGCGAGTTTGTAGCAAGTAAGCTGATATTTGATATAAAAAGTAATTATTATTATTATGCTGCAGGTGTAAAGTAAAATAAATAGAAATACAATCTTGGGAAAATAGGATTTCATTTATAAGTTAATGGCAATAAGCAAACGCTTCTAGCAGAGCACAGAGTACAAGGGGAAGTATTTCTAGGGGTTTTAATCGCTAAGGTTAGGTCTACCTTAGCTACCTTAGGTCTCTGGAATTTTATTTTAGATATACGATGAAGACTGGATTTGGACCCCCACTCTTCCTTACTCCCCTTCATCGTCCGCAGTTAATTGAACCCTCAAACTAAAAGTGGTGTAGGTGTTGAGGTTTTCTACTGACGTACATATGAAACATAATAGGAGATCGTATTACCCACGGATGTAATCACTGACTTCAATCTTACAAATTAAGGAACGTATTTCGCAAATCAAAACAATATGTTTGGGTGAAACAATACTGCAATAACGTATCTATTCCTTGTTTTATTAAGCGACATCTAGAATCAACGATGAAATCAAATATGGTTACATGAATTTAGTGTAGAATAAAAAAAAAACTCATTCAACGACAATGATGAGCCGAAATAATGTTACTCATTAGAAATAACAATATATTCTCCAATTGAATATTTGTTCCTTTTTGGTATCGAGTTTAGTACCCTGAATGACAAGTGCAGAAATATGATTTCGTACATTCCTGGGAATTCAAAATAAAATCGATATAAAGAAGAAATAGAGTTATATTTCCCATATAGCTACATTAGATCTTAGCAATAATTTTGCTAGATGTTGCGATGCTTTGAGTCGGCACCACATTATCTTAGCCACACTCAAGAGATCTGATCTGAAACCAAGCAATTTGTGTTTTCAAATTTTTTAACCAGTACAGGATATAAGCCAGTTCTGAAACCTCCACATCCACTTCTCTAGGCGACGAAATTTAGAAAATCACAACCGAAAATTCGAAAATTATAAAAAAATCTATCTTCGACAGGTGTACAGGCAGTTGGGGTAGATCAGTTGAACAGTAGTATTGCACTGAAGACACACTGGTATCATATATGGATTTAGGTATGAAATCTTTCGATATTTTTGTTCGATTTTCAGAAAAAAATATCTTGGACTGGATTGGGTTGTATTTTCGAAAATATAGGTTCGAAAATACGCAAGCTTAACTAATACTTAACCATCAACTGATCTATCTGACTGGACACAGGTCTGTGTACACCCCGGTTGAAGATAGATTTGTTTAATATTTATGGAGTTTACGAATGTTTCGTAGTTTCGCCGCTAAGTGGTACTACGAAGAAACACACGGTTAAGAATTTACGGAAAAGTAATCGTGGAAAAGTTCATCTTGGTAAAAAAAGAAACTTAGCTCAAAACTCTGTACCATATGATCAGGTCGAACAAAAGCCATGGACGAAATCATCATTCGAATTTGAGTGCAAATTTTGGATCTACTTCATACGTCTGCTGAAGGACACTTGCTTGAATATTTCGCCACAAGTACTGGCCGAAGTTGAAGAAACATCCCTTCTGGTCTGGTTCTGGGAACACATTGTGGAATGCATTAATAGCTAACTCAATCCAACCCAACCCAAAAAAATCTGCTGCATCCCTGATAAATAAATGCCCTGACGCTTTGTTTACTACGCACAAATTCGAGTGGCATGACAACAGAAATAACAAAGGATGGTCAAAATCAGAGAAACAGTAAAGCTAACCCTTCATAAGTGTTTGCTCAAAACTACTCGTACACAATTTTAACTTTCCAGGATAAATTTTTCCATGATGAACTTTCTTCGATTAAATATTCCGCATGCCGTGGTTAAGCTCTATGAAGGTGTATAAGGCCAAACATCGGCATACGAAACGCTGTTGAAGTGACTCATTGAGCATGTAGTCAAAAGGTCATAGGTTCGATTCCCCTTGCGTTATCATATTTATCAATTCCTCGGAACAGTTTGGGACATAAAGGTAATACAGAATGAACGCGAACAGTGATTTAGTACATTTGATCATGTCTGTGATTCAATAGCGGTAGTGGCATGATTAAATGTGGTAAATCATTGTCAACATCCATTCTGTGTTACCTTCATGTCCAAAAATTCCAATAGATATAACGCATCAAAAAATAGAATACGGATCGATAAGCAGAATGTTCTAAAACAATGTTCACTTTCTCGCCTCTAATACATAAACCAAAAATTAAACACAAATCAACGTTGATTAAATTGTAATCGAAATGGTCATCGTGCAAGATGGTGGTAATCTCATACCTACTTTAGAAAACGTTTAATTTTTTCTAATTTTGGGGATATTGTACCTTTAAAACTTTGACCAACTAATAACGTTTAAATATTGACACTTGCTATTTTAAGCACCCTTTGTACATCAGCCCACCAAAAAACTTTGACTGTTCGCTCTTTCAAGATTTTGATGCATTATTACCAAACTAAAACAATGATTTTCAGCAAGCAGAAATTTTCAAATATTGAATTTAATTTCATTTTCATTTCTGCCCTTTTTGTATTTTTGTCCTTTAAGATGTCATGTTTTCCGTAGTGTCGATCGATAATTATCACACAGAACTAGTCATTGGGTTTGATTTTCGAATGCAACATTATAACGTGTATGTGTGTCGCAATAGCTGAAAGCTCATTAAATGGGTTTATTGTCAATTTTATCCGTTTTATCACAAATATTTTTTGGGGAGATCTTTAAAGTATGGAAAATATTAATGGAACAAGTTTCTCACACCGAATCAGAAAACATCGGTTAATTATCCCCGAAGCACCAACTCAATACAAAAATCGTCATGAAGTTTATAAAAGTATTTGTCGGGACCCCAATTTGGATTCAGTTTAGACAACTCCGGGTACAATTTGTCTCGAAAATACTTTATTTAGTAAATTTCCAACAATGGTATTATAAATTATTCTTTTGTGCCTTTCTTGTGTTACAATTCGGTCGTTGTTAGATAGGTGAAAATATAACGCGATCTCCGTTGTGCAAACGGGCGTAACGGCCTCGAGCGGCCTGAATTTTCCATAACAATATGCGCTGACGAGCAATGTGTGGTTTGCAACATTGTCTCGGCACACGGCAACACCGCTAATCACTGGAGAGGAGACAAACGGCCGGAAAATCAACGCGAAGCCGCGAAAGGCAGATAGTGTGACTGGATGTTCTGAATGGGAAAATGCACAATTGCTAATCTGGACGTGCTTTTTTCGTCACGCGTCGATGCTAAATGGCTTCTATTAAGGCAAACAAAACTCGTCTTAAATAAGCACATTCAAGAAACTAAACAGCCTGAAAGACGACGTTTGAAATCAAATTGCACACATTGATCTTTTCAGTAATTTTTCAGTTATTATATTGTCCGCCTACATATATAAAATTAAACGACCATTCTTAACAAATAAATGATATAGTCTGGCGACAGTACATACATTTTTATTCAGATGGACGATCTGCAATTATTTAGAATAGGAAATCTGAAAAAATCAGACTTAGGGATGAGTTAACCGTTCTACGTAGTCTAGGGCCTCAAAAAACTATAGCGTTTCTAAAAGGTGAACTAACAAGGTTACAACTTAATTCATACCTTTTTGTGCATCGTTTTACAAATATTTAATCATGTGAGTTTAATACCATAGTAGAGAAGACGCCACCTACACAAATTTGAAAATGTGGAAAATATTCTAAAGGAGACGAAAAAGAAAGAAAGAGCTTTTCAACATTTGAAATTTGGAAAATCGATAAATCTAAAACGTGGCAAATTAATTAAAGGCTGAAAATAATAACACAATGAAAGGATGAAAGTATTGTTCAAAAATTTGAAATACGACTTTAATATTTTTCATTTGACAGTGGGTTGCCGTGCTTATACCTTGCGAGACGCCAGTTTGGTTGTCCAATGAAAAATATTAATAATATTTTTGTAGAAATACACATTTTGGTGTCACCAATCGGCTAGTAGCTTCATCTAAATGATAATAGAGCCGAAGAAACGGACGCTGATGAATGCGGGCACTCTTCACTAGAACGTATATTTGTGACCACGCACAATTAGATGTAGTGGCGTACGAACGGTGCATAATGAAAATGTGAACATACCGTTGAGCGTAAACTCGCATTCGCGTTGGTAAGACAGAGTTGTCTATATCTTATTTGTGCATTTGTGGTAGCTATTGTATTATTATATGTATTGTTGTATGTCACCTTTGTGGTCTGTGACCTCTCAATGTGCTGTGGGGGCCGTGATAAGGGACAGTGATTCTGGAACCGTATGTCCAGAAGGCAAGGTATGCCAATATCCAAATCTGCCTGTCGAGCAATACCTACGTACGATTCCAGGGTGCGGCCACTGGTTCTCCTGTAACTCCACAGGTTGAACGGCAAGTACATAATATTTCAGGTACATTAGCATGCGAACATATCCGATAAAGTGTACAAAGCTGATAACATGACCGATTGAATGATAGATACTAGAGGCATCATGGGAGTTGGTGGGCCCTGTAAGTACCTCTATGTATTGTATTAACTGTATTACTGTAAAATGTATTGTTGTATTTTTATGCATTGCCATTGTTACTATCGCTATGTCTACGTTGATTGGGAAGCTTTCTCTTAATGAATGGGTACATGACTGCTGTGCGCCTGAGGTGCTCTCTAGCGAAGATGATTGTCGATAAACGGTGAGTTAACAAATAATTGTTATTATAATATTAATTAGTTAAGTGAAATAACGGCTACCTAACATAACACTTACAAACTTTTTGTTTTTTGTGCAATATTTTTCTTACGCCAAGATCGATAAATTAGACTAGCACACCTAATCTAGTCCTGTATATTTTGAACGAGAGTGAAAGATGTGTACAATTTTCATATTTTGTATTATCACTCATGAAAAGTTCACATCATTAGCTCAATTATTTTTGCGTATTTGTGTATATCTGTCATCATTAATATGACTTGACAATAATACATTTGTGAAGTAAATCATACTGCTGAATTCCATGATCAACCAGTAAATAATTACACGTTTTGAATATACAGAAATAAATTAAAAAAAAAATCCCGATATAAATAATAAATCAAACGAAAGCAAACCGATAATTTAGCCATCCATTCTTTGTTCGTTGAGCGAACACTATTTATAACATATCTGAGTCGACGAACCATAATGTTTGCTTTACACACGAACTCGTGCTGTAAAACCAGCATCGTCATTATAAATGGGATATTAATATTTTCAAAACGAGAGTTTAAAAAATTACACTGTAAATTTTGTACGCGTAAATAAAATTATTATTGTACGTAAATTAACTAAAAGTAACTAATACAATATATTACATTAAGTAAAAGATGATTTGCTAAAAAGAACGTTAATCCAAGGGTGGAAGAAAGGGTGGTAATTTGTAATGGTAAATTAAAGCAGATCGGCATGAAAGAGTGAAAATGTAAGTTGACTAGGAATTCTTCAATCGATCCACTTTTAAATAATGTTTCATTAGAAAGAACAATTCACTTGTGAAAATGGTTGGTTGCTACGTGACTTGAAATCATAATCATAATTTTATATAAACGCGTAAATAATAATTACGTTAAAAGGAGGACTTACTGCTTATTCAGAAAGACAATAAGTTTTCGTTGCTTGCATTGAAAAAGAATATTCACCCAATACCATAAATATTGCTATTGCAAATGTATTCCATTCTACGTCGGAATATTTGAGAAATCAGAAGTATTGGTCAAAATTAATAATCAAAAAATGTGTACTATGCGAAGTATATAAAGTTACCACTCTATTGCTGACTTCCTTCGTTCTTATCTAAGCTATGAAGTAATAATAATAAATTCGCTAAGAGTTTTGTGCACCGATAAATAAACGTTAGCTTTCAGTAAAACCGTAAATTCGTTCGAAGGTGTGTGAAAATGGACATATTTATTTATTTAATGGGGAAAATTAAGATCAATAGCAAAATGTACCATACATTGCTTTTATAATATGGTGGTTTAAGTAAAGTAAAAACAGAAAATTATTGTTACGTGTTCTGGGATAAAATGCCAAATAACATTCAATCGTATGTTAACAACTTACGAAAAATAAGCCCGGTATTTATAATAAATATAATAACCGATGAATTAAAACGTATAAAATTAAATATTCCGGTGACTATGTCCACATACAATGGTAAATAAGGAAGACGTAATATTGTCATTAATATTCATGAAGAAACACATCGATCATGTCTTGTGATGATAAAGATATTTTATTTACATTGCAGAGGTCAACTCCTCCCGAATATTTTATCATACTCTTCGATAACTTAAACTGATGGCAATTATATTAAAACCGTATATTTTATTCATATTGTTTGCAACTTAATCTCAATGCTTTACTATCAATGCATGTGTTTGTATCTATGAAATTGTTGACTTATTAATATTTTTATTAGTTTGTGAGTAATTGTGTCAAAAACAAAGATTGCGACAGTTAAGGCACCAGACCACGGTGCGTGCGCGGTACGAAGGTGTATCTTTCATAATTATTTTCAAGCGAATGATGAATGCAATTTATTTCATCAATGGTTATTGTCAATATATGCATATAGAAGACTGTATACAAATTTTTATACTTGAATCTAAAGTATAGTTTGCAGTGTACGCCGCTCCTAAGAGGAGACTGCGCGCGCGGTGGTTGACAGCGATTAAGCCATACGGCTCATCTAAAAAATAAAATAAAAATATATTTAGAAACTAGACATATGTGTCTACAGCATCACGTAGGGGAATTTTGATATCTAGAAGAAAACAAAAATGGCGGACCAGCGATTTTATTTTCGATTTTTATAAAAAAATTTCATCGTTCATATGAAAAAAAAAATAGAAGGAGACCTATTATAAAAAAAACCCCTACGTGGTGCCATAGAGACTACATTTTCGAACAGTTTAAGACTTGGTGCATGCAAATCGGATGTACAGTTTTTCTAATATGCTGTCAACCAGGTTGAAAAAGTAGGTTTTGAGAAAAACGCGTTCAAAGTTTTGCTGAAGCATAATTCAACATACAAACTAACTATTTTCTTGGTCTATTTTTTCTTGTTGCGTACGTTTAGTCAGCTATTCCTGGACCATACAACAGCTCCTCAGCGTCCATAGAATCATTATTTTTTCCATGTTTTGCACGAAGACGACCCTCATGCGTGCTTGTTTCGGCTTCGTGCTCGGCTTCGCATATTCGTTTCTCGTCGATGTTTTGACAATATTGGTAGAGTGCGTCACCAATTTTGATGTCTAATATCTCCAATACATTTCTGAGGCCAATGTGACCATTGTTAAAAAGTATTGATGCAATATTAGCGACAGTTTCGTGACGGCTTAGGTAAAACGGGGAATTCAGCGCTTAATATCGGGCCGCAATTGTATTGAAATAGATAACGTCTTGTACGTGACAGTACAAGTGTTTTTGGGTTTCTAATTTGGAAAAATGAGTAATAAATGTAAACAATCGAACCGACCGTTAGCTGGCGCATCTGTCGAACAATCTGTACCTGGACAGCCGTGAATTTGGGACTAATTTCGTATGCAAAATATTCTGAGGATCGAAACGAAATAATTGTAACGAATATTTTGCACTGGATTGCGCATATCTAAACTAACTTAATTAATTGCTAATATATACATATGTGGGACCGAACAAATCGAACGATATTATATATACGAATCGTATGACTGCCGCTCGGCGCGGTCGTACGCTAGCAACGGTTCACATAAAATGCTGTATCTCCATCAATTTGACGAATTTCTCTAAAATATTCAGTGAAAGCATTCTTGACAAATGCATCTTTCAGAAATTGAAGAAAAAAAAAACAGGAAAAAAATTATTTTTCACCGTGGTCTAGTGCCTTAAGGAAAGCTTAGTTAGGAAAGGTGAAGGAACATATTGTGAGAAGAGGTACATAACAGTGGAACTAGGAATTTGCGAAGTGAGAAATTAACAGAATGGGATTGAATGAGGCGGTAGTGCTGTCGGTGGGGGAGGGAGAAATAACGGTGGAAGAGTGTGGTGCAAGAGCAAGCTGCAGATGCATAACAAATGTATATTAAATTGACAACTAAAGCATAAAGATTGTTTAGATGGGGAATATAACATGCGGTTACAGTGGGGAAGGATGGCAATTTGGAAACATTTGATGGAAAATAGTAGAGAGGGGACCGAAGAATATTTTAAAAGAGGACATGGGGCAGGGTGGATACGCGTAGGAAGTTGAAGGGAGAAAGAACTAAATAAAATAAAGTTACGAGGGTAGATGGACGAGGATTATGGAACGAAATAGGAGGGTACAAGTGGGAAGAAGAAGCAGTACAAGAATCGGATTTATTTCAGAAACGAGAATGTTTTAAGTGGTACCCTGAAAAATAAGTTTCTACAATTTACATATACACATAGTCGCAATTATATACAACTTAGCACCATAGCTGGAAAAATATTTCGTTCATTGCCTGAATATAATACTATGGGAACTCTCAGAGAAACGCAAAATAAATTCTTTAAATCTGTATTTGACCGAAATCGCAAAAATACGATTGCCCAGGAAACGATACGACAAACATATGTTACGAATTTTGCGAATAAAATACAACGGTCTATAACTTCAAACAATACCGTAATCGCTGTGGATTTCCTTTGTGGAGAAACAAAGAAATCGCAGTGAACGTTCAAATCTACTGCCAATTATTTTAATGTACGCTAGTTATTCCCAAGAATCGTGACCTATGCTCTTCGTGAATTCGCCGCGATGGGTGAACCTGTGGATTTCCATTAAAGACGCATAAAAAGCATTGACAGTAGATTATAGCGGGGAGTGGCTCTCGACGAATCGGCATTAAAATGCATGCTAATTAGATTAATTTTGGATTAAAATCGCTCGGTCGTCAGATGTTGTTTAAGGGACAATAATGGCCCGAAAGGTCAAGGAGTTTATCTGCGCTAATGTCTTCGCTCTTCAAAGGTTCAGAACCTCAATGACATCGTAAGATAGCAAATGACGCACAATTATCATTATTGGCTTTGAAGTTGGATGTTAGCACACGTTTCTGATGCGTTAATAATGCTAGCTTTATCGCGATTATTTGGCCATAATAATTATTAAAAGCGCACAAAATAATTCCACATGCTAAAGTACGTTTACATTTGAAAAAGCCCATTATTATTGAGATCGTCAGCTTATATATTTGATTCAGTATTTCAGTAATTACATACAACTATATGGAAACAAATAATTATATTGTAGAATGGTAAAAAGTAAATACACTGCTGAAAATCTGAACCTTAATTCAAAATCGATAACGAATGTTTTATTTTTAAATATGTATGTTAAATCTATAGATTATGAAAAGTATGGAATTATAGAAATATTTTTTTTGAACCTCAAATCTATCCGAGTACCAATCGGGGCGCCTTAATTTTTCGAGTGCATTGTATAACTATTACAATAATTTAATAAATACATATTTTAAGCTTGAAGACAAACGCTGCATGTTGGACAATAGAATAAATTTCTTTACAAATAGTTTGCATTACATAATATACCCATTTTATTTTAGGCCTGTTTATATCACAATATTAAATGTTCGATTTGTTGTGAAGGAATTCAGTAGTACTTGCGACGTCTGTAGGTTCTGGTAAAATTAATCCATTAATTAAAAACAGACAAATCATTGTACCTTTTGGATTATAATTTTTTAGCAGTATCGTAAACTGTGACATTGTGCATTACTACAATATGTAACTTTACATTAACTACGGTGAACACTTTAAAGCCGAAACACCAATACATATTCTAGTAGCACGGCAACGAGGGTAGTAAAATAAAAATTCAAATTTGGCGTACATGGATAATACATACCGCATTAGAATGTGTTTGGTCCGTTTTCAGTTCCTTGTGATTGGAATACTGTACGTAAACAGCCCTTCCTCTCAACTGTGCCATGCAGCTAGAGAAGTAGTTGACCATCGAGGTGGCGGACGTCTCGTCCCCCATCTCCAGGAAAGCTTGATTCTTGCCTTTGAGCACGAGTACGTTAGTGACGCGTCCGAAGGGGATTCCTAAATGGATGATCTCTGCCTCCGTAACATCATTTGGAATGTTTCGGATGTGAATGACCCTCGAGGGCTTACCTACGTTCTGCTCCAGTTTAACCTGCGAAGAATGGAAGCGTGCATTAATTTAGCGGTGAAATATAAGTCCGCAATGTGTTCTTATCGTTCGGAATCCTGATTTATGGTTTTATTCATACAAATTACTGTATAAAAAGAACGCAGTGGGGAAACCGAAAGTAAAATCAAGCGGAACCTATATACGTTTCTTTAGTTACAATGTTTAATGTGCATTTAGGTAGCGATTAAAATATATCTATCATAAACAATTTAACAATTCCAACTTATGGCTGTAGGTAAAAATACTGCACACAAAAACTAATTATTTTTAATAACATTTATCATGAATTTATTCATGAAATAATACCCTTTTATTTTAAATTGGGATAATATTAAATCTGAGCTCGATATCGAATTGTGTTGAACTCGATGGTACTGGTTCATTGTTGCGGCTAGTCAGTAGTTAGTTATACAGTCAGACAGGATAGATTGTTTCGATTTTGTTAGATACTTTCTGGAACTCTATGGTGAAAACTATGGGAGGGTTAGTAGCGTATGTAAGAAAAGTTTTGGGAAAATTTTTCATATAATTTTTTCCTATTAAAAATAAAGCAACCAACTAACCATGGGATATTGAGAATCTGTCAGGTTTCTTCTGTTTGACAATACATTTGTGTTTACAAAGTTTTACAAAATGCCCTACAAGTTAAAATTCCGGAAAGGTATTTACAATTTGGAAACCAAAATATTTCTAAGACAACAATTTATTGCGTCATTAAGGAATGTGAGGAAGGTGCACGTATATGAATCTTCCCAAGACGGGTCGCCCTCGAGTTTTGAATCATTATTCAGAAGCATCATTGAATCTACAAGAAATAGAAAGGGAGTTTCAACGAGAAGATTAGGCCAAAGATTTTACATTTCCCATATGACAGCCAAGAGGGAAATTAGCCGAAATAATTTAAAATATAGAAAGCGACAAAAATGTCCAATATACACGGCTGTTCAATTAGAGAGGATTCTAAGATGCTGCAGAAAACTAAGATTGGAACATTTCAGAATAAATGCCACGATAATTTTAGACCACGAAAAATATTTTACGTTATTTAACTAGGAAATAAAAGCAAACGAAGGCTTTTATACAGACAACATTGAGGACGTTCCTAATAACGTAAGGTATAAGAACAAAGCGAAATTTGAGGACAATGTACTAGTTTCATGCGTCATTTCGAAAGCTGGGTTTTCAAGGCCTTATGTTGGGTGAGTTAGGGGCAAAGCTGTAAATGCAGACCTTTATATTCAAAGATGCCACCCCAAATTAGTGAATTTTATTGAAATGCATCATGTTAATGATAATATTATGTTCTGGCCGGATCATGCCATTATGCGAGAAGAACCCAAGATTGGTTAAGGCAACAAAATATCCCATGTGTACCTAAAGAGGATAGCCCCCGGAATGTTACACAGCCACGTCCTATAGAAGAGGGCTTTACTCAATAGAAAAATTTGCGACCGTAGGTGGGAAGATCAAGTTCAACCCTCTTACCATCTAAAGGCGGATTCGTACCAAATTTCGAACCGTTTAAGGCCATGGTCCTTTATCTGCTATGTGATACATTATAATTATAGTTAAAGCTTCACTGAATCGTTTTCTGTACTACCAAATTAAATGAAACAATTATAGTTCGAATAATTACATTTTAAAAAAATTTCCAAAACTTTTGTTACATACGTTAGTAGGTCAATGCCCGGTTTCACAAACGCTAATCGGTCGTTAACGGCTTGTTAACGAATCGTCAAAAGTTTGCCGATTCGTTATTGAGTATTTAATCAAATATTGTCCATCGTCAAATATTTGACGATTGACAGATGAAATACATTGGGTATTTTGACGATGGATTAAAGACTCGATAACGAATTGGCAAACTTTTGATTATTCGTTAACAAGCCGTTAACGACCGATTAGGGTTCGTGAAACCGGGCACAAGAGTGTTGTCACTCGATTTCGTGTTGATGTGAATCGTTATTGCTTACATATAAAAAAATTCAAATTGCAGCACCCCATGTGAATTAATTAAAAAACGTTTTGCACGATTGAAACTTTGAACTTTACCCGCATAGAACTACTTTAATAAATAATGAGCAACTACAAGTTTACATTATTACCAAAACATGCATTTGTATTTACAACAAAATTCATTTAGATTGAATTTCTTTATAGTCGCTATTTCACGAAAATATGAAATAATTATAATTACGAAATTTAATAATAGAGCCACGCTCTAAATTTAAGAACCCTGCATTTATATATCCAACATTCATTTAATCATGCCGAAATGAATATCTGCGGATTAAGAAGATACATTTTTAATATGAGGTGCTTGAAACGCAATAAAAGCAACAATGAGCGAGTACTCGATATAAAACCCCGCTAATGCATCTCTATTACAAACTAAGCGGGACAATTACGCTATATAGAAATAAATGGCGACTTCTTGCAACTGCCATAAATAAAGACCCTCCAGATATTAATTATAGCACATAAAGAGGGACGTAATAATGTTAAATTTTTACACCACATCTCGGCGCGGTTTGAGGATTCGAAGACGAAACTTTAGCTATTGTCTATTGTGCTTTATATTATATTTTAGATCTTATCTCGTAAAATCCCTTGTTCTTTGTAAAATGAAGTTTGTTAAGAATATGAAAAGTTAATGAGAAGGTCTCGTAGATCAACTTTTCTTTGTATTTTGCAGTTGCGGCATCTCCATCTTCTATCCAAAGAACATTTAAGTACATGTGCAAATTGCTATTGTTCCTTTTCCTTGGTGTGTATCGGTGAAATGGATGGTAATAATGATAGTATACAAAGGAACAGTACAACATTATAAAAATTTTAAATCTAAACTCCTACTAGTTAGTAATTAATTAAATTTGTTAAGGTAATAGTATTATTTTAAAATCGTGAAAAATTATATATATATATATATATATATATATATATATATATATATATATATATATATATATATATATATATATATATATATTATTCAATGCGTTGAGTTCGTTGAACTTTCTACCAATTTTTGTTGAAGTATGATTGATTTTGGCTGTATTGCCAATTGTGGGTATAATTGGTTTTTAAAACACTGTATTTCTTATGTTGTTATATTTAACGTTTCGGTACTGCTGTTACCTTCATCAGAAATAATATAAGATTTTAATATCGTTTTGAGGCAATGTATTATCTTGGATGTTTAAAAAATTCAAACGTAATTTACGTGCGTCATATTTGTTTACATTTACATGTAGCGCCTTTGATTTCGTCGTATTGTAGCATACTTGGATGTTTGAAGATGCAATGTATCCGTATGTAATTGGCATGGCCATCCCTTAAAACAACACATTTTCAATATTGCGAATGCATCTTCAAACATCCAAGTATGCTACAATACGACGAAATCAAAGGCGCTACATGTAAATGTAAACAAATATGACGCACGTAAATTACGTTTGAATTTTTTAAACATCCAAGATAATACATTGCCTCAAAACGATATTAAAATCTTATATTATTTCTGATGAAGGTAACAGCAGTACCGAAACGTTAAATATAACAATATAAGAAATACAGTGTTTTAAAAACCAATTATACCCACAATTGGCAATACAGCCAAAATCAATCATATATATATATATATATATATATATATATACCGAGTGGTACAAATAAATAGAAAAATTTTAGAAATACATAAACAATCAAAAAGAAAACTTTTTCAAATGTTGGAAAGACGTTATGTTAGAAATGCTGATACGATAGTAAACACTTTCGGGTACTTTGCAAGAAGTCGTAGAATACGGAAGCATAATTGTGTGATACAGCTTCGCATTGTTCATCATTCAGACGCATACTGGTTCCATTTTGAGCGTAGGTTGTGTTTATAAAACATTTAATTATTGTGTACAGTTTCCTTTGTATTACAAACATAAAAATGCCATAATCGTTAAGTACCTACTAAATAATAAGTTACTTTCTGTAGCATGCGTATTTTATTAACAAAATATAAATGTAGGAACTATTCCTGTAATTTATTTAAAATTTTACGTCAACTTTATTTCGGAACGTTCGTCAAACTTTCTGATGAGCACAGATTGATATCTGTTGATATCCTTGGAATCCTACTGAAGTAGTGGTTGGCTGCTATGAAAATTGAAAAATTTGTCCCAAAAACTCATAGCCGGATATGCAGTAACCACTTTGTTGCTTTGGATGACAAGAGAAGTCAGGAGGCTAAAACATGACGTTGGGTAGTTTTTTCAGAATTTTTTCCAATGAATTTACCGAAGGAGAAAAATAAAGAAGAGTATTGGAACGAATGGTTAAATAACAGGTTAACGAAAGCAACCCCAATCCATTGAGGGAAATAATCCTGATGTGGACACAGTGAAAAGTCAGTGGTATGATGATGAACTGAAATACTGTTGCCTTACAATATTATTTCCCAAAGGTTTTTATTGCAGACAAATTGCGATTTTTTGTAGTTCTTATATACCTGTAAACACTACATATAATTCAAATATACAACACACTAAAAGTGCAACATATTCATAATTTCTTTTAAAATATTTCTACCATTTTTCAGACATTCACACTTGGGATTACTACATTAGGAATCGTACTATAAATAATAATACACATATTATTTAAATGAACAGAAAATGTAATAATTACATTTTGTTTCAAAACCATACTTACTTCCCCACTTTTATCCCAAATTATTGGACATCGACAGTAGAAACTGAACATGCATTTTGTGTATTGGACTAATTTCGAGACTGACAGAGACCGCAGTCTTATATGAAATAGCTAATATAATAGTTAAGAAATTACGTGGAACACAAATTACAAGAAATTTATGGCCTATTGTGACTACGGAAACAAAAATTGAAAATGAAACACCAGAAACAAATGAAAGTGGCCAGTAGGGTAATTTTTTGGAACAGAAATTAACACTGACGCCGGTCTTATATAATATGGGGAATAAAAGCTGATTAATTAACATTAGCTAATAATTATTTATATGTAAACAATTTAGCTTAAAAGTTTAAGAACTGATTGTGAACATCCAAATCGAGGTTATACACTATACTTCATTGACGGTGGCTATTATATGATCTAGCTGGAACATAGAGAGTTTCTATAGCGATGATAAAAAATTGTATACATAGAGTCGTTAAATTGAAATGTGTAAATAAATTAAGTGCAACACATATAGAATGGAAGAAAAATCCAAAGAAGATTTTTGTATCAGCACAAACATTGAGCCAATCATGCGTTTGAGTTAATTGGTATATTGAAAATAAAAAAAAAACAATGTGAAGAGACGGTTAGATTTTCAAAAACGATAGACAATTTTTTTTTTAATTAAAAAAACACGGTGTGCAAACGATTTAAAAAGCCTGCCTATGTGTTTAACATATATAGAGCTAATGCTAGCATGAAAAATATTAATTGCAGATGATCTCCTCGTATCGCGGTACGCCATTAACAGAAAGAAGAAAACGTTTGTCAACTGTGATAAAATGTAGACTTGTGACAGCACGTATGCATTTTTTATATTATTGTTGACTTCTAAATTTTCACAGGACCATATAGAATTGTTTCATGCTAGAATCAGGTATAGATTTTGCTGCGATGGCGTTGGTCTTTATTTGTTTAACTTCTTCGTCGGTAGCAAATTGTCAAAGTGTTTATGAAGAATTTGTCCATTTGGGTTGATCCCAAATGGTCAAAATCATCATTTGTACACTCCACGTTATTCGAATAGATAGAAGACATAAAAGGCGAAAAAGTAAATACAATTATATCTGGATTGTGACAAATTGCGTTAATTAAAAATCAATACAATATATCACTAGAAATCTACTCACAGATGGAAATTGTGTGCAGTGTGTCGAAAGTGAAAATGAATATATGGTTCGGATGAATAAAGACACAATATTAAATATAATATATAATAATATTTTTATTACTTGTACTTGTACTTGTGGTCTGCTCAGAAGGGGGCTGAGTAAGGTAAATAAATAATAACTCTTTGGATCAACGAATTTATTTTTTAAGTTTACTGGTCCTAAAATCGGCATTTTTCTTCGATTTAGACAATTTATTGACAGTGTTCCATGTTCGCATTCAAGTGACATAATTTATTTTTACAAATACATTACCTAATTGTAAAATGAAACAAACTTACCCTTATCAGACAGTATTTTATTATACACCAAGTGTACATTTCGAGAACTAAGTCGTCATCTTCAGCGGTATGCCAACTTTGTTTCATTTTATTTGCCAACCACACTCTCCAATTTATTATCATTACCAAATTGTATTTTTCAATTGTATGTATTGCCATATTAATATTGTTGGCTGCCGTTAAATACACAAAACTTCGAGTTCGAATTTGAAGAAAGAAAACAACTGATTAATGTTCCTTATGTCACTTACGTTCCATTTAAAAAACATTTTACTTTGCCCTACTACGAGTGTAAAAGGCTGGTAAATGGTACCGGTGGGATTCCGCAATGCTGAAGTGGCAAATTCTACTTGAAAGCCGGTAAAAGCCTACTGTTAGCTAATGAGATAGAACTCCAAAAGTATATCAAGTCTCAAGGTCTGTATACTCGTAAATATCACTTTTAAAGTTAAGGAACACGGCTTTTTGAGGTTTGCCTGAATCTCAAAATTGAACGAGTAAGGCCCCGGCAAACATGGCGACCGGAAAACACGTTTTTGGTTAATTGAATTTGATGATACATTACATACTAACTTGTAAAGTAATTTATGTAACGAAAACTTAATTTAATGGAGAACTTAATTTGTATATAACATTACCCAATGCTGTTTTCACCAAATTGTTTGCAAAAAAAGTATTCTCACATTTTTTGAACGGCACATGGTTCGGAAGAATAAAGACAGAATTTTAATTAATTATTGTTATTTGTACAGCATTCTTAATTTCATGTAAACCAAACGAATATAAAACAGCTCTTCTAGATATTAGCTCCAAACACATTGCCACATCCATGTATAAAATTAAAAGTATTTTAACAGGCAAATCAACTTATTTTCGGTGTCAGAATCGATTAATTCACGTTGCAGTAAATTTGTGAAGTGCTATATGCTTTTGAAAGTTATCTATGGATACATCATTAAAATA
Organism: Geotrupes spiniger; assembly: GCA_959613385.1. Taxonomy (NCBI): domain Eukaryota; kingdom Metazoa; phylum Arthropoda; class Insecta; order Coleoptera; family Geotrupidae; genus Geotrupes; species Geotrupes spiniger. The sequence goes on from OY390732.1 coordinate 32,268,279, forward strand.
ATACTTATAACATACATCATTTCCTAAATTGTACAGTCAAAAAGTAATCAATTCTGAAACTGAGGCAAAAGCTACAAAACCATTTGTTCTCTACTCATATTGTTTTCCAGAAGGTAATTGACTAGCCGGACGTTGCTAATTCCGCGTGTGTGAATTGGAAAAGAAGGAGCTATAGAGTGGTCACAAAGGTCTTCAGATTGCATGCACATAGATATCTTGTCGTGTGGATATGTAGAATCATTTGTTTACATGTTCTAATCAGAATTGTATGAATATACAAAAAATAGTTTGTCATTTGTGATTTCCAAGTTCAGATGGCTGGGGGATTGGAGGTTCGGAATGATGCAACACTGATTCGCCAATCTTGTATCGGTTTTATGTTCGGTTCAAAACATACACATTGAAACACTGTAAACATTTCGTATGTATTTTTCTAGCGAAAACATATGCTTACAAATGACAAGATATTACAAGTGGATGTAGTAATAGGCGTCTTCATTATTCCATCATCGATATAGAATTATTATATAATAACAAAACAAGGCGTAAATTAGACAAAATAATTGATTAAAAATATAATTTAAAAACATTGTTAAATTTAAATGGAATTAATAACACTAATAATTAATAAAATTATATATAGTTTCTAAATGTGTCTAACTTTTCAAGATGAAAACGGCGATGTCGGTAGTACTTTACAAGCTCAAAATATTATTAAAAGTTTTGGACTATACTAACCTTTTTCGCATTTTCTTGATTGTTGTTATCTGCATGCGGCGCAGAAGGAGCCATGACAGAAACGTTCGACTGCGACAACAGTTCGTCACTTCCTCTCTGCAATAAAAAAGAAAAACATTTAATTTACATGACTTAAGGGGGGTCCTGCTTTAGGAGGCCTTAAAATAGCGTTTTTGGGGGAATTTTTTTTAGGGCAAAAAAATGAGCAAGTGTAGTGAACTTTTTAGAGCATTTTATTGCATATTTGAGCATTAAAAAAAAATATAAACCGATTTTTATGCACATTTGTGCAACACCTTTCAATTGCAATTTACAATCGGTGGGAAAGATGTAGCCCGTAATTTTTGTCTGAAACAAAAAAACTAAAGAAAATGGTAATTCTCATATATTTTTTCTATGTGAACTAAAAAAACACAAAATTTTGAAATTCAAGATTTTTCTCAGGTTTGAAAATAAATGTGCTCTTTGTAGGAAGAGAGAATCATTTCAACTTGCTAAAAAAGGTGTTTAGAATTTTTTTTCATTAACCTTTTTAGTTCAAATAGAATAGAATGCTACTGAAGCCAACAAAAGTTTTGTTTCGTTTTGATTGCTTGTCTAGTTTTCTCGCAATCACGCCACCAGTTTAGAAAAATCGTAAAAACGAAAACTCGAGAAAACGCGCTCTAAAGTTTACGATCAGGAAAAATGTTAATTTTCGATTACTTACGGAATATCTCGTTATAATCCTACTATAGCTCTTACGAACTCAAAATATTATTGTTTCGAACGACCGATTGAACTTTTTTCAGTACATAGTTCGGTGTTATGTTACTGCGGGGAGGGGCGCGCGTTTCGTTTGTCCGAGCGTTGATGCGTTCGTATATTTTTTGCTCGACACCTCACTGTGTTTAGTGCTGTATCTTTCAAAATATTGCGAATTAGCCGCTATAACTTTTTATGCATATTCTTAGATATATTAGGCATAGATTTGAGCAATAAAAAACAAATCGATTTTTTGAGCCTTCTAAAGCAGGATCCCCCCTTAATATTTCTATACATTAATAAAAGTGGCCGATAAAAAAGCAGAAACAAACATTTCCTCTTTCACGATGCTACCGAAAACAATTAATAAAATATATCGGTATTACGCATTACGGTTGCAATTCGATAAATCGAAAAGAGACATTTTACAAATAACTTTGAAAGAATTCGCATTGAAAACATCGACAGATCGAGAAAACCAATTCTATATTTACAATAATCCTGTGGGCAAAGGCTTGTGTCGTGTACAGCGTTCAGGGAAATATATATTTAAAGGAAACCGATTATATATCCGGTTTTAAAACGTAGCATTTCCGGATGCAGGTGAAGGACCTCGAATTTCGTATTACTTGCTATAGACATTTCGTTGAATGATTTATGAATGATTTATAGAAATTAAGAATTGGAATGCGAATTAATTACTTTGCGGATTTGAATCAACATTCCGATTTAATTTAATTTTTATGATTGTGATTAGTTTTCAATAGTCCAAATGAAGCTACAATAACACCGCCATAGATTTTTTACACACGTGTAGGACATTGTTTTTGTTGATTCTAATTTGCCCTAAATCGTTTCCATTCGAAGGCTTTATTTATTGAAATAATTATATAATATTTTATCCTTTCTTTACGATATAAATAGTTTATTTGTAGTTGTTTAAGTCGTTATCTGCAACAAATTAATCGTTTGTTAATATGCCGTAATAATGTAGGTGTACGTTGTTTTACATTAAAACGTACCCATCTGCTTGGCAAATCAATTCCGGCAACGAATTTGTATATTTTGGACTTTTTTTGCTTATGCAGTGGAACAACTTTTAATGCACAAAATTCCGCCACCATATCTTCCCCGTTAATTCAAATGTATACCATTTTCGACAATCAATTATTTCATTAATTTTTCTACATGTCGTGCCTAACAAATTAATTAAAATAATCAAAAATCTATTTTAAATTTTTTTCGGAATATTATATACATTCGTAATTTCAGTGGGAAAAGTACCTCTTTCTGCGGTACATTATTTAACCAATTATATTGCATTTCTACCACATGAAGAGAGTACTTGTAAATAAATAATTTTATCGACGTTTCACACGATTTTATCAATCCCGCCTATAAATAAATAATGTATTTGCTGCTTTGCATGACTACAGCATACATACAGCATTGATAAATAAATTTGTTTGAATTTTGATTTATTTGCGACTTAATTTTTTTTTAATACATAAATAAATTATAATGGAAGCGTTGACTAAATCAGAATTATTGTTCGATTTTTAATTTTGTTTACTTTCTCCACGTGCCATATTTACGAAAATGTAGTTTGTAAAAAATATACAGTCCTACAAAGACTTAGCAGCTGAGTTAGGATTTAGCATAACAGGAAAATTTAATCACCGGGAAATTAAGTAAGTATATAACTTGCAATTAGCATAAAATCTTAATTAAAATGGCAATTGATATGTTTGTGTCCTTATTTTATGTAAGCTGAATTGATTAAATAAAAATTTATAAATTTTACAAGCCACACTTGATTTTAACAAATCTATATACGTATTTCGGCAGCTAAGTTGCCATCTTCAGCAGAAACCTAAAAGAAACCTAAACTTTTAAGTTTTTTTCTACTAAAGATGGCAACTTAGTTGCTGAAATACGTATATTAATGTGTTAAAATCAAGTATGGTAAGGTTTTTTAAGTTTATAAATTTTTACGTATGAGTTGTTTTCTTATTTAAAACCACAGTCTCCGTCAATTTATTAATCTGCATTGGTTAACGGTATAATTTTATTATATGTGCTACAGTTCTGTTTCATTTATTACATATACAGATATTCTATATCAAATATTACATATTTAGGGCGTATTTACTATTTATGGAAAATTAATCGTGAGAAAATTGATTATGGAATCCAATCCAATCAAGTCAACCCAGCCCACTTGACCACAACCCAACCCAACCCTCTAATACAACGTTAACTTTCCACGATTTATTTACGGTGTCCGGAAAATTCATCGTGGAAAATTATTGTTATTGAATTGGACTGCGTTGGGTTGGGTTGGATTTGATTGGGGTGACTTGGGTTTGGTTAAAATTTGTTGTCTTTCCTTAAATCGTAAATACGTGCTAAATAGGTAATATTTCATATAGAATAATATCCGTAAATGTCATAAATAAAACACTTATATCAGGGGTTTAGGTAAGTAAATATTTATGAAAACGTTTCGGGTTGTTTAGGGTTTTGGAACTTACATTTGCTTGGCCCCGCAATAGAGTTGTTTACAAAGACATTTATTTTAGTTCGAATTGTGATGAAGAGGGGTGGTAGATAAATGCTCACACAGCGACGTGCGGGTTCGCCCCCGTTATTGTAATATGGGTATTATAGTAATTGGTGTGAACATTGTCCAGTATTATTGGGTGATTGACGTATTAATGACAACTACGTTGAGTACTTTACAGATGAGCGAGTGATTGCTGGTACAGGTATGCAGACTGAATGCAGTAGCCTTGCTGTTGTTGTTGCGGCTTTGGTTGTTAGTGTTGTTATCAGACGTTGAGAATGGCCACCTCCGAGACAGCTAGCTACATACTTGTAGTAATTTAATACGTAGATGCAATACAATCTAATCCTGGTGATCATTTATTTCTAGTGCGAAGATGCGGTTGAGGCATCAGAAGGAAAACAAGACTCATATGTTTGCAAAATGCATTTCAATTATATGATGTTACTATACTAGTACACTTGGATTTAAATATTAGACTGGTTAAAATAATCTAATACGTTGGGAAGCAGGTCGACGACAAAGTAGGTAATTATATTTAATTTCGTTACATTTTCGCTGTGAATATATTTGCAATCAAAATACAATAAAATCCAAGCCGATTTATAATTTTTTTTGGCATGCAAAAAAGATTGATTGACGTCCGAATGACCGAGTAATTCATAGTAACGCACAACGCGTTTTTTGGGCCAATAATTGTAATTTTCTTTGAGTCCTTCTATAGGAAAAATTTGTATTATAGACGACGATAAAATCTCCTTATCTTCTCGAGCGTAATTAGCGTCTCGACTAACGTCTCGACGCTAAAAAACGTACTCAAAGATAAAGTAAAATTTTATCGTCTTATATAATAAATAACTATTATCTGTCACAATGGACAAAATTGCAATTCGATTTCACATATTGTTATGTATGTTGGGTTGCTGCCAAAATTAATACATTAGTTTGTGATCGTGTTTACAAAGAGCATTGCATTGTTCAATGCAAATGAAAATTTGTGTAATTTCGGTTAAATGGCACATTATCTACACATATGTTGGTTTTTCTGAATTAGCTTAGAAAATCTAAAAGCGAGCTAACTTATTTTTTTATTCTTACATCAAAATTGCTAATAGCAAAAATTGTCAAAAGTGGGAAAGTGGCAAAGTATGAAAATTTTAAATGTCCAAAACGCAAAAACAAAAATTCAAAATTATTTTTAATTCAATAAATTAGAAATAGGCAAAATTTTAAAATACCAAAATATTCTCAAACATTGCAAAGCTTGTACTTCGGTATATACGAAGACCACCGGTGAAGGAGCAACGGAGAGGTGGATAAAGAAAGGTAGGCACAATCCGAAGTGTGTCGAAGCAAAGGTGCTGGAGGCACTCGGTATGTTAATATTAATTACGATTGGTATTGATAATCACAAATTTATCTTTTCATGTTGCGTTTTGTATACTTTGGTTACCAGAATGAACGCCCATGTGGGAGCATCACCTATCGGTTCTTAGATATCTTTCGCGAAGTGAATGGCAAGGCATTACCATTAGAAGCCACTTATTAAGGGCAGAATAACTTTATATTATTTTACATTACTTACATTTTCTATGGAATATTATTCATGTAATTCGATCGTCGATTTACTTAATTCGCGTTTAACATGTACGAGGGCGACACTGAAAATATGACAATGTTCTAAACATGCTTCTAAAATAAATGAAATTTGTTTTTATTTGACAGCTACTTTTTAATGTTTTGTCAGTTGATTGCCGTTTAGTTTGTTCGATTTGCTCTAATACTGTTTTAGTATAGGTGATGCTCCCACATGAGCGTTCATTCTAGTAACCAAAGTATACAAAAAGCAATTAATTATCATAATTTAAAGATTTTGTGTTCACTCAAAAATGAGTTTGAGAACATTTCCGGGCTATGATTTTTTACGATTTTAAATGTTTCAAATTTTGGGTTTATTATTATGATCCTGAAAAGAAAAGTCAATCCGCTCAATGGTCTTTCCAATAGAACCGAAGCCTATAAAAGTCCGACGAACTCGCAGTGCTGGTAAGAAGATGATTGCTAGTTTCTTTTCTAAAAGGGGCCTAGAAGGTGGACGTACCGTTACTGCAGATTGGTACACAAATGTATTTTTACCACAAATTTTTGAAAAACTCCGTGAAAAACGCCCAAAAGGAAAAATAATTTTACACCATGACAACGCATCGTCGCATATAGCAAAACTAACTGATTGTGAGTATCCGGATCCCCTAAAAGTTGGCACCATGAATCCTCCACCATACAGCCCTGACCTAGTACATTGTGATTTCTTTTTGTTTCCAAAAATTAAGGATAAAATGCGTGGAATCACTTTTTCGTCGTCATATGAAGCAGTGGAACATTGTAATTAAACCTAGTTTCTGAAGTGCCTCAAGAAGAGTGGCATCGTTGCTTTAATGATTTGTTTCACCGAACGCAAACATGTATTGACGTTAAAGCGGAATATTTTGAAAAGCAATAACATCTTTTAAATTTTTTCAAAATGAATCCTTCTTTGATTTACTAGACATTTTCAGTGTCGCCCTCATATTATTTAATTACTTCTCGATTTTCTCATTGTGTTTTCATTCTGCATTACTATTATTATTATAAAAATACAACAGCAGGCCGTTTAATTTATTGGTTCTTCTTTCAATTTATTACTGACCACAAAGGCAACGCCAATACCATCGTTTAATTATTTAAAACACATATGTGAGTAGACATTAATTTCTTTGAGATCTCGCGCAAACAATGTATTTTAATAGAATTGGATAAATGTATTAGGTTTTTTTATTGACATATTATATACAATGTACAACAAGCAATGCAGAACTATTTGACTTCATAGAAGTTCAGTTAAATGTGTCAAACTCAAGCAACCTTCATATTATCTGTGCACAACTTTTATTGTTTCCTCCGGTGTTAGATCAACCTTTACGATTTGTTTGAACAGAACTAATCGTAAAGGAGCCGAAAATCATTGCAAACTTTATTGGCAGAAACAAGCGAGCACGTGATATAATACAATAAAGTGAACTAAATCATGAGTAAACACTTATTTGGTTTTATCGCATTCTAAAATCAACACGTTTAGGTACACAGACGATCATACTATCTGACAAATATACGGTTTAATTACACACGAAAGACCGACTCTGTAAACTGTAGAATTAATTAACAAAAGAATTACCAACAGACTGCGCCATAATTGTTAAAAATTAAAATGCTAATAGCGCAGAGGTTAAGCACAATTGTAAAAACGCAGCAGTTGCTCATACGGGGTTACGCTCTGAAACGTGATTTTTGTTGAGCAGCACTTGAGGTGTGTTCGCAATTTGTTTGAAATCCCGAGTTCAAATTCAACAATTTATTCGTCTATTTAAGTAATATTATTTTAAAGGAATAATTACTGACAGAAATTTTATCGGAATTTATTTCATTCGTTTAAATCAACATTTACACAGGAAAGTGTAGAATTGATCTTACAAACAAATTCAAAATCATAAAATGAAATAGCCAAGTTTTTGTTCCGGGTGGTTGACGATATCGGAAATCGGTGCTGTACAATGGAATAAAATATCTGCTATTAAGCTCGCAATGCGGTAACTGCAGTGTCTACAACTAATTAATTTTAGTGCTTTATTACGAATAGTTAATCTAAATTCCATTAGATCGACATTTCAAACCGTACCATAACTGTTTGATGCAAACACAAAATTCCAGAATACATATACGTGTGAAAAATTACGAATGCACAAATTCTTAGTTCTAATTAAAATTGCTCACCGTGGAATAGTAATTAAGAATTATCAAGCTACTGAAGACTCTTACTTGTTGTATAATCGTGAGAATTCTTTTATTTAAAATACTATGTTGGAATTCGTTCTAGTTATTACAACGAACGTTTGGTAAACGTCTAATCGTACACAATACTTTGAATCGAAAACATATCGAAATCAAGCAATTCGCTTAAGGTCCACTTATCCAGGACGTCGCCGTCGGTCGGGAAAAGGTTCACTGTACTGCCTAGGGGCGTTTAGCATCATTCGTTTTACATAAATTAACAAGATATCCGTGTCGGCGTATTTTATTGCAACGAATATAATGGTGGCAAATGTAGCAGATTACTGAGCACTAAATTCATTGCTATTGAAACATCTAATGTAATTACAATTACATTAAATTGAACATCGTATTAGATACTTTATAACTGAAGTTAGATTTAGTTTAGTTTCTAGTTCTAACTATTCACCACTTAATAAAAAAAATATATATACGTAATGATAAATATTTTAGCCAGTGTATGTTGTTGCCATCCGTTGCTTTCTTTTTCTAAAAAGCTAAAGTCGAGAGTGCAAAGTTTATTTAACAACATAAAAAAACAAGAACGCCGGGAAGTTTCTTTCAATTTCACCAATTCCTTAAAAATTGATAAAGTTTAAGGGACAAAATGAATACACTGAATAATTCACGTCTTTAAAGGAAGAGGAAAAAGTTTATGGCGGTAAACAATCGAATTCGAAAAATAACTCAAGGACAATCGGAACGAAGGTGCAAAATACGAACGGATTTTCGGGTGGTGATTTCGCTGGCGTCTCCCGATTTTTACTGGGAGCAAATAAAAGGCGGCGGCGGCGGCGGTTCGCAGGTGGAGTGCGAGCGGATCCATTTCAAACACATGCTGGAGTCGGCCACTTACAGAATACTTTGTGTGTTCCTTCGCATTTCCGAGGTACGAATCGTAGTAACAGAATTGAAAATATATTCAAATTTTAACGCCTCCGCGGCGCCGTCGACTCGATCGACAACTCTACGAATAAATCGAGTAATCACAAAGACGTTTGAGTCGCTCTTTCATTTACATACTTCTTCGCGTTTTATACATTCGGATTACCCGGATCTTAAGTTTCCTTTTAAGCCAGGAAATGCGCTTGTAAAAGTAGAAGCATTATTATTAATCGCGTGCATATAAGTGGTGGGGTCCAGTGGTTTGGGTCCCGGGGTTCAAATCGCAGATGTGGTCATTACTTTATTATTTTAGGGATACACTGTTTGATGATTACAAGTTTGAAATCAACAAGATCGGCTGCTGCTATGAGATTTTCCGCAGTTACCTTCATATTTTACATTGAATTGTGGAGGTTTATAACAACCGCAAGTCGGTCGTGGCTACAAATCGAAGTGCCCACTCTATAATTAGGTTCGACCTGTTGAGGCGCTACGCTAGGGCCCGAAATAAACGGTTCAAAATTTTACCTGCAGCTCCGATAGAAATATTTTACAAATATATTTCAATAATTTTTACGTACGAACGAAAATCAGAATGGGCATGAATGCACTGACACGGCCTGAATTCGCGATCGATAAAGCAACCGCAATTAAAATTTTCATTTTTAAAATGCCGGTCCACGCCAGTGTAGTGAGCATACATGTAATGTTTTATTTGCCATTGTAATGTGCCGGAAATACCAGTTGTTAGGCGGAATATGCATAAAAACCTTTTAACGCCAATCAGTACATATTTATATAAACATGGGGGTATACACATGGCTGGGCAGCGAGTTGTAAAATTTGTTTGGAAATCAAAGTTCTAATTTTAACTAACATTAAACGTTCCACTGTAAACTACAAGCGCGCATATGCCTCACATATGCGTTTGCAGTGTTGACTTTTTAAGAGAATACCCCATTGCGTATGCGTTGTATATATGGTCGGACTAAAAAATATTAACGTCATATTTTTTTGCAGGATGTGCAAATAGTGTCGCGATGCGTACTATTTTAACGATTCAATTTCTCAAAAACGTAGCAATGTTTCAAAGATTTTGCATTATATAAGACATTTGAATTTACTGGGGTGCAATATTATGTAGTTTAAATGGGACGCATGTTATCACATTTTATCCACAGTTTCCAACAATTGCTGAAAACGGTTTTATTTTAAATTTCATGTACGTAAAGTTAATAATTTCCAAGGCCTTTCCTGATACATTTGCAGGTGTTTTTTTAAAAAGCTCATTGGAGACCTCACATTTATTTCCATAACATCTCATGGCGCGGATTTCAAGGAAGTTCAGGTTAGGTGTGCTAACATTCCAAGGGATCTACGATTATTATGAAGACGTGTGTGCCATTTATATTATATTAATACTTATTTTTCTATACATCGTATTATACTGGATATGTTTTACCAGCTTGCAAGCGATGGTAGCATCTAAATGATTTTACGAACCATACTATACTACTTGATCGTTAAGGTGTTAAGAAACACCCATTTATCACCCACTTAGTGCCTTATTAGCGAAAATAAAGTTTTTCTGGTTTTTTGTATTCATGAAAGTGCTGTTAAATCATAGTTTCGGTGATTTTGTGAGAATCACCGTTTTTCATAAATAATAAAATTTATGACCAACACCTATTCTAAAAAAGTTTTCTCTTTCTGCAACCTCATGCGTCGATACATACACATAAAAATTATATATATATTATAGTATCTTTTTATCTGACCATTAAAAACTTTTAAATGTTTTGTAAGACGTTGTAAGTTGTTGTAATTGTTTTATAAATATTTTATTTCAAATGTTTATAAAACATTGATATTAAACTTGTTAGCTACTTACTACCACATATTTATTAGGTATTATTTATTTTCTAAATATGCCCAATTCAGAGAGAGCATATAAATTAAGAGCAAAAATCAATATTTTTGACATTAATTAGTGAGTTTAACGCTATTAGAAGTTTTTTAGTTAGTTTCCATAAATTGGAGCATTTTTGATATATTTGCAAATGAATTGGAATGAAATATAATCATGGAAAGTCTTGGTGAGCATTTCAATACAAATTACAAAGCGGTCGAGTCGAAATTCAACATAAATTCTAGGGTTCTAGAAAAAGTCTTACATTTCTACCTTTTGCAAGTGTTCTTACCGATCGTTGCATTTTGTAACGGGTTCAGTGTTTTGTTGTTGTCCCCTACCAACCAATACGGTACGGTGAGTATCTAGTTGGTTGGGTTGGCTAAAATACGTTAAGTGGTTTCAGTGAAAGATAACTAAGTCGGAAACACGTAAAAATAGGTTAGTAGCGCGATCGAGGCATATGGTTGTACTTGTTGTTATACACATCACATCCGTCACAATGAATTTGTAAAAAGTCAGTCAGCGTTTTTTTATTAAACTTTATATTGTTTGTTAACAATATCACAAGACTCGTCTGCAGCCGAATATAATATATGCAACAGGAATGACAGGAGTAAAAACCTTGCATTTTTTAGTATTTAATTAAGGAAACCAGCACCATTATACAGCATGTCCAATATTCTAAGTTTAACAATGTAGGTAGGTATGTATATACTTAGTATGAAAGATGGACTTATTTTACACCCTAAAGGTCTGAACGACAATATTGCTTCTGTGTTGCTACTCTTCATCAGTAGCGATTACCAAGAACCTTAGTTGTTGAAATGCCTTTACATGTAGTGGCCATCAAAACTTCTTGGTGCGACCATATCACTCTCAACTAACTACTGACAACAGCACGCTAACGCTACGAAACCTTCTTTAGCACATTGATGTGACTAAACAAGAACGATTATTATTTGTATGTGCAATTTTGCAACACCTTCATCAGGAGTGTGAGTTTTGCAGTTTTTTCTACTCCAAGTCCATTCCACGATTATGAATGGACTAACTCAGATGTTGAAAATATTAAATCCGACGACGCAATGGCTGTCATAAGCTGTTTCACATCTATTACGATGTCGTCGATATCAATAATAGAAAATGGTACCTTCAATATTCTATGTCCGTTATATTGGAAATGAAACCTTCACTTACCATTATTCTAGTAAAAGGATAAACCTTCCAAGATATCTGAGCAAAATGGGTGATAAATGAAGAAATATATTTCCTGTGTTATTTAAAGCCTCTTGATTTTCATCGCGAAGTGTGACATTTACTTCTAAATATGAAGGGTAACATGCGCCCTGTTATGTGATACCAGGTTATTGCTATTGTAAATACCGTTCTTGACGCACCCCAGGAGCATCAAATGCTGCTAATGCATTTATTCCCTTATAAGGGAACGATTTATTAGTAGCAAAAAGAAATTCAGGACAGTGGCTTGTCCAATTCTTTGTTTAGAATTGCTGGGATTTTAATAATAAATAATGAGGCGCCTTGCTTAACATCTGCTACGTCACGAAAGGCGCAAAATATTCAAAACGAATGTTTGATGTGTATGGTGTATGGCATTAGGAGACATCATTCTGGCAGGCACAAATTACTTAATATGAAATCTAGAAGAACGTTGGACCGATATACATTGTATCATATTTTTATCCGATCTTAGAAAGAGAATTACACTTACAGATCGGATGCGAACTATGTCCGTCTTATTTACTTAGTGTCCCCGATTCTCTTCCACCAATACATACAATTCGCTCAATTCAAGTATTTCAGAAAAATTAAAAAAATGCTAATTGCGCCTTAAAAATAATGGTTGTTTCTGCAACAATTTTTTTCTTTTAATATTAAACCAATTATATTTACAAACAATCTCTGAACAAATCAAAAGTAAAATATTGTATTATTAAAATGCCGTGGGCAAATTTCGCTGTGTTTACCACTCAATACTATGAGCAGGAAAGGAATGAAATGACGTTCAATAGTCGTTAAAAAAAGACCTAGGATATTCTCGATTTTTAGGTACATGTCAATAATTTCTTGGTTTATGGAGTTACACCTAATCAGGATTTACGAAAAAATCGGTTTCTCGTTTTCGACGGATTCTTAAAATATAACGTTTCAAAAATGTTCTCTGTAAATTTCAAGTAGATCCGTTCAAAATTGAGCGAGTTATGGCCGTCTTTATCTCAGATTTTTAAACTAACCAATGTTAATCCACAGCAACCTCAATTATACGGGTTAAATAAATTACACCCAGAAAATAGACCCATACGTTCTGTAGTTTCATAGGTAAAAGCCCCTTGCAAAAATCTTTATATATTCACTTTACTACACGAACTTACTAAATTTAAACTAAAATTTGCTATTAACAATTCCTTTGAATTAATTAACAAAAATCAACTTTGAAAATACCTAACAACAATTTCAGTTGATGTCACAAATCTATTCGCTAGTATACCCCCAAGGATGTAATAGACTTAATCACTTTAAAACTCGATAAGAATAACACTAACTCTTAAAAACAGAACTTTTAAACTGTCTAAAAATGTGCCTAGATCAAAACTATTGTCAATTTCAAAACGAATATTACAAACAAACGAGCAAATTAGATGGGAAACTCATTAAGCCCGCTATTAGCCGAAATATTTATGGATAATTTAGAAAGCATTATTAGTACACACCCGATATTGGTTTAGGTATGTTGATTATATATTTGTTTGCTTCACAGGTACAGACAAACAATTAACAATAATAAACAGAAATTTTTAATATGTCACAAACATACACACACATACACTACCATACATGCACGTTCTTTTCACCGCACAACGCATAAATTATCAACGTATCAATCTATGATCCATAGACTAATTAACATTCCTATGAGTAAACTTCGAGTTAGAAAAGAACAGAATTAACGATATCAAAGATAAAACGGACAAAAGGTTGAACTGAGGTGTGTACAAATTGATGTGTGAAGATTGCAAAAAGTCTACATAGGACAGAGCCAAGCCGACTATACCTTTTCCAACTATTGCTTAGAATCCAATCATTGGTTTAATAATATAATCGAAATTTTAGATATACAGGCAAAAAGCGAAAACTTACTAACTTCCCCCTACTAAAGTTAAAACTCTAAGGATACATAAGCTCTTTGGCTCAGTATTTGCATACGTCATAATTTTGTAAATTGAATTTGTATTCGTCATCATCTGACAAAACCACAGTGTGGTGAAACATGTGTCTACATTAAATCTTTGAAACTAAACAATTGTGTTATTATTTAGAGTATTTTTTTAGTCTGGGTAATTTATAATAGTGGAACTATTTTTTAAAACTAAATGCATAATACACAATCAGCATAAAACATGTTTATTCGATATAATCGTAAATACAAGAGAGGTGCCTGCGAATAAACGATAAGACGCAACAAAGAACTCAGGTGGAGTCGAAACGCCGAATTTTCAGTTGAAATCGCACAGCGAGCATGCCACAGTCCCAACTAAAGGAATTTCGATAAGACAAATTGCTATTTTAGAATTCTACAAGGTTACAGAACGCGAGGTGGGTTTTGATTGATAAATGTATACCATTTCACCTAACATCTGTTAAAGCTACAGCATTGGGAGTAGTTTGAAATTAAATAATGATTTTCGAGTCAATGTTATGCGGAAATTCGCAATTTAATAATATGAGACTTTTTAACATCAAATTGAGACTAACATTTTCAAATTCAGAATAAATATTTAAACTAAGATCAGAAAGCAACGTTGCGTCATCTTTAACAATAATGGACAGAGGATAGGACTGGTGAATAAATACACTCGGTATGTTTATATAACTTATTGTTTTAATTTAGTTAGGTAATTGTTTGGTATGTTAGTTATATTTATCCTTATGTACAATTGGTTATTCTCAATTTTAAAATATGTAATTGATTCGATATTATTTAGTCCCAATTTAAACGTATTTATTCTCAACTTGAAAATGATTAACACTAATCATTTTCAAATTGAAGTTGAAAATAAAAACAAGGTTTATATACAATAAAATATAAACTTATGATGATTTAGAGTTATGACTGAAGATAAATATTGCATGACTGCAGAAAAATTCTCATGTCTGCACTTTCTTTTATGACACTCCGACAACTTAATTTTATCACATGGAAATAAAAGCTTCTTGATTTTTAAAAATGGTACTAAACGGTTTAAAGTCCGAATCCTAATATATAAATATAACAAGCTTCGTGCATATTCGTCCATCCTAATATAACATTTTCAGAGTTTCAAGCATTAAAGTCCGAATCCTAATATATAAATATAACGAGCTTCGTGCATATTCGTCCATCCTAATATAACATTTTCAGAGTTTCAAGCATTAAATGCTGGCATTACGCATATTATGGCTATCTGATTGGAGCTAGGACTTGTGTACATATGTATTTTATTGTAATAATTCACGAACTAGTTTATCGACGTTTCAAATATAAGCAATATGGTATGCGCTGCTAAACTCACTTTATGAATACATTTAAAATAGTTTTCTGGAAAAATTAAACAAAACATTGGAGTGGAAGGCTTGTTACGGCAATCTTTAGTTAAATACTCGATGATCGCCGGCGCTGTGTTCCCCAACATGATTTATGTACATTTCCATTGTTAGATACAACTAAGTAGCAAATATCACGAAAAAATGGTTGCACCATAAATATTTTGTCATAGAGCTATTGCATTGAGGACAGTGCTGCAATTTTATCAACTTGTAAACTTCGTCTGATGTAACAACCTCGTATGTGGAACCAACCCAGTTGTAGTGTAGAAATGGACCGACTGATAAATACTGAAATAGTTTAGTTAGTGTAATGTTTGTAATTTGTAATAAAAAAAATACCTACAGAGAATTGCTGGTTAAATTTGAACCGAAAATTCAATTAACTCATTAGTGCATGGACCGTATGCAAAAGTTTAAAGGGATCTGACATTCTGATATAAAAACTGTAGTTAAACATATATTTAAGGTTATGCCATTGTATCAGAATTAAAGTACAAATATGGTTTTGTTTAATATTTGGCTTAAATTACTTTTAAGTGATATCAAGTGTTACAGTAGGGCAAAATGGACCCGGAATTATATAACACTCATAACAGGTATGTGCTAGTTTTACTCAGTAAGAAACACATTATATATACTTTATTGGTGGGATCGTACAAGAACATGTTTTGTCATTACCTGTTATTCTTTTATTTCGAATTATTGCTTTATTTTTTTTTTAAATATTTTTTTTCCTGATTCATTATAACGGACTTCATGCATTAGGGGCATTTGTCTATCATTGTTGTGAATGTTTTAGATTATCTTCGTATCAACTTCTGGATACCTTGGAAGAAGATCCATAATCTATCTATGCTAATGTGGTTTATATTGAACCTCTTCACAATCAATATACAGACACAGCAAAAATGACTATGATCAGCTCAAAGACTATCATCACCTCATGCTAATAGTGCCGAAAGTCCAGTGGATTTTTAAAAACTTTTTTGATAAAGATATCATGGACAACATTGTCCCACAAACAAACATATAATGGCGAAATATGTCACTAGAAGAACTTTTCATAATATTTGGAGCATTACTGATGTCAGGGTATGCAAAATATCCTAATAAACGTTTGTTTTGGAGCAGCTCGAAAGAGACACCAACATTACTAATTAAGTCCATAAGACTCAACTGCTTTGAGCAGCTTATCAGACATTTACATTTCAACAATAATGCCCAGAATGATAATACAGAAAAAATATTCAAACCGACGATTTGAATAGCAACTTTGTTGAACAAGGCGAGTTAGAGGAGTATGTTTCTATAGATGAAAGTATGATCTCGTAGGAAAGGCCACTTAGATTGTGGTCTAAAAATTGGGCACTTTGTACAAGTACTGGCTTCGTGGTATACTCGGCGAGAAAATTAGGACTTGGTGGTGACGTCGTAAATATATTAAAATAAGCAAATGTTCCGAACAATATGCGATAAAAATTATATTTCGACAATTATTTTACACGTCTCTGCTGAACCACGGGAACCATAAGACAAAATAGATTATAGGGCTGTTAATTTACCAACAAATCTTCTTGGGGAAAGAGAGAGGGGGTGCGTACATATTTTCCGGAGTCAAAATAAGTTGCTAATTATAAAAAATATGGTCGGTGTGGACTTGGAGAATATGTATTTGACGTTAGCGTAGTAAATGAGAGCTATGGCGTCAAACTCCTTCGTTACAAACAAATTAACTTCACCACAACAGATGTCATAGTCGATAATTGTGGTCACCTGATAGATTATTGTGAAGTCGATAGAAAGTGTGCATGAAAAACTTATTTTAATTTTAATTTATCTATAATACATTCTTAATGTATCACAGAAAATAAAACTATATTTATATATTCAGTCCATTTAAACGAACGTGCTAATACAAAAATGTAAATAAAAAAATTATAATCTAAAGTTGAAAATGTTTTACATAGCAAATACTCGTATTAAACCGTTCATATTAAAAAATAAAAAAATTATATCCACTATGGATTAAGGATTCCCGAACGAGTTTAATTAGCATTTTTGAGCTAACAAGGCATAACCAACATCGCCAGGGCTCAACAATAATTAAAACATGAAGACCAGAAATTTACTTAAAACGAAAATTCATTTTATAGTTTAATTGACCGATAAGCTTCACTTTGAGATGTCTCTTAAATTGTTGTTTGGAGAGTGCATGCATATTTGTAAGTGAATTTTGAAAGGAGTCTTTGCACCTTTCAGTAATACCTATTCGGGACATTTAATTATCAAAATCAAAACAATATTCCTAGTTGTAATGCAAAAATGATTAGATTAATGATATGTTTGATATAACAATTAACTAACACAACGAAGCCTACAACTTAGCATGTGTAAGGTTTCACAAGAACGGTTTGTAAAATAGTTAAGTGGATTAGGTCTGCCATGACAGGCCTTCCTCTTCTCTTCTTGTATTCTGGTACTTTCCACGCTATTTTCTTTTTCTGTCTTCTTGTCTGTCATTCTTTCCATGTAACCTAGCGACTGCATTTTTTCGTCTTGCTGTTATTATTGTTTGTTTTGTAAATTCTTAATTTTGTACTTCGTGATAGCTGTTTTGCTCTTATGGGTAGTTCATCGAGTCCCGCTGTTTGCTTTACCTAGCCTCACATCGATCTCTTTTTCTTCCTCACACTTGTTCGTTATTTTTGCCCCCAGATACACTTCTAATTGTGCGTTTGTATCCGGTCTTCTCCTATTCTCATCTTTTTGCTTTTGTCTTGATTATCTTACAATCCCATCTTATACCCTTTTCCTTATTGTTTCTTCTAGTTCTGCTTCATTTCTACTTACAATGGCCATGTCATCTGCATAGCCTATCACTGGTGACATTTGTACAGTATGTGTCCATCTCCGCTCAATTGGCTCTCCCTCTCATAATTTTTTCCAATACCATGTTAAATAATAATGTGGAGATGGGGTCCGGTTCTGATTTCAAAGTCCTCTCACATTTGTATTTTAAACCTCACCTTGCTTTTGATTTTCTTTAGTGTCATGTTCACTAATTTTCTCAACTTCGTGGGTACGCCGTATTGTTCCATTATTTCTTTTCTTTTTCTTTCACAGAGTCGTATGCCTTTTTAAATCTATAAACATTGCGACTGTTAGAATTTTATACTCGTAACAGGTTGCTAGTTATTCTTTCAACATAAAAATTTGATCGGTTGTGCCTCTGCCTTTCCTGAAACCTGCTTGGTATTCGCCTATCTGTGGTTCTACTATTCCTTCTAGTTCTATTTTTACTAATGTCGCTTCCGTCTTATAGATCACGCTTAACAGGGATTCTATGCAATTATTACATTGTGCTTCACCTCCCTTTTGTTAAGATCGGTAATATTGTAGCATGTGTCACATGCTACAATATTACCTTTTCGGCGTCTTTTCTTCTCTCCACATTGACAGTATTAATTCGAATATTTTTTGTCTCAGGTCGTACTTTATATTCTCTGCCTTTATTCCGTTTGTAGTTGTCTTCATTTTAGCATCCCTTGGAAATATTCGCTCCATCTTTCTCTGATTTTCTCGTCCTCACCGATGAAGTTTTCTTCTTTATCTTTGATGTACACAATCTATGAGTTCCGTTTTTTACTTCCCTATAAAACTTCCTTGTTTCTTTCCTTTTGTAGTAGTTCTCTACACCCTTCACCTTTAACTTTCGCTCTTGCCTCTTTATGTGCTTGTTTATCTTTTTCTCTTTGTGTATGGACCGCTCTTATCCTTCATTTATTTCGTATCCCGGTCTCTCTGCGACATTATTCGTCCCACCACTTTTCTTTCTTCTCATGTATCTTAAGTGGATAGTTTTTAAAACTGCTCTTAAAATAATAGACTTCATTTTCTTCCATTCTTCGCCACTGTTTTGGGAATTGATAGATTACATCTATGAAAATGGTAGGGGGAACAAGGCGTGATCAAAATAAATGGGATCAGGGCATAAAGAATATCGCAGGAACTAACTAGTATAAAACTCTAAATAACCGCTACATTAATATGCAGGCATTAAGTCTATATTGGGCACAAATGGAGATAACTAAAATAGTTGCATTCGTTATCAGAGACACGATTAGGTTAAATTATTAATTAGTACTGTGGGATCGTCACAAACAGACATATTTTCCGATCTAAATCGTAGGGTATAGTTTCGTTCATATTACCTGTCAACAGACGAGTTGTAAATCATTTGATGTTCGGAAATACAAAATACTGTGGAGTTACGGGATCAGAGTATTGATGAATGCTTTGAATGCACACATACAACTTTTAGTTTAATCTTAGGGTTGTGAATGTTTCGAACACAAAATAAGTATTTTTTCGGTTATATTAATATCACAACTTAATTTTCATTATAATACGTAATTCGTAATATGTTTGTTTCGATGATTGCGCGTGTTTTATTAGTTCATGACATTCTTAATTAAAATCCGCATTTCAATTCATACGTCAGTTGGCCTTTGATAAAATTTTCAGTGCGGGTTCAAATGCGCGAATGTGTGCAATTTTATTTCGTTTTTATTACTCTTTCTCCGTTTTATTACTTTCTGGAAACGCGCAGTGCGCTTTAATTAATACCTATTTATGAGTTTCGCTGGATTTCTTGTAATAAATAACGGAATATTTTGTTTTCTATTACAGCGTCTTGTTTCTACCTATTGCTAATAAAAATATGTATTGAATGAAAACCACGAGGAAAAGAAATGCGAATCTTATAAATTCCCTAGTTATTAGTCTACGTATTTGTAGCTGTTGTTGGAAACACTGGTTACGTAAAAGCACTCGTAATTCAATTAACTTATTCGAATTGAATGTTCATATTCGCTAATTTTTATAAAATTCCGCGCGCATTATATAAGCACCTTAAAGCGATACTTAAACTAATAGATGCAAATAAACTCTCCATTATAAATTACGTTCCGTCCCAAGAGATAATTACAATTACATCTCCTGGAAAATCTACTCCACTGTACATTTAAGCGAGTTCATCGCATAATGAAGAGGCCGAAACAATGATTAAGCGTAACGAAAAAGAATTTTAATTTATTTTTACCACTAATTAGTGCATAGCATTAATTAAAAAATAATAAAGAAACAGCGCGGCGTTTCGTACCATGCTTCCGGCAACAATTAAGTTGCGAAAACGTTTACGTTTGAAAGATACATCGGGAGCAGCCAAGCCAATGGAAACGCTCGACGTGTTTACAGAAGAGCTTCTTATTCCAAGACGATTTGAAATAAATCGGAGGTACACTTAAATTAAATTGACGTATAAATATAGATTTAGCCATTTAGATTTGTTACAAATATCTTTATTGGCGCATTCAATTTAATGTACTATCTTGTACTCTCCAGGGAGGTTATATTTAAAAACATTTACTGTATGGTGTTTTCATTTTAATATTTGTAATCCTATATTTAGTAGGTGGGGCCAGTAATCGGATAGTTACTTATTTGTTCCCCGTGCTAATTTAAACTGACAAATAAGAAGTTGTGACCGTTGATACTTGATAAATATTATTGGTTTTAAAAATTCATAGACAATTGGAAATGGAATTGGCAATTAAAGAAGATTGCAGTCGTACCTGTACCATGTTAGAGAAAACTAATCTGTTTCCAAATATTTAGAACTTTGATCTAGAAGCAGAAGGGTCAAAACAGTCGAGGGGTTTTTTGTTCATCCAATTTTTATTTAATATTTCTAGCCAAGACAAAAGCAAATGAAGATAATTAAACCCCACATCATATCCAAGTAGAGTACAGAAATTAAAAAAAAAAACATCGGTTTGGTCGGAAATGACAAATAGTTTCGTATTTTAAAGTTTTCCATTGTGATTGTGGAGCCAATGGTTTTTATTGTTTACGTATTCGTTTCTATCTAGATTGATGTGTTTATTTGTTTCATAAATTCCTTCATTTGTACTATTTTCTGTTTATTTTTATATAATTATTGATTCTGCCTTTTCTTACGTTGATTATTTAGTCCATTTTAATTTCGATTTCATTTGAATTTTCGTTCCAATTTGTTCAGTGTTTTACTTGTTCGAGTATGGCAGATGTGGGGTCTGATCATGTGTATACTTGGATTTGTGACTACTATCGTCTGTAGAGTTAGAATTTCCTAGCGCACTGTGGTCTGAAATGCCCAAGAAGCAGGTCAAAAGTCAAAAAATAAATGTGCCCACTGCTCGATTTTTAATACGGGATTTGATAAAGGAGGTATACTTAGGTAGGAGGTATACTTAGGTATACTTTTTGCTATTCTCGTTCTAATCCATATTAAATAGCGGACACATGAACATAACCTCTTTTGCGCCAGGAGAATGGGCCGGTCGCGGCCATATATGTATACTTGTAATATTTTCCATATCTTTATAATGAATATGAAACTGAAAATTTATTCTCATCATAGGATCATAATCTTTCGAGTCACAGTCACCCAATTACAACACTCACCGATTAGTAATTCGCATTCTGCAAACGGTCGTTGTTTTGATTTCATTTGTTGCACTTGCCGTCAGCAAGAATGGAAATAATAATTCGTATTGAGGACAATTGATTTGGAAAGCCTTTCGCGATTAATATAAATATCCGCTTGCAGGGCACGATGATTAGTGATACATAGTTAGGCTTGTATAGATAGTCGATAGACAATCATCGACAGAGTTCCGTTGATATGTACTGCACATACTAGTATGTACATAATTTGCAAAGCGTAACGACAACGTTCGACGTTATGGTAGGTCAGTAACCACTCGGTGACGCTGCGAAAACGAACGATGCAATTATGTAGAGTTTCAATAAATACATACATCACAACTACCGACGAGTATCATTTACTGCAAGCCCCAACTAGTAATATTTCATGGCGATCCTGTCAGGATCAGGATCAGGATGAAAAAAGGAATATTCCAACCGAACTAGTAATATTTCATTTAAAATACATGCTGAGAAGAAGAAAAGTATAAAACTGCTGCTTTCAAAATTGAAATGGAAATGGCGAGAGTCTTCAAGAATAACTTTTCGATTCTTGAAGATAAACGAGAACTAGCTGAACGCTACTGTAGCCATGACAGTAAGTGTTGTAGACTAATACCAACATCAGCGTATGATTTTCATGCAATGAACAACGCAATTTTCCAGAACTTCGCTGTCAATGAACAATCAACGAAATCGAAGAGTGGGCGATCTCCTGCAGAATTTGATACAGTGATCGAACGAAAAGAAGAAGAACTGAAAAGCACCGTGCTAATCACAGTACGCCTGAATTAGCATTGCGACTGAACTGAGCTGCCAAGGATGTTACAAGAAATTCCCCAAGGCGAGCTTCGAAATATCGGACAGCTTTAAAATTTGCCGCGAAACCACGACCAACCGAAGTATCCGGCGATGAAGCATTTTGATTAGAAATTATCAAAAAAATGGTATCAAAACATAAGGAACTTACAGAAGAAAGTTGGGGCCTACGAACATGTTTTAGCGGCCATAACTCGGTGTTATCCGCAAAATATCACAGCGACCGAAATTTCAGAGTAAGTTCCGTTATAATCACTTTTAGACCACATGCCTGTGAGAATTTTGAAAGTCTAGAATAACGTTATTAAAAATTTATCACCAGCAATCGCGAGTAAACAAAAATTGATTTTGAAGTGGGGGTGCGATGGTAGCTCAGGGCAAAGTGAGTACAAGCAAAAATTTTCCGACTCAAGACCTTCCTCTCCGCGCTACTGACCTAGACGCTAGACCAATAAGACTACAATTTCTCTGAGAGACTACAGAATCGACTTGTGCGGAAGAAAAACACATTACAAACCAGATTAGATCGCTTACTCCATATGAAACCGTTGGGAAGATAATTGAAATATATTACGAATTAATACTGTCGATGGTAGATGAAAAAGTTATCAATTCGTTATCGGGTACTAAATCTACTTTGCGCCACCTATGTAAAGAAAAGTCCAAAAATTTCAACAATATCGATTAAATCGCTGAAAAGGAAGTGGACGTTTCTGAACTGCGTTTTGGGGTCTCTTCTCTACATACATGGATAAGATTTTTCGATTTTTTTTTCTACACGTAGGATACAAACTTGGAACAAAAAAGTGGCAGGTGCGTTCTGAGGAAGAAAAACGAATATCGAAAGACCGTTAGACAAGCGATTCAGAAAGGGTTTAAGGAGATTTTGGGGTTAAAAATTGATTTTCCGAAACAAGGATATGGTAGCTGGAATGATGGCAACACTGCCACTGCCAGGCGATTTTTCGCAGATAGTTCGAAATATGTGCTAATCCTTGGTGTCGATGAAGAGCTATTACGACAATGTCACGTGATGGCTATTGGGTTCCAGGTCAACGTACAAAAGTTTAAAGAGTAACCCATGAACGTTGCAAACCGAGTCGTAGAACTGTATTCGTGGCAAAGCATGCCTAGAGCTGTACATAAAATACTCATCCACGGACATTTAGTTATCGACTGGGCCGCATTGTCGATTGGTCAGTTATCTGAAGATGTTCAAGAGTCAAGAAACAAACACATCAAAGCATCCAGCGAAAGGTTCGCTATAAAATTTTGTAGGGAACAGAATTTGCGAGATGTGTTTCAACGACTCTTTGCATCTTCGGATCCATTGATTATGAGTCTCAGCAACATTCATCAAAAATGTATCGGGAAAAGCCATTCAACTTTTATTGCCTTCAACAGCTCCCACAAATATAAATTCTTTTAAAAATGTTTAAAAATTATTGTAACGAATCTTTTCAATCAGACTCTGACACAGATTCGGACTAATTTGTATACCTAATTGTGCTCATGAAACGGTGGACATGAATATTTCCAATTTTCGTCGAATGGACGAATGTGTGTTATATCACAAGCCTGATTCTGATATCAGATTTGAGATCAGCGTCCTGAAACTCATACTATACAAATTTGCATTTCAATCTCCCAATGGTTCTCACTTTCGGTCATTTTACATTCGCCATATTAAATATTGGAATTTTAACGTCAAATTTGAAATCAGCGACCCAACGTTATACAAATTTTTATTTCAATCCGTTTATTGTTCTTCCTTGCGGCAATTTTAAATCGGTCATTCTAA
This sequence comes from Geotrupes spiniger, assembly GCA_959613385.1. Lineage (NCBI taxonomy): Eukaryota > Metazoa > Arthropoda > Insecta > Coleoptera > Geotrupidae > Geotrupes > Geotrupes spiniger. The sequence goes on from OY390732.1 coordinate 32,292,735, forward strand.
AAATGGGAATATTGATCACATATTTGAAATCACCAAGTTCGAAAACCAGATTATAAAAAAATTCATTAAAATCAGAACCTCTTTCGAGTTTTCACCACCTTTTTGTGCGTTTCAGATCACTGTGCGGCGATGGGAAACGTGGAAAACCTTTCTACTGGGGTTCGTCATCGTTCGTCGTGGACATATTATGCTATGATTATAGCTTGGTGATGTAGTCTTTATTATTAAATCAATACTAATGGTACAAATATTCCTTATTATAATTGAATAAGAAGCAAATTGTTATATTATGACGTTCTCATTAATTTAGTTTAATTTCTTTAATTTATTGAAAAAACTTTTTAATTTACTAAATGTGACGTAGCATAGGTAAAAGAAAAATATTTTTGCAAGGTAGAAAACTCCGGTATGAAAAGTTTTCTAGTTAATCATGCAGAGAAAAGGGGATGGAACAAAACGCGTGAAACGTTAACACTTTGTCACTACAACTTCTGAAACGGAATAACTCGTGTATGTCATTACGAAACTTTGTAACTACAAATGGGACTAGAATAGAACGCTCTGAACGCAATTTATGAACCATGTTTACGGTTGCTTCTTATTTTCCTACTAAAACAGATGACATTCTCGTAAACGTTCGCTTGTTATTGTTTCCTTTTTTTCCTTGCGCAGCATTTTTGCAAATATTCTATTTAAGTTAAAAGCTTCCCAGAAATATCGTGACGCGCAAAGTTAACATTAAGGCCGCTGTCAGCCTGTCGCTTTTCTAAAGTTTATCTATTTCCGTAAACAAAAATAGATTCATTTTCGCAAACGCCGCTGCGAATGCTCTATTCAGAGAGTAATCGATATCACTTGCGTAAACTGCAGTCGTGTTATGTCGAAACTATTTAATTTCCCAAACTACCGCGCATGTGTTCTATTTTAGTTTTCGTGTAAATCGCTATTGTTTTCATTTCTGGAATTCTTTCTGCTTACTTCCCGGCATTACTGCAATATTTTATCTACTGTTTATGTTGATTGTCATGGCAATGTTGCATTACCGGCTACTGCATTTTATTTTTGAAATCGATAACATTCCCAATGACATTTAAGCTCCGCACGTTATGCAGAAATTACGACGTTTCGTCTGAATTATATTTTGTACATTGTATGCATGTATTTTTAACTTATCGGTTACTTGAACGGATTTATTAGCAATTTTAATAGCAAAGTATGTATTAATTGTAATTGATTCAAACACTAACCAGTTACCATATTGCCAATAGTTTTTTGTAAAATTAGTAATCATCGTAATCATATAGAATTGTAGTTGGGTCCAGTTCATCGAACTGTTAAGTACATGTATAACTTTTAAGCCGGTTCAGTCATGTCATATCAATGACTGGTTTTATTATTGATTCACAGACATCGATATCTAGTTCTTGAGATTTGCAAAATATCCATTTTAATCCGAACGTTAGACATCTATAGCAACAATGTTTCTGTGTTCGTATTACTGGTCATAATATAGCAGCCGAAAACGGATAGCAGTTTGTAACGTTAAAATTCGTTGAAATTGTAGTATATGATTGTATATAAAATTAATATATCTGAAGAGCGTGAACGCTCCAAAAATTGACAAGTATCGTTCCCTCATGTGGAGGGAGACCGATAAACGAGTCGTGTGTGCACTTTCAAGCAGGTGAGGTGGTCTGTCAAAGGCTTTATTGTTTATTATTTAATATTTTTGTTTGTTGCCATTATACTTACCTGCTGGATCGGTGTACCACGAGCGCTCCGTGTTCCTTAGAAGGAACTTTTCTTTTACGTTTATCATATCCTAATAGGATTAATTATTTCTAGTTTTATGGTTCAATGCTATGTACATATTTTGTTAATCTAATTAATTATTAAATTTGTTAAATTGTATTTTTTTGATTTTGACTACATCCCCAATCCACATTTTGTCACTCGTGACTGGCGCCCACAGTGTTAGAAATAAATAAAATTAAAACTCAGGCCCGCTCTCCGATTGTTGCAGCTACCGGTGCTTGTGCCCGCAAAAAAGGATAACAAGTTTAAATTGAGATAATATAGTAGCTTACGGCTAGCGAAAGTATTGATTTCATTAATTATGTAAAAGTTACTGTTACTTTAATTTAAAGTAGTTAACAAATCTGTATTTATTCACTATATAAGTTGGGAGGTGTTAGTGTATGATTTTAAATAATATAACATCCCACCAAGTACATATCACGAGCTTTAAGGATGCCTTCCCCTTTAGGAGTTGGCCTTGGCCTTTTTTGTTTGTGTAACCGTTTCTTTTTTACATTAGAATACATATTACATTTTTCGTCTCAGATCACAAGCTCATCCAAAAATGGTTCGTGATCTTGACTCACATAGTCGTACTTTCCTGGATCAGGTTGTTCGTTGAAATTTCATTCTGTACATAAATTTCCCATTTAGGAGTTTCTTTCCAGTTATTCTGCCAATTTTTTGAGGTTTGCTTCAACAAGAGCTTTTAAGGTATGGTAAAGTTTGATATAAATGCGTTCGATTTTAAGGTTTTTGGTTTAATCTTGGACCAAATACCATACACTTAAATTAAAACAGGAACATTTTCTGGGACGTCATCTGAGCACGAATTTTGCTGCTGATGCTTACTACCAATTTGAGTGTATTCATCAATGCGCTTCAAAATGTCACACCATATCGCTAACAGAATCGCATTGCACTAATTTATTAAAGAAAGTGCATATTTCGTGATAAATATTCATTTCCACCGATAATAGTGTTCGTGCGTACAAATTTGGGATCGCAAAAACTCCCGTCAGTAATCAAAAGTGGTTAATTCATTTAGATACTAAATTATGCATCTGCGGAATAATGGATAGAAAAATCCACAGTTGAATGTCGTGTTCACTTCCAACGAATAACAATGCGGATTTATTGAATAACATTTATTTATATCCCTAAAATACTTCGTGACTGACACTGCAATCGTGTAAAAATTGCCAAATGACCTGAACACTATCCGCTCTGCGCCGGAAATTACATTTTAACGTTTCGTATAATGCGTATTGGAAATCAGGCGAAAAAATGAATAACATCTAAAATGCGATTTTTATACATCGTTATGCTTTTGAACTTGGCTCAATTTAAAATTATAAATATGATGTTTTAAAACGCGATATTTTATGTATGTATGGATTAACTTGAAGATTTAAAAACTATTTACGAATGTTGGAGACGAATTAGACGCTATTTAATGCTTAAAAATATTTGAATATATAGAAAATAATATTGCCTATGATCTATAGTATATACAGTATGTCCACATTTCGATGATCACCAGTGGTATATCGATTATTAGAACGAACGGTTAAATGGGGAAAGTTTTGCAGAATTCAATGCTTGTAACAAATTTCATTTTAAAATTATTCTGACTCATTCTCATGAAGCATTGAGATTAATAACAACTGATAGTGGTACATAAATTTTCAATTTGATATTCATTTGCTTTGAAATACACTTCCAGTATTTCAAAGCAAATGAAAATCGGGGGTTTCTGTTAACACCAAAAATTTGGCTGAAAAAGTGTCTGAACAATGTTAAAGTTGAAAAACGACGTTATCGAGTTATTGAGCAAAATTGATTTTTTCAAAATATCTGAAAATTTAAAAAGTCCGAATTTGAGATGAGCATTGAATTCTGGAGGCATTGAATTCTACAAAACCTTCCACATTTAACCGTAGCCTTATCTCTTTTAATAACTGATATATTGGATGATCATCGAAATGTGGACAGACTGTATATGAATAGAAAACTTCCCGCATTAACGGGTTAAGCTTAGTTACAAAAGCCACAAGATAGAAAATCCAAACGTTATATTTGGTGAATATCATATATCACCATGTCTTGTCAATTGAATAATAGATGTAAGCAATTGAAATCGATTAGTGGCGAAAACAATTATAACGAAAGAAAACACAAAGACGGCCCATTTTAATTCACTTTGTATCACGAAGCTAATATATAAAATTTTCGAAATCAGGTCATTTTGCGAGGCTATACGATAAACGAAGATCCATTACGTTCCACTAAGAGGATCCATCTACTAAACTGCGTGCCTCACAATATGTACAAAAAATAAATTACATTACGTGTATTATGCCTTTGACTCGGTTCACCATTCAAAACGATTGCAAAGTTTGTCTTATCAGTTATATGTACCTGGCAATAAATTGTATGAATGTTTGAGGTATTCGTAGGTTTAATGATAAAATTCACCTTTTCGATTTTTATAAAAAAAATTCTATCAATAATGTCATCAATCTAAAATCTTAATACGACATTTAAAAAAGTATTTGGTATACCATAATGATAGGAATTCTGTTTTTTATAATTTAGTTTTGTTTTTAATTCGTTTATTTAAAGTTACTCAAAATGTACCATTTAAATTGCGCGAAATAAAATCGGTTTTAAAGATGCCATGAAACGAAAATCCTCTCATTGAACCAACGTTTCTTAAAATCTGTCAAAGTTGGCATGGCACGAATTTAGGGGTCAAAAAACATCGGAAAAGAACAACAAAAAGCAATTGTACGTGGTGGACAGCAGCAGGGAATGATCCACAACAACAACTTTCTAGATAGTTTGGTGTTGGTAAAAGTACCATAACAAATTTTTCAAGCCGGTGGCAAGTGCAATGGGATGGGCAGAAGAAGAAAAACTCAGGACGACCCAGAGTAACATCAAAATTGGCGGATAGAAATATTGTTCGTCTTTCTCGTGACAACCCTCGACTAACAGCAGTTGACATTACGCGTGAATTATCCATCGGAAATGACGTGTTTCCTTCCATTGGGACAGTTCGACGTCGTCTATAAGCTGCGGGACTCAATGGACTCAGCAAAAAATCGAAAAGCTCGTGCTGAATTTGCAAAATAGCAGATCAGTGGAAAAACATTATATGGAGCGATAAATTGAAATTTTCGCTATTCGAAAGTGATGGCCCAGCTTACATACGACGTCCTATTGGCACACGCTTCGACCCACGCTACAAACTTCCGACCGTCAATTATGGTGGAGGGTTATTTTAGTGCTCAAGGAGTTGGTCCTCTCCACCGAATTGATGGCATAATGAATAAGGAAATATACATGAGTATTCTGTAAGATGTTATGCTTCCTTTTGCTCGCGATAGTTTTGGTCAAAATTCATTTTTCAACAGGACAACGATCCGAAACATTCAGCGGGGGCAGTGAAGTACTGGTTTAATAACCATCGAGTGAATGTAATGAAATGGTCTAGTCAGTCACCTGACTTAAATCCAATTGAGAACCTCTGCCAGGCTGTTATCAAAGCAAAGAGCTACGCAACCAAATATTAATATATTTTAATCAAAATAAGTTGATATTGCGTTGATACATACTGCGAGCAGAGCGGACTTGCCGTTTTATCCGAAATATTTTATAAAAGAATTAACACCAATAATATATGAATTTTGGATCATTTTTATTTGTCGTTAAACATAAATGAGTAGAATTTTTGACAGAGCAATGCATATCGTGTATAGGCAACGACATGTAGTAAAATAGCAAACAATAAACAGTTTTGATAAAATTTTATAATGTGTTACAGGACATGTCTTATATACCTGTCAGTATTCAAAAAAAGTTCCTCTGATTCCCATATACATGTGTCATATTTCTGGTGTTTCTGATGTCATTGAACGCGTTTTAAAGCAATGGGAAAATAATGTGGTTGTTTCAGTTCTTTAATTTACATATAATTCAATGAACTGTCAAATAATTAAAAACGGCAATTGTGGTTTTAAACGTATTTTTGAAAAATAATTCAAATTATATTTCAAATATAATTCAAAATTTTAGGGTGCTATCAGGTTTAAAATGAATCAACGGCAACAGAATGACCAATAACTAATAGTAGTAAATTATTTGAACTATACAAATATTGTACAATTTCCCGGTGTCTGCCACCGTTTATGAATTAATTTGTTGTCAATAAGGTTCAACAACACTCTGCGATAAAATAAAGTAAACTTGTTGTTGGACAGAATTTACTAGTGATAACAGGTAATATGGTTCTTTTTATGGGATATCAATATCCGAACATCGTGTATAAGAAATGTAATGCTTGTAATATAATAATAATCAAATCAAATTTAATTCAAAATTCAAAAAAATAAAAAATTTTAATGCCCCTAATTTATTTTAAAATAGAAGAAATTGTAATTCGAATGTTTGTTTAGTTTCACATAGCACCATTAATTTTTATTAATTCATTTAAACAAATATTTTAAATTAAACCAACATTATTCAAGTTTACATCAGCTAGCTTAATAATAACCCCACTTACTTGGAAATAAATACATCGGAAGCAACCACAAAACATCAATATATCATTTTAATAACGCAAAACTCTACAATCGTGTAATAAGGGAAAATAAATAAATAAATGAATAAGCTCACAGATGATAGTCATTTTGTCAGCGTGTATTAACCCTCAGACAAGATGACCTTCATGAAACATGTTACAGGTTTTAAATCGTAATTGTTCATGAAAAACACTTATGCTATCCGGTCGTACTTGTGATTCTAAGGAATTAGTTCAGAAGTTTCTTGCAGTACGGGAGCAATCAAACGTGCACATAAACTGAGTACATTGCCGTATAAATTCTGTCGTATCATCTCCTGTTTTAACGGCCGCATGGAATCAATTTCTTCAACTTGATACTTCTTAGTGGTACCTACTGTTTACAGTATGCTAAATCGTTATTTCATTACGGAACTTTTCGAGCAGAAAATACGCCCCGAAAGCGCAACTTTGATGCTCGATTATTATATTCTCAAATACAATTGGATATTTCCAGTGAATAGAGTATTATTCGGAAAATGATTTTTCATCGTAATAGAAAGATTAATGAAAATTGCATTTACGAGATGGATCGGTACGATAATAATAGTTTAGAGGCTTTAAATTGTATTAAAATATATATTATAGTTGAATAAAGACGCCGTTGGGCCATACATAATAATACAATATAAAAGTAAAAATAAAAATTAAATTGAAAATAAAATCGCCACTGCTCATAGAATATGATAGTTTTCATGTATGAAATGTTTATGTCCAATACAATAGGAGTCGATTAATACTTAAAATTATAAATAAATATTAATAAATAATATGTTTATACTTAATAAATTATATTAAAACCATTTTGTATAATAACTTACTGATAAAAATTGAACTTTAGTATTATATAATAATACTTATAACAATACCCAAAAATGTAAATTATTCCCTTTGCATTACAAGTTTCCATTTAAAACATTTTCAACAAACTAGGAGTAAATAATGATAACATTCAGCTGAAGAAATTAAGGAAGAATAAATGATATATATAGTAAAAGCTTTATTATATCCTTCAAATGTTTAAATTCTGAAAATATTATGAAATGGGAATGGGAATAAAAGTTCACAGTCTCAAACATTGTTTTTACACCTACATTGACTCAATAAATTTCTCAATAAAACTTGATTTGAAGGGCCCAAAAATTTAGCTTGATGGACAAATATGTCTGCCAAATCGAAAATACGAAATAACAAATTGGCGCACTGATGAAATAGTGACAAACCAACACGAAAATACATGGCAACCGACAACGATACAAGGATATTTGTTTATGTATTTCGATCCCCATGAAAATCTAAAGTAATACGGTAGCGGGAAACACGCAAAAACATCTTGGAGCGAAGTATTAAATACGAACAAAAGCCTCCGTGCGAGGATGAAAAGTATATGAAAAATGTAAAGCGATAGGTCGCTGCTGAACGTAAAAATTCAGTAGGATCCCGATTCAATCGGTGGAAAGGGGAAAAGGTAAAAGCACCAGAGCGCACTTATTCCGATATAGAACATCTTGAGCGGTTCATTTTGAAAATTCATGTTTCCTACTATTACGAAGTTAGAAGAAGAGCGTGACGCTTTGGGAGATACAAATTATGAGTGTATCAAAAATAGGGATAAATACAATTCAATTTATTTTATTTTTAATTACACATCGTGGTTAGTATGAATTGAAATTTTTGTTGGACAGGTGTAACGCAAAATCATTATGTACATAATAAGTGTGTATATATACTCAGTGACATATAAACTGCACCACCTAGAAGGGGTGCGAATTTTTGGACCAAATTTGGCAGGAATAGTGGACTAGTCCAGGGAAATAGTTGATTAAAATTTGAAACCCAATCATCAAGTAGTCATGGGATTTTTGACGTTTGTGTCATTTAGAGGTGGTGATAGACAAGCAATTATCGAGTCATTTTTTGAATTTGTTCCACTTTTTCGGATCCCGTTCTTTAGTTTAAAGTGTTTGAAGTGTTTAATGATGCCTAGAGAAAGGAGACCTCAAGTTTACCAGCAGTTGAGTGACTTTGACCGAGGGCGTATTGTTGGTTTACGAGAAGCAGGTTCTTCGTTTAGAGAAATCGGCAACCGTTTGGGACGGCACCACTCAACAATAATGCGTGTTTATCAAGCGTGGTCTGAACATGGGGTTGAACGTCGGAGAAGAGGCACTGGGGCTCAAAGACGAGCCAATGAACGTCAAGATCGCCGCTTAAGACTAATGGCCTTGAGAGACCGATTCTCTACAATAGATCAATAGCTGATCAATGGTTAGGTGAACAAGGTCGTCCGATAGGCTTGCGAACAGTTTATCGTCGAATAAGAACCTTTGGCTTGCTGTCTTACCGCCCACATCTTGTGCTACCCCTCACTACTCAACATCGCCAGGAACGTTTGGCCTGGTGCACGGAAAGACTTCAATGGAACTTGGAGTGGCATCGAGTTGTCTTTAGTGACGAATCGCGATTTTGTTTAGGAATGCATGATTGTCGGATGACTGTTAGACGAAGACGTGGAGAAAGGCTCAATCCTGATTTTTCGATTGCGAGGCATGTTCACCGAACTGTGGGGTTGATGGTGTGGGGTGCTATTGCTTACGGCAGTAGGTCACCCTTGCTCTTCATTCGCGGCAGTATGACCGCACGACGCTACATTGACGAAGTGGTAGAACCACATGTTCTTCCATATCTTCGAGGGCTGGAAGACCCACTTTTCCAGCAAGATAATGCACGACCTCACATAGCAAGGGTTTCTCTTGACTTCTCTGAAGAGGCCAGTGTTAATCTTTTGCCTTGGCCGCCAAGATCTCCCGATTTGTCGCCCATTGAGCACGTGTGGGACATGATGGGTAGAAGATTGAGGAATCTACCGAACCCACCGTTGACAATAGAAGCTCTACGGCATGAAGTACAGGCTGCTTGGGATGCCATACCCCAAGAAGACATTGATCATCTTCTGGAATCAATGCCAAGGCGGGTCAATGAGTGTATCAGAAATAAGGGCGGGCCAACACATTATTAAAGGAAAATCAAAAAGATGAAGTGTTTGTTACCTTAGACTAGTCCAATGTTTCTGCCAAATTTGGTTCAAAAATGCCCACCCCTTCTAGGTGGTGCAGTTTATATGTCACTGAGTATACGAGGGCAGATCATATTTAGCGTCCCTGACATAGTAGGCGTTGAGTGACGTTGAATCAATCTGAGTATTAATCATTTGTTGTTATGTTGGTTCAATTGTAATTTTGTCATTTGTTACCTGTTCAAATAATTTGGAATTTAAATAAATGGAAAAATCAGAGGTTCGTGTAGTTATAAAATACTTGCAAAAGAAAGGGTTGTCGCCAAAATAAAGTTAAGAAGACATGGTAGGTGCATTAAGTGATGGTGCTGTTTCTTACGAAGTGGTGAAAATATGTCTCGACAATTTAAACTGGGAAAACAAACATGTGAACATGTGAAGGGGTAATGACAGATAGACGACTGGCCATTCGTTGGATAGCTGAAATTACAATTTTTTCTTATGGTACTATAGAAAATATTTTAACAAATATTTTGGTGCTACAAAAGTTGTCTGCACGTTGGGTCCCACGAATGTTGATCACAAACACAAACATTCTAGAGTATTGCATTCTGAAGCCAATTTGGTAAAGTTTAAAGCAGATCTGGATCAATTTCTTTCTCGATTCGTCACTGTTGATGAAACGTGGGTTCACCACTTCGATCCTGAGTCGAAGCAACAAAGTATGGAGTGGCATCGCCGATGTTCTCCGCCAGCCCGCAAATTTCGTGCCTTGCCATCCCCTGGTAAAGTTATGGCAACAGTTTTTTGGGATGCAGACGGAATTTTGATGACTGATTTTGTGGATCGTGGACATACAATAACGATTGTGTCAAGGAAAAAAGACGGGGAAAATTGAGCAAAGGAATTCTGTTTCATCAAGACAAAGCTCATGTCTACAAAAGCCATGTTGCCATGAGCGCTATTCTGAACTCAAGATTTCAATTGTTTGAACATCCCGCATATTCACCAGACCTGCCCCTAGTGATTACTTTTTAGTTCCATAATTAAAAGAATATCTTCGGGGGACCAGGTATTACGACGAAAAGCTAGACAAACCCCCTAAAAAAGGGGCATTTTTGCAAAAAAATTTCTGAAGTGATGACGGCCGTAAACGACTGGTTGGAAGAGCAACCAAAAGAATTGTTTTCCAGAGAAATCAAAGGTTTGGAGCATCGTTGGACCAACTGCATCGACGTTCATGGAGATTATGTAGAAAAACGTTTGATATTTCTTCAATTTCTTTCCTTCTATGTAAATACTGATCTCCCCTCGTATATCACAAAATGTTGATATTGAGCTCTTATAGCATCACGGCGAGAATCATTACATGTAACTGAAAATAAGCTTGAAAAGTCCCAGGATTTATAAAGCTTGCATTTCATTGATGTAATGACGGAACGACTTAAATACATAATTCCCTGTACTATAATACCTTCGATTTAAGTCAGGTGGGTTCACAAACAAAATCGTGATTTATCGCAGAACATCATTAGAATCCATATTCTACCATTGCTCTGATTTCAGGGCATGGCATTCGTGTAATCGCAGTTCGAACGAGTGTAACAAGTGGCTTCCAAAAACAAAAATGTTCCACCATTTAGGCACACATAATCGTGTGCTAATCTCAACAACAGAGTTTAAGTGAAATCGATTTTGAGCTACCAGGGTCGCCTGTGATGTGAATATATTTACACAGCAAAATTACTCTTATCCCACTGTTATATATGTTGTATGTCGTACAAGGTGTATTTTAATTGTAGTGTGAAAATTAATTATTTCCTCTCCGAAATAGTTGCTTCAACCTCATTATGGCGCGGGCGCCCGTGTTTGAAATGTGGTACTAAAGCAGTGCGCACTGAAAGCCGTTCCGTTTTAATATTGAACTGCTACAAACATTGCAGTAATTTTATGCATCATTTTACGATATCCCTTATAGTCATCTGTATCCTGTGGCTTTGAAATTATTACAATGATTAATTGTTCAGCGTGGAGTGCCAAGTAATAGATTTAAAAATAGTTTTCAGTTGCGCTTGCACGTATACTCAATACCTGCTGTATACTTCTATTACAGAAGCACAATTTGCCTTATGGTAAAATGGGTGTAATATGTTCACATAACGATTGCGGTAGTTTTTTACTACCAACCTAAATGTTTTTATGTACAATTTTATGTTACTATTATTTGTCGACTGTGATGGATCTGTGTTTTTTTTAACGAATGTTGGAATTTTACCTTCAATAAACCCACTGATACATTTGCGGTTACATCGGTTGTTTCATCGAAATGCATAGCAACCAAAGAAGTTTGGGCAAAAGCATTCATGTCAGTGCACCGTACAATAGTTATCCTATCGGTCTTGTTATTTTCAGAAAATGAGCATAAAGAAATGTTATATAAAACACCGTTTAACTAGGCATTCAAGAGATAAAATGGACTAGTGGTAGTTTGCATGGCGGTTTACAAAGCGAGAAGCTTTGTTCGTTTCGCTTTTAAAGTTTTAATGGGTGAAAATAAATGTGAAACAATTTCTTGCGTTTTAGGCGAATTCACCAAAGAAAACGACAAAAGGAGGAACAAAACCCCATACATTTTGCGTTGTAACCTAACCATTCGACGAGTTACGTGTACGTTGTAGATATCAAAGTTAAGCAAAATATTTTGGAAAAATAGCTAGCAATTATTTGTGGCCTAAATAATTTTCATTTGGTGAAGGAACTTCGTCAACTTTTTATACTAACAAAATAGATGTATACTTATAAAAACTAACCAATTAAATAAACAATATCAATAGTATCAAGAAATGCAATTCTCACTTTAATTGTTTAAAACATAAGTATATCTTCTAAACATATTCACTCACTAGTCGCGCACCATCGTAAAGTATAATTTCTGTCGATGGCTTGATACAATAATATTAATATTATTATACGATTTAATAAAAATGTATGTATTTATTATACTCTGTAAATATACGTTTAAAATCGTCAATATATTCTATAATATCGGTAAACACGTTGTGCGTTTCATGACAATAATCAATTTCGAAACGTTTATTAAAAAATTGCACTTAAAATGTCTCTGAGCATAGGAAGGAGATTAAAAACGTCTGTTAGTGTAGACGGTGTAGTATACTAAAATACAAGATAAGCAGTTCTGAATCTTTTACGCTCGAGAGCCCATTCCGATCTGATGGGCTGCAGAACACGGCTCTTGTTTCCGTTTCCGAAGACTCTCTTTCCAAGTGAGCGCGACGGTCCTCTCTCACAATGCATTCGCGTGAAACTTCCAATTTTTATTGCGCTTTGACGGCGTTCACTATATATTTCTGCCACCTTTAATCTTGTGTAACGGTCGTAAGAATATATATTGGAGATGGGACCTATCGGACACATACACCCACGCGTGTCCATTGAATTAGACGCAGACGAAGCCAAAGGTACAGTATAATACATGTAGTTTTACATCGCCGAATAATGTAAATAAAAAATAATAAATTTTCATTCGTGAAAAAATTGAATTTGATATTCGTTTGTTTTAAAATCCACTAAAAACGATTTGGCTATTTCCGTGAAAATTAAGTAATGCTCAAGAGCAATGGAAATTGTCTAATTGTGAATGACTTATTAAAAGTTCTTTCAAGCCCTCTCCACCATTAAAACTTTACAACTTGAGAATGCCGTAAAATATCATTTATTTATGACCTGGGAGGTTAAGATATATCGAATTATGAAATTATAACGTTATATGTATGATGTTAAAATATTTTAGAAAACGTTGCATTAGGTCTGGAATATTATAAATAAAAATGTTTTCAAACTGATTGTGTTACCAAAACAACAAAGTATGTTTCAACGTTAGTATAATTAAAAGCTGCAAAGGTTCGATTATGTTCATTAAAACACATCGAGGCTAAAAGTGATAGTGTATGTAAGTAAAAAGAATCGTGAATAATAAATACGACAAAATAATGACGTTATCAAAATATTATAAAAATCGGTTAACCCTTTTCGAATAATAAAATTTTATCAGAAAATTGCGAATACCTCTGAAGTGAGCTCATACATTAAAACACTCGGTGAACTTGACATAAGTGTGAAAGCAAATTAATTATGACGAACAATAAGGGGTTTTGTTATTGTTAAAAAAAAATTGCAACGAATATATTAAGGTGGTGACCGCTGTTTCGCCCTCTATGGGCTCATCAGGCCACCACACATACATTCGCTGAAGTTACATCAAGTCATGCTACCATGAGTAACAATTAGTTTAACGTTACCCACACACTTTACTTAGCAGTAACATTATGTGGGTATTCACGTCTAGATGGCGGTAATATTCACAAACACAGTGATTGTCATTGTTTTTAAAGTTATAAAATTATTGCCATTATCATAATCTAGAATTTCAAAGCCTGCAGTTGCTCGTTTTTTTTTTAATTTGTTAATTAATCTGGGGCTTACAATATCGTAAAATCTAAAAGTCTAGACTCTTATTATGTTATTACTTTCATATAAGCACAGAAAAAAATGAAAATTAATTCAGCGCGGTTAGAATAAATTACATTTTCAAAATAAACTAATTAAATAATTAATCTCATATTTCATATGTCCTATGTTGACGTTGTGATCAAAAGCTATCGTAAGCTGATTGATTTAACGACTGCAATCAAACGATCTATCGAATTTGGTATCATTAAAAAAAAAAAAATTATTGTATATCAGTGTTTAGATGAACTTAACATATTATTTGAAAATAAATTCACGAAAGAATGAGGCGTTTCTGAATTTTTTAACCAGTAACGATATTTATTAACTTCTTATGTATTCGTGAACATACATTGCATTGCTTAAGTTTTTAGTTAATTGTTCGCACGATTTACGCTTGAGTACTTTGACAATACTTTTACTTTGAATATTTCGTTACTTCTATTGCACAGTGCTAATTTTAAACTATCTACATTGGAAGTCGCCTTATTTACGAAATATTCGTAAATAAGGTATAATTTTTTAAGTTTGAAAACCAATTTTATATACAGTGTGTTTCACTTAAGAGCCTCATATATTTTTTATTTTTAGTCCGATTTTAGTAATTTTTTTCCCAAACGTAGAATACTTATTGCTCTATTTAATCCCAAAAAACCAATTGTCTTCTTTAAATGCAAAGCAACCTGCGATGGCAAAATAAATGGAAAAAAATCAAGAAATCACTTTAGGGATCTTTTTATCGAAAAATTTTACTAGTAATAATTGTTCAGAATTGCCCAAAAAACACTAAATTCAAAATTTCATGAAAATTAAAAATGTTAAAATTTTCTTCAAAAGCAATTCCAAATCGGTTAATATTATTTGCACAGGTGGCTGCGCCTAAACAACAACAACTTTAAACAACTTTGACAGTTCAGGTTTTATTTCAAACAATATTTTCACAGCATACTTTCTTCGGCGCAGCTAATAATAAGTATTTACAGAACTTTTACGGAAAATTTTAACTTTTTTAATTTTCATGAAATTTTGGATTTAGGGTTTTTGGGCAATTCTGATCAATTATCACTAGTAAAATTTTTCGATAAAAAAATCCCTAAAGTGATTTCTTGATTTTTGCCATCGCAGGTTGCTTTGTATTTTAAGAAGATAATTGGTTTTTTGGGAGTAAATAGAGCAATGAGTATTCTACGTTTGGGAAAAAATTACTAAAATCGAACTAACAATAAAAAAGATATGAGGGTGTTATACTCTTAAGTGAAACACACTGTATATATATGCAGATAATGAAACGCATTTAGATGTTGATTAATACAACTAGCGCTAAATTGTTTAAATTCGCTCGAATTACATTAGTGAAAATCGAGAAAAGTTTTTCCATTTAAAATAACAAACAGTTAGAATTTGCTCTTAGAACCTAGAGCTGTTCAGTCGCAAAAATAATAGATACCCTATTACAATAATCAAATGTATTTATTTCACTAAAAAACATATAGCGGTATAATACTTTTGAAAACACATTAATATTTATGGTGTCTTGATTTTTTGAAAGAGAAAAACCTTGAAAGATTACAAATTACAAATAAATTCAGTGAATGAGTTGTTGAGCTATTGGTATTTCAGTCACCTTTTTTCACATATTTCTTTAAATTATAGATATAATATAATTCCGTGGTCAAAAACGGTTTTCTTTTGCGAAAAAATCGAAATGGTTATTGTGACGACGGGAGGCCCAAAATAATGGTTTAAGTTCTTGAATAGCCTGTACATTATGACGTCTTTTTCATTTTCAAGTGCAACCTTATTTACTACTGCAAGATGAATTGTAAATCACGCCATGATTTATTGTCTGACGTTTTAGTATTTTATTTTAAGCACATCATAAGATAAGTAGTTATAAATTAAGGGCAGTACCTCCATGAAAATTGCGTTAGGAAATTCCATGAATGATGCTGCCAAACTGCGTTATAGTACTACAGTTTCAAACAGTAATCTTTGTCTGGTTTTATCGTAGACTCATCAATACGCTGACTGCAGTCTAAACCTTTTCATTTCTAGAGTATGTCTGCACTCACACTAGGTAATATTCCTCGTGGACCATTTCACAAATCCAACCACTTGGGATAAAGGAACCCTTTTGCCAAATTCATATTTGACGTCAGTCACTTTAAAAATTTTAAGGACCACGGCGAGCAATCAAAAGCTTCAAAAAGCTTAAATTGGCACAAAATAAGCTTTTTCTCATTATTGACGCGATTTAATTTTTTTACAGATATTGACAGCGTCTTTTGTACATTTACATACAAGTTGACTAACAAGTGTGTGTGTGAAGCTGGCGTATCATTTCGTGGAAACTCATTAATTACTGATAGTTCTGGCTTCCTTTTTAATAGTTCTAGAGTTCCTGATAGTTTAAACACATAGTTCTGGTCATTAAAGCGAAAAAATCGCTTAGTGCAAAGTGAGACGCCAACTTCACGCTGCGTCTCACTTTGTCCTACACGATTTTCGACTAACGTATCTTGTCAGATTTTACGAGATCTATAGTTCTATAAAGAGTTCTGCCTTGTAAAGCCAAAGAAATTAGTTATAACTAAATAAACAATAATTAACACAAATACGTCAACTAAGAGTTGATACGCAGGTCGAAATTTCGGAGTAATAATTCTCGTGTAGTGTAGTGTCGAACATATTGAAGCGTTTCCCGAAGAGTTCTATACAGCAACGATAATCGGTAATTAATTAAAAAATCAAAAGTGCCCGTAAACCCGCTTCAAGATACAGGACGCTGTTCGGTTTTAGAGAGTTCTGAGCAATAAACAATATTTCTCGCGTAGTTCTGAATGTACTTAATCATTTTCCAAACAATTCTGACTCTAGATATCACTAATTATTCCTTAAAAAACTTTATCACCCGCGAAAGACTCATTTACGGATATATGGGTGAGACGCTGGCCGATTTTCAAGAGTTCTGTGCATTGAAAAATATTTCTCGTGTAATTCTGAATGTATTTAATCATATTCCAAAGAGTTCTGGCTCTAGATATTACTAATTATTCCTTAAAAAAATTATCACCCGAGAAAGACGCATTTACGGATATATGTGTGAGACGCTGGCCGATTTTCAAGAGTTCTGTGCATTGAAAAATATTTCTCGTGTAGTTCTGAATGTATTTGATCATATTCCAAAGAGTTCTGACTCTAGATATTACTAATTATTCCTTAAAAAAATATATCACACGAGAAAGACGCATTTACGGATATATAGGTGAGACGCTGGCCTCTGTCTGTAAATACGTCTCTATCGGGTGACAATTTTTTTAAGGAAATATTAATAATTTCTAGTCAGGACTCTTTGGAATATGATTAAATACGTCCAGAACTACACGAGAAATATTTTTTAATTCCCAGAACTCTTGAGAATCGGCCAGCGTCTCACACATATGTCCGTAAATGCGTCGTCCTCGGGTGATAACTTTTGCTAAAGAAATAATTAATAATGTTTGCAATCAGAACTCTTTGGAAAGTGATTAAATACGTCCAGAACTACACGAGCAATATTTTTTAATTCACAGAACTCTTGAGAATCGGCCAGCGTCTCACACATATGTCCGTAAATGCGTCTTTCTCGTGTGATAATTTTTTTTAAGCAATAATTAGTAATATCCAGAGTCAGAACTCTTTGGAAACTGATTAAATACATTCAGGACTACACGAGAAATATTTTTCAATGCACAGAACTCTTGAAAATCGCCCAGCGTCTCACCCATATATCCGCAAATGCGTCTTTCTCGGGTGATAATTTTTTTTAAGGAATAATTAGTAATATGTAGAGTCAGAACTCTCTGGAATATGATTAAATACATTCAGAACTACACGAGAAATATTTTTCAATGCACAGAACTCTTAAAAATCGGCGAACGTCTCACCTCTATATCCGTAAATGCGTCTTTCTCGGGTGATAATTTTTTTAAGGTATAATTAGTAATATCTAGAGTCAGAACTCTTTGGAATATGATTAAATACATTCAGAACTACACGAGAAATATTTTTCAATGCACAGAACTCTTGAAAATCGGCCAGCGTCTCACCCATATATCCGCAAATGCGTCTTTCTCGGGTGATAATTTTTTTTAAGGAATAATTAGTAATATCTAGAGCCAGAACTCTTTGGAATATGATTAAATACATTCAGAATTACACGAGAAATATTTTTCAATGCACAGAACTCTTGAAAATCGGCCAGCGTCTCACCCATATATCCGTAAATGAGTCTTTCGCGGGTGATAAAGTTTTTTAAGGAATAATTAGTGATATCTAGAGTCAGAATTGTTTGGAAAATGATTAAGTATATTCAGAACTACGCGAGAAATATTGTTTATTGCTCAGAACTCTCTAAAACCGAACAGCGTCCTGTATCTTGAAGCGGGTTTACGGACACTTTTGATTTTTTAATTAATTACCGATTATCGTTGCTGTATAGAACTCTTCGGGAAACGCTTCAATATGTTCGACACTACACGAGAATTATTTTAGAAGAGCCAGAACTCCGAAATTTCGACCTGCGTATCAACTCTTAGTTGACGTATTTGTGTTAATTATTGTTTATTTAGTTATAACTAATTTCTTTGGCTTTACAAGGCAGAACTCTTTATAGAACTATTGTAGAACTATAGATCTTGTAAAATCTGACAAGATACGTTAGTCGAAAATCGTGTAGGACAAAGTGAGACGCAGCGTGAAGTTGGCGTCTCACTTTGCACTAAGCGATTTTTTCGGTTTAATGACCAGAACTATGTGTTTAAACTATCAGGAACTCTAGAACTATTAAAAAGGAAGCCAGAACTATCAGTAATTAATGAGTTTCCACGAAATGATACGCCAGCTTCACACACACCTAATAAGTACTTTCAAAAACTGATACTATAAATCTGTACCAGTTATTTCTAAATTGAGGCATTAAAGTTCAGTTTGTTTTAAAGCCCAGCCAAATAATCACATAAGTGATAACAAGTTTAGTGCTATATACATTTTCGCAAATTACAATATATGAAACAGAATTATAATCTATGTTATTAATCAACTGTCATATGTATGTGTCATTCAATTAAATGTTACGTCACCATGCAAGAATGAATTTAGGTGAAAACTACGTTTACAAACGAAAACGCTTCATTCGTAACAATTGACAAAATCTTTGCAAATATACATAACATTGATTTCATGTAGGTATTTTAATGTTACAATAATCCGATTATGAACGTGCACATAGCAATTCTGTAACTCCAAAAAAATTACAACAGCAACAAACTTTATACATAAAAATCACATATATTTATAACAAAATTGGAATAGGATTTTTGTACTATTTTTTTGGTAAAACATTTATTCATCTGAATATGTAACATAATTCTTATATATAATATTTTATTTACATAAACCAATTTTATCAACAATATGCATCTGCATCATGATCATTTATTTCCATTAATACAATTACAATTGCATGCAAATGAGCGGTATCATTTGGGTTGGGATACCTACGAAGCGCTCGATATAATAAAGTGAGTGGAAAAAAATACATTGCCGATTTAGGGCAATCAAAAAGACATAGGCGATTTGATGTACATTTTGGAACATGAATAAAAGGAAGACTTGAACAGTCCAATAACGGTGGTACTATTTAACGGAAAAAAACACCGAGGTAGTTACCTTTTTTGTGACATCTGTAGATGAACATTTTTAAACATAAATAAAGAAACACCTGAATAATGGAAAGCAACAAAACATATTGCAATTCCACACGAGACGAAATATAACTCTTACTGATTTTAATATCCAGTGATTTCTTAAATTTCATTTCGTTCTACCTAAATGAAGTTCAAAAAATGGAAACGTTTTCGTTTCAATATTTCTTATTTATTATTATTTATGTTTAATAATAATAATTAGAAGAATGTTAGTAAATAGGTGGACATCGTTCATTTATTTCCATTATTTTCTAAATTACTTGTTGATTTCCAGCATACATTGTAGTTAATTTATTTTAATGTCATTATCATCAATTAAGTGTGTAATATTGTCAATAGTCTGTGATATTCAATTTTTACATTTTAGTTTGGGGAAAGTTTATAATTCGCCTTCAAATAGTAAATTCCTTGTCCATATTGTTGACGTATCCAAAGCCTGTCAAATTATCACGTTCATTTAGCTTCTCGTCCTGTAAATTTGTAACATAATATTATAAAGCCGCGCTTCGAAATATAATTGAACGCGCCAAACGCAAGCACTAATTTGTAACTAAACAAAAACTTTATTTATTATTATTATTTATTATAACTGCAAATCGTAGGGAACGTATTGGCATTCAGTATAAACGGTAAATATTTAGTAAAAAACTAATCGGTTATTAAAAACATATAAAAAAATACGTAGTAGGATTAAGGAACAAATAGATAGAACGTGTTTTCATTTCGTTCGTGTGTACTTTGTGTTGAGACGCGCGGACAACTAAACTCTAGCATTTGAAAGATAATCCAATTGGGGTCCACGGCGCAATTAGATAACACCCCACAATCGCCATGGCGATGGTGCGAAAGTTAGTCCATCGTCGTTTAATACAATGGAAACTGTCGAGAGGTGATTTGTTGTTAAATTAGTTGCAAACTAAATAGCGCGTCTCTGAATTGTTCACAGAAGCAGCTTATATCAACTGCCGTAAGCTCATATTAACCGATCCGACGAAAGATAATCAGGGAAAATAATCAGACAAAATGTTTACAGAGACAGTCACCGAGTATAAGAAAGTAAAAGTACGATGTTAAGGTAAATAGATCAATACAAGACGTTGAACAAATACAGATATTAGTGGATCAGTGGATAAACAAGAATCGAGTTCAAGTTTAAAATACGATCTGTATGCCGAGTGTTTTATATTTAATTATTAATGCAATTATTAACAATTAAGTTTCATTTCAATAAAAAATTAATAATCAATTTTTTCATTATTATTATTAATTTATTTGTTAGAGAATAAAGTTGCTAAACTCTGGATAAGAATTCAAGATATAATAATGAAATCAGTTAATAACAAAATTAAAATCACAAATTGGTGCAAGTTTACCATATTTACATTTATTGAAAGCCATACCGCAACCCAAATTTAACATTCAATTTTAATTTCCAGTGGGAGAACAATGTTAAAATCAAAATCAATTAAGTAATATCATTTCGACTCTGAAGAAAATTGGTTTATTAATTAGTAAATACTTTCCATATGACATGAACTGTTCATGTTGAACATTACCTTTCTAATTTTATGCAGCAATACGATATTCGTATTGTATTGTAAAAAATGGTTATTCGGATTAAAATGCGGAACAGTAATAATTGCATTTTTAACTTGAGTGTTCGATTACACATCATTTGAATCATTCCCCTCGTAGTTCGGTCCATAAGTTTAAATAAACATCGAAAAAGCAAATGATGTAACCATTGAAAGACGTGCATATTTGTACAATTGTTAACAGTTATGTTGTGTTATTTTAATGGCTCGGTACAGATGATTTTATGTCATAATGCTGGTGGTGAAAAATTTTACCCATCCGACATTGAGTTGGATACTTTGTTTAAATGATTTACATTGCGAATTTCGAAACGTTTGCCTTCGATAATACAAGGGCTTCGTTAGCATTAATTTGCTGAGCTCCAGTTTTGCCGAATTAACCATATCACGATAACACTGCTCGCGGTAACGATTAAATCTGCGATTGCATCGGAAGAACCGAAATTAGTAGCTTTATTATTTCGCTAGTATTAAATTAAAGGGACCGAACTTAACAAATTACATTACTATGAGTGTAAAATGAAATTTTTTATTTCAATAAATGTAATTTGCATGTTCTACTTTCTATGTTGTATTTTTACGATGTTCTTCATGTAAACTGAGCGTAGCACCAGCAGGGGTACATGAATTATGGAAATTAAGTTATCGGAAAATGAATTGCGCTTAATGAGGTATGGTTTAATATAATAATAAGTAATAAATAACGTGCTTTCGTGTGTAGGATATTAGGGATATAATTGAAATAGGGGAATGGATCGGTCATTTTATTTTTAAATTTACATCGGTTGAAGACTAATTTGATTGGCCATAATGTTTAAATGTTTTAAATTGTTTGTATTTTACTTTCAATTAATTGTTTGCATAATGAAAGCAGTTGCAGCAGCAGCACAAATTGATAATGTGGTGTTTAATAAAATATGATTCATACTTTAATAAGTAAGAACATATATATCTGTCTGTGTGTGTACTAAAACGAACATTTGAATACATGGTGTTTAATGTGCCAGAGCATATGTAAATAATTCAGAAATACATGCAAATAAAAACCGGGGAAATAAATTTCCAGAACTCCATTCAGCACACTTTTCAATTATTTCTACGTCTTTGAGACACGAATACAAATTCGAATAAAATTGGTTTTTGCGTGTAATTCGCCCGCTCTGTTAAAATTAAACCTATTTCCACTTATTTATGCGGCGAATATATCGCGGTGATTAATCGAAAACCCTCTGTGTTCGGCTTTCAGAAATGCGCTTTTACGGCAAACGATAAACGCAGAAATAAATAGAAACGGGTATATACTTCACCAAACATCACTTACGCTGATTTACGTTCGCGGAACAAAACCCCACTGCACGGGCCAGATTACTCAAAATGAACTTCATATCGCGTTCGGAGCGAGTTCAATAAAATATTAAAATGGCATGAATGGCATTTATTTGCAAAAATCCATCTGGCAATATGTTGCATGAATGTGTACAAGTGTCAAATATGCGTACGATATATAATACTATCAAATTTTCTAACGAAAAAATCTCTATAAAGTGCTTTCGCTCACAAATGGATGTTTTTCAGCGCAAAGTAAATTCACATTTACATTTTAAAATAACTTGCTGCATTCTGCACACTGGAATCTGCTTTAGACGCTTAAATATTGCAATTGCATTTCATACACAACACTTCCGCTGAGGAACGAACGGATGCCATTAATAACATATTTATTGTAAATGGGTTAGAAAAATTGCGAGAAAACGTAAGAAAATCGAATAAATTCGCATTCGTACATTTTAGCATAAGAATTGCCAATAAAAAAGTTCTCTCAGAGTATAGTGGTGATATATACATTTATCGCAATGAAGTAGAGAATTTTATTTACACCTATATAAATATTTCAAACAAAAAACCAATTTAAAAAATTAAAATGACGTCGAAAAGTACATCGAGCTTAACCTTTTCTAAAAGTTATTTAAAAACAAAACCAAGAAGGTTTTATTGTCGCAAATTTATACATTCGTTTCATATCTTATATGATTGTATTATAATTTTATATTTTTTATTTAGCGAATGAAAACAAAATCGGCAAATTTATAAAAGATCATTTGCTAATATGAAACTATTTTAATTTTTCGAATTTTCATAAAAAATACAAGAATCACAATCAAATATATCGATGACAATTATTATTAAAAATATTTTTTTAGAACAGTATAAACCATTGGCTCAAGTAAGTTACTTTTTTAGATACCATCTACCAAACTGTTTCATGGACCACAAAATTTCCAGTTGACATCATAACTAAATTTAAGGCTAATAAATTAAGTGCTGATGCATAATTTCCATCGTTGAGGATACAAAGAATTTTATGGATAGTTGAATTATTACAGGTTGTCTTTTGTGACGTACTTAAGGACCCCCCTGCTTTAGAAGGCTAAAAAATCTATGCCTAATATATCTAAGAATATGTATAAAAAGTTATAGCGGCTAATTCGCAATATTTTGAACAGTGAGGTGTCGAGCAAAAAATATACGAACGAACGAACGCTCGGACAAACGAAGCGCGCGCCCCTCCCCGCAGTCACATAACACCGAACTATGTACTGAAAAAAGTTCAATCGGTCGTTCGAAACAATAATATTTTGAATTCGTAAGAGCTATAGTAGGATTATAACGAGATATTCCGTAAGTAATCGAAAATTAACATTTTTCCTGATCGTTAACTTTAGAGCGCGTTTTCTCGAGTTTTCGTTTTTACGATTTTTCTAAACTGGTGGGCGTGATTGCGAGAAAACTAGACAAGCAATCAAAACGAAACAAAACTTTTGTTGGCTTCAGTAGCATTCTATTTGATTTGAACTAAAAAGATTAATGAAAAAAAAATTCTAAACAACTTTTTTAGCAAGTTGAAATGATTTTCTCTTCCTGCAAAGAGCACATTTATTTTCAAACCTGAGAAAAATCTTGAATTTCAAGATTTTGTTTTTTTTTTAGTTCACCTAGAAGGAAATATATGAGAATTGCAATTTTCTGTGGTTTTTTTTGTTTCAGACAAAAATTACGGGCTACATCTTTCCCACCGATTGTAGATTGCAATTGAAAGGTGTTGTACAAATGTGCATAAAAATCGGTTCCGTTTAAATATTTTTCTCTCGAAATATTTTTTTCTAAATGCTCAAATATGCAATAAAATGCTCTAAAAAGTTCACTAGACTTGCTCATTTTTTTCTGCCCTAAAAAATTCCCCCAAAAACGCTATTTTAAGGCCTCCTAAAGCAGGATCCCCCCTTAAATCGATGTGTTACTGTGAACGCATTAGATTAGCAAACAGTTTATGTGGCGACTGCATCGTTTTATTGCTGTTCAAAAGACCACAAAACATCATAGATCTCTTTTCATTCACATCAGATACATTCAACGTTATGTTATCGTGAAAGGCATCCCGTGCAAGATGAAATAAATGCTTACGATAAACAATAAATTATGCCGCACGTAGTTTAAAATAATTTGTATTTGACAGAAAACGGTGAAATTTTTGTACCCAAGAAAATCTTGCAAAATGAATACTTTTCACTAAAATCGCCGTTTTTAAACAAATATTTACCTCACGATAATATAAACCTCTTGCGCTCATAAAATTTACCATAAAAACAAGGAAAACATAGAAGTTTGTAACAAACGACAGCATCAATACTTCGAATTGTGTGCTAAATATTTGCTAGATGTTACACAAAGGAAGTTTATCTTCCGAAAAAGAATCGCGAAGTCGGAAGCGATGATTCCGATGTATTTCGCCTTCCTGTTTCGCAGAAAGGAGCCGGTAAATGATTGAAATTCCTCCCCGCTTTCGGGTCATAATTTTTAAATTTGATAGAATAGCTCGATGAAAGGCTCGGGTGAAAATATCGGCGGAGGCGAGACGTATTTCGGCGCTACGTGTCGCGGCGAAGGCGTTTGTGAGGAGAAACTCAAATTAAAACACGAAACAATGGCAACATTTTCTACGATCCAGACACCTAGCGAGTGCATTTCATTCAGCCGCTGAATGGCGAAAAATAAAAGCTTTTTGAACATATGAATTGGGATGGGAGACGTACCCGATGGAGTGAAAATCCAATGGGGGAACTCGGCCGAAGGCGTGAATAAAGTAATGTTCTGAAATCACCAGCGACGAGGCAAGGAGAAAACAATATTCGTCATTTTTGTTTTGATTATTGATGGATTAGTGTTTGGTTTACTTTTGAAAAAGGTCGCCTGGCACATTTTATAAATCGTCCATTCATAAAACGTCGAGCCATTAACGAGATAGGAACAGATTATATCCGACAGCTTAGCAAGTTCAGGTTGTTATTAAAATGCACAATCATAGCAGATATTAAATATTAAATTTTAACGTATTATAAAGGTGCTAAAATAAATTTCACCAGATTTCAAATTTGCATAATTTGTTTTCGCTGCCAAACTTAATTATAATATAAACAAAAATATTTGAACATGATAAAATAATATACTATTGCGGCCATAGACGATGTTTTACCTACTTAAAAGCATTTAAATTTACTTCTAAACTCCAAATTAAGTCTGTTTTGCTTTACAAATGTGATAATAAACAGGGCGCTCGATAATATCACAACTAGGCCAATACAAATATACCGGACAATTGGATTGGTCCATCGTCTGTACTATTATAACAATTGCGCATTCAAATTTTGCTATAAAAGCCAATATTGAAGGGAATATTAAGAAAGAAATATATATCGTAGAAGGGCTTACCTCAAGTCATAATTTATTTGTATACTACTGTACTACTGTATACTACAATGATTTGCTGGAGGAGACACATGCAATTATTATTAGAAAAACATACTCCGCTTGTGTAAAACTACAGCTTAAGAAAACTTGGTTTATAACCCAGTTAATTCAATGAGTTAAGCGGGTTTCAATTAAGGCCCCCATTGTGCTTTTATTACTGGAATACTGGGTCTAAAAGTAATTTCAAAGATATGGCAAAAATCGATTAAAAATGAAATTTGATATACTAATTTTTGAAGCACTTCACCAAAGAATCCACATTCCAATTTGAGTTAAATAATAAAATAATAATTATTAATTTTCAAAATCAAAACAGGTCTGGTATGGATGTTTTGTATAGAGGATTGATGAAAGTTCCAGCAAGAGCAACAAACATATTTCCAGAAAAGATAACATGCTTAAACTTTCGCATTGAAACTCGTACAAGACAGCAGCTTTTACTTCGTCTTGGATAATTACATATTGGCGGCAGTGGAATTGATCAACATCGGTAAACTTTCCAGAAGAAGACTGTGTCAGTCGACCCTTAATTAATGGCTTGAAACCCACTTGTAAAAGTTTAAGCTCCCAATATATCAAAGAAAACACACTATACACCTACATTTAGACAACATAGAAATCGTATTGTTTTGCAGACGGAATCCTTTTATTGCAACTTGATAAAGCCAAGTTTCTTGGCCGAACCTCCTTTCTGTGTAATCCAATAGTAATCGTGTTAAATGTATTGAACATTAATTATGAATTATGAAATTAGATTGCTATTTGGAAGATAGTCTGAAGATCAAGCTAATTCTGTACAAGGATGGCTTTGTGACATAATTTTTGCAGGTTTTTTTATCCAATGTAAACAGTTGGAATTATTATTAGTTGAATATATTTCGTTGAAGGTTTGTGAATAGTTTGTCCCGCCGAGGATATACTGTGCCTTAGAGATCTATATTTTGAACTGAGTCTCTACTAGATTGCAATTACTTAATATGGTCTTTTATAACAAAGAATTTTCTGGAAGGAAAGAGTTTTGCTTTAAAGCTTTTATGGAATATTATACGGTTGTTCATGACTCGAAGAAACAGTGGCTGGAAATTTCGAAAGACCTGCTTGCAATAATTTCCCAAACCCCTTATAGTGAAAATCTCAAAACCCCTAGCGCCTAAAGTAGTCATCAATTTTCCAAAATGTTCTTTTGAACAGCTGGACAGTACATGCAGTGACATCAATTAATTATACAAGTTATGATTGCGACAATGATTAGAGTATTACCCTGACATTTTAAAACAAAATAAACAATCCGCGGTCGCCCGCACGAAACTTACTTATACTTAGTTATACTACATTTTTCAAAAAAACTTTTCAAATGAAAGTTGTTTAAAATATCAATATCTATAATTTATGTAACAATATTTTTTTCCGTAATGTGAACCGTTTTCGAGATATGGATAAAAGTGATAAGAGTAAACCATCACTTCCGGTTGAGAGATTGCGTCCAAAATAGGACGTTTTCCTCCTTGCTACATACAAATGTTAAGTTTAAAGTTTCAGAGCTCTAGCTATAATCGTTTGGACGCTAGAGCGCGCACAGACACACAGACACACAGACGTCATTCCGAAAATAGTCTGAAACGATTCAGGGGACCTCAAAACGCGTATATCCGTTAAAATCTCGAGGTCGAAATTTTTCATGATTCCTATACTTACTTATACATAAAGTATAAGTAAGTAAAAATATTTGGGTTCTTGCACTAATTATTTGCACGGATTTTCTGCTTTATGTGCGTCTACTGAATGAACTTTTAAATAATACATTTGTTCTGGATTGTAATTCTGATACTATAAACTTAATTACTACTAGTGTTACAGTAAACATTCGATATTATTGATGCCAACTGTATTACTTCGTTTGATCAGGTGAAACTTTGTTTGTAAATCTGTGCATTTTTATTGTTATCTATAATGTCCCCAGCCGACAAAGCATTTTTCGCATTCGTACTTTTAACGCACCATTGGGAGCTAGAAAAACTATTACCTGTTGCAGCGTGAGATATATAATTCAGTAGGCAATCAAGGGATGATGCATGATACTCTAGTGCACATGACAAAATTATAGCTCATAGCTTTAATGTAAAATGTTATCAAATTCCAACGTCACCGCAACCGCGAGTTCATAGCATGTATCTTATATGTGAAATATTTACCGTATTATTTGTAAGATCAGAGTCTACACGAAGAAACGAAGACATTTAGCTGCAACGCAAAGACACGCCTCGGACTCGTGTTATTTGCAAAGGTTATGCCCTGGCATTGTAAATGTGCATTCCTTTGCTGTAGCGTATCTAGTTTACTGATCTCTCGTTTTTAAATCAAGATTGGTAAACTGCTATTATGTACAAATAGCTACGAATAATGAAAACTGCGCAGAATCTTTATTTTGGCAATAAACGACATAATGAGCAAATAATGAGATTTTATTTACAATAATTTTAATTAATTAATTAATTTCCAGCATTACATCATAATTTAACCAATTCGACGAGAAATTACTTAAATAAAATTAATCCCCGATTCAATAGAAAATAACGACAAATAAATATAATTGAAAATAGATGTACATGAAATAAGAAATTTTATTTTTAAATAAAAGTAGAATTAGAATTTGATTTAAAATTTAAAATTTTAGTTTCTAATTTGTTTGATTATTAGAAAATATTTGTAACATATATATTTGCTCGTGTTGGGTATACATTCGATATAATTTATAGCCTAAATATACATTAAAACCATGACATTATAAGTTATTATAGTTCCTTACTTTGAAAAATAGTCACAATTAAACCAAAGTCAAGCCTACATACGTTAAATCACATACTTTTCTCTATAATTCTAATATAAAAACTATGATTATTAATTATTACATACTTTTATTAAAAGCATCCTTCGCATAAAACAATGATTGTAAAAATTATTTTTCATTTTAAAGATAAGGTTATATAACAGTGTAATTGCCTGTCAATATGTTCCATTTATATCCAACTTCAGGTGTAAAGGTCAAGTTTATGTAATGGCTATTTATATATTTTGTTTGTTAATTCAAACCCTGTCGTACCTAGGCACACCTACATGGTCTATTAGAACCTTCTTCGATGTTAGACCGAAATATTACAATGAAAAGAAAGTATGTAATTATTCAAACTAATTAGTGCATTTTGGAGCTGAATGTAAATTTCAATCAATGACGACGACTACATTGTACTTACGATACGAGATTATTATCATAATCTTATTCTCCTATCATATGACAAAATTCCAAATAAATTTGATTGTAGAGAAAACTATTAATAATGCTAAATCAAATACAATGCCAGACGTTTTTTTATATTGATTGAGAACAAGATCCGCAAAGAGATGAGTTTCCTGATTAATTGTTGCACACATTCATTAACACTTAGGCAGTTTTTGCTGAGCAGTTCGTAACAAGGACGAAACAATAAATTCAAGCCTCCAAGCTGTTTTGTTTTTGCAGATTCGACCAGTTTATTTATTGTTCATGGTAACGTAAAGTTGAGATATTTATTGTATGACCGAGTTTTATTTATTTCGTTCGTTGTTTACTTGTTTTATTTGGACTATTTGAGATTATTTCGGTTTCGTTTAATTTATGTTCGTTTGTTTACTATATATTTTAAATAACGAGTAGTTGATCAGGTCTATTTCAAAAAAGACTAGATCCCTGGACTTTACGATTACTAATCTGGTGGCTTATACCATTAAGCCTATTATAATAAGAGTAATATGTCAATTACGTAAAAGAAGAATACATTAAAATGGAACACTGACGTCAACTTATGTTGGGTTGGGTCGCGTAGGATCGAGTTGGGTTCGATTTCGTGGATTGCGTGTTTGTAAATAAACGTAATAAAATACATTTTTGTTAAAAACGCATCGTACACTTCAATGTAATTGCGTACAATGAGAATTGTACGTAAACTTTTAATTTCATTCCAAGTACATTGCTGTATAAAATAAAAATGTTTTTTGTGAATATAGAACCACAATTATGAAGAATGAGAATTAAAGGAATAAATTGCTGAAAATTTATTGAAATAAACTCATTTACAGCGGTAATTTTGTTTGGTTTTCGTTTGCTTTTCACAGCGAAAATGTGCACCACTTTTATATCCTCTTCGTTGGTGTTGGATAAGACAAGTTTGTGCTAGTTCATTAAAACGCAAGGCTACGACTTGCTTTCTGCAATGTCATGTGGTTTGATGTTGTCATTTAATACAAAGGCAACTTAAAAATATTTGAAAAAAATAATATAAAAACTAAGAATATGAGGTTCTAATTAATTTGAAATAAGAAATAATATCTGAACGGCAGAATGTTTAGCACATAGAAATGTATAAACATAGAATAAAATTTTGAAGAATGTTTCAGAACGTAATCATAGTTGTTAAACATTTCAAGTAGCTTTAATTATAACGAAGCTTGAAGTACTTAAAAATTAATTGATTGGTTTGCTTCATAGAATATGTATGTACCTGACCAATTAACTTGGGATTAATGAATGAATGCGACACATGTAGTGTCGCATACATTATACTATTCACGGAAAAAGTTATTATTATAACTCGCGATTAATCTACAAGTAATCCGTATTTGCGAATGTGTATTTGCATTGGTATTATTATTATGATGAAACGTAGTAAGCAAGATTAAAATGATACTGACAAAGAGGTTCACCTGAAAGAGTTGACTATATCATTGTGAAAGACGAGAGGAATTCTTCGAGGTCGGGTATAATTCCAATTTAATATGGTCTTAATACGGCCGTCGTAGCGATCACTATTCGCATGTTCAATTTCAAAAGAATCCTTTAAACGTCTTCCATCTTCAAGACCTATTCAAGCGTGTGTATCCTCTTGATTTCGTTTTTACGCACAAAGAAAATAATTTGATGCATTTTCAATATGTCTGTGTGTCTGTGTGTTTTTTTTAAGTCAAATTTTGTTCTGGAACACTTAGATTTAAATATTAAAACTAGTAACGTAAGATAACAGGTTGAAACTACTTAATTGATATTAACATAAACATGTGGAATCAACGTCAACAAAATGTTGACTAAATTAATGAATACCATAATGACATACCAGTGATAGGGAACATTGCGAATGAGCTAGTTGGAAATACAACCGAAGAGCACATGACACAGTAGACAAAAAAGGAGGAGAAATTTTAAATGACATAGATGGCTTAAAGCAGGCCAACGGCAATATAATAGGATTATGCAAAATTTGAGAGACAAGGCACAAATCTAAATTTAGAGTACAGAGAGGGGTAAAAATATTACGACAATATAAAGGAAAATGGGAGAGAAGGGACCAAATGTGAGGATTCCCCGGAGGCGGTGTGATGATAAAGTAGAAGTGGAAGTAGAACGGTAGAGAGGAGGAAGATCATATTTAGAAAAAATCGGACAATTAAGAAGGCGAAAGCTAATATTGTTGGTTAGAAATTTGTTTAAATATATTTTGGGCTCCAAAAGGATGGGTGAACGGTGTTAAAACGCAAACGTGGAAAAAATAAATAAATAGATGGCACATTATTTATCACTGTGTCATCTATAGTTGAAAATCTAATCAAATTAAAGAATAGTAGTAGTGACGATAAAACAAAAAACAATGTTAACGATGACACGAAGATAAAGCAAACGCAATTTAAAACTAAATTAAAGAAAAGAAAACAAATGGAACAAGCGACCAAAGTAATTGTAACTAATTTCAGCTAAAATTAAATAAAGCGAAGCCAACAAATTAACAAGAATCGACCGGATGGTGAATTATAAACGTAACCTGTTGATGTTGAATGAATTGGACCTCAACTGTTATATAATTGTTTGCAAACGTGTAAGTATGTAAATAAATTATTGCAAGTCGTAAATATATATTCAAAAAATAATACCCACCCTTCTGCATGTGGTGTAATTACGTTTATAATTAAGCAATGCATTAATAATTATCGTTGCTGGTCGTAAATAAGGTTGTGAATACAGCACATGGTAAAAAAAAATATTTTTATATTACGTTCATAATAACTTATGAAAGATGCGTTTACATACATAATGGAGAAGTAATTTACTTTGACAATAAACATAAAATAGCAACAAAGGGGCCCCGAGAAGCATCTGGTCAACGTAGAATATCAACGTTATCGTGACAATTCGTTGCATAATTACATGATATAATCTATTCCAATGTAATGCCCGGCGGCGTTAAAAAGTGAGTTCGGTCAAGAAATCGTTGAACTGGGTTAGTATTTAAAATTCATCGAACACAGAACCGGCAGACCGTGATGGAGAGCTAATGGCAGGTCTATGGCTTTTCTAACTTCGTAGTCATGGTCTTCGTACAGCGCTCAAGGTCAGTAAAAACAAGTTCAATGAAAGACATTGCTGTGTTGATAGATAGTGCTTGTTTTTTCACGTAACGAGGATATAAATAGTCTTTATCCTCGCGTTAGGATGCATGGCCGCTGGAGTGGAGCGGCCGAGCATGGAACTTTTGCTTATTTACTTGGATGCGAACAGTTCGTGAGCCGTAGGGGATGCATTCGCCCTCCTTTTGTGATCGCCCTGAGATTATATCAAAGTAAATGCGATCTTGCAAAAAAGGAACGACGGTACTCACGAGATTGAGTCGTAGACTACGAATCAGATATGATGCAGTATTCTAAACATGCACGGGGTAAAACATAAATTAATTTGTTTGCATGGAGGTTCTCCGTTTGAAATTCATATCTGATTTAATAAAACATTTCGAGTTACTAAATGCTATTTTAGTATATACACCTATTTCATATTACGTATTTAACCATGTGTGTGAAATTCAAAAAAGAAAATACGAAATTTAAACGTTACATTACAAGTTTAACCTTGATCTTGATTTCTTTATTTAAAACTCTTATTACATGGAAGCAGATCAGCGGATTTTTTTCCTTTTTCAAATGTTCTTATTTCCTTTGATAATACTATTTTATTATTTTTGTTTAGTAATACAAATAATCCATTTATTCTACGACCAGTAAAGCGTACAACAAATATTTTAATTAAAGGACTTAATAAAAAATAATCTTTATTGTTTTAAAGATTCCTTTGAGTTCGGAGAATTCATTAATGAATATAAATTACCTGCAGGACATGAATTAATAACCTTTGATGTAGTTTCTTCGAAAACAAACAGTCTGCGGGAATCAATTACATAAAATGTCACAGAAAAATTGTATTATATTGAATTTAATTCTAAACCGACACCAAGAGACTATCAAATTAATTACTTTCGTATTCGAACCAAGGGACCGAAGGTTTCTCCGATAGCTACAAAGCGACACGTTTATAATGAATATATTACATTTATGGATGGAGTATTTAAGGGGGGATCCTGCTTTAGGAGGCCTTAAAATAGCGTTTTTTGGGGATTTTTTTTTAGGGCAGAAAAAAATGAGCAAGTCTAGTGAACTTTTTTTTAGAGAATTTTATTGCATATTTGAGGATTAAAAAAAAAATGTCGAGAGAAAAATATGTAAACGGAACCGATTTTTATGCACATTTGTGCAACAGCTTTCAATTGCAATTTACAATCGGTGGGAAAGATGTAGCCCGTAATTTTTGTCTGAAACAAAAAAAAACAAAGAAAATTGTAATTCTCATATATTTTCTTCCATGTGAACTAAAAAAAAACCCAAAATTTTGAAATTCAAGATTTTTCTCAGGTTTGAAAATAAATGTGCTCTTTGCAGGAAGAGAAAATCATTTCAACTTGCTAAAAAAGTTGTTTAGAATTTTTTTTTCATTAACCTTTTAGTTCAAATAGAATTGAATGCTATTGAAGCCAACAAAAGTTTTGTTTCGTTTTGATTGCTTGTCTAGTTTTCTCGCAATCACGCCCACCAGCTTAGAAAAATCGTAAAAACCAAAAATCTCGAGAAAACGCGTTCTAAAGTTTACGATCAGGAAAAATGTTAATTTTCGATTACTTACGGAATATCTCGTTATAATCCTACTATAGCTCTTACGAACTCAAAATATTATTGTTTCGAACGACCGATTGAACTTTTTTCAGTACATAGTTCGGTGTTATGTTACTGCGGGGAGGGGTGCGCGTTTCGTTTGTCCGAGCGTTCATGCGTTCGTATATTTTTTGCTCGACATCTCACTGTGTTTAGTGCTGTATCTTTCAAAATATTGCGAATTAGCCCCTATAACTTTTTATACATATTCTTAGATATATTAGGCATAGATTTGAACAAGAAAAAACAAATAGTTTTTTGAGCCTTCTAAAGCAGGATCCCCCCTTAATGCTGATTAATTTGGCTTCAATATGCAATTCTTTTACGATGCAGCTGTTTCATTGCAAAATCAAATCAAAATTAAAAAAATATAAAAATATAAGCATTTTACAATGGGCACATTTATCTCCCAGATGTTAAAGTATGTTCTGGTTTAAACAAGATTTTTGATGACTTTAATGACTTAAACGAAGAGGTCCATATATTTGATACGCTATTCACTATACTACTTTTAAAAAATTATAAATTAATATATATTAAACACCTAACATGTGTCGAAATCATCGAAAAAAAAAATAATAGAAATGTTACTACTAACAGAAAATACATACAATCCATTTGATTAGAATTTTTATATCGAATTACTTGTGGAACTATTCGTGGAGTAAATATTGAAGCACCTCTTGCCACTTCATTCTCACTTGCAAAATAATGCATATTTTTACAAGTTCATTATACAGTGAAAGCTCTCCTTGCGGACACCTCCGATAAGCGGACATCTCTCTTAAACGGACAAATTAGCTGGTACCGAACTTGTTCCTATAATTTTCTACACAACATACATTCTGATACGCGGAGACTCTCATAAACGGACGCGGACATATTTTCACACATACCTTACCAAAAATCTCCAGTAAGCGGACGCGTAGCTCTAATACACGGACAAACAGATACAAATCCATGAATAGTCAGTGATTCCCCGTTTTATACGCTCATTACATTTTGGCCATGTGCGTATCCCATGTTGTACTGCAGTCACTGGTAGTAAACTGGTAGTTAAAATGGCACGGCAAATAAAAAAAGTTTACTTTAAAAGAAAAAATGGAAGCAGTGAATATTTTGGACAAAGAAAAACTATCAGTTCGTGTTTTGCCAAAAAGGTTAGTTAGTTAGCTTATTCAACCCCCATTTTTCATGAGCGGTGTAATAGTTATTTCTGTATAACCTTGCGATATAATACACATACTAATCAGGTTACTGATCTTATTTAATTTCATCCAATATTAACAAATTTTAATTCACATAAACAAGAATTTTACGTGACGCCGAAAAGTACTCAGTTTCACGTCAAACGCGCGTAGCGACAACGTATCAGTTTTTTTTAAATTTATATTTCATTACACACAAAAATCTACGTAATATGAACAAACGGTTATTAGTTTTGAACTTGGTATGGAAAATACAATGAGCAAAGTTATACATTTTACAAACATCAAAATTGGTGCAAATCTTTATAAGGTTTAAAAAAATTATTTGCAAATAATTTTACCTATGACCTAAAATATTAATATGATGGCATTTTACATTGCCCGCATATGTCACTGCGCTTTGCATTAAGTGATTAACACATTATGAAATTATAGGTTCAATATAGGAAAAACACAAGCTGCACAAATAGCAAAACATAAAGAAGATATCCGATCTAAATGGCAATCTGGAATCAATATAAATCAAAAAAAGAGCTTCCTGAAAACTGAAGGGTTCAATATAGACAAAATATGTTTTGATTGGTTTGCGAAAGTTATAAGCCAGAACATTCCTGTATCAGGGCCCTTAGTGAAGGCGAAGGCAAAAGAAATTGCGGAACAATTGGGCATAACAATTTCTCTGCATCTGATGGATGGCTTCAAAAGTGGCGGAAAAGACATAATATTAGTTTTAAATGCATGTCAGGTGAAGCAGCCGACGTAAGTAAAGAAGATGTGGGTCAGTTTATGAAAAAACTCCCTTCTATGTTGATTGGTTACCAAGCGGAAGATGTGTACAATACAGATGAAAGTGGGCTTTTTTTCCGTGCACTACCCAATACAACTCTAACTCTAAAATCTGAAAAGTGTACCGGTGGAAAATTGTCTAAAGAAAGACTTACCATTTTGTTTTGTGTGAACATGGCAGGAAATAAAGAAGAATTGTTAGTGATCGCAAAAGCGACCCGTCCTCGAGCATTCAAAAATATTGATATTGGTAAACTACCAGCAACGTGGAAATCAAATAAGAAGGCCTGGATGACTCTTGACTTTATGGTTGAATGGTTGTTACAATTAGATAGAAAAATGGGCATTCAGAAGAGGAAAATTATTTTATTTTTAGATAATGCCGGATCCCATCCTCGAAACTTAAATTTAAAAAATGTCAAAATTATCTTTCTACCACCTGATATAACTTCGGTATGCCAGCCTTTAGACCAAGGGATCATAAGGAACTTCAAATTTTATTATCGACATCTCATTTTGAAGCATATTTTGTCAAAAATAGGAGGCGTCAAGTCTTCATCAGATCTTTCAAAAACAATGTGTTAGAGGCATTATATTTCATAAAAGCATCGTGGAGTAAAGTAACATCCACAACCATCAAGAATTGTTTCCGAACAGCTGGATTCATAAAAAGAAACTCTGAATCAACAGAATTTGATCCAGAAGATGATCTACCACTGTCAACCCTTTCTGATTTGTTGAGAGGTGTAAAAAAATTAGAATCAACACATCAAAGTCTAGATGACTTCTTAACTATCGACAGAAATATACAAACGGAAGACGATAATCAAAACTTGAACTTTGGAAGTGAAAACGACAGTGAGGAAGAAAACAGAAGTGAATCAGCAGACGAAACGTAAATGATCATCCAAGAGCAAGTTATGATAAATTCTTACGATGAGGCTTTAGAACTTGTTGGAAATTTTAAACAATTCGCAAGAGATGACTTCACAGCATTTACTCACGTAAAAAATCTGGAGAGCCATTTCCAAAATTGTCTCGTGCAGCAACAAACAAAAAGATTGCGCCAATCGAGTATTTTAAATTTTGTTCAATTTACTACTGACTAGATTTTTTAAATCATATTTCATTTATTTTATTTTTTACTTATTTTCAGCTTATTAAATTATACACTTCATTCGTTGACAGAAATAGGTGACATTACAACAACATGGCTCTTCATATACTGCCTCTAGCAAAGCTACCCAAAATTATCTGATTTCGAAAATCATTTCTCGTCCCAAATTCAAGCGAAATTACGCGTTCCTTTTTGATTGACTTACGAGATATTGTTTAAAAATCCATCAAACACTAACTTAACTAATTTTTACAGTTGTCAGGGCCTTCTATTTGAGATATTTATTTGTTTTTCCTTTTTTCTAAAAAACATTAAAATACGCACTCTACCATGTCAAATATAAAGGATTATATTCATAAATGATCAATAATATTCAAATGTTATAGCTTTAATGGTATTTCAGCAGCTATATCTCGAAAACAGTTGACCAGCGCACAATGCATTGGTGTGGGATTAATCTCATTAAAACTTATAGAGACGAAATTATTACCCTGTATTTAAAACTAATAATGGCACCAAAAACGACCTTAATAAAAATCGTGGGACAATAATAATTGATAAAATGTGCCATATTTATTTAGAAAACTATACATTTCTTAAAAAGTATGTTAATCGTGTTATTACACCAATGCGTACTAATAAATTTGATGATAAGTTAATTACATTTCTACCAATAACAAAGCCATGCAATTATCGACAGAAAGAGATCAGACGGACAGAAATGTCTGCTTTTGTATGCGAAATTAATTACAATAATAGACAAAGCATTGTATTCGACTGGTACATAAAACCAGTGGCCGTAGATATAATTAAATTTCAAATCATATGATCATTCGAAATATCTCGCAATTCGTTAAGAACAAGGAATTTAGAGAGTTTAAAAAATCTTTTAAAAGACATTTTAATATCCAGTGCCATTGCCTATTTTAGTATTTTCAGTACATAACAAAAAGATATTGAATTAAGTGTTTATTATTTTACGTCGATTACTTAACAATACTTACGTATTTTTTTTTAAATTGAATGTTAAATTTGAAAATTAACAAATTTAGGTTGGACAACACAATACAGGCGAGACAAAATTTAATATAGAAGTTCTTACAACGTAAACATCTAATACAAATCTAAATTATTCATAACAAATTTTAAACACAATATTTTGATTTGCAGATTTGCAATTTAGTCATTCTAAGCACTGCTTGCCTATTATATTTTGAATAACGGTAGATCATGCTGTCATATTCGTACTATGTTTGGGACTCACGTCTTATGTTATCAATATTATTAAATTACTTTGCACGTTTATGTTACTTTCATATTTGAAATTTAGTTGAAAATCAGTAAAACTGTACAGTAGAAATTGCAATGTTACAATCATATGCAATGGTTATATTTAAATCATAATATACTTAAAATTGGATTCATAATTAAAACACCCCTACCTGGAACTATTCGTCTACATCTGAGATGTAAAAGTACAAACTTAGAAATACGAGTCGTTTTTATCTAGGATCATTGACAAAATACTAGTTTCTTTTATATTACAACAGAAACATTTACAGCCAAATATGGTAAAAAATATATTGTATGTTTGTTAATTTCTAATTACACATTACCTTGTCCATTTTGTAATTTTGGTTTCTTTAATATAATTAATTAAACGATTTTGCCCCAATGAAATTGGCATAAGCAAATTACTTCGCGAAAAAAGTCATTTAAAATATGATAAAAATCAATAACTGTTGTCAAAACCAGCCAAATGTAATACATTAACAATAAAATATGTATTCGAATTCAATACAATCAATGCCTTCGTAATACATATTTAATGTAAAATCCAGCAGTCATTATGTGACTCATCATTATGTGGTAAACATTTATTATTTTTATTGATAATAAGAAAATTAGTGCAAATTTAATAATCGATATTCAAAATTGATTTATTTAATTCATATTTATATTGTAGCAAGCAGTCAAATAACGTACATAACAAACGTTTTGGGATTTTTCAAACTATAATTGTTTTATTTAATTTGGTAGTACAGAAAGCGATTTAGTGAAGCTTTAATTATAATTATAATGTATCACATAGTAGCTAAATGGTCATGGGTTTCAATGGTTCGCAATTTGGTGCGGATGCCTCTCGTCAGCCTTTGGACGGCAAGTGGGTTAAACTTTTGAACTTTTGGTAGATTCTTTGTCGCAGTTCTTCTTTATTTTGGGCTTCCCACCCACCGTCGTAAACTTTTCTTCCGAGTAAAGCCCAAAACTCTTCTATAGAACGTGCCTGTGGAACATTCGGGTAATCCTCTTTAGGTACACATGGGATGGGACGATGTCAGATTCGGCCAGAACATAATATTATCATTAACATGATGTGTTTGAATAAATAAAATTCACTAATTTGGGGAGGCATCTTCGAATATAAATGTCTGCACCATACTAGTACCTTCTTCTCAAATTTCGCTTTCTTCGTATACCTTACGTCATTAGGTACGTGGTCTGCGTAAAAGCCTTCGTTTCCTTTTATTTCGTAGTTAGATAATGTAAAATATCGTCTCTAATTAGCAGCTGTGCTATTTGGACATTTTTGTTGTTTCCTATATTTTAACTTATTTCTGCTAATTTCCCTCTTGACTGTCATATGTGAAATGTGAAATCTTCGGCCTAATTTGTTCATTGAAACTCCTTTACCATTTCTTGCAAATTCAATGAAGTTCCTCACATTTCTTAATGACGCGGTAAATTGTTGGCGACAATGTCACGTATGGTCATTTGGCCAACCAAATTATAAATACCTTTCCGCAAATCTAACTTGTAGGACATTTTATAAAACTTTATAAACACTTTGCTAAACTGCTGCAGACAGATTCTCAATATCTAAAGGTAAGTTTATTGCTTTATTTTTAACAGGAAAAAATAATACAAATTTTTTTGCAAAACTGTTGTTACATACGTTATAGTAACCTGTGAATCAATTAGGCCAGGCTATTAAAAATATCCTGGCGTAATTATTGTCAATTCAACACACACATTCAAAACCCAATCAAAACAACTCTTTCGTGATAGTCTTGATGAGTCAAGACAAATAGGCGATTTTTTTTCTGCAACTCGCTATAGTAATCAATAAATAAATGTCGCATTTTTAGTAAAATAAAGTTACGTGAAAAATTAGATATATGGAGATGGTGAGTGGCATCAGTCTTAGAAATAATTATCAAAATTAACAAACAACTCTGAAGAACACGTGAAGAGCTAAAGACTACGCGTGGCGAGAGTTTATGGACTCATTGGATCGAAACGCAGCAACTATCCAACTAAATAGTATTCTTCAAGACTACGCATATAATATGAAAAGAAAAGATGGCACCAATTATAAAGACAGCAAAAATATTGGACAGACGAAACACTGAAATTTTTACAAAACAAATTATATTTTATAACTGCCAATGAACTAGCATGGAGAGGCTATGAAGGAGTTAAAGCCAAACTCCAATTTTTGTTATTGGAAAAGATTTGTTTGGAAATGAAACAGGTCGTATACAGTACAATTCCATATTTTCGAAGAGCAGCTAAGGAGGATCAAAGTCTTGTGCAAAGAGAGAATGGTTGGTAGGTAATAATTCAGATCCTGATGTTTTTCCAGTGCGCAATTTTCTTAAATTAATAGAAAAACGATTCAACCATGATCGTCTGTTCCAAACAAGAACTACAAATTACACCATATGTTGGTATAATAAAAATTCGCTAGGCATTACTTTAGACGTGAGTAACAAAAAACTCATGATCACAGGTTTTCTGCTTTAACTCATCTAACCCAATGTCTGAACAAGGTCTGATGAAAGTCACAGGACAAACAAATATTTTTTACAGCCCCTATTCAAACATGCATCATAAGAGACGTAAAGAAATTTAGAAATTTTGAATAAAATACGAGCAGTAATTCTGTTGCAATCAGTTCCACGTACAGTTCTATATATGAAAATGCTACATTCGTTCAGTGTCCCATTAATATAGAACAGTTTAATTGTAAGTAGCCATTTATTTGAATAAATTGGTTATTCATAAATGACATTAATGACATTTCCGTTCTCATCGAACTCGTTAAAATCAACTCGAATAGTAATCGGCAATGTCCAAATCACTTGTTATGTTAATACTGAAAATGATGTCAATCAATAAATGCATCAAAATTTTAATATCTTGTGCTGTATAAAATTCTTCTCCGATTAAAATGTTATGTCATGAATGGCTATTATGATTCTGAAGAGAAACTTACACACTAGACCTAAACACTTAACTATTTTATACATTTGTAAAATAATTTGCTTTAACAAAAACAAAAAAAATTTTCTTAATTGCATGGGTTGTTATCTTGTCATTTAAAATTCGCGACGTATGCAAACCGAAATATAAAAATACCCCAATATCAAATCTAGCTGCACATAGATTCTACTGGTAGTAATTTGAGACACCGTCGAATCTCTTGTGAGTTACTGGCGTCCAAAAGCTGCTGCTGAGGGCCACTCCGTTGAATATTGATCACTGGTAGTTTAACCCGTGATATGTCAAAAGTTCAAAATACTCTTGCAGATGCTCTTTGGAGATTCAAAGTGGTGATCAAAAACGAGCATTATTTATTACTTTCGGTGAAACAATTGTACAAAACTCGACAAAATGCAAGTATTTTTATCTGGCCTTTTTTCTCATTATCCATTACGACAACTTTCATCGTGTATCAAAAAGTCTGATTAACAACCAGAGCATTTTAGCTAACTTTGCTTCTCAAATCAAAATGTATTCTTTTCGTTTCCTTGTCAGTATTTATCCATTATATTTATTTCGTTGAGATTTCACTACATTTAAACACTACGAAGATATTGCCTATTGACAATACCTTTGGTTCAACATTGTGAATCCCCAGAGATCCAGCCACCTAGGTTAGAACAGATCGCGTCGCATACAGGGTGCATTGGTGGATACAACACAGAAAATCAACATGAGATTAATTTTGAGTAGGTAATACAAATATTGGATTTCCTAATGATGTTACAGCAAAATTCCACGGCCGTATTGAATGAATAATTTGTACATAGGATATAAAAATAATACAAAGTTATCCAATTATCTAACATTGAATTTGTTTCTTTATTTGCGCTAACTGGACCATCATGGTGTAGTGTCCTTAAAAACTAGAAAAATCTCCTGAATAGACCCCTTCACACGTTATAGTCCATTTCTAGGATAAAGTTATGACAGAATTAAAAACGATAGTAACTAGATGACGTTCCTTGATTTTGGCGAAGTTTGAATAGCAACCTTCAACATCTACCTGTAGTAAATAGTAAGTTCGATATAACATAACAATAACAACAAACATGTCTTGTTCTGCTGGAAAATGTATTTTATTAATAATTAATAAAAATAAAAAAACGCTATAAGTGTTGTAAATGGCAACCTTGTGTGTATGTGCGTCCGGTTGTTCAACAGAGCTTAAGCTTACCTTTATAAAACTTGGTTCACAAGAGAATTAATTCATGTCACTTTGGCAAGTAAAACGGGTTTAAAGTAAAGCCCACGTAAAGCTTGTACAAGCGGGCCTTAATGCTTTCAAGTTTTATTAAAGTCGTTCCTAGAATTTAAGAATTGTTTGAATTGGAGTATTGAAATTAGAGATCTTCATATAATGAAACACAAAATAAAATATGTGCGTTGCCTCCGTCAACATACAAGAATTCGTCTTGTTCATGCTCTTGTAGGTAATTCGTAAATTCTACATTGGCACCTCGAGGCCGTGACAGACTGAAGATATAACTTGCATTGTCATATTGGCAAATATTTTTTGATGTGAAACTTTGGTGTACAACTTCTTTGGCAATAGTTGAGAGTACCAGTACCTTACAAACAACACAGGATCACATAAGGTTCCTTCCTAATTTAAACATTCTAGACTTATTTTACGTTCCCTATTAAAAAACAAAGCATGAATCCTATACAATCGATTTGGTGTAAAAAAGTATATAATTGTATAAAATTAAAATAATTATGTTATACAATAACATAGTGTTTGCGTGTAGCCAAAAATGTTACTGGTTACTGAATACAGCTTCCCATCGCCTTACGCCAAAACGAACCACGAAGAACATCCAAAACGAATTGACAATAAAAAATGGCCAGACCAATAACATTTTCTGTTACAATGCATGCAGAAACCACAATCTACTACAAATACACTCCAACTAAAACGGTAGAAATAATTGCAATCAATTATTCCGTATCAAGCACAATTAGAACA
Organism: Geotrupes spiniger; assembly: GCA_959613385.1. Classification (NCBI taxonomy): domain Eukaryota; kingdom Metazoa; phylum Arthropoda; class Insecta; order Coleoptera; family Geotrupidae; genus Geotrupes; species Geotrupes spiniger. The sequence continues at coordinate 32,336,311 of OY390732.1, forward strand.
CGACGTAAGCCTAGAACTTAGTAATCCAAAATTCTACTAATTACGAGTTTTCGTTTCACAAATGCTCGAATAGAGATTCAATATTTTGGTTTTGATGTAAGTTGCGCATACGGTATGTACGAACTGGTAGATTTCATGAGGTTCTGTAACTGCAAAGTAGACTGGGATCTTCAACATTTAAATGTGTCTTTTACAATAATAACAATTACATCAAAATAGCATGGTTACAAAAGCAACAATGAGAATAAATTCAATGTAGCTTAAATGATGTTTTAACAACACGAACAAAACTGTAAAAATTTCAAGTAAACGGTCTTTATGTAATAGGTCCATTTTATTTGTAATTTTATTAAAATTGAAGTTATACGTTTTAAATAATTAAAGTATTAGTTGATGCACGTTGAAAACATAACTAGTTTTCGCTACACAATAACGGACATTAACCCGGAACAAATGTTACAGATTACCTCCTAAGAACAAGGTCGCTTTGAATAGAAATATCCTTCTAATCTAGTTTCCCAATTATAACTGGCATTTTTAAATTGCAGCGTATTCCTCAACACTCTCAGTTACTTAAAATAAATTCTACCAACTTATTCATTGTAGAAATTACTTATTTTCGTATATAAACAGCCGAAACAGATATTAGACGTTTCCAAATTCAATGCGTCTATATTAAGGATGAAACTATAAATTCCCCAGCAAATCCGTGAATGCGGAGCGAAAAAACTTTCGTATTCGAAATACATTCAGATGGAATTAATAACGAGCAACGCAGAAATTCATTATACCTCAGCTCTCATCTCAATTAATTCATCCTTTTTTACGCGAAAACGTGCATATAAGTCTAACCATCGCAGCCACTGTTGACTTGATTAATTAATACAAGAACTGGATTATCAAAGAGGGATTGTATAGTCGAGTTGAAGTGAATTATATTGTAAATGCAATTTATTATGTAGATGTAAATAAAACGTAATAAATCAAAATACGTATTAGATATTCCGATTTATGAAAGGGTTGATTTTACGTAAAATAAGTAATAATAATTCTATTTAAACAGGGTGATAATGTAATACATTAAACATTTATTCAAAAAAACATTATTTCCCAGTAATATATTTTTAATATGAAGTTTATTAAACCACCAGTCAAATAAATTGCCTGTTTACTTCAATTACACATCGAATCTGTATTTGCGCTGAACATTTGACGCGGATTAGCGTCCTCACACGCGATTGAATGCCCTAAGTTATGATTGGTGTTGACTTTACGCGATACCACTGACGTTCGCTGATAGAATTCTGAAATTCGTTCGAATCGCGCAAATAATATGTCTATTCGTGTCGAAATTTGACGAAGCGTATGAACTAAATTGATTGATTTATTATTTTATTACGCCTTCGTTTCATTTCTCGTCTTGATTTATTTTTCAACGGAAATTAACGTGTCAAGAAACATTGAGACGTTCATTAATTCACCGTTTCGTATTACTTAAAACACTGAATATTTCATGATTTTTTCCCGAACTTTTTAAATAAATGTGCATGATTTAACTTTAATTCTACTCGCCCTTAGAAAATGATTTGTGAATGAAATATGAACATAAATTTAAGAAATTCATTTATCGACCCATCCAATGCAGTGGCCTCCGAACTGTTTAGTCCTAGCAACCAACTATGTAGGTACAATGATAAATTCGCTTATTATTATTATAAGTTATATTGACGCCGTAGTTAATATAACAATAATATAATAATAGTTCGGTTTATTTTATTTTTTATTTAGGTTGTTCTCGCTTGCTCCAATTTCAATCAATTTTTTATTTTGATTTTCTACGAGGTAAACGGCTCAGCCTATTTGATATATATTTTTATTGAACCAGAAGTTGAAAGAAACCAACAACAACAAAGGAAATTTTGCAGGAAATATATTTCCACTCAAAGATTTAGTAAATTCAAACTAAAAATGTTTAAAACAATAAAATTTTACTTTGAGACAGATTTTGCTACATATTTTTAACTATATATGGTCTCTGAGCGTAACAAATTCTAATTTGTCCATAGTAATATTATGAACTAATAATTTGACTTCTGTTCATTAAATTGATTTATCATTTTCTTTATAACAAATGCATATGCCCTTCATTACAAACATTGCATTCAAACAAGACTATTTTTACTAGCTCAGCTATTAAAATTAAGCATAAATATAAATTTTTACGTTGTTATGTTGTCACGATGGAAATAACCGCACCGCAATAACCTAAATAACAAAAAACAGCGAACACACAAATATAACAGAACCATCAGAAATACTTAACACACTACAATTAAAAATTCCAAGACGGTAATATAATGATGGAAGATATAAAATATTCAGCCTTAATTTATCGCTGGATATATTTTAATTTCAGATATTACATTTTGCATGCGGAAACAAACAGAAAAGAAAAGTAGTGACCGTTCTTTCTACATACAGCGAATGTAATTAAATAAGCAAATAAAGTTCGGAAAGTTTGCGTATCTAAAACTTTAAAGCTCCGCGTTCCGTAAGAGCACGAAAGGCTTTTGGTTACGAGAGGACGAAAAATTATAAAGATATTAAAATGTGTTTAACCCGAGGACATTATTCAAAAAAAATGGAGAATTGCGGGAGAAACTCGTTATGTTTTTAATGGAATTATTTGAATCACCGAAAGTTGATGTCATATGTTAAATGTATTGTAGGGCGAAAACCTCTCCTTTTGTGTAACATAAATTTCAATTGCAATAAAACATTGGGGATACATTTTGTTTAAAAAATATTTTTTGCTACTTATTATTGATTGTGATAATTATTAATTGGCTATGCTATTTGGGATTTCAATGTGCAAATAGGAATTATTTTTATTAATTTCAGAGACTAATCGTGAAAAGAATGTTAATGTACGTATAGAAATGCAAATTACACGTATTATATTTATTCGTTTTGTAACGAAAACTCACATTCGATAATTAATAAACAAACAGTTTTATTTGAATTCTTTTCATTAGTTGCTTCGTTTATTCGAATAGTTTCATCAACTGCTATTTTTATTCGGATGTTTTCATCGGACAACAATGATCGAATTTTTTCACGCTCAAAATATGTAGTATAATTATCTAACATAGTTTTTCTAATGCTTAATTATATAGCCTCACATTTCGCTACGTTCAACATAATTAGCTACAATAATTTAAACAACGTTATTTGTGTTAGTTGGGTTGGGCGCATTTATAGGACATACTCATTATTATTAAGCCCCCGCTTCTACATGTCCTATAAACTAGAACTAGAAGAAAATTACAAAAAAATAACATAAAATGCACATATATACATAATTTCAGTATGTAAAAAGATATAACAATTTATTTATTATTAATATACGTTGTAAAATACAATTTCGTCTATCAACATTATAATCAAATATGTATTAAAATGCCTTCAACATTAATTAATTAAATTGGCTCTGCAAAAGAACAGGGTGCAGGGTTTTCGGATTGGTTTGTGCCAAGCTATGAATGGTGAGTTGATTTTTTCTGCACTAACTTAGCTTTACTTGTTGGGAAGCTCATAGTAACAGCGACACTATCGTGCATAATTCAGATCCAAACCATTTAAGTAATATCCATGGCATTTACATTCGTTATAACCGTCAATGTAGTAATTTTTATCTATGCAGTGACCACGTGGAATCATACAAACTTCGGCAGAACCCATCACCCTTTTTATTGTCACTACAGAACGTGTTTATTAATCAGTTACAAAGGTTTTAACGCTCACGCAAACATATATTTGTAACTGAGTAACAAAACATTGTAATTTTGGTTTTAACAGGGCTATACAAGTAAATGTGGAATTTAGTTTTACGTACGAATGAAGCAACAAGTAGCGTAAGTTTACGGGTGTAAATAAAGATTAAGGAATATGCCACTTCAGGCTTTTATGGAATCAAAAATTATATGTTAGTATTTGCGACAACGACCAATTCATCGACTAGGACTGGATATTTATAAATTATTATATGCATTCTGAAAGTGTGGAATAGGTCGTAAGTTTCTAGTTATATTTTATGGATCTGCAATTGTTTAGGCATAATTTTAAACTTATATCGTCTGAAACAAAATAAGGAGTCTTTGATAATTCAACATGCTTTGAGTATTTTTTATCCTTCAACTGAAATTGCAATTGTAGCATGTGGTATATGTTGAACCACATTCTGCTTTCTTGACAGCCTCAACATAATTATATATAACTCGATTTAATAAAAAACACTCGACTATTGAATTAGATATTTATTTAATTTAATAAAACAGAAGGTTAAAATAAATATTATGCAACAGTAGCATTGAGTATACACCAAAGCAAAATTAAGCACCGACTTAAAGATGACTTCGCCACAATTAATTTAATATCGAATAAATAAAACAAAAAATCAATAGAATTGCACCATAACCTCAATAGATAGATATAGAATGGTCAGAGCTATGGGCATCCAAGAAAAAGACAATAATTAATAAAGCAAACTAAGTTGAAGAATAATTCAATTGTAATTGCAGTACTATTTTTTTCTACGAAAAACTGATTAGACCAATTAACGTAACTAAGAAACTAATAATAAAATCAGCATAATAAAAATTTTAATTTTACTTAGAAAACACGTGCAGGGCTGCACTTATTCATGAAAGTGAACTATTAAGTTGATAAATAAATCAAGCAATAACTACCAATAGGTGAAATGGAATTATTAGCTTTAATAATGTAAACAAAAGTCTGAATTGGACACAACACACTTATCATTTTATTTACTACTAACAAATTCCACAAAATCACGGCAGGTAGCAAATTGGTTGTATTTGTGGTCGCGAGAGAGCCAGGCATTTACATGTTAAACTAATTTAACCAATTGGTTTTACATGATGAATATAATTTTATAATTTAAGTTTATATTACCATAATTTTCATTCGTTTAGTTTGCATTCGAGTTTATTGTACCTTATTTATTTTCGATTACATTTAATGTCAATGTTTAGCTTTCTAAAAATGTTGATGGTTAATTTTCGTTGTTTTGAAAACATTACCAATTCACTGAAACTACGGTAGCGACAAACTTTTTGTGTATGTAAAATAGCGATATACTACATGCGAAATATTTTCGCTAATCAAAGACATAATGAAATATCGCGAAACATAACTAGTGCATGTTGGCAATGTATACTTATACAAGTAGGCAAAACACTACCGTTGTGGTTATTTACGAAGGGTTGATTCTAATAAGCTCTCCTATCGATAACTAAATAGTTTACGTCGAGCAGTTTTGCAATGTAACTTAAACTTTTATCATCTTCTTCTACAGTACGACAGTTACGTGGCTCTTTAGATTATGGTTGTAGCCAACATTTTTGTGATTTGGATCTTAACATAATGAACATAATTTCCTCAAATGTTTCGTAGAATCTAAATAACACCTAAAATGAATAGGGCACGTGAACTTTTTTAATTGATTATTAAAAATTGTACTATGTCGATAAAGCTACTTAGAAAGCTTTTTTGTGTATTTCCCTATTCCCCTATTAACTCTTATTCGAACGTAAATTAAATATATTATACTCTAGCATTCTGCGAAAATATCTGGAAAGTAATATAAATAGAAGAAAATAAATTTGTTTAAAGCACAAAGAATAATAGCATGACAAGCTATAATACCCATACTTGACATATAATTTTAAATAAAAAAATCGTCCTTTGGAAATACTGTAGGATAACAAAAGAAATTGAAATTTCATGTCGAGTAATTAAAATGTAACCCGTCTGCCTTCTTAAAACCATTACAAGAATTTTAAGAGGGCGTTGCGATATACAGGGCTCGAACATTTTTCGACGAATACTTATTTATAGAACGTCAATTGTAATAAATGACCATGTAAAATTTACAAAGGTAAACATAGCAAATATAAAGCCTCTGGATGGCGGCCAAGAAAATAATAACACGTATAAGTACCACAATAACACGAAAAGCATTTTGAATATTCTAAGGAGCACCGTTCAAATTAAAGAAGTCTTCTTTAAGTTTCTTTTTCAAAATGGAAAATTTATGTTCTGCTTTTACGTGAACACCACTTATGAAATTAAAGCAGCTCAAAATAATGAAATTCGGTGTTTGCATTTGTAATAATGGCGTCGGTAAATTTTGCTACCCGTGAGGTTGCGGCATTGTGTTAATTAAAATTGTTCTACAACAGTTATTGTATCAAATGACTTTTGTGCATCCATGCCTGTAACTTGATGCATGAATTTTTATTAATGGTACATCACAATGTATTATATACAATACTATATAATACCTCATTAAAGAATAATATTTTTATATCATTTACGCCGTATGCTAGTTTGCAGCAAAAATGTTTTAAACATAACCAATAATATTAAAATATGTGCAAAATTACTGTGGTTTAACGACTTCTATAATTAGCTGAAGCCATATCGTAAGTTACTTGCAAAATATGGTAATTTGGACCCCATCATACAGAACAATGGAATAAAAATCAAACAAATTTATAAAATAATTTATTTTTCTTGTTAATTTGTAATTTACTAGCCGAACATAATTGTTCACAGAATTTTCAGAATTGAAAGAAATTTCATATTGTGTAATTATTACTGCAGACACATACTTTTTACTTATGACACAGATTGCGCAAAATAAGTCGTGCATTCATCGCTTTATCAATATTTTGCAATCTGGAGATTGCGCGTTGACACACTTTTTATTGAGTAAAATGCATGGCTTGTGTTTGTACCCATTTTCCAAATCAGCAACAAAAATAGATTAGGGGCTCTAATTTATTTTATTGACGTGGAAATCTACAATATCATCCACATCTAACGGTTATACTAATAACAAAAATGGAAATTCAATTATATGCATTTTCAGTCATTGAAATCGGGACAATTACGTGTCCTACCAACACAAACAGTTTTTCATTTTTGAGCGTATAATTTGAATAGAGAAGTCAATATAATCGATTTGGTTTAAAATGGGGTATTTTTCATGTGGCTTGTAGCGACCGAATATCTATTTAAGTCATGTACCATGATTCAATTTGTGGCTGCAGAATCAACCCTTATCAAGCTAATGAGAATTTCGTATTGTTTGTCAGTAGCAAGTCTTTTACAGGCACTTCCTGGGAGTTCCTTACATTCAATTCTTGATGTTGCATGTAAGGGCGAATCGGTTAAATGCCACACTGATTGAGTTATTTGTAGTCCGATTCTAATGCACCAAAAATTGAAACTCGCCTTTGACTTGTATATTTATTCGGTATAAAAAAAAAACAATTATTTATTTTAAGATTTTTGTCAATAATATTTATTGTACTCACGTCATATTATATGTAATAATGGTTTTTACATTTTTGAACCATCAACTCCTTGTTAAGGGTACACACATCAATCTTCTGGTATTTTTAACAGTTTACTTGAATGCAAGTTAATTACATATTTTAGTGCAGATTTGTTTACAGATACAAAAAATTCCAATCAAGTACATCAAACGGCATCTCTTCTATTACAAAAACTGTTCAAGTTCACGTTCGTTCTAAGAATGTAATAGAAAAGTCAGTTGTGTAATATTACAGAAAGGCAACACATGGTCTACGCGACACATGGTCTACAGGGCACTTGATGCTCCAAGATTTGTGGCAGTTTTAAGTTAACTTATTTGCGATCGACTACGTTTAAGTGTTAGTTCATTTCGTATCGGCCAAATAAACAAATATATTTCGATCTTCGACCCTGATATCTTCCCCATTAACCAATACCAACATACTAAAACACCGCCGATGTTGTTATCATTAACATGCTATTTTGCTTTTAGAAATAGTCCTTAGGGCCACATCAAGACAGCAGTTGAAACTCATCTTTCTGGACAGCTCCAATCGTGTGATCATTGTGATGAAGCTCAACAATATACGTCTCCGCATTGATAAATTGCACTGGTGTGCATACCAATTCCAATACATCTATAGTGCATTATCAACACACAACTGCAAGGATTCTTCAGAGTGTGAAATGTTCAATGAAAAACGACCATGATCCTTTTACTACGATGACCAATGCATTATTTATTGGCTCCATAATTTGTCTTAAAATAACATTACCTTTATCCAAATACTCTAGGATGAAAATTTGAAAACGCAATACAGGAAGTAAGTCGGTTAGTAAACACGTAAGCGGGTGTGTGTCTGTGTATGTGCGTATTTGGGGAGTATCTGAGTGACTGTGGTCAGTTAGTGGCTAAGGAATTTGTTAAGTGAGAGACTCTATTTGAATTGTAAGTGAACATGTGAGTGTGTATTAGAATTTGGTGAGTGATCACTTCAGGAAGTTCGAGGAATATGGTTAGTAAAGACATTAAGATTTTATGCCACGAAAAAAGTAAGTGGCGTATAAGTGAGCAAGTACGTAAATAAAATAAAAGCAACAAGCAAAGACCTACTATTGTTGCTAGTTCCAAATATATTTTATTTGACATGAAAAATGTGCAAAGTAGTTGACACAACGAATACGTAACTAAAAATATTTGGAAGCAGTGCTCCACTAAGAAGTGGAGCAAGATTAACTATCTTAGATTAACTTACATATACTTCATAATGTATTGACCTAAACATATTTGCTGGACTAAAAATGCAATTGTTTATGAAATGCACTTTCTCAAATGCCGTTTGAGCTAAAGTTTTCTATGGACCCAGTCCATTATTATCGTGATCGCGCCATTTACAATATATTCTGGTGACAACATATTTTCATATGCAAATGTAATGAGTTTTAGAACTTTGGCTTTTTATTTATGAATTTATATATTTTTCTTACAACCATTTCTTTAACGTTGATTTACGGTTCATATTGGTATTGTTATGGACAATAACAAAGGCGTTTTGAAACTATCCACTATGCAACAAAATATACAAGATCTATAAACTTGTCACAAAAATAGTTACTAGGGCTTCACACTGGGAACATCTAAATGGATTTCGAATTGACATATTATATATCTGCATTATGTGTCACATACATAGGGCATAAAAACTTGCGTATATACAAATTTTTCCTGATATTGAAATATATGGCATAATTCTACAATTTATTTTTCTGTTATGATAAAGATATTTTAAAGTTTTCCTTTTAAATTATGCACACCGCAACAGGATCACATGTGGCTATTGAAATTGCCCAACTGTTGATAACACACAGAGAGATAATAAAAATTTCCACTTACCATGTCGTAGGCTACAAGTTTGTCTGGTGTACCGGAAAGTTGGTTGTCAAAGTAGTTGATTTCGGTGAACCGATTTACAATTAGAGTACTCGGGGCGGCCAGATGATTACTGTACATATGAGGTGCACATTGGGCGCAAGGACAAGGTGCCGGAGAAGACTGATACACTGGCGGGGTTATTTCGGGACAGGGCACGGGACAAAAGGGCACTACGTAAGGGATTTGGGCGGGAGCGTTGAGAAAGTACGTCGTGGTTGCTGCAGGAAAACTGTTGGGAAGACGAAGCGAACTAGTCGCTACAGGAACCCGGAAATGCCGGACTTTGGTCAATTTATGCGTTAGTGTAACTTCTAACGAATTATCCTAATTTTATGTAACAAATTTACTAAACTCTTGATTTATTAGTTAGTACCTTGTACTTTTCACTTTTGATTGTATAATTTCTTGAAGATTGTCCTATATTTACTAAACGATTGTCTTTTTTAATTGATATAGTTTTTCTTTTTGGTTACAAATATTGCACGATTGTCTTAATTAGTCTACGTTTCCTATCAATAGTCTTACGAACTAGTAAACTTTAATAATTAGATTATAATTAATAACTGAGCAATATAAACTTTGATTCAGATAAAATATATGTTAATTAACCTAGAGATATGTATTTTACAATTAATACACTAACTAACAGGTATGTTCTGGTGCAAATGATGAATTTACGAATAATACTGGATACGTATATTATTTTCAATGTACCACAACCTTAATATTTAGAAACGAATGAGATGCAAATCGGCAAAGGTTAGATTTTAACTATCGAACCTAAATTTGGCAATAACGAGAAAATGATTGTCTAACGGATATGTTTACTTAATTGAAACGTGTAGGAAGGTGGTGAAATGATTATACCTATAGCAGTTATTTACACAGATGATTGTCTACACGAAATTACGTACATTTACTGTAGAATATTGACTTGATTGCGAGTGTGGCATGGGTTCGACGTACGAACTCGTCGAAATATTGCACTGGGCCCTTCGGATTGAAGCTCGGTTATGGGTGAGGACGGTGTGGATGCGACGCTGACGTACATACGTCAGTGAAGCACGTTGACGAGGTCAAGAAACTCGAAACAACCTCGGTCAGAAACCACGGATCCTATCACGAACGATTTACTTACTCTAGTGATTGAATGATTGTCGTAAATTCTTGGACAAGACGCGTCGTCTTTGCCGTCAAAACGCAGAAACAAATTACGTAAATACTCAAAAACTTTCGTTACAAAATATAAATTCAGTTTGTACTCAAAGGAACGTCAATTGGCATACCAATTGAAAACTATGATAACAACCCGGTCGTTGGCCTCCGCTAATACAATTGCGCGCGTTTAAATGTTGTATTACCTTGTTTACGCCAACACTGTTTGAGCACTCGGTCGAGTACGAAAATTTGCAAAGACGATAGACGTGTAGAATAAAAGCGACGAACGTAAGACTGTGACAGCAGACAGACAGCGCTCTTGTAAGTAACACTCGGAGTGGGATCACCCGGAAGGATTTAGGATGATTAGTGAAGGACCGGTGACAGAATAAATAGTTCGTAGGAAGTAGAGGTGTGGACCGCCGCACTCGCTGGCTCTTTCGCCCGGACTGCACGGCTCCGGCAGCGGCAAGATGTACCTTGACGGGCTTGCGCACGCTTCCACTCCCACCCCTTCGTGCAAGGGGGGTAACATCGATACAACCTGATGCATGCAGCTTACCTGTACGCTGCTGGTTCGCGGGAATCTATCTCGCGTAATCTCACCTATTCATTCTATGATTCCATTTACGTTCGGGTCGTGAGAGGATTTTTAAGGGTAACGCACTCCCTTAATTATATCGCGGGATAACAGGCTCCGGCGAATTACTATAATTACATAAAACTAGAGAAGCTGCAGACAACTAGCAATTGGCGAGAATATGAATTAACTTTTAAAACTTTCAAAAGCATTACAGCAGAAGAACCACCACAAGATTTTTTAATCGCCAACGTTCAAGTACCCGTATTTCTTCGAGTTTCTAAGCGTGTAAGATGTCCGAGTATGTACGTGCATTCATCACACCTTCCGCAGGAGCGATAAAAGTAACTCGCCCAGCCAGACTATTTATACTATGTGTATTGTTTATAAATCATCGGCTACATAAACTTTATTTCGTGCCAAAACTCATATTTTTTAAAGTTCGCCAAATGATTAGGAGTATATATTCGTACATACAAGCTAGGATTTGAGCTCGAAACCCGATATACTTCCTCAAACTCCTCCTTCTTCTTCGCCGTTGTAAACTATGATTAGGGGCGACTGTAGCTGTGAAATCGCGGATATTTAGAATTGTGACCAACCATCATGGTCGAGTCTCTTTTAGTACTGCTTGTTTTCCAACTAAACATCTACGAATTTTCCTACAATTTCCGAAGAGAGTAATATACTAATACAACAATGCACATTTCAAAGGGGGCACTTACGCTGTTAATATTAATTTACACCAGCCCCGGGTCATCTACATCGGTGTGCATTATATCATCGTCATACTAATATCAACTATTCACAATGTACAACAATTTTACTCCTTTTATATTGTTTAGGTTCCTGATGCTATAATTAGTTGACCCACTTTTAGTATGTAGTATAGTGTATAATCAAAGTGTACAAATAACAAATCGTTTGCAATTAGTTCTAAATTCTCAAGTTTGATTTTGATAGTTTTTGCAAAATAATTTCTAGGATGATTACAAAGCCCATAACGTACAGTTAAATAGTTATTGCTTATTTAACAATGAGTGATTCATTGGCAGTTAATAATGGGAGAAGAAGAAACGAGATATAGTGAGGTGACGATGAGCGAATAACTGTGTCAAGACGATCGGTAAATAGATATATGATACGGAGAAATTTTGGCGAAGGAGATAGAATAGTGGGAAAGGATTGGAAGAGGTGCATTAACGAGAACGTATGTTATGTTCGCGTGGAGACGTAATGAGGAAACTAGAGAAGCTTCAAATAGAAGGAAAGCCTAAATCATTGGAAACAATAAACCTGCTAGTTTAATACATAGTTGACTTTTATTATGTAACAATAAACGTATCTGTTGAGCTGTTGACGTACATTTTTGTTGTATTAGTTAATCATGTCTGATAAGAAAACGCAGGGAGTCGATGTGTTACATAGTTTTTTGGTGTCATTTCACCTGATCAGCAAGAACTTTATTACAAGTAAAGTTCTCCTCATTTTTAATGATAGTCAAAAATTCGTGGTGTTCTGTTAACATTCAATATTAGTGGAATTACTATATATTTTATTGGTAAATTAAAGAAAATACTAATTTTATTGTTTTCAGCGACAGTACACCCACATAGTGTGGGATTTAACGTGATTTAACGTGAGCATGTGTTTCTGATGTTGTCATTGATTATTTGCAATAGACCTTCTCAGAACATAAATTACACCCGTTGTTCCCAAAAATTTGAAAAGCCTCTTTTTCTAACGATGCTAATTTAATAGTCTATTTTAAACACTGCTCGGTGCAAATTTTGCACATGCCTGTTTCAAATATCAATTTTACTGAAAACACTACATACTACCGAATTAATAGAGCCATCTGTTTCCATTCCCTGAAGGATGTCGAATCATTTATCAATCATTTCTGTACACAGCATAAAATATGAATATATAAATATTCACAGGATCAAAGATGAAATTTTTTTTTCCAAAATTTTATTCTTTGGCACAGCCAACAACAAATCTTTAGAATTACAGTAATATAGCAAGTATACTCAAAGATAATGCTATTGCTCACATGCACGTTTTCATAATATTACACTAAACGGACTAAAAGCGTTGCTAGTAGTTAGCGTAGTCTTCAACAACTGGGGGAGTAGATAAAACTATGCGTTTACTGGGCTTTCACAAAACGATGGACAGTCTTAAAGTAAAACCTAGGAATAAATTTTGAGACAAGTAGTTCTTACCTGGCGCATTTGCTCAGAAAATCAAACAGGTTGTCATTCAACGTAAGTTCACTTTGGATATACAAGTGGTGATGCTAAAAGGGATTACTTTAACATTCCAAATAAGAAAATTTGAATTTATGTTCATACTTATTTTTTGACATATTATACTGCACGACCCTCAAACACCATATCTGTTTAAATTAATATAAACATTTATAAAATTGTATTTACAGAACTAGAATCAATTTCAACATATATGATAAAATGGCAAAAGAGAAATTGCCAAATGTAGATTCTGAGAAAGGAAAAAAGTTGTTCCAAGTCAATGAAGGGAATCATTTTTGCAATCCCAAAGAGAAATATTTCAAATTTAGTCATTTATTACAATTATAAATTAACTGCGAAATAATTTGAACTAACTCTGAGAAGGGCCATTCCTATCGAAAACCTGGCCCTGGCGACAATCTTCACGAATTCGCGACTTTCACATCTACATCATTTTTTTCATACTTCTTGGAAGTTGTTACTGATAATCCCACAACAATGATAAAACCGTTCGTTTAATAATTAATTAATTTTCTTATACATTTTCCGCAAATTTAGCCTCGTCTTTGTGTTACTTGACATGGCGTTCTCAATTTATTCATAACTGAATTAAATGATTTTAGAAAAGTTATAATTCGTAAAATGGTACCAATATCTTTGGTGAGGAATCCACCCACGCATATCATATAATGGCCAGTTGTTAATTAATTTTGTGCCACAGATAATTTACAGGAATTATCGTTAATTAAATTTGTTTAGCATATAATTTATTCATAGGCTATGCGCATTTGTGCCTGCAAGATAATGTTTCTTGTGATATTACGTATTATGATGTATGAAGTAAAATTGAGGTAGCTGTGAAAATCGCTATAATTCAGCGATTTTAATTAGATTTGGTCCCTAGCCTTTGCGGACGACAGCAGTGTTAGCGGCAACAGAGGCAAGACAGACAAATGGTAAATGTTGGAAAGGTTCCTAGATAGAAGAAGTGAGAGTGAAATGGTAAATATGGGGGATTATTGAAGAGGCGACGGAGTGGATGTGGATGAGTCTGTGGAGTGATAATAGTATGGAAGATAGTATGGAAGACATGCTGCATTGAGCGGAAGTGTGTGGAGTGAGACAGGGCTTTGCAGGGGCGGTTGAATAGGGCGTTGCACTTGGAAATGTCGACGCCAGAATACGTGGTGTTGCAGGAAATTGAGTATAGCAGGTTCGTAAAAGCAGGGAGAAGCTTGGGGAGGTATGAATTGCGGGCGATGAAATGGTGGGAGCAGAATTGGCAAATAAAGTATTGGAGAAGATGAAGAAAAGGGAAAATAGTAGGAGCGAAATATCGAATTTGGAAGAACACCGATTAAAGAGAAGCGGGAAGAGCGGGGAACCACGTGGAGAGTGATTCCATCTAATTACTATCATAGATGGAGACCAGTACATGCGCAGGGAAGAGAAGGAAATTAATATTGGATGGATGAGAATTACAAGAGTATGTTTTGTGGAATAATGATGGATGTATGGCAACACTGTATGGATGTGGCATTAAGTGAGGAAGATAGAAAACAAGAGAAAACTGGAGGTGACTAAATTTTTGGTCATTTTTCAGTTATTTTCATGTGAATTAAAACAGTTGTGAATTGTTAAATTACGACAGTTGCTCATCAAATTTCTATAATTTTCCAAAGAAGAAACAGGTGGTTTGGATTTTAACCCATGCTAGAATACTGCCTACTTAAGTATTGAAGTGTTATAAATTAGGTGAATCAAATGCATAATTAATATTAGACTTTTATATTGAAAGAGTATGCTATATAGGGTTTAGAAAAATATGGGCCTTTGCAAAGCAAACAAAAATTGCAAACTATAACCCGAGATGTTCAACAAATATTGGTCATTTATGAGAAAGTAGATGACATACTTGTCATCTACTATTCACATTATACTTTACTGGCAGAGCAAAAACGAGAGCTTGATTTTCTCAAATGTTATACAAAACATACAATTCTTCATTTTGCCGTATAATTACAGTTCATGTTATTTTATGTAAGGAAGCGACAATGTAGTAATTTTTATTACGTATACGTTTGCAGACTGTATCTTACGACATATGAATGTGCAACTTTGAGATACCTTGGAAGTTTTACGAATTTTAACAGCATAAAACTTGCGATTCCAAATGATATTACATACCTACTGTAAGTAAATGCCGCCATACGGAACGCTCACATATTATTTAATAATATTAGTAAGAAATTTATCGTGTGTTCTAAACTGTACGATGCGGAACTCTTTGTTTTCTGATTATTATAGTCGAACTTAAATTTATTGTCGCTTTTTACTTTGACACTAATTTGGTCATCAATTAATAGTAACAAAAAACTGCTGGAACAAAAGTCTATTAAGTCAAGATATTTTTATTATAATTAGAAACGGCAGATGCTTGAACTAATCCATATCATCTGTATAATCATGATTCAATATTAAATGGACTAAATTTAACACATCACAATTTTATTTATTAACTAATTCGTGCTATTTAATTCAAATCTATTATACCGCCAGATATTTAAATTATTTTATAAAATTTGCATCTACATTTAATTATTATAAATTAGTCCCATTATATAAAAAATAACGTACTTAAATCCAGATTTTTTTGCACTGAATGTATAGTTTTATACAAAAATAAAGTAGGTAATTATCACGTTGACAATAACTTAATTTTTAAAATGGAAAATGTACGTTAATGTAAAACAATTATCTTGATTTTGCATGTGTTTATGATTCTATAATTTAAATGTTGTGCGACAGCGGAATAATCTTGAGTTCTTCTACATTTTCTTATGAACTTAAACTCTCATCGTAATAAATAATTATGTGCTTCAATCGGTACTTTGAGTAAAGTAACATGCCAAAAGTCGCAGTACATTAGAGGCTAAAAGAAATATAATTCAACGTCAAATGAGTCGACTTTAAAATAGACATTATTTCTTAAACGTTCATCCTAAATTATTCATATTAAATTATTATATTATAAGTCAGCAGTTGGAAACAAGTATGTGTTATATTTAGGGATTTGGAGGCCAATAGTGACAGTGCTACATGGTGACACGGCAATTGTGCCTTTAAATTTTTCACAATTAATCGAACGATCGCGAACTGGAAACAGCGGACGTTTCCGCGTCTACAGATCTAAGGATTTCGATGGTACACGAAGAAAAAACAAGTAATAAAGGGACGGCCGGCGATACTGATCCTTTTAGAAGCCAACCAGCCAGGAGAGGACTTTAGCCGTCGCACGAAACCGAGCTTATGCAGAAAGAGTCGACGACGACGTCAGGGAACGTGAAAGCCTGTTAGCTGTTACCTTACAGAAACGCCGCAAAAAGGCTACTCGAACCGAGCGTAAATAAATGCGACCTTTGACCCTTCGCTTGGTGCACGGGTAAATTAATTTTTCAATAATACCGGGTGTGAAACACAAAACGTGTATCAGGTTCACCCTATTTTTAATAGTGGTTTTCGTCGAGTTTGCTTTAATTTTATTACTTCGATTACATTTGCCACAGTAAAATCAATACTAAAATATGTGTAACGGCTAACACATGATGTTCAAATTAAATGAGCTTTAAAGTTCATCCTGTCATACTAAAAAGTTTTTGAAGAATTTGTCAATTGAGCAATGCAAGAAAAAATATATATGTAATGTGAAGAAACGAAATTTCTTTCTTTCTGAGTTTGACTCATCGGATCGCGCAGCATATTAAACAGCTAAGCACAGCCATCGTCAAGGGTGCAAAATAAACCATGATCGGTTGAGCATATAAGATACAGATATGTTATAGAGTATAAGTTCGGTCAGCAAGCAAATTAGTTAAAGATAAGTTATAGAGTTTTACCTTACTTAATCAATTATATTATTTATTTTATTACTATTAAGCGAAAGCAAAATGTTAAATTGCATAACCTACATATTTATGATTATTAGATTGTGAAACATATTTACTTAATTATTTTTTTCAATGCCACAAAATGACAGTATATTATAAGGACTTACGTTTAAAAGTATGTTAAATTCGTTGCATTTCATAATTACTGATTACGTAGTAATTTTGTTATATGCCATATTAAACATCTTAAATTTATTAACAGTTAATCTAGCGATTAATTTTACGATGCTAGACGGACTAAATACACTAAACAGTACGACAAAATATCGAAATTATTCCTTTTATGTGGCAATAACATTGGAAATCATTCCAAACGTGTGCCATTTGTCTTTCTAAATATTATGTAATACCCGACGTGGAATAGGATATAAACAGACCCGGCTAAAATCTAGAATGGGATTATGCTTTCAGGGCATCGTTCTTATACCCCAGCTCACGTTCCCGAGCCTTGAAGATCACTTTAACAACTTTTACAACTCATTTGTCCGCGATTCTTTTTAGCATACCGTTCACAAGTGTTGTTTAGAAAATCACTTAACTCCTTTAAAACTTGTTTCATGATAAATTAAGAGTTTCGCGTAAATTGCAATATTTTGTACGGTAAGTATCAACAAAGATCAAAAAACGCAAATAAATTCGCAAAAATTATAAATAATCTTTAGGAGTAATATGAAGTACATTGTATGGTCGCTTGATACTTTACTGCTTCGCCTACATATATTTGCATGCATGTCATTTTTAAAGGAGCGTTAATATTAGCGACCTTTCTATATAACAGCCCAGCCCATTTACTGAAAATAAACCCTCAGAATATTTATTGAAACACAAAAAATATGAATATGAATAATAATATCAAGTTTAATCAACATAAGATCCCTTACAGAATTATTAACTGGTTACTGTAATCTTAAAAACTACGAATACTGCAAAGTAAGAACAGATAGAACCTATGTTGAACTAAAAACGCCGCAACTCATCTCATGATGTGCGTGCAAGCAGGACGACTAAAAAAGATAAACATTTGTCTAGCACATTCGAAGATTACGTGAAAAGAAATCCAACTTTAGTAATATTATCATGAGGTTCTTCGGAGAACCACCCACCAAATAAAAGAATAAGCGAAAAATACTAAGGAGTGCAATAGGCTGGATGAGCAGCTCAGTGCCAACCTACTGTTAGTTAAAAAAGTTTCGTACCTTGACATACTCTAAAATAATCTCCATATAAAAAATACCAAATAAGTTTATGAAAATAATTACATAAATTGTATTGAGTATTTACTTTAGATTTCGATACAATAAGAAAGTATATCCACAGTACTAAAAAGAAAAATTCAGTCAAAAATACAGTTTATTTATGTATCAAAATATATTTTGTATTTTCTTTTCATGAAACAAAAGTTCATCTGTTAATTTAAGTGAAACTGTGTAAGATATTTAGAATATCATTTGATTCTTTGCCAAATAACATACATTCTTTTATATTCTTGCAACTAATATGTGATGTTTTTGTTGTTGTGCCCTTCTCCCATGTTTACTGTTTTTTACACATACGCTGATTTTTGTTTAATAAAATTATAATTAATATATTTCCTAATCCAATATTAACTAACTTTTTCTGTTTTCAGTACAAACAAATATGGTGAATGTGTGGCGAAATAAACATGGTTATAAATTTGTTATAATTCATAATCACTTGAAATTATATAACTAACATTCGCGCTGTTCATTTTACAATATTGGATATAAATCGGTTTCTTTATCGAATTATCAAGAACTAATTATTGGAGAAGAATGCTATTACACCAACTTGACTTATATGATAATAGTACAGGTAATGATAACATGCATTTCTTCTATATACCATATAATCTAACACATATTTTGAGCCAAATCAATTTGTAATAAACAACCACCTGAGAGATAATTGAGATAATTGCATTAATCAGAACCAGACATTAAACATTCAACACAAAATTCTGATTATTTTCTACACACAGGGTTTCCACCCAATTTTTGAAGAAAAAAAGTTACCCAGTGATATGTTAATAGAAAATAGTGACCCTATTGTTTGTATTTTATTTATCTCAGTAAAAAACAAAAAGGAATAGTGTTTTTGTTTACGTTTATTAGAATAAAAAATTAAAGAAATATGATTGAAAAAAAAAACATTTTATGACTAATAATAATTGCATTTTGTAAAATATAAATGGATCAGCCGTCAGTCACACTTCAATGGCTTCTTTGACTTGGGAATAAAACAGAGGAAATTATAGCTTTTCGTTTTTAAATTCTTTGGTTTACGTCTTCCACTTCCTTAAGTTTGCCTTTCTCCTCTGTTTGCATTACTTCATAGGTGTCCAACAACTCTTTGGCAACGTTTGCACCTTGAAGGTCTCCTTCGGACAACGAAGTTTACAGTTTTAGAGTCGCTTCTTTGAAAAGATTATCTGCATCTTGTTCATTAATTTCCTTATCTTTTATATACACTTTCGCTTCCATTTATATTATTTTAACTCTCTCATGTACTTTTTCAGCTAATTTCATTTTCATTTTCAGACCTTTTTTAGCGTTTTGTTCTTCAGTGAGTTTTCAACTTTTTAAGTTTTCCACTTCTAAATAATTCGTATAGCTGTTATGGGCTCACTTACCTCCGTTGACTAAACCTAGGTACCGTGCTTTGTATTCATACTGGGTCATATAATGTTCAACTTTGCGTTCAAAGTTTTCAAACCCATTTTAGTCTTGTCTTCTATTAATATCCTTCTGGATAGAGTAAAACCTATTTCATCTGCACTATTTCCATGAGAGAGAGAGAGAGCTAACACTGTGTCAACCAATAAGATCCAGTATGATATGTTCTATTGAATATTAGAGTCCACAAATCAGTCACTCCAATAGTCTCATTATTTCTGTTAGAAGCAAAAGTTTCTTCAATCGCCACTCATCGACAAGTGAATTTTGATTTACATCAACTGTAAACTTGTTTGGAAGGTACATGATCTTGTTTGTACTTGCAAACTTATTTATATGGGGAAATATATTAACATTTTATTAGAACGTGAATTTAGTTGCCAATTATTTACATGTGGCTCGAAGATGAGATTGGGCACCTCTTAAAACTATGACTCTCGACGTCTCTGGGAACTTGTCGCTATTCATGATAGCTTTAGCTTCAAATCTAACACCAACAGTATGCAGAGGTATTTCATTTTTGATCATAAATTCCTCCATGTCTTGAACATACTTGATAGTCAATTCCTTGCAGAATTTCAACAAATTTAGTCCCAAGAGTTCTTTTAAAGACTCATATATTTCATGAATCAAGATACGTCTTTGAAACAACGTCAAAAATGGTTCAAATGAAGCAGCACTCGGCGCAATGAAGTGAAATGTTGGTTTGAGCAATGGATTTATTAAAGCTGTACCTATCAACGGGAAGCTGATAGGTCTTTTCGATGCAGCGGAACAAACTTTAAAATAGTTATTTACATAAAAGTCAGGAAAATACAAATCACGTCAGTAAAATCTTTTACTCGATTCTCTTCAGTAATGTGACATTTTCCTGACTTTTATGTAAATAACTATTATTTCATATTGTCCGGCAGACCAATTTGTGAGCTATAACGATAATGGAAGTAACTGATTTTTGGAAAAGGATATTGACAGAAGACAAGACTAAAATGGGTTTGAGAACTTTGAACGCGAAGTTGAACATTGTCAATTATATGACCCAGTATGAATACAAAGCACTACACCTACTTCCTATACCTAGGTTTAGTCAATAGAGCTAAGTGAGCCCATAACAGCTATACGAATTATCTATAAGAGAAAAAAAGTTGAAAACTCACTGAAGAACAAGAAGCTAAAAAAGTGTTGCTAACTAACACTTTTCGGCGCTGATATCGTTATAGCTCACTTCCCGGACTCAAAACGAAACGGACAGTATAAAAAACTGGTAGTGTGATTTAATACAGAATGCACCCAATACTGCTATCGAAAAAATGGCAAACGTAAATATTACAAATTCAATTATTTATAGTTTGAAATAAAATGAATAAAGATATTCGTTCGTGAACTCTATTAACAGTACACGTAAGACTTTCAAGACTTGGTTCCTTCGTCGCCTCGTCCTTAACGTCTCACTTGAACTGTTAAATATGAGTTCACGGACTTGTAACGCTAATTATTATATGGATCGTCGCCCATTGCTCAATTATTCTTTCAGTAAACTTCGTCAAGATAAGCCAACGTGTACTGTTATGTTTTATAAATATGTGTTTAGGAAGTTTCAATTTTCTTTGAATTGCTGAAACCTTCATGCAAGCACAACCATAACCTCAAATATCGCTTATTTAATTTGGGGGACGAAAATTGAGGAATGGATTGGCGTTACCATTAAACACTTTAGTGTGAGATCAAGTTACACTGAGTTGTTTGCACTGACTGCGACCCCTATAATAGGTAAGGGTTGCAGTTAACTATAATGACTGTAAAACTAACGATTTCAGATTTAATCAAAGTGTTTTTGGCTTAACGCACAAAAAGGTGACATAAAATGACCACATTCATTTAAAAAATGATTTTAAGTGACTATCAACACAAAAGTGACCTAAATAACCTCAGTGGAAATCCTTTACACATGTGCCCATTGTTTAGGATATTTGAACTAATAGATTCGAAAAACTCATGAATATCAAGTATGAGACTGCAACTTTATATTAGAATAATACGCAATTCGCCTTATATGTATGGCAGCGTTATAGGGATTTAATAATTTAAATTAAGGCCGATTGTTGCCAATTATTTTTGTATTTTTTACATAAAAAAATACGAAGATAAACATTAGTAGACTACTTGAGTAATCCAACATCAACTATAATTCGAAAACTAAAACCATCTGCGTTCGACGTACCAGACTGTATCGAGTCGAAATAAATTCTAAAGACGACTGTTGGATCCAAACTTCTAAAATCGTATACCATAACTTATTATAGAGATAACAAAATTTACAAAGCTCCGATGTCTACCTGAACTACATAACATTTTTAAAAACTAAAAATATCCATCTGTGCTCGACGTACAAGACTACACCCAGGCAAAATAAGGACGACTCTTCCAAACAACCCTCTAAAATCGGATAGTTTTGTGCACTTTTTAATTATGTTTTTCAACTTAGAATATGTTACAAAGAAATGATCTTTGGTTGTGTGAAAAAGTATTTCAATCTCAAGTAAATCAGTGTATTCTTTTGGCACTGATTATATGCATCGTAGTCGAATTTGATTTTTTTATATTAATACACCATATTAGTTTCGTTTCGAGTTTTAATGCGAATACTTTTTACATTAGCTAACATTTATTTTTTGTCTGAAAAAGTCAATAGTACTAAAACTTTGCACAAGCAATATTAATAAACGCATATTAATAAATCGCATTACTGACGCACGGCGTACACTTATATTATTTAGTTATAGCGAGCAACGAACGTCGTAGAGGAAGACGGTAACAAACTCATTAATAGTAACGAGGTTCTCACTCATGCAAATAGTACCATTTTACGCATCCTCTAACAATAATTTTTACACGAAGATTGCACGTTATAATAATTAAGTATCCACTCGTGATACATGTGTGTGTCCATATTACGGTAATTAGAACAGATAATAAAACGAGAATGAGCATAATTTATATAGAATAAAACATAAACCGCTGAATGTATTACAACATTACATTATAATATTCTATTACGTTGCATTGTACATTTATTCAGAAGCTTAATAATGCACGCACAGTAATGGAACTAATTTTCCAGTTAAAATATGCATCCATAGTCGAAACGTACTTAGATTATATTAGCAATATACTCATATATAATATTGGCTATAAAAAAATCTGCAGTGGTCCGCACTGAACTTTCTTATATTCAGTTACACTACATTTTTCGAAAAAACTTTTCAAATGAAATTTGTTTAAAATATCAGTATCTACATTTTTCATAAGGATACTTTTTTCGATAACTCTTACCGTTTTCGAAATACGGAAAAAGGTGATAAGAGTAAACCATCACTTCCGGTTGAGATATTGCCTTAAAAATAGGACGTTTTCCTCCTTGCTGTATAAAAATCTTAAGTTTAAAGTTTCATAGCTCTATCGTTTATCGTCTGGGCTGTAGAGCGCACACAGACACACAGTCAGACCCACAGCCACACAGGCAGACACACAGACACAGACGTCATTCCCAAAAAAAAGTCATAAACGATTCAGGGGACCTCAAAACGTGTATATCCGTTGAAATCTCGAGTTCGAAAATTTTCATGATTCCTATACTTACTTATACATAATGTATAAGAAAGTAAAAACATCGTACAGTGGATAGAAGTGGGGGTCAATATTTTGCTAATATATTAAACGCGAGTTATACATCCTCCAATTTATTTTCGTAGTCCAACAATACAATACATACGATATTTTGGGCCGAAATGCATATGTTTTAGTGTCTTTACTTTGGTACTGAATTTTGTATTAGTAATGATACACCTGATATTAAGTGTGTTATTGATCTCTTAAGCGTTAGGTAAGATCCCTTAAAGCTAAAATGCTTTTTATGAATTTGATACAATCTTCTGATTTTTATTTATAAAAGTAATAAAAAGTAGAAATTATTATTAAGTCAACCAACTAAACTAAAATTTATTATTACTTATTGTGCTAGTGAATATGTATTCGAATGGAAGCCCAAAACAAAAGTTTTATAAACGTATTGAATACTCAATTTTTTTTCCAATTAAAAAATGCCTTTGTTTTACAATACCGCAGGATCGTAATTGAACTTTTATTGAAGCTCGAATGTCATAGTGTTTTGTAAAATCCATTGCAAATAACAATTTGTTTCACGTTAACTAACGACGTTGAACAAAGTTGCTTTTAAAACGCGTAATTGAGCGTAATTTTAAGGCCCAAAGCAAAACCGTTTAAAAAAGTTATGAATCGCAACATTTAAATTATAATATTAAAAAAACAATAGCACAAGAATAACCTTTATTGACAAGAAAATTAAAATTCCTATCAAACAAAACGGCATAAAGAAAAATCGAATAATGCGTGCGTATATGCATGGGATTGTTATTTTATAAAAACTTTCAAACTATCGAAAAGAAATGCTTTTAATGCTTGATATGATAACCAATGTAAGAATATCGGAAGTCAAAATGAGATGTGCTTCATTTCTGAAGTGCAACTAGTGCAACCCTCGTTTCTATTTTGTACTAAAATATAGTCAAATTTTAAATGCGATTTTCAGAAATTCGCTAATTTTTAATTATGGAGATCTTGTATTTGAAGTCAGATGCGTTGTACAAACCTGTATCTAAAATTTACAAACTATTTTTCAGAAAGTACGTTAATAAATTGAAATACTAATTTCAATGTTTTCCCTTTTAATTGTAAAGCTAGGCTAACCTAACTAAAGTAGCTAAATTGAAATTAAAGTTTCACATTACTAAAGTTTGCTAAAAGAAAAAAACAGATAAAGAATTGAACATGGGCTGGAGGAAAAACTACTTGCTTTCTAGGCGACAAAAATAACACAAGACTTAAACATATCATTGAAGTAATCTAAGTAGCAGGTGTCGACTGTTAATGAGACTAGTCAGCAAAATAAATTCTTTTACTGTACATCACAATTTCATTGTGACACTGTATATTAGAGACTGAAAATGATATAACGAAACGTAGCGTTTTGTTATGATCATTTTCGTAATTGTACTTCAAATGCGTATGACAATGTCGTTGTAAATCCAAATCCACTTTAAATAATGTTTTTGGAAATTAAAAAAAAAATGGATAAATTAATATTATGAAACGACCGAACGATGGATTAGAATTCAAATAAGTACGTTGGAAAGCAGCATCATTTATTCTAGATATATCTTGACCACAAATTACAACTCGTAGCCATAAAATCTTGCTGACATAACATAAAAGGCAACGTAGATTAGACCAGTTTGATTTACACGACGACTGTATATTAATTACATTCGCCTCCAAGGGAGGAAAACCTGTTAAATAATTGTTATAGCAAGGGGTGGAAATTAAATACAAATCTGACCTAATTGTACAAAACTGTCAAAGAGAAAATCCAGGGGATCGCAAAAAACTTCAAATAATTTGTAAACGGATTTCACGTACCATTAAACGTTTGTTTTGGGAAACATCTGATAAGAAATTAACGAGTTATCGTAAATGAAATATGACGAATATAAGAGAATAAATTTTAAGTACTACCTCACAAAGTATTATTAATAGCCAGATTTCATATGTAGTTATAATTATACCGCATTGGTGATGATTTCTAAAACTTTCATACTTAGAAATTAGTTAATTTAACGCAAACCTCGCGAAAACAATCTGCAATGATTATATGAGAAGTTACTTCAGATAATTATCATTTAATATTTTAGTTAATAAGCGTATCGTGCCACATTGAAAATGTTACAATTAATAATTATCAGACCCAATCAAAGTGTCTAGTTTAATTAATAATAATAATGGAATTCGTGATTAATTAATGCAAGCAGAATGACTAAATAAGTTATGTAAATTGTTAAATAAAATATGTGTAGATTCATATTCATGTATATATTAAGTGTACGTGAGTAGTTGCTTGAGTACTATAGAAGACGCCGTAAAAACTTTATCGTTGGACCAAATTTTTCGAAAAACTCTTTAATACCTTACTATCATTAATAAAATTATCTTCTCGAGAGCTGAATAAAAAATCGGCTGATATTCGCACTATTTCCAGTTAAACTGATTGTATAGGACTACATTTTTTTGCATAATTTTAAATAAAATTGCTTTTGAAAATAGATAAACAATGTAAGAAAATCGATATAATAACACGGGGAATTAATCATTGTATACTTACAATGATCTGCAGATTTTTCTAATGTTGAAAGTGCTTACCTGGAAATAAAAAAATGGATAAGTAAGTCATAAAGTACACTCAATAATTAAAGTAAAGTAATAATTAAAAATGTGGATTTTAAGTTTATTTATAAAACATTAATGAAAAAGTTATAGCAGAAATTGAAAATTATTTTATTTGTATATAAACAACGGTGGTGTTTACTCGCGGAGTTTGGGTTTCGTTTAAATATAAGAACGATCAAATCAACATCGGCGTGCTGCGATACACTAGACAAACATAACAAAACCACCGTAACGAAAGAAATTTAATATCGAATATTCAGTCGGTTAATAATTGAACAATTAACCCTCGGGTTTCATGGGGTAGTTCAATAATAATCATCACGGTTGGTTAAACGTATAACACTGTTAATTCAATGTGAACTCCGCAGTTAATATACCGACTTACTGAGTATAATATTTCCGTGACCCTGGAGCTAAGTTCATGGAGGTACATTATTAAGTTCGGACAAGCAACAACCTTTAGTCGGCATTATGCCCGAATTGCTACTTTAGATTTGCCTTGAAGTCAATAATATATTCTCTGCAATTACATACGCGAATTTCACATATTTAGTTGTTCAAATAAAGTCCTTAAAAGTGTGTATGTTGTATACATTTTGTCAACAAATATAATAATAATAATAATATAACATCCTGCTTACTCAAGAAATAATATGATGGAATATTATTCTGAAATTTTTGGTTATATCCCTGAAACAAATCGACCAGTGCTAGTGCAGTTTTAAAATCCGGTCGCAGTAGCGTTAGATTATTAAAAATGGTTGGGATATTGTAGAAAAAAATATTATGCAATCATTGCAGTAATAATTATTAGTATTATCTTGGAAATTAATAATATGCTGCACCCACTGCTAGATATCTAAAGTTATCCATTGCTACAGTATCACGGTGTTCAAAAGTATGTCTGTATGTCTAATGATTTTTTACTTCACCATTGACAGTGTAACGAAAGTTCTTACTATGAATTTGTGTCACAACAAATTTTGAGACAAATATATTCAAGTTTCCAAAAAAAAAAACAACATACATTCGAAACTAAACGCACACAAACAAATTAATAAGAATGCCGTGATTGTAGAATTCACGAATATGAAAAATCGCGCATAAAATAACAATTCACACATTCGCACATTCTGCGAAACATTAATAAAATAAAATCAATATAAAAGACGCCAAACTAGCACGGAATAGGCTACCCACACAGCGGAATTGACGCACACTTGCATATTCAGCGGCGTATTTTACCTTCCTGTAATTCGCAAATAAAATTAAATAAAGAAGCGCGCAAACCGAGGGTGAATAATATAAAATATCAACACGGAAAACTTAAACTTTAACTGTAGACGTTTGGTTTCCTAACTATTTCACTAATTAAACAATTACAATGAAGATGGAAATTTAAAATTAAATTTACCCGGTAAATTGAAAATATAAATTGTGTGTTGCGGAAATTGCGCGTACTTATTGTTGGTTTGCAAAAATGGCGCAACAATACGCAAAAAAGTAATTAATTACTGCAAATATAAGGAGAATTCCATGGAAGAAATCTTGCAGTGAATCCTATTTCGCTTTAGGTACCCGTCTATTAATATTTGATTGAGTTTTGTTTCTAGTAATTTTTTTCACAAGTGTTAAAAATAATTTACATAAAAAATAGTATGACATAACTATTTTTATTGGATTACAGTAAAAAATAACTAGTCTAATATATATAATAATAATATTTAATTTAATTCGACTTGTGGTTACCGAATGTCATTCTATGCTTGCTATATACATTCTGGTATAAAAAATCGAAAAACAAAATTGTTATTTAGATAGTTCAAATACATGAAATCATGTATTATCGTCCGGTCGCTCATTCCGTTAATTGTAATTAAAATATTTCATTGTGTCGAAGCGAGATATGTACATAAATAAAAATAAATAATAACGAAATCCAACTCGTTGAAGTTGGGTATTACGTATAAATTACAAAGGGGGATATGTGTCTCATGTCGGACATCAACAAGGATAATGTAGTCCTGTGTCAATTCACTGGCATCCTGCCAAAGTTACTTGGTCTCGAGTCTGAGTGCCGGACGGCTTCCGCTTAATTTACACCTCTGACACCGCTAATAAGACCTACAAAATATATTCCCACGTTCCCGTTCGCAACTTGCGGAAAGCACATCAACATGGAGATGCAAACTCGGACATACGAATACGCGAAACGAAATATAACAGGCGTGTCATTTTTGACTGGTTCCTTAAACCTATATTTATTACCTAAGTATTTTACAATCAATCATGTAATGGAATTGATCGAATTTATGTGTACATAGATGGCGTCCTGAGAAACTAATGGGATCATTTGTGAAATTATTTATGGGTTATGGGTAATTTCATTCCCATTTATCTTTACTCATTTAGAATATATTAGGCCGTCATTTCCGTTTTGTATTATTTATAGATTTCATAATAATAATTAAATATTGAAGATTATTCTGTCATACTGCCTATATAATCTTTTATATTAAATTTTGTTGGTAAAATATATACAAAGAAAACGCAATTAATTAATATTATAGTTTATGCGCCACAGTCACTATTAAAAGAATGATACTAATCAAGGTAAATTGTACCCGCCTTCAAACACGTATTTCAAATTAAATTTTAATCGGCTGAATGTTCATTATAGTAAACATACAATAGACAGGTTAACAGTAGATATGTGATAGTGAAATATACCATGCAATACATTGCCAAGTACATCTAATAAACTGACACGACCAGAGTTACTAATTAGATGTTACTTGTCAATATGTATGCCATCGCCAATAGTTACCCAAATATTTCAACACAATAATTAATTAGATTTACAAATAAATTAATAAACCGGTGAGTACGAATTGTTAACAATGCATTCATTTTATAATTAACGATACCAAAGAAAAAATGTTCAATGTTCAAAAGGTTGCACGTTGGCAAAACTATTTTATTCATACATAAAGTATATTTTTATCCTTGTTTATTGTTCTGTAAAATATTTTCTCTTTGGAAAATATGTCTGCATTCAAAATTATTGGAACTGGATGGCGAACTAAAAATTAAATATTGGGGTTATAAAAGAACATATAAAAACTCCAGCTGCTAGTTAATTGGACATCCTTTTTCCAAAAAGATTTCATCGAATGTACTTGGCAGGGTAAAGAAAGTTAAAGAAAGTTATGTTGGTTGCTAAATTATGTTTTCAAAATAGTCAAACAGTCAAGAAATCATAAAAACAGCGATGAGGATTTATTTCTAATCTGGAATATGCAATGCATGTAATGGGGAAGGAAAATCTACAAAAACTGAATGAAATTGTTTATTAAAATTAATTATTTAAAGATTAAAAAAACATTTAGGTCTTATCATAATTTTATAAAAAAATAATAACAATGGTAATTTATTAAATCAAAAAGTGAAAGTTAGCGGACAGGTATAGTAACGAAAGGAAATAAGGCAGAGGATACAAGGACAGAAAGAAAAAGGCCTGGACAAGGAGACCAAGAAAGTGACACAGCTTTAATAACCTCATACCCGTAAGGGTAGAAAGGCAATAAGTAATAAGAATGTATCATTTGGCTAAACCGTCTCGTCAGGGAGAACATATCAGATTATATGGCATTATACCAACACCCATATTGAACTTTCTTATCTTCATATTAATAAATTTTCTGCACAATATCGTGGTCACGGTGGAGGGCGCGATCTCAAACGTGGGGCAACGTCTACATCGTTTAGTTACACCTAATAGCTACGGTAACTGCGACCGTGTCCGCGTGTGAGGAATCATTTAATTGCTTGCTGTAACCTAATTTTCAAAGGCGATTTTTAAGTAAATGGCACATTTTTCTAAATTTTCAAATATTTTTTCGATAACCGTACCGTTTTCGAGATATTGACAAACAACCACTTTATCCTTTAGTAGAATAATGCAAACCACCGTAAGAGTTGGGTAGCGAAGTGCTGGATCAGATTGGGATGACTTGGGTTGAGGTGGATACAATTATTAAAAATTGTATTTCTTTTAATCACGATCTAAATGCTTTTGAACAATTTTCCAGTAAGGGTCATCCGTCATCATCGTCCATAAATTAACACACTGCTTACTATTTTGTTTATTCTCAACATCATTTAAAACAGGCACGCTTTTCTGTATTAAAAGTAAGTTTTAGAACATATTAAATATTATTAAATATTACTAACAATGTATCAGCCCGCGTCCTTCTCTCTAGCTGTATATGTTACTTATATTTTAGATTGCATACGTGATCGTATTTTAGTATAACATCAACTTTCTTTTGCAACTTCGTGTATAGCATTTTGTATCTATTATTTCATTTTTTATCAATGATGGTATACATATAGGGGGTTACAAACTAATACACTTTACAGTGTCATACGGCTTCAAATCGTCCCGTACTTTCATAAGTTTATGTGTAGGTACCTCGTGATAACCACAAATAACTTTCTGATATGCTTAGTCGCAAAATACGAATTTCAAGTAATTTGGGCTATGCTACAATCTCAGGCAGACTAGAAGAACGCGAATGTTTCATTTATTTGTTAACAAATTAACGTATAAAAGTAGTATCACCGAGTTATCGCAGAAAAATGTCACTGGAGCACTCACGGTAAGTTTTTCTCATTAAGTAACTTGTTACGATTCCATAGCACATTCCTAGCACACAAGTCCATCTAACACAACATAGGTTTTTTTTGTGGCATAGTTGCATCTATTATTTAATAAAAACATTCGTCTCTAAATGTTTTTTATTTATATCTTGTATTGTATATTGTCGAAGCAATATCTTGATTGGTATAAAAAAAAAACAAAAAAAGAAATTTACACCACCAGCTGAAGTGTTACAAACTAAGGACAGTGGTAATGGATCATCAATGTCAGACACTAGAAAGAACTATTTCTTCAGATCATTAAGCAACAAACCTTATGGTGACGCGGAATAAAATATAAGTGATATGTGCAAAGTTGCATGACAAGCAATGAAATAATGTAAATATGTAATATTCCAACATAATTAATGCAGTGATCATTCCACGGAATTATTCGTTCCTTTGGAAATCGGCGAAGGTTCATTCATATTCGTCGTAACAGTTTAACCGAAGTAGATTTACATGAAGTATCGCATCCGTATATTTCTAAAACAATACAAGTTGCAGTGTTTGTACTATATTGCCAAATTCTGTGTTAAGAACGATAAAGAGTTATCCGTATTTTAAAGAAATTAAACTGTCGCAAAAATGAATTCGAACTGTGTCTCTAAGAAGAACAGGAGTACTCACAGTACAAGAGAGTACCATTTTAAGCATTTTCAGAAATGTCCGTGTCATTTCATGTCAAAGACTCCTTTAACTAGTACAAAAGCTAGATATTGAATATAAAACAAATTAATTTTTGTTAGATAATGACCAACCGGCATTATTTTTGAAATATAATACTTTCTGTGGCACTTAATACAAAGTTTATACGATATTTTGAATAAGAAAATTAAAAAAGTATATGAAGGTATGGCCACTAAACAGCATAATGCGCAAAATCGAAATTTTCAAAGAGAAGAAGAATTCTTGTGAACCCAATTTTGGACAAAAAATTATTTATTATCTCATTCCCATGAAAACATTGATCAATGTATGTTTTTGAGTCAGTTTTTCATTTCTATAGTAAAATTAATTTCGCCAAACAAATCACATAATTAGTATATTATTCTACATGAACAAAAGTCCTTTTTCGTGACTTTTTCGCATAAAGCTTGGCAGAGCAATTCCCCATGATTCTTCAACAATAATTAGCCCATATACCTTAGTACCTTCCGCTATAATTTTTATGTCCTGAAAGTTTTTATAATTTCAACAAATGAAAGCCAGGCCAGGCCAATGATTCTAAATTGTTCAATGCATTTATGAAATTAGGTTCTTTCATCAATTTTCTAACCTGAGTTCCATCAAATCTGTATCTAACGCTTTAACGAATTATTTCATAAGTAACTTAATATGTAGTGGTGGCAGAATGACTTTGTTCCTAGAAACCAGCGGCAAGTTTGTAATATTTTGCTTCCCTAATTTCATTGTCTTCATGGCCACTGTCTTCTGAAACAATGGCCACCCACAGCTCTGCTGTTCCACTAAAGTACTAAATCATGGATTTTTTGTATCCACCTTCATGCCGCAACAAAAAATTACCATTTTCAAATCCACGCCAATATCCCATTCATGATTTTTTCTAGTTCATGTAAAATTGTCTGATATTCTTTCTTCACACTTGTTGAATGTGGATAAAACCGTGTTTATTACCATTGTGTGATGGGACCCATTTTAAGCTGCTTTTGGAACTGTCTATAAAAAGTGGTATTCAATGAAAAGAAAAACAATTTATTTTTTAATTGAAATTAAACATTTTTTTCTTTTGATTAAGATGCCGGCAGTTCTAAGATTCTTTGGAAAGGTTGAGCTCTCTGGTTAGATCATTTAGCTCATCTTGATTAAAACATTGAGGGTTAGAATTTTCGTCTTCGAATTCAGTATTATTTTCGTCACTTGCACTGATCTTACGTCCACATGAAGTGCATAAGAATTGGAATCAGAACAGCATTTGAGTGGGGTAATGGTCTTTTAGCTGAGCTCAAATCAATTTTTTTGGGTTCGTGCCATGTAACTTGAACATGATAAAAGATAGCAGTCGTCAGCAACTGTTTGGTTCATTTAAGTAGCATCTTCTTGACATAGCCATATCATTTAATAAGTCTCGAATATTCTATAATGTGAAAATAACTCATAAATAAGTTAAATGAACAGTTGTTTACATAAAAACATCAAAATGTACGTAATTTGATAGCCATACGTAAAACTTAAACTCACAGCTAACTTTTCTTTATTGTCAATAGTGATATTCAACGATAATCCTAAAATTTACTCGCACAATGCATTTTTCGTAGATGTGTGTGATGTATTTAGTCTTACACACATTCCATAAAAATATATATAATGGTAATAAATAGTTCCATTACATCTTTGCAACGATTCAATGATTTAATGAATTGATATTTAGCAACATGGCCTATCAAACGTTTTAACTTCGAAGTATAGGAGAAACGTTTGTAATCGAGCGACTGCAATACAAGAGCCGTATTCCATTCAGTTTAAGAGCACTTGGGTGCAATTTATATTACTGCTGTTGGAACAGTTCGATAAGTATATTAGCCATTGGTATTTAGCCGCGATGTACGCGAGCCCATTTGTGTTCGATTTCCACTAACATCGGTTAATGCAATTACTAGTATTTAGATTATTCACTATACTAATTTCTTCCGCATAATTAATATAAATATCGGCTTTATATCATGTGTCTCGTAATAGACACGATAAGAGATAAAGATTTCTTTCGGTTCTGTCGTTTCGACAACTTAACACGTGAAAAATAAAATAGAACTATGTGTTTATAAATAAAATTTCAATAATATAAATCGATTAATCGATTATCATTATGTCCGTCTCATCTCCCTGGTATATGAACATTTGCGTTTAAGGTTTCAGTCCGAAAGTAGTATCGAATATATTTAAATATTTCAAATGTAACATCGTTCTTATCGCAGTTGTGTAATCCAGCATTCTGGTCCATTTATGTGCCTTTATCTGCAGTATTGACAAAAAGGATATAAATCCTTTTGCGACTGATAGACAAGACTTTTACAGATTTATATCGGTTGATACACACTTTTATCATATTAATAAATATTTTTAAATTTATTTAATATATTAAATTGTTTGTTTAAAAATTTAGATGCCAAATTTTTTTACGTTCATCGGATATTTTTATCTTATGTATAATGTTATCGGCACGTTTTTATTAATATTTTGTTAATAGCTCGACGGGCAACGGTTAATTATTCCGTTGTTCCAGTTTTTACAAACTCTCTTGATTATCAATTAGGCTGAAACGCTTTTGTTTGCATTATGAACAAGCGGGAACTCGGTTGTCGAGCAATTTCATCACTGGAACTCGTTGGCGACCCGTTACTGTATAGCGCACCCGTGTTACGTGCGTTCTATAAACAACTGCGTCAAAGGATTTTTATGTACCTTCAGTGCCTAATGTTTACCAATATACTAAACAACTACTAATAGTGGAACTGGTCAAAGGAACCGGCTTCAACGGCACGATCGTTTTAATTAATTAATTTTTAACAGAACGCGGACGATTAATCAAGCTAGCTTTGCAATATTATATCCAACTTAAAAAATGTTGCGATGTATCGAACAAAGTAAAAATACATTTTCTTTAAAATATCACCCGCGCAAGACTTTAATTCGATGTGAAATACACGGAGGTGGAAGCCTTGTCAAATAACACTTTGGAATTCGTAATTACTTGGCGATTTTTGTAAATATGATCTTTTATTCTCACCTAAATATCCCAGATAAAATACATCTAATTGAGAGCACAATATGAATATTAGTGTCGTACCCTGATACAAATCAATTCTAAAAAAAATTATATATAAGTAAACACACAATCTCTAGCGTTTTTTCAATTACCGCGACAATTGTTGAAAATGTTTAAAAAGTTAATATTGATTGACATAGCTTGGTTGCTAATTATATCTATCAGTGCGAATAAAAAATGTTGGTTGTTATATATTGTTCTTAAACAAAGTTTACACACAATTTTTATAAATTGGAATATGTCTCGACTAAATTAGATTTTCAACATTCCTTTTCAGATTTGAACATTAAAATAAATTATGAATAAATTTAATATATGTTATAACTCAAACAATGACATTTACCTTATTGTCAAACACTAATTAAATTAAATCTATAGAAAAAGTCCAAAATGAGTCTGAAAATGACGCTCATGGTGTCGTTATTCTTGAAGTTCCATTTGCATTGTAAACGTATGTAATGTTGTTTTAATAATTCGACTGTTTGTTACCAGGCTCTGCAGAATTTGGTTCTTCTTTATTTGAACTTATTTATTGAATTTTGTCACCTAGAAACAATTTGACGCCGACGAGTTTCCCTCATCGCTTTCTCCTGGAATTAATCGAGTGTATGGGCGCTTACATCGTAAACATTCAAACGTATACAAATATTTACAATTATACAAATATTTGAGCGCCGACTTCAAGCTGTAAATAAAATTACTATTTCATTTCAACCGGCAATGAGTAGTAAATTTTTATAACTTGCGTCACCACACTTTGTTTTATCTTCGTTGGTGGTGTCTTTGGAACTTTGGGCAGGCATTTGTAGGCGAGGTGTATAGCAATGGTTAATGAGTTCGCGTTGTTGAATAGTCTTTATAGTGTTGAATAATAGTGCACATTCCAATACGTAGAGCCCTGTCAGGGTATGCATTGTTTTTCTAATAAATATATTTTTACACGATTCTCTAATTTGCAGGTTGAAGAGTGCTTGCATACAATGTTTTTGTAGAACGAAAATTCTATTAACATCAACAGTATTTTCCCATAAAATTACTCCATAACGCAAACCGTATTGCATTCGTAAATTCTACGAAAGCATGGTACTCACTTAGACGTTGCAATTATCTGCAGTGCATAACTGAAGGAAGCTATTTTTGAAATTAAATATTTTGCATGTGCTCCCCAATTTAGATGCATATCTATTTTTATTCCTAAGAACAAAGTATCCGCTGTTGAGCTGAGTGATTTATTTTCATACATGATATCATTTCCTGTTAATGAGAATTTTAATAGAGGTGTTTTTTCCACATTTAGCCTTAGATTGTTGATGTAAATTACGCTTTTGCCTATTTAAGCGTTTCTTGCCTTAACACTTGTAAATTTGTTGCATTGATTACCATCGAGGTGTCGTCGGCAAATAATGCTGTAAAGCTTGACTGACTTTTTGGCAGATCGTTGGTATATAAAAGAAATAACAGTGGATCCAATATTGACCCTTGGGGTACACCTTTGATGGTTTACTTTACCAAAGGCTTCTGATAAGTCCATAAACAATTCCAGTTGTGAGGTTTTATTATTAAGCCATCCTAATATCGAACACACCACTTGATAAATTGTGGATGATGTTGATTTTCCGTCTTGGTAGGCACTCTAATTGTTTCCCTTTTTATAAATTGCTGACAGTGATTTTAAGCTTTTCTGGAAAAATGACAACCTTTTCATTTGACACAAAGTATTTCATCATTCCCAGTTGTTTGTAGGTTTCTTAGTGACATTATAGTATTGACCACTTCTGTCGGAGTAGTAGGCGACGGGAAACATGAGCTGCTACATGATCCAGTGTTACATGAGATTGATTACTGATATTTTCACGTACATTTAATAAATAATAACTTATGTAATCGAGAATGTCCTACAAATATGTTGAGAAATTGGCGAAGGAAATAGTTTAAAGATTTATTTTCAATTCGCTTCAAAAATGTTTTTGAAATTAATATAAATGTGCATTATCTATGAAACTTGATGCTTTACTCAGGGGATTTATCATATTTGATGGCTCCGGTTAAGTATCGTAAAACCATACTTGTTAATATGCTCAACAGTACTAATAACCTGTAGGCTTAGAAAATCCGACTGGACAGTTCTCATAGCAGCGCAGAGAAAATTTAATTTTATCGATGAATTGGAAACTGCCCACATGGAGTTCTGATTATACGGATTAATTGTAACGTTTTCGTGATTTAACGGCTTCTGGTGAGTAGAATTTGAATCAGTGACTTCATGATTGCTAGCCTCCGATCTAGACCACTAAACACGACATTCACACCCACGTAAAAAATTCCAACTGTAAATCACTTAGAATGATGCTCGTCTTGTATAGTGAGCAGTCAATCGTCGAAGAAAACACTTTTAGCAATATTAGGTTATTGCGATAACCTTTTTTGCAATAAAGTGTTTCTAAAACCCTTGTCAAGCAATTGCTTTTAAATCACTTGATTACGAACATAATAAAGAAGCTTGGAAGACCAGTGGAAATTATGAAAAATGGTTATTTAAGCTTGATCGAATGTTTGCGACTCAGAAAAGACGAAAATTACTATTTGTTGACGACAGACAACTAAGAAATATAAGTCTAGAACATTTTCCTCCTTATCTTAGCTCCATCTTGTATCCAATGGGTCGGGGAATTATATAAAATCTGAAGCAACATTACAGAAAAATAATCGTTATGAAAGTTTTGTCCCATTTCAAAGAAGCAATTCCTACAAGTGTCTTTTACACAGTTAAAGATCTAAATAAATTGAATATAGATGCAAGGGAACCAACAATCACATGAAGGCAGGATTTATTTAAGATAACTGCTGCTTCCACTATTAGAATTAAAAAAACATGTATGGGCCTCATAGACAAATAAAATAAACATCAATGGTGTTGCAAGAATATAAATATTGCTGATGGTTTCGTAACCGCTGAGGAGATTTTTGATCTTATTCTGATTTTTTATTAGAATCAGTTGAATTAAGACGCATGAATTTCAAAAAGATGTAGATTGTGTTATTGTTCCAGACTCAGCTTTAGATGAAGACGAAGATAATTGTGAAAGTGAGAGTGAAATAACACCGGCAGTGCCTGCATTTGATCAAACGTTTTCTGCTATCGAAACCCTTAAACATTTTTCTCGACAAAATGTTCCACATGCAACAGATGGTTCCTTGGTTCCTTACATTTGGTGGAAACTTTTATAGGCAAGGAAAAGTAGTCCAACTTAGCACAAAAAATACTCATTTTTCATTTCATTTCATTCTCATTTCATCTTTTTATATTGATTAAATTTATTTAAACATATATGTACATATGTGTAAATATTAATAGTAGTAATGTATTTTTTATTTATATTAGACGTTGGTCACCAATTATTATATAATATTTATTTTATTTTAATTAGTAGTCTTAACGAGATTTTAATTTTGCAATTCAATCAGAGCACTTAACGAGTTCCCTTTTCTCAGGGCTGCAGTGGATGTTTTGGTGGATATTGTTTGAAGGTTACTTTCAGGAAACAGTCGGTATATAACTAATTTGAATCTACCGCGTTTGGTAGTATGGCAGTAATTTGCAAGTGATTATATATTCAATATATTACTGTACTAGGATTGGCTTGTACATCAATTTGTCCTATATTATTTTAGGTTAATGTAAGTTTTACGATGTTTTGATTATTACTACTTATGACTATTTACTAATATGTATGCTTAATTTAATTCATATTATATGTAGATATATCTGTGTGTGTGTGTGTGTGTGTTTTGCTTTCTTCTCGGGTAGTGAACCGTGTTGTTCAATTGTCCCTAAAAAGATCGTTTCAACAAAGTAACATCATCAGGTTGGTGTGCTCGTATACATACTATACGAGCGAATATATGCTATATCAGAATTCAAGCACATTTACGCATTCATAATCGTCAGAAATGAGCACAAGGGCTGTACAGTTAATTTCTTATTATTATTATTATCATCTTATGTTTCATGTTTTAATTATATGATTTGGACGCAGAATATCAACCCTTGTGGAAAATTGTTTATTTGAAAATCTAAAGAACAATTTCCCGCTATAATGGAAGTGGGTTAATAAAGATACCGCACCGTGTTGTGGTATTCTATGGATTCTCATCGGGATAGCGGATGCATAATGTGTACTACCTCTGTCAATCAATAATATTACTCAACTACGTTTCATATTCCACCGCAAACTATTCCTTTGTCGGTGTGATTGTGCTTCTGATACAGTGGTATCAGCTAACTGCGTTCGGCTTGGTTGGTGTGACATAACGTGTTTGAAAACGGGTCAATTTGCACGATATCACTATAATTATTAATTCTTCGAATAATAAGTTCCAACTATTTCAAATAAACTCGAAGAAAGAAAGGAGAAACCTTATTCAAATTACAAAATATCAAAATTAGTAATTTAAAATAAAACGTTTCTTTCGATAAATGAACTTGTCATCGCGAATGCGCCAGTTTTTTTGTAAATTTATCTATGTATAAGAAAGTTCAGTGCGGACTAGAGGAGATTTTTGCATTTCGTGTTCAAATTAGTGACTCACCCTTCCAAAAATTAAGAATAATTCACGACCATCATAATGCACAAAATTTGCTGAGTGTACAAGTACAATTCTTTAAGTGAAATTTGCACAAGGATTGAAGTAGACAAGTATAAAACAACGACAAAATAAAACTCTACCATTTAGTATTCACATTTACAAATCGGTCGCAAAATCATTAAAAGCATCCAACACTAGAAACGTTAACAGCGAACGCCTGCGATAGCTTACCCCGGTAGAGGTAAATAATTCCATTTGCCTGGTATACGGAAATATTAAGTACACTTTGGTTGCACTACGAGAAGTTTACCGAGATGATCTCGAGTCGTATAAATATCGATATTGAAGTGTATTTCATATTCACCTATTTCCTTTCGAGATTAGATCGGCCGACTCGGCTGCACGTCGAAGGGAGAGGGTCGAAGGGGTTAAGACGGGATAGAGCGTGTATTCGATTTTAGGCTTATGCGAGATTTACGTTGTTTGGTTTGTTCCCGTGCAATCCTGGATAGAGGTGTTTCTGGCTTACGGACGTAGCAGCATTACTCGGTCTCATCGCGCGTTAACATTTTTATAAAATAAATCGCCCCAGCGTTTTTGAAATGATTAATTCTCATATGCACACATTTAAGGCGATATTTGTGCTACATATTCCTCTCTCAAATACGCAAATACATGTCTTATGATCGCTCCCTTTACATCCGTTAATTAATAACTAATATTTCAATGTGCCGTATATATAATTTGAGAAAGGGGGCGGCTATGGAGAATGTAATCTATTCAAGATTATCAAGCAACTGCAAGCAAAATGTAGAAACAGCATAGCGAAAAATTAGTGACCGACTTTTTGATGCCTTGCATATTCTAATTTAATGTCATTTGTAAGAAGTGCCATTTAAACTGGAATTGCAATGCCAAACATTATATGAAAAAACAAGCCAAATTTCAGATGCTCTGTCAGCTGTTATTGATCTACTGCAGAATTCTAGTACTAAATAAATAAAAAAAAACTATGAAATAGTAACCAGCACTTGACTTTACAGACAAATTCTTCAAATCAAGGAATTGCATGAAAATGTTAATTTACTAATTTAAATGCTGACGACTATTTGCTTCGTATAATTAGCAGATACAGATCTAATAGCTTATCGACGCTTATTATAATTAGTCATGTTATGCATCTGTAGATCTATAAGAGCATTTCAAATAATTGCCTGCGTTTTAAAACCGGCACGTGCTGAAAACGCAGGTATTCCAAATACATTTTAGTATTATATATAATATATAATGTCAGGTTAGGTTAAAAAAATAAACCAAAGCGTTTCCGTTAAAAACTCGAGTTTGAAAATTCGTGTGACTACTATATGTCCTTATATATAACGTATAAGGAACAAACAAAAATCAAATACAACACCCCAAAATATATGAATAATGTGTAATATTAAACCCTATGGTTCGGGTAGATCAGTGGCATAAATATAAATATTTAAATGCGGTTAAGATCTTCTCGGTGTGTGATTTTGTAAAGATTAAGACCTTGTAAAGATATATAATTTTCGAAGTAACTATGATAAATTACAAGAAAATATTACATATAAGTCGATAAACCATACTTAAGTTACGACGAAACGACATGATTTAAATATTAGAAGAGTGAAAAGCATCTTCTTTTAGAAGGGAGGTGTAGTGGAAATTTAAGTATAATTTAAGTAATTTAATAGTACAAAGTAAATAAAGATATAGGGCATTATAACCAATTCAATTGCAACCTCGTACTCGTATTTTGTGCTGAGCGCAACAATGCGTGTAATAAATATTATCGACGCACGGAATGTTAGATTACGATAGAGGGATATCCGGGACTGATATGAGAATTAAATGCTGAAAGACATAGCCCATTTAGAACATCAAAACCTACTTCAATGAAAATCGGTTGTCATATTTTAATAAAATCTGTTTTTTCGTATAATA
Source organism: Geotrupes spiniger (assembly GCA_959613385.1). Lineage (NCBI taxonomy): Eukaryota > Metazoa > Arthropoda > Insecta > Coleoptera > Geotrupidae > Geotrupes > Geotrupes spiniger. The sequence continues at coordinate 32,377,627 of OY390732.1, forward strand.
AATTTAAATTTAGGAATTCACATTCCTAGGTTTTGTAAACAGTGTTGTGATTTATAGCCAATGTTCCATTGCGTAAGTATCTATTTACATGCATATTGAATTTAATACCAATAAAAATCTATTTAAATGTTATTAATATTTCTTTTTCATTTTTCTATTAAATTTATTTTATTTGTAATTATGTCCCAACTTCCTCAGTCAGCCCGCTGCGAAGGGTCCGACACCCGCGTGAGCACTGGGTAGCCACAACTCTGCTGCTTTCTGTTTATTTACACGTTACCTAACAATGTATTGAAATAGATAAAAAAAGGTTTTTTGTTCTTTTATGTAAAACATAACATAAAAAGTAACTAAAGTAGTACATTTTGTAAAATGCCTTAATCGTATATTAACGTTGAACGTAACTTCGTCCCACTCCACTTACATATATAAAACTGGGAATCGTAATCGTTTTTAATCATATGCATTTTTGGTGATTTTATATTTTAAACATAAGCAATGTTATGAATTTTCAGTTTTCCTATTTATGCAGTTTTGTTTTATGTTGTTGTTCACATTTGTTGTTTTAAGAATTTTATTAAAATAAATTAATAATAAATTATTAGATGTGTAAACTATTAATGAACAAATTTTATTTATTAATAATTTGTGTTTTGTGACTTCACTACAATAACTTTCTTACTCTTCTTGTTACTGATCCGAATAATGACACCGGTTTTATGTACTCTGGCACGATATTGAATTTCTTGGGGATTGCGACGCTTACCCTATAGCCGTACTTAGGTGTCATTAGTTTACACTTCGATTTAGATCTGGAAGAGTGGACATGATCTTCTTGGAAAAATGGTATAGGATGAATTTCTCAAAAGTTGAATAAAGAATTTTTGTACGGGTTTGATTCGAGCCATACACCTTCTTCCAGGTACAATTCTGTCCTGGGAATCTGAAGTTAGCACCCATATATTATTACATAACTCAAGGTTGACTCTACCATTGTGTCATATATTAATTGCTGTGTTCTTATCAGTGCCCATCCTCCCATATGTTATAATCTGCATGCTGTGTCGCCGTCTGGTTCTTTCACAGAAAGTGTCGATCGAAGATGACAGCTAGATATTTGTGAGTTTCTACTGCGACCGGTACGTCATTGCATGCACAAGCATCTGTTTCCTTCATAGCCGCATCACGCGAGTAATTTAATCCCTGACACGTAATCCTGGTCTCGAGATGTTGTTGTTTCGAGTTTGGGGACGATATGTGCATAAAGTTAGTTTTAGATTTCTTTATAACTAGTTGGTTACCAAATCCTACCAGTCTCGTATATCGTTAATATTAAATAAAGTAATTGGCCGAGAAAACACCCCTGCGGTACACCCCTCTTTAAATCCATGGCGACACGCACCCCCTTATCCAGCTTTATTCCATATGGCCTATTCTTCAAATAGTTTCGAAACGATGATGGGAATTTCATGGCACGCCGGCCGTTTCAAGGATGGCCACTAGCTTGTCATGGTTTATGATCTCGAAAGCTCTCGAGAGAATTTACAGTGTTTGTGAAGCTTTAGCAGGTCTGCCTTTATTTCAATATACTTTTAATTGAAAGAAGAGTTTACCAAAAAGTGTGTACTCTTATTATTACTACACAAATTTATTTTGATTTAAAATAATTGTCAGATCCGGATAATAGGCAAACCGTTTTGTGGCAGGGAGACAGGAAGGGAGAGACAGACACCCAGATACATAGATGGACAGACTAGATTCCGAAAATAGCCTGAATAGGGTCAGGGAAGGTCAAACCATTAACAATTCAAATTACTGCTTTGAGCGTACAAAAATATTCATTGACAATTGACATAGAAACTCAATCAGTTCGCACAGTTCAGTAATAAATCGGCAAGTGAATAGTTCATTTCGGAAAATCGATGCATACGAGTATAAAATTCAATATGGATAGCAAACGGGTGCAAGTAGATGACACCATTAAAAGCATGGTGTAAAACTCTAGTAACTTATATAACAAAAGTTTAGGGAAAATGTTTCGTATTATTTTTTCCTATAAAAATAAAGCAATCCATTTACCATTGGATATTCAGAAACTGTCAACAAAATGTCCTACAAGAATTGCGGAAAGCTATTTACAATTTGGTTGGACAAATGCCCAAACGTGAGATTGTCGCCATTTATAGAAACCAAAATATTTCTAAGACAACAATTTACCGCGAGGAATACAGGAATACAGACAACATTGAGGACGTTACTAATGACGTAAGATATAAGAAAAAAGCGAACTTTGAGGACAAGGTACTAGTGTTGCGCGCCATTTCGGAAGCTGGTTTTTCAAGACCTTATGTTGGGCGAGTTAGGGACGAAGCTGTAAATGCAGACATTTATATTCGAAGACGCCTCACCAAAATTTGTGAATTTTATTCAAACGCATCTTGCTAATGATAATATTATGTTCTGGCCGGATCTGGCAATGTGCCATTATGCGGGAAGATCCCAAGATTGGTTAAGGCAACCAAATATCCCATGTGTACCTAAAGAGGATAATCCCTGAATGTTCCACAGGCACGACCTTTACGAATTTTGGGCTTTACTCGGTAGAAAAATTTACGACGGTGGGTGAGAAGTCCAAAGTAACTAATTCATTTTTTCATCAACAAACTCCAACTTAGAAAAACAATTAGTATCGTAAAAACAATCCTTCCAAATAAAATAATAAAGAATCGAATTTTCTTGTGACTGTACACTCATTTTTGTGTGCAACTGCATGAGTTAAGTGTCTTATTTATGCGGACAAAGCGAAGTTAGTTGTTAATATCACAAATTCGTTATAATACAAAATATGTACGCTGACAAAGAATGAAATCTCTCTAATGTCCAACTCATTCAACTCCGAGCTAACAATCCAATCATCGTGCGAATAAAGGCATATGGCGGTTTTATAATGTTACTTGTAATTTTAGAGAACAAAATAGCGAAAAGCTGATTTATTTGATGGAATGTTTATCGAAATAAGAAACGTAACAACCACTGGAGTAAAAAGTTCTGAACACTAATTGTAGCGATGTGTTGTGTGTGATGTGAGGGGCGACATTTTTCAATAAGCTGCCTTTGAGTGCACTTGCTAAATATCATTTATCGATAGGACCGTTGTTAAAATATTATAAATTATTTTCTTTTAAAATGCTGACCATTTTGTTCTAGTGACAAAATATAGACCATCGTTAAATTTATAGCAGGAAATTAAATATTTTTCTTTACATGAAAGGTGTATAATTAACAATAGCATTATATTATTTTGCTTTCGATATTTTTTATGTATATATACTTGGTATATAATTTTTGAATTAAAGTATAATATAAAGTACTGTTTGTTGAAAATTTTTCATTTATACCTGTAGCAATAAATTATCTTTAAAGCGCAATTAATTGGAATACAATCCATTTGCTACGTTTTAAGATGTAGGCCTTTATTGTTAGGAGTTGGAGGTTATCCCGATAGTAGAAGCAAATGTATCATTGACAGTTTTAACAACTGCTGGGTGGACCAGGAGATCGGCAACGCTATTTGAATAGAAAACGATTTATTACCATACGTTCGGAAGATACTCATAGATGTCTAGATCCCATTGTAAGATTGGGCTCATGGGAGATTTTTTTTATAAATTAAAAATAATAAACAGCCATAACTCGGGGAAATTTTAACATACCCTATATTTATTTCAATAGGCATAAACTAATGTAAATTATATATGCTGTCGATAAATAATGAGCCACCGAATACGCATACTTAATTTCATCCTAATAATTACAATTGATAAGGATCATTAACGGTTCAAACAATAATTAGGTGGTGGGGAAAAGGGTAGAAGGCGGGCTGTAACGTCGATGGACCGGGGGAGGGCGAGGATGACAACGGGGAGTTGCACCTGTGCCAACGCCGCTATCTGGCTCACCTGTGCGCGCATCAATACCGTACGGGGATAAGCTGCGCAACTACCCCGATAACCTACCCTCATTTACCTACTTATCGGTTAGATCTCCATCTAATTTCATAAGGATTCGAATTACTATTAATTATTATCGAATTCACGTCGACTTTGGGAAGTGTAAACTTTGGGCAGTAGATCCTCAAGAGCTAAAACTTTCAAATATGTTCATTAATAAGCGTATTTAAATCCGTGTCAAAACGATTTCGTATAATTATCTATTAAGTCAATATTTATTTGAATTTAATTTTAAACCTCTCGGTGGTTTAATATGCAAGAGTCCGTTTTAACGTTACGGTAAATATGAAATTTTTTTTTATTGAAATGAATCGAATTCTTTTATGAACAAATACATTTCATTGTACATTCATCGGCTTGATAGTTATTAACGTTAATTGGAAATTCTGCCTGGACCTGTTTTCAGGGGGTATTAAAAAATCGATATTAAATATAATAAAATGAAATTCACAATTTTCTTTCTGTGCATCCATTAAATAAATGTTATTCATAAACTGATCCATACAGTAGTTGACTGACTTTACAAAACATGTTCAATCCAATTCAATAATATTGTTACTCCAAATATTTTTATTTATATTTAACCAAATTAGAGTCATAGAGAATGTACGTTTATTTTTTTATTTTTAAGGACAAAGGAAATGTAAATATACACAAACAACTATGTGATTTTTCTGATAACATTGGAGTACTTCATTATTAAATTTTAATGTAAAACTTTTGCATTATTAAGGGAAAATTAAATTATAACAGTAACGAAAACGTTATTTCTTGTATGCTAGATAATTCGTAATTATCGTTATCGTTATTATATTCATTGGTCTGTACGACTAAACACATTAGTATTATTAAAATTATTGTGATATTTGTTCAACGGGGCATTTTTTACTCTTTTATCGAAGGGAGTACTAAATGCTTCGTTGAATATCCCAATTTTAATATAAATCGTCATAAATTAACTTGCTTCTGTTGCCACGATGATACATACACCTTTTTGTCAAGGATTTGATTTAACTCCATGACCTTTAACGTACGAATATTAGTCTTATTTGTAGAGATATTTATATGGTTTAGCGTATTTAAAAAAATTAAAAAATAAAAAGCACTGGATTAAATACGTAATAAATGTGCCAAAATTTGACACATCGCCACATGCTCTGAATTGGAATCTGGTAGGGGAGTCTTTGGGTTATTCTATGGACCCCACGCTGACTTATCTTGTGCCGATGATTAAAAGAATGTCATACCAAGGCATAGTTGATTAAAGACGTATGGTGGAAGACTGGTCTGGTGCTGGGGGGTCTAGTTTCTAAATTCAAAAATTGAATTTTCTACAGTGCATTTTATTAACGCAGCATTTATGCATTTATGTACGAAAGTAACAATTACCATTTGGTTCACAAATATTCCCCTACACATCTAAAGGTAGAACTTATTGGGTTGAGTCAACAAGTAATACCAAACGACAGTAGTTGTTTTGTGAGAGATGCAAGTAAGTAAGCAATTAAGTGCATAATTGCCTATTGCACAACTACGAGAGGGGATCATTATTTAGCGTCGCTGGCATAGTACTCGTTGAGTGACGTTGAATCAATTTGACACATTAAAGTATTAATCATTTGTTGTTACGTTGGTTCAATTGTAGTTTTGTCACTGGTTACCTGTTCAAATAATTTAAAATTTAAGTAGACCAGTTTAGAGAAATTCTAAAAATGGAAAAATCAGAGGTTCGTGCAGTTATAAAATACTTGCAAAAGAAAGGGTTGTGAGGTTGTGAGGGTGCTGTTTCTTACCAAGTGGTGAAAAATATGTCTCGAGAATTTAAACTGGGAAGACAAACATGTGAACATACGAAGGGTGCTGGACGACCAGTGACTGTCACTACCCAAGAAAATGTTAATCGTATACACGATATGGAATGACAGATAGACGACCGACCATTCGCCGGATAGTTGAAATTACGAATTTTTCTTATGGTATAGAAAATATTTTAACAAATATTTTGGGACTAAAAAAGTTGGGTTGGGTTGGCTTGGTTGGGTCGGTTTGGCAAAGTTTAAAGCAGATCCGGATGAATTTCTTTCTCGTCACTGTTGATGAAACGTGGGTTCAACACTTCGATCCTGAGTCGAAGCAACAAAGTATGGAGTGGTATATCCGAGATTCTTCGCCGCCCCGCATATTTCGTGTTTTGCCATCCGCTTGTAAAGTTTATGGCCACAATTTTTTGGGACGCAGACGGAATTTTGATGACAAATTTTTTGGAACGTGGACATACAATAACAGGTTCCTACTATGCCAACTTACGCGATTGTGTCAAGGAAAAAAGACGGGCAAAATTGAGCAAAGGAATTCTGTTTCATCAAGACAACACTCCTGTCCATAAAAGCCATGTTCCCATGAGCGCTATTCTGAACGCAGGATTTGAATCCCGCATATTCACCAGAACTGGCTCCTAGTGATTTCTTTTTATTTCCAAACTTAAAGGAATATCTTTGGCGACCTGATATTACGACGATAATGAAGTGATGATTGCCGCAAACGACTGGTTGGAAGAGCACCCGAAAGAATTTTTTGCAGAGAAATCAAAGGTAATCGTTGGATTATATAGAAAAATAAACGTTTGATATTTCTTCAATTTGTTTCCTTCTGTGTTAGGGACCGTAAATATTGATCGCGCCTCGTATAACGTATCGCTGTTTTTGATACATATTACAGTTTTAAAATTTTCCAATTTCATGATTCGTGAAAGTAGAAAATTGCAAATGGATGAAATGTACTGTTTTTTCTACAAATCTGTAATTGCTATTTGGTTCGAAAATGATGCATACATTAATGCATTAGTATAGAAGATTATCACTGCATATATCAGTCACAAAGTAGTAAAGACGCTAATATTGCGTTCTAAGCCAAGTTTTATGTTATCGGACTAACACGACGTATTGCTTTTGGACGCAGAGCAATTCGACGGAATCGCTCTGCTGTTAACATGCCTTGCGTTGATTGATTGGTTGCAAATGTACTGTGCGAGTGGTGAGTTTTTTTGACAATGTTAGCACAAAAAATATTTTACCCAGTGATGATGGGAACTCATTGTTAATAAACTTAAATAAGAGCAAATCGCCCGTCTGATGATTCAATGGCTTTTTGAACACGTGATTAATTATACATTTTATCATGTTTTATTACTTTATACGAACGAAGTAAATTGCTAGCATGCAATATACAGTTACATTTTACAAATGAACTAGGAAGTATATTCTCTTATAAAGGGATTCCTTAAGATATTATGTACTCAATATTTTGATCTTTTATTAAATTTCATTCATATGTTCATTACTTTAAAAAATACCAACCGCTTTTATTCTAGACGATTGCCTTTACTCAAAGAGGACGCATATCAATTTACTGTCTTTTTGAACTAATTCCAAACAAATGTTTTCTGATTGGTTCTTAAAGTACAATTCTAGTATCGATCGGTAGAGCATGATAAATGTTAACACACATGTAAACGAATTTGAATCTAGAATGAAAACAACGCGAATAAAAACATTCGTATGGGCCAACTACTTTATTTATAACGCAATGTCCATAACTGCACTTCAATTTTTCATTAAAAATTGACCAAAGCCAACATTATTTCCTGTACGTTAATCCACAATTCGGATTTACGTTATTGCAGTTATAGATGAGGTATTCCGAACATGTTACGAGTATGAGTGAAGCTACGAAATGTCATAAAAGATTGAATCGATTGTTTTTGTATTGTATGCGGCACGAATTATTATTTCAAGCAGTTTATGTTTAATAAAATTGTATATTGTACTCCACAACGATGGTAAAATAACGCAAAGACGAGACTTCCCCCAACGATCTTGTGGTGATCGCACCAAAATCTGCTAGCTACCTGCTTATTAGTATAATTAATCGAAGATAAAAATGAATGCAAGGTGCCGTGTATTTTTTAGTTTTGTTGTCTAGCGTGCATTTAAATGTAATTATGAAGAAAAACGCACACATTAAATCAAATTAACGCGTTGGCTTATTTAAGAAAACAAGCTTAAATATATAGATGTTTATTCAAGATTAAAAATGTATAAATTCGAATGAGCCATTCTGTCGTATAATTATGTGAATTTAAAACTTCTGAATTTTCCAAAAATATACGGTGCATTTTATAATATTGGCTATGTGATCATACACATTTGTTATTGTCAGATAATAATTGTTTGCAAAACATTTTTATTAATCGCCGAGCTATCTTTATTCTATTAGAAAAATATTTATTAATAATCTTGATTTGAAGATATTTTTAATAGCATTATTTTTATTTTTGGTAATACTATTTATTAATTAAAGATTATAATAGTACCCTTGATTTACCGAATAATGATTGCAAGTTTATTTAAACATGTTTGTGTTAAATTCATCATACAAGCAACATTTTTTACTTGTTTTTTTTTACTATCTTTTGTGTTGCTAAAGTTGTCTACCCTGTTACTATTTCTATTTCCCTTTGACCCCTCGTTTTGCTGTTCTTCGCTTGGTTTCTATTTTTCGTTATGATTCAAATAACTTATCACACTCATCAGTTGGATTATTGAATGTAATCAACAGACATGCTTATTTAAAATGTTTACAGATTATACCAAGGCCCACGCATTCCGAATTAGTATCAAAGAGGTTTTATCCTATTTGAGGCCACCGTTTGAAATTCTCAAAAATGCACACGTTGCGGCATCTAATTATTACTGTGTTATTATCAATGTAATCAAAAAAATATGCTCCAAAGTTCGGTGCCAAAATTATTGTGTTATGCAAATTTGAATTTACACAAGTTTCGGATGTATGATGCATTGTTATTTTGATGACTTTTAATTTATGTAATTTACAAGTAATTGTCCTATCAGTGATGAAACGATTATAAATAATCGTAGTCATAGATTAATAAGTACGATTGTTATTTTAAAATGGCATGTGATGGCGTGGCTGTAAATGTACAAGGAATTATTTGCGTATACACCCTAATTCTGTACCTAATTCGTATTTTGATATCTAGGTTTTTATTTTATTGTATTATTTTTTCTGTATTAATTTCATTCCCAATTTGTTACTTACTCAGCTTCTTCCAACGCTCATTAATAGCGTTTGAAGAATCGGAAATTGGGAATTCAAATTAATACAAAAAATAAGTACCGAGTATAAGTATATCGATATATACGAATTAGAAATTAATTTTGTTACAATTAATGGAGCCTAAAACATTTTAATAAAACTAATAAAACCATTAAAATAATTAACCTATTACAGTGGAAAGCAGTATTAGAAAGAATACTGAGGGTAGAATATAAAACATTATATTTACAATGCTAACTATTTATGAACCAAATGAAAGGAGCGGTGGAAAGGTAAACAGGCCCGATGATAATTATCGGATATCTAAATTGTAGGGTAGGCAATTACCCAGAAAAATCAGGAGAAACATTTGTCAAATTTGATGAAATAACAAAAAATGCGAACGGACAAAATTATTTAAGTGGCTACTCCGAGAGAGAAGTACACACAATAGATTAATACGAGTAGAAAGATCTAATAAATCAAAGTTAATGGACGTAAGTAAAAAGAGGAAGTGACATGGGAAGTGACCATCAGTTAGTTGAAATCAAACTGAAACTCATTAGAAACGAAACCCAAAACCAAGGAAGAGCAATGTTAGAATACCAACAAATTAAAAGTTACAAATTGCAAGAAGAAACAAATACAGGAAAATTTCAAATAGAAAATAGAAACAAAAATATGAAGGGACACGCACACTGAAATAAAAAAAAATATGGATCTAAGTAATTACTTTAATAAGGGACTTGTTAAGAATGTGGCTGCGGGAGTTTGTGGAATCAGCAGAAATACAAACAAGGAAACAAAGGGCATGGTAGAACTATAGAATTAAAGAGGAGGTCAAAAGAAAAATAACCCAATGGAAAATTTATTAGCGAAAAAGACAGCGAGATAAAACAACAACAACAAAGAGAAAAATCTGCAGTGGTCCGCACTGAACTTTCTTATACTCAGTTATACTACATTTTTCAAAAAAAACTCTCCAAATGAATGTTGTTTAAACTATCAATATCTATAATTTATGATAAGAATATTTTTTTCCGTATCGTGTACCGTTAGAGCGCGCACAGACGTGATTCCAAAAATTGTCAGGATCGATTCAGGGGACCTCAAAACGTGTATATCCGTTGAAATCTCGAATTTTCATGATTCCTATACTTACTTATACATAATGTATAAGAAAGTAAAAAGTAGTAAAAGACGCAAAAGAGCTGTCATGGCAAAAGTTTGGAGAGAAAATGGAATGAAACACCCGAGGAAATTCTAAGGTGCTTTACCGGATATTAAGAAATTCAAAGAAAGAAAGAATCCACTGACCAACATAAAGGACAAGGAATGGCACAGAAATACTAGTCCGCCGGAGTGAGTATTATTTGGACCTACTGGGCATAGAAAATAGAGAACTATTCAACGCACAAGAAGGAGAAGAAGAAAATCAAGAACAAAAAAAAAGAAGAAAGCCGAAAACAGGAAGAAGCACCCACCTTAAGAAAGTCAATGAGAAAATTATTGAAATGATAAAATGTATCTACTCATCACGCCCGTGGATGACGTTGCTCGTGAAGCAAAGAGGAAACATAAATGCAAACCATTAGGATACCGATTATTAATACCTATCTACGTAAGTAAACTTTTACAAGCTGGCGACCTGTTAATGATAGCCAACACTTAAAAAGTTAAAAAAATAAAATAAAAGTAAACACGACACAATACAAGAAACAAACAAAATAAAATACCTGGGGTCGATAATGGAGGCAAGATGTGGAATCGAAAGTGAAATCAACAACAGAATCATGAATACGAACAAAATGTATGGAGCTTTATATAGCATATGCTATAATAAAAAATGAATCAGTAAGAGAACGAATATTAAAGTGTTCGAAACAGTACTAGGACCCACCTTGATATATGTTTGTGAATCATGGACCATGACAGAAAATACATACGTAAAGTGCAAGCTACATAAATAAAGATGTTACGCAAAATTAAGAGATGAGATACGAAGCCAGAAATCAGAAAGAGGCTGGAAGTAAACAGTGTAATTGAGAAAATCGAAACACAACAACTCGGGTGGTATGGACATATGGCAAGGATAAAAGATGAAAGACAAGTGAAAACGTATGGGAAATGAAAACTGACGAAAGAAGGGGAAGAGGTAAACTGTGTACCGCCATGGAATGCAAGAATACATGTGAATAAGGGAAGATATTGGCACATAGTTCGTAGTACAGTAGTTAAATCGAGAACTTAAACTTTTCAAACTGAATCGTCACTCATGATATATTTATCGTTAAAGCGACGGACGGAACTAAACGACTCTTACAAGGATCGTAAAATGAACTTTCTTATACTGAGATACATTTCAGCACGTTCGGTTCCAGACGTTCTGAGAATATAGTCTGAATAGGTTCAGGGAAGGTCAAAACTAGTATTCCCGTACGAAAATTTTCATGATTCTACACTTTCGTATACACAAATTATAAGAAAGTAAAAATCAACATCGCACTAGACGCTACTTACGACACCGCATCTCGGTATATAAAATATTGAACTAGATATTAGTACACAAAGCTATAAAAATGGGATATGAGATAGAGAGTTGACAAGATACCTGAATCTGTTACATCGCATAAACGGCGCCTATCCATCCAGAAAACGGCGTCGCCGGGTGCCGTTGTTTCATAAAGCGAAAGGAAGAACTAAGCCACGTTAAAATGACAAAATTTGTATAAAATAGCTCTCAAATTGAGTGAGGTGCCCCCATTACACGCACGTGTTTAGCAGTCTACCGGGAAAGTAAATAACTGACTAGAAAACGATTTGTGAAGCAAACACGCCGGGCGATAGAACGAAGTTGGCTACTGCAAGTTTTCGTAAAATTTCAACCGCATAAATACCGAGCAAGTAAAATTTATCGCGCATGTAGACATTTTAATAATAGCGTTTATTCAAAACACTGATGCTGATTGAATTAATATTGTAGCACGATTAATGCCATAATGCCAAATTATAATATTAATACGACCATTTAACAGTTGACAACTAAGAGTAGTGTAAATGTTTACATATCAACACAAGCCAACCCCAAACTAAAAAGTCAAAGGTGTATGCCCGTTCAAAACAATCTACGAAGTAAAAATAAATGTCTTGCTGAGACAAAACTCAATGATTTGCGTGATTTCGTATAGAAGGCGCAGTTGTGAGACGAAGATCAGAGAAGAAATTTATTGTATTGGAAAAAAATAAGTAAGGTACTTAGTCAATTATCTCGTGTGCGAGAGCCAATCAGAACAAAAGTAGGGAAACGTCTGGTGGATATAAAAAACGAAAGTTAAGCAACGGACAGCTGGTTTTAGTTTCACCAGAGTTTTACAGTTTTCGCACTGAGGGTGGCGCTAACTGGCGACAGTTAGCATAGAAGCAAATTTCGAGAGAGAAATTTCTTGCAACAGTGGGAAACGGAATCTGATTATACAATAGATCTGTTGTTCCACACGTATACAAAATTTTCGGCTCCCTTTTGTCAACTCATTTATGTTTAAGCGCCTTAGACATAACTCGCGAATTTGCTTTTTACGATATCGTGAAGAAAACTAGAGGGTAGCATTTATTATTCTTTTGGCAGCATTTTAAGAAAACATTACTTTCATTGTAATCTTTTATAGATTGGCAACTTAAAATAACATGATTTTAACTATAAATATTGCAATTCATATTTCAATTATGATAAACATGACGCCGCTAACAAATAGCAAATGTTTTCCCGACTAATTAAAATGCCAAGATAATTGTGCAGTGTATTAGTCATGGAATATTTATAATGGCCAATCGACCATAGAATGAATAATCGAACATTTCGAGAATGTAATTTACAAATATATCACAAATTTTATAGCGAAATGTTTTCTAAACTAATATTGAAAAAGTAATCTCTCACATACTAACAAACTGCGTTGTCAATATAAATATTTTGTTGCAAAAGTGGTGCGACCGATTACGATAACTGCTAGCTTTACGACGTCTATTGAACTATACTTTGTGCGCAATTTTATTGCATTAATCTTTAGTTACAAGTCGTTATAAATACTATTTCGACGGATGGTAGAAATTATCATTTTTACAATAAAAACATTACAAAACCTGGTATAATGGAAAACCAAGTATTCAGTTTTATTCGATTTAAAAAAGAAACGAAATTTGATATGATAGCAACTGTAGATGACATATCAAGATTGCTTGCTCCAAGTTGCAAACAAAATTAGCTTTAAGTCAATAACTTAGACTCTATAAAACATTATAATTATGATTAAAAAATATATTATAATGGTTACAATTTAATATACATTATGGGAGAAGATGGCTGAATGAAAATGATTTTTTTCTATAGACGAAAATTTGAATAGTGGGGACCAAATATTTTCTTGTGAATTTTAGTTGCAATAATTTTATATTATTGTTTTAAGGTGCAATTACTATTTAGTTAATTAGTTACTGCTGGCATTTTAAGATGTATTAGGCTATATGTAGATCTGACTCGTTCTACGCTAGATTGTGGATGAAATGAGCATTATTACTAATACTCTAATTATCAAAACATAAGAGGACTTTCCTAATTGAAAACATGATGGAAGCAGTATTGTGTGCGAATTAGATATATTAGTGATTACGTGCATTTTCTTAGGGAATTTTACTTGACATATTAACTGAAAGGTATGGTGGAAATATGATATAGTAAATCATGTGGTAATAGCTTATATACCCTCCATAACTAATGTTTCGCATGACTGAAATAGCGAACTTATTTATCACTATTATTCAGTGGTTCATATGAAAATGATAAATTATTCATAATGGTTGAACGTGCATACATTTATGCGTTGCAAGCTGTATCTAATATAATTAATTGATTAGGTAAGGGAAAACCCACCCTTTAAAATTGCACTACTTTGTAATAACGAATAGAAAACTCCGTGGTATTGAACATGCTGTAAATGCATGCACGGCACATTTGAAACTAAAATGAGTAGGGACTGGTGAAAGAAAGAAATGTTTGCCCAAAGCGATTCCAACCTTAATGGCAATAAAATGATTTTTAGAACGAAACAGAAATAACCTTTCTTTAATATAAAGTCATTATAAAGATATAAAGTATGGAAAATGTATTAAAATGAATATAACATTGGACCAGAACGTCATTATTGCATGCTGCGTTCGAGGGGAATATAAAATTGTTTATTGCAAAGAAAATGTACACTTTTACACATTTTTTAAATTTAATTGCAAAATACATTATTATGCCGTTATGTACGGTATGTCATAGGATTTAAGAAACATGGTAAATATTGCTTATGCGTGTCATTTTATTAAGAAAATTGAATTCATCTATGATAGTCAGTGATTTTTTCTAAAATCTGGTCCTAGCATATTATAAACCATAATAATGTTCAGATGTTCTTTAATTCGTTGGTTATGAATCTGTTAATACAAACTGGACAAAATAATATACTGACGAAAATAAAACGCAATCAAAAACTGTAAGTGTAAAGTATGCTGAGTAAGATAATCCAGGACTATTGTGGGTTCATATTTTTCTGTGGTTATTAAAGTTCTCACGTTTATGTATTTTTTTTAAATAAATGTTTTAATAGAAACTTGCATCGGTTGATAAAATGTATTTTTTTTCGTCAAAATCGATCATTTATATTGAAAAATAGTTATTTACCAGTCTGGAAAGTTGTCTACTGCTGACGAGGAGTATTACTGAAAGCGCGATGTATTTGGGCCGAGTACCTTAAGCTCTGAATCATGTAAGATAACTTTACAGACGTAGAACGTATAACATTTTTCGCGAAACTGCAAAAACCGTTGCTTTAAAGCCCAAAATTAGTTTTTAAATGAATTTAAAAAGTCATTTGGTCTCTTCGGTTGTAAAGTTCATTGTGCACTTTTAGAACAGGCAGTGACCTTACAGAACCAATTTAGTGTAAGAAGAACCTATACTTCCAGGTGACAAGCAAACAGCTTATATCAGTTCTGCCTTTTCAAAATAATTATTGAATGAGGTATGTGAGGATGATATTTATTATTAAACAACTCATCAAGCATGAAGATGTGGATATAGGTATAAATTTATTAAATGTAAAAGAAAATGATAGTGTGAAAAAGTATGAAATAAAGAGTAGGGGAAAAATATTATTCTGATGAATAATTTTTGATGAATTTTTCAATAAGACGAGAAGTTTTTACAGAAGTCGCTAATACATTTTCTGGAAGCGAATGTTGCACTAAACTTATGAAATATTCTGATGCTTCTGTGGTTTACCGGGCATCAAACCGCTACATATTGTGATGTGTCAGACAAATTTTATCTATAAGTGCCTGGTATAATATTATTAAAATATTAAAAATAAACCCATAGAATCCCACATTCATTTTCTTAAGCGAAAAAATTATTATTCCATTATCCTACAAGGACTTTGTGTCGACAAACTAAACTTTAGAGACTTATTTGTAGGATATCGAGGGTCTATGTCAAATGCTAGAGTATTTAGAAACTCATTTTTAAATTCTAAATTGCGTTCATTTGTAGATATTTATAAAAATAAATTACATATACATTTTTAGGTCATATACTAGCTGATAGTGCAACCCAACCCAACCCAACCCAACTTTTACCCATATTATAACTCCACGCAAGCACAATGGGCATCTAATTTTGACTGAAAAACATTTGAACAAAAGAATGAGTCCCCGCAGAATAACAATGTAACATTGTTTTGGACTATAGAAAAAATTTTTAGGCAATTATATCATATAAAGTTAAAGGGGTACGAACAATTATGCAACTTCATACGGGCTTGTTGTGTCCTTCACAACATTGTCAATAAGGATCAAGATATTTTCAAGACATGATTAAGAGCTATGAAAGTGGGAATGCAATATGCCGACAACTCTTCATGCGAAGAGTATAACCGAACTAATATAACAATTATCTTTAAGTAAAACATTGCTTTTTATTTGTCAAACCATCACTATTTTCTAGACACGCTGCATTAAGACCTGGATTACTTAACTTATCTAATATTTGCTCGTAAAGCTTGTCGATTGTTCTATTATTTTTTCTCATCACTTCGTTTTTCAATTGCCTTTCTCAGCTTTACTGTTTCGTCATTCGGTGTTCTGCGAAGGCTTTTTCTTGAAGGAGTTTCAGAGAAATTCTATCGATAGCCGAACGAGTACAGATCAATGTTGTCATCGTCATTTGTAAATTTAATTCTTCAGTAATCTCTAAAATACTGCCATGGTGGCAGGATAGAAAATCTTCTTCCCAGAATCTCAAACCCATTTTACACGAATTTATTACAATACTCACGATTTTCTTCAAATGAGTGTGTAATATTTACATGGTTAACCACAATTTTTAGATTAGATTTCAAACCTGTTCAATCTTCACTATTTACTCCTCGTCGTGGGTGAGAACAGGAAGTTCATGAAAAGTGCAAGTTGTCATTTACAAACGAAAAACCACAAATTAGTTCGCATCGGGCAAACGATCGCTTTTAGTACAGTTTATTCAAAAAGTGCAAACCGAACTTGACAAAGGAACAAACCTGTTGTTAAAGAAAAGTACATTGCATTGTCACGACAACAGACGTTTCTTTGACATAGAGAGTCTGGCAAAATATTATCGTCCTAGGTAGATAATAATAAACTATCACGTATCAAATCAGTGTTGTATTTTTCACATTATTTGACAGTTTCAGGAAATAGTTAATTACATAAAAGTCACGAATATGTCACATTACTGAAGAGGAGCTAAATTGAAATACGAGGCAGTTTGTGCCCAGTATTTTAAAGCTTCCAGTCAAATAAGAGATTTTACTTGCGTATTTTGTATTAATTTTTATCGTAAAAAATCGTAAAAAGACGAAATTTACAAATTTTACGTTTTTACAAATTCCACAAAAATCAAGTTTGTCAATTTTGTTGGCAACAATAGTTACATAGTGTTTTGCGTCTTTTAAAGTCTTTACAGTACAGTCCGGAAAATTCAATTTTCCTGCGCGTAAATAAGCAGGAACATGTTGTTTTCGAGACGATTTTCGGAAATATAATTGTATCTTACGCAATTGTAAACTAAATAGAAATTGCTTGTTGCTGTGAAAATTGATTATTATAACATAACCACAATAATCTTTATCATGTGAACGTCTTCATTAATAATTTTTACGCAAAAAGGAATCAGAATTAGAATAATATCAAACAAAAAAATGACACCATTGTCATTAAAAATTCCCTGAGCTTTAAAGCCGAAATATAACAATGTCTAAGTATGTTGTGTGTAGATAAATATTTACCAAATATATACAAGTTAAAAGATTCTTATCGAAGGAAATACGGAACCGATTCGTTATATTTGGTTTTGAACACAACGTTAACATTACGCCAATGTGGGCGCCCACCTGCAGCGTGAGAGCCCGTTTCCCCGAGATTAATTTCCCTGCGCAAAACAATATCCAACGAATTGGGGCGCCCTCGAAGATTTCGTATTATGGGAGCGAATCGGGTGTTAGCGAGACATGCGTTGGAGCGGGAACGTCATCACGTACTTCTAAATAGAATAGAAGAATTGGATTCGCGGTGAATATTCAATTTATAGATTAGAAAATCATTTATTACACAATAGTCAAACAAGCGTAGAATGAGTAATATTGCATTTAGCAGCAAACTTGGCAATTTGGTGAATAAATTTGTTCTTAAAGAGCAATAATCAGCGACAATGATAATTAATACGAAATTTGCTGGGTAATAACCTGCTGATTTTACAGGGGTAGTAGTGATTGTTGTTATGCAGTTCGTCTGAAATTTCGTTAGCGAAAGGAAATAAAATACCATTGGACAGTTTTCAAAGAAAAAAAAAACATATAATTTTGCAGTCATACAAATTTTAAACTTATGGGGTACCTACAATTGAAATTTTAGATAAATTGGACGTTATTTACAATTAACCAAATTAGATGGGTAATGATTTTTAATGGAGTTTTGCACATTATGCAAGAACTCTGAGCAACCAAATGCAATTATAAATATAAATTTCTCGTATGTACGATAACTCATAACTTCATTTCGTTCCCGGCACTCGACTCGACTAAATAGGACGTGATGGCGTGTTACAGAATTAAAAGAAGGAGTGGATTTGTTTCACGATATAAAAGGTCAAGGAATCTAGGAGCCAATTTAAAAAAGCGGCGTCCACTTGGGTCATGCGACAAGATTTTAAATTCTGCATAAATTGATATAGTTCAATTTTTAAGAATGTAGTGTGGAGTAGCATAGTGCTTAGAAATGGGGACTTCCTATTGGTTCTTCGCGAGGCAAGTTGACACAGCCGTGGCTGCGCGGATTGTCAACATAACCTATCAAATTGTCGATAATTTTACGTAATTCCGAGGATGAAAAGAAGATAATCAGGCAGACACAACTACTTTCACAAAAATCAAATGCCAGCTTTAGATAAACCGAGCAATGATTAATTTCTTATAATTTGCGGGCTGTAACAGAGAATAGAGCTTTCTGTCTTATACCATCACGTTACTGATACTATACTGTATGATACTGGCAAATTGTTTTAAGGCTCCCTCCATATCACTGCAAATTAAATACAATAGAATTGTTTTAGGAGAAAGTGAAAAGTTCTGGTGCTACAAACAACACAACATTCAAGTTACCGGACCCTAAACGATTATGTTATGAAGGATTGGATACAATCTTCAAAACTTCAAAAAACTGGAGTGCCATTCATATAAAATGTATAAGTTTGATATGCCATAGAAGTTATGGTAGAAGGCATGAAATTCATAGGCAATACAGAGTCATCGAAATCCGAGCCCGAAGAACGCTTTAGGCCAATATAAACAAATATTGGTTTTAGTTTATGACGGTGTTAATATATTCTACACAGTTAATTAAATAAAGTTCATCCATTCGTGCAACATTGATTGGTAAATGCTAAATGATAAATGATGATGAAAATAAATTAAAATTTCTCGCACTATTGCACTGCTAAAAGAAACGCACTATAGTAAGGTTCAAGAATATTTCTTTAATATTATTTTTATATCAATAATAGTTTGGATTGTTACAGAAATTCCACACATTTAAACTGATTCAAAAATATTCTCCCGCTTCTGTAATATATTAAATAGACTCTGTATAATGTGTACAACTGGAACTATTTCGTTTAACAATAAAATCAAGCGGAGAAAACAACTCTGGCGTAGTTTTGAACATCTTCATGTCTCTATCTTATGATATTTGAACACATATGCCATAAGTTTTATTTTTGTGAAAAAAAATAAGCGAATCAATAAAACAGATTGTTTCAGTGCTGGGCTAAGATAATATTTAATAAGCGGAAATAAAATGCGGTAAGATTAATTTGACCACGACATGGATTTTTATTTATTATTGTTATGTAAACAGTTGTATTTACTTTTATATTTATACAGTTAGTTAAACAAGAATTATATATATAAGCTTGCCTTGAAGAAATGCACGGTTGGACGTACTTAAACGCTTTTGTAGACTCCATGCAACAGTTTCTACTAAAAATATGTTTTATTTAGTGAAACGTTCGTCTTCACAGTATCGGTTCTGACAGTAAAAGACGTCCGTTTGATATATATTTTATTCACGGTGGGGGTTCAAACCAAGATCCATTTTACGTCCGCTGACCGTTCTCACGGTCTCATGAAGTCCTGTATAACGCTCAGAATTGTCGCCCCAACCGTAGTAGTATCCACGTGCCATCTGACCCTTAGCTGTTGTGAATACGTGGGCGCTCGCATACTGTGTTTGGACCCGGCCACCCCCAGACACACCGCACCTGTCTATCGGGAAACCATTAGAGATGTATTAGGCTGCATAAACGCCATGCAAATTTCAAGTCTTCCCCACTAACAAACGGGACACAATACCTGTGGCAGTGCTATTGTAGTAGCAATGTAATGATGGCGTATGATACGGCAATTTTATTATACATAAATCATTGGTGCTTAATCCAAATTATTCTCCACAGGCACATCAATGTACAGCAGCCGTAGCGAGGCATAAAATGTAATGTGAAAAATTAATTATTTCTTAGATTGGGTGAAACATAAAATGTTAAATTATTAACTTATGTACCACGAAATATATAAAGAAGGTGAATTTAAAAGAAAATGAACGCGTCCGAGATAAATGCTGAAAGCCTAAAGAAAACAAGCATGCACGGCGTCTGGAATAATCGCAAAATAAGCCATTTATCTCAATGAAGGTAATAAATCTAACCAACGTAGAATCTAGTGTGGACAACCATTCCGAGGACGGGCGGTATATCAGTAACTACGCAAATCCTGAAACTAGATCTTTAACCCGGGAGACCATAAAATATCAATTTACTGAAAAAGGAAAATGATGTCCTATTGGAAATTTAATTTCTCGCTTCCTAGAATGAACAGGAAAGAGATGAAAGAACTAACAACTAACATTTTTACGTTGGAAAGGGGTAACAACATTTAACAAATAATGGCAATATTTTGCGAACTCAAAAATAATATGTCACTATTTATAACAGGGTTCCTAATGACAATTTATTCATTAGACGTGTAGAATTATATATTATTCTCCATCAAATATTCTTAACTGTTGATCCTGCTGTATTCTTATACCAGCACCGCGGCGTCCATTATTTCAATGAGATACCTTAATTTCTAATGGCCCTTAACGAGCGAACAATTAAACGAACGTCGAGATAAAAATGCGATTCGGCCGACGGTAGGCATTAATTTTAAAGATACACCAACCAACGTACAATAATAAGTGTATTTTAGAGTACTAAAATATTCGCGAATTTAATTTAAAATTCGATCAAGTTAACTCGCCGATATTCCGTTCTGATTGACTTGATTAAACGTGGGAAATGAGGAATGTAAATTTTATTGACACATCTATTTCGTTAATAGATTCATTAATATTAAGTGGCAAATTTAATTCCATGGGTAAATTAGAAAACTCAATTAACTTTATTAATTGGTTTTCAGACAATCGTTCAGACTTCATTGTACCTGCGTTAATACAATTCAAAGTTATCACGTTTCTTTAAATATTATACGTCATCATTTATTACAGGAACGCTAAATATGCATCAGAAATACGAAATTATAACTCGGCACTCGTTGAAAGATTCATTTCGCACTTTATAATTGAAATTCATCGGGCAATTTTAAAATTCAGTTTAGTCGTAACTACTCTGAATACATTCAACAGGGGACCAGACTAATGAATTAAGTGACAAAGTCACATAGAATTAATAAAATCACAAAGAAATGATTCTTTCTCTATATATCGTGGCGATATACGTTCATTATTTTGAATATTTTACAACAAAAATTATGCAAAACATTTACACTCATACAAGCGAATATTTTAATTATTTAAAAGCTAATCAAATATTCCCAAGAGAAAGAGATACTAAGCATTAATTAGCAAGCCACAAAACAGTGGCCCCAAATTTGCGCATATTATTTTCCGTTTCATGTATGCTCTGAACTACAACTATTAGAGAAAATAATTTATTAAACATAAGAAATACAGAAATCAAGTGATTAAAACGATGTCGTTTTAATTTGTCACACAAACAATATTCACTGCATACATAGATGTGTGACAATTTTTCCAAATTTGTATAGAATCAAAATGGAATATCTCCCATAAGGAAATGTTTCGGAGAATATTATGGACTATATTGGACTATAAAATGTAATCGATTCGTTGATTGCACTTCATTATGAGTTGGCTTGTAAAAATGTCCTAATGACAATGTGCTTGGCGTCAAACACTATTGTGTCTCAATTTAAAGTACAAAAGTTTGCAAAGTAGCACTTTTTTCAAGTTTTTCTATTGACAAATTCCCGCACATTATGAAAACAGTGGATATCAGTTAATATCTTTCCGAATATTGCGACAATAATACGTCGTCTTTAAAATTCCTGCGGAAAAGTCTCTCTCTCTCCTTCCGGCGAGAAATCGCATTACTAAGGCATTTACTTACGTTGTTAAGTTAAGTAAATAACTGATTGAAAGCTATAGAAATTGGCGTTTTACAAAACTGATTCAAAATGAATCAAGAAAATCTGTAGGTCAGATTGAATTAATCAATCAACAAAAAGCTCAGAGTACCATCAATTCTCAAAAACCTATTTGGAATCAGTTTTGCAAGTTTTCCGAAGTTATGAATTACAAATTGGAAAACGACAATTCTAAGCAAGAATTTGCGATTATTTTAAGAAACTGGGCAGTAAATATGCGAAAAATGAACGGCGAAGAATATAAAGACAGTTTGGAACACAACACTTAAAATAATGCAGCAGAAATATTATCATGAGTACAAACAAACCTGCAATCCGTTTACTGATTTTGAATTCCAAACCGCAAGAAATGCAAAAAATGCGAAGAGAAAGGACCTTCAACGTCAACCTGAAAAACGTAAAATGAATGCGGCTGCTTTAAATATCGAGGAATTTAACAAAATGATAGAAAGCTGGGAGGAAGAAACCCCGGAAGGGCTGCTGCTAAAGTTCTTTCTGGTTGCATCTTTGGAACAACTTGCTTGGCGAGGCAACGAGGGAGTATTTTGTTTGACCCAATATTTTAAATTACAGAAGACAAGCGATGGAAGTTTAGATAGGATTGGATACAACCACCCGTTTACAAAACATGTAAAGGCGGTGATCGAAAATGGGCAGATAATAAATGGTTGGTATTCATATTTTTTTTATTTCTCTAATAATTTTTTAACTAATTTAAATTTAAGGATGATACCCAATATAAATCAACCGTCTAAATGTCCTGTGCGATTGTACCACAAATTAATTATTGCCACCGGCCGATTATTTGCCACCCCTTACCTTTTCAAAGTGGAAAGTGGAAGTAGTGTGAATACGAAACAAAGAAAGACAACGATAGTAGTAGATCAACAATTGTTTCTCATATGGTCAAAATTGGGGTCCACGAACAAGAATTAATTAAAATTAGTGAACATAGCAGTGCATCTTCACTTCAGCCATATCTACAACTAAATAAACAACAACATTCAAATATTGTAAACAAAATTAGGTCATAATCGTCAGTAAGCGCCAATGATTCATTTTCAAAGGTCTATTCTTCTGACTAAATTTCTTTTCATGTTTATATCTAAATGTTTGGTTTGAGAATTTGTCTAGATGAATATAACTCAACTTCCCTTTTTTTTGGAAAATTCTGATCATAATATACTCATACTGTGGCTTTAGGCAAAATCACTCGACCTCTTCGGGGTCTCGCGATTGTAGTGAAGTCTTGTCACATTATAATTGAAAATACATAAAAAATTACAGAAGGTATATGCTACCATCCAGCAAGGGAATTTAAAGAAAACTCTTTGCACATGTTAATGTTTCCAATACGTTGCCAATGTCCATTATCGTTATTTGTTTCCTTTCAACGGACTTGGTTGACACTAGAAAAGGGATTCTAGAGAAAAATATGAACATAGGTATGAACAACGAAAATCACTAAGTAATAGAAGCAATGTTATGTGTAGATTGCGAACATTTTGAGCAAATACACTAAGTGTGGGGATATTTTTCAACATAACTGTTTCTTTATTTGATTTAGAAATCAATCATATATTTTTCCAATTTCATTAAATTATTAATTTAAATAAAGAAGATATCCGAAACCCTATCAAATATTTATTGTATTTCCGGTTTAATCGGTAATACATATATTTACTAACGATTCACAGTTGCACGCGATTTCTTTCCATAAAACGATACCAAAGTAATAATGGTATATCATAACTGGAGGTGCAGAATAATCTAATTTCACGGGATATATTTCAAAAACCATAATATTTATTTGGCAGCTTTAAAACCAATAATCTGTTAAACAGATCACAATATAGAAGTTTAGTTGATGCAACAAATAACTAAAACTTATTTCCTGATTACAGTGATCCAATTACTTTCAAAGTTTGTCGATTTCCATGGAATATCCTTATATAATGCCATGTATATCTTGAAAAAAAATATCAATTTACTGTTTGTAGTGACGTACATAGATGGTAGTAACTTTACTTAAAACAAGGAACGAACACCGTTATTTCATAAAATTTATTGAAATCCAAAGTAATCGTTTAAAATACAGTACAGTAAAATAAATTTAGGATCGCAAAGTTGACACTTCATAAACATTTCTAGCGAGAAACTATATTTCGATTGAAAAAATGCAACAACTTTCTTTTAAAAATCCACTGGGAATGGAAATTATGGACAATTTAGTGCACATCGGCTTATGTGTCCTAAGAGGAATATAGCTCAGCTGTTAAGGCGGGTCTCTAGGAGCGCTTGAGAATATCTCGAACCGGAACCGGGCCAGGTGGAAGTCGAAACTTTGATTTATATTGCTTCGAATTTGTTCGACTAGCCGTACTACCAGTGAAACGAAGTAATTTGCTTATTCACTTAAAATACGATTATTTCAGCCGGCAAATCCTTAACCATAATTCGGCTTTAAATTAGATTTTAATCTCGTAGGCGCATTGCCGTTTAAATTATGTGTTTATATTGTATTTATTACTACTCATGGGGCCGCTTGGGAGCTACATTTTCCACGTATAAAATTTATTAATTACGAAATGTTTGTTCGATGCTCATGGCGAATTATTATGCACCGCAATCGCTCTAAAAATACGACGCAGCGGCGCCTAAAAATTGTAAAATTAAAACCATTATTATGTCTTGAAATAAAATTGTAAAGTTAATAGCGTTATACCAGAAGTGAATTGAATCCGAAAGAAATATGGAAAACTGCGACGAAATGTCGACCATTGAATATAAATTCATGTGAATTAAAATTAATCTGCAGAAATCGAAAAATTCGATTGCTGCTATTTCTATAAATCGTGATCAATTTCATGTTATGCTAATACAGTTTCTAGTATCCATTTAAATATCTTTAAAAGCACTAAAACAATAATAAAGATTACGGACGGTCGAGACAGTGAAAATGAAGTTAATATAAAATAAACAGTAATTAAAATATAGAAAAAGAAGAATTGGTTAAAAGTCTTCGCGAGCTACATCAGAGTGGACGAACAACAAAATTCGTGAAATACAAAGAACATCAAGGTAAGCAAATATCTCAATCGGAAGTGATGGTTTACCTTCACCAGCTTTTCTAAATCTCGAAAACTGTACGACTTATCGAAAAAAATATTAGAGATATTGAAATTTTAAACAACTGATTTGAAAAGCTCTGTCGAAAAATGTACCAGTTGCGGACCACTACATTTTTTTTATTCACGTTACAAATAAATTTTAGATATTTTTTTTTGAACATTGTGTTCATTCATTGCATACGAAAAGCACCGCCTTTCCAATGATGTGAATATGGAAATGCAGATGCATGTTGTTATTATAATACAGTTACACAGATATTTTTATGTTATTGTTTTTAGAAATGTAAAAATAAGTTCACTGCAGATACCCGATAGAATATGTTTGCAGACAGACTTATATGCGGGCATATCAATATATTGACAGGCCTGTATGCAGTGAAACCAGCGGCCAACTATTCATGTGAAGAAAATAAATAATGAAGCAGTCAAAGACAGATATACACAGTGGGGTTTCTTTATATTAATATTTTCATTCATTTTCAATTCTAACGTATTATTGGAAAAATTGTAAATAACATTCAATGCATATTAACTGCACCAGGCAGCGATTTTAATATAAAGCACGCATTGGTAAAGTATTAACCGATCCCAGGCTCGTTAGTAGGTAGATATACTCGTACTTCTCATGAGCATGCACGTAATACCAAATAACTAATCAAAATTACCCACATTGTAAAACCTAATCGTATGCAGTTTAAAAAATCTACATAATTTAATAATTACTTAACTTATTTTAGTTTGAAACATTTACGCAATAGCAGTTACAGATACACTGGTTCATTTTCAAATGAATTTTCAAATGAAGACTTTATGGGCTGTAACTTTCGTGTTCTTTTGACCCAGTAAGTTTTACATTTGTGGTTTGTTGCCGCAAATAAAGAGGCCGCATATCTTCCGCGATTTAGAAATATTTACGACGTCTGGCTGCATAAATTATGCAATCACCATGCGACGATATATTTCATTGGCACTTAAAACATGTTTAAATGGCACATAAAACTGTTCACATATTTATTTAAAA
Organism: Geotrupes spiniger; assembly: GCA_959613385.1. Lineage (NCBI taxonomy): Eukaryota > Metazoa > Arthropoda > Insecta > Coleoptera > Geotrupidae > Geotrupes > Geotrupes spiniger. The sequence continues at coordinate 32,404,031 of OY390732.1, forward strand.
AAACAAAATACTTTGCAGCAGTTTGTTCTGTTTTCAAAAGCAAAATGCGTGTTAAATAATAATAGCTTAACTTGTTTATGTCTGGATCTGGACTATAAACGTGGCGACCAAAATTTCATTTTATGAGATTCGTGATACATTTGCGCGACGTGGAACTTTGTTTACGCATTCGATTTTTTATTTCGGATGTTTTGGCAATATTCTCAAGTTTATTCTCTAGATGTTTGAATCAATTTGGTCAAAAACAGATAAAAAAAATCGAAGTATGGTAACTATTGCGCTATTAGGGAGGCGAATAAAATGAAAGTGACAGTGCAGGTGGATTCCAGAGTAGGTAACGCCAGAACAAGACCTACTTTTCTGTTTACGCCGACTACCATGAAGAGCACACAAATAAACAATATCAAAATTAATATTTAAGAATACAAGCCACACACCTTACAAGGGCGTTCGCAGAAATTTTTAATAAATTAAATTATTTTAGTTATTATTAATTAGAAAAACTAAACTAATAAGTAAAATAATTTAATTTCGTCTACCCCATGCGTTTTGATGATTTTGATACTATATCGTTTTAGAAATTATCAACTATATTGTTTATTATGGTAGAGGCTTGCGAATATTTTTTTCATTACAATAAAGTTTGTCATTTTTATGTTATTGTTTCCAGAATTCTTATATTATCTGTGATTTTATTTGTATAATTTGCAGTTTTCTTGGCTGCAAACTAAAATATAATCCTGTTCAAGAGTTATTATGCTAAAGATAGCGCTCAAACTTACGTCTCTTGTACAATGATCAAAAGGTGCTATTGTCACTACTGCTTTAATAACACTAGCGAACAAAATTGCACTTTTTGACCGATGGATGACTTATGCCCTATGACGTTTACTAATTTAACGTCGCTAATTTCAAATATACCCCCACTTGATTCCTAACAGCTCTTGTTTACGAGTTATTGTTGTATAAAAATTTTCTTTCTGGCAGGGTTTATTTGCTGCTAATTTAAAAATTATTAAGTTACGTTACTATAATTTGATATGACATCGTCAAAAAGAGTTTGTGTGAATGATCCAAACCATTTTTGTTTCATTTGCGGAGAGTATATGTTTAAATAATACCGTTTAAATGCGATAGTGTTCGTAAATGAGGCTTACAAAAATTACTTCGGGCACCCGCTGGAAATGAAAGACAAGCCTTGGATTCTTCAAAAGGTATCCAAAATGCGTGGCGAGTTCTACGCTTATGGACAAATAAGAAAAGAAACAGTTTCCGGTACGAAACCGCTATTATCTGAAATGAACCAGTAAACCATGACGACTGCTATTTTTATTTGGTGAACATAATTGGCATTAACCAAAAAATCGAGCCAAATGGGAACATCCTTGCATATGCTCGGCACATAGACGTGTCCTGAGTCCTAAGACTACACCTGAACCTCAAACAGATGCTTCACAGGAGGAGCCAATTTATTTTGAGAAAAAAATTACAGTAGTGACTTTGAATGTGACCTGGAAACGCCAACACCAAACAAGTTGATTTAAACGATCTAATCAGAGATCTGGGGCTGTCGAAGTCTGCTTCCGAAATTTGGCGTCTAGGCTAAAAGAAAGAAACTTAGTAACAAAAGGAACTAAAATTTCCCATTACCGTATAAGAGAACAGAATTTCCGCAAATATGTTGCCGAGGAGGCAGATTTCGTATTTTGTAAAGATGTACCTGGTTTAATGGCTGCAATGGGATTACGAAGTTACCTTTCGACTTAGTAGCGTTTATTCATAGACTCGTCAAATCGGAGACTAAAATTATAAGAAGAATATACAGTTATTGCTCTGGTTTTGGACAAAATTAAATATGTGGAAAACAACTGGATAATATGAGTTGATTTCAAAAACTTTCTTTTAGGCCAACAAGGCGGCTACACAAAGTATCCCTCCTTTCTTATTGGCCTACTCGGGAAGTGCTAGTTCCAGGACAACTAAACGTGATAAACCAACCTTTAGTATCAAGGGATCGTATAATTTAGCCTGCGTTGCATACAAAATTAGGGCATAAGAAATAATTTGTTAAAGGTCTTAACAAAATTGGGAATTGTTTCCTTTTTCTATCAAAAAAGTTAACACATAAGATCGTTAATAAAAGACTCACATTTTACGGACTGAGATTGAGAAAAAGGCATGGAATGAGCTTGTTTGGCTTGCTCATTTTTTGAGAAATTAAAAGACATTGAACAACTAATGAGCCACTTTCCTGCGCTTGGATGTAACATGACCATCAAATTACACTTTCGCCACAACTACCTAGACTATTTTCCCGCTAATCTTGGGGATCTAAGTGAAGAACAGGCCGAGCTATTCATAATTTTAACTTCAATAGTTTGGACGCTAAAACACACAGGCTCACGCACACAGACTCACACACATGGAGACGTCAGATAGTTAGAATAGGTTTAGGGAAAATCAAAAGGTGTATTTTCGTTAACTTCTCGAGTTTTATGATTTAATTCTTTTTCATGCATAAAGTATAGGTAAAAAGGGGTAATTTGACAGTATTAAGTATTTTGAAGCTTCGTATAGTAATTGTTGCTGATACAATTTATCAACTATAAATTTCAAAGACATTTTCTTTAAAATATTTATTGGATATATTGTATTGAAACATATGTATACCCCACGTCATTTTCATAAATGTATACCACAAACGATAGCTTACCTACTCTAGCACAAGATGCATGTCACTATTGTACCGGTTTATATTTCTTTTAAAAATATATGTATGTCCCTCGCGGCACGTAGTTGCCATCAGTAAATTCGCATAACGAATGGTATTATATGTGATATAATATATAAAAGATTTTCAAAAGCGATTTACCAGCAAATCGTACATTTTTGGAAAAACTTTTTAAACATAAATTTTATAATTTCTACATCATTTTCGGTAATCCTATCGTTTTCGAGGTATAAGATATGGAACAAGATGTTATATATTGCTTTAAAAATGGGTAGTTTTTTTCGGGGTCATATGTCATAAGTTGTATAATGCTTGAAAGCTTTGGTTCTAGAGCACACAACCTTTCTAAAACATGTCTTTAATACAAACACGATTGAAATAAAAATAATGTTATCGAAAAGTAGCGTGTAAATGTGAATTTTTACAATGATTTAACACACGCTGAACATATTAGTGGACAAGTCATAAATTTCGGTATTTGTGAGGAGAACGTAAACATTAATTTCTTAAAAAATATTTTTGTCAAAATATTACAAAATGATTGAATTTCATATAAACAAATTGCAGTGGTAATGTTTTAACATTTATGGTAATCTATAAATCAATTTAACAACAGTTTATTACCAGTTAATGGTCGCAAATAGCTTTAACGCAATAGAAATTGTGCACCTTAGCATCACAAAGTAACGGCGAAAGCAATGCATTATTAAGCGCTTGTGTGCAAAAGTATTGTATAAGCAACGCCTCCGGAACGCTAAACCATGCACGCATTGATTCGTTCATTTGATTGGAATTCTTTTCGCAAACAATTTTGCATGCACAGGTGCGCAAAAACCATAAATAGGAGTTTACTGTCAATTTACACCCGTCAGATGAAGCAAGGCACTCGTGCCGTTATACGTAACGTGTTTAGTTGTAAAATCGAATACTTGCAAGATGCATTTAAGTTTGGCATCGTTAAAACACCCTTAATTAGAAATTTACGAGTGAGTGTTCCGGTTAAGCCGTAAAAACGAAATACTGTTTAAGCTCTTCGATCCAAAAGTAATTTAATTTTGCAATCGTGAAATACATAATAGTCAACAACAGTTTAATTACGTTAGTAATTACACGCAGTTAATGCAAAGCAAATATTTCAGGGCAGCAAAATACGCAACCGCCATAGGACATGCATTATGACGTAATACGTCTAGTAACATATCATAAGCATTAAAACTCGAATTTTGAAATAATAATTTGAAACAATGATGGGATCGAACACAGTTTTAAAGATTGTCCTTGTAGTAGTAAAAGAATTAATGTTGATTTTAAGATGGCCTTTGTGTTCATCGACATAGCTAGATTGTAATTACAATGGGCTGATGTGAGTCGATTTATATACACATTTCATAATTTAATTGTACCAGAATTCACTTTTGTGAACATGATCCCAAAACGGATCGACACATTTTATTGTCGCTACAACCTACATGGTTCGGTTCAATTTGCTTTGTAAAAGTTGTACATGGGTAAATAACGTGAAACATATAATCAAATTTTGGACATTTCTTTAGAAAATAAAACAGAACAATGAACATTGCTCTTCAAATACACTTCAAGGACAAAAATCATGAAATATCGAACTTGTTAGTCATCTTCATAACTTTCAGATAATATTAATTAACATTTTTAAAATCAGTATCTTGTTAGATACAGATATGGAACATATTATGGCCACACTGCAATATATTTGAATTATGTACAATTAATGGAACATCCTTAAACCAATTCTGTAATAAATATTCTTTATGCATTGCGTTTTGCCATAATAGTATGCAATACTTTAAACTTATATTATTGTGTTTAAGAAAGAGTGCGGTTGGAGACGTTATTGAATTTTCCATTTCATTTTAAATTGCATAGTATAATTAATTTTCTTTCCCTATCGTTCCATTATTAAAATTAATTTCAACGTCTCGAAAGGAAACCAACGGAAATTATCCTGAAATTTTTTTAAAAAATATATCTATGACATCATCATTAAGAAGGAGATAATCTAGTGCAATTATTCTTTTAAACCAATTATGGAAAAAGAACACTCCCATTTGATAAGAACATTTTCGGTGAGTTAAATGAAAAAGTCTGATTAGTTTCAAAAAATGTAAGGTCTAAATATTACTTTCCACTATATACTCAGTGACATATAAACTGCACCACCTAGAAGGGGTGGGAATTTTTGAACCAAATTTGGCCGAAACATTGGACTAGTCTAAGCTAACAATTGATTAAAATTTGATAAAGAAAACACTTCATCTTTTTGATTTTTCTTTAATAATGTGTTTGTCCGCCCCTATTTCTGATACACTCATTGACCCGCCTTGGCATTGATTCCAGCAGGTGATCAATGTCTTCTTGGGGTATGGCATCCCAAGCAGCCTGTACTTCATACCGTAGATCATCTATTGTCAACGATGGGTTCGGTAGATTCGTCAATCTTCTATCCATCATGTCCCATACGTGCTCAATGGGCGACAAATCGGGAGATCTTGGCGACCAAGGCAAAGATTAACGTTGGCCTCTTCAAAGAAGTCAAGAGAATCCCTTGCTACGTGAGGTCGTGCATTATCTTGCTGGAAAAGTGGGTCTTCCAGCCCTCGAAGATATGGAAGAACATGTGGTTCTACCACTTCGTCAATGTAGCGTCGGGCGGCCATACTGCCCCGAATGAAGAGCAAGGGTGACCTACTGCCGTAAGCAATAGCACCCCACACCATCAACCCCACAGTTCGGTGAATATGCCTCGCAATCGAAAAATCAGGATTGCGCTTTTCTCCACGTCTTCGTCTAACAGTCATCCGACCATCATGCATTCCTAAACAAAATCGCGATTCGTCACTAACGACAACTCGATGCGACTCCAAGTTCCATTGAAGTCTTTCCGTGCACCAGGCCAAACGTTCCTGGCGATGTTGAGCAGTGAGGGGTAGCACAAGATGCGGGCGGTAAGACAGCAAGCCAAAGGTTCTTATTCGGCGATAAACTGTTCGCAAGCCTATTGGACGACCTTGTTCACCTAACCATTGTTCAGCTATTGATCTAGTTGTAGAGAATCGGTCTCTCAAGGCCATTAGTCTTAAGCGGAGATCTTGACGTTCATTCGTTCGTCTTTGAGCCCCTTCTCCGACGTTCAACCCCATGTTCAGACCACGCTTGATAAACACGCATTATTGTTGATTGGTGCCGTCCTAAACGGTTGCCGATTTCTCTAAACGAAAAACCTGCTTCTCGTAAACCAACAATCCGCCCTCGGTCAAAGTCACTCAACTGCTGGTAAACTTGAGGTCTCCTTCCTCTAGGCATCGTTAAACACTTGAAACACTTTAAACTAAAGAACGGGATCCGAAAAAGTGGAACAAATTCAAAAAATGACTCGATAATTGCTTGTCTATCACCACATCTAAAAAATGACACAAACGTCAAAAATCCCATGACTACTTGATGATTGGGTTTCAAATTTTAATCGACTATTTCCCTGGACTAGTCCACTATTCCTGCCAAATTTGGTCCAGAAATTCCCACCCCTTCTAGGTGGTGCAGTTTATATGTCACTAGAGTATATGTATGCATATGCACCACAGGTCGTGAAGGCCTTGTGGTCGTGCGACAATTTTGTTCCATTCTTTTTTGTTTTTCTTTCTCTCTTTCCAATTTTGGATCGTCATACTTTTCTGATCTCGGTCTGCACTTTCGAGCCATCCCTTCAATGGCCACCCTTTTCTCCTTCTTTCAATCGCGGTTCTATTAAGGATTATTTTTGGTAATTTATTTCTGGCCATTCCTTCTATATGACCTATCCACCTTAGTCATTGGGCTTTTATGACAGATGTTATCTTTGGTTCTTTGTACAGAATATTTAGTTCCTTATTTGTTCTTGTTCACCAGACGTCTTCTGTGTCTATTGCACCCCATATAGATCTTAGTATTTTCTATCCTATCTATAAGGGCATCCTCCTCTGCTTTATCTAGTGGTCAAGTTTCACATGCATATCTAACGGTTAGCCTTTGACGGGTTTATGAATTCTTATCTTCATTGCTCTTGACGTATTATTTGATTTCATTAGTCTTTTCAGCAATCCATACTTTTTATTACGTTTCGTAATTTTGACTCCTCCTCATGTCCTTTTTCGTTTATCATGACCAATTGTATGAATATCATATTTGCAAATTTCCATCTGCTTACTGTTCGGTTTCGCCCATTCGTTTTTATTAGTTTATTTCTAGTCCGAAAACGTTTGCTTCCTTTTCCAACTTTTTGTGATCCTCTTGAATTCCGCTTTCGTCACTGCTAGGAGTGTAAGATCGTCCCCACATAGTAGACATTGATGCTCGTTATCCCTTTCAGTTTTAATTTACTGCTTTTGATTATGCTTTTCAAAACCAAGTTGAAGAGGATAGAAGAAAGAGGGTCACCTTCCCTCAGGCCATTTCCTACCACAAATTTTGTTGATTTGTGTCCACTCCACAGCATTTTATTTTATGTTTTATTCAGCGTCATAGCCATGAGCCTTACAAGTTTTTCTTGTACATTTGTTCTCTATTTACTCTTTCGTAGACTTGTTTGAAATTAATAAATAGCACCTGCAGAGCTATTTGTATTCGTAGGAGGCTGATTTCGTTGGGAGTAAAAATGTGGTCTTTTACCGATCTCTTTCTCCTAAAATCTGACTGATATTCCTCCAGGACACCTTCTGTAGCATTACTTAATGTTTCCTTAATAAGCTTTAAGTCGTGTCCCGCAATACAATATCTCCGTAGTTTTCGCATAAAGATTTGTCACAGTTTTTATGCAAAGGGCATATCAACGCGGTTGTCCATTCTTTGGGCATTTGCTCTTCCTCCCATACTAGTTTTACAAGCTCATATATTCTTCCACTTAACGTTTAAGTTTAACTCCTCCTGCAACAGCAGACTAACAAGTCGTGTTGTTGTCTTTAACCTAGATATCCAGTGGGTGCTTCGAAGTGTACTGCACATCAGCAATATATTTTTTAATGACATTGCAATACCGACTCAAGCGCAATAATCAGAATGTGTCGAGTAAAAGGGAACTTGACCTTTGAATTCAATGATGGTTTGTCTGGTAAAGTGTGCCCGTTCTATGGCAAGGCTGAATTTCAATTCTTATTGTCGTTTGCAATAGCTCATAGGCATTTGAATTCTATAATTCAAGAAGATTTTCCCTTTCTATGCTTGTGTGATATATTCAAGCCTATACCATTTTCTTTTATGGTGATATTTTTTCTAGTTTTGAAAGTATTTGAGGCAGATTTTGTTAAATAAATGTAATTTGTGCCTTGCTTGTATGGTGACTTTACTTTCTTATACTTTATGTATAAGTATAGTAATTATGAAAAACTCGAGTTTTTAAGGGATATAAACATTTTAACATTTTGAGGTCTCTTTAATCGATTGTGACTATTTGTGGAATGACGTCTGTTTGTCTGTTAAAGCTGGAGATATGAAACTTTAACCTTAAGATTTGTATATACCAAGAAAACGTCATATTTTGAAAGCTATATCTCAACTGGAAGTGATGGTTTACTCTTATCACATTTTACTCGAAAACGCGTCATTTAATCGAAAAAATATTTTTTACAAGATATTGATATTTTAACTCTTTAACTAGGGCGACGTCAATAGACGATCATACCTAACTTTCATGAGACACGGGTGTGGTCAATAAGCGATTTGAGCATGTGCTACGTTCCGGGGAACGTTTATTGACGATTATATAGTTTTTTTTTGCAATTTCTTGTCTGGGCTTTGGCTACAGACATATATTTATTTATTTTATCATATAAAGCGTTGATTTTAGAGGTGATCAATGATAATTCTTATAAAAATATACGCGCTTTATTTGACGTAGTACGAAAGGTGTAAGAAAACGAAAATTAGTAGCAACATGGTGTAATGAATGTAAAGTAGGACTTTGTATTGGTGAATGCTATAAAATAAATCATAGATGAAAATTTTTTTGAAAATTTTGAAATTTTTAAAAATGTTCGCCAAATGTTGAAATTGTTTTAGTAGTGGTATGATAATTATATTATGTTATATTATCTATATTATCTTCCATTTATGTCGAAATCACTGATTACACTCAAATACGTCCATAATGGGCATGCAGTGCGATGTATGATGCTCTTTATTGTTATGATCCTGATCAGATTTATACTGATATTTTTTTCAATAAAATAAATATTTGCTTCTTATATACTTACTTAATGTTTTTATTACTATTACTTACCGATTTTTTTCGCGTTTGGGCAGTCAGCTTTATGAATATATTCCCGTAGTTAAAGGGTTAAACGATTTTTATTTGAAAAGCTCTTTCGACAAATGGAGCGTAAGTAACTATAAAAAAGTTGCAGATTTCTTCTTCTTGCATTAACATATGTGCCACATTAGAAGAGACATCGCATAATAACACTTTGCTTTTTCCTGGACTTTTATCATTTTTTAGGTCTCGTCCCTTCTGGCATTGTAATCTGTGTTTTCTTGCTCTTCCTTATTTTCCGTATTTAGGATTTCATCAAAGCGTTCCTTCCATTTTGCTATTATTTGCATTGGTTCACTTAGTAAGACTCCGTTTTTAAAATACATATTTCTGCTATGGTAACCTTTCCCTGTCTGATATTTCTTAGTAAAATCTTCGTACTTTCTGATTCTGACATTTTTCGTCGATGCTTGCCGTATTTTCTCCTATTTTCTTCATATATATGCCCTTCGATTGTTTTATTATGTTCTTATATTTTTCTCTGTTTCCTACTGTCCTATTATTCAGTAATTTTTGTCTTATTTTCTTTTTCATTTTAGATAATCACTTAATAGATCCTTTCATCTTTGATTGCAATTTAACTGATAATGCATAGTTGGAGCTACTAATCAACGAAATAATGCGTGCCCTGAGACAAATTATTAAACTTGAATACAAGAAAAATGTCTAGTTCCAACAGGACGCATGTCCTGCCCATAATACTTATCATGTACGACATTTTTGAGCGACAATTTTAAGGAGAGAGTTATTTCAAATAATGCCCCAGTACAATGGGGTGCTAGATCACACGACGCTGCTCCCCTTGACTTTTATTTGTGGGGTGCCACTAAAAACCAAATATTTCATTTTGAATCACCAGACAATCGGAAAATTTTTGAACAAAAATTGCTAAGACCATTAAACTAAAATACACTACGTAGAGTTTATAACTCTATTAATACAAGGTGCCAAAAGTGTGTGGAGTAGAATAGTCGCCATATTGAACCGTTTGATTAAGTGAATCTGAACATTTTATTTCGTAATTGCCGAATGACAGTTCTTATTTCGAAAATAGTGTACCTTACATTGTACCTAATATATTGGATCATTTGGTACAATGTTTATACTGCATAAATAATATAAATAGAACATCAAACGCCAAAACCAAATATATATATCTACTAAAAAACTCACAGGCAAGGAAATGATCGGTATAAGTTAGCATTAGAAAAATTGTGTTGGGAATCAGTGTATAGTGCGAAGTCGTTTCCTGATACTTTCGACGAATTTTAGACCGACATCATGTGGATTGTTGGCATTTACTGTCCATTTTGAATAATAATAGAAACACAGTACGACCACATTGGCTCAATTAAATTCAGTGATTGAGTTAATGAAGAAATTTTTTGGGGTATGCGGAATATCGATCATGATGAAGTCACTCAACTTTACAGACATACATGTGAAGGGCATAAAACTCTGGTAGCATCAAGTTCAATTATTACAAAAGTATTATAGACTCAACAAATAAGACGGTCGCTGAACAAATATGCCTTAGATAGCCACTACTGTGAGTTGATGAAAGTTTACAATTTATTTGGAACCCATTTTTCTACAACAGCGTCCTCAATGTTACACAGTAATTACAAAATATTGTCACAATCGTGACTTGAACTTGACAAAGTTCGCCATTCTAGGACTTTCTTGCCTGTAGATAGGAATGAGCACAAGTCGATTATTATGAGTTTGAAAAATACTAAAGGCACTTGTCCAGGCGCAATGCCGGTCAAATTGATCAAATGTATGCGAACAAATTTTAGATCCGCTGCCGTACCTCATAAATTTTTCATTAAATTCTCGAGGGATGCTTTCCTGACTCATTAAATTTGGCTTCAGTTATACCAATTTTTAAGAAGAGAAACAGATCGGATGCCAACAACAACAGGTCGGTTTCAATACCCAGTGACTCCCCAAGTTATTTGAACGTGTAATTTGAAGTTGTTTACTAAGCTATGCTAGTCAGTTTAAGTTGATTGCGCACCGTCCGCATGAATTTCGCGCAGGGAAATTTAGATAGAAATAGAAGTGCGGAGCAGGTCTCTTGTTTGTCCACCCGATAGAAACTTTATGTTATACAAGTCTTGGAATTCGGGGATGTGTATGTGATTGGTTTTCTGATGGGGAGGCGATTGTACGTTGTGCGGAGGAGCCAGGTCAGAAATGTTCAATGTGGATATGGGGGTCCCTCAGGGTTCGACTCTGGGGACTATTTTGTTTTTAATTTTTATTTACAAAATATGTTAAAAATTGCGAGATAATCAAGTTCGATGATGACACTGATGTGGTTGTATATGTTTTTATAAGAATAGACTACCCGTATATCTGTGTCATAATTTGTCCATTGCCAATGTTGTGAAATATCTGGGTATCCTTGTTGGCGGCTGAAGATTATCTTAGTCATCACACATCCAGCAAGCTGGCAATAAAATTAACAAAACTTATTATGCAATTGTAAAATTACGTCTATCGCATGCATCTATATTTATAAATGTGCTATTTGTGTGTGTGTGCTCTCTTAAAAAAACACCTCGATTTGTTTGATAAAAATAGTGTTAGTCATAGTTACGATACCAGCCATTGTAACGACTTGAGGTATGAAGGATAATACTTGTCTGTTTGTTTTGGATGTATTTAAATACAAGCTGAAGTACTATTTATTGGAGTAATGTTTTTATGACGAGCGTGATTTTATATGAAATTATTAAAATTGTGTGTTGTACATTATTCTTATTATTTATATTATTCTATCACCCAAAATTGTCTTAAAAAGGTGTCTGAACAATATAAAAGTTTAAAAAAGCTTAAAATCGCCAAATATTGCTTTGTTTTTCAAAATATCTCAAAATTGTAAAAAGTTCGAATGAATTTGAAATGAGATTTATTGCGAGCATTGAATTCTACAAAACATTCCCCAATATAACCGTTGCTTTATCTCTTCTAATAACCGACATACCAATGGTGAGCATCGAAATGTAGACACACTGTATAGCAACATATAGATTATACGCATTCCGCCACTCCGAGACAAAGCACCTTTTAGAGTTGTAAATTGAGCACACACATCCATATCGCGACCGTGTTAAAATTCAAACCAAACAAGCCGACAACATAAAATTACTATTCAATATAAATAAATGCACATTTATTGCATATTCTATCCCATATGGGAGTTCGATATGTGCACATACATGCATTTGTGGTGTTCTATTATCATATACACACATCCCTACGGAAAATTCGAAAATTTATGTTCATTTATTCGCAAACAAACCGCTTAATTTGTCTACTTTTTGATTACGGTATTAAAACAAAAATGTACACTATTTTAATTATTAATTAATGTCATATTGTAAAACTAATATTGGGAGAGGGATAAAATGACAACGCAGTAATTTGTGTGTTATGAATATTTCATAAAACCATCATGCATGTAAATTACAATTCCAAGATTTTATATTTGGTACACGATTAACCTATATATGTAAAAATGGCTACTCGACCACCATATCTACTTTTTTAGAATTTTCCATTTAAATTAAGTTTGTAATGGTTATAATGGTAATGGATCAAATACCACTATACCGTCCCTGTTATCATGCAAGCAATACTAAATACTAATTATTAAAAACGACTTCAAAATATCGCAGTTTAACTTGTTGTATTTCCTTTATATCGACAACCCTGGTGATATTCAAGAACTAATGCAAATTTTCTCACATTATTCATGTTTTCTGAATACCCCAATTTAATGTCGCGCAACCCAATTCCATCTACCTCGATACGATCACTTCAGGCATCGAGTGCGTCGGTGATTTTTTGTTTTCTCATTTATTATTCACAAAATTAAATTTTATGAAGATTGGTAGCTGGGCAGGTGGTAATTAGATGAGATAAATGTCAAAATTAAGTTCACAAATCACATAATTTCCTGCACGTTGAATATTAATTTATTCCCAATTAGTGCATTAATTTTGTATCTTGGACATATTTTTGTGGTTCCAATTATATTCGTAACTTAATATTCCAACGACCTCTATCAGGCATTTTTAAATTAATTTACATACGTTGGATCGCATTTCTTTGCACAGTGTTCGTCGAAAAAGTTCCCGTTTTGCATATTATACAGATAAATCACGTCTTCATTAATAGAACACGTTTTTTTTTTCATTTGTTCAGGCGTTATGTATTTTAGAAAAATCGCTTGGACGTTCGAAACGCCAAAAACAAATTTATATTTATTGATTTCTTTAAAACAATAATAAATTGAGACTGTGGTTGTAAATATGGCAAATTATAAACATAAAACAAACAAATTAAAAAACCGTAACAAATTTGATCTTTTACAAATCTAAATTTGAATTTTGTTTCAATAAAAAATAAATGTTAAACTTAGTATTTCCTTCACTACATCACCAGCAGGCTAACATTGTGTTTTTAGATTTTATTGAAGATGACAATATAGTTGATTAGAAATGTGTATTTAGATTTATTAAATATTAAGTGAGATACGGTTTTTTAATTTACAGATTTCATGGTTATAAGTTAATTCTTTAAAACCTTCAAATATTGGCACATGTTATTTACAGTGCATACTTATTTTATGAAAGAAAATCCCTTGATGTCAATAAATATTGATACAATGTGGATACTGCAGATGATATGATTTCATACACCAGTAGAATTCAGAACGACTGCCTCGAATATCTCAAAACATAAAAGTGAAAAATGATAAAATAAATAACCGCGAGCGATAGATAAAATTATCCTTAAAGGAATAAAACACTCCGATAAATTTTCAGTGGTGTTACCTAAGCTTTATGATGTTAGAATGCCCTTAAATCTTGTAAATTCGAATGCATGGGTGACATGACCTGGAACGAGTTCCCCGGGGGTGTGATCCATCAATTAAGGGCGGCTGTGGGACCGTCGCACGGACGACGGTCTCTGCCGATCTGTCACCTGCAAGGCTAAACCGACCGCACTCAGACAGTTCACCCGTCACGCTAATTATCCTTGCAAGCTAGAAATGAAAAATTGCTGCATTTGCACCATGCAGATAAAACCAAATAAGGTCGCTCGTGTTCGTATTGGCGGATGAATTGATTTTACTCCGCTGTTCCGTCCCTTTTATAAAATTGTCTCAATTAGCAAATGTGCTCGGTAGTTCACGTGGGGAATGATTAAGTGAGGCATGTGGTTTTAATATTAATGAATTCCTTATTCGCGTATAGCAAAAACACTTGACGTTTAATTTTTTTCGAATTTCCCCCGCTAGGTACTGTGTCATACTTCCACATTAATTATGGTGATAAAATCAATGTTTTCTCAACGGTATCATTACGATAGTAGACTCGCGTCGTTAGTAATTGCAACCCCAACAAGGAAGAAACTTGCCTAAAATATATTAAAGCAATAAATACATTTTTCAGAAAAACAATTCAGTGTAAATAAATAGAAATAGCAATGAAAGCATGGCCAAGAATGAACAAGATTTGAATAAAACAATAATATTTTCTTGAGATACTTGATCCAAGCTGACTGAACATGATGTCCCTGTCAGTCGTTATAGAACTGAATGCACGATTAGCCCCATTACTACTTTTGGGATGGACCTTGTAAACGACAGATTTTAATCGCTTAATCACAGGTACGTGACATAAACTAAAGGAATTGCACATCTTCCTGGATGTCACTGGCAGCGATGTTTCCGTATGTATAACGCAATAGTCGTGGATAAAATGAAAAACACATCGAGTAGTAAAAAGAATATTATGCTACATACTTTACAGGATTTTTCCAATTCGAATATAAAGTGTAAATAACAAAAATTTTGAGTTTTACTTGCAATTAGCTTGTTAAAAATATTGACATTTCGTAACTGGGTTGTTTTATCACGTATTCTATAAAAAAAACTTTACGCAACTGGAATGCCATCAAAATGTTCACATGTTGCAAGTTCGAAAAAATATTTATTAATTCAATTTACATAATTGTGCTTAGAAGCGAAATTTAAGGACTAAAAATGAAATCCAAGATAAGTTGAAAAGCTGAAACCAAAAGCTAATGGTATTAATAGAAAATAGTAACCTGGGAACAGAAACAGTTAAAAATTAAAAATGTGAGCAGTGAAGAAAAAATTAAGTGCAATAAAACTAAAGTTAGATACAAAAATACAAAATAAATGACCTCGAAGGTGAAAGCCTGGAAAAGTACTACCGGGCTTCAACACATACACTAAGGAAGGACTACTACGAATCCAGAATTAAGAATATAATAAACAGCACACCATTGGTCATATCGAGTGACGCTGACAACGAGTTCATAAGAAAATGGAATATAAACGTCTAGTGGGAAAGGAAGAACTATCCATGATTAATGTTGTGGGAATTACAGAAACCAAGATGAAAAACAGAGGTATTAAACTAATGAAGGAACACCTACTAGTAGTATGCTTAATACATAAGGAGTGGAAAGAGAAGATTACAAATTTGAAACATGTGAAAATATTAAGGATATGATTGAAAATTAATGGTAGGACAGAGGAGACTGTATGGACAAAATGATAGTATGCAAATGGAAAAAGAGAGAAAAAGGGCGCATTAATAACTGTACGAGACCTTAAAAGTTGCTAAAATTCTACATGGAAAACGTTCTAAGAATTACAAATATTAGATTTAAACATATGGATATTCATAAATACGCACGAAAACTCCAAGTTAAAGAGGACTATGTATGTAGACTATGTATTGATTTATAAAAACTACATATTAAAAAGTAACAGATAATACTATAATAATAGTAACAGTAACACTAGATACGTGGCCTCATAATTGCAAACAAACAACCTGATGGAATAATGATGTGAAGTCACAATCACAAAAAACATGCAGGGGTCCGCATTGAATTTTCTTATACTTAGAAATTTCTAGTAAACAGGTGCAGTCGAAAAAGGGTTCTTTTTTCCATCTTGAAAACGGCACGAGTTATCGAAAAATTTGTTCTTATAAAAGTTAACGATATTGAAATTTTAAATAACTTTTCTTAAACGTTCTTTCGATCACGTCCTGTTGAGATATTGCTTTCAAAATGTGAGGTTTTCTTCCTCGCTATATACAAATCTTAAGTGTAAAAGTTTAAAATGTCAAAATTTTAACTTCAATAGCTCGCGCGCGCACAAAAAATAGCATGTATATTTCAATGTATTTACCAACACTAACACATGTACTTTGGATAAACAGCAGAGAGGAAGATTGCAGACTAGCGAAATGAAGATTCAATGAAGAATGTTACACCATTACTAGATAAAATAGGCAATGAAAAAACAAGGAGAAGACTGGCTTTGAGATCTATCCAGCAAAGAAAAAAAGATTTAAGTTGCGCTTAAGGTTTGGGAAAAGATGGAGACGCAGAAAGCTGTGGAAAAAGGAACTAGAAGAAACGTAATGCAAGTCCATACCTCAACACTGGCGTGAGAAGAACTTATGCAATTTTCGAAACATTATCTTCTTTTTTCTTTTTGATGATGTACTCGCATCTCTAGTTGCGATATTAATAGTTTCCCAATCGCGTCGGCTCGCTGTTTTTATCTGTGACACAAAACCAAACGCTAGATTATAAAATTCTACGATTTGTTGTCACACATCGCCTGTACCGTTTCCATACAGTATATATCCAATAAATTTGTGACGTACTTTTTTACTATTATTACGACATCGTTATACAAAATGTTCGTTCTTCCAGAATACTCTTTTAAACGTAAATACTAAAATCTGTTTTGTAGATCTGCCAATTTTAACTGTGTGATCGGAACAATATTGTCGCAGGAATTACCCCCAGAATTTTGAAAAATAGAAATCTAGCGAAAGCAATAAAAATATCGCAGCCAAAAATGGAGAGCGCACATCCTAAGACATCAACCACACAAAATCACAATCAATACCTTCATATGGAATTTATGACGTACTACGAACATAAAGTACGGTAACAACATTTACAGCCTGCGTCTTTATTTCTTCGTGCCGATAACATTCATAGAATCAACGGAACTTTTTAAACTACATATTCCGATATTAAACGATTAAATAGATGTTTCGTTGTTACGGCAATATGGGTAATATACATGCATTACTAGCGATTCGAAAGTTAAACTTAGAAATAGGTGGTTGTTAGCGGAACTTAGAACGCAATCTTCTCGAACTAAAACTTTTAACTATCATAATGAAGTAGAAGGTATAGAGATATTCTAACGTTACGTACTTTCATAATTATAAACTATATAGGACTACGCAATAAAACTCATACGAAGTCGTATTTTAGTTACAGTTTGAACAAGGTGTACTGCAAAAATATTATAATTCGTAGAGCACGCCATACTACTCTCCTACTAATATAACAATAATCCTTTTTAACGTTAATGTTAGTTACTCATTATGACGAAAAATATAACTTTTTCAGGAAAACTGCTCATTTATTAAGTTTTGAAAATTATCACTCTAGCATAAAAAATATATATTAACGCATTTATAACATAAATATAAAACTACACGCAACGCAATAATTATTAATTAATATTCGTAATCAAAAGTTTCAAAACTTAGAAATACGAAAACAAAAGATTCATTAATTCGTTTACATCGCAGGAACAGATTGACAGAAACCTAATTCAGACAAGAAACAAGCCCCCAAAAGGGAAAACAAGGCCGCAAATAGCAACCGACATATAAAACAAATAATAAATCCGTAATTAAATTATTCATTGAAATTAGCAAGCAACTGAAGCAGACGTAACAAGGCAGAAGACAACGCAACGGCGCAGGATAATTGCTTGCTTTATCCAATTTGAGAATCTAAACTTGTGGTTTGCGTCAAACATTGTTAAACACTCGAATCCGCATCTCCTTCGCTTAGGCTAGGATAAAGAGAAATAAGTATATGCATGTGCAAGGATTAGAAGGAACTAAGGGATCACTTCGAAAATTTGCACTCGCGCTAAGTTCAAAGTATTTCGTAAACTTAAATATAAACACACATTTTCGACTAATCTTACATATAAACAAAAACAGAAAGTTTGTGAATGGACATATTCACCAAACGCAAATTTTAAGAAACTGTAAAATATCTCCCGAAAAGAACCTCAAAGTTGTTAATCCTTTCCACTGATAATTTCCGGAGAACTTTTTTTAATATGTTGCAGATTAAAAATTTATCGAGAACCGACGAACTTTTTAATTAAAATATTGAGAGAATAGGTTTAAAGATAAGTTCGGATTTTTATACTGATCCACATCAAAGCAGGACATACTAGCGTAGCCTTTTTAAAATTTGAATAAGCCATTTAAACACTCACCTTTAACCCGATCGTTATGGGGAAATCTGCCTGTGGGCTGATCGCAGGTAGCGGTTGAATAACCGGAACAATTGGCAATGGACAGGACATCATATTGTCAGCCTGAAAATATAAAAATTACTATGATATTATAACGGATTAAAAAAATAGCAATGAATGTCAATGAGCATTAATAATATATTATTATCATTATTCTCTGGGAACAAGAAGCGACTGAAACTCTATTTTAGAAGATATATAATACAGTTCGATATTATTTGCAATAAAAATACTTGGGTGTCTTAATTATAGATCATCGAAGTAAGATTCCTGAAACCGTTACACGTCAAGCTGAAACGAAAAACGGTCATGGAATCAAAGTTAATTTTATACTCACGTGGACGTGGACGTGATTGGCATGCAAACTGAATAATCAAAACGTGCCATGATGTATCAATCTAATGCTCAATGCCATTCACAATAAATAAATTTTGACCCTTTAGTGTAAATTCGAATTTCTTACGAAGCAAATAAATTTACAATATGGGTTTGAAGATAAATTAAATCATCACAAATAATAATAATAATTACATAATAAATACTTGACGTACGTATCTAATTATATACAGAGTGTTACATTGGCGGAGGCAACAAAGATAATTCCCGTCTTTTTTTTCTAAATGAAAAAAAAAACAAGCTCAATGTTAAATACTTGAATTCTATTATTTTTGTATACTTGTACAAATTACACTGTCCAACAAAAAGAAATAAATTGTCTGTTTCCTGTGATTTTTTGTGTTTCTATCTCAATTTGACACGTATTTTTGACATATGTCAACAATTTTTTTTCTAACAGCTTTTGTTTCTGAGTTATAGCTAAATACCCACATTTACTACTTTTTCTTACATTTTAATTTTTTGTTGGACACCAAAGAAACATTTTGGTGACGAATGTTGACCAATTTTCTTTCACACAAGTTTGCAGGAATAAGTACAGAAAAATTAAAAGCCGGTACTTTTTGATGGGCCACAGATTAGGCAACTCGTGAAAGATCCTAATTTTGTCAAATCAATTACTGAAGTCGAATCCAAAGCTTGGAACTCATTTGTTTTGGTTATGAATAATTTCCTAGGTAACAAGAAATCTGACGACCATGTCGAACTTGTTAAGTATAGGTTTTCGAACTTGCTAGAGCTAGGGTGCAACATGAGGGTAAAAATCCACTTCCTGCACTCGCATTTATACCGATTTCAAAAAAAATCTGGGCGATTTTAGGGAAGAGCAGGGTGAAAGCAGGTGAGATGCACATATAATGGCAGACTCTTGCTGGAGTTTGCAACGATCTATCTAAAGTCGGTCATTCAACGAAATCTTAAAAAAGATAATTCGATAGTGTTCAATAGAAATTTTGTCAACATATGTATTAATTTTCTTGTATTTTTTAGTCAAAATAGTAAAACTGTATATTTCAAAAAGTAAAACTGTTAGCAATCTCCCAGTATTTTTTTTATAGTTAGGGCTATAGAAATACCCAATAACAGTCAAAAAAATTAAGGAAACAAATATTGTGTTGACCAGTGTTATTTATTCAATTCAGTTACGTTTAGCAGATAACTTTCAACGTTGCAGTCCATGACCAAGGCCGAGTTGTTTGCGAACTGAACAATTAGACAGACCATCAAGTATTGTGCTTTAAGAAAACTTACAGGGAATTTTGCTGTAAAATAATTAGGGAAGCCAATATTTGAATGTCTCGAAATTAACATGGAATTTCATATGTAACGTCTCCCTGTATACAGTTCTCTCAAATACACTCATTAAATAGGAGAACTTCGAAACTAGTTTCCCAAACCATATTTTAATCCACTGCTAGAAATATATTTATATACAGATTTTTCATAGATGACATCTTCCCGATATCATCAACTATGTGGTGGCTAGATGATCAAGCTCTATTATAGGTACATATTAAAACTGCTTCTGCTTTTGACATGAATGAATTTGTTTGGTGTCATGTTTATGGGTGTTTGGTAATCTGGAAATTCATCTAAGTATAAGACAGTTCAGTGCGGACCAGTAAAGATGTCAATACGACAATAGCCAGAATAGGTTCGCGGAAGGTAAAAACGTGTATTTCTGTTAAAATATCGTATACGAAAATATAGTACTATACTTTCTTATACATAAACCATATTATTTCTCAACTATAACTTAACTCGAGGTAAGAAAGAAAATATTATTTACATTTCAAAGCATTGTTATAAAATCAGAAAAATACATTACGTTTATCGTCGTATATGGATAACCATGCAGGGTTAAAAAAATTAAAACTTGATTGTTTTTACGTTATATGATTGGTAATAAAGTGGCAAATTTTTTGTTAATCAACATTATTTTGTTCGTCGCATTTCTAATTCATGAGAGTCTTAAACAAAATAAATAGACATGAGAGTAGTAAATTATATCAAAATAACAAAAATTTTAAAGGAAAAATTAGAGACGTCGAATGGGTAAAAGTACAAAAATATTTCATTGACGAATCAGTAGCATATACCCTCCCCCCAGCTATGTCCACTTCTATTTTTATCTAATCTTATTTTTATTGCAATTAGGACTACGTCATGCTAAATGCTTTCATATGTATTAGCGACATCTACAAGTTCTGAAAGACTCGTAGGTTTAGGTGTATGGCGCTTCACTAATATTGTCAGCTCAAATGTGCTCTATGGGATTGAGGTGTGAACTTTTCCTCATTTACCCAATTGACAGGTCTAATACAGCTGTAGCAGCGGTCAACCAGAGGTTAAATTCATTCGTCGAATTTATAACGCACAAATAAATGACGTAACACGATATTCTACAATGTTCTCCTGATACAGATTCTTGGCAGATTTCTGATGAGCAAGATGTCACATCGTACGGGCATCAAAACAGATTCTCCACCCCAGAGCTTCTATTAAATAAATTAAATAAAAACGGTCATAGCTTCTGACAAGCCGCAACTTTCTGTGGACAGCATTAGGATTCGGACAGAATTTACATCGGTTTCTCTTGTTTCTGTATATCATTTTAGTTCATTCTCATTCTCGGCTTCCTATCCTCCAGCGCAAACTTTTCAAGATAAAACCGAAAAGTGTGTTATGAGGCAAGCCTAGGAAAGGTTACAGGGATTGTCGTTTCGCACAATAAGTGTCACGTATTGGTTTGCTAGCCAAATTTGAGTGCCTT
Organism: Geotrupes spiniger; assembly: GCA_959613385.1. Taxonomy (NCBI): domain Eukaryota; kingdom Metazoa; phylum Arthropoda; class Insecta; order Coleoptera; family Geotrupidae; genus Geotrupes; species Geotrupes spiniger. The sequence continues at coordinate 32,425,671 of OY390732.1, forward strand.
GCATAATAACACGACACAATGTTTGGCCGCAACATACTATCATCCCAGTATGTTGTTCTACAATAAAACTAACCAATTACGTAAGACAATTATCGATCTACATTTGGATATCCAGTACTCCACCTTTACTAGAGCCACATATGACATGGATACACCCCTTGCGGAAATGGCACATCATACCAAATTTGCCTATTTGTTTATATTTAACAATAATAGGGACCTCTGCAATATTAGCAATAACATAGTGAAGCAGATATACGGCGAAACGTGGTGTAGGGTCAAGGTGGGAAACGAGACGTTAGACGTTAAAAAGTGTTAGCACGAGGAGAGGTGTCATAGGGAGTTGCTCACTGAGCCCACAAAGGTAATAACAGGAGAAGAAGTGAAGGCAAACATGTGGAGAGGGAGATAGTAGAGAGGCGGAAGTAGGTAGAAGCGCAGGAAATGGAAGTAAAATTGAATATGAGAAGTACAACGTAAAATACAAAAGAATTAAAGCAGACGGGAGGAAGCCAAGATATTTACGGGGAGGGGGATTGATAGAAAAAGAAAAAATGTTGGTATGGTACAGATGTGGAAGTGAGGAGAAGGCCAACAAATATTGTATGGAAGAGAAGGGTTAAGATGAATTGGTTGGCATGACATATCATATTTTACTATGAATATATATCTTTCTTAAAATCCTTTGCGATCATAAATGGTACTGCCTCGTGTTGCCTCCTTTATTCACTTGTGCTGACACGTGTTATTTGTCGGGTTTTCATCGAATGATAACAAAGTTTTCTGTAGCGTTCGAAAACTGGTTATACTGGTGGATAACTGGAGATCTCATTATTTCACAGTATTAGTTATTAGTTCCAATGAACCCATCCAAGGATTCTGTTTTTAATGAATAGATATTTATAGTTAATATGATTGTATTGCCAAATTGTGGAGATCAAATTGCGAAGGAAATAGACAATAATTTGTAGAAAATTGTTATGTGATCATTATGGCAACCTACCTATCGTATGAAACTTGAAAGTTAATAACAGTGTTGTGTGCAAAAATTACATATATTACCTTGTTAAGTAATGAGTGGATCGGCTGATATAACACCAACAATTTCATTACAAATAAATGCTCCAGAAATGCGGCCACATTCAAATTGGAGATTGACGCACCATCTAAAACGTGGCTTACCTTAACAATAATATGTGAGCGAAAGGTTTCTCTATACATGGATAGGTTGAATATATGAGGGGGAGATCATTATTTAGCGTCTCTGATATGTCAGGGACGCTAAATAATGATCTCCCCTACTATGGTAGGCGTTGTGACGTTGAATCAATTTAACACATTAAAGTATTAATCATTTGTTGTTACGTTGCGTTGGTTCAATTGTAGTTTTGTCACTTGTTACCTGTTCAAATAATTTAGAGTTTAAGTAGTCAAGTTTATAGATTTTTCTAAAAATGGAAAAATCAGAGGTTCGTGTAGTTATAAAATACTTGCAAAAGAAAGGGTTGTCGCCAAAAGAAATTCATGAAGACATTGTAGGTGTATTAGGTGAGGGTGCTGTTACCTACCAAGTATTGAAAAATATGTTTCGAGAATTTAAACTGTGAAGACAAACATGTGAACATGCGAAGAGTGCTGGACGACCAGTGACTGTTACTACCCAAGAAAATGTTAATCGTATACACGATTTCGTAATGAGAGATAGATGACTGACCATTCACCGGATAGCTGAAATTGCGAATTTTCCTTACGGTACTACCGAAAATATTTTAACAGGTATTTTGGGGCTAAAAAAGTTGTATGCACTTTCGGTCCCACAAATGTTGACACTTAATGAGAAACGTTCTAGAGCATTGCATTCAGAAGCCAGTTTGGCAAAGTTCTTCCTCGAAGTGGGTTCACCACTTCGGAGTGGCATCGCCGAGGTTCTCCGCCACCCTGCAAATTTCGTGTTTTGCCATCCACTGGTAAATTTATGGCCACAATATTTTGGGTCGCAGACGGAATATGGATGATTTTTTGGAACGTGGACACAATAACAGGCTCCTACTATGGAAACTTAATTTCAAGATTGTGCGATTGCGTCGAGGAAAAAAGACGGGGAAAGTTGAGCAAAGGAATTCTGTTTCATGAAGACAATGCTCTTGTCTACAACAGCCATGTTGCCATAACAGCTATTCTGAACGCAGGATTTGAATTGTTTGAACATACCGCATAATTCACACAGGCCTGGCAACTTGTGATTTCTTATTATTTCTAAAATTAAAAGAATATCTTCGGGGGACCAGATATTATGACGATAATGTGATGACGGCCGTTAACGACTGGTTGGAAGAGCAAATGAAATAATTTTTTTCCAAGGGAATCAAAGGTTTGGTGCATCGACGTTCAGGGAGATTATGTAGCAAAATAAACATTTGATATTTCGTTAATTTGTTTCATTCTCCTCGTATTTATCATGCAGCGACGTAAACATGAAAAACACGATGTACGTGTTGTGTAGTCCCATTAATTTTGGATGTTGTCGTTTTCCTACATCTTTAGGAAGTCTATCAATTACCATCTTCATATTCACAGAACTTCACACCACGTTGAATATACCGTGTCCTCAACTTCTTGAGTGCTTGAAAAATTTTCGTTAGAATAGAATATTTATCTACAATACACATGAACACTAAATTGAATTACAGTTTCCCGAACTAATTGTAATATTTGACAATATTGATACCATTGATTTTATATACGCGAATGCTAAACTCTCAGGTTAGAGAAACCACACATCTGTTTCATCACAGATTCTGCCGAATGCGAGCGGGTCGAACTGTTTAAAATTCATTTGTCACTAGTCAACTTAAGTCCGAAAGTCATAAATGTTAGCTCAGTCGAACAGTAAACGGTGTAGATGGAAAATACTTCTATCTCTCTTGAGCTCGTGGAGATTAGGCGCTACGTAAATTATGTACTCAATTGCTATGTTCCCGACATCAAAGCAATAATCCGAGTTATTATTTTAATCCGTCAACTAGAATTTCAATAATTATGTGATACTTGTTAATCTGCGAACTAAAACTACAAACGGAATTTCTATTAACGCAACGTAAAACAAAACCGTAATTACAGCGCCGTGCTCGGTTACTATGTATGTAGCCGTATTCAAATTCACGTTAAATTTTAATTTGAAACCTATATTCTATCCAAACTGATAATTAAGAATTAGTAAATATCAATATTTTTTTGTCCACGTTATTTTTTTCTTTTTTTGATGACATGAATTTGATTATATTTGCTAAAGCATGTAATTGTTCACCCTAAATTGCAAAATATATAATTCTTTCATATTATGTTGAACATTTTATATTTTTATGGTGACATTTCTTTGACGCAAATCTGTAATGAAGTTGAAGATCATAGCAAACCTCTGTACAATAAATTACAATTGTAAATTTATGTGTTTTAACAAATAGCGACGTTTTTAATGCAATTTCACAAAAATCAGCATTATGTTTGAAAAATATGCAATAATGCAATAATATGCAACTAAGAACGGAGTCACAAACAAACGTTTTTCTAGCTCTCATAGAATAGACGATACATGATGATTTACGTACAACAAATCATATAGTATAAGTTAATTTACAGCCCCATAAATCTTTTAATTACAAATAATTGTGTACGTTGACGGAAAAGTAATCTAATATAATCGACAAGCCGGCGGAAAAGTCATTACAGTTAATTCGTTAAAACAATTTTGAAGGACTTGATAAAAAGTTGAAAGAACATCATTACGAAGGGAACGGCAACTAATAATAACGGCAAGGTATATACGTAGTTATAAACAAAAAAAGCGATAAAAATGCAAATCATTTCAACTTGACAGAATGCAAGCACGAAACTTAATTAAAGAAGTAAAAGAATAACAACATTAATCTTATCGGCAGATTCCATAATTGGATACCGACAATTGAAAAGCTACGTCCAAAGTGTCGGAAACTTTGATTGTCTTTTGTGTGCGTAGGGTATTTTACGATGAATTACTGAAAGCGATGTTGTCGATCATTTATTAAACTTTGAATTATGATGTGAACGATATAAGTTATATATATAAGTGTATACAAGTGTGCCGTACCAGCATAATTTGTATAAAATTGCAAAAAATACAGATTTTTTACCATAAATCATTTTTCGTTTCTCGAGTATTTTAAAAGAATTTGAATGTTTAAATTAATTTAAAAGTTATGCATGTCATCCAGCTAACTACAAGTGGCGCAGAATAAGCTATATGGTTTGAATTCTTCATAACATTTTTAATTATTAATTTTTTTCCAGTATTTTGTGAAGAAGACTTGGGGAATTTAATATGAATAGCTACACAATCGAACAGCGTAGCAAAACAATTGAATATCGCCGTCATTTTAATATGCGGATTGTACCCACAGCGTCAACAATAAATCATTTGGTTGGAAGATTTCGTCAACATGGGTCTGTAAGAATCTTTTCTAGTGCTGCAAGACCACCTACCGTGAACACAGCTGAAAATATTGAACGTGCAGAGGAGAGCGTACAGTATAGTCCCAGAACAATAACAAGGAGACGTTCGACATAGCCTGGGCTATCACGGCGGTCGTTGCAGATAATTCTGAACACATTACACTTGTTCCCATATAAAGTTCAAGTTGAGCAAGAAGTTGACAGACTACCAGCAACGGCTTGACTATATCATTCGTTTCCGTGAAAAACCAGAGGAAAATCCAAACTTTATTCACAATTCAATAATGGGCGATGAATCCCATTTCCTATTGAATGGGTACGTCAACAAGCAAAACTGGAGGATTTGGGCTACGGAGAATCCAAGGGCAGTTCATCAGCCCACTGAAGCGTACTGGTTGGTGCGGTGTATCGTCCGAAAGGATAATTGGCCCCTATTTTTTTGAAAATTAAATTGGTGCTTCAATCTCTGTCAGCGGTGATGAATATCGGACGATGTTGGAAAATTTTGTTAGGCCAGCTGTGGAAAACCACCCAACCTTGTGGTTTCAACAAGATGGAGCCACAGGACATACTGCACGTGTCTCAATGGCTTTGTTAAGGGACATATTCGGCGAACGCATTATTTCACGCACAAGCGATTTTAACTGGCCTCCACGTTCACCGGCTTTAACAACTCCCGACAATTTGCTTTTGGGATATTTGAAAGAAAGAGTGTATGTTACCAAGCCAAGAACCATCTTCCAACTAAAAACAAACATTCGAATTGAAATTATGGCCATTACACCCGTAATTTTGTGAGAAGTTATGGAAAATATGTTACGTGCTCTTTACGTATGTGCGGAGCAGAAAATGGCCACCACTTACACGATATCATTTTTCAAAGCTAATCTAAAGAAATTCCCCAATAATATATTGTATTTAAAAAAAAAATTATAATCGCCTAATTAAAAAAGTTATAAAGAATTCAAACCATATAGCTCACGAACGCTATTGGTACTATTAACTTCTAGCGAACAGTGGTACTAAATCCTCCAATTAATTTTAAAAGCATCCGAATTTTGATCCACTTTCCTCGTATAAATTCTTCATTTACACCCCGGCACCATCATTCATTTTTGAATTACAATTGCCATATATTAGTCATCTTTACATGTTGCCTTCCATTTCTAAATCTTTCCTAATATATTCTTCATATCGGTCTCGATTATTCCTCTTCCATTCACATGTCTAATATTTCTATTTTATTTATATAAAATGTGCTATGGTCTCAGCTTATATACCGAATAATTTTATGTTTCAATATTCTTCAAATTTCACAAATTCATTTATTTTTTTTTTAATTTATGGAAATTAAACTATTAAGAGATTTATGTCGTGGTACTAGTCAACCTTTTTCCACTAAAATTGGGTCAATCTTAGTTCTATAAATGATTAAATTTTAATATTCTTCTAAAATGTTCTAACCTATGGACATCTACCTTGTTTAACTCTATGTGCAGTATTAATGTTTCACAAGAAGGTAAATATTCATAATGCCTGCAAATCTGGTATGATTTTAAGTTTTTTATAGCAATAATAAATGTTCTATAGTCAATTAGACATTGTAGCCCTCTCATATCTAAAATCTAAGAAATAAATATATGTTCTTTCATTCATTTGAAACTCAATAATGATAAACATTACTTTCGTGTATAGAGCAAAAAAAAATATAAACATTTCTATCAAAGCAACTCGCTGTTATGTCGTAAACTAATTTCTTATATTAGCCGGGCATTTAAAATCTATCCTGTTAAAGTTAAATGAAATTTAAATGCCATGAAATTACAATTATCTTTGCAATTAAAAACAATTTAATTTACTTATGTAAATTACCAAAATAAGGAAGGATAATTAAGAAAACGAAAACCGGAAAAATTGTGTAGTAAATTCTCTTTGTTAGTGAAAATTTACGCGCGCCTAAAAGCAGCAACTTGCTAAGTTACTCTTAATACACAGATTGTGGTAATTTCACAATTTAATACTTTTGCAACGACGTCCTGTAAAATAATTAAAAGCATTTACCGTGGAATATAAATGGCCGGGATAAATTGTCGGTGTATAAATGTTGCTGGCGCTGAAAATAATTCAAGTATGACAATTAAGCAGACATCTGGTGAAATCAAAGCAAAGTCAAATTCACGAACAGTTTACGTTGGACACCTGTTGTGAACACCAGATGGCCAATATGCAGAAGTTGCGTTATTTTATATGTAGCATGGCATGCAGCCCAGTAATGAAGTTAATTAATTGCATCAGAGGAATGTACGAAACCATTTTCTAGATGAGCTATATTTCATGTGTACGTAATTATTTTTGATATAATTGTCCGGAGTAATTAAAACAATAATTTAATAGACCAAATAAAATAAATACATGTATACATATAAACAAATTGACATTAAATTAAGTTATATATATATTTTCGATGTAGTGTATTCAAGGGCTGATAAAACTGTAACATTGCTAATGTTAAAATAAACTTTATTGAAGCTGGTACTCGAGATTATTAATCTCATATTTCTAATATTAATGTAACGCATGTTTGCGTATACCTAACACGATCACTTCTAAATTAGGTAACGTTGCTTAAGTTAAAGTAACGTCAGTTACATATGTTATTGAAAATATTTTCTATAATCATAATTAAAAATGTATTTGTGTCAAATAGTTGTCATATACGAACCATGCTGTATCTATCCTGAATACAAGACACCATATAATAATTTTCTGTTTATCACAGAAAAACCGGAGCTACGGTCTCCTACGATTCTCGCTCTTCAAGTTGGGCATTCTAAGCTAATTAGAGAATATTTCACACGCAACATTTCCCACCGTTTTGAATACGAAATTGCTCCGATTATCTGTTTTTTTCTTGTCGTAGGCGATGAAAAATTCTCATGCTGAACCTTATTACCAGAGTTACATCTCGCAAGATTTGATCAAGGAAGTGGGCGTTCACGATAATTCTCCGCTAATGTTTCATAAAGAACGGACATTAAGAATGTTCCCACCGTAAGTTATTGCGCTATCCCTATTAATCTGGTGGGACGGTACGATAGGGTTGAATAACATATCCTTCATGCATCTTCATTAACTGTGTGATCCCGAACAAAATTTAACATCACGTGCGAATTTATCGGCGCTATTTAGACGCAACGTGATGACTAACCTGATACTAAAATACCCATTTCACTGAATCGAAACCTAGGTGCAAAATTCGCACGGTATGCTTAGCGGGCATCGATTTAACAGTGGCCGTAACTGCTTGTTGATAATGATAACTAGGATGCATGTTTTGTCGGCGATGACAATCGTATCGCGGTAGTGAGTACATTTACATCTAAATAGAGCAGGTGTATGACATCAAAACATTGTCCTTTCACGTTCGAGATTTTCACCAAATTGAGCGCAAATATAGCAAACCGTCTACCTAAAATCAAATTGATGTCATTATCAATAAAGGGTTACGCTTACTGACATATTTAGTTTAGTGAGACTTGTGGTTACCTGATTACTCGATATGGCACGAAATATAACTATTGCTATCATTATGTACCTACAAAATATGTCGCTACCAGTTAAGGACATATTGCGTCCGCCATTGTCATATAGGCATTTCGTATGTGCGACGCCAGTGCAAGTGGGTGCTTTTCCCGTGATATCCTTGACAGCTTATTCTGTATTAAATGTATACGGCATAAACAGTAAAAAATACTTATGGTAATAATCATTTATACTGCAAGGTCTATCTTCTATGTTCGTAGAAGTTTCGTAACGCAAAGATATATGGACAATGGTTTCGTGAGTGCCAACAAGTGCGAATTTTAATAATGAAAAGAAGGTAAGCATAAAAATTATATCGAGGTTTGTATGGGAATGACCCCATGGTAAGTTAAGTTGTGATTGATCATCAAATGTATCAGTCACAAAGCAATATCGTATCTAATTTTCCAACCTACATCAAGTGGACAGATAACCACCATTATAACTCCATCAATGCAACAGGTAGTACCAAAATATAACAGCTGCACATATGAAAAAACCTCCAAAAGTGTTGACGCGGTATTAAGACCAACAACGAAAACCAATGACAACTGATAAATTCAAAATATGTGCAACAACTTAAACAGAAAAAAGTTAACACAACCAATCGATTAACTATTCCTCTAATATCTAAGTAATGAAACAGAAGATAAAAGCGATAAAAATATCAGTAAAACAAAAACAGCAAAACCACTTGAATTTTATATTACTTTACACTTGAAACCTAATACAAACTAATTACATATTTGAAGGTAAATGGTCATGAGATAGTTTCAATGTAAATTTGTTTTCCTAGGTATAGAACCAGTCAAATAATAAAAATGTCTAAAAAATATCTAACGCATAGCAGGCTGTTTCATTAATGATTATCCATGGAGTAATTAGAGAATGCTTAGCCAAAATATAATTTAGCCCAACACACATAATGTATTCCTGCAACCCAACCCAGAGAGGTTACATTCAAATGAACAGAAATGAGGAATAATTAAAATATGTCTCAAATCTCAGTAAATACGATAAGTCATCTGGAAACACTTCTAGGATATTGGGCAAAAGGCTATAAAGATAAAGCTCATCGGCTTGCCGAATATCTTCAAGATACAAGGCAACATGGCAACGTATTCTGACCAAACAAGGCAGGGTACTGTCAAATGAAAAGATATAAAAAATAATTAATTTTAAATATAAGTCTAAAACCTCAGTAGATGTGACAACTCCGTTTACATACGGCTCTATGGTTTTGCGCAAAAAGCGACAAGGATTACCTGTTTGTGTCATTATATAATGAAGAAGTTCGAGTAAACCTAAAAAGGCTTTGGTTGTAGACGTAATCACAGCCAAATTAAACACATATTTAATTCTAAAATTGGACCACAGAATATCGCATAAATAATGTTGATTACAAACCCGTTCCAAACCATGGGAATAAACTTCGTCTTCTACGTGCTTTATACACCCGACTTACCAAGTAATGAAGACCTACCATTAAAACCTCAATGGAAGCTGGTTCAAAAAATTGAAAATTAAGCTTAAAGAGTCAATATCATTTCCCCTCATGTCTTATAGTCAACTTCAATCAAACCAATATATCTCTACAAAAAGTAAATTCTTCATTTCTATTCTATATTAAACTGGAAACGTGAGATTTCCAAGTTGTGTCCACTAATGCAGCACCATGTGTATATGTATATATCATGTCAATTTCAAGTTCTTATTAATTAATTCATTCAAAGTTCACTGAGTTGTAAATTTCATCGATAATGTTATTCACCTATACTTTAATACGTTATACCAAATACTTCGGCGACTTATTAATCATCGGGTTTGTTGCAGATCTGGTACTTAGCGCTCGATCTACTAGCACCGTCAAAGAAAAGGAACGATGCACAAGCAACGCCAGTGAAAAATAGATAGGTTCACTTTCTGACGTGGTATTGTGTTCGCGGCAAATTCCAATTCTGCTCGTTTCGCGCCTCCCTCATAAAACAGCTGTTAAGAACGCAGAATTTATTCCACACATTTTATGTACTTGTTGGCGAATGAAATAAATTATCTCGTGTATAACACCAACTTTTTTTATCGCAGACCGTAAACCGTTTAAACCAGGGTTATCTACATTTGTCTCTCTATTAAATCACTGCAAGGAATAAGCTAGTACAAACTGTTTTGTAGAACTACTGGCTTTAAAATAAATTAAACCAAACGTCAAATTAAATGTTCAAATAAATTCCAATCATCCCTACTAATAAGTGTTGCCATCCTCTTCCCCAATGCGTAACCGCCTACATCGTTACCTGTGAATCGATATGGAACTAGCCTTCGACGAACGGTATATTAACGCAAGCTGAAGTTTTCCGACTTGAACTAGGTATGTAAATATTATAAATTTTAAATTAATTGCAACAGAAACTTGGTTGGCTCTGTCGGAATTAAGACTTAAAATTAAAATAAGCAAAATTGCACACACAAGAAATCTGCGTGAGAAAAATAATTCCAAATGATAAGGCGCCTTTTTCCCTGTTATAATTTACAATTTTAATGCAACAGTTGTTTCGAGTGACCATGCCTTAAAAATTTTATGTAACCAGTTTTTCTATTACATCCACAGAAGGACCTATACTAGATTTTTTCATCATCGATTTACGGCGCGATTTTGTAGAAATACATGTTTTCAAAGTTTGTTTACATTCGGTAACGGGCATACAAGTGTGCACAGTTTTGTGTCACCAATCGGGCTGAGTAGGGAACTTTGTCGATAACGGAGATAAGCAAGGACACATATGCACGTGGGCAGTCTTCACCAGAAAGGGTGCATTATCAAAATGTGAACATGGAGTTGTGTAACTTCGCGTATTTTTGTGACTTGTGTTAAATGTCGATGCATATATTAAGCAGCATGAGAGTTGATATGATATGATTTTCTATATTTTATTTATGTATTGTGTAGTGTACCTATTCTATTCTATTCATTTGTGTTGTGTTGTTATATGTAAATTGTCTGTATGCGACTTTTTATTTGAATCGAATAAAATGTGCCTACGATAACAGACTTGGTTATCGCGAAGCCCCCGCCTGTCCCTGAAAGGATGATAGTGATTCCGGAACCATATGTCTAGAAAGCATCAAGGTATGATAATATTCAAATCTGCCATGCCATGTACTACATCGACCCCAATGATTCTCCTATAATACTACAGGCAGAACGAGAGAATATTTCTTCTATTAACTCAATTTAGACGTTTGACGTATTTCTATTCAATATAGCTCCACATATTTTACGAAAAAAAAAACTGTCAAACGGTAATTTAAAGAGAACAATTTCACGTATTAATTAATAAGAATATTAAAAAAGGTGCATTAGGTTAGAATTATTGGGGTACTTGCGATACACAAGTACCCCAATAATTCTGAATGGTAATTAAATATTTTTTCAAAATGATGGATTATGCACTTTCATTATGTCATAAAATGCGACGTGCGAAGACAAAACTCTAACGAAACGGAATGAAACGAACAAAATAAACATTAGAGACTGTTCCAACAATTAATTCACAAAACATAACAAACAATTACAACTTACTTAGATAAATCCTTCCTCATAATGTGCATGCACACAAATCACTATAAAATACGCAAACATTTCAAAGACGGTATGCGCAAGGCATTGTATAGCATGCGGACGCCGAGTATGAAATAAGCTGTAGCACACTTTCGGTCAAACATGTTTGTCATGGCGTTATAGCTATATTTTGAATTTATTGGCGGATGTTTACATATTTTGGCTATAACTTTATTGACAGTAATGGGAAACTATATTTAAATATGTTTTTCTTTTTAATGGCTTTAAGAGTAATATATCAAAATGTTCGGATATTTATTTTCGCCGTCATTGATATGGAAAACCGAACACGTGCGATAAGATATTTATAAAACTTCGGCTCGTTATAACTTCGAGTGCGTTTAAACTTATTTCCAGTACAGACCGACAAGTCGTGCCATGGAGGTTCGCTCCGAGTCGGAGTTTGTGGAAACAAGTCAAAACTTACGCAATGAAAATGATAGAGACGTTCGCGTACAAAACCAGGCTTGTTACCACCAGTATAAATATTTGCCATTTACAATTCACCAAATTCATACAAAGCGGTCGCATCCACAAATCGCATCAATAATTACAGTGAAATAGTCGTTCGTCAAATATGCCGAGGAAGTGTTTGATATTAAGAAGCGAAATATTGGAAGCGAATGAAATGCATTGTAACAATTGTCACTGTATCTTTAATTTGATGACGTAACACAACTTAGATTGGGTTTATTATTTTTAAATGATATTAAAAGAATAAGACACGGTATTTTTTTTTATTTTAAAATAGTATCGCTTATGTAAGAGTTGGTATAGGCGCCGACAATAAATGCCCCTTTCATTAATATAATTATTCTTCAATTATTTTGTTCCCGAAATCTGTCGGAGGTCATAATTTTTGTCCAGAACAATGGCATCGAAAGACTACGCATTTTCGTGATACACATTGGAAATAAATCAGTAAATCTTTTGTTGCCTTGGACTATAAATAAATCGTTGCTGTGATTGCATCAAATAAAAGAGAAGCGTACTGGCAGCAACGTCCGTTGCAACCCTGTAACACTCGAGCGGGAGCCACTTGTAAGTCGCGCTTCAAGTGCTCCTAAATTACGCCGTACTTCGTACCCGCACGGTTTAGGGAGCGTAAGAACAGACTGTGTCTCGCTCTGGAGTTCGCAACTAGCAAAGGAAAACGGCGATGTTGGCCACCAAACTTCGGATTTGCTGCACTATCCTCGCAAAGAATAAGGACCGCGAAAACAACGGACCGTGACATTTGGGGGATGCTGAGTGTGACGAAATGAAAATGGGAGTCGTTCAAGACGGCTGACCTCTTATTCTTAGTCGCTTTATCGTCGTAATTAACTGATTGTGTGCGGGCTATGAACGACTAATCGAAAGATTAGGTACGTATAAACTTGGAAGTGAGTAGTTTGACGCCAGAAACTTCGCGCCAGTCAGTTACACTAACTTGTACATTAAAGATAAGTTTCAATCCTGCGTGGTCTTCTGGATATCCCCGCAGATTAATACAAGATTACACACGACCTTTATGTGTGTGTGTGTGCGGTGATGAAACTACTTTGTTTAAAACAATTATTCCCCCGAGAATATCTGGCCAGATTACGTTACATTATTTAGTAGAAATTAATGAATTCTATTAATGCAAATGTCTTACATAAGATATAATTAATTAGATAGTTAATTAGCACGTGAATAACTAATACATAATGCGTCGTTTCCCCACCAGTAAACGAAAATACAATGCGCTACTTATAAACGACTACGAAACGGTAAAAGAAACTTGAAAACGAATAATAATTTATAAAATTTATAAAAATATTTTAATTGGTCTCAAAGAACATGGAGATTGCGTTTTGATCACCTATTTCATTTTATTCGACACCTCTTTATCGTATTTTTACTAATATCACGGTTATTTTAGCATTTGACATTACTGACCATTACTGGTCATCTCTGTCATGCTTTTATAACTTCATAGAAATTGCATTTGTACTAGTCATTGCCAGGTATTTTAGCGTTCAGTATTCATTGAGGACCGAGTCAATAGTTATCTGATTCCAGATAACTCCTAAGTGCGCATGCTAAGAGTTCTAAATACGAGGGTTGCTCGATTGCAATGCGAATTGGCAACCTTGGCTTTGCTAGTTGCGATCTGACGTTCGCACCATAAGTTTAACATTTTTGTTATTCGTACTCGGAACATTTTTTCATACGGACACTATTTCTTTTATTTTCGACGAGTTACAAATTTCGTTTGAGGCAAATAATGGAATTGTTAAGAGCATTTTCATGCTATAATTTTTTACGACTTTCGATGTGACTTATCGCAACAACAGTGCGTCGATTTGCTTATTTCGGCATTTGGTGATGAATCCCCACACAGAGCCAATGCATGCCGCTGGGTTAAAGAATTTAATCGCCATCATGGTTCGCTGGCGTATGAATTTAAAGGTCGTCCATAATCGATTGTGGTGTCAGTAAAAATGGGTGTCGTGTTGATTGAAATGCTCAAGAAATGTAATTGTGGTGCTTCAACATCCTTATAACATCCTCACAGGTGACGAAACGTGGATATAGGTGTATGAACCCGAAAGTAAACACCAGTCAGTCGACTGTATGATACTCATTTACAAAGTTTGATTAGGGTAGTTGTGGGGGTTGTGTTGGTAGCACACGTAGCGTCCTTAACAAGCGCATGCCCGAAACAAAACTGTCACAATTTCAGCTCTTCAACGGAGAGTTTTACATTAAAGTGTGTAACGGTTTTTTCTTATTATGAGTTCCGAAAAGAAAAGGTTACGTGCTACTAACTATTCAAGTGTGGTGGAAACCAAAAAAAACTGATGCCGTGACATGGTTAGACAAAAGTCAGGCTTGGGTGAAGATCACTAATGAATTCAATATAATTGCAACAGTGAAACGACTGAATGCCTTAAAGGGTGTTACGAAAATCAAAAACGGAATGCTCATAAGAGAGCTGCTGTCGAGAGGAGGGAAGTAAAATTAACAGGAGGGGGCAAATAGATTGTCGAAGATGATCCAATGTTGATCTCACATTAGATATTGTTAATAAAAAAACTTTTTATGGCCTCGAGAATCCCTTCGATGAGAGTTCATCAACACAACATATAAGAAATTTATTTTAGTAATTGTAGGTATCGACTGAAGTAATTTACATTCTAGGATATTAATAAAATTCTGGTGTAAGAGCAGGAACCGGAATGTCAACCTTCAATGGCCACTGACTAGACCAACATTGAAAACAATGTAAGATATAATTTTTAAGTAGTGTAATACTTGAACATTCCTTTGAATAAATTGTCCCCAGTGGGACAGGTAATGCAAGGTTTAGAAGAAGTAAGAGGGATTGAAGAGTTAGACCGAAACTTCAAAAGCCCAGGACCGAAAGTGTGTACATCGATCTATAATAAAACTTACGGTGTAATAAATATATATATTTTTTAGCAAACACCGAAATCATAGAGTCGATGTCGCAGGCCATCTCTCTCTGCGTCAACCTCAGTGGCATGAAAATATGAGGAAGTTGCAGATCTCAAAAAACAAATGGGGTTGATGCAGCTCTCCATATTAAAACGGGCAGAGGAATTTCAAAAAGCACTCATTGCCGACCATACCACCAATGTAGAAATTCAGCGTGCAAGACACAATGAGCTGTATGATTTAAAATTAAGGAAGAAGCAACTGGATGTAGCCATTAAGGAGGTGCAATTAGAGTTTTTGCTGGATCAGGTTAATAAATAGCTGATTAGAGTAAAATGTATATATATAAATTTTATAAAGTACTAAATAAGTTTACAATCGATCAAAATGTTCTTGTATTAACAAGTTTCTTGTTCCTGGTTGATTGACTTGAGGCCCAATGTTTTCAGCCTCGAGATACGCTTTCCCAAATCTTGCTCATTAATTTCTAGAGGTGCAGGCGGTGCATCAAAGTCATTAATTTCCAAACAAAAATTGTGTAATACACTTGCAGCAACTATAATTGTTAACACTTTATTAAGTCTGTACGCTAAATGGGAAACCGCTGTTTCAATACACCAAAGCACCGTTCAATAACATTCCTTGTTGTGATGTGACTCTGATTATATAACTGTTCTGCAGGAGTTATAGGACGTAATATAATAATGGTGTTAACAAGAAATTACCATTAGGGTATCCAAGATCACCAAGCAGCAAACAATTGGGATAACGATTATTTTCAAAAGCATATTATATTATATATATTATATTATATATTATATTAATATTGCTATGTGTAAATATCGTAGAGCCATGTGCTGAGCCAGGCCATCTAGCAACAACATTCATAATTGCACAAATCATTTGGGCGTTGATGAAGAGAAAACTGATGTATCATCCGTACAGTCTTGCAATTGCCTCCGAGACGCGTTTTATAATTCGCGAAACCGTCGATAGGTGCATCCCCATAACATCTGCAACCTCTTGGAGATGTCTCCCTGTTGAATAGAACCTCAGACAGGCTAATAAGTGATCTAGTGGAGTCACTGAATGATTCTAGTCAATGAGAGAAACTTACTACGACGGAACGCTGCTTCGTCCAGTATCAAAATAATGTCTTCTCTGGTATATTTGACGGGGTATTCCGAGTTTTAGAAATTCAATTACTTCCAGGTCATCATCCTCTTCTAATATATCCAAGTTTTCCAAGTCCATGTTCACAGTACAATGTATTTTTGATATAAACACAAAACACCAAAACGTATTTTCTTATGTTGTAGCAGAGGCGGTAATCACTAGCAGAGAAACGTTCACTGGTTTGAGGAGGTTATGGAACATGAAATTTCACTAAAAATTGCATTGACCAGCAGACTGACTGCTGGTTTGGTTACTAAGCCGTAGGTTAGGCCATCACTAACCAGTGCTTAAATACTGGTGCAAAGGAATCGAAACGTCAAGTGATGTTTAAGTCTCAGTTAAATTTTAACCAGTACTGGTGCAAATGGGTATGAGTCTTACAATTTGACCTAACAAATGTCGCTCGCGCTCGAAATCCTTCGAAGCAAATGGTAGCCTGTTTATCGGAAACACTGGACGTGTAACCGTGGCTTTAGAGAATCGTAAAACGATCAATTCTGAATGGTAAACAACATTTGTTTGCCATGAATCTTCGGAGAAATAAAAAAAAACAGTGCGCGGCGACGGACCATTCTGCATGACCATGATAATGCGAGGACTCGGAACATCTGCCGTATTGTCGTCTAGCGACATGCGAAGAACAAATGGCGTGGACTACGATTTTCGACGTTGGAAGAAGCGGTTGAAACATTCAAACCCCAAGTTTTGGAGATACCCGATTCGCTACGGTAAAAGTGAAAATTAAAAAGCAGTCACAAACGAAGAGTTACAAATCTTGGAGGAATTCAAAGAAGAGTGTAAACGGGTTGGGAGGGTCAGGTCTCGAAGTGAAATGGAAACTTCCAACCCCAAATGAAACTACACAATGGTATGAAAACCCTGTACAGAGGACAAGGATCATTTAAAGTAGAGACAATGTCGTGTGCTAAGAAATATTGGGACTGGATAGAGCAATGTAGAAGATTGATCGAGAAGCTTGGCTCTAGGCAATAGTCTTTGTTCCTAAAACCACAAAGCCTTGAGTAGATCCAATAAGAAGAACAATTTATTAGAAGCAACCTTGTACTAATTCTCCAAAGATTTCATAGACGCCAGCGATAGAGGGAAAAAACAAATCGCATGAAATCTGCAAATTTGAGGTGAGATGATGTGAATGTAGTTAATAATGTATTAATATACAAATCTGGCAACCCAGTAATGGACTTGTAACGATATTCTGCAATTTGGTATTACAATGGAAAGGTAACTAGGTGGAGATCCATTCTTCTGAATAACTTAAAGAAATCATTGGATATTCGATTCGGCCCAGTACAAGAAATTAACATGTCACGAATGAGGTACGAAATAAAACCTTTGTACAGAGATCTTACCATAAAGATATTAAATTGTGAAGTCGATGCGGCAATAGATATGTCGAGCTATTGGATACAAGCAAATATGTTGAGAAAGATTAGTAGGAGCAAATAAATCAAGACTGATGTGGATTGGCAATGTAAAAAGAAGCAAAAGATTTACTGGCTATTATGGATTTGAGAGAGCAGCAAGTGGAAACAAAAAGTAGTAAAAGGAGAGGCAGAAAGAAATCACCATGATTATGTTTTAAAATTATCACATTATGCAACTACCCTATCCCTAACTTGTTGCATGGGCATGAGGGCACCAATATTCTAGTTTCTAATGAAACTTTTCGAAAGTAACTTGTAAAACTAAAATATTTCGCGATTTTTGTGGAAAGTAAAGCAATTACACTAAAAAGTAGATAAAGCAATAATATACAAAGATCGAATTGTTCTTGGTAAGAAATGGATATGTGTGATGCCCAAAACGATTTCTCGTGCGTATTCATTATATCGTAATTTATTAAAATTTTAATTGAAAGATTATCATTTTGGAATAAAAATTTCCCTAATTTAGAATAAAATGAATAAACGCTTTCCGATGTTATTAACAGATTATGTGTTGCACATTTTAGAAGATTAAAATTTGCCTTTTGCGAACGCTTTTATTAATCAACGACATAAACAATGCACGTCTTAAACCAGAGTCAATTAACTGCGTGCGCCATTTTATTCATTAACAGTGTCAATTTTGGCGACGGCCGTTACAAAAGAATCCTTTTGTGCCTCTTTGAAATGTCGCAGTTTTAGCGATATCGTATCACCGCAGTTCCAAACCATTCGCTTATTAATAAAGTGAGAAGGAGGGATCTTAATTAAATCAAAACAATATGGCTACGAAATTAATTTCGAACAGCGATGGATAAAAGACCTTATGTAGGGGGGCGTACGGAGGAACAGGCGCACAGGTAGTTTTGTACATTGTTAGCAAGGAATGTAATAAGGCAGTTACGAGTGCATGCAATCAGTTCTATTACGGAGCACATATATACCTCTCGTCATATATTTAACGTTCTATGTTATGAGAAGAGCTTACGTATACATTGCAAAATCCAATCGAAATGCGAACAATTTATAGTTATCGAAGTAAGGAATAAAATCATGTAGGAATAATTCATCGAACAAACAATAAATTATACTGTTCGACATATTTAATTAAATATTAAATGTCACCTCACTGACTATACTATTTACAAGAAATAATAAAAATGAACTTCCGATAATGTCGTGGTCCTAAGAAATTATGCAACAATTAAACAGAAAGATTAAGAAGGATTAGAGATATGTACGTAAGCATCTGCTCTATGTGGGAAAAATTAGGAAGTTGCGATTGTAACTTCCGCGACAATTACATTGAGCTTTCCTACAAGAAATGACATTAATTCGAAAAATACTTACAGTGAGAAGAATGTTTAAGCCAAGGGTTTAACTATTGCTGACAAGCGTCAATGTTTCATGAATATCTTGAAAGATGACTTGAATTAATGTCAATGTCAGAACACAATGTCACCTACGAAACATTCATGACATACAGCTACCTACTCGAAAAATCAGACAGCAGAAGTTTTGCATAGTCTTGTAGCAAAGTTTTATGTTAACAACTCGTATGAATATACTTTAAACAAAGTAATTAAAATTTAGGACGATACGCAAATCAACATAAATGTATTAATAGCATTTATGCAAATCAATGAAAAAGTAATGGTTGGGTTACATAAATACTGGTTTGCGACCTCGCTGAAAATTCGCTTAATTCTCCATTAAGATATTTTTTTACCGGCGTACACCTTCTTCGCCTTAAAATTAGTACCCTTCGTTTAAGGCAAGTATGTTTGTCTTTCTAAGATCAATAATTGACAGTTATTTCATTCTTGACTAGAATGAGGTAAGTTAACTCTTTGCGACGATTTCTTTTTCTCGGAGACATGGGAATACTTTTTTGTTTTTGTTTGTATAATGCAAAATTATCTTTTATAATAGAAAATGTCGAAAAAAAGGGGTTGTACATGTACATGTAAGCACCATTAGTTTTTTGTTGTGGTACTTTTGTGTACCATCAGTCTTATAGAAAAACATTCTTTGAAAAATGTTAAATATTTGTATTGTGTATATAATATTAAATATTTGAAAAATACGTAGCAAAACATTTAAAGATTAGACAAATGTCGCACTCCTGACAAATTGATTTTCTGCATTTTTGAGTTTTATTTTCCCCGCACCTTTTGCATCTTCTCGTTGTACTTTGGAAGACGTAAAGATACACGAGTCGCTGTCCTTTCCCAAAAGGCCTTCCTTTCTTCGATAAACGTCACCAAGTTCTGTTTTTCTTCCTTCAGCTGTCATTTCTTCCGCCAGGGGCAATAAAAATGCAGGAAAAGAATTTTTTCTTTGTCTTCTCTTTATAGATAATTCATGCGTTTACGACAACCATCATAAGCAGGCGATTTCTTCGTATAATCATATGGTCCGCCAAATCCCCCAAAATCCGCCAAATCCCCCACCCCACATAACCTCTCTATATGCAACTATTTTTGGAGAAGGAACATTGGACGTTTCAAGTTTGGACGTTTCAACGTTTTATTGACAGACACAGTAGCATTATAGCAATTGCTCAACATAAGGACTTCTTTTGTGTCTGGCCACTTCATCTATACTGCACTGAAACGCATATTCACCTATTGTCAGTTTATATATTTTATATTGATTTTAGGTAATTGTTCTCTTCTTTGGTTACAAGCTTCTACTGCTGCATAGTCTATATTCTGTAGTAGAACGGTCGAAATAAAGCGATTAAACAATAGGGAATATCTTTTTTCTTACTAAAGAGATCGCATTCACTACACGTTCGCCATACACTCCGTTAAAATCGTAAGTATATTCAATAAAGGATTCTGCTTTAAGCCAAAACTTAATTCCCCTCTTTAGAAGCTACTATCCTGACGGCATCGCTGGAACGTACCTTTCAAATATTGATCTATGTCGCCAATATAATAACTTTGGGAGCACTGTGGTGGTTTCATTGGTGACGTAAAATACATTTTTGGAGAAATAATTTTGAAACTTCTCTGCATATTGCATTTTGTATGAATATACTGCTCAACGAAGGAACATGATTGTAGCACATAACCAGCATGCACAAGCACAACTTCACAATTCACTGTTATCAGTTTCTTTCAAACGAGCGTCCATCCTTTCATTTGTTTGTTTCATTTTCTTTTTCAACTTAGTCATCAATATAAGATTCGTTGTTGATCTCACATTGATCATTTGTTTCAGTTGTTCATCAGAAGGTGTATGTGAATAATTATCACTGACATCAAAAGATTCATGAGAATTATCAATGTCATCAGAATCACAAAACAGATTGTTTGCCATCTATTGCGGCTCTTGCGTGGAGGAATCAAAATATATTGCGCCCACGCAATTTAACCGAATTAAAAGTATTTACTCCTGACATACTAATGTATACCAGGAGCAGCAAAAGGGTTAGAACAAACTAGGTAATTATATATGAACTGTGTAATAAATGTAGTAGTAAGAATTACAGCCCCAATAAAAAAAAAAATTTCATAAAAATACAAAAGTGTAAAAGTAAGTAAACAATGTGATAATGTTTCACTCAAAAGAAGGATGTTAATATTTTAATATTTTTATTTTTCGACTTTTGCATATTCAGCACCACATAATATCAGGGCAATATTTATTTATTTATTTTTCAATATCACAGATGTTCGCTATGAACCTGTAAAAATCCCACAGCAATCGTCAATTTTGTTTTAAATCATAGGGAATATTTTTATTTTATATACACTAAAGCTATCAAGGTTTAATTATTAAGAAGTAAAAAAATTATATAATATAATTAATATAATATAATTAAAATACTTCTTTACATTATTACATTAATTACACTATATATTGTTAAGTTAAACTCCTTGTCATTCCTAAGGCATTCACGCGTAACGCACATTTCGTTATGCCTATACGCATTATATTCATTACTACTGTTTTTATATTCTATGTTTTTGTGGCTATGTTTACAAACATTAATTAATTTTCGTCAAATGGCACTTACTTATTACGATATACTACTGCACCACTAAGCTTAATTGCAATAAATTAATTTGAGCGACGCTTACTTCGTCAGAAAACTCGCATTACATTATATTCCTTATTGCACAGTATACTAGTTAAGTAGTTAAGTAGTTAAGTAGTAGTGGAAGGTGGTTATTTGTTTTCTTATTTTATAATGATTGATGAATAAGATGACTTTATACTGAATATTACAAGCTACCTGGATCACCAGTATGAGCATTTAGCATACAAGTTTCTCCGGCCATGAATATGTTCTTTTCGTGAACAATACATGGCTGTAATGTTATCGCATGATCTTCCAGTGCGACATTTGTTCTATGGATATGTTTTATATGGCTCGAGTTTATGGTGTAATGAAATTATAATTTATATCCGGTACCACCTGGGTGAATAAAAGTCGTTACCTTATTAATTTTATTACTCGTATTTTATTTATTTATTTCTATCACCAGTATGATCACTTAGTTATTTTATAAAATAAAAATCAATTACAAACCCTTCGAATAATGACAAACAAGCTAATACTAATAATAATTGTCTTATGAGACATAAGAATTATAATCAAATGTGCCACCTTTCTTTTTATTTGTGTAAATGTATTATAGAAAAAGAAATAAAATTATGTATGTTATAATAACAAATAGACTCTCGCAGATTTAGGGTATTTTAATGAAATGATGTTAAAGAATTGGGTAATTTATTACAGTGAGTCCAGTAAAATTTTATTCAATAATACATTTATAAAATACAGAGACAAAACGCCTGTAAGGAACTGATCCATGCTCTTTCACGAAATATAAAGAAACAAGTGATATTAAAAACACAAGTTCTTACTAAGGTGGTAAATACACATGGATTAATCTTCGAGGTGGTAAATTGTTGATATATTGAAAAATCAAAGACAAAGAGAAAGACAGATGGCGCTCCGAAGATAAGTAAAACTGCGAAATATGTTAATGATGGGCTGG
This sequence comes from Geotrupes spiniger, assembly GCA_959613385.1. Lineage (NCBI taxonomy): Eukaryota > Metazoa > Arthropoda > Insecta > Coleoptera > Geotrupidae > Geotrupes > Geotrupes spiniger. The sequence goes on from OY390732.1 coordinate 32,448,422, forward strand.
GAGTTTGTCAGGTCACCTCTGAAGCAAATGTCGACACCGGTAATGACCGGTGATAATGATCTAGTAATTGCAAAAGTTAGGTATAAATTAACGAAAAGAAAAACGAAAAGAAACAGAAGCAAAATGTGACGCAAAAGACGGAAAAGTAGCCCAGCGATATGAGAAGGAAATGGACAATGAAAATGAACATGAAGTCAAGGTCGAAGTCATAGAAAATAAATGAGAAAGACCCAGCAATCAATATAGGATAAGAAAAGATGACGTATGCGAGGAGGCAATTAAAAAGATGAGAACAAATAGAGAAAATAAGATAGTATACAGAGAAAGAAGAAAAGAGGCTGAGAGGATACGTAGAAAAAAGATGCAATGGATTGATAATATGATGGAAGACATGAACAACGCTAGCAACCAAAACAATACACGGGCATTTTATAAAAAGATTAGAAGTAGAAGAAAACGTGGAAACAGAAGGAGGGCAGTAAGAGATAAAGAAGGAAGGTCAGAATATGTACAGGGAAGGATACGAGCTGTATAGGGGTAGCATTTTGAAAGAATATTAAAAGTGGATAATGGAAGCAACATGGAAGAATTCCAATACCAACATATAAACAATACCTGAAGATTGCGAAGAATGTAAGAAACGTCAGGGAAAGACACCATACGCGCAGAGATGATTGAGATTAGATTACTAGATAAACTGTACGATATTATATGCATGGCATGGGAAGCCGAGACGATATCTAAAGAATGGAGAGAACGAATCGTAATACCAATACACAAAACGCACACCAACCAAATAATAGGGAATACCATTCCGGACGTAGATCGGAGAGATCCACTACGGACGCAATACATCTGATTAACCAGCTGTGTGAAAATAGTCATGATTATGACATATCTCTCCATATGGTGTTTGTAGATTTCGAAAGTGCATTTGACTCAGTCAATAGAAATGTGTTATGTAAAACGATGCAAGACCTCTACCTAGTAAATTGATACGTAATTAGTAAAAATGACAAAGGATGAATCAAGAGCATGCGTCAGAACACATGAGGGAGCGAGTAACAGTTCCATGTTTAACAGTGGAGTTACGCAAGGAGGTGTACTGTTAGCCACACTGTTTAATATAGCAATGGAAAGAGTAGTAAGATGAACGGGTTTCAAGCGGATAATAATAAATAGATAGATACAGATGATATATGCAGACAATATTATGATAATTGGAAGAACAAAGAAGGCAAGAGGAAAACTAAATACTTGAAAATAGACAGAAATGCGATACGAAACAATGGCAGGCCATAGTTTTGAAGAAGTTATACGTAAGTATAAATCATGGAGCGATACAAAGCATTATATAGCAGAAAGAGAATGCTAGTAAATAAAGAAATATTTAAAACAACAAAGCTCAAGATATACAGAACGCTAATAAGACCGTTAGTAATATACTGATTGCAAACTGTGCAATTATGGGACCAGTACATGAAGGGGACAATATAAGAATAAGAATGAACAACGAAATAGAACATGAAATGGAGGGGAATATAGCTAAGTTTATTAAAAGTTCAAGAATAAGATGACACCATGGGCTGGAAAGAAGACCAATGAACGAATGGATGCAAGATGCAGTAATTGCGGATATAAGACCGTTGGATGTGACTAATTGAAGAAGAAATGTGGTTTTGCGACAAGAATGGATAAGTATATGTGATAGGTCACATATCACACAACAAACTTTAACAGTGAAATACATGGATTCATTAAAGAACTCTGGACAGGAGTGGTGAAATTCCACAATACCTCGATACACATATATTTCTTCTTACAACATAGTTTGAATAATAATATTTAATACTATTAGTCGCCCTGTCACTTGCCTGTTGTTTTCAACGAATGAGTACATTGTTCGAATGAATTTTGCAAAAAATTTTCATGATATAAATTCCGTATAATATTCAAGAATTGTTCCCCTCGTTAGATAAGCCGAATTGCTTCCAGCACAACATTTTGAAAAGGAAACACGAATGTAAATATCGACAAAGAAAACTGCGTTCGTACAGTTAAATCTGCTGGGAAACAAAAGAAAATTAGACCACTATAAAAAAGTGTTATTTCCTCACGTGTTCCAACTCTTTTTAATCTCCTTATTCCTGGCAAAAATAATATGTTAAGTGCGGCCATTAGTAACTCGGCTCTTTGGTGATAAAGATCAAACTAGCGGTGCAGTGCAATTAATGTCGGCACGGCATGAAAAGTTACACCAGTAAGTAACAGGTAGAACAAATGGCTGCGTTTCCGTTTCTGCTCACGTCACTTTCCAGACTAATCCGTTTCTGATTGCCTAACTTTGACATATATATTAGACCCCTGTGTCATCGCAGTGACGTGCCCGCATTCAATTTCGACGCGATCGAAAGGGATTAAGTCCTTTATACAGTTGCGATGGAATTGTAATAATTGCTGGCGAAAACGTTATTCTTCACAATTGAAAGCAATTAAATTCGCTTCGCCAACATGGGCTAGAAAACGGGGATTCAGTTTTTTTTAACAGTGAAAAACATCGGCAAGGTGTCGCACACATAATAATGTGATTTTTTTAATATTAAATCCACGTTGTTGAGAATTTTAAATCTGACTTTGGTAAATTCTATAGCAACAGTTTAAACAGTCTGGATGTTTACGTAGGTCGTATTTTCGCCTGAAATAACAATGCACTAACGGCAGCTATATTCGCAGCAAAGTAAACGTACTTGGATAAATGTTAAAGTTAAAAGAACGAAGAATGTATGAATTGGGATCTGACCCACACCCAGGGTGAATTGTATTTTTTATAATGATGCGCTAAATGGAGTAGTTATTAGAATCTTTCAGGAAACCGGAAACTTTTATCAGCACACACTAGCATAGTCTTGATAATTGGACAGAGCGTGTGGGTTTAATAAATTTGTAGGTAGGTGTAGCTCATTCATGTAATAACCACAACTTTTAATTAATTTAACGTGTGGTTTTTAAACCTACGAAACTTTGTATTTTATATACGAAGTTTAATCTCTCGCCGGTTTGCAAAGAAACCTACGATATATTCGTCTAATAATTTTATATTCACTTAAATTTAACACAAGAGGAAAACTTAAACATTTTCCGTTTCGGTTTTGTGTTTTATATTCTCAGTTATAAAAAAGTTATATATGATATATATATATTTACATTTTGCTCTGAATTATGCAAGAAAACTTTAATAAAAAATTAATGAAACACAATTGTTATAAAACTGTATGTTCCATCGTCGAATGAGACGTTTTGCAATATTAAAGTATATAGTAATAAATTTAAATAGTTCAACAAATGTTAATATATAATAAATATCGCTCAAAGTGATTGCAATCAATGGAAATAATAAATAACATACAATTTTATTTAATTCTACGCATTTCTTAATTAATTATGATTATTAATAATGAGGTGGTAATTGCCGCAATTACTGACACGAACGATTGTCAACTTTAAGGCGTAAGTACAAAAGAGGGCATGCAAATTCAAACTTATTTCTGTTCACCATCAAGTGGCACACAAGCGATGAATGCAAACGAGAGGGAATAAAAACAAATAAATATCTCACGTGCTACAGTGCTGTTTCAGGAACGATCTCATTTACAACCGTGAATCTGTTGGTGCTAACAAAAGATACCTTGTTTCTGACAGTTGTCTGCGTGTTCGTGCAATCATTAGTGGAACCCCCGCTAATTTACCCCAGTTAAGTGTTGTCATTCACGGGGAAAGATCCATCCTTGTTTACGACAACGCTCGCGACCGTTGCATTGACACATGTATTTCACGGTAATTACTCAAGCGCTTTCTAACCTCCTACAAGTCGACTAATTGTTACGAAATAAGCGTTACGTTTTTCCCGACAAAGTGGTAAAACTACGCAAGAAAAATTCATGTATCCGATGTTCCCGAAACCAGTTACCCCACAGTCGACACGACTTTGCTCTTATGACTAGCGCATTACATTTACATTTACTTTGGTATAATGTGAAAATTACTCATTCAAATGAAGATACATAATTGAAGCGAATGAGAAACGCCAATTTACTTACAAACACTTTGAGCTATTTTTGTTCTAAAAAATATTATGAAAGAAATTACAGTTTTGTACGAATTCCAGTTTGTATCGTTGTATCAGTATGTTTTGGGATCCTAATCATACGTTGTAAATTAATTCTTGACGTATGCAGGAATTGCCTGTTTGGAATTTGTTGAGGTATCCTGACAAATGTCGGATTAAATTTATAGCTGGTTTCATTCAGACGAAACCACTGAAATAATTGAGTACTCTGTTTCTGTTCCAAATATTCAATATATTGGTGCAGAATACATGTTGTTTAATCAAGTATGAACTGCCAGAAAAATTTCCAAACATCGTTACATACAAAGTTTCTTCCTATAGATTACATTTTGCAAATATGTGTCTCTTACGAAGTATAGATTGGTTGGAACTTCTAAAACTTTTTTCGCACCTTGTTTTATTGTTTATTTTATAAAAAAATTGTATGGTGTGGTGTCTAGCCACCGAACCACCATTTTGTACAGAGACTAAATTAAAAAAATCCACATCACAAATCCCAATTTTTGTTCTGTGAATAACGTTTCAAACGTGTATAACCACTAATATTAAAAATAATCTAAACAGTGTCAGTTAGTTTTAATTTATGCTCCATTTACAATTTCTTATTAAGAATTATCCACCTTGTTTATTTTCTAAGAAATGTGTTATGCAGTTCAATGAAAACCTTTGCATTAATTGAATTATTTCTAAGACGATATAAAACATACATTGAATAACAAAGATCCAATTACTGTATAATGTAGTTTTAAATGCCTCGTTAGAAGACGTTTTACAGCATTGAAGATCTCTTCGTGAGAAAGATGTCGTTTTGTTCCTACATTTTCTTTTAGCAACAACACGTAATTGGCAATGGGCATTGAAGATATATTAGTTCGTATTCTTACTGTAACATGCAAATTGTGGGCAGTCAGTCGGCAATCTAAATAATATATTCTGTTGAATCAATTTGTTATAAATTAATCTTACGTAATGATAGACGACAGTTAATGTTTCACATATTATAAATTCATAGCACGTATTTGGTGGCGTATGTTTATTCACATGTAAGTTTTGTTTTTCGTCTATTTTATCAATAATTATTCTATTACTTAAATATAAACTAAATAGAAACAACAATATTAACGTAATAAAGTTTTACACAATCTAATTCCATTTTGTATATTTGCCAAGTTTATATGTAGGTGTGTGAAAATGTTTCGATATCTATGGAAAATGGGTGGTTCAAGACCTGCACAATAAAATAGTCCAAGTCCAAGGTTCAATCAACCAAGTATATATTGTTAATAGCTTAATAAGTTGTTGTAGGTACAATTGTATTCAGTTAAGTAGTATCGGTTTTGTAATTTGTGTTTATGAATTTTATGAATCATTTCCTATATAAGTCTATCTTTATATTTTTCTATGTTAAGGATTTTTATGTTGTCAAAAACAAAATTATATTTTGATAATGCCACCTTTACCTGTTGTAGAATATTTATATGAGTATATTCTGCTTTTTAAATAGAAGAAATTATAGATTATAAGACAAAATAACATTTATGTACATTAAACGGACACATTCTTACCATATATGGCCTTCCTAAAATACACAAATCAGTTATTCCTCTCTGACCAACATCCAAGTTCCGACATACAATTTATCAAAATATCTTTCAAATATACTAGAAAATATTGTAGGAAAACCCCAGTACCATGTAAATGAATTTCACCAAATTGATTTCACTAAATTCACAACTAGTATCTCTAGATGCTAAGGCACTATATATAAACATACCAACCAATCTAGGAATAGACATATTAAAAAAGGGAATAATAAAAAACTACTGTATTAAAGAAAAAAGATTTCATCGAAGCAATGTAACTTTGCCTGACATCTACATATTTTATATATAACATGAGAGCAACGAAATTATGTTTTAGAGTTGGCCCTGGAAGAGGCAGATAGCCATACCATGAATGTGTAATTTTAATCCAATAAAATAGTTCATTTAAACTGTCACTTTTTGAAGTATTGTAAAACAGTTTTTAATGAAATTTTAACATCATTTGTGAACATGTTGCACGACGTTAAAGGAAGAGTTACATTGTGATGTCGGTGGTGGCCATATAACTCATCTTATTTGATAATTACTATTGGTTGTCATGATTAAAATGTATTATTTAAATTTTATTGCCAACATAACCTCAGTTTTTACAGCTTTGCCTGCAGTTTGATTTAATCTAAATTTAAGTTACCGGGAAAAGGGTTGGTGCACCTGTTAGTAACGGCGAGTAGTTCTATTACTCAAAATTAATCTAAGACATACGCGAAAATTTCCAAAGCCCTCCCTGAATCACAATTCCGTTGCTCACACGTTATAACCAAACAACATATTCACAAATGTTCGGCCTAGCCATGGGCTATCACATTGCAGCTCACATCGCTAACAGTAATGGAAGCACTCGAACAAAACATCGCACCATCGCTGATCGCAACCATCAATATTATATATATATATATATATATATATATATATATATATATATATATATATTACATGAGGAGTAATTGCCGTTGAATTATATTTCATAAAAAGAAACAGACAACAACCAAATTTGCGGTAAGTCCGATGACCGTGCAGGCCAGGGCAACGTTTGCAATTGTGCTTGTTGGAGGTACGTTCTTGTAATTTTTGCAGTGTGTGGACGCGCGTTATCTTGTTGGAAAATTACATTTGGCACCGTCTGCATGAATGGTACTAATACCGGTTCTAGGACAATACGAATAGCAATGAGCATTTAAAGTGTCTGGGACAAACACAAGAGGTGATCTTCTATCGAAACAAATCGCACCTCAAACCATGACTCAAGGCGTCAAGGCTAGATTTCTTCTTTCTCATAGATATCGACGTACAAACAAAATCCTGATTGGTCAGTGAAGACAATGGTGTTCTATTGCTGATTCCAATGCTGTCGCTATTGACGCCAAGTCATACTAATAGAATTGTGATGTTGCAGTCAAAGGGAGCCGTTGGAGGGACATCGCAGTCCAAAAGAAGAAATCCTTCTGTCGATTATTACGATTGACACGCGGCAGTGAATAGTTCGCATCCAGTCCACAGTGTGAGCCTTTTTTGTTTGAAAGCGATCTCATGTAGCCATCCTTCGAAGAAGTCGATCTTCACGAACATTGCTGCTACGTGGAGGTCTTACCAGCTAGACTATATCGCCCAATGCCTTCTTCTGACCAAACAGACAATATTCGTGGAACTATTCGTGGTCTCGATTTACCCAATTTTACGAAAAGAAAGTACACATTCTTTCATGTCCATAATTAGACTTCTATCAATATCGGAAATATGATTAAAATTTCTACTGGATGTAGTTTTAAATATTAACTCTGTCATAATGCAACAACTAATTAATGTTCATTAGATTTTATTTTGTTTCTAAGCAACAAGAAATAAAATCTCGAAACAACAAGCAACAACTTGAGACATAACATACTAATGACGAACACCACAACCACTTGAGTTTTTTAATGGAAATAGTGATCATGGCATTAATAACACATTATTTTAGCAACGTTTCAAATTGAATCAAATAAAATACTTTTATATATATTCAACACGTTTTGGTGCGAGCCAATTACCGCGAAAAAGCATTTAACAACAGAACACCAACAAGACAAACCTTCTTCAGCACTTGATGTGTCTACAATAGAACCACAATAAGATACTCGTTAAATTGTAGAAATTGGGATTGGATAGAAAATTTGGTGATGTGCATCATCTGGATTTTTCCTAGCATAGGGAGTCATGGTGGTAGCTCGGTGCATAAAATGTCCAGAATTAAATTTTTTTTGGTCTCAACGAATTTTTCCTCGAAATCGGTAAAAATTGCACGTAACAAATAAATGAGCACCGCAAAACTTGACGGTGAATTGTTGATTTAGATGACATAGGTGGAATGCGTGCTAAAATTTATTATGTAGTTTCCCGGTCGATAGTATTCATGTTCCATAGAATAAAGTTAATTGTACCGGTATTCATTTCCTGTTATACTTGCTTATTTAAATCGGCTAAATATCGCCATGGATTTACACACCTACTAAACATGTAATGATGAAATCCATTCGTGAGATCCATTTCTTTTAATGATACAAATTTAGAGTTGTTTTGCTAATGTTTTATTAAGGTGCATAAAAGCTCTCTACGAGCTGCCAACAGAAAGTATAATAAAATATAAAAATCTAAATTAAAAGCAACATAATCTGTTAATTTTTATTTAGTTTTTAAGTAAATAACTAAATAAAACCGGTGGAAATGCATTTATAAAATAATATAAATTAAAACTTTACGTTCAGAGCTCAGTAGGTATGTCATTTTTATTGCTAATAAAAATAACATTTAATGTATTTATTTATAATAGATATTACAGAGGCAACTGGAAATAGAAAATGGATTTATTACATAAAACAGACGCGGTTGCAAGCAGTACCATATTACCTTTGTGCCACCCATCGTTTACGATTGCATATTTCGTAAAAGAGCTATTTCAGTTCGAGCGAGCCCACATTTTATAAACACAAGGCAACTTTAAAGCCGACAGTCATTCACAACTTCCGCTATTATAAAAGAGTTTACGCGCTACTACCAAGGTCGGTGGCCTCTACCATACGTGGGCAAATCGATGTCAAGTTACAACCAGTTAGTTTGCCTCAGTGTGAGCATGGCTAGCACATTCAGGTTCAAGGTTTCCACCTGAACCCCACTCACGTGATTCCGTAGATTCTTCACGTCCACCATTCCCCACCGCGGCTTAGGTGTACTGACCTCGTCTGTCCGTGATGTAAACCGGCGAAGTGAATGTTACTTTGCAACTTTTACTTTTGTTGCTCCGCAAGATGACCTAAGATGCTTTTATCATTGCTAAAATTATCTATCACATAGATGCATTATGATGAATCACTTCAATATTTACATATCTTTGAGTCATTATTGTGTACGTGGTGCAATTTATTATAAAATAATTGTTTTTGATTTAGCTGGTGAAAGATTCCGTGTTAAGAGTGAACAAACATTTAGTTGCAAGCCTTGTACTATCGAAGTGCACATTTCGTTATATGGAAAGAAATGTGGATGTAAGGTAACATTCTTAGAATAATGGCATACATGTACTGGCCAGAGATTAGTATAGAACATCCAGTAAACCCAAATTGGGTAGTATTATAAATAAGGAAAAAGTAGACCGGCTATCAATAATAGTTAATCACTATTTAAGAAAATTTTCAGTATGATCATAAAACTGTTATGAAGGAGCTTGAAATCTAGAGAATGTGTCGAGTTTGGGACTAACAAAGAAAATGCAAGCCGTACATTAAGACATTTACATTTCATTATAACAAAAATGTCTGTATACTTTCTAAAAGTGGAGAATAAGCGTAAGTGCAGGTAAGTCGACACAAAATAAGATCATTTCAAGGAAATCTACACAGTTTCGAAGCTGATACTGAGCATACATACCAGCGAAAAATTGTAAAGATACTGGGGACGACGGCTTCTGTACAAACAAAGAACACAGTTATAGTATTCTCAATTGTTTCTGTCTTCTCAGCTATCGGTGCACTTGTCATGTGTAAGACGTGTGCAAGCGGTATAACTTTAAGTGAAGTAAGTCCTCGTGGATTGGGCTTCAAAATAGCAGTGAAGTATAATTCTGGTGTGCATTATATAAACTCATCTCCTCTGATTGATAAGGCATTTGAAGCAAACCGTCGAATAGTTTTTGCCATGCGACTGTTAGGCATTGGTTTCGAAGGAATCGCTTTATTCTGTGGCATAATGGATATTTGTCAAGAACTTTGTCGAAAGACATATTACGCAAGCCTGGAAAATATCTATAACGCGAGTCAAGGAGTCTATGACACCGTAACAAAAAAACAGCAGAGGAAGAGAAATAAGAAAACGCTAAGAGAGGCAATCCTCCATCGGAATTGACAGTGTCCGGGGTAGGAACGTGAACAAACAGGTTTCTCTTCGTTGTTTGGCATCATCACGCTTATCGGAATATATTCCAATAAAGTAATTGTTGTTAAGTCAAAAACACAGTGGAATATGAAACTTGGAAGAGTAATCATGATGATGTATGCATGATAAACATAGCAGTTCTGTTGGTAAGATGGAAGTGTATGCGGTGAAAGAAATGTTCGAGCGATCAGTCGAAAAATTCCAAGTGAAATGTAGAAGATATGTAAGAGATGGGGATAGTAAAACCTACAAAGTTCTTGTAGATGTTATGGCATATGGTAAACACTTTATCGTTGAAAAAAAAAGAGAATACGTAGGCCATGTGGACGATGTATGGGGACGAGATTGTGTAATGCGAAGAAAAATAACAAAGGAATCGGTGGAAAAGGATCTGGTAAATTGACAGATAAAGTCATCAAGGATCTCACTACGTATTACGGCTTGGCAATACGCAGAAATGCAGGGTCAGTACCGAACATGAAAAAAGCTATATGGCCACATCGACGATCAACCGATAGTGATCCACATCATGAAGGCTGCCCTGAAGGCCTCGAGAGCTGGTGCACACGGCGTCGAGCAGTAGCTGCAGGAACGTGGACAGTTTCGGACATGATGACCCACCGCTGAGGGGTGCAGTTTTGGAAGTCCCATCAGACCCGTTTATGAGGACTTAACATCGAATGAATGAATGACCATATGGACGCTTGCCCCAAAATATTCGCACTGTGACAAATGCACTGTAGACGTTGCTAATTATTTAGCTGCCGTCATTTTCAATGAAGGATTCAGGCTAATCCTAAAAATCATGGATGTGTTAGGATAGAAATTGGCCCTAACGCAAAACAATACGCAGAGTGCAGGGACAATAAGCGTATAGACCGGTTCAACAGACGGGAGTCTACCGTTTCTAAAGAGGCAAGGACAGCCAGAAGAGAATTGAAAAGAGAAGAGAATTCAGAAGAGAATTCTTTTTTTTTTGAAGCTGAGGAAGGTGATCTCTATAGTCCCGGTACAGCTGATTAAGGGTCAGTTACTCAATTCAGTTGTTATTCACAGTTCAGTTCAGCCGTATCAGTGTTAAATAAGTGGTAAACTTTCAGCGCGGAACGACATTTTTCAAGACGAGCGCACGTTTTTCTCAAAAACTATTAAACCGATTGACTTGCGGTTTGGCACACATATTGAAGGAACCTTCACTTATGGTTGGAACTAGGATTATTTCCCACCAGGAAGCTTATAATGACATAACAGAAAGCTACGTAGGGATTGCTTAAAAGGTCACATGGTACTCAAAATATCACCCTTATTCGAAATTTCTAATATGCAGGATATACAGAGGTGCGAAATTGCATCTTATATCAGAAAATACATTGTTGATTGATTATATTTTTATTGCATAGGTGAACAGTTTCAAAATCACTGGGGTGCACTATTATATTGTGACGCCAGATGTAGTACACCATGAGTCCAATAAATTTGCCTCCAAACATATTACTTTGTTAAAAAGAATAAATAACTAATGTTTTTGCGAAGAATTATTATTATTAACGATCGTGCAACAACATCGAAAATACTACAATAAAAACATTAATAATAACAATTAATAAACATTAATAATGAACATCCCTAAAATAATTAATAATAACATTAAGCAAGAAATAAAAACTTTTTAATATACATAATTTAAAACTGTTTTAATTGATGTAAGCGACCTAACGGTCAATCATTTGGATCGAACGTTCCTATCCAGTTTTCAAGAAATCTTGCTGAAACCCGTGACATATCTTACATATAATTAAATGAATGTTTTATGTGGATGGTAAATATTTATACAAGTACCCATAAAATTTGTTAAATTGTCTTTTTTGCAATAAAGTGTTTTAGAAACTCTCATGAAGCAATAAACATTAATATGACAAATCTCATTGAAATTATGGATTTTCAATATTTTTAAGATCTTGTGCGAGGTAGTTTAACAAACGCTTCAAAATTTCGTGTGCTCCTTTTCACATCTCTTTAACCACGAAACTCTTGAAATTAACACTATTTTCATCTTCGTGATTACAGCATATAATTTTGTCACAACTCTCTTAATTTTTAATTCATAGCTAACGAAAAACAGGAACATTCCATACAATTGCAATGTGGTTTCGATTGGACATTGTTTGTAATTAACGAATCAATATCGAAGTAAAATGATATGTTTGGAAAGCTTATATGTACTATCTATCGATATATAATTTTGAATAGTATTATATCTGTTCGATAATAATAACTATGCAAGCTGCAATTACCAATGCCAGAGTATATATAAAGTTTTATTTAATTGATTTGGTAGATTTTGATACATGCAATGGCCATGGAAAGTTGGCCAAGTAACACGTACACCGTTTTCCTCTACCCCTAGTACTTAATTAAGCGTGTACGACGAAACCCTGTTACTACGATCTGGAAAACGTATACAATTTCCATTTTGTCGACATTTGAATAATCATCGTTGTGGAATTGCAAAGTTGATCCGATAGCTGAACAATAAATTATTTAAAACAAACGTGCGCGTGTTAGCTTCTGTAAGATTTGTTTTAATGCGATAAGAACGTTTTGTTCTTATATGAATACTGATTGGTGGTTACTCATATAAAATGTTAATCTTCTTCGATAAAGGGAACTTTATATAATTACGCAAATATCAGATGTCGACGTATGAGATTTTATTTTCTTATACTCTTATGTATAAGGAAGATAATAATTTAATATCATTATTATTGGAACAGTATCTGTAATAATAATGACTAATAAGTCTATACAAGTTTGTGTAAAATTGGGCTAAATCGTTGGTGCAAATCAACTGTCCTTGTTACAATAATTGTATGAATCAATGATTAACTATGTTGAGGGTATATTTCGTATCGTTTGTAACATTTTGTCATTATTAACAGTGCCATATGCTAAACGCATCATCACTTCATTTATTTAATACGATTAGGATATTTGTTAGGACAAGCAAGTGTATATTTAGTAGTTGTCTTTGAATTTGTAGCATAAAGTAATGAAGCAAAATACATTCGTCGTTCTCATCTATTACAACGTGATGGAATGTATTCACACCTTCAAGGTAACGAATACACTAGTCTTAATATCATGCCACACTTCAATATTCTTGCATGTTTTACGAAATATGAGCACTAACACTAAATACCGTTGTACAGAAACATAACCATTGATTTAATAAAAATAACAAAAGCAATTTTCTATAATATACTTATTTTCTTTGGAAACTCATCGAGAATGCAAGCAACATGGGTTTTGATGATAGAACGCGATAGCATGTTATGACAGTAAATGGCTTTTAATACAATCTTGTTTTTTAATTTAAACCAGGTTTAGGTAATAATGACTTACCCAGGAAGGTGCGTTTACAGTGGACATTTTGACCACCATAATTATGGTTATTTTTTCTGTAAAAATATTATGTATGAAATATTAAAAAAGTATGAATATTTTGTATTTGCTTTGTAACTCGAGCCAACGAGATTTATCAACAAATAAGTTTATTTCTTCGTTAATGAATTAATCATTCCCAAAAGATTAAACGACTAGGTATTAAGATAATGCACCAAATTGTTATTGGATGTATTTAATCACAATCACACAAATATATCACGTAGGTAGACAATATTAGCAGGAGATCGCAAGGAACATGAAAACCATTACGACACAAATAGTCCTCACCTCGAGACAACGTGACGTTGGTATCTAATAAGAAAGAATTGAAATTCATTTATGAAATAGGCAAAATTAATGGATATAATGATGTTTTTATTACTAACATTTACAATAAATATAGACAAAACTTTTTTATCAATTCATTGACCACTTTAACTCCAATTGTGGTTACAAATGTTAATAAAAAGTTCTTTAAGTTAACTTTCCACCCTTTTTGGGAAAATTGTCTATCGAATCTATATAAGAAATTTAAATTAACTCCGGCTTTTTCAAATAATAATACTTTAAAAAATTACCTTAATAATAACATTAATAAAGAACATTTCATTATAAAGTCTGGTATATACCAAATTAATAGTAGTTTTTGTAATTTATGTTACATAGGACAAACGAGAAGGAATTTAGAAATTAGATTTAAGGAGCCCAAATTATGTATTAAAAATCGTGATTTTGGTAGTTTTGCGTTAGCTAATCATTTTGTTAACACAGGATATTCATTTACTATAAATCATATAAAATAATTAAAACATTGTCAAAATTGTTATTTAAACATGTATGAAGGTATTTTTATGAAAAAATTTCAATTAAAATTATTAAATACAGATTTGTCTGCGTTGAATAATGCATTACTCGACCTTGTTAATTATATTTAATTATTTTTCCTTAACTACGTAATTTTTGTCATTTATGTCATTTTATTAATTTTGAGACGTTTTGAATTCTATTGAAGATGAAAGCAGTGCTTTCGAAATGTACATCTAGAATAAATATTATAATATTATTGTGAAATAGTCGTTGTGTTAATAATTTATATTACAATTTCATAAGCTCATTCAATTAATTGTTGGTATCTAATATCTAATAACTTGAACGATGTTAATTAGGTGAAGAAATTACATATAAAACCCATGATTCGCAGTTCACCTATGCAAAAGCAGCAAAATGTGAAACAATCTGACAGAAAGCAATATAAACACTTTTCCTCCCAGCTATTCCGGTCTCCTACTGTGCACCTGCAACTCCTTGTTTCATCCATTGTATCTCGTTCTCTATATCTTCCCTTCCCTCTCCTGGTTTTCCAAATGAGAAGGATTAAAACTATTTATAAAATTAATTAATAACGTGAAAACGTATAAAACCAAAAATATCCTTTAAAAAAGACCTGTTTTGTATATATTCGTAAATATTAAAACTAATGTGTAATGTATATTTTAGTTGTATTCCGAATCGTTTTCTATTCGTCTTCACAGAAAGTATTCCAAGACCATATTAAAAATCAAAAAACGCGTTTTTAATTTAATGAGACGGTCACTGTAACAATCTCGATTCACAAAGGATGACGTTAAATTCTTACATAATGCACTTTGAATGTAAAAAGGAACGAGTTCTTTGTTATTTTAATAAAACGAAGCGTCAAAAACGAAGGTATTCGCAAACGAAAATTATTTGCTTTCTAATTAAATTAAATTCTTTTAGCATTTTGCGAGGGCGATTTAATTAATTTAAGTACATCAAATATATATATGCACGTTTAAAACATTTTCCGTTGTTTTATCTAGATTTCATGTAGAGATCTTATTTGGAGATTCCTCTTTACTTTGAGGTTTTGCTTGTGCCTTCTCCATTACATCAAATATTATCTTAGCTTGAATTTGTAGCAAGCATACTTACAATAATTAAAATACTTAAAATTTTATATAAGGAAAGCCGCTTAAACAAGTTTATTTCGTAGATCATTTTAGGTGTTCTACTGGGTTGTTTAACATTTCTGATTGTACGATGTCTTATAACTAGAAATGCAATGTCTAAAGGATACAAGGGTATTGAACTAAGAAACTAAGAAAGAGCGTGGGACGATTTTTTCTATATTTAATCCTTGGTTGCATTATTTTATTAGTGTGGTTATTTAAAATATAAATAATAAGTACTATTCAACATATTTTATTATATAAATAAATTAGAATATAGTCGATAACAGGAACTAAGCCCTTGATATATGTTGTAAGTGGCTCATATAAACGAAAGCTTTGGCTTAGAACCAGAATTTTTATTACTTTCTTATCGGAATATTTCATTCCACATCTTAATGTATTCAAAGCTGCTTTTACATTTCTTGGGCAGAGGGTATTGGGGAGCGAAGTTAAATTAATTTAACAAATGAATTTAATTTTAATTATTAGAAATTAAACATAAACATGTATATTTTTTGAAAATAAAATAATAACAATAATAACAAAATAATCAATGAAAATTGACAAGTCCACTGTACAAGTTCTATTGCAAACAGTAACAAAACATGCGGAAATTGCAATTTGTATAAATTTTAAACTTACATCGTGCTTGCTATAAATTGAGTCGAGCAATATAACAAACGTTCGACTCAATAAGGTGACATTTAAAATAATGCTGTATTTAATTGTGTAACATAGATCTTGAACACTTTGCATTATAAAAAAACGATGTATTTCATATTTTGTTTTGCAGGTGATGGTTAATATTAGTTCAATTAACAAGGCTCTGTCCATTCCGTCTTTTTTGATGCTTTTCGGCTCATTAAATAGAGTCACGTACTCGACGAAAACCGAAGTCAAAAAAGACAGGATGGATTAATGAGTCTGGCTAATTTAAATATATTTAAGCGGCGGTATCTACAACACTAGCACTTCAAATCTTATGCAACAAAACAAAATTTGAAATACATCGTTATTTTTGTAATTCGGAACACTGAAAAAATAATAACCAGGGCAAAGTAAATATAATAATTAACGCATACGTTGTATATCACGGTAACTTATTAACACTTACATATTATTAATGATGCTCGCTAATTTTCGTAACAGATGTCAATGGGTATTTGGAAACGGTCCAACATTTTATCCCAATTATTCCACCTCAAAATAGCATCTTTCTGATATATAGTTTGTTGTTTTATTTTAATAGAGCACCATTAACATGTCCACAGGAAAAACGTGCCGAAGGAAAAACGACATGGAATGAGTGGGTGAAGCTTCGGCGGATTTAATGTAAGAAATGTTATTTCTGTCACATTAAGTATGATCGATACGTATCTGCGGTTCTGTTTCATTTAACTTAACCCGATTTTTGTTTATGCGCATTTCTATTGTGCTGATATGTTGAGTTTAAAAAACGATCCGTACAAATAAATGATAAAGTTCCTAGCTTGATTATGACGCCTGAGCGGCCATTAGCAGTTACGAATCATTAACAACACATCACAACTAAAATTGCAGCTAAGTGGGAATAAATCTAACTCTACTGAATAACCAATCGGGCGAAAATCGTTAATTAAAGTAATTGCCAAGCTTCACGTAATGACCACTCCACATTTTATATTCAACTTAAAATCGCGCGCCGGATCCTCTTTCCGAAGCATTATCCTTAAATAATAAATTCGGCAAAAATCAATCAACTCATCGCACAAAAAAATCGAAGGATTAAATTACAGGGAAGGTAGAAGATGCCTTTTCAAAAGACGAGAAGGCATTCACGTTCAATAGAATCTTGAATATCACCCTATAAACTCCATGCCTTATACGATAAGAAAACTCATACACGACTCGTGCTTACACGTGATTGATTTAGGAGACATTTACATACGGAAGTACGCTTTCGTAACCAGAACTTTATGATTTAATGGTGAATGAAATTTGTGATTCGTTTTAGTTTGATAATAAAAAAAGTTCTACATTTAGGCAATCAATATGAAAACAAATAGACAAATGTAATAACATTCAAAGTTATTGTTGTGTTAAACGCAGTGTTGAAATAGGCAACAAAAAGATACAAGTTAAAGCAATACATATTAACCATTAAACACCTCGTTGGGTGCGAAACGGTAATTTCTCATAGTTAAAGCTTGATGTGCTTTAGTTACGTGTTGAGACTACAAATAAGAATATAGAGCACTGTGCTCAACAATGAAAATTACACAATTAAATATAATAGTTGTATAATATTGCAAATTAATAATTAAGTTAAAATCAATAGTAAAATTCGTTAAATTAAAATACTCTTAAGTATTGTAGGCCCAGCGTCAATAAAATCGAACAAAGACGTGGAATAAACACTTAAATAAGTTGTGAAAAAATCGTAAATTAACCATCAAATTGTGCCTAAGGTGAACGTATAAATACACTTAAAACGTAGTACTTTCTAACAATTCAATCTTTTTTTTTCGACAACATTTTACAAGGACTCAAAACTTGATTGTTAATTACGTTTAATACCAGGGTTCTTTTTATTTAAATTTTGAATATACGAGGGGAGATCATTGTTTAGCGTCCCTGACGTTGAAACAATTTGACACATTAAAGTATAAATCATTTGTTGTTACGTCTGTTCAATTGTAGTTGTCACTTGTTACCTGTTCAAATAATTTAGAATTTAAGTAGACAAGTGCAAGGTTCGTGCAGCTATAAAATACTTGCAAAAGAAAGGGTTGTCGCCAAAAGAAATTCATGAAGACATGGTAGGTGTATTAGGTGACGGTGCTGTTTCTTACCAAGTGGTAAGAAATATGTCTCGAAAATTTAAACTGGAAAGACAAACATGTTAACATGCGAAGGGTGTTGGACGACTAGTCACTACCCAAGAAAATGTTAATCGTATACACGATATGGTAATGACAGATAGACGACTGACCACTCGCTGGATAGCTAAAATTTCGAATTTTTCTTATGGTACTGTAGAAAATATTTTAACGAATATTTTGGGGCTAAAAAAGTTGTCTGCACGTTAGGTCCCACGAATGTTGACACCTGATTAGAAACTTTCTAGAGTATTGCATTCTGTTTGCATTCCGTTTGGCAAATTCACCACTTCGATCCTGAGTATGGAGTGGCATCGCCGAGGTTTTCCGCCACCCCGCAAATTTCGTGTTTTGCCATCCGCTGGTAAAGTTATGGCCTCAATTTTTTAGGACGCAAGACGGAATTTTGATCACTGATTTTTTGGAACGCGGACATACAATAACAGGCTCCTATTATGCCAACTTCATTTCAAGATTGTGTCAAGGAAAAAAGACGGGGAAAATTGAATAAAGGAGTTCTGTTTCATCAAGACAACGCTCCTGTCCACAAAAATGTTGCCATGAGCGCTACTCTGAACGCAGGATTTGAATTATTTGAACATCCCGCATACTCACCAGACCTGGCCCATAGTAATTTATTTTTATTTCCAAAATTAAAACAAGATCTTTGGGGGACCAGATAGTACGACGATAATGAAGTGATTACGGCCGTAAACGACTGGTTGGAAGAGCAACCGAAAGATTTTTTTCCAGAGGAATTAAATGTTCGACCAAATGCATCGACGTTCAGGGAGATTATGTAGAAAAATAAACGTTTGATATTTGTTCAATTTGTTTCCTTCTATGTTAGGGACTGTAAATACTGATCTCCCCTCGTATAAGAATATAGAGCACTGTGACCACCAATGAAAATAACTTACCCAATTAAACATAATTGTTGTATAATATTGTAAATTAATAACTAAGTTAAGGAAATCCGTAGTAAAATTCGTTAAATTAAAATACTAAAAGTATTGTAGGCCCAGCTTCAATAAAATGGACCAAAAAAATGGCGGAATAGACTTAAATCGTAAATTAACTATCAAATTGTGTATGCGGCACATGCCATAAAAACAGTTAAAACGTCAATTGAACTAGAACCGCAATGGCATGAAATGGAACAGTTCGGTTGATATATAATTCACCCGGAGTATCAATTTATTATCCTGGTGTTGACCGATTTCGTATAACACTGCATTATTTTCCTTTATTTCTTCTTAAAATTTAAGCACTTGTATGTACACTTCACTTTATATTTGACATGTATACACCGTCACTTGTCAATATGCTTTCAAACACGCCGTTGACTAGCAATGTTTTACTAAATTTCTTCCCAAGTGACGTGAAGCGTATAGCCGGCAAAATGACAATAAAAACTCACCGTCTTTTGACATTTCTTAAACAGTATCACGAAGGATGATCTAATAGAAATTGGTTTTGTTAAAGTTTTAAACGACCTTTCTAGGTTTCTGTTTTTTTACAAATTTTGACCATACTATCCTTTACGTAATGATGCCTTAATAAACTCATAAATTGCATTAACATTTTGTTCTGTTTTTGATGGTCCGTGCACATAACAAAAAACATTCATATTTCACAAAATTCTTCGCTTCAAGTTCTTGCCCGAAACGGTATCATTTTTTAGACCCCACGAATTTTTCTCTCACATCAAACTGTTCCACATTCCAAAGAATAATCAAATATCGATCCTTGCTACAAATTGCCAATTTAAATACAAAATTACATTCTTACTTAACATTCTGATAATTATACTCAACCGAAACTTATCTCAATTACATATTTCTTAATATTTACTTTTCGTTGGGCGTTAAGGACTGTCTCTCTCTACGTTGCACCTTACCTCAGCTTCTTTATTTTTATAGAATTTCATATTGTAACTATTTTCTTTACGCCAAAAACTTTTTATTTTTCGGTAAAGTTCATAATTCTGCATCAAACTAAATATATATCTTTCTTCCATTCTAATTTCAACTCATTTCTAATGAGTTTATAGTTTGAATCTGGCAGCTTCCATTAGTTAGTGTAGTGTAGTTTTTAATATTAAATTCGTCAAAAAACTCAGATCCACTCATAGTTAAATGTTCTTTATTATATCAAGTTTTGTACTCGGAATTCGTAAAATTATAGGTGTTTTTGTGTAGGTATGTTTTTCTTAAAAGTCATGTGATGTCATCATAACCTATATCGAGTTCACCTCATCTATTTTCTACTAATTTTCTTAACAACGTTTATCTGCCTATACATAAATATCACAATAATATATGTATACGAATGCAATAATGAAGCCATATATATCATTATTCTACTGAATCGAGGTTGCTCCTTTACTGGAGCTCTTCAGATTCACTTGACTGAGGTAAATCATCCCGGTTGTTTTTTTCTATTCTAAAATTTACTTTAGTTGTATTCTCCATAATGACTACGCTACCTATGTACATCATTGGACGCATAATATAAGAGTAAAGAAAGATGATAAAGATCTACAAAAACTAGAGTGGATTTCATCACAAAAACCCTTCCCAGAGGTTAACAAAAAAATTTCCAGCGCCAGTCGAGTCGTTGGTAACCATAAAGCTCGCGAAGTTGGGATTTCCACCTTATCTAAAATGACAGGGTTGGCATTTGATAATATTAAGCTCAAACGTGCTGCTAAAGTACTTCCTTTTTTACCTATGAATAACACCACACCATAAAAATTCATGACGAGAAAGTACCCTGTCTTATTATTTCAACTCATGAGTATTACAACAGCATTTCACGATAAAATTGAAAAATATTTTGATTCTGAATTGGCTCCCTACCCTGTCATTATTCGATGAGGTTGGAATGCGAAAATCACAAAAATCGGTCATTTATGATTGTTTTAAAATGTAGACATTGATATAGACAACTTAAATGTTATATATACTATCGATTGAGGATACTTATTGCACCGTGTGGTTTGGGATCGAGAATATACATTCAGCAATATCTCAGATAAATATGTTCAGTATATACGCAGATATTTTGGTCAAAGAGTAACTGTAGTATTTGATGGCTATACAGATTCTACAAACAATATTAAAGCCGCAGAACAACATTGGCGTATGGCAAAAAAATCAGTATCTTCTGATATTCTCTTTGACCAATTTATGACAGTTCCAACAACCTAGCCAACAACAATTTCTGTCAAACATTCATAATAAGTCTGGGATAATTACAATTACATTTTAGAATCGCTCAGAAATTATTAATATTATGAAAAAAACTGTAATGACAATTATTGTCTGAGATATTTTTTCATATAACTAACCGTTTCGCTGAAAAATCCAAAGAAACCATTTTTGCGAAATTTGACCTTGAACAAATTTTTTTGCACACATGGGTTCGATGGGGACTTTTCACAATTTCATTATAATGGTGTCCCTAAAGTTCATGCAAATTTTCAGCTTGTTGGGAATTTATGCAAGGGTGAATGTCAAAATTGACCGGACTATTTCAGAAACAATTGCATTGTCTTTTCATCCCATTACATTCTATTGTTTTCTGCTTCGTGTCGCTCTCCTCCACGCATTGATTCCCAATTTGATTAAATTTAGCACCTTGAATAATTTCACTAATGATTTTTCACTAAAGCGTTTGCACGGTTGATTCGCTGCCATATTTATGTCAAATCTCCCGATCTTAATATCAAAGTACCATCAAGCAATCACAATATAGTATGTAGTATAAGCACCTTGTTCTGAACCTTTGCATTGTATTGGTGTTTTAGAAACTAGTTGTTCCCAATAGGCACCCAAACAAGTTTGAGATTATCAAACTATTATCCCCCGATCATACTTGATACGATGATGATAGACTTGCTGGTTAGGTCAGCCGTATCAAGAAGGGCCTATAACCCTGCCCGAGGCCCGCCAGCTATGGTGTATTCCATTTCATGTTTGTTTATTTGTAAATATTAATATATTCAATTAAAAATAATAACGTTACTATCAATATTGTAACTTGTAGCCCTACTGTCATAAAACTATTTCGAAATATTCCAATAGTTTTAGGTGCATTTTAACATTTAATTTTTGTGAACATTCTATCAATATTAAAAACGGTATTTTTATGGCACATAAAATGCCCTCCTAACACCATATACCTAGCTCTAGACTATACATTTATGTGATATACAAAATTTAATAGTTTTAATCATATCTCCAGTAATATTCTCATGAAATTTTAAGGAGGATACGTATTCCAGACAATACTCGGATGCAAAATTCACCACTAAAACCTGCAACGCTGACTAAGATGCCGGAAGATGCCTCACTCATGCCTTCAGAAACGCAACCGTTAAAACTTCCTATAATTAAAATTTCACGAACCAATTATCGATTGTTCAACGTTTTCGAGAAATTTAATTTGAGGCCCAAGAACATATTTACTTAAGTATTTTAACAGCCTTAAAATAAAGGAGCAGTTTCGTGCACTTGTACGAGAACACATATATTCGTGTTTATAATACACATTTAAAAATCCCATTAAAGCAATTTAATAAAATGTGCACGCCTATGTGAACCGTACGAACTTTTGATGGAAGCGTAATATAAGAGTCCATTCTTCAAATCGAGGGCGAGGCAGGGTAATTGCCGAGAATGGAAAAGGAACCCTTATCCCTGCGCATGCAGCAACAGGATTCGGATGAAAATGGAGAATGTGCGGTAAGAATTCATAGATACGAGAGAAATCTGACAGCAAATCTAATATTTAGCTTTCTTGGGAATATGTTTCGGTAGAAATATTGCATATTTGTACAAACGAATATACACCTTTTTAGTCTATTTACCGCACTAAACGATATAAATATTTTCGTAGAGCGATTTTTTCCTAAATTAGTGCATTAACTTTTATGCGAGCCGTAAAACATAACTTGGGCGAAACAATTTCGTGGAGTAATTAAAGAAGCATTTCGACTTAGAGGAACACCGCAGTTGCGCAATTAACTCCAAATCTACTGGTACATATTTAATGTAACCCATCACTCGGCGGTTTATTACGAAGGATGAAGACAACGTGGAATTCGTGACTTTGTAAAAACGGGGAGAGCATATTTTAACCGACTTCCGGCAATAAAAATCGATACCACATTCAACTGGTGTCCGTTTGTCACAACGAGTTGCGAACGCGACGTTTTATGGTACAAGTGTCCGTAAAGTTAAGAATTTTAATATATTAAGTTATTTATGTTAAAATTTGTGAAAAAGCACTTCTTCAGCGTGGACTGATAATGTTGTAAAATAATGAGTAATTGTTTTTCATTGTTTGCGCGCACGTTTTAAAATACACTCACTAATTAGCTTTAGAATTCATTGCCAGATTATATCTATGTCTACTACTTTAGAATTCAAAACTATTGTCAGCTGGGTTTACCAAAGAATAATTAAAAAACTGCTGGAGGAAAGGGGATTAATTAAAAACAGACCGAAAGACAATTTCATTTGAAATTGCGTATTGATTTCTCGACGATTTATTTAATTTTTTATTCTTTCTCTATTATCTCAAATAAAGAGAGTCTGTTTTACTTTTGCCGCGAATTGTAACTGTGCCTACAACCTATAAAAATATACAAGGCAGAGTTAAATTAAATTAAACTTTATAGTTATAATTATTTGCGAGTAGTTTTAATATTTACTAATGAATATTTTATTCGTAGTAGTGTTGTGCCGGAAAACCGCAATAGCAAATGGGGTACATGTAAGACCGGCCTTACCGAAATGTATTGTATGTATTAATGTGTTGGTCCGCCCCTATTTCTGATACACTCATTGACCCGCCTTGGCATTGATTCCAGCAGGTGATCAATGTCTTCTTGGGGTATAGCATCCCAAGCAGCCTGTACTTCATGCCGTAGAGCTTCTATTGTCAACGGTGGGTTCGGTAGATTCCTCAATCTTCTACCCATCATGTCCCACACGTGCTCAATGGGCGACAAATCGGGAGATCTTGGCGGCCAAGGCAAAAGATTAACATTGACCTCTTCAAAGAAGTCAAGAGAAACCCTTGCTACGTGAGGTCGTGCATTATCTTGCTGGAAAAGTGGGTCTTCCAGCCCTCGAAGATATGGAAGAACATGTGGGTTCTACCACTTCGTCAATGTAGCGTCGGGCGGTTATACTGCCCCGAATGAAGAGCAAGGGTGACCTACTGCCGTAAGCAATACCACCCCACACCATCAACCCCACAGTTCGGTGAACATGCCTCGCAATCGAAAAGTCAGGATTGCCCCTATCTCCACGTCTTCGTCTAACAGTCATCCGACAATCATGCATTCCTAAACACAATCGCGATTCGTCACTAAAGACAACTCGATGCCACTCCAAGTTCCACTGAAGTCTTTCTGTGCACCAGGCCAAACGTTCCTGGCGATGTTGAGAAGTGAGGGGTAGCACAAGATGTGGGCGGTAAGACAGCAAGCCAAAGGTTCTTATTCGACGATAAACTGTTCGCAAGCCTATCGGCAGACCTTGTTCACCTAACCATTGATCAGCTATTGATCTAGTTGCAGAGAATCGGTCTGTCAAGGCCATTAGTCTTAAGCGGCGATCTTGACGTTCATTGGTTCGCCTTTGAGCCCCAGTGCCTCTTCTCCGACGTTCAACCCCATGTTCAGAACACGCTTGATAAACACGCATTATTCTTGAGTGGTGCCGTCCCAAACGGTTGCCGATTTCTCTAAACGAGAAACCTGCTTCTCGTAAACTAACAATCCGCCCTCGGTCAAAGTCACTCAACTGGTGATAAACTTGAGGTCTCCTTCCTCTAGGCATTAAACACTTGAAACACTTTAAACTAAAGAACGGGATCCGAAAAAGTGGAACAAATTCAAAAAATGACTCGATAATTGCTTGTCTATCACCACCTCTAAAAAATGACACAAACGTCAAAAATCCCATGATTACTTGATGATTGGGTTTCAAATTTTAACCAACTATTTCCCTGGCCTAGTCCACCATTCCAGCCAAATTTGGTCCAAAAATTCCCACCCTTTCTAGGTGGTGCAGTTTATGTGTCACTGAGTATATGTTAGTTATGTTATGTGTACACTACAAATGAAATAAACTATTAGTCTGCAAACAGAAATTAATTATATTTCAAATTCCGTTGTGGCTCGTTTTAAAAGTTTCTTAACTACGTTAAATCGTCATACATAAATTGACATAAAAGCAATGAAAACATATGGGTTCCTTTAAACCGAAGTACTAACGTAATGTAACTCGAATAATACTAAAATGTTACCAGATGCACTCGCTCAATTTATTAGTGAAAGTCATGTACATGTTGGTTATATCGAGCTAGACAATTAGTTCATCATTCAACATTCCCCAGTTAACATTGATAGATTATGCGAGACTTAAAACTAACATCATCAATCACTAATATTTAAAGTCCATCAAGGTTATTAGAATTCCTAGATTCATACTGTTTAATGAATGTCGATTAATAATGTGTCAAAAGCTATCAAAGAAAAGTAATACGAGTAATGTTGGCAAAACCAAACACGGACTATAATCACAACGCAATTAATTATACAAATTTAACCGTCGATAAACTACCAACGTTGTGTATATCCGACAAATGAACAGACTAGCCTCCCCCAGTTTAAATTATGATAAAACAAATATCGTGCCTATATGTCGTTTGAATGAAGGTATAATAAATAGAATATGTAGGTTTGGTATGTACGGGGGGGGGGGTGTCATATGAATATTGTTTTTATGGCCTTCTGTTATAATTAGTTATATTAAAAAATATGGTACGAAATAAAATGTCCATCGTCCTGCATCGAATATTTGTTTTAGTCCGTGAAGTACTCCTTTTAATACATACAATAAATATGACACTTCACTTGTAAGTAATTTGCACATTTTTATTTGGTATTTTAAATTTTAATTGAAGTAACTAATTGAATTGTATAATTATTATTAAGTCAAAACGTTTACACCGAAATAAAAATTAATTACAGGTGGACACATCGGACCAGACAAATGCCTAC
This sequence comes from Geotrupes spiniger, assembly GCA_959613385.1. NCBI lineage: Eukaryota > Metazoa > Arthropoda > Insecta > Coleoptera > Geotrupidae > Geotrupes > Geotrupes spiniger. Next base: position 32,474,911 of record OY390732.1, read on the forward strand.
AAATAAATATTCCAAATGTGCTGAAAGATGAGCAACAAGTTAAGCGGCCGGAAATATCCGCCATACTATTTCCGCTTGGCGTGATGGCCACTGGCGTAGCAGAGCGAGACGTAGAGCCCGGAAGTGGCCCATCTAATGCCGTTTGAAATGTTTCCGTTCGCTGTTGTGCGCCGACATAGAACGTTCAGAGAAACTCGACTTTTATCGCAGTCTACGCCGAATTTTCGTTATTCCCGTTGACGCTGAAGCGAAACGGAAAATTAGGCTGTTTAACGGTTTCCATTTCATCCCTAATAGAAAATGCCATCTTCGATTTTCGCCCGGCGATATTCGATATCGCCGAGTTTGTTTTGATATTTGCGCTAGATGGACTATGAAAAATGCAAGAGTGAGCTACGTTTAAATGAATTTCTCCGTTCGGGCGAATATACAGAAATGTACACCTTTTATTCTAGACCAATAGTAGGACAGCGTACGGAAAAATATGAATTCAACGTATTTTAAATTTATATAACGGCAGTGTTTAATTAAACGATATTTTCCTACATACAGGTAGCATCCAAATAGTATCCAAGAGTTCTATATCTCGGTAGCTTGGAAAATATGAAAGACAAGAATTCGTATACAGAAATGTACAGAGTGTTTCATAGACTAGAAGTAGAATAGACTAAATTTTAGTCAGATGTTCCATTCAATTTTATTGTATAGTTAGTTATTTATCGACTGTGATTATCTCCTGTAGTCCTGTTATAAATATTTCATTTGAATATATTTTTAACTTTTACCGGAGGAAGAAGAAAGAATATACAAGTATTTTACTAAAATTAAAAGCAGATGGTACATGCAATAAAGCAACATCTGGAAAGTGCAACAGAATTATGGTTGACTACCAAAATGAAATGTTACATTAAAAACATATTGTTGAAAGTTATGCGCAAACATAGCTCTACTCGTTCACTACAGTAGAAACTTGTAATGATTTCTCACTTACTATGTCAGATGATACAATTGAAAATAGAAAATATTTGGTAGGCAGAATGTCTCCATTAATATTTTACAAATGTCTACGGTGGGACAACCTGTGGCTTATCTATAGATGCAAATGATACTTGGTAAAAAGAAAAACGTAAAATTTGTCGACATAAGAGGAATTTCAGATTTTAATCCTAATATAAAAGAAATGTATGCCTACTACCTACTAGCTACCATTCGATATCACTAGATTTCATGTTATTTGTGTACTAGCCGTTTAAAACAAGTTACTTCCAGTGCCGCATCAAAATACCCAAAACGTAAAAAAAAAATAAATGATAATAATATATCATGTTAATATTTTAACATTAATCTTTCAAATATTTGACAAAATGTTTATGGATGTTGCAATAGGTATATAATTTGAAGAAATAAACGAACCTATGAGGATTATGAAATATCAGCCATCCTTAACATAACATGTTTGTTGATATTAATGTATTTGAAAGCAGAATAATACCCGCAGCTATATTCTATCATCAGGCACAGGAAGTCACATTATTACTAACGATAAATTGGTTCTTAAACCACAAAGAAGTTGACACACCATTCAACTTATTCTATGAGCTCTTAACATGTGGATGGGGTAAGCCCTATAGTAATTCATAAAACCAGACTTAAAGAAAAATGCATGACATTCGCAAGGAAATGGAATGCAGCAATAGGAAGACATATATGATGCAATGATAATTAGAAAGGTCTGACAATATTAATTAATGCATCGAAAAATAAAATTAATCCCTCATGTTACACAATAATAAAAACATAATAAAATTTGATCCCAGTGAATTAAGTATGTGATGAATGGCGTAAGTCATTTATTTTCTAATTAGAGACCAATTCTTTCGAGCTTAAATCGTGCGAAAATATTCAAAAAGTCAGCCATTCCTCGAAGATTTCAATATTTTATCAGACATGCAGAACACAAAACATAAACACATCACCAGAACAATATATAAAGTACTTTATGAGATATTAGAAGGAATGGCATATCTTTCATATGTATATTCATGGATTTATCAAAAATGTTTGACAGCGTTGACAATATGACAGGATTGGAAAATAATTGAAAATAATGGGTTGCAACTGGTAACGACGTACCATTTGAAATTAGTCTCGCGTTTAACAAATAGATGTGTGTTACCAGAATAAATCCATAAGAAACAGCAAGATCAACTTGGACAATGTAAACAAAGGAATCCCTCAAGGATCAGTTATGGGACGATTATTATTATTATTGTATGTAAGCGAATTATCCCTTCTCGAGTACTGAAAAATACCATTCGCTGATCATCGATTGTAATAAACGTTCTACAGCACGATTTAATAACTGGACAGCGTTCCTCTTAATTCCGCCTGAAACATACATCTATATGCTCTCCACACATGTTATGCATACCACCATTCTTTCATCAAATTTACACTTTCTCTAACAACACAGACTCCTCATCAATCCTTCCTCTGCATTTCCAAACTCATTTCCATTCTACATGTACACCCCTCCTGTTGCCCGAACCCCCTATTATATACTAATTTTAGTTTGATCTGTATTTAGTTTCAAATTCTGTCGAGGAGTCTCTCCAGAATTGCCACCACATTTCGTAAGCCTTCTTCCTAAGTCTTTGTAAGCGTTCCTCCTAACGATTAAAACAGAACTAGCAGAAAATATGTTAGGTAAACCTAATGTAGGATATAATGACTACAACAACTACAACAATTTCGGGAATTTCGAATATGTAAGTACAAAACAATTAAACTGAAGCAATAGCGAATATTTATGTACCAGTGAATCTAGGCTTTCGGAGAATTTAATATCAACATTTTAACTTTAAATACCAACTAACGGTAGCTGCAAGATTCAATCTAAAAACGCAATAGGAATAAGTTGAAGTCAGACAAAAGGGAGCTATGCATTTAGTTTGACGCAGCATCGAGGAAATTTTTGAAATATAAAAATGTTTAGCATAAAGAAAAGAGTAATAATACGAAATTTTATAAAAATATGGAAACTCACGATGTAGCGGGGAAGAAGCGTAAAAATTAAAAAAAATCCGTTATACCCAACGGAAAATATATACAAAGAAAGAAGAGAACGTTTCTTATATAGGAAATATACAAAATTGCAAAAGCCGATAAAAAGTTTAACAAAACCAATTAATTGTATTGGCCTTGCCGAAACTATAAACAAAGTTAAATGACAGTCAGAGCTAGTGTCATTTTACCTGTTCTATGGTGCACGTCGCTTTGATAAGAAATTTAATAATAACTTTGAGGAATAATGACAATCAGTGGCATTTAAACGTCAAAGCAAATGGAAATAAGAATGAAATAATAACAGGGCATAAAAAATTATGTAAAAAGTGAAAAGAAAATAGTGTAGCGTCACCCGAGCCTATCAACACCGAAGGACCTATAAGTTTAAAAATAAAATTGATACTAATTTCACCTGGAAATATCGTGCATCTGAACTAATAAATATAAAAAAAGAACGCACGAGTAATATAAATTAAAAAACAACCCTGAGAATATTTTATTTGAGAGTCAAGTATTGAACCTTGTAAGAAACGTTCTAAAATGTTAAGTTAAGAAAAGAAAAAGTAGGGACTCACACTTGCCTATTATCAACCCTTACCTTGTACCATGTTTCGTCGTCATAACTCCTCTACCCTTCTGATCACCCTTGTTGAAATCCCTGCTTTTTTAATAATTTCCGCTATTTTTTCCCATCATCTTGTAAACGTGACGTCAAATTCCACCTTTTTTCATTACTTCCCTCTCCACTAGGTAAGTGCACATACAGGTTGTCTCTTGTTTCCATATCTTATATAAATCCAGCCTGCGCTTCTGGTAACGGCCCCAGTACCTCCACTTCTTCTTCTAATCTGGCTCCTATCATACCCGTATAAAATTGTGCGACAATGTCAAACAAAATCAGGCCCATCTCCCACCCCCCTGGCAACTTCCATATATCATGTATAAGATTCAGCAATTTTCTGCATACCGCTTCTGGTGACCATCTCCACCCTTCTCCCGCCCTTCCATCAAAATGACAAACATTACAAAAACAAGAAAAGCAGAAGTACCACGAGGAATTCAACCTCCGATCTTTCGGTGATGAAGCTTACGTTTGTTTGTACTTTTGAAAAATTTCACAATTAATACAAAATTGCTACTGTATACCTTCCTCAATCACCCACTGGAATATCAATACCTAACTCGATTTCAAGTTCGTGAACTTTACTTGTAAAAAAAAATTATTGCGATATTCAATTATTATTTAATTCTTTATCAAAACATCTAACAAATTAGCAATAAGCACTTTTGAAACTATGCTCAAAACATTGAGCAAATACCTACAACAAATTCCAATGTTACGAATTCAAATAAAAAAACGTCATCGATAACGTGACCGCACTGCTTGCGTGTTAGGGCATGTCTAAAATAATAATGAAATCATCATTAACAGCGTTGGCTTAGAAGTTTAGAAATATGTTTTTATGTAGGTTTGACACATATAAAAAGAACAACGATACACGCATGTCATAATTCACTAGCTTACGTAACATAACAGACGTTTTATTTTAACACAATCATATGAAAACACAAACTGGGTGATATAAAAAAATGCTCTGCTTGAGGTGCGGATAAACAGATACGTATCACAGTTAAATGCTCGAAATATGGAATAGCATACGCAAGGTGAAGTGGAAAAAACCGCCATATAGTAACAATTTATTTACAATATTTAACGAATATGTATCCAAGTCGCCTACGTGCCTGATCTAACGCCCATCAAATGAGACGTACAAGCGGTGGACATAAATAACTACAACAAAAAATGCGAGAATTCAATAATTTGTTTAATGCAAATCTGTTTTGTTTACGTTAAGGTTATGTGCCATGTCAAACGGATATCATTGCAATGCCGATAACATTTTTTCTTTGACGATATGCAGTTCGTCAGCCAATAGAGACATTCCCTCATCAAGTCGTTGTAAAATAACATGTCCTTGCAATGCTGTTAGAAGCATTTTTAAATTTGGTTTTCTAGAATTGAAACTATGTATCAATTCGACAATTTAAAAATTTAATTGACAGTTAAGAAGCTTGATTTTCGTAGGAAATTTTGTTGTTGTACAAGTTGCTTATGTCTACTGATTGTACATAGCATCATTTCACCAATTTATCGAGTACAACTTTAAGGCGTTTTTTCTATCGACGGCTGTCTAGTTGATGCTGATGAGTTTATTATTGGTTTGATTGGATATAGAACTCTGAAAGTAGTGGCATATATTGTAAACAGACCAAGTTAAAGTAGTTTTTTATTCAGTAATGGATGCAACAGAAGAAATATGAAAACTGTAAATAACAAACGTATCGTGTTGCATTAGAAGATGGTAACTGCGTTTGAAAACGTTAGCATGATCTAAGGTAACTGGTATATCAAATTATTGACATTAGTTTGTATTATATTACATTATATTTGTTCAAATAAACTGATTATATATTATTTCCAAATTGCAGTTGACATTTGCACACACACAAGTCAAATTGTTTAGTCAGACTGAGTCTTGCCACCCAGAGTTTTGGCATTATGGGCAGTGAACCGATGAGGCGATAGGGTTCTTGTGGTAGTAGCCTGTCAGTGTTTTCAATGCATGGAAACAATATTTGGAAACAAGTGCTTACCATGTTTGTCATAAGCGTCTCGGATATAACAATGGAGAGGGTAGATTTTGAAGTCGAATTTACAATAGTTTTGGTTAATTACTATTAAGTTTTTTTCTATTTTTTCTGAATAAGAATATTTTCCACAAAGGCATTCTAGGGGTGGGATATAGAAATTAACATACTGGTAACATCAACAGAATTTAATATGGATTTATGTGGTGTGTTTGTGTTTGTAACTTGTGCGTTAGTTCTATGGAATCTTTAACGGATGATTCATCTGCAAAGTTTGAATATTCCCTAAGCTGTTCAATTAATATACGATATTTCTGGTATATATTTTTTAATTCGGAGAATAAAACCATTACATTCTTCTAGTGTTTTTAATTTGTATTTGAAATTGGGTTGTCTTTTATTTTTCTTAATATTTCCTTTTTAATAAATTTTAATATTTTCTTATTATACTGTGTTTTTTTGCGATTAAGATTGTAGATCTTTGTCTTTAATTTTCTTGTTTAACGATATCATAGCTTTTGTGTCAGCCTGACCTAGGATGATGCTTTTTGAAAGTTTACCTGTGGTGGCTTTACTAAGATTAGAGTCATTTTCTACTAAGTGGTAGTTTTACTTCCCCTATTAACGTTTTGTTTATGTTCTGATTTTTAATTTCGGATGCGCATATGGATATTTATTTAATAAATGTGTTTCTTTGTCAGAGAAGCTAACGTTACTGAGTTACTGAGTTTTAAGTCGGGCAAAATTTGTTTGCATTATTTATATTTGAAGGTATATTCATTGCAGGTGTTACATTTTCCAGTTTTGTGGCTTGTATTAAATCTTTCTTGTGTATTAGCTTACTGAAGTTATTTCTTACGTTGTCGTCCAGTCACTGAAATTCCATATTATGTAGGTGATAGTTTAACTTAAATAAAGTACTAGAACGCCTCTGCGAGGAACCACAACTTCGATTCGTTGTTAGGTAGATGATTTTGTTTTAATTTGCACATATTTAGGTATCACTTGCTTTTTCAAACCAGACATTTCGTATGACTAGGCTATAGCTTGTTTTTAAACTAGGAGGAGTAAATGGAAAAGCCATATTTACACTGAAACTCAAACTTACGCGAAACTTGTATGGGATACAATATATATATTTAAACATATACACGATGTTATAACGATATGAAGCAGCTAGTTCTAAAAAGAACCGAATTATTTACTTTTGGAATTACGGAGAAAGAAATTATGAGCATAAAACTGTTAACTGAAATGCAACCACTTAGCATTATGTAAAATAGACTCGGTTTTGGCCAATTACAGGTGTAGGTTTTAGCGCGGCAAATTTAAATCACTCCTCCTAGTTTAAAAACAGAGTATAGTACGTACCTTAGATGAAATTTAACCAGAAACGACCAGATTGACCACTCTTGCAATGCTGTATATAAATATTGTATAAATAGTTTGATGTTATTTTACCGTTCGTCAATGGCCAAGGTGGTCGAAACCGTGGCCAAGCAAAGTTTTTTAAATAAAGTGATATAACTACGTGATCCGTGTTCGTTTATTTTCATTCATTATGGAATATCATAAAGCAACGGCTTAAAACATTAACCATTATATACCCCTTTGTCATGAAAGAGAAACTAGTTTCAGGTTTTTGCTAGTCGACGCACCTTAATTGAAGTGAACTTTGACATACAAAAGTGTTTTTAGAAAAAAAATATTCCGCAATTTTAAACAAATGAAATGTACTTATGCTACTAAAAAACCGGTACTCGAACTGCAATTTCGCTTGAATTCTGAGCGGTTCACCTTAACAAATTTAATACATCAGAATTTTAGAACTCAACAAATATGTTTTATAATTAAAAATCAATAACTTAAAGAGTTGTCGAAGAGCATATGGTAGATACGCGGTATCCGTCATCTGCGAGCACACAATTCAAATATCGCTGGCATGCTATATCCTTCTTAGAGCGATCGTTCACCTTTACCAACTACTATGAACTAACAACCATAACACATAACTATGAGAACCAGTTCCGCAGTGTACCTTGTACACAGTTCAGGTTGACGGCCAAAGCCTTGTTCACGCACGGACATTCTCGACCAGGAACAACAGAAATCGAGATTCGCCCGAAAACGAAAGTGTTCCACAAATCCATGCACCCGTCTCCGATAGACTATGACAAGTAAATGTTACTTAACGATATTCGTGGTCTAGTTTGCGACCGTGAACTAGATTTCGATACGCTTATTCCATTAAACTTAATTGTAGCTGGTCGAAAGCCAACATTAAATTACGTGCCATTATGAATTAACTCGAAATAATGAATGCGACGCGTTTGCGTTACCGATGGCAAACACTAGATTATACATTTGATCTTTATTACAAAATCGAACAGGAAAATCACCTTTATTATGATATGTTCCACATATTTACATGTTTTATGGAATAACAATTAAATACCATAATTGTGTTTATTTCTTCAAATTAATTAATATTCCCATCTCATAATGTTAAAATAAAAATGACAATAAAACAAAAGTGAACTGTTCGGAAGCATTTACGAGAGTCAATAGCGAAATATGCAATCAATGTCATGCAAATTATTTTTCATTGCAAATTGCAAGTTAACTTTTTAGGTGTTTCGATGAATGCACTGGGGAGGCTACATGCCAATTGCTACGATACCGATCCAATTAATTTGAAATCATTCAATACATCATTAATTATTTGCGCAATTTAAAATAGCCGTATCGGTCGTGTTTGAGCAAACTCGGCACACGGAAAGAACCGTATTGATTTTCACTTAAAGAAGACGACTCTAATTGATATTTTTCTTGAAAAAAAAAAACTTGTAACTGACCGATATCCAAATATATATGTTCGTATATTACATGGTCTTGTGTTGAAAGCAGTCGGTGAATGAAAACTTCTAGCAATACTATTCTATATTAATTACAATTAATATATTAAGTAATGGGGCCAGGATGATGAGGTAGCACAAAGCTGGTTGTAAAAAAGGCAAAGTACCTGACTTTTGAACGACAGACAACAGTGGAAATCGGTGAATGGCCAGTTAGCAGGGTATAACAAAATAATTCATGAAACATACATATTCTAGGGGATAAAGCACGGGTGCACTTCTTGTGTCAAAAACATTATAAACAGAAAATTGGGTAGGAAGATTAAGATGAAGATGAAGAGGAAGAAGGAAGGAATCCAACGAAACCAAATTTACGTGTGAATGTAATTAAATTATTCATATTTTTTTAAAATAGTTTTACTACTATAATTTTAGTAAATTACTAAGAAATCGCTTCGTTCGTTAAATTAAATTATGTTTTCAATTATAAAAGATTTTATGTGTTAATAACAATACGCCATCTCCGTTTCCAGTTTCTATACTTGAATGCTATGAGAAAATTTTTAAATTACCAGCTTAAATAATAATTCACAGAAATAAGTGTCGATAATAAAATGTTGCGTTTCTCTTCTCGCTATGAACGAAATATTAGTTCGGTTGGGAGAATTCCGCACCAAGTTCACATCAATGTTTCCAAGAAACAAAGTATTTATGTCGCGGCACTACTTCCATTAAACGCTTTATTGCCGATTTAATGTCGGCTAAATACTGCCATTAAAACCATGACGCTGATGGAACACAAAACAGTAAAAAAAATTACGTAGCCACCAAATATTAAAAATATTGACCAGCACTAGTTTCATATATTTTTCTTTAATATATTTTATAGCGTCATATATTAGGACCTTCCTATTAAATAGTTGATTGATTGTGGAGTTACTTGTTGAATCTTTCAATAATTAAAATGAACATAAATTGTTTTTAGTTTCAAATATATTGTACACACTACACATGTTTCGCCAGCACTATAGCTTCATCAGGTGATGAAATGCAGATAGAAGAAAAAAAATATGCGCTTTGATAATAAAACAGAAATTGTTTTATTGCAGGTTTACATTAACACTTGTGTTGCCACTCAAAAAAACTCACAGCGTCTGCCATCCGGGTACCCGGGTACCCCGCCCGCGAAATTCTTGATAAAAGCCCATTGTAACTAGAATAATTATATGCATTCGATTAATATTTAATTATTCATATTCTAGGAAGATATTCCTACCTGAATATATCAATTAAATTATGTGATCAGCGCACAGCAAAGCTCACAAAATATTTGCATTGTAATCATTGATTTCTAATATATCTTTGTAAAATTTTGAAATTAAATTATGTTTTTGTAATTTTTCATACAGTATATGTATATTACAGTAAAAAAACCGAAAACTATGATTTTTGTACAACACATTTCAAAATATTCAATAAATAAACAATTTGAAATAAACAAATATTGTTATTATTTATATATTATTCCATATTTACTTATTATATTCTTACAACAAACTTTTTTTTTATGATATACTATACGAAAGTCATGTTTTTTCTATCGGGGTACCCGGGTGGCTCATACGTGTTGTTTTTTCAAATGCAAAATTTTGTTAGTTAGATTTGTTTTTTTAATATGTAGAATGAAAATTTTGATAGGTAATCGGTTAAAGCATGGGGATACGAGAAGGTTTTGGCCAATCTTTTATGGAAAAAAAAATATTCACCAAAACAACCAAAACATGCCGATGGGTACCCGGGTACCCGGGTGGCAACACAAGGGTTAAGTATCGGGGAGTTGTTAACATCTACTTGATTATTCAAAACAATATGTATTTTATTAAATTTATATTTTTAGAGTTTTGTAATGAATTTAGTTTTTTTTTGTAATTTGTTATTGAATTTATGACAATATTCTAAAGAAATTAAAACATTGACTGCGAATGTATTACTTTAAGAGGTGTAAAGGTAGGTTGTCTCTGATGCTGTAGAGGCCTATCAGTTCCTCTTTTATCCAAGTTTGCTGTCCAATCTTCAATGCTGTTTTGGCTGCTAAACTGTTATGGTTGATTTTCAGCCGTATGTGTTTCGGTGTTACTTCTACTTTTTTGCACTTGTGTAAGAATCATGTAGCGTATGTAACGAAAGTTTTCGGAACATTTTTCGTAATATTTTTGAAAATAAAGCAATCAACTGACCATTCGATATTGAGAATCTGTCAAGTTTCTCCTGCAGTTTGACAATACATTTTTATTTACAAATTGTGCAAATGTATTTACAATTTGGTTGGCCAAATACCAAAACGTGACATTGTCGCCATTTATAGAAACCAAAATATTTGTAAGATAACAATTTTCCGCGTCACAAAGGAATGTGGGGAAGGTTTTCCCAGTATGAATATACCGGCGGGTTTCAAGTTTTCAAACATGCAAGGCTTCAGAACTTCATTGAATCTTCAAGAAATAGAACATTTTCCATTTCTTGAAACTCATTAGTTTCAACGAGACATTGCCGAAAATTTTACATTTCCCATATGACAGCCAATATGGAAATTAGCAGAAATAATTTAAAGTATAGAAAGAGACGAAATCAACAAAATACACGGCTGCTCGATTAGAGAGGATGCCAAGATGCTGCAGACAATTAAGATTAGAACATTTCAGGTACAATGCCACGATACCAGGCTTTTATACAGACAACATTGAGGACGCTTCAAATGAAAAAAAGGACAATGTACTAGGGTGGTGCCCCATTTCTGGTTTTTCAAGACCTTATGTTGGGCGAGTTAGGGGCGAAGTTGTAAATGCAGACATTTATATTTGAACATGCCTTCTCAAATTAGTGAATTTTATTCAAACACATCATATTAATGATAATATTATGTTTTGACCGTATATGGCATCGTGCCATTACGCGAGAACAACCTAAGATTGATTAAGGCAACAAAATATCCCCTGTGTACCTAAAGAGGATAACCCCCGTAGAAGAGTTTTGCGCTTTACTCGGTAGAAAAGTTTACGACGATGGGTGGCAAGCCAAAAATGAACAAGAACTACGATGAAGAATTTACCAAAAAATTCTATAGTTTAACCCACTTACCGTCTAACTGCTGATGAGACCATTAACACCACATTGCGAACCATTGAAACCCATCGCACTATGTACTACACTACAATTATAGTTAAAGCTTCCACTGAATCGTTTTCTGTACTACCACATTACATAAAACAATTATAGTTTGAATTATATTTCAAAAATTTTCCCAAAATGTTGTTACATACGTTATTTTGATCATTGATTCTGTATATTAGCTCTAGTTTAAAAAACAATTTCTCCTGTTCACCATAATTGGCCGATTGATTGTGGAGATTTAATAAATAATACCTGTTATTATTTTAAATGGTATTCAGATGCTAACAATTCCCCCTTAACTTAATATAAACCTGTACATTTCTGTTTTAGTATTAAAGCATATTTGTTTTCTTATATCTGCATTTCGTCAACTGATGAAGATACAGTGTTGGCGAAAGCTCGACCTTGAAACCAAGGCATGCCAGCTGGACATTTTCCATCATCTCTTGACAACCCGTTCGGTTCCAAAGTTGAATTAATGTGTGTTGAAGTTGAGAATTAATTTGAGAGTATTTTAAAAATCTTCCGCAGCTTTTTGGGTAGCTTAAGCCATGAATGCCAATTTTTTGAACTTCAGTGTTGCACTTGCAAATGTGAGGTGTATAAAGCTTGCAGCCTAATCTAAGGACAATGCAAACTTGAAAAGAAGTGTTATCCAAAAAGGTGAAGATGTTAGGAGAGGGAATTGAGTGAAGCCAAGAACCAGATCATCTACATTGAAGAGCTTTAAAACGAGCCAAATCTCTTGGAGGCTTGAAGAATAAGTTTTTTGTAATAATTCGATTTAATTTTTTCTTTAGGATTCTTGATATGCCACTGTGCCGCAGCTTAATTATAAATGTGAATATTAAGCCAATTATCCTTTGATTTAGGTAATATAGAAACGAGCTTATTAACACCATGGATAGAATACAGAAAAGCAGCAAGACAAATGTTCCTGAATACGACGAATACCCAAACCACAAAATCTAATAGGAAGAGTGACTGCCACTGAAGATTATTGAGACGAAGATTAAGAATTGTTTCTAAAGAAAATCGGAAAATATCAAAAGTGGTTGTTCTTAAAAAAAATTAAATTTAGGAACGAAAAGACAGTTCTTGATCAAAGTATAGTGCGGCTACTAAGGAGTTCAGCTTTTTGTAAGAGGTTTTCAATCAATATGGCAGTTTTTTCAAAACTACGTTTAAAACCTTGAGTAAAAATTGGAGAACCTAGAAGAGATAAACTTTCGCGATCACAGATCTTTATGCCGGGATCTAAATTTTGAAATTTCTCACTTCCAAATCAAGAACTTCAGAGCAAAAGAATATCTCACATTTGTTAAAATTTAAATGTAGACCAATTTCTCTCGAAAGATTGGTAACTTTTTCAAAATCAGACAAAACGACTTCAGGATAATCAGCCAAAGTTCCATCATCTAAATACCAAATGTTAAGATGAGAATGCAAAGATAAAATAATAGGATGAATTGCAAGACTAAAAATCGTGGGACCGCAAGGAGCTCCAACAGAAGAGTAGTATAAATTATTACCAAAAATAAAGATGAAGGATTTCTATAACATTGGAACAGATAAGGATAAAGAAGGGGATGTGACATTCAAGTTCCTTAGCAATACAATCCCTTTAGACGGAGTTAAAAGCGTTATTGAAATCCAATTTAAGAAGTTTACCATAGTTACGGGCATCATTCACAAAAGTACGTGTGGAATGAACCGCAGCTTAGCAACCTAGTTTAGTGGCAACGCCAAGTTGGTAAGGAGATAAATAGGAGTTTACAATATTGAGACTTAAGAGACGTCAATCTATGAAAACAGTTACCAACAGCGATAGGTGTTAACCTCCATCTCTTTTATGAAGAGCACATAAAGAAGCACCATAAAATAAATGAGCGATTTCAGAAGGAAGTTAGCAGGATAAAATGGAATTGCAAAGTTCTAAGAGCACGAAGTCCAACTTCAGCGGATAAAGAAATAATTCCATCCAAACCTGTAGCAGAACCTGCGGGGAAAGAAACACATCATCACGAATGTTCTGCTCATTGACCATTAAAGAAGAGTGTTCAGGGCTGAAGGCACCAGGGAAGAAAGTTCACGAAAAGTTCACTTTTAAGTTCTTCACCAACATCTTCATTGAAAGGAGCCAAAGTATCAACCGAAGAAGTTTAACAGCTCCTTTAATGTCGAAATCAGAGACCTTTGCTTCAACTTTTTTTGGCTAAAGATAAAGGTTTGCGTTTATTTTTATTTGAAAATGATCGAAGATCAGGGAACTCAAAAATGGAAAGATTTTCTTTTATAAGATTTAAAGTATAGGAGAAAAGCAAAAGATTCTCCAAAGAAGAAGAAGTTCTAGTTAATGTATGTTAGTACTTAATGATTTAACTTAATTTATCTGCAACTAAGTGCCTAGAAGCTTTGGGCATTCTTCTGATAGTTGGCAAACGGTTCAAATTAATGAGCAAGTCAGTTGTTGATTGAGATGAGCAAGAAAGACTTGAAGCAAGGGGTAATAATTGGCATGATACTTATCTATATGGATTTTCAACCTGTTATTATCTTTAAATGATTTTCCGGGACAAAGAGAACAAGGGATTCTTAATGAAAGACCTTCACTTTTGTGTACATCAAAACTTGAGTACGTAGAGCATTAAAGGATTCATTTTTCTTCCTTCTACACCTTGATATAGGAGAATGATGTAAACTTCCATTGTTAGATATTTTGTTCATGTCAAAATCACAAGTTGAATCAATGTGAATTTGGTGGGATGAATTTTATAATTCTTTAAATTTTTTAAGGATTTGTTGCAGATATCCCAAAGGAAAGTTAATTTCTTACTTCAGTTTACCAAATGAAAATTTTTGACGTTTCTATTTTCTCCTTGTGAATTTTGAGATTTAGCGTTGGAAGGGCCAGGATCCATTAAATCATCTTCTATAATCCTCCATTGTCTTGTTTGCAGACGAAAACAAGAATCTTGTGGGTATTTACTAGATAAATACCTATTTTTGTCAGGAGAATCAACAAGAGATGATGACAGCGACACTGGCAATTATTTCTTTTTCTTCTTTTTATCCGTCAAGAGATATTTAATTTCTAAAAATGAGTACCGATGATTTGACTGAAAACGTACTGGAATGTGCTGAATCAGCTATTCGAGCACGTATTCCAAGCAAGATACGAAAAATGTTATATTGACTTCAAGTACTGGCAGCAAATTAATAGTTGTGCAGAAATATTAATGAAAATGTTCTTTTGGCGTATTACTTAATTAACATTGCACGTAATGTTTAGTAATGTTTTTTTTTTATTTTCAGTCAACAAAGTACAGCTCTTCATCTTTGTGGGTCTATTATTCAATGCTTCCAACCATCAGTATCAATAAGAACATAGACATAAAATCCTTTGGCAAACTACACGCGTTTTTAAAAAGAAAGAATGTTCGACACGTAGTAAAAAAGCAAAAGTTTTGATGAGTGATAACTTTTCCTTAAGTTATCTTTAAGGACGCAGGGGATGATTAATTTTTAAGGTGCAAGGGAGAAATAAGTCAATGTCTAAAAGACATGCCTGACCTTTAACGTTGTTTTTAGGGTTTGGGCATGTTCGGGTTATTTGAGCTACTCGATGCGATGATATCTACAATTTGTCTGTGAATGATGTTAGAAGTGAGGGAAATGTTCTTATAGTAACAATTACTCAAACGAAAACTCACAAATCCGGAATGTTCACTGTCGTCCCTAAGGGTTCGGTTAATCATGTTGATAGTGTGATGAAATATAAGAATTTGAGACCGTGGTATACTCCATGTAACATTTTTTTTGTTTTCTACAACCGTGGAAAATATAGTACTCAGAGAGGGTATACATAAGATTTCTTCGGTTCCCAAATTGACTGTTACGTTCTTCGGACTTCCGGAAATTGAAAGATATACGGGTCACTCTCTTAGGCGTAGTTCAGTGGCAATATTAAAGATCTAAAAAGATTGGGTGTGTGGAAGAGTTCTATTGCCGTCGAATTATATGTGGAAGAATTCGTGCAACATAAGATCAGTGTTGACAGAAAAATGGTTGATTACGAAACTTGTTTCTCTACGCCAGGAAATAATTGTAATAGTCCAGCAATTGTTATAGAAGACGTTGGTTATAGCACTCATACGGAAATTGCACGAGCAAAGGGACCGAAGAAATCGCTAATGCTTCTATTTCGGGCTGTTCTTATTCCACGGCAGAATTAGGTTCAGTACTCTTATCATTTTACATTACCAACTTTTATTAATGTTAAGGACCTTTTTACATCTTGAAACCGATAAAAAATATTAAATTATTACTTTCATTATTAACCATTTTTTCATTACAAACAAGAAACGCAATAAAGTGCGTTTCAAGTTTGACAACTAAATATAACATAGATTGCATGTTCTTACCAATATCTTGCAAGTTTATGACTTCTTACCTGAAACAGAGATAGATGCATAAATTAGCTTACTCATTATTCAAGTTATTTTAAAATTTTTTTAAAAATATTGAGTAAGAATGATCATAATCTATAATTAATTTACACTGAAATGAAAATATGTAGTTATCTATTTATAAGTCATCCCCATTAAATTGTAAAAATATAAAATACGCATCATGTTTAATATACTAAATGCAAATTCAAAAACGAAAATGTGAACAATTACGGTAAATAGTTCGAGGATATGCTTTAAATGGACGTTAATGGCAAAGGCAAGGTGGTAAAAACTATCGCGCAAATTGCCTTTACATTAACGAAAATACAAATTAATTTAACGAACAATCTGTCAATAGTACGGGGTTATTTGGAACCCCTATAATAAGGATTGAGTTATTTACATCGCTGGGGGTCCATTATTTACTTTTAATAGGAATTTCGGGGCTTTTATTACCGAAATAAATCTATATAGCGCAGCGGGCTTATGGCAGAATCAAAATGTAAAATATTGACTTCAGATTAACTGAATATGATGGATTATAAATGATTCGCCAGCATTTTCATTCCTAGTCATAATAATCAATGCCCGGAAGGATTAAATGTGAACGCCGGTTTACATTTAATAAACATTTGCCGCTTATAAAACTAGCGAGGAAAAGGGAAAATGGAAGTAGAGATATTTAACCGTATATTTTTGGCATGAAAATTATTATATTGTTTGAAATATTTCAGTGGAGTAGCGGAATTTATTTGATGTGATCGTAAGATGCAGATTCAAGAAATTCAATATGACGAACGAGCTAGAAAAATAAACGACATTTTTAAAAAATTATGTAACGCAAGGATTTCGCTTGTTTATAATATATAGCAAAGGAACAAAACATCTCTACCTAATGTATAACCTTATTCTACGTGCAAAAGTAACCTTACTTACATGAAATAATGTTATACATTGAGCAGGTCGTAATTATCACAGAATCCGAAACTTACTTCAATCGATGTGTTTTATAATATAGTACAATATACAAGGAATGGACAACATTTATGTGTATTAATTATGGAATATCACATAACGGATCACAACACTGGTGGTTATACAATTTTTTCTACATTACGAGCAGGAGCGATTTGCATCTAGCAAGAGGGAAGTGTTTCGCAATAAATGTTAAGGGACGGGGGTCATAAAAAAAGATAACTTGTCGCGTACAATCTATATAGCTAAATGAATTGCGTCTGGAAACTTAACTTTACTTTGAGTAGGCGTCGAATGGGAAAAAATATGACAAGAACGATTGCCATGAATTTCAACTGGATACATAATACAAGAAAGGAAATACAATAAGAACCCCAATGATTTCTACAAGGTCGTCATTAGTCTTCCTAGAAGATTTAGCTGAAGGCTTATTAGACAAAATATTAATTTGGTAAATTTGTAAAGATAAAAAAGGATTTTCTGAATTTTACAATTTAGTCATTAGCCCTTTATATAAGTCAGTTACTCATACACAACTTGTAAACGAGGCCAATTGTCGCAATTTACAATTGCCATTTTACCAAGATAAACTGAAAATTTCATATAAAACCGCGTAATCTTGTTGTCTTAATTTCGAACATGATAATTCAATTTAATTATAAACCAAATATAACATTTGTGGAAAGGCAAATGCATTAATATTGTCTTGAAGTTGTTTTATAATCGTTATTAAAGGTACTGCCGAGCCTGCAAATTAACGAAACTATAACCGCAAATGTAATAATATAGTAAAAATTAATGATTGTTGTAAAAGCCGCCAGTATAATTAAACGATTGTTAGCTTTGATGGAACATATGTGTTGAGTTTGTTGACTTGTCAACGTGAATTGATTTCTTTCGTCTCATTATAAAACGTTTATCGATTAACATAGCCTTTTCAATTTGTCCTTGTAGTCCTGACACTCGATAAATACATTTATTATTTATTTATTTCATACGTGTATTATTATTAATAGTTATCATTTGTTGTTATTCAACAAAAACTAATGCTACACTTGTACATGGTACAACGTTAATTTTATTGTAAAATGCAAGATTTTATTTTCACAATAGTTTCGATTGGGTAACTTGTCCATTGTTTGACTAGGCATAATTAATAATCGAGTTTACATAGCCTTGCTAAAGCATTATTTTGTATAATAAGAAATGAGAAATTTACAATACTTGTTTAACAATGCAACAATTGTGTTAAAATTAGTGCTAATAAAATCCATAATATTTTAGACGCCTGGTAAATTTGATAGAGCATTCAGTATATTCAGTTAGTAAAATTTTGATGTGTAAATCACAAATCGGTAATTAAATGATGCAAGTTTCAATAGTCTCCAATGCACCATTTGCACTAATATGCTAGGAATATTAGTTTTGCGGGTGCATTTTCCAGGGACGGATTTTGTTTACTGATACAATTGGCAACATAAGGCATGTTTCCAGGATGTTAAAAATTTGTCAAAACGCTTATCGCACCTGATACTAACTTACTGAGTCCTGTGAGGGAAGCGTACACTATGAAATAAACGTTTTCTAGTTTATTACACAGCCATTCCGCTTGTGAATTTGGTCTTATACAACCAAATGCCAGACCGGGTTCTATTAGCACCACCAAACGAGTTTGAAAGAACTGTATGTTAGAGGAACGACTGGAAAGTACGTTTTTGTGCCAAGAGGGTACGATAATTCTCACTTTCACATTATGTCTTTTCTTATTTACAAAATACTGAATTATTATTCAAACTTTATTACTACTATTTAATACCATTTTTTTACAATTAGGTGCTTCGGACATCCTTATCAATCAATAAACATTAATATGACAAATGACATTAAATAAAAATTATCGCGGTATCAAGGCCGTCCTTCTCTATACTCCAGTATTTACTGAAAAAAGCAGGGAAAACCTTCCCAATAACCTACTTAGGGTATTCGACCACCGTTTAAATAGGATCAAAATATAGTAACCCGCAAATGCAGTATTATTTGTTACAAAAATGTACTGTAATGAATTAAATATTGGACACTTGGAATTTTGTGACACTCTGTATTAATTCCATATTAATATAAATCAATATTAAAAATTTATTTTAATGTCACAAAACATTTTGAAAAGTCTAGCTAACAAAAATCTACTAGAATGAGCAATGATCAATTCGTTGTAAGTTTATATAAGATCGTAACCAAACAAAGCAAATCTCTAAAATTGAATTCAACATTGGTCAGACCTCTTAAAAAACACAAATTAAATCTTAAATTAATGAGACCAATAGTCAACTCAAACGTAGGACAAAATTTCAAG
The DNA here is from genome assembly GCA_959613385.1 of Geotrupes spiniger. Lineage (NCBI taxonomy): Eukaryota > Metazoa > Arthropoda > Insecta > Coleoptera > Geotrupidae > Geotrupes > Geotrupes spiniger. The sequence continues at coordinate 32,494,431 of OY390732.1, forward strand.
TTGATAATGCCAATGTGTTTACCTCCCAACGTCATCAAAAGTACATATCAGCATGAACCAATGAATTCATCATTGGTCAGATCACCTAAGTATTAGTTACTAATTTGATTACTATTCAAACTATAGCTATGTGAAAAAGTTAGTTTCATCTTAAAGTAAGAACTAAAAGTGTCAGTTTTAAAGTTCAAAGCGTTAGTGTCTTCTCATATGGGTATCATCTCCAAAGTAAAACGCTTTTTATAATTGGTAAGTTGGTGTTGTCGAAATAAAAAATGTTTGGAAACATGAATTTTGAAAATTATTAATAACTAAAAAAGATTTAATTTTGTCTACATTTTTTGGATGGGATAATTTAATGCCTTGAGGTGTATCAAAACTGAAGTTTATGTTTATCTATTGCAATTAGTTTCATTAATATACCAATTTGTAAAAATGTTACTATTAGTGTAATTTATATATTTACAAAAAATATGGAGTTATTTGCTTCTTTCTCTAGTGTATATTCTAATCATGGGTGATAGAAATTTAAAATGTATTATAGTATCTGATGTATCCATTGATATACAAGCTAAACTGTCATCAACATAACGTTTATGAAATTGAATATTAAAATTTAGTTTATTCAAGCTCTAAGTCTTCCATTGCAAAATTACATAGAAATTGTAGATTGGTCATTTTATTCATCAATATTCATCAATTTTAGAAATGGTCATTTTTGTAGATTTTAGTTAATTGCTTTCTTAGCTAGGCTTAGCTAGGAGGTTAGTGGCTTTAATATTCATTTTAACTATTGAATTAATATTGAGTATCACAGAATCTTGTTCATTACGACATAATCTTTTGACATCTACTATTGCATTTGATAGTTAACTTATTTTGATACAATTTGAAATTGTATTATACTGAATTAAATGGTGGCCGATGGTGTCGCAATAAACTTTAATATTGCTAATAATGTTTCATTCGACGACTAATAGCTCACGGCACAAGATAATTACCATTGAATCATGTTAGTTCATGAAAAATTATTAGTTAGAAAACAATTAGTTTATCACTGGTGAAACAATGGAAATGTAGAAATAAATTGTGACGTTAATTTTAATTTATCCCAGGAGTCCAGAGGATGAACTCTGGACACATTATGTATCCATGCAATGCTGTATAAAAACAGGACTGTCTGATTCGAAATTAATTGTGCGATTAGAATCTCAGAAATAAGTGGATTAAAAATACATTAAATTATTAAAGTAATTTTTTATAATATTAATATCAAGCAATAACAAAATTGCACAAGCAGTCAGTGAAACTCAATGATTTAAAAAGAATTGTATTGCAAATTGCAATAATTATAAATAAATGTTGCGTAAATTTGCCACCTGCCGAGCAATACGAGGTCTGGCTATTAAATAACGAGACTGCTCATGAAAAAGAGTTTTATTTTAAAAATTATTCTGCAATCGAATGCTCCCCTTCAATGTACTCCCATCCCTTCGCCACACACCGTTCCATTCGTTTTTTTCCACTGGTGAAAGCAACGCTGGAAGTCTTCTTCTGTAAGAGCATTTAGGAGCTCCGCCGATTTTCGCTTCACCTCTTCCATCGACTCGAACCAGGTTCTTTTTAAGGCAGACTTGATCTTCGGAAACAAGAAAAAGTCATAGGGTGCTAAATCAGGCGAGTAGGGCGGGTGTTCGAGCACTGGAGTGCCTCTAGCAGTTAAATAACGCTTCACAGACAGCGCGTTATGGGCAGGTGCGTTCCTGGTACAAAATTCACGTCTTCTTTTTCCACAATTCCGGCCGTTTCTTACGAACTCGCTCTCGCAGTTTTGCCAACACTTTTAAATAGTAAGTTTGGTTTACAGTTCCACCCTCTGGAACCCATTCAATCATCACGATGCCGTTGATGTCGAAAAAAACGATTAGCCTGGCTTTAAATTTTGATTTCGACATCCTTGCTTTTTTCATTCTCGGCGATACAGGAGTTTTCCAGTGCATGGATTGCCGCTTAGTTTCAACATCGTATTGGAATATCCAAGTTTCATCGCAAGTGATGATGTTTTCCATCAGGTCAGGCTCTTCATCTAACCTCTCAAGAAAATCTGAGCAGATCTGTTGACGGACGAGCTTTTGGTCGGGGGTCAATTTTTTTGGGACCAACTTCGCACAGACTTTCTTCATGTTCAGTTCGTCATGTAAAATGTTTCTGATCATTTCTTTATCGGCGTTTACAGTCTCAGCAATCATCCGAATGCTCATACGACGATATCCGCGAACAATTTCATTGATTTTGGTCACTGTTTGGGGGGTTCAAACAGACACAGGTCGACCTGGACGTTGGTCATCTTCGGTGCTCTCTCGGCCTTCAGAAAACCTTATATGCCATTCGAAAACACGTGCACGAGATAGAGAATTCTCACCATAGGTCTCTCTCAACAATTTGTAGCACCCAGTCGGAATTTTTTCTAATTTTACGAGAAATTTCACATTGATCCGTTGCTCGTGTTATTCGTCACACATCGTTATCGCCACGAGAATAAAACACGTTTGTTTTTAACCTCTATAGAAAAGATACTGCTGCAGCGACAAAAACGTGTTTTCGTACAGGAACACTTCCAGCTATCCAACGCTGCATTTGTTTTCCTCCCTCCCCCTCTGGATCGCATTCTGCGCGCGCAGTCTCGTCATTTAATAGCCAGACCTCGTATATCAAAAAAAAGGAAAGCAAAATAACGGCTATAAATTTGAGTCGACGAATTAAAAGAAATATAAATTAGTAATATAAATCTAAATAGTAAAACGTTATTAAGATAGGCATTAATGAAGTAAATAAGTAAATGAGGAAATGTGATTAACTAAATGATTGTAATGTTGGAAGTAAGTAGACACAATTAATTAATTTTTTCATACGTAATAAAAGTTTTCCATGTGAGTAAATCTGATTAATTCAAATTACAATGATAATTGAGTTTTCTAAGTCAATGTAATTTATTTAATTTTGTAAATTAGTAAGATTTTATATTAGATATAACGATTTTATGTTATGCGTGCCAAAATAATAAGATTGATACAATTGAGACACGAGTGATAATGGGCTGCAGTGGATAATACATTATTAGACTTAAGATAATTTAATTATTAAATAATTTTCTTTTCAATATATGGTAGGATTGTGCATGTTAATCGTATACGCTTATTAAAGAACCCATCCAGAGGTAGAAGAATCGTACGTCTGTGATAATTACTAATATCTTTCACCGTAATATGTAATTCTTAAGAAATTTTTATTGTTATTTGGTATAGTTGTTTACATAAAAGGGCTGACGCTCTTTGTATTGTTAATGGAAACTATAGTAGTTTATGAACGCAAAAAAAATCGCCTGCTGAAATGCTATTCCAACATATATTCTTGCATAAAAATTTACTTCGCTTAAAAGAAATTAATTAGTAATATTTTTATAAATAAAAAAGAAATAATAGTAAGCATACAAGCTATACAAGAACACATTCATAAATTCGCTTATCAAATTATCAACAAACAAAGTGAATAGTAACAATATCAAAAAGACAATAAAACATTACTAAAACAAGCATGAAAACCAAACATAACAACAATGAGTACTAAAAGTAAAAAATCTATAGTGGCCCACACTGAACTTTCTTATACTTAGTTATACTAAATTTTTCGAAAAAACTTTGGAAATGAAACTTGTTTAAAATTTCAATATCTACAACTTTCATAAGAATAATATATAACTCGTACCATTTTCGAGACAAGGAAAAAAGGTGATAAAAGTAAACCATCACTTCCGGTTGAGATATTGTTTAAAGTTTCGTAGCTCTAGTTTTCATCGTTTGGGCGGTAGAGCGCGCACACGCATATACACACACAGAGAGACAGACACACACCTAGGCGTCATTTCGAAAATGGTCAGAATGGATACAGGGATGTATATTTGTATGATGATTTTCTTTATCCTATGTTTCCGCTGTGTTGCTTTTGATATTTTTGATGTTTAATACATTTTTACGTACGTAAAAAGTAAAAAAAAAATAATAAAAAAAGCAACACATAGGACGAAGACGATGAAAGATATATAGATTTTTCAGGCCCATGCATTTGTCTTAACATACCGTTTTGCTATATCTCTAATAATTAAATTACTTTACTAATTGTGCACAACGGAACTGTACTACATTGTACTAATAGTTGATTAACTTGTATTACCATTAATTGCTTTCACAAATATATTTTTCCTAAATGGCACAATAATATTAATAATTTTTAGTGCGGCAACTGTAAAAGCACTTTATGATACGGCAGCTGCCAATATGAACAAGGTATTGATAACAAATATATAGCGAAAAAGATAATATTATATCGATTCCATTTAAATATAATTTCATTTCAAAAATATTTCCAATTCAATGTGGCGTATGAAATTGGTAAAATATGAAAGGGCAAATGTATCCAATAATTTAATTTTACGTTCATTCCTTTAGAATCGACGTATCCATATGGCTAGCTAGTTGAGGAGCTGGATTAGCTTTATAAAACGACCAGTACTGAATGCAAGGCTGAAGGAACACAAGACGGAGGGAATGTGGTGCTATTATCAAAGAATCTCTTGGATATGGCGCTTGCAGTGACAACCCTGGACTAAGTGACTCTGACTTGGCGATGAAGTATATGGAATTGGAAAAACAGTCTGTTGTCGAACCTAAAACCTGTTCATTATAATGCAGCTCTTCTTCCATTTTTAGCGTCCACCTTCTCAAAGATGTCTGAAAAGAGCTTCACGTCTTTCCACTTCAAGTTGTAATTTTCTCTGCCATCTAAGATTTTCTTCCCTAGTACACCGTTCGCGTATGTTCCTGTTGAATAATGGCAAGAGTATGTCTTAATCTTGCCACTTCAGATCGTAAAGTGTTATGTGAGTTAAATTGCTTGCAGTGTCACCATTGCTTATAATACATGGACTGTCTGGGTCAGATATCGGCTGATCTAATTTTATTTGCAAATTATGTTTCTCTGCCTACAATTTATCCATACGTTTCCATAATTTGTTGACTAAAGCTTCCTGCTCCTGTTCCAGAATGTTTTCAAATTCCATCTTTTCCCTGCGTAGTTACTCCAAATTGCTTTGTTTGTCCCCTTTAAGAGAGTATTGGTTATGAATTCCTCTTTTTGTTCAGCTTTTGCTTGTATAATAACAGATGCCTGTCGCAATCGTCGATTATCATCCTGTAAAGCTTTTACTAAGTAAGTTTCTAGTTGCACTTTGAGTACCCGATTTTGCTGTTGTAAACTCTCTTCAATTAATGTATTCTGATGAGAAATATGTAGCGAAACTGTTGTCATGCTTACATTCGCTGAAATTTATTTTCAACTCTAGTTTAATTTACAATGCTTGTTAGTTGTTTATTGAGGAGTCTCAAAATAGAGATCAATCTGATATTGAAGTTCGTTACACTTTATACACATGAACAAAACGATTGTGGTGATTTTATACTTGAAATAATCCTGAGTTTTCTTTAACACGGCCTGATCTAATTACATTCTATTTCCTACGCAGGATACTAAGTTTCAATACGTTTATTGATGTGCGCCCCACTCCAATGATAGATTGAACATTCAAATTCATTATTATTTTAAATTCACAATATAATGAACTCCCCCATGTGTAAATATAAATATAAACAACACAAAGTTTGATTGTTTCACGTGATACGGTACTAACATGGTAATTTTAAGTAATCAATTCGATTGTGCGGCGCGTATTCCTAGAGGCGATATTGTCCAATTAATTATATAGACCTTTATTGAAATAAATTGGCAATTTTTTATATATTTGTTTTCAATTTTATGGCATAATCGTTAAACGCTTTTGTTCAGAACAAAACGTTTGCCGATCCCGGAAGGCACAAAAGTAATAACGGAAACCAAGCGTACGCAAATTTAGTATAATTTTCAATTCTGGATGTAATATTATCTTTCCACATTTAAAAGGGAATATATATTTTTATTGTATAAATAATTAAGTGGCGTTTGTATGAATTGTAGGAATATTTGTCATAAGCACGACGATACTTAACAACTAGTTAAATGTACTATCTCGTCGAAATAAAGGGATTAAAATTTTCGTTACAAAGATGGGATTACTTTAATATATTTTTTTAACTACATGGTTGGGCACCTTATATATATACTCGGTACTTAATGATCCTTACCTGTATAATTTAATCCCTTATCATTCGATAAGTAAAACGCAAAGGCGTGCACTCGCTAATATATCATATCGCGATACTAATTACCGACTGATTTATTGAGTAAGCCACAACTTTACATACTTATTGCATGGTAACAATACCCTTACTACAGTTTTTACGTCAATTAATATCAAGAAAACATCACTACAATGTGTGGAAATAGAAAGAAATCATTTATTCAATTAATACCTAGTTATTAAATAACAGATTCAATAGTCTATTCTGATTAAACATCTATGTTTATATATTGCATGCCGGCGTTTTTGAAAATTGTCATTCTGAAATAGTCTAAAACAGAAAAATCTCTAAAACGAAATATCGAGAAAATGTTATGAAGTTTAAAAATATTGAAATATTAAAGAATTTTTTATTTTTAATTAAAAAGTAATTTCAAAAAATGTACTTATCATCACGACTTCGGCAGATTGCTGGACGATAAGAAAGTTTAGTGTGGGCTACTACAGATGTTTACTTTTTACATCATAACGCTTACAGCGTTTACTATTGTTTAACACATTAAAAAGTAAAATATTTTCGATAAAGTAGTAATCACCTTGACAAATGTTAAAGTAAATTAGGATGATCTCAAACATAACTGAGGTGCGATGCGTGGAAAGACATTGAATATCGAACGTATTTACATGCTTGAATTAGTTAAGCATTAGTAATCAATTTGCTCTAATCGGCTACACGTGTCCACATTGAATACCAATTGATTACATTTACTAATAATATTAGAACATATAGCACGGCAACGGCGTGTGGAAAATATATCATGAAAGATAGTGTAGCAACAACTACAGCAGCACGACAATATATAAAATCTCCCTAATAAATTAAAAATGTTAAAAAATAGAATCATTTCTAGAGAAATATAACGCAATTATAATTTTAGTTGTGTTACAATTGTGCTTTATTTATGACATTTACGTATATTTAATCTACATCAAATATTTAACGTGTATTTACTTATATCGGAGTTTAGATCAGTAGATACTTTAGAGCTTTCGAACTCAAATTTGCTTCGACGCTCAATAGGGTTGTTTACAAAGAAAGTTTAGTTCGAGTCGTCACAAGTGACGGATATAGACCGATGCTCATACACAGTGGAGTGCGACTTCGCCCGGCAAGGGGCGAAAGTTCATCACAGTAGTTATGCAATTATTTCTATATGAGTATTATAGTCATTGGTGTGAACATTGACTATAATACAGGATGGTTACATAGATTGCAACTGCTTTGAGTAGGTCAAAGGTGAGCCAGTGATTGCCAGTAGAGAACTGAATGCAGTTGCGTTGATGTTGATGGTGTGTAAATGTAATTAATCCTGCGAGAAGACAACACGTCAGGAACCGGCATGGTTGTTTGACTTGGACCGATAGAGTCCAGTGGTTCTATTTCAAACAGGTAGTGGGCCCAGGCACAACATTACTTGGAGCGAGGCTTGCCTATGTCGCTGGGCTTAGGTGTAAAACTGCAAAAATTTCATAGAACAAGGATATCAAACATTCAAAAATATAAAACTCTGCCAGCACGAAAATGTAAAAAATGACAAAATAAAACTAAAATACAATGGATATTTTTATAAAAATTGTCAAAAATTAGAAATGTTTTATAAAAATGTCAAACAATTAACGTAAATTGTATAAAACGCATTAATAAAAAAAAAATATCAGACAATTTATCTACTAAATGCTAACGACCAAGAAACAGTAGTTCTATATTTAATTGTTTTGCTATTAAGAATTTTACAGTAATTGATAATTTTGGCTTGGCCAATTTTGACATAAAATATTAAGAAATTTTTATGAATAATTTCTGATATATTTGATATTTCATATTTTTGACAATTGTAATAGTTTTTGAATTTTTTTATTTTGTATCATTTAGACATGTGCACAATGTGTGGTTGTGTGTAAACGTGCTATCCATGCTCGATCGTAATCGTCAGCGACTAAACCAACTTAATCTGAGTCATTTGTCTATAAAGTACTGTAGAATATTAATTCAATTTACGTTTTTATTAATTATGACATCATAAAATTATTATGTTTTCATACGGCTATGAAATAACTACCTTATTAATATGCCATTCTTAAAAAGTAATACTAGCCATTAATAATAATAATAATTATTTGATATCGTGGATTTCAATTATTAGACTATTGTTGAAGTAATCCTTTGCCCAAAATTCCCTTTCATGATTTTGAAATTTCGTGTTTTATACTCAAATTAAATATTCATAGAATATTTTCAACTCCCTGTATGGTTTACGAAACATGCGTTCGTTCGCGTTGCAAAAGAGTTATTATATAGCATCTTCAACACGTACACCCTTTAATTATTGCAACTTACAATTTTAAATACGCGTTTATTTCCAACTATCGAAAAACATTTTTATATTCATGATTCAACGATGAAATATTTTGTTTATAAAAATATTGTTTCCGATAAAATTATCAATATTTAACGATTATTACGCATAAATAATAAATCAATTCGGAATAAATGAATACCTAATAAACAAAACACTGTTTTTTTAAACTAACTCAAATACATTTCTTTTTGTTCAAATAAATGACAAGTACCGAGATACCGATGGAATGGATGCATAAAATAGCTGCAAATTTTTCGTTTCAGCCCAGCCCATTGTTTCACTTTCTAACCTGTGACCGACTAAAATCATTTCTCAGTATAAGTAGATGCGTCATCAATATCTAGATATAATTTGTGATCCGTAAGTGAACCAGAATGAGTTCAGCATCTTTGGATACCGGAATATATTTTCGGGCGTCTTTATTTATTTCATATTTATAAGTGTTTACAAGCGCAAACGCTACAAATACAAATGTTACTGGTGTGTCCTTGAGATAAAAGATTAAATAGGAAAACTAGGTTCGAAATGGGGAACGTATATATTGAACGAACTGCATTTCCCTTAACACATATTTTCCATTTTAGAACATAATTTATTCCGCCACGAAAGGTTTTAGATACACCGCATTTTCTCTGCATTATATTTAAACAGTAGAGTTTCTTGAGGCTGTTTTCGAGTTTATTTCAAAGTTCGATACCTGACTACATAATGTTTATTTGCGGTGGAAGAACGCACACTCAACCATTACCAATATGTTGCATTGGATTGAAACGGCTCCCAGGTTGTTCTTTTTGCTACCCGCTTAATTGATTTAAATATCCGTAGAGTAATTTCTACAAATTTCTGTTACCGTGACGTAATGACGTATGCACTATAAATGTGTAATATTATATATATAATAATAATAATATAATATTATACGAGACAAGTGTGTGAAGTGATTATATTGAAACGATTGACCCCTCATTATGTATATAAGAACAATTAACATAATTAACATCAACATGTGCATGTTTAACGATACTTTCTTAAACAATATTCTCAACGTATGCACATTTTAGTAATGGTTACTCGTTTTTAATAATAATTTCTTACCCACTTGGCCTCGAGGTTTGCACTTTACAATAGGTACTTAAACAATAATTCATAAACAAATATTAATCAAATGGTTTCTTTGTCCACTTCCACTTATTATTCATTCCTGTGGCCATGTTCATTTTTGATGCAACAAGAAAGTGCAATAGTACTAAGGGCAGCTTGTGTGTGAAATAACAACGTTAATAAATATTGCGTTGCAGTACAACATGTATTGGATATGCATATCTTTCACATCGTTAACGACGACTTGCTTGTGTATATGTCTTTAAAGAGATTATTATCGCCCCTGCGCGATGGCATATACATATAATTTTCTGACTATTATTATGTGATCGCAACGTTTGCAAACCTGCTGAATATACCGATCATGGTTAGTTTTGCGTTGTGCCTAGTGCACATTCTGGTACGCACGTGCTCTGAACGCTGTTGTTCGTCGTAAACCTCAACATGTAATATTGTAGTTCTAATTTTAACACATAATTCTGCAACACGATACAACAGAGACAAATATTCGACTTGTTACATATTACGCTGACATGTAATTATTGTCTTTTATTTTGAAGTAGAATTACATCGACATAAGTGTACATGTACTCTTGCAAATGTGAAAAATATCCCACTAAATGAATAATACAGTCGTAACTTCTTATACATACTTCTAACTGGCCACTCTTCATTTCAAAAATTACAAGTTTCGACTCACGAAAATCTGTCAGTTTTAGATATGTGTAATAGGTGATAGATCGTGTTGAAGCTCCCCTACGTCACAGCTCAACAATGGGCATCGAGATATGATTTTTCGTAACACGTATTAATACGACATCTCAAACTAATCTACTGGTACGATTTTGTCAAATCGTAGATATAATTTTACTTGTAATACTTAGTATGTCACTTACAAATGCAGTGTGAGTTGCAAACCATTATACATAGGGCGAAAATTTTCTACTACATTGCAGAACGTTTTGAAATAATTCCGTTCTTTTCGTTTAGCGATTTATTAATATATGAATATACTATGTAGATCATGTAGTGTCTCGATGAAACTTTTGATTTATGAGAAATCAAAATTGGCCTTCCGCCAATGAATTAACTCAAAGGACACATTTGCGCCGAGGCCATATAATTGAAGATAAGAGAACGAAACTATCCAGTGATGGATGTTTTTAATTTAGTATATTAGAAATTATGTATATATATATACATTTTCTATTGATAAATCCGACAATTCGTGTGCATTAAGTATGTAGTAAACGCCAATTATCCGGGGCCCAACCATCCGTGCCGTCAAGCGGATTATCGACGTATGCGCTCGAGAATTCGTCTTTGCAATATAGTGCGTATACGTGCCATATTCGTCATCAATTATAACTCGTCACCACTGAGTCGGAACGTATGTCTCGAAACTACATACCAATTTCAATAAAAATTCTACTACCGAAATGTTTTTCATGAAAATCGGGGTTAGTCTATATAAAATGAAATGAACGAAATCACTATAATATCAACATTATATACTCAGTGACATATAAACTGCGCCACCTAGAAGGGGTGGGAATTTTTGGACCAAATTTTGCAGGAATAGTGGAGTAGTCCAGGGAAATAGTTGATTAAAATTTGAAACCCAATCATCAAGTAGTCATGGGATTTTTGACGTTTGTGTCATTTTTAGAGGTGGTGGTAGACAAGCAATTATCGAGTAATTAATTTCTGAATTTGTTCCACTTTTTCGGATCCCGTTCTCTAGTTTAAAGTGTTTCAAGTGTTTAATGATGCCTAGAGGAAGGAGACCTCAAGTTTACCAGCAGTTGAGTGACTTTGACCAAGGGCGGATGGTTTACGAGAAGCAGGTTTTTCGTTTAGAGAAATCGGCAACCGCTTGGGACGGCACCAATCAACAATAATGCGTGTTTATCAAGCGTGGTCTGAACATGGCGTTGAACGTCGGAGAAGAGGCACTGGGGCTCAAAGACGAACCAATGAACGTCAAGATCGCCGCTTAAGACTAATGGCCTTGAGAGACCGATTCTCCACAACTAGATCAATAGCTGATCAATGGTTAGGTGGACAAGGTCGTCCTATATAGGCTTGCGAACACTTTATCGTCGAATAAGAACCTTTGGCTTGCTGTCTTACCGCCCACATCTTGTGCTACCCCTCACTGTTCAACATCGCCAGGAACGTTTGGCCTGGTGCACGGAAAGACTTCAATGGAACTTGGAGTGGCATCGAGTTGTCTTTAGTGACGGATCGCGATTTTGTTTAGGAATGCATGATGGTCGGATGACTGTTAGACGAAGACGTGGAGAAAGGCGCAATCCTGATTTTTCGATTACGAGGCATGTTCACCGAACTGTGGGGTTAATGGTGTGGGGTGCTATTGCTTACGGCAGTAGGTCACCCTTGCTCTTCATTCGGGGTAGGCCCGACGCTACATTGACGAAGTGGTAGAACCACATGTTCTTCCATATCTTCGAGGGCTGGAAGACCCACTTTTCCAGCAAGATAATGCACGACCTCACGTAGCAAGGGTTTCTCTTGACTTCTTTGAAGAGGCCAATGTTAATCTTTTGCCTTGGCCGCCAAGATCTCCCGATTTGTCGCCCATTGAGGACGTGTGGGACATGATGGGTAGAAGATCGAGGAATCTACCGAACCCACTGTTGACAGTAGAAGCTCTACGGCATGAAGTACAGGCTGCTTGGGATGCCATACCCCAAGAAGACATTGATCACCTGCTGGAATCAATGCCAAGGCGGGTCAATGAGTGTATCAGAAATAGCCAACATATTATTAAAGAAAAATCAAAAAGATGAAGTGTTTTCTTTATCAAATTTTAATCAATTGTTACCTTAGACTAGTCCAATGTTTCTGCCAAATTTGGTCCAAAAATTCCCACCCCTTCTAGGTGATGCAGTTTATATGTCACTGAGTATACGATGTTTTTTCCAACTACGATGGGAGATCATTATTTAGCGTCCTTGATACAGTAGGGGTTGAGTGACGTTGAATCAATTTGACACACTACTCATTTGATGTTATGTTGGTTCAATTGTAGTTTTGTTACTTGTTACCTGTTCAAATAATATTGAATTTAAGTGTAGAGTAATTCTAAAAATGGAAAAATCAGAGGCCCATGCTGTTATAGAATACTTGCAAACGAAAGGGTTATCCCCAAAAGAAATTCATGAAGACATGATAGGTGTATTAGGTTAGGGTGCTGTTTCTTGCCAGGTGCTAAACAAAATGTCTCGAGAATTTAAACTGGGAAGACAAACATGTGAACATGCGAAGGGTGCTGGACGACCAGTGACTGTCACTACCCAAGAAAATGTTAATCGTATACAAGATATGGTAATGACAGACAGACGACTCACCATTCGCCGGATAGCTGCAATTACGAATTTTTCTTATGGTACTATGGAAAATAATTTAACAAATATTTTGGGGCGACAAAGTCGTCTGTACGTTGGATACCACGAATGTTCGCATATGATCAGAAACATTCTAGAGTATTGCATTCTGAAGCCAGTTTGACAAAGTTTAAAGCAGATTCGGATGAATTTCTATCTCCATTCGTCACTGTTGATGAAACGTGGATTTACCAATACGATCCTGAGTCGAAGTAAAAAAGTATGGAGTGACATCGCCAAGACTGTCCGCCACCCCACAAATTTCGTGTTTTGCCATGCGTTGGTAAAGTTATGGCCATAATTTTTTGGGACGCAGACGGAATTTAGATGACTGATTTTTTGGAACGTGAACATACAATAACAGGCTCCTACTATGGCAACATAATTTCAAGATTACACGATTGTGTCAAGGAAAAAAGACGGGTAAAATTGAGCAAAGGAATTCTGTTTCATCAGACAACGCTCCTGTCCACAAAAGCCATGTTCCCATGAGCGCTATTTTGAACGCAGGATTTGAATTGTTTGAACATCCCGCATATTCACCAGACCTGGCCCCTAGTAATTTCTTTTTATTTCCAAAATCAAAAGAATATCTTCGGGGGACCAGATATTACGACGATAATGAAGTGATGACGGCCGTAAACGAATGGTTGGAAGAGCAACCGAAAGATTTTTTCCAGAGGAATCAAAGGTTTGGATCATTGTTGGACGTTCATGGAGATTATGTAGAAAAATAAACGTTTGATATTTCTTCAATTTGTTTTCTTCTATGTTAGGGACCGTAAATACTGATCTCCTTTCGTATATGCGAATACTATGTTGAAAGTTTCATAATTTTACCTTGAATAGTTTGGGCGCTAGAGCGCGCACAGATATGCACACACAGAAGACTTCATTACGAAAATTGTCTGAATAGGTTAAAGGAAGGTCGAAACGTGCATTTCCGGTAAAATCTCGACTTTGAAATTTTTCTTGACTACTAGTATACTTCATTATACATAAAATAAAAGGAAGTAAAAATTTGAAATTGTCTACAATAATCGCTTCGTACAGCATTTCAATCAAAAGCAATTAATATGCTCGCCTTTTATAGAAAAGAAAGTAAATAATTATATCAATCTATTATTGCACGATAATAGAATAATTGCATTTCCGATAAAAGAATAATTGCTCTAAGTTTTAAGCCAGCAGTCAGTTTAATTCAAGAGTTCGTTGTACTCAACACATGTCATTGTCTCGTGTTGTACAGCATTTGTTCAATTAGTAAGTCGACCATGATAATTACTACGTTAAATAACTCACGGATTTACGTAAACTTCTCACGTAGACGACAAAAGAATTTAATATGAAGTATATTAGGAAAGCAGAAATTCATATTTAATCACTTATTTAAAAATAAATGTTTCGAGCATAAAAAAATCAACAAGAACGACGAAGCAATACCTTGGCCCTTTATAATTACAAACCAAACACATTTAAAATGTATTGTTCATTTCGTGGGGCTTAACGTAAAATCCTACGTAGGACGTACTGCCAAGTTGGTTCAAATAATGCTATGGATATGTAAGTAAATAAAAATACACATATGACACGTACATGTACTATGAATAGATGTAAATTAGTTAGATAGAAATTACAGGAAAAATTATTATATTTATTTTTTGAATCAATATGTTTCTGTGTATATAGTAAACGTATGGACGAAGAAAATTAAATATGAAGACGAAATTACCGGAAATGCTAAGTGAAACTTAACTGAGAATTTAGCGAAATATATATGATAGTGGCGAAACGTAAGTTCAGTTTTTACAAGATTACCATTAATGTATAAATTCGACAAGATTACATGTTTAGAAGTATCAATGTTGCAGTATAAAGTGTTAAACATAAATACGCACATTTGCAGTTATCGATCCGAAGGCATAAAACATGACAAAAACAACAAAGTTACAACACGAGGTATTTTAATGGTGACCGCATTAGGAAATTCACTTCAGGAAAAGTTAAATATCAAAAAGTTCCTCAACTGAATATTCTATATCATATTTAAGCAAAACTTTTATTACTGTTTGGAAATTTTATTTTCCAAGTTGCTTACCAGTAGGAAAGTCGTTTGTCGTGAAAGTTTAAGCGGCTTTATTACAAATATAAAGAACAGAAGTAATTGAAAACAAAAAAGTTTACATTTCTCGAGGAGCTTCGGCATAAATTTTCTTTGCGGGAAGATGTGCAGTACTTCTGACAAGATAAACCATTGAAATTTTAATAAAACGTCGATGCATACTGGCTTCAGTTATTATAAGAACGAACACAATAATTGTAAGCTATTCTTAAAATATACGAGTCTTCTAAAACGTTAATTGACGGTTAAGTTATATTAATAGTTATTTACAGTTGAATGCGGGAAGTTCAATTTTACAGCGCGGCGGCTTTGATTGAGCGCTGTAAAATGCCGGAACGCTGTAAAATAACTTAACGCATGAGATTTGTTTACATTTTTTGGCCGATAATTTTATTTTAAATTAATAAGTCATATTTTTATACCTTTATATTTTATTTATTCAAGTTGGCAACATTGCATTGTTTATGACAGATTTGAATTTGTTACATTTAAATAATTGTATAAATTTAATTGTTATTAAGTAGATAGGTACGTTTATTATTAGCTATTTATAATCGAATGTAGGAAATTGCATTTTGCTGCATGAAGTTTATATATTAAACACGATGCCCAGCGGAGTGTTTGGACTAATTTAATATTAAATTAATATTTAAATTTTGTGTATTTTGTTAGACTTATTGAATTAGAAATTAATATATCTCGTTCTCCTCAACATCGGCTTCATGATTTCAAAATTGTGTATTTTTCCTACGTCTCTGGAGTTTAAAAAAGAAGGATTATTTACTTTACCGCATACTATGCGGGAAAACGCTCAGTCGTCGTAAAATCGAAGTTACATGTGACATAACCGGTGCATAGTTCCAATGTTTACATCTCGGGAGGCAAAAAAAATATTTTTTACGTGTGAATCGAATGCCGATAGTGATTGGAACCATTACTCGTTAGTATAGTATTAGAAAATAGAAAGAAACTATCAAAAATTAAATATTTGAAATTGATAATTTTAACAAAAAAATCTGCAGTGGTCCGCACTGAACTTCCTTATACAATTAAAATTATAAAGTTGATAACGTTGAAATAAGTAATTACGAGTATGAATTGGGATATTAGCTAGATAGTTTCAAGTGCATTCGAGCATTGTATTTAATCTCAACTGAATATAAAAATTAAGAATTCGTTTTTGTGTAACAAAAACTTGGTAAAGCAAATTGTACGAAAATTATGAAAACTGCACAAGAAAACTTACCTAGAATGTATCCCACACACAATTCATAGACACACATACAAACTGACCGGGCAAAGATGAAGCCAACAGGATTTTGTTGAAAACACCGGTGAAGAACATTTGACAAAACCAGATTACTAACTACGGCTGCACTCCAAAGTTCGATGGGAATTTTTGTTAATATACATCATTATTATTATTATTATATATATTTTTGTAAAATAAATGTATTAATTTTACGAATTCTGTGTTATTATCTATGTCCAAGAAAAATCTGTTTTTGTATAAAAGAAATGTTTGTTCTGTATCCAAATACATCCTACGGTACGGTATAAAATATTTGTTTTAAATTTTATGATAGATTTGTGGTGCCAAATGAACATGGTTGATATATAAATAAATACATGGTAATATGTTATAGGATTCGTCTTCGCAAGTAGGACCGGTATCGTCACCGGGTTTCCTTGAATGTCTTCCCGCCTGTTGGGTGTAACCCAATGTACTCCATTCAAAGTAACATAGCTGTTGAGAACATGGCTATGTTACATGGTAATTACCTGGCATGGTTCTCTTTGTACCATTGTATGTGTGTTTATTGTCGACTAGGTTATGCATATGTGCTACAACATCAAAGAGACGGAATCAACTCTGGATACTCTTCAGACTTTGCAGAATATTCGCCTAAACGTCGAACTCCGCTTTTACATGCAGTGGAGATGTCCAAGGTCCCTAGCATTAGAGATTAGATACTCTCGTATCATTTAAAACAATGTAGGTACTATTAAAGGCATTTACCAATCGGATCTTTTTATTCCATATTTTTAATCATTTCAGCTGTTACTGATCATAGATGAGGAGATGAAAATACTAGAAGTGGTAAATCATCCAGGTGTTTTACCACTAGTATTCTCATCTTCTAGCGAATCTTCGATTCTCTTTCTTCTTGGATCAGTATACTTCCCATCTATTCATTATTTCCTTATCTTCAGTTAATATTTTTCAATTTTCACAGCTAGTATTCGTATCGATTCACGAACTCTTAAAGTAACAAGTTGAAAAATTTTCAGTTGTCGGCAGTGAACTTTCTTAAGATAATTGTTTGCAGCAAACTGGCACAGTTGCGATGGCAAGTACATTTTTCGAAAGAAATTTCCAATACAATTCATTCGTGAAATAAACTCTTTTCAATTAATCAAATAATCATTTCTAAACTACTCAAAATGAAAAAAGAGACACTTCTATATATGTCTTTATTTTACATAAAACTTTATGAAATTAAATGCAATTCGGTCACAATATCTGTATTCTTAAATATAACTTCTCCACCAAGTAGCCGCTTTTTTATTTGACATTTTCGTGAAATAAACAATAAAAGCGTAATAAAAACGAAAAAAAAAAACGCTTAAAGTTTGAATCTAACCAGAACTTTATTTTTAATAATGGGTTGTAATTCTGGTGTGAAACATGAATGATGATGTGTTGGGTAGAAGAATAGTACAAAGAGTGTACCTTGATGCTATTCAGATAGCTAAGGCAGTGACATTAATTGAAGAAGGCCATTCAAGAAGAAGGGTAGCTCAATTGTTGAATGCAAGTCATTCCGCTATATCCAGGGCATGGATTAGGCATTTAGAGTATGGCATTACACGAAGGCGACCTTACCCTCAACGAGAAAGGTCGACTACTCCCCGAGAAGACCGCTTATTAACTCGTTGGGCAATTCGCGGACGTAGAATTACCGCAACAGTTCTTCAAAATCAATTGGTAGCGACAACTGGGACCAGAATTTCTGATCAAACCATTCGAAATAGACTCCATGAAGCTCAGCTGCATGCAAGGAAACCAGCGAAGGTACCTCGTTTAACACGAGCGCATGGAAGAGACCGACGAAACTTTGGGCAAGTACACCTCAACGGGACTCTGGAATAGTGGAGTAACGTACTGTTTACGGACGAGTCCAGATTTTGCCTAGGGCATAACAATGGCCGAGTTCATGTGTGGAGACGCCAAGGTGAACGCTATTTAGACTCCACTGTACAAGAAACCGTTCCATTTGGTGGAGGGTCCATTATGGTTTAGGGCGGAATATCTTTAAACGATCGCACCGAATTAGTGGTGTTTCCAGAAGGAACATTAACGGCTCTGCGTTATTTAACAGACATTGTGGAACCCCATGTTACCCCCTTCGCTGAAAATATGGGACCCGATTTCATCCTGCAACAAGATAACGCTAGACCTCACATAGCAAGGACAGTGAGAAATTTCTTTGACGACCACAATATTCATGTGATGGAATGGCCATCTAATAGCCCGGACCTAAATCCGATAGAACACTTATGGGACGACTACGGGAACACCAACCCATAGAGAATCTCCAACAGGTCGAAGAAATTCTTATCCAGGAGTGGGAACAGCTGCCTCAAGAAAGGATTAGAAAGTTAATAGAAAGCATGCCTCGTCGTTGCGCAGAAGTTATCCGGGTTAGAGGAAGTCATACCCATTATTAAATGTTTTCGTTTCAATAAATTTGATTATTTTTAATTAAACAATTTGAGGTTAAAAACTATAATTTAATTTTTTCCTAAAAAATCGTTATCAATCCGTTGCAATCGTGTTGTCTACTCAAAGAGTACTTTTAATTAAAACATAACTCCAACATTTTATTTAAATACGTAATGTGTAAACAAAATTTCCGTATATTTTACAAATGTCTCCTTATTCGTTTTGAGTAGTTTAAATCTACTAAATGTTACAATATAGATGTAAATAATGCACTCTATTTAACATATCAAGCCACCGCAACTAAGCTTCATGTTGAAACTATATAATTAAGTTTTAAATATAAACAAAATAACTTAAAAACTAAAAAACAGATACAAAACGTAACTCCTGCAATGTACAATGAATATATGAACCACTTAAAAAAACATAAAATAGTGTACCTACTTGTAGAAAATATTTCACAAAAACGAAAAACTCAAGCTTATATAACCATTGTCCAATCCATTTTATAAATTTTTAAATATCATAAAATAAATTTGTCTTCAAAATTCAACCCATCAACAATAACGCGCCCGACTAAATATAAATTCAAATTATTGCAAAGGTCCGGGTGAAATTATCATTAGTTGTATATATTCTACGTCATTATAAATTACTTACACCATAGCATAAAGCACTTACATTACTCTAAAGTTTTGGCAACAAACCTTTTCTAATATGGATCTACGGTTATTGCAATAATAACTTATAGCAAATGGCCCCGAACTGCGTACGTCGAGATAAAATAGTGGGAACTCACCTGTAACAAAAAAAAATCTGTCAAAAATCACGAAAACATGTACAACTCGATAAGTGAGTTTCGAGTGGATATTCATACGTTAAAAAAACAAGGCAATTAGTGCATTTGCATGTGCAATTTAAAATATTAATGAGCCGTTTTTCTTTAAACAAATTTGTCACTTTGTAACGAGCTTTAAAACAAATTCTTTGTACGAGTTGGATGGGATCCAAGAATGTTATACGGTGTTATGCTTGACAAGGACGTATTAAACATATTTATGCACGATGCAATTCGTAGTACATCAGAATGTGTTTAACTATAAAAACTCACAATCGGCCATGGTCCACATTAAGTTTACTTTCAAAAAGCCAGAATTCGTCGATAGAAAAACTATGCGCACAATCAATAGAGCGCTTCTTCGGCATTTCGAAACGCGAATTTGCAAAATAAGATGTCGCAATAAATATTACTATTTCAAAACTTTTTCGAAGCGTTTTCTCTAGTGTTTAGAGAAACCGATGTACTATTATTGTAAGCATTCGAATAAATTAAGAAAGCACATTGGCACAAAATACACGGATAATAATTTTACAATAACTCTACCGGCTCAATTCAACACTGTTTTTTTCTTTTCATACAAAAATGACAACACTATATGGCATAATTTTTGTTGACATTTATAATATTATTGTTTTATATGGCGTGTAAGCTAGACAGACGAGCGAAGCGAACTCGATAATTATAAACGGCAAAATAGTATATTAAAATACAAGTTCGAGAAAGCATCGATTCAAGCGTTTGAAATTCCAACACGAGTCGCGTAGCGGAGAGTGTAGGAACAAACAAGTGCTGGAAGAGCTTTCGCAATGAGTGTTTTATACTATTTTTTCTATTTTGTACTTTATAATTCCTTTTTACGTAAGAGATAAAATTTTTAAATTTAGGGAATTTTGTCAAGGTTGGATAAATTAACGCTACACTTTTTCGTTTATTACAGTTTGACAATTCTGTTAACGTTGATAATAATTATTGTACATTTCATGACAATCGAAGTTGATTTATTGAACATTATTTTATTGTTCCCATTCGCATTGACATTTGGCATAAAAGTAAAATTAAAAGTTGGAAGAACGACAAACACAGTAAAATAACGAGCCCAAACAAGTGCTTTACTAGGTCTAGTAACGACGCAAAATAGAAAAAATAACTTGCATTAATTCTCCAAGAAATGACGTCATTTAATGACACAATCCATAATATTGAAGTTTGACATTTTCAGCGACGGATGTGAACATTGCATTGCACTTGACAGCAGAGGTAAAAGTACCATTACATCCGCTGTCAAAGACAACGCTTTGAAGAAATTGATATCACCTTAAAAATGTATGTAAATATTTTCAAAATTTCGTTCATGTGGTCATTTCTGCGCTACTGGACCATTTTCCAACTGCATTAAACATGGGGAATGCATTTAACAAATATCCAATACAATTTGATGTTATTTATAGAACCGAGCATATTGCCCCTCTTCTATTTTGGTGTTCATCGTGCTGAACTCTTTCTATTTAACGAGCCGGTATTGAAGCCAACTGCACCCACATGCCTATTAAACTACGTAATTAATAATTTCTTGCATTGCATGCTTCCCTCCCATCAATAATAATTAATGGATGTAAAAAGCGTGAAGGAAATTTTATTGTTCGAGTTATAAGTTTAAGAAGCCATACTTTTTACGATCATACAATGGAAAATTAAAATTGTATTACTTTAATTAGGGGTCATTCGAATAATTTCACAAATCGGCACTGCTTTATAATTTTACTTTAAATTGCTCGGGGGAGAGAGGATTGTCACAACGAAAAATGTAGGGTTCAGGTGTTCGTTTATTTGATCTATTCTTAAGTTTTATGAAAATAAAATCTGCAGAGGTCAGCACTGAACACTATTATATTTAGATAAATTTCCAGGAAACTGGTGCAGTTGGTAAAGATCTTGTAAAGGGTCTGGGATAATTCTGAAACGGTTTTAAAACCGTATCAGGTAAGTACATTTTACAATACGTTTCAAATAAATTTATTTTAAGTTTTCAATATCAAACTTTTATAACACCGTTTTCGAGATGTGGAAAAAAGTGACTTCATTGCCACATAGAATTCTTCAATTTAAGTTTCGTAATTTTAGCAAAAAAATAGAATATTTTTATCTGATTTGTGGAAATCGACATAAAATAGACGAAATGTTTGCTTGATGTACGTATTTATTCTTCAATTAACTTGCAATATAAAAAAAACGTTATTAGCATATTCATAGTCTACATCTCATTTAAAACTCCCTTCGTCTTCGTCCCTTTCTCTTTTCCTTGGTTATTTCTTCATTTACCCCCCCCCCTCCCATATAATTTTTCCCCAATATTTTCCATTCTTCTTTCAGTTTTATTTCTTGCTTCTCCTACCCAATGTTCACATTTGTCCCACCCTTCTCCACAGAAATTACACCTTCTGCATCTCTATTTTATCCAGTACTTATTGTCTCTCTCTCTCTCTTCTTTATCGCACCTTGGTAGTGGTTTCCCGTCTTCTACCGATCTACCTCCCCTACGTGTCTTGGTTTTGTTTTCCATTTCCTGTGTTTCTACCAGCTTCCATCTCTCAACTTTATCCCTCTCTACTAGCTTCTCGTCTCTCTCAATATTCCCATTTGGATAGTTCTCTTCTTTTGCATTTTGCAACATATTATGTAAACAATTATATACGAAATTAAATGTATTGGCTTTGCAATGAAGGATTATTATCATCGAAAATTCTTCGATAGTAATTGAGTGAATTGTGTTATTAAACTCAAATTTTTAATACAGTAGATTTAGACATTATATGAAATAATTTTAGTGATAGAAAATAATCGTAGGTAACACAAATAAAGAAAAACAAACTAATCTCTATGTAAAAATTGATTAGCGTAAAATTATGTACTACAGAGTTAAAATCTTGTTTTACCTACGAACAGTTTGGACGCATCTTTAGAAACATTAGACGCGCATTAAATTCATTCATTTCCATATGCAACTACTGCAGATTCATTCAATTGCTAGAGCAATTTCATCATCTTTATAAATGGTGTAAAAACGAAGACTGGTAGAACGCAGATAGATATTTATTATTTTTTTGTACAAGTGTATAGTAAATTAATTAGCAAGGACAATTAAACATTGATAAAAAATTCCACAGTTAATCATACTTGTAGACTATAAATGACTTCACTTTGTGACCAAATGAATAACAATCGGCATAGCCATTGGCAAAATTACTTAACTCCGGTTAACCTTGTCCAGTTATTATCGACGAGATAGAAAGAACATCTTTTCTTCAAAGAATATGTTAATTACATACGTAAACCAAGGTGGTCTCGATGTTTTCGTCATAGTTTATTTAAAACCAGTAAACTAATTTTAAATTGCAACATCATGTGTAAAATGTTATAGAGAAAAAGCGAAAATAAGGCCAGGGATACATAATATTTTGATATAAATACAATAATGTTCACCTAAAGGTACGAAAGCCAATAAAAACGCAACATTCACTATTATTGTTAAAATTAAAAACCGCCCTACCGAGTGAGAATCTCTAATCGTTTGTAGTGTTACTACCACATCGTATAAGCAGTGTTCTTTAAAAACAATCATATAGTATATCAATATGCAATTTTGCGACTAGTTCAATATTGAGACGCGTTCAAATCATCTGAACCTCTGAGATGGTTTTTGGTTTGATGGGATGTTTAATATTGTCGCCCTTTTCGCTATTCACTTTGATTTGTTTTGCTGACTTGTAACATAACCTGATTATTGAAATTTAGAAAAAAAAATTATAATTAAATAGCTGAAAAGATTATTTTACACACCTTTGATTCATAATTCAAAAACTATGTCATATCTCACCATGTTTGTTAAATAATATAATAGTAATACCCCCCCCCCCCCCCCTGATTTCCATGTTTCGTACTTTCATCTATAAAAAAATGCAAGAATATGCATCATGTAATATTATGAGCAATATACTATACCAATATATTAAATTCGGATATGCACATTATAAATTCAAAAAGAATATTTTAAATTGTACACTTACAGTGCAACTTGAAAGCAAATGCATCTAAATTTAGTTGCATTTATTTTGTAAATTGGAATACCAACCAATCAAAAATATTATTGATTTTAAATGCTAAATAACTTACTTCATTACCGAAAAAACTTCTTCAAATATTTTTAAAAGCATATACTTATTTTAATTTCTTAATGAATATTTCATTCAATCAGTGAGACATAATTCTACCTGCAATGAAGAAACTTATATACCGACATTTATTAAAATATGCGTACAAGTTAACATGCTTAATTTATTAATACAATATGATTTTTTAATGAAATTAGTATTGCATTGATATTAAATTATATTCAACGATGCATTAATGTAGTAAATCAATCGTTAATTTTCAGGAAATTAAATCCTAAATATACACATATAAAAACAGTAAAATAATAGTATATTGTAATACTGGTTGCACAAGACATTCGATTGTTGCACGCATTGGTTTGGAGCGCGAGGAGTGAAGCGACGAGTGCTCCAAAGGAATAAGTGCGACAAAGATGTCTTGCGCAACGAGTATTACATGCTATATTTTCTATTTCGCTTTAATTGATATATTTAATTTAATTTAAGATATAAAAAAACCATTTAGTGAGCTTTAATCTCTTCTGGTTGGATATGACTGACATCCATAATATTTTGACATTTTAGTTTCAAAATACCGTATTTTCACATTTTCGTTTTAAATATTCAATTCGCAGCATGGAATAACTCGACCACAATGTTAACGCCTTTTTACTTTGCCAACATGAGATTTCTTCGCTTATCGGTGTCATTCGTCTATTAGCAACTAATGTCAACAACCACCAACCTCACCGAAAAAGTCACTAGAAGCGATTGCACAAAATTCAATTTTGTCTAACTACTTTTTGTAAAAACAATGTCACAAAATCGTCATTGTGATTTTGAAATAGAAAAAATGTATATTGTCTGTTGATTGTGTGATCAGTAATCACACAAAGATTTCAATTCCATATTCAAGTCGTTTTAGAAAAGTTATCGTCAACATAAGAAGCCATCAAATGAAACTGTAAAATTTATCTGCATGTAATTATTTTTATTATCCATAAAAATTATGGAAAGTATTATGCGTAAGACAAATCTATATAGCTCTCGTGTAACAAATATATATTTGTCAACCCTTCTTAACGTTTTTAACTTATCTACATCGCTGTTATTTATAATAAAATATAAATATTATATAAATTATTAAAAATATGTTTATTTCATTTCTAGTTGCCAAAAGTTCTCCGTTTAGTTGCCAAACGTTGTTCTTTTTATAACAAGTGATAAAAGTGGCAGCATTTTATCGTTCGTGATAAAAAATGACAATTGCCATTCATTAGTGGTGTATGCACAATAACAGTATGGCTTCATATTTTCTAACACAATTGCGAAATATCAACATTTTCGCATGTTAAAACGAGAATTTTTTGTTATATACATTTTACATCTGAATTGGAAAAATCTTGTATAAAACACGTAACAAATGTTGTTTTTTTTACTACTAGTAATGTAGAATATTCAAGCCTCGTGATGATAGCTATTTCGATATTTTTTGGAAAAATTAAGTCTTGATTCTTAACATTATTCATTTCTATAGATTTTGACATAAATTGCTTTATACATACAAAAGTAGTACGAAAGAAACTTATAAACGCATTAAGTTTTTCTCACTACCAATAAGATATATTCTTATTTAATTAATATTTTCGACATTTATATCTATGTCGATTCATTAGTTGTTTTTTATGGCGAGACTCTGCATTCAATAAATAATGAGCTTGTGATAGTGTTACCAGAATATATTTACATATATAGTATATATAGTTGGGTTTATTGTAAAATGAGTGATACATTGCTTTTTCTGTCGTAACGTATGCAACAAAAGTTTTCGGAAAATTTTTGCAATATAATTATTCGTACTATATTTTTATTTAATTTGGTGGTACAGAAAACAATTCAGTTAAGTTTTAACTATAATTATAATGTATCATATTGCAGCTAAAAGCCCATGGGTTTCAATGGTTCGCAATTTGGTGCGAATGCCTCCCATCAGCTTTTGGGCGGTAAGTGCGTTAAACCCTCGAATCTTTTGGTAGATTCTTCGTCGTAGTTTGGGAACATTCGGAAGGTTATCCTCGTGGGATAGTTTGTTACCTTAATCAATCGTGGGTCCTTCTCGCATAATGGCACGATGCCAGATCCGTCCAGAACATATTATCATTAGCACGATGCGTTTGAATAAAATTCACTAATTTTCGGAGGCATCTTCGAATGTAAATATCTGAAAGGTCTTGAAAAAACAGCATCCGAAATGGTGTACCATATTAGTATGTTGTCTTCAAATTTCGCTTTTTTCTTATACCTTACGTCATTAGGAACGTCTTCAATGTATCTGTATAAAAGCCTTCGTTTCCTTTTATTTCAGTTTAAAATTATCGTGGCATTGTTTCTGCAATGTTCAGAAACTATACTAATTGTCTGCAGCATCCTTGAATCCCCCCTAATTGAGCAGCCGTGTATTTTGGACATTTTGTCGCTTTCTATGTTTTAAATTATTTCTGCTAATTTCCCTCTGTGCTGTCATATAGAAAATGTGAAATCTTCGGCCTAATCTTCTCGTTGAAGCTCCTTTTCTATCTTCTGTAGGTTCAATGAAGTTCTGAAGCCTTGCACGATTCAAAATTCGAGGGCGGCCCTTCCTCACATTCCTCAATGACGGGGTAAATTATTGTCATAGAAATATTTTGGTTTCTACAAATGGCAACAATGTCACATTTGGGCATTTGGTCAGCCGAATTGTAAATACCTTTGTAAACACAAATTTTTTGACAATACAGGAGAAAGTTGATAGATTCGCAATATCCAATGGTAAGCTCATTGCTTTTTTTTAATAGGAGAAAAATAATAAAAAAACATTTCCCCTAAACTTGTTGCATACGTTATGGTTTGGTATGGTATTCAATTAATGATTCTTGAATGTTGCAAAAGTTGCTTATTGTTATCCATGTCATATTAAAGTTACCAAGGATTATTATATACAATTATAGAATTATATTAAATACTTTTGGAAAGAATATCTGACCAACTTACACATACATACAATATCACTAGAAGTTTATATATTATACAATATCTCTCTTGGCAAGAAATTGTCAAATAATTTCACTCAATGTTCAATACGAACACAAACACAAACTGTGCTGCAAAGTACCAACAACCAACTGTAACAAACTTTTTGTGAGAATTTTAAATTTTTAAAAAGTTTACAACAATCACAACACAAACACACAGTACGAGATGGAAATTCTTTAAAATTGCTTTCATAGTTTTAAAACGTGATTTTTATTTCGTATTTCCATTATTATATATTGGTTATGAACTTGAATTAATAAAACTCATTAAAGTACGTGTAGTAAATATATAGAAACCATTTAATTTAAGTGGGAAAGTATATTTTGGCATAGTTTCTGTTTTTGAAAATAAAAGAATTGCAATGATAAATAACAACATTTATATTTTTAATTTACTTATTAAGTTATACGTGATATAACTGTCGAAAAATATATTACCACGTAGAAATAAGTTGAACACATTGGTTTCTTTAAAATTGCATTTCCTTCTGCAGCTGGACGCGGCTGTTCCTGAAAATTATCCAATAAAAATAAAATGGCCACGAACAGGCAATTACTGAAAGCGATCTATGTGAGTTGCAACTACTTAAAATTGTACGAAGAAACACCCGGGCAATTTTAAAATGGGATCACGTGCCAAATAGAATTGTCTTAACGCGCTGAATTCACGGAAAAAAACCAGCAATCTTAAAATAACGGAATAAAATCCGTTCCAATTGTTGCCAACTTCCAGAAAAAAGTACGTCGCCGGTGGATGTGCTGCCGCATTTTATTAGGTTGGCGCGGTTCCAGCGAAGATCGCACTTGTTGAATTCGTATTAACCGTTGTGAACGACGGCCTTTGTTTAGATCTGCGGGACGGCCTCGGTAAGTTTATTGGATTTGGTACCAATTGCTCGCGAATGCCGATTGCACTTTGAGGTTCCGAATTAGCTCCGCAGTAAAATTAAATTTGTTAGGATTTAGGGATATAATTCTGTTTCTAACACTTTGACAATATTAGTCTGGGAACAAATAAATGTGATTATTTATTATGACGTTTAATGGAAGTGGTTGGTAAATGGTATTATAATAAAATTCAGAATCTAGCACTATTAAATGACAAAGAAGACAAAATTGCAAGAACTTTGCGTAAGTACGATTTATGAAAAATGTATGCAAAAGTATTAATTAATTTTGAAGCTAAAAATAACACTTTTAAAATACTGTACTAAAAGTGGAGGTAACAGAATCACGATTTTGATTGAAGTATATTCGCACCTTATTGAAGTGTCATATAAAACAATCAAGTGAAAAAAGTCATTCGTTATTCCTCGAATAGTTTAAAATATGAGCGACGTACGAGCAACTGTTTTAAAAATCGTGAGTGTTACGTAGACACTTTTTACATGTGGGTCTTACGACATTTTATCTACAATCGTACATAAATTTCGTAAGAAATGGTTAATACGACTTTTAAAATAACATTGTGTAAATGTCAACTTGGCAACTGGTAATTATTTTTTGCTGAATGAAATACTTATATCGTTACTATAGCTCATTAACGAATATTTTTCTATATCAAATTCGACAATTCTGTGCCACAACAAATAAGAAAAGCACTAATGCCTCAAAACGTAACTTTAGCAACAAAAAACAATGCAAATGAAACTGTATAAATAATTTGTATAAATAACGAAACTTCGCGTAGGGCTCCTAGGAAAAGTTAAATATACAATAAGATAATTCCTTAGAATACAAATATTTCAATCTATAAATGTGAATTTCTCCAAAGTCCGAAAACGAATATAAATAAGTTTTAGTTTATGATAAATAATTTTGCAACAGTCATGTCAAATAACATTCCTAGAAGTAACCAACACTGTTAAGCGTTGTCTACAGAGTAGACTAGACATTTTTTTGACGACGATTCAATATGACATTCGTACATCTACCGCAAGACAATTGACATGTACGTGGATATTATCTGTACTTTAATATGAATTGTAAAACCGAATGGACTCTTATGATAAAAATAACTAAATATATATTAGCCTTTAAACTTTTAAATCTAGCGTAGATTATAGTTGTCCGTTATATTTGGCCTGAAAATATGGCAGATAATTATTTCTTTACTTTATAACGTTCATAAAGATTGAATTATCAAAAGACTGTTTAAACTCTCCTACAGCTGTTTCGTATTACCGATTAATCGTCAAGAAGAGACCGTCAAACCGCAAGTGGTAAGTCCTATCATTAATTCCGTACTCAAAGAACTAGGATTGATTTTGTCGGTTATACGCGGTCTTCCTAACCTTTCACTAGTAGAACGAAACATGTTGAAATTATATTGTTACAACCCCTAAAAATGTTTCGCATCTATTGTGCATAATATATAACAATTTTGAATACGCGTCCAAGCGATTTAAATTTCATATTGGCTGATATATAATTCACATTTATCAATCATTTCATAATGCGAATGTATTTTCAAGTCATTCTGGCTTTTAAGAGAATTTATTAATAACATTTATAATGGTTTTTAGCAAACAAAGTATACAATATGTTTTAAGCCCAAGACTTAAATTAATAATTATTATTATACATTTAGGGTACAAATTGTTGATTTCAGAATAAGCCTTAATGATCAGTCCTTTGACCTGACCTCATCGTTACTTATGTTGAAAATCAAATCCATTCAATTGATGAAAATAGTCTCATCGTTTTTGATAAAATTTGTTAGATCAATTTCCTTATTGTTAACAGTACGTGATTGCATTTTCGTGCCGATGGACAATTATTATCGTATAACGTATCATGGAAGTTTCCTATTAATGACAAAGCAAAAAACTACTAAAATAACAATGAAATACGTAAGGATTTGACTGTTTATATAATACTCACGTCAGTAACAAGTCATCTGATACATACACTAATTATAAAAGTAAATACTCACAATAGCCTAATTGCAAAAAATCTTGTAAATAAATAATACACGTTATTTAGCATCATCATTCTTTTGCATTATTAATGTTTTGTATGTGGGCAACTTATTAGTCTGGTTTATTTATAATATACTAGTTGATTATTAAATTTTAAATAAAATTAAAGAAAATCGACTACTCATATTTGATTGCAGAAAAATCGATTATTAGTTAAAGAGCAATTACTAATTTTAATTGAAATCTAATTAACTATTGCTCCGATGCATCCAATGTGAACGAATTCTGCAGCATATTATTACAAAAATGTTATGAAATTTAATAAAACAACATAAGGCACTGCAATTTTTAATTACGCGTTAACCAATAATTACACATTTTTCTTCGGAAACAGCTTTTAAATACAAAGCATTTACTCATGTTTAGCATAATTGAAAACGACGTTAAGAATTTTCCAAACCAAACAGTGCACGTTCGAAACTTCAAAACGGAAATTCTTTAAATTAACCAAAAGGTTAATTAATATCCCAACGGTGAAGTATTTTTCTATTGCAATCTACCCAATCGACGTATTGAAACAAGAGTGTCATAAAATTGAAACTTTATTTCACGTGAGTGGACACAAAATGAAAAGTTTTAATTTTTCAATAATGGTGTCCGTTGAACAAAAACAAGCGAGCGCAGTGCCTGCGTCTCGTTGGCAATGAAAGAGAATAAAAACATTTCTGTGTCACACTCGGACCTGGGCTAAATCATTCGGAATTTACACCGCGTGCGAGATGACCGGGCGCGACATAATACGGAAGCGGATGAGATCAAGGGAGATTATTTAAAACGTTACTCAACTACGTAGGCAAAGCCAACGAATTAAAAATGAAATATGAATAAATTACGAACTGAAATCAAATAGCAATATAATCGTGTTTTAGTTTCGATGATTAGAGAGCGTCGCTCAAAAAATGTGCATATGGATATTCATCAGCTTCGTGGGGTTCTTCCTATCGAACAAACCAAAACGAATCTTTATACACCACATCCGTAGAAGCAAGCAACATTGTATTTGTTTTAACTTGTCGTTTAGTTTAATTCGTCTAGTTTCTACTTACAGAACGAATCCGACCACCTGCAGGGTAGGATGCAACGCTATTTACTGGGTCCGTCCACTACACTACATATAAACACAACCAATAACATACATACTATTGGGACACTTGAGACAGGCGATGATTGACTATGTTCGGGTTGGAATCGCATGTACTGCTCTCGACTCCAGTGTAATAAACACAAAGGACTTGTAAATCAAATTTTTACCAAATTATTGAATAATGTGATAACGTCTATACAGTATAAATCTCAGAATAGAAGAGTGAAACCACAACCTGATATTTATAAAATATGAATTATAAATAAGCAATATTAATATTCTTTCATTCCAATATTAATATTTTTCATTCGTCGTTAGGTTTCTTTATTCTTTATTCATTCTTCATGGTCTACAAAAATACGGTTACGAAAATAATTTTCTTTCTGACTCAATCTTTTCCACGATTCTTCAATCGCTGTCCGCAATTAATGAATCTTCTGTGTGATTATTTTTTATAAATGCCTTTTAGGAGCTAACTGCAGACGTTTATATTGGATTTCGATAGGGACTGAAAATTTTTGCGTCAAAGAAAATTGTTATCATGTGTCAAAAACATATTACGAACATTTTATTCTTGCCCCAGTATTGTCTTTGTGCAGTTGCCCAGTTATTCAATGCTGAATTTGCAATTATCTCACTTGCCGTTGACCATGGTCTTGGATTTCCTCTTAAAGAGCTTCTAGATCATCATTCGAAATGTTGTGACATTCCGAATCGGCGTTCCTATTTACTCTCTCGTCTTCTGCTCCCTACTTTTATCTAAATGACACAACTCTGATGGATCAATCTTCGTCTAATTTTCAATAGAATTAAACTTTATCATTTTCTGTCAATTTAGGCATTTTTACTGACTGACACATTCGACAAAACGAAGTTATTGTAGCGAAAAATATGTGTGTGCAATTTTTCTGCATGTTCGTGTATACATAATGTTTGAAAACGAATATTCTTTTAAATAGCCACAAATATGGCAACTATGGTGTCAAGTATAGAGTCGACTGACTATTTGAACTAGTATCTTAAAAAAAATTCCTTTTAAATTAGCGGGGTGGGCTATAAAAAGCTTAAAAAGTCAAAATTAATATCAAACCACTAATTTTTCGTAAATCGTGAAGGCAACTACACAGTAACACTTGCTATTGTTATATTACTTTAGTACACAATAAACAAATATAATAATATATAATAAACTAAGAAGAATTGTAATACCCTAGGTATGTAAGGTGTTTATTCTCATTTGTTGAAGCTTTTTTCTATTATATTGTAAATAAATTGTTAATTTTCGTTTTCAGTTTTCAGTCTGAAAACTAAAATATTTGACGTCGTTTGCTATGATGTTTGCAATAAGTACAATAGAAATAAAAAGTACATAGAATTGAGCGTTTAGAATAAATTTTTCGATTCGAGGATTTTTACAATAATAAATACAGAGGAATATTCTAGTCCTACATTAATATTTTTCGTTGGAGAAAAATTTTACAAATTACAATCTAACACTATATCCGTCCCTATAAATTTCAGTAAGGATACATTATTAAAAAAAGCTTTAAATATACCAAAGCAATTGTCTATAAATTATACGCGTCATTTTAACTTTTTGTTTCTGATAATTATTAAGTTTTTAATACATGGCCATAAAAATTAAACCAAAAAAATCGATATAGGCATCAAAAATATTATGTATACATAGAAGAGATAAATATACACGTAGTGTCAAATGACCTTACACATAAAACACAATGCTTTGAATATGTTCTTCAGCTATATATTATTTCCGTGATTGTAAAAATAAGCATGACCCCTTTTGCCCGATGATCAAGGATCAGCAATTAGCAGTTCACAATAACTGCACAATAAAATAATAAGGCTGGATAGGCATAGGATATGATGAAGTAAATGGTGTTGTTTAGGCAGGCTAAGTAATTGTAATAGGAATATTAATTTTTTCATTAAGTTATGTTGATGTATTTTAAGATAGAATTGAGTAATTATAAGTTTCCTTTAGAACTGTAATTGTATCCTTGGTGAAAGAGCGTTGTAATTACTTATTTCTTTTCGTACGACGATTAGACGAACCTTCCAATTAAGCTTCATACTCCAATAATATCCTGCAATCACTTTTCTTTTTATATCTATTTACCATTTCAAGGATTTCCTGCTGAAACCATTCCCCATGCTGGTCAGATTTGGAGGGAAAAAGTCAAGCTGGTCATGGAACATATGAATTTTTAAAGACATCAGGACTTTTACACCAGCGAAAGCAGGTGTAAACAATTTCCTTATAACGGTTTGTGATTACAAGAAAAATGTTTCATAGCCTTAAAACACTGCCATGATTTTCTTTCTTTATCGTTTTATTTGCTTACTTAAAATACCAATGAGAAGATAAAATATTTATAAATTTTGAGTTTACCTTCTTTAATCTTTGTATCACTGTTCCAATGGAATTTAGTGTTCAAGTACCGAAAATTGTATAAAAGGTGTTCTCTATCGCGGCTATTCCATTAACTAATAAAGCAGTTACACCACACTGTTATTTTTATTTCATCTGAAATCGATTGTTTTCTTTCAGCTACAGTGAATATGCGATGGGAATCGTTGGAAGACTTTTTGCCTTTATCATTCAATACAACTTTTAGACTAACTTTAGAAGAGTCTAGGAAGTTCTTCACTAATCCAGCAATATCGTTACAGTATACTTTACTATCAGCTGCTTATTGGCGTGGTGCTGTAACTAAGGCACTAAAATAAAACAAAGTGTGGTCACGAAGCATAGTTGCAGCAATTTTGGGTTTTGTTTTGCTCAGACTCAATATTCTGGCGAAGTGATCGAATGTTTCATTGTTTAATTATTCTATCCCCAGTTTCTGATGGCTCGTGGCTGGTTGAAATGAAATCATAAATATTTGGAGGTGGAATATTTTATTGTTTGTCAACTTGTTTCACTGTCTTATTTAGTCCAAATTTGTCTAAATGAATGGAAGAGCAAGTGCGCAATTTTTTCAATCAAGGCCCAGACAATACTTTTTATTTTTGAAGGTTTGTGACAGTGCCACAAAATATTGTCACAAAATGTCGACAGTAATATTTCGAGTTTCAGGTGGCTATTTGTGGAATATTTCGGGCTTACAGTGGGAATGAAATCTGCGAGTTCAGCATGTCGTATATTAAAAAGAAGGGTCTGTTTTAATAAATAATATTCGACCTTGTAATTCTGAAAAACGTCAAAAATTTGCCGTATCATATCTTTAGTAGATTTTTAATAAATATATTCCATTTCGACCAGATCAGATGCTTATGGTTAGGGTATTCATAAAAGATATCAAAAGTATATGTATCAAGCAAGTGGGAGTGAAGACTTTTGGCAGATGCCAGTTTCTTGTGGTAAAATATCTGAACTTAACAGACGCTGAGAAACTGACCGGTCACACGTTCCAGCGGAAGTCTGCGACAATCATGACATATAATGAAATGAGCGTGGATGAGCTTAAGAAGCAAGTTGGATGGAAATGTTCAACGGTAGCTACTGCTTACGTTGAAGAGCCCATGGAGAACAAATTAAATGTTTCGATATGCGTTGTTGGGAAGAGAAAACAAGAATAAACAGCTTTCGCCAACGCATTAAACGCATATCGGCTTGCAAAGTTATAATAAAGATACATATAGTGAATAGCCTCACTAAATACTTTTAATTGATTTTGAAAATTCACAATTTTAATTACCTATTCATTTCTGAAGCTATATCATTGGAAACAATGCTGGCGAGGTTCTTCAACATAGAACGCCATAATAAATTAAAGAATGAGCTAACGAAGTAGAACAGTTACAAAATATTGAGTGGCATTAACTCTTTACGGTCTATCGAGTAAAATTACCGATTTGCTGAAACATTTGCCCTGCTCATTCCAGATAAATTAGAATAAGATAATAAATCAGTAGGAAGGTAATGGCTATGGTGGAATTCTGTATTTTTAATATTCAAAGCAATTGACTTTGCCCCAGTTACTCATGATTCTCTTAATCACTTTTTATCATAGAATCATATGGAAAAATGTGATCACAGTAAATAACCACTTCCGGTTGAGATATTGCTTTCAAAATATGACGTTTTGTTCCTGGCTATGTATAAAATTAAGTTTAAAGTTTCATACTTTCAGCTTTAATCGTTTGGGTGGTAGATACATAAAGTATAAGAAAGTAAAACTAGAATCGGCACTACACTAAACCTATTTTTGATATCACCAATGCAAGAAAGATTTAATGTAATTCCAAGCCAGACCGCTAACGCCTTGAAGATGCAATGAAACTAAAAAAAGAAACTAAATTCCTGTTCCTTTCATTTTATTTTCAATGATCTGGAGAATTGTTTCATACATATTATGTTACAAGTTAACAACCAAGCCATGACTTGTCCTCGAATAACACTGGAAACTGTTACTGTTAGCATCAGCAGAATTTATATTTGGAACATTATTGTTTATAATAGTGACAAATTCTGTGAAGCAGGTACTCATTGAAAACAATTTAACATGACGAATCGAGCATAAATGTCGATGTGTTTTTGATATTAATATTTAATTGTATTCCATTGCGATTAATTTTTGACCAAAGCTAAGTAATTATCGCTAAACCCAGTTTTTGGTTATCTTGTGTTTTAAGATTTACTAGTGGTAGAAATTATTAATATGTTAGGAATATATTTAGAAAACTAGTCGCATTCAAATTTTTACATATATTATATCAATAAGCTATTCAAGTATGCCATGCTTCTGCGCTTGGGACAATTTTTAGACAAACATAACATTTTGGTCTTCGAGCAACATGGCTACCAAAAGACAACTACGGCATTTTCTTCTTTCTATGAATAAAAGTTATCGGACTTAGATAATAAAAACAGTCCCATTGGTATTTTCTGCGACTTGAGTCGAGCTTTCGACTATGTGGACGTAAAATGTTAACAGATTTACTTCACCAATATGGAACCAGAGCAGTATGCCTAATTTCTTACCCAAGCAGCCGAAAATTATTGGTGAGAATAGCAAGAATTGAAGGAAATGAATTGCAAACATAGTGTATTGTGGTGGTGTTCCGCAGGATTCAGTACTGGACCCGTTTTTGTTTGTACTATGTTTAAATGACTTGCCGTAATGTGTGAACGGAGCTTCAATATCGATGTATGTTGATGCCATTGCAATCATTGTATCAAGAAGTAACATAGCAGAGGCAGAGGCAACTGTAAATAGAATTATCAATAGATGCTATGAATGATTCTGCTACAATAAGCAACTGACAATGTAAACTTCTTGGAGCTTCATCTATAGGATACCGTAGCCCAGACCAAGCACTATGCTCGGCTGTGTAAGCAAATTAACATTGATCAGGAATATGAATATTTGTTTTAGATAAAACACCGCTTAGACAAATATATCATAGTGAAGTTGAATTGCGCACGAGACACGGAATCACCATTTTGGGTTCTTCATCTAAAGCTAAAAATATTCTTTCTACTTGCTCAATGTTCAATGTTGTTTGGATTTTGAAACAACTTTCATTTGAAATTTTGAAAAATGTACTTGTCACATTAAAAGTTTGCTGTGAATTTATCAGTGCGGACCACAGCAGATTGTTGGCAACTATTATATATTAAGTTATTAAAGCGCACAGTTATTAAATTTTTTCTTGCCTAAAATAATTACCGTGAAAAAAGGCGTGTTTCTGTTCGTTAATAACCGTTTTCTAACAAAGGTACGTGGGTAACAAGGCAAATCGTAGTTAAAAAAATCACACTTGGTGATCTATCTGATAGTCATGCGAAAATGTAGTAGATAAAGGTTAATTTATTTCCACGCATTTAAATGAATTATTATGCTCTTCAGCACTAGTACTATTTAATTATGTATTTAAAATTTATTTAAAAAATACATAAAAATCGTTTTTATTTGTAATTCTGGCACAGGCGTATTTTACAAATAATGTGAAATGCGAAATGGACGATCATGATGTGTTAATAACGACGTAATAATTTTTGTTCCCATCTGACCTTATATTAATTGCGGCTAAGTGAACAACTAACATTTATAATGGCGGGATTAAATACATATAATCATACAGTATCATCCATTATCGCTATACCTTTCCTACGCCAAAACTGAAAGCGTCATTTATTATCAGACACGAATTCAATGAAGAGAGTGTTCCTTTGTTACGAAAAATTATACCAATTAGCCTAAATAAGAGGGTGTGAAATGTAGGTGTACATGTAAAGAAATGACCATTATGAGAAAATTCCAAATCCAATATAGTGGGCATGTAGTTTAGTCCATTAATTACCCTTTCGCCTTGTTATTTGAATGCATCATTTGGAATTTTCTTAAATCAAAAAAGTACTGCCTTTAAAAATTCAAGTTTCAATAGCAAACGAATTTGGTGATTTGGTCTATATCATTCATTAACATACACAATATGAACTAATAAATTTTGTTATTGGCTCCTTCAAAATATAATGTATATACATACATATATTTTACTCAATACTGTTTATTACTTATATATTAAAATATAATATGCTATATATGAAAAAATGTGGAAACGCGAGTGGCTACGATTACAAGATATATTATCTATGGTCTAGAAAACAAAGCAAACGATCGACATTAACAATATATTTAATCCTCAGTGGTGCATGCGTAATCAGAGAAACGTACTGTTTCACTTGCCTAGTATACTGGATATAAAATTATCGCCGAGTATTAATTGATATGATTCAAGTCGTCTGCCAGTGCTAGCTATATGGAGCGTGACCAAGGCGCGTTATTTCCGGTGTTTCTTAATTCGCTGTTTCCCAGATTATTCTATTATCGTATGCGTTGCGTTTTTTCTGTTATATATATATATATTATTATATAATACTGCGTCTTTTCTTGAACGATTTATTGTCGTGAAATTATATTCTCATTAACAAAAAATGAATTGCCTATTATTTCAATCTAGAATAAAAAAATAATTTACACCAAATATAATAAAACAGTAAAGGGGAGCTGAATCGGACATTAATCTCAGTTGTATTGGGTTGGCAAGAAATTTGCATTCACTTTTGCATAAGTTAGATTAATGGGAATGAAAATTAGCAGCACTCTCGATTTGAATCAGTTTGATATTATTGATATTATTATTCAGCAAAAGCCGCAAAATAGCCACGTATTAGATATGTATGTCATGCAAGACATTTATAAATGCTATAAGCTGTTGCTTAATATAAATAACTCTGGCGCCAAGAGCGTCTAGCATTTTCGGTATTTATACAAAGACCAGAAATTTGATAATGGACTCAATGAAGTTGAACATAATAATTATAATAATAAACTTTTTTTTTATTTAATACTTATTTGGTAATTTTAATTGTGTAAAATAAAGCAAAGAAAAATATCTATCTATCTATCTAATACAGTTTAAATTGTAAAAGTTAATTACAATATTTTTTTTTTGTTGAAGATAAAATAACATTTTTTCTCTTCAAAATATTCCATCTCCATCATCAGCCAAGTTAGACGTAAATATTTATTATTTATTGAGGCAGAAAATACCGTTTATTTATAAAAATTTTATCTTTTTGAATCCGTTGGAAAGGTAGGTAACAATTTGGACTGCATATTCTACTAATAAACATTTTTTTGCACCGGTATGTGATGTTTCCTAAAGATCATCAACCCAATAAAAGGCCAGCAGATATGTAGAGGTAAGAAACAATATCTATGCAAAGATGAGAGTCAGAAGAACTGAATATTGGTACGAATTAAAATGTGTCGTCGCCCACAATTTGTATGATGCCACAAGAAAAACGTTGAAAAACTGAATTTTAAATATCTCGGTATGAAATACGAACTAATGAATACGAAAAGAAGAACATTATTTAATTTAAAAAATGAAACAATTCCTGTTATATATAACAATCATTAATAATAATAATAATAATAATAATAATAATAAAAAGTATAAGCAGATAAGTAGTTGTTTGTTAAAAAAATGATTTTGCAAATTATAGTCCCATATTAGTCGCTTTAATGTGCGTTAACTAATTTCTCAAGCACTTACATAATTATTAATGTGTTTCAATTAAAAATTAACACAACAAACGCGTTCAATTGCCGTAAAGAATTTATTCCTAAAAGTGTTACGGTTTGAGTTTGCAAAAGCTTTATAAATACAATACAAAGTCATGTGGACCGGAAATGATTTCTACAGTTTTGTTTGTTACGCTCATTTCCCGCCGAAGTTAGGAAACGCATAATTGACAGTTCCGCATGTACGGTAATTTTCATTGGGTGCGATTAACTAACGGTTGATAAAATTTATTAGTAGAAAATTTACACTTGCAACCAGAAACAGGCATAACTAAAACGTTTCAAGTCGAAACAGGTTACGTATCACCACACATTACCGTTACCTCATATGTATTTTATGATATTCTAGACACCCAGATAGAGAAAAACAACTTATGTATTTATTTAAAATGGCAAGTCGATGCTAAAACACGTGGGTAATATTACATTTCTTCAGTCAGCGGGACACATTTTTTCAAAATGGCACCACGAAATAAAGTATTCGAGTAAAGTGCACGTAAACTACAAAATTCAAATACATTTCGTTAAATAGATCAAAAGACCTGGACAATAAGACTAAACAAAGCATACAATAAGCTATTAAATTATTTTGCATTTGTTCCCTTAAGTTGGAACTTAAGTTATTTATTATATTTTTAAAGTTTGCATTCTTGTACATCTAAAATAATTTCTCCCCATTTCAGTTTCGACTTGAAGCGCTTCAAACACAAATCGTAAATAAGAGTCGAAGAATGTGGTCATAACTTACTCGTCGTAAATGGGAAATATTTATACTTTTTATTACGTTTCATTAAGAGAAGAATATAAAACCAACATAAAAGTTGTGGAATCCTAAAATAATATGGAAAATCGATGTGTCCATATATAACCGTAAACCTTACGAGATTAAAGCTTTATTCCATAAACAACTTTCAAACGCTATCGTTGCGAAGGGCCGTATGAGCCATGAGACGTACGTGCATAAACTGTAAATACACCAGGGCATGAACAATGATTAATTTAATAAACAACCGACGACACACTTGTCGGCGGTTAAGTAAATACTGTAAATTCATTACTCGAACTTATGTTAGTTATTTTTACGTTATTTCTCTGGGCCATGACTTTTTAGCACAAAAAGAATTATGAAATTTGGCGTTTGACATAAGTGGACAGTTCAACAGTCATTATATTTTATATATTATCTTAATATTGGTTAAAAATAATCTTATTGACTTAAAATGCCTCCAGGAACACGTTAGCCCAACATTGATCGAGTGCAGCTAAAATGATGGGTCAAGTTGGAAATTTAAGAAGGTAATGACAAAGTCTCTAGTATTATTTCTTATGTGACAGTAGCAAAAACTCAACAACGGAATGAGAAAATTCCGTAGAAAATAAAAAACAAGTTGACGTCGGTCAATAACGACCAAACCAGACATACTAGTACTAATGAAATAAATAAAGCATCAAAAATACCAGCTAATGTTGTAAATATACAATTATTGACGAATTAATCATTAGATCGTCGAAGGGTAAAACGTAACAGAAATGGAAGCAAAAAGCAAAAGCCCTAATTTTATTTTTGGAACTACCCCTGGAAACACAACTATTATAGTGGCAGCAAGATTGGTTCATTTTCATATTTTCGGTCGGAACTTAAATTAGCAGTAGACAAATTGGAAAAATTCGAAAAGACTACAAATATCCAAGATGTAAAATGTGAAGACCTGCAATCCAAACATCCGGAAGAATACTCATCATTTAAAGTTCATCATTTAAGGGGTAACACCACTCTAGGATTTTCAATATCCGAATAACTAGGAAGGAAGAGGAGGAGGCGAACATCCACAACAAACCACTTTTTTCAAACTGGGAGGACAGATTTCTCGGAGAGTATGGCATGGATCCATTTAAAATATTTACAGAAGCTTCACAATAGTGTTCTCTTTAGATTGGATGTAAACTTGTTTTTATTAACAATCACTAATTTTTAAGGCAACACGTTTATTCTTTAAAAAGTGCATCACTTCCACAAAAATTGATAAAAAAAAGCCCAATGTACATAGATTATATTTTGTTTTACTTTATTGTTCCAGGACTCATACATGTCGAGAAATCCCTCCTCCCGTGGCGGTGTTTTTAAACTAGCTGTTCGACGACGGGGCTCTATCGCCGCAATTTTTAATGAAAACGACAATAAAAAAATATGTTTTTTGTACTTCAATATGTGTTTAATGAACCCTCTGAGATTAATTTCTATTCCGTTCGTTCCACTCCCAAAATAAATTTATAAATTTAGCTCTTTTTTCTGCCTCTAGAGTGGTTTTACCTTTTAAAGTAACAGTTCCTATCCAGTACAGTGAGCAAATTCAAAATCCAGCAATGTGGCATCAGAATGTCTGTGTTAATCATTTATTTTTATTTAGATTAGGGAGAGAGAACCCAGTACCATAATAGAGATTGATTTAAAGAAATCACAGTATAGGTCAGCTACTAAGTAATTTATACAAGCAATGTGCTTCACAGAAACGTGGTTAAAGAAGCATCGGTTTCACTATCCAATGTTATAAATTATACAATAATGCATTATTTTAGTCGTCAAGACTATCTATATTCGTAGAGGATCAATAATGTATGTGTTGTATGTGTTGTATGTATTGAAGCATGTGCAGTACAGCTTAACTGCAATAAGGGTAAATAAATGTGGTGACAATGTATAGACCACCGTTTGGCGATTATAACGTATTTATTAAAAATTTATCCACGATGTTGAATGAACTTCAAAGGAGTGGTAAATATTCAATTCTCTGCGACGACCTAAACATTA
The DNA here is from genome assembly GCA_959613385.1 of Geotrupes spiniger. Classification (NCBI taxonomy): domain Eukaryota; kingdom Metazoa; phylum Arthropoda; class Insecta; order Coleoptera; family Geotrupidae; genus Geotrupes; species Geotrupes spiniger. The sequence continues at coordinate 32,536,491 of OY390732.1, forward strand.
ATTTATTTGAAAGAACTATTAAACCAAAATCTTTTGGAGTAAATTATTATATTAACTCGACAACGAGGAGCTATTCGAATAAACATTACTACTAATAGAGCTACTAAGAATAATATTGACGCCTTAGAACCAAACTTTGCCAAATTGATCGGAGTTTTGCACCTGAAATTGATTTTACTCCTTTATGGAAATATTTACATCCAGTAGGGAATTAAAATATCTGTACTGGTTAAAATCAAACACGAAATCACCCAATTTAAATATTTTTTGTATAAAACTAAATAGTTACATAAAGAATTATTGAGGCTCACCGAAAGAAAATTCTACAATTCAAACTTGAAAATGCTCCAAATAGAGTAAAAGTAATATAGCATTTTTTTACTCAGAAATAGATTAAAAGATAAGGATCCGCATGTCTATGATGCCAAGAAAATAGATGATCCTGTATGCATCAGTGATAGATTGGGCAATACTTCGCGACAATTGCTAGAAGAAAACTCGGTGACCATTTTTCTGAAGGATTTTCCAAAGTATGTACACCAATGTTCTTTGTGCTAATGAAATCGTCGCAGTGATAAACAACGGGGCCAGCAAGAAGAGTTACGGTTTCGACGAAATATTAAGTTCACTTATAAAAACTGTTTTGGAGGGTAATTTCTTGGGCTCTTTGAAGGTTGCGTATATGCTACCAATTGCAAGCATTACTGATCATCGTGGAGAACGTTCACATTATATCTTTGATGAGCATATTTTCTAAAAATTCTGAAAACTTCAATGTAACAGGATTGTATTCTGTAAAGATCAGAATAGCTTATTAAGCGAAGCACGGCACGGGAGCCAAAGAGGATATCGGTCTCAAGCATTACAAGCTCAAAAAAGTTCAGCTCCTCACCGACGAGAACAAGCGAGTGCGGCTCGAAAGATGCAAACGACTTCTTTGTCGCCACGCACCTCTGGACTGGAAGCGAATCGTTTCCACTGATGACAAGCTGTTCACGGTTGAACAGGTCCGCAACTATAAAAACGACAGCAGTTGGTCCGTAAAATCTCCCTGCACTTCGGCCATCGTCGAACACCGTCAAAATTCCAAGTCCGTGATGGTTTTTGGCGGAATTTGCGCCAGTGCTAAGACCGCACTCGTTTTCGTGGATCAAGGACCGCCGTGACATTCTCGACTCCGTTGTACTATGGGTGCAACAGCACTTCCGCGATGCGCATTGGAAGTTTCAAAAGAACTCCGCAATGGCTCACAAAGCAAAAACAAATCAGGAGTGGTGCAAAATCCATTTTCCAGACTTGATCACGCCTAAGGAATGGCCGCTCTACTAGCCGGATCTCAACTCGATAGACTGCAGCGTTTGGTTAATTCTGTTGGCCAGGGCATGTGCTAAGCCCCACGAAAGTTTGGAGTCGCTGAAGCAATCGCTGCATATGGAGAGGGATCGATTGTCGCCGAAGGAGTTGAGAGTAGCGCGGCTGAAAATTTTCGCAAACATCTAACCACTTCGAAACCAATTAAATGTGTTATTACCAAAGGTCCTTATCACTGTTATTAGTTCTTTATTTTAATTTTAAGAAAATAAAGTTTTTTGCCTCGCCCTGGATAAGAATATAAGAAATTTCAGTGCGAAACACTGCAGATTTTTGATTGATGGATTATATCTATAAGCAAATAGTGTGTAGTGTGTAGTAGCGCTCTTCTATGATAGGCACGTGCTTTTGACAGTAGATGAGGTTGTTGAATGTAAAGAAAGAGTTTTGGCGTGATATATTAAGTTGGATTATTTCATTTCTAACAGATAGAAAATATTTTGTTAAAATTAACCCATGCTAATCAAATGCGTTTAATGTAGATATGGGAGTGGTTCAGGGTTCGGCCCTTGGATTATTGATTTTTTTCTTGTTTATTGATGACTTGCCTCTTATGTTACATCGGTATATTTGATACATTTTGCTGACGACACTTCGAATGTTGCTACTGGTGAGGATATAGAACAGCTCCAAATGTCTATAAATCAAATTAATGAAGAAATTACAATCTGCTGCATAAGTATAATACTGTGAAATTTTTGGGAAATTATTTGAACAGTTATTTGTCGTGGGAGGGACAAGTAAATTATGTTTGTAGTAGGCTAAACAGTACTTAATTTGCAATAGTAAAGTTGAAGAGTTCTCTTGATTATAATCATTAAGTCCTGATACATTACACGATTGCACATTGTCATCTTTCTATAATACATGTTGGGGCAAAGCAGTGCAGTCTAGCAAAATATGTTGCAAAATAGGTTAATTAGGTCACCGTTCAATTTGGGCAATCTATAAAGTTGTAAACCATTTTTTATTAACATAGAATAATGACCTTCATTTGTATTTTTGAATTACCAGTGGAACAACACTCACTTATTGCTAAATTGGCTCTGGTCTCTGTTTATTCGGAGATCAGAAACCATAAATTGATAACAAGTAACTTACCACACACGTAGCAGGTCTCTAACCATCAATTAACACTGTAATGGGCCATCAACTCTACAAACATTCATACCGCCATGTTAGAAATGCCTGTCGTTGACAGATCCATCAAGTGTTAATAATCAAAATTATTTGTTCTGTAATGTAATTAAATTGAATTGCAAATGAAGCTTTTATGGAGATTGTCATATGTGAATTTAGTTGTTTTCATTGTGAATCGGAGAAGGATACTAGCTGGCCATGTGCCTTGCAAGTAAACACAGATATAACGCAATTAGTCAACTGAAATTTAAAATATACTCCACAAACCGGAACTCATATAACCTGTACCAGGCTCGCGCTAGTTAGGTTTCGTTACATTTTGCTTCATAGATTTTGATTAACAACAAAATATCAGCATGTTTGCTGGCAATGACTATTTCCTTTAATAATTGTATCTATAAAATAATATATAATATAAAACCTGCGCCACCTTTGATTTTATAAAAGACGACCTCGTTCAGTTAATTAATGTCTGAAATATTACCTCCTTTCATGAGTAAGTAACATACATTTTAAATATTGAAGCAGCACTAAAAAATCTTTTTTGTGATATTTTCATAAGGTTTTTGCTATATATAAGTAATATGGTGTAGACAGCCATAATCCGCTTTTCAGCTTCGGGATCCAAATAATCTTTTACCGTGATATAACGTATATTACATAATTCTCGTTTATTCAAAAATTATGTTAAAAATTAATGCTATTGAGGTTGAAATGGCGCCAGATATTACATTTTCCAGTATCGGCTATTTGAACATGCCATACTACGGTTTTTAATATAGTTTTAACGTTCAGAGTTTTTTTTTTCAAATAAACGATTCGAATCAATAATGCTAGTGCACATATTGTGCAGTTGCATGTCCGGTGCAGATTGGAGCCGATAAGTGAAAAAGTTTCTAGTGAGCATATATCATTTTTTGCAACTTTTATACCCTTTCAAGCGCCACCGTAAATCAATGTGAATACGCATGTATCTACAAAATAGATATCCAAATAGAAATGAGAAAAGGTGGTGCACCACTGCTGGCGAATGTCAATATTTACATAAAATAACGGAAACAAGATAGAAACTGAACACGTTTGATTGTGCTTTGCGTGGTGATAAAATAGCAAACTGTTGATCCAAGTAGTCGTGCCCGGCGCGTTCATATAACAATGCGGATCACGTTTCCAGCAACAGTTTGTATTTCGCTGATCTTTTGGGTCTTTTTACCCACTTTGTCCACGTTTCTTTAAATTTCTTATGTGTTTTCCACCATATTTTATTTATACGGCAGAGATAAATTGTTTCGAAATGCGTGGCCTGCACATTAAATTTTCATTACGCACTACCGATCTTTTAAGTGACTTTTCAAATAAATTATTTAAACAAAAAGTGCAATAAAAACAACATACACATGATATACTGCTACATCGAGTCGCAGTTTATTTCCGACTCTAGATGTATTACTACATAAAAGTGTTCACATTGATAATATTTTTTCGTCAAAAAAGGATCATTACAGTTCGTAATTTCGTTGCGAAATTTACGGTACTGAAATGTCATAAAATAACACTTAGGATAATGAATAAAATTCAGCAGGTGACAAGTGAATAAATTACTAATGGAGATGTGATGGAATTTCAAGTATGTACGTTTGTCCGTCTAATGTTTTGAATTGAAATGTTCTCCCAACGTACACATTTCCTCGTAATGTTTATTATCTATAAGGATAACATAATTACAGTGCTCGATTATTTTTAGTAATTATTATTGCTGGTTACAATACCAATAGTAAAATCCCCTCTGTTATCGTTAAATTGGAGGACGACGTTTATGATAAACATTAAATTATTATAATATTGACCACAATTTAACTTGTAACCGTTGGTTATTATTAACTTTTTTTACAAATACACTGTGCTATTAGGTACGTTCGAGTATGAGCGTTAAACTGACAGAAATTTGAACGAAAATACAAAGAAATAAGACCGCACCACTAAGTTCGTCAGCGGGCACGACATACAGCTGGTTTCAACATTTATTCTTGACTAATTGCCAATAAAGTGCCATATCATAAACTAACATAGCGGCACCGGACGGGTAGGATTAAAATAATTCTTAGAAGGAACTAATAGCGATTTTAATACTGCCGCAATAAACTTTCACACGCGGCGTTTAGTATTTTGCTTTATGACGTTGCAATTAAATGACGCTTGTACACATTATCTTTGAGAGAAAATCCTTTAACTAACCATTTGTGTAAGCAGAGGTGTGCTTGCTTTTATCTTTATGTCGGAGATTTAGCAGTTGTTCGTAAATTGAAGCTTAAAGGTTGGTTAACTTTACTATATAAAGTCAAGCGTAAAATTCCTCGAATTCTTTAGAAATAACCGCAAAACCAAAATACCATTTTACCAATCTGACGTTTAGAGAACGTTCTCAAAATTTGGTCACATTTATAGAAAACATTGTATCTAATTTCAAACAAAACACATTTTAGTGTTAGGTTTTAGTGTCGTAGATACTCGTATTAACACAGGAATACTATTCAAATAAAAAATCCGCGGTGGTCCGCACGAAACTTTCTTATACTCAGTTATACTACGTTTTTCGAAAAAACTTTTCAAATGAAAGTTGTTTAGAATACCAATATCTATAATTTATGTATATTTTTTCCGTAACGTGTACCGTTTTTATGGAAAAAGGTGATAAGTGTAAACCATCACTTCCGGTTGAGGTATTGCTTTAAAAATAGGACGTTTTTTTTCCAGCTATATACAAATCTTAAGTTTAAAGTTTCAGAGCTCTAGCTATAATCGTTTGGACGCTAGAGCGCGCACAGACACACACACAGACACACAGACGTCATTCCGAAAATAGTCAGAAACGATTCCGGGGACCTCAAAACGTGTATATCCGTTGAAATCTCGAGTTCGAAAATTTTCATGATTCCTATACTTACTTATACATAGTGTATACATGACAACGTTGTAGCAATAGACTGGATCATTTACTCGGCAAACACTTAAACAAATTACTGGTTCCGGTTTTGTAATATATTGGTAGTATTTTTAAACTGCACTGGAGTTTTCCTCTTTAATCGGTGCTGTAGCGGTCAGGAATCGCACTAAACACGTTGAGATAAGCGTGGTTTGCACAAACGCGCTATCGATTTGTTTAATTCAGGCACGCAATTGATTTATTGGAGCGTCTCACTTTTCAATTTAGTAATCGTTTCTTAGTTTAATCTTACATTACAGTTAATTATTTATGACAACTCGTGCCACATTTAAAAAATGTGCAAGTTAATGTTAAAATTTGACGTTATAACGAACGACGCTTTCGATAGGCCACAGATCAAGAAAGAATCGGATTTTAGGCGTGGTCAGCTCTGAGGTCCCATTGCCAGCAAATAAACTGTTAAAAGATATTTGAATCAAAATGTGTGTTGAATTTTGTATACAGATTCCGAATCCTTCTAATCCTTCTGATATATTTCACACAAATTTTCATTAATTTTAGACCAACATACTGATTTCTAATATTCAACTCTTAAGACTCCTTTAAAGTAGTTTAGTTAAATTATATATAGATTTGTTTAATTAACCCTATCCGTATTTCAATCGCTTTACGCGCACATTTTCGTCGAGTGATTACATTATTTTACCCTGTGTTTGGTATTGATTCGTTAAATGACGCTTCCTTAGTGGGATACACGGTATCTGATTAGATACCGTCAAATGATGTTTCCTTTTCATGTTGCACCCTACATTTCATTTAAAATTAAAATCTACGATGTCGTTTTCGCACGTAAAATATTTACGTGTAAGATCACTTCTAACACGAAATATTTGTGTTTGAAACAATATTTGTTGTACGCAAATTTGGATTTTCGATCAATATTCCTTGTATTTAAATTTTAAACTAAGGTTTGATGAACACATTTTACTACTATTTAAGTTTGTCAATTGTTCAATTTTTATTGCAAATTACCGTGCAATGAGTTTGCAATCACGTAACATATGATTTCGTTGTGTGTTTTTTTTTAAATTTTTAATCACTTCTATTTTAAAATAGTGAATTACCAAAAATTTCATATTGCCAATTATTTTAATTTTGATTAGAACCAAAAACTTGTTTTTCCAAATTCATCGTTGAGATTTTTTTGACGAAAAAAATCACATAAATTCGAATTGTTGAGTTATTGACGTTGAGTAAGTATTGAGAGAAACCGATACTATTTCGCAATTAATTTATTATTCAAATATTTGCCACCTGCCAAAGGTGGCTAACCTTCCAAACAACTATAACGTCGTCGCTAATTTAAAAATTGTTAGTTAACATTAAATTGTTTAAATTTCGGACTGACATTTACCTTGGGTATTTGAAATGAGAAAGCAATAAAGACATTGATTTCACAAGTAACAAAATGCGCTGTAACTAATCGACGACATTCATTTATAATTGATATCGATGCAATTTATATTTTTCTATTGGTTGGAAATGTTCCACCGTAATCAGAAATCAAATAAAGTCTGAACGAGACAAAAGTGCTACTGTTGGGAAACAGGGGACAACGGTGATATAGCGCAGACACGTATTGGAAACAATACAAATATTACTCGTTGCTAATAAGGATGCATTAAAATATTATAAACTAGTCGTAAATTATACAAGCATTATATTTACCCGAACGCAGACCAACTTTTAAGTTATTAAACTGTATTATAATGATTTACTACAAAATGGAAGGTTAAATTTACATACAAATAAAGTAAATAAAGCTACCACTAAAAATAAACCGTAATCATTATGGCAATGTATTGTAGTCTGTAAACAAATCGTGAAAACTAACACGCTTTACTCAATCTATTACAAAGGGGAAACTATTTTAACAAATAGGTTGTACCAAATCTAGTCGCCCTTATGTTTCCAATACAGCTGGGGATAAAAGTTCATTTTTTTCTCAATTCAAAATATGGAAAGACGAGTAAAATTTTTTTAAATTTTGTACTGAAAAGAAGCTCTGGGATACGATGAAATTCCAATACTGCTATCGAAAAGGTGTAGGTTAGTTGAGATTAAATATAATATTATGAATAATTATTTGGAAATGGGTTTATCCAATTAGTCTAAAGTACGCTTTAGTAAAGCAAATATATAAGAAGAGCACTGAACTAAAGAAATGCAATTAGAGCCCCATTAGTTATCTTCAACGGTAATATTAAATAAGTGTTTGGGGTTTCTGATGTGGCATTCCACAATCAAGAATTTTAGGGCTTCTATTCAATATTTTCATGATCGATTTATTAGTTGAGGAAAAACTGTAAATAGTAAATTTATATCGACAGAAATTTTCTTCTGACAGGAAATACGTATAATACAAGAAGTAGTATGGTGTTAGGCATGGAAGGATATTTTCTAAGGAATAAAAAAAATGGCAAAAATAATGGAAAAGTCAATGGATAATGTTTAAGAAATTAAGGGTTTCATATGCTAAAGGATTTGTCATATGAAGTACATCTAACGCATGTAACAAAATTCAAAATAATTTTTTTTTAAATATAATTATTCAAATAATAAGTGTTTTATTAAATTCAGTGAAGCTTTAACTATAATTATAATGTATCGCATAGCTGCTGAAGGGCCATGGATTTCAATAGTTCGCAAGATCACTAATTTGGGGAGGCATCTACGAATATAAATGTCGACATAGCTTCGCCTCTAACTCGCCCAACATAAGATCTTGAAAACCCAGCTTCCGAAATGGGTTGGGTTGGGTTCTTATACCTTACGTCATAAGGAACATCCTCAATGTTGTCTGTATAAAAAACCTCGTTTCATTTAGATAATGTAAAATATTTTTCGTCGTCTAAAATGATCGTGGCATTGTTTCTGAAATGTTCTAATCTTAATTGTCTGCAGCATTTTGGAATCTTCTCTGATTGAACAGCCGTGTATTTTGGACATTTCAGTGGCTTTCTATGCTTTAAATTATTTCTACTAATTTCCCCTTGGCTGTCAAATGTGAAACGTGAAATCTTCGGCCTAATCTTGTCGTTGAAACTTCTTTCCTATTTCTTGCAGATTCAATGAATCTGCATGATTCAAAACTCGATGGCGACTCGCCTTGAGAATATTCATAGACGGTAAACCTTCCCCAGATCCCTTAATGACGCGGTAAATTTTTGTCTTAGAAATATGTTGGTTTCTATAAATGTCGACAATGTCACAATTTGGTTGGCCGAATACCTAGGCCAACCAAATTGTAAATACATTTCCGCAATTCTAACTTGTATGGCATTTTGTAAAACTTCGTGAACAAAAATGTATTGTCAAACTGCTGGAGAAACTAGACAGGTTCCCAATATCAATTGGTAAGTAAGCTTTAGTTTTAATAAGAAAAAAAATAATTCGAAAAATTTTCCCAAAACTTTTGTTACGTAATTTATACAGTAGCCACCCCAGCTGTTTCAGGTTTCAGGGAAATAGTAGTGAAACATACATTGCATTCTCTACTTAAAACAAAGCCATCGTAGCTACATATAACATGAAAGTAAGAAATAGAGAAAGATACCAAGAAATTGGGATCTATCAATTCACCACTCCACAAAAAATGAGACTGCTTGCGTAATATCGAAAATATACGAAAGTATAATGGAAGAAACTGAAATACAATTAGATGACTCGTAGCGCGGGTTTAGGAAAGACAGATGGGTACAAGACCATATATTCTCTGTAAAACAATTGATAGAGAAATATCCAAATGACTAGATATTCGTGGCAATCAGACATAGAAAAAGTATTCGACAGTGTACCAAGGAAAATATTGTGAAACAAGTTAAAAATGAGAAGCGTGAATTGAAAATTACAGTGATGCACAAATATTGTTTATGAAAAAACAAGGAATTATGTGATAACAGGTAACTTACAATCGGAGGAGTTTATAACTAAGGATTGTTTAAAACAAGGTGTCCTCAGCCCAGTATTATTCGTCATAATTATGGATGATATAATAAAGAACTACACAAAAAAGAATAAGGAATTTGTACTTTTATATTTTTAACAAATATCAAATATTTGTTGTGAAAATATAGATACATAATTGTATACTACAATTTAAAACTTTCAATTAATATTTATTCAGAAAAGTCATTATATTACCAAAAAATGTTCAGATGTTCGTTCAGATATTCGGCTATAACGGCTAAACTAAACATTTTCATGTCAAAGTTAAGTCTAATATCGTGTATAATAACCATGGGCATCTCTGATAGCATCATCTTCAGGGCATACTCATAGTACAATTATAAATATGTTCTTGTGGCACTTTTCTCCAACACATTGGTAAAATTTACCGCAAGTGTTGTACCTTAACTGGAGGTGGATGCTGTTCCTGCAGTCTGTTCCAGATGTGCTCAATTGGATTTAAATCAGGGGAACGTGGTGGTAAAGGTATTTGGTTAATACCGAAGTCATTTACTGATTGCATTACACTTTGTGCGCGATTATCATCAATAAAAACGATGTTTTTATCCACAGCTTCACGAAAGTGGACCACATGTTGCTAAACAATGTCATCTCTATAGATTTGTCCATTTACATTGTTTTAGAAGAGGTGGAAGTTTGTACCTCCGTTGAAACTACTGCCCGCCCACACCATGATACCACCCCCGCCAAAAGGCATCACAGTTTTTGTAAATATGTGTCTATATCAATCTCCTCGCTTTCTCCAGACCTCTACGATTATCACTAAATAAGCAGAATCTGGATTCATCGGTGTATAAACCATGCTCCCACTGAACATTTCCGGTTAGTTGTTGGTTAACCCAAGTTATTCTAGCCATTCTACTGGCAATAGCTAATTTTGGGCGTCTCCCAAGCCTGCAGAAAAAAAATTATTTCCCCCAGACGATTTCTGAAACTTCGAAACTCCAACTCCAGTGGGGGCACGTAATTGTGATTGTAACAATACAGCACTCCTAAATGGATTTCTTCTTGCCTAGATTCGTATATAGTGGTCTTGTCTCTGATTTGTCTTCCTCTCAGATCAACTACCATGGCTTCTCCTTGCAGATCCTGTCTGCTGGAATCTTGTTAAAGGCCTACTAACAACACTTGGAAACTCATTGTGTGCAATTTCTGCTGCAGATTGCCCTATTTGATGCAATAACCCAATTAAATCAAAAATTCTTTATTTAAATGACGTTTTGGCATCGTGACAACGTGAAATGACTTTCAATTTCAAAATTATTATCACTCAGAAGAGGCATTTACGAAATGAATTGCGAAACAAACGACTCTGGAACTTTTAATTTATCTATAGTTTGAGAAAATACATTAATTCTATCAAATTAATTAGACCTATAAAGAAAAGTCTAATTCCCTATTCTGTTCTTGGATAGTTTATATAACTCTCCAATTAGTTTGCAAATTTATATAATTTGAGATAAGCGATGCACAAACTCGGTATGTGCGCCAAGGTTTACTTTTATCCATGTATAAAATATTTATTCGGAGAACTACCCAACAGGGACGAAACCAGTACATGAGCTTGAACACCACACTGTGTTAACGATAATCGACATATTTTCTTTTCTCTGTATTTTTAAATTTCAATGACCAAACATTTTTACAGGTGCAATTTTATTATTATTATTAGTATTATTATTATACAATTAAAATCTAAGATTTTATATTTTGATGGTTTTGTTTACTAGACCTTTATTCATTTGATTATGCGTAAGGTTCCTGTTGTTGAAACTTGGAGGCTAATTATATACAACATGTGCGTTCTATATTTCGCATCCATAATTCACATAGTAAGAGATCGCACTTTCGGAATACCTTATGAAATCAAATTCCGTAAATTATAATAATGTTAGTCTAACCTCTATTGCACCTCTACAGGTCATGATCGTTAATCTTCTGGTAAAATTTTCCATAGATTTGCATTAGAAGGCTCGGGTATTAAATATTACACGTAAACCTTAGCCGATGGTTTTATGGTCGTCTTCGCATTTAATACCGTGATGTCATCTTTATAATAAGTACGCATGCGATGATCATAAGTGGCAAGAGAATCTTTTTTAATGTAATTATATATGGCTTTGAAATAAATATCGTTATTGCAGAAAATAGTACACTTACGAAGGTGTAATCTTGGAAAATTGTATAGGGTAAATTTGTCCAGGCGATAGGGCGCTAAATTTCACAGTAAGGGTGACTATCGATAGAACTATAAATATAATTAAGCTACGCAAATATAACATTCATATCACTAGGTTTTTCAATGCACAACCGTCATTTTTATGGGAATTGAATTTCAATGCATTGTGCATCCGGATGTTTAATGCATCCATCAGCACGTATTATATAACATGTTTGTTGCAAGCCTGCAAGCATAATGTGTATATAGAAAAACTGTTTAGTCTGCGGTTATAAGAGACGTAGGAAAGCATGAAATTAAATCTATGCATGTGATTCATATCGAAATAAATTTTATCGTACATACACATGGCCACGCGATTGTTATTGGTTTCTTTATTGTGGAATTTATGTTTGAAATTGTCTGTCAACAAAAACCAATTGACACAGTCAAATCAAGTACGGAGTTGCATTTAACTCCATCTATCACTATTATATCACCTGTATAAATAATGCAACGTACTCAGCAGTCATGATAAAGGAAAATTATAAGTGCATGCTTACGGTCAAGATATAATTTGTTTAAAAATTCCTCATAATTGCATTACGTATATCAAAATCCAGTTAAATATTTTCCGCATTGTATTTTCCAGACCTCGCATTAATTATGCGCATTGTTATTTTCTTAGTACACACATACTCAACGATAAGCGTAAACTTTATTCTTATCCCTATTTATAATCTAAATAATCTAAAATGCATGCAAATTATTATGATAGTTATAGTTGGACGGCTGCACTACCAGAACAGAAATAAAAGATTTTACCTGTGTAAGTTGGTGAAAATGCAGCTGCAATACCTTTTACGATCACTGTTGTTAATTTAATGGTCACGACGCCAAGAGGATTAACTCGTATATTGGTTTTCTTTGAATTCGTTTCCTATTTTATCATTTTGCGATATTTATTGATGTTTAATTTTGTACGTAATTATGCAAATTTTCGAGATTTTAACAGATATACACATTTTGATATTCCACAAGTTTATTCTGACTATTACATTTCCAGTTACAGTTAGAGAAATTTCTAGTAAACAATTGGGAACGTGGTATCGTTAATACATCCATGCACGTTAGTTACATGTAGGAGTAGCTTTGTAGTAACAACGTGAACAAATAATGTTTCCAAAGGATTTTACCTGTAAATCTTACATTTTCGAAATAACACTTGAAATTAAAGTTGTTTAAAATATCATTTTCGAGATATGACAAGGTGACAGGAGTAAACCATCATTTCCGGTTGAGATATTGCTTACACAAACCTATTTTCTCGCACGTATACAGATATAGTCTCACTCAATTTAGTGATGGTGTAAACGTGCATTTTTAATAAATTCTCGAGTTGGAAAATTTTCCTGATTACTATACTTCCATAATTGTTAAAAAGTAATAACAGGCAAGAGGAACTAATGCAATTAAATGCAAAATTATATATAATTATATGGTCATAATAACAGAAAACAAGAAAAACAAATCTAATCTGAGACAATTATATATCGAATAATCAAAAAGAGAAACTTTATGCCATTATGTCACAATGTATACAAGCCATTATTTGATTATCATACAGAAAGTTAGGTTGAACATATCATGATATAAGAATGGACGCGTCCGATTGAACGATGCTCGTCATCTAATGTTATTAAACGAGTAATTCTTGAATATATAGGGTGTAACAATAAAATCTCTTATGGAATTTTAGAGTTGGGGGAGTAGTTTAAAACTTTATACCGAATAGTTGCTTTAACTTAGACATAAAGGGTCAATAGTTTTTCTCAAAACTAAACGGAAAATAAATAAGGTTTTACCTACAGAAAATATCATATTTGAAAACACAGCACTGTTTATTTTACCAACTATGAAAGAGCAGACAAAGTCTGTATTTAACTTCTGACTTCTGATTGTTATAATAAAATTACCATCTATGTAAATTATTAAATGAATTGTTTTGACCGAAAATAAATTTCTTTTGTAGCAGTGGCGTCGAAATAAATCTATTTCACATAATTCACGGTTTTCGTCAAAATAAACTAAAAACGTAATTAATGGTTTTCTTATTAAGATGAATACGCGTGGATTTCTTCACGCAGTATTTCACTGATACGCTGTATATATTGGTATGAATATTATGAATTTTTCTGAATCTACCGTTTTCAGGTGCGATAAAGCGATTTAGGTGGATCTCGACTTCTCTAGCATAAACAAGGTAAACACGTACATTATTGGCTTAGACATTAAAGTGATTCCAGCACAAGACTTACGTCGTTCAACGTTTGAACATCAATGTGACTGGCTGATTATGAATCTCTAACATCGACCGCAAAAGAAATGGCAGACATCGGAAAAAACGTTCAACGTAAGAAATATATTTTTGACTTAGACGAACGCTGACAGAAGGAGAACCCCGGAAATATCAAATAGGTCGGCAAATCAAGTGAATGAGCGCAGAAGCATGCAAGGAATTCAATAAACTACGAAGATCTGGATGACGTCAACAAATATGGCACATACACAACCCTACTTGACTCTAGCACTCATCCAATTACCAGTTATAATGGATAAAAGGCATGCGAAAATATGCCATGTTAACATGTCTATAAGAGCAATGAGAACACATCTTCATCGCTGGCAAGCTAAACTCTTAAGAAAAAGATGGTAGTAACGTCCACCACTAAGTGCAACGATTCCGAAGGGACAACACTGAGTACAAGAACGAGCTAAACATCGCCGATTCAACTGCTCCTTGCGAACGCAACATCAACGCCAAAATAATTGAGCGGCTTCTGGGGACTACAAAGTCTATCAAATTAATAATTAAGGATCACCCAAAAGGACTTTATGTCGAAATTGAGTTACATTAACATTGTACAATGATCATACCGCTCAGGAACTTGGACTACTCAGATGGACTCTGCAATGGAACGAGGCTGATTATAACTATCCTCTGTATTATCACAAGCTGAATTTCATCACAGGTGATTGATCTCGATAAGAAGTACCCATTCGGCGAATCAAGCTCACCAGAAGCAACAATTTGAATATACAATACAACTACATTAGTTTCCTATAAGACTAAGGGACAAAAAGGCTCCCCATCTCTGATGGTGACCAATATCCTTTTGACGTAGACGTCTTCCTCCGCACATGGCGGGCGATAAATCTGAGTAATGTATATAAAAAAACAAAATCGTACTATTTTCGGTGGTGCGCTCGTAAATGAAATGATGACTTAAATAACGATAGATGGCGGAAAAACTCGGTAATTATTAATATATCAACCAGTGTTAGTGAGATTTGACTGGTTGTCATGTCACCGGGCGTTACCTTGTATTATCAGTGATATCAGATGTGCATTGGGCATTGACTGGGTGCAAAATTAAATCAAGCGCGACCCACATGCGGCTTCTCGCTTGATTTAATTCTTCCTTCAGACATACAGGGCTGACGCCAACATTGAGACAGAGTTTTCAAAAAAAATAGTACAAAGCTTATTACAAAGCGCAGGCGACACATTGTGCGTGCCATTCGTCACAACCAGTTCGCACAAGGCAGGCATATGTAGTTTCGTCACTTGCAGAGAGAACCAGAACCAGAGTTCTTCATCATCACCTCGCCGCCAGACCTAGGGGATTTTGAATAGATCTAGGAAATGTTTTTTTAACAGAATACATGTCAATTACTTGACTGGAGAAGGGCAAATCCCCGAGAAGAATATCACGTGTTTGGACCCGAGGCTCTAAATATACCTCGAGACAAGTTTGTTCCATTCCCGAGCAGCTTGTTTCTTTGCTTTCGTGAACAAATATTTAGTCAATTTTGTGCGTTTCTTCATTGTTGCAAGTACATTAATATTCGTATTATATATTTGGAACAAAACTGTAGGTATTCAATTATACTGACATTAACTGGATTATCAAACTGGGTAGACGTAAAATGTATGAAAAGGCACGACTAGCAACGGAAGAGGCAGAAATGAGAAGAGATGGAAAGCAAGTAGAGTGGGAGATAGTGGAGCGGTGGAAGATGGTAGAAGCTCAGGAAAGGGAAAGGAAAATCAGGAGTGCGAGGTACAACACCAAATACAAGAGTATAAAAGTACAGTGGACGTTACCATACTTACGGGGAGGGAGATCGGTAGATGAAGAAAGAACAATACCAAGTTTCAGGTGCGGAAGTGAAGAGAAAGCCAACAAGTATTGGATAGAAAAAAGTTATAGGCGGTGTAATTTTTGTGGAGAAGGATGGGATGAATGGGATCATTGGGTAGGAGAGTGCAAGGAAATAAAACTGAACGAAGAAGAAAAGAAGATAGGAAAAGACTGGAGAAGGAATATTGGAGATGACGGACGGGGACTAGAGATGTTAGCCAAATAACGGGGAACAAGGAAGATAGCAGGAAAAAGAGGGTATTGAAACAACAGGAGGAAGAAAGGAAACAGCGGCGGCAGGAGGAGGCGAAAGGAGAAAGGGACGAAAGAGGAATGGAATCTAAGAAAGTGAAAATGCCAATAAAGGATTTTTTATACCGACAATATACGTATTTTGTTGCCTTTTTGTTCATGGCAAATGCTTATTAATTTTTGTATTCAACAAGTATTTAACTAGTTTTGCAGTAGAAAGTATAGCTGATAAAAATCCCAACAATTTTGTTCCTGTAGAAAATGTATATTTAGGCGCTTTTGTTGCAGGATCCATTGATAGTACTAGCCACGAATTAAATAATGAAGTGTTATTCAATTTTAGAGAAAAAAATAAAAAAAAATTAATTGAAGGATGTAAACCAATTAGTCTTTTTAACGGTGGGAATGGGTTTTAAATGGAATGAGGGAATGGGCATTAGAGAATTTTTGTTATGAAGCCTAGGAAATTATTAGATTAACATTTGGCAATGTTGAGTGGTAGTGTTGGGGGAAGAGTTCGCCAACTCGCACTATCAAGTGCCTGCATATAAGTTGCCTACACGTAATGCAAAAATTATTCAGCACATTTAAGTTATGCTCTCGTTCTATTGGGGAAAATACAATTTCGGCTCAATCAAGGAAAGCGAATGTCAATTGAAAGATGAACATATCATTCGTCATATTGAATACGTCTTTGAAACAATGTCCAGTGGACCTTAGCCCAAATTCAGATTACTGATATCTTGGAATGTTGACGTGGGTTCAGCGCAAATGTAAGAATTCATTTATAGAAACTGAAGTTAAGCCTTCACCTATAAAAATGACAACTACAGACGGCAGGCCAAATATTATTAGTACTGAACTTTATATATGCTGCTAAGTGAAAATTAGCAAAAGTTTAATTGTTGTTTAAATGTCAATTTCTAACTATAATCTTGTGAATGTGTGTGGAACATCTTACCCGTTTCTATACGTTTATTAAGGCATTGGGTGTTTATTTGGGTGCATATTACACGCATATTTACAGATACATTTTCACCATTAATAAGTCTAGAAATATATTCATTTCAGTGAATATGAGGTCCACAGAACATTAAGAAAATTTGTATATTAGTGTCTGTGTCGGTCCAGTATTTAATTACTACTGAACATGGGGTTGAATTCCATGATTAGCAAGATGCAAAACCGAATTTTGCACAGCGTGTTCTAATAATTTATTGTTTATAATATTCTTAACAATCGTCATCATTTCAATGTTGAATTATGTGGTTATTTTTTACGGCGACAGCTATATGACAAGTCATCATATACGTTTATTAAGGCATTGGGTGTTTATTTGGGTGCATATTACACGCATATTTACAGATACATTTTCACCATTAATAAGTCTGGAAATATATTCATTTCAGTGAATATGAGGTCCACAGAACATTAAGAAAATTTGTATATTAGTGTCTGTGTCGGTCCAGTATTTAATTACTACTGAACATGGGGTTGAATTCCATGATTAGCAAGATGCAAAACCGAATTTTGCACAGCGTGTTCTAATAATTTATTGTTTATAATATTCTTAACAATCGTCATCATTTCAATGTTGAATTATGTGGTTATTTTTTACGGCGACAGCTATATGACAAGCCATCATATAGCTTTTAACGGAAGTATTTACACAGATATCATTAGGGGAACTAATGGGTGGTATCAAAATGTTACAGACAAGAAAAGGGTCGATGATGACTATAAATATTAAGGTACTATACCACCGTTCTTTATTATTTGTATTTCACTTATTTTCATTTGGTCTTACTTTCAATATAAGGAAACTTGTGATTTTAAAAACAGCATGTGCGAAATATTTTTAAAAACTAAAATTTGTAACTTGTTTGCGTGGAAGTTTATATAGCTCCAAAAGCTTGTGAGAAAAACACAAAAATGAGATTAATATGTAAAAGACAAGAAGTATTATTTCCTCAATATACCAACTGACGGTCATATCTATAACAATTTAAGTACTGTGTATGGTTACGATGCTTGTCCTAATTTGGGAAGTGCTTTGTTAAGTACAGCACGAAATTTGTGCTTGAAACGACATGTCATAGCTTTCAGTAGTAAATGCCTTTTTATTAAAAAACATATCGATTTAAGACCTTACTAGAAAATAAAAAAATAAAAAAATCACTAGAAAGAGCAAATGCCACATTTTAGATCCAACAGACCTGAAAAATGAAGCGTGGTTCAACATGCTGTTTAAACAGGCCATGCATTACAACAAGATTGACTTAAATTAATTAAAGATATACAAGATTGTAGAGTATTATATAACTGATAAAGTATTTTCATACAAAGAAACAAAAATAATTTAATGAATTATTTGATGTATGATTCAAATGTTAGATACACTCTTCACTAATTTCACAGCTATGCCCAGGATATTTTAAATTATTTGTAATTGTAATTTCAGTATTGTCCCACTGGTGATCTAGTGAACAGAATATCTTCAAGTTATACCGTAGCTAGAAATACTAACGAAGCTTTCAGTTTTAGAGTCTTCTGAAAACCACAACGTTGCTGAAATGCGTATCTTGAGTTGTTAAAAATCAACTGTGGAGTGTGGTAAGAAGTTTTTATTTTATAGTTATTATATTTATAAATATATATTTTTTAAAGACCTACACTGTGAGCAGCTTTCATACCCTCTGTTATAGTATTTCTATTTTCATTTTCAACAAAATTTAAATGCAACCTTTTACAGATTTTTTTACAGAAGTTTGAAGGCTTTTTATTTTAATTTGAATAAATCTGGTAATGGGATATCTCTCTGATCTTAATTTAGAATTATTTCAAAAATTTATTGCGTTTGGTTAACACATTTTTAAAGATTTTAGCACAAGGTACAAATATTGCAATCGTTAGAGAAGAAAATTTATCCAAAAATTGTCGAGACACAATATATATATACATTAAATAGCATTAGATGTGCATTTATGTTTATATAGCTTTGAAAGATAAAGCGTTACAAACAAATAATCAAACTTTACAATATAGGGGAAAGAAGCTACTTTGTCAATGATAATCAATGGAATTTGTTATATATACAGGGTGCTGCATTTTCGGACGCAACATAGGAAATCCCATGTTAATTTCGAGGCATTCAAATATTGGCTTCCCTAATTATTTTACAGCAAAATTCCATTTAAGTTTTTTAAAGAGCACTACATCATGGTCCAATTGGCGCAAATTGGGCATTTTTGCTATGCTCAGTTCGCAAATACATTAAAAAATGTATCGGCTAAATTTTGAAATTACAAATCAAAACATCAATTCGGCCTTGGTCACGTCGACAGATAGTTCTCTGATAAACTTAACTGATAACGGCCGAAGTAAAAATTAGTTATACAACACCAGAAAAAATATTCATAGTAAAGTTATATTATGCAGCAAAGAGTTTCCAGAATGTCTGCGATAGCTTTTCGGTTGAATATCCAGATCCACTATTCAACGTCTAGTAACAAAGTTTGAGAAACAAGGAAGAGTTTTGAATAATTGCAAATGCAATAAGGAAACCCAACGCAACCCAACCCAAGGCATTGTCTTATTTCTAATTGCCTCTTTAATGAAAAAACAAAGTCAATGTTAGATACTTGAATAAATTTCTATTATATTTGTATCCGATGTACAAATTTATTAAATTTGGCCGTTGTCAGTTACGATAATGAGATATCTGTCAACTTTGACAGTCCTGACCAAGGCTGAATTGATGTTTTGATTTAAAATTTCAAAATTTCGCAGATACATTTTTTAATGTATTTGCGAACTGAGCATAGCAAAAATGCCCAATTTGCGCCAATTGGACCATGATCTAGTGCTCTTTAAAAAACTTAAATGGAATTTTGCTGTAAAATAATTAGGGAAGTCAATATTTGAATGCCTCGAAATTAACATGGGATTTCCTATGTTGCGTCCGCCAATGCAGCACCCTGTATATATATGTTGTAGAGAAAATCCACGATTCCGAGAAAAGTTTGTAATG
Source organism: Geotrupes spiniger (assembly GCA_959613385.1). Classification (NCBI taxonomy): domain Eukaryota; kingdom Metazoa; phylum Arthropoda; class Insecta; order Coleoptera; family Geotrupidae; genus Geotrupes; species Geotrupes spiniger. The sequence goes on from OY390732.1 coordinate 32,556,620, forward strand.
TTAAACCACCAATATAAACACTGTTGGTACACCTGTATAATAATATTTTCTCCCCAAATGGGAGCGTATATATCTGTAAATTCAATGTAGTTTTCCAACAGATATCAATTCATATTGTATGCTTAGGTGCCGTATTGTTGTTTACATAATAGTTAGTGAATAACGGCTTTGAACCGCTTTGGAATTACACACGTGAATAGATCACATATGAACAGGTTTGGACTGGTGGAAATAGGTGAATGCATTTGTAATTAGGATTACATTGAAAACTAACAGAGAGCGCGTACAATTTGCAGCTAATGATTCCTTATCTTAACCAGATAAATATCTAAATTCCACCTGTTTGTATATTTTACTTCGTGATCAATAAATAATAATGAATATACCAAATACATATTAAAATTCGATGTACAGAATTATTGCGAGTATGTTTGTGGTGGTTGCGTCATAGGAAGTTTGAAAGAAAACAATATATAACGTTCCCACGCCCGCATGAATAATAAATTCTCACTTTTTGAGATAACGTTGTCGATGCATTAGATGTGTAAAATGGAAGGAATGGCAAATTATCTCTAATATGAACGTGTTTCGTTTTAGAGACGAAACTACTTATACATTTTTAACGCATTTTTCTCTATTATTATTATAAATACCCATAGTTACTAAACAAATATATGCGTGCACGTGATAAGTACAAAAACGAAACTGAAATAGCTTAATAAACGTTTTTTAACTACAGTAAATAGCGTCAAATAAATAACTTTTTTATAAATAATATAATAGTAATACGGTTAAATTGTGGATTACCACACGCACCTCTTCTAAGTACTGTTTAAAAGAGGTCGCTAATTAATGTACAATTATTCATAGAATTATTATTGATATTGTATTACAATCAAGATTTTCCCACAAACTAATTAATAAATTTCGTAATAATAAAGCATATTAAATTAAATAGAAATAGACGCAAATGCAATAAAAAGTATTTAAAAAAAGCAAATAATATAGAACTAGACAGCAGACACCGTAAGCGCATGGACATGGAGGTGCCCGAAGATTTTATACAAACGTTAACAAAACTGGTCTTGCTTCGGTATGTTGGAAACGTGTTGATTCTTTTATTAAATATTTCAAGGATACGGTGACACAGATGCTTCAGAGAAAACAGAAATTAAATTTTTACGAGTACTCGAAACAATGTAGATTTATAATGCGCAATTAATAACTTATTCAGGTAACGGAATGTGCACATAAAGAATAAAGCGACGCATTATCTGCACGCATTTTAGCGTTTTAGGCTGCTCGTGTTTGGGGTAGACGTAGACGATAACCGTAACAAGCAAATAGAAGCAAAACTGAATCGTTACGGAAATACACGACGCCAATGTCTCACTTACCGTTAATATAAAATAATCCCAAAGAACGAATTCGTGTTCAAATACTTGTTAAAACGCACAATAAGCAACGAAACACACACATATATTTATAAAAACACCAACGATATATTCGAAGTAAGGCACTGGCATTGGTATCCATCGACGCGCCAATAGCGCTTAGCGTGCACGACGCGAGCCTCGTCGAAAATTGTCGAAAATTTACGAGCCAAAAAAACATAACCTTACCTGTTGATCGCTAAACAAATTGCTTCAAGCGATATGTTGCCTTGTTCGTACGGAACGGACGGGTCAATATTGCGTACGCGGTCATAAATTAGGGTTCAACGTGTACCTCGTAGAGGGTTCCCATTAAAACATTTCTTGACCATCATTCTCAGACAGTGTACGGAGTTTAGTTTTATTTTCGGCACATTAAATTGAACACAGTTTCGTGATAAATAAACATCACTTAATTATTGCAGTTGCGAAATTTAAATGCATTCAAGCGAAAGCAAATTATACAAACAAAAATTACTTCATTAGAAAGTGTTTTATTTTTATTTTTGCACGTATATACAGGTTGCAATTTCATTGCGTATTTCCTGTAGATATAAAACAATAATTACATTATTAAATAATTATCAGATCACTAAGATGTACAAAATATTTCCCTTAGCGTGCACAGTGTCCACTTTTATTATTATAATTTGCACATCTAGACATTAAATTGTAACAGAGTTAAAATAAATTCGATTCGTTTAAATATGAAAGTAATATTCTGTAGTTTTAAGTTTCTTAAAAACTGCATATAATTTTTATGATTTATTACTTTTTCGAGATGTATTATATTACAGTAAGCGTTGGTTCAATACTCTAATATTTGTTCTTTATAATGGTTTTGCGAGTTTGTTAGTTGTTAGCAATGTTAACGAACCATGATTTATTTAATGTCATTGGTTATTAATTTTTATTGCTTGATCAAGATCTTGCAAAAAGGAATGAATTCTCATTTATTAATTTTTACGTTTTCTTAAATTTCCATTTAATGAATGTTGTTTTTCGATTTACCGAAGTTCATAGTAAGGCAGTTCGCTTAAAATAAAATTGTCATCAAACAATTTACTAATTTATTAAAATCAGAATTAAGGCGAGATGAATAAAACAAATTTGGTATTATTTTTTTTTGCAGTTCATCCAATAATAATAATATGGTTTTATACGATTTAGATTTATGAGTAAGTAGCTGCTATGAATTCGCCCTTTGCTCTAAATTTTGCAGTTCATTTACAATAATTGCATGCATGAAGCATGTATATAAATAGCGTCGTTAAACATCAAATGAGCCATAAAAATAGTATTAAATAGGTTGGCATCCATTGAACGCAATTTACTGTCATTCGGATATGAATTTTGGTAATAACAAATAAAAATAAACCTATCGTTTTATCGAAATTGCAAAAGCGAAGAAATAAACCCCGGCGTTACGTAGCACAAATTAACCACGTGAAATTTATTGCTATTTTGGTCATACTTCAATGGATCGAATTCAGCTTAGTCCTAGACAAGTTGATGGATTTATTTATAAAATACGAACGTTTAGATGTGCACGACGCCTCGTCACGTTTGGTTTTACATAGAGCTCAATATTGTACGTACGCTCCGCGTGTCGGATTTTGGCACCACCGATTCAGATGTTCTGCAACCCTAATTGAATTATCGACTTTTAGCATGCGAATGAGTGGCGTTCTACGCCACTTTTCATTTAAATAAATGCATTGTTATGATTCCATACACTATTTCCAATTTAAATGAAATAGATGGTGAATAATGTGCAAATTAATATTCTCAACTTACGTTAAATATTCTCATTAAATTACTAAATTCAGTATATATTTCTAGAGATTTTATTTTTCTTCATTCCCCTACCAAAATGCGAAAAGTGAAACTTTGTATAATAAATTTTCGTAACCTCTAAACATTCTAGCGTAGGTTATTAGAGATGATGATATTTTAATTGCAAAGAAACGTACTGAATTGTAGGAAATTTAACGAATTTAAATGGGTGCAAACAAAGTGGAAATAGTATTTTGATCGAGCGTTATACTGTTTTGTGGAGATCAAATTATTGTCTGGAGACTACCGGCCGTATTGGACATATTTTGGTCCAAGTAAAACGAATTCTTGCAAATACACATTTGATCGACTAATTATAACCAACTGCCATTACACCCATATAGTTTGAATTATTTCAAGTATCTAAGGAAAAGTAAAACATCCTATTGTGCTTAATTTTAGTAATTGGATTTCTTGATATTGGTCTTCTAATGTTGATTAACAACTGGCTGGCGACTACCAACCGTATTGGACCTGTTTTAGTCCAAGTAAAGTGTGTTTTCATTTTGGTTGCCCGAGGTTAAAACACTGTTGATTGATAGATTGCATGTATTTGTAGTAAGGTTCAGTCGAGTAACTGCTTTATTCATTTTTGATATTAAAAAATACTTATTTGATAATAATTATAACCAACTGCTATTACACCCATATAGTTTGAATTATTTCAAGTATTTTTCGTCAAATTTTAACCCCAACGGAAAATGTAACTGTGCAAAAAATAGGGCTAAACGTCCACCGTTGTCCTATTATGTTAATAGCGAAGTTTGTTTGGGAAAATATGAGCAATGCAAAGTGATTTCCTTTTCATTTATACGTTCGACTCTTTTAAGCCATTCTATAACTTCAACAGTTAAAACGTATTGGGCCTGGTTCAATAATTCCGCTATTAGACACAGAATAAACTGTACCTGGATAAGCTATTGGCGACATTCACCTAGCTTGTACTGCGCTCCCTTAAACTATGAAAGATGGCAACAAATATGTATCAGCTGCAACACAAACCAGGACAGTTGACAGAGGCGCCGGATACTCTTGACAGCTCGTTCCCTTGGTCTCCAATGCCCATTATTCTTGATGGATCATTTCCGAAGCAACTTTCATCTGCATTGAACACAGATGCAGGATTATCAATTTGTTTTTCAGTAATGACATTTTCCAAATTTCTATAAAAATTTTACACTTTTTTAAATTTTAAACTTTTATGCCGATTCATGGAGCAACACCACTTCAAGTAGGCCCCGTCGCTCTTCTTTGTTGCATGGGTATCCCATTCGTGCACGGGCTTTTACGCATTCCACTATTTGTTCTTCTACTTCGTTACTAAGTACAGCAGGACGTTCACCTCCTATTTTGATTGCTGAGCATATTTCTGCCCTTAATTCTACGATAAATAATTGCTAAAGGTATGTTATACTGGGGTGAAGCTGGAAAGCTTAAAAGATCGTCTTGCGAGTATCTCTGTACAGCTTTTTTCTTAATATAGCTCCTAGGTATTTTTTTGTCCTGGAAATGATTTTGTTGAAACAATTTGTTGTTCGTAAATACCTCGATTAAGTGTAAGTACAATTTCACCATAGCACATTTGAAAGGTGTAAATTTAAACACATATGTGTTCTGAATAGTTTGACAATATTGAGGTGATGTTAATAGAATACGTTTATTTACATCAAACAGTTATCCCAAAAAACAATAAATAATTACAAACTTGCCCTGTAAAGTGATATGACTGAAACGATTTTCTGACTTCTATAAGTCAACCAAATCAGCTGTAAACTTGCATTACCGACAGCAACGGATCGACTAGTAAAAACGCACGAAAGTTCTATATTTTAAATATTTAATCATATGCAGCCCTGTATATAATTATCCCTAGTTCACATTTACCCTTGACCCTAAATGCAAATTATAATCATTTTCTGGCCTAGACTTAGTATTTATGACAAGCCAATAATAATAATAATTATTGCTTTTACACATCTGCCTTCGGGCAAAGACGTGCGCAATGACACTTTCGAATTTTTCCATTCTTGTGCCAGCGTCATTCATTGTTCACCAGCCGTTTCTGTGATGCCATCCTCCCATCTCATCTTTGGTCTTCTTCTTCTTCTTTTCCTCAGTCTTGCATACCATTCCATCGTAGTTTTTGTCCATCTTATTTCCATCCTAACTAGAGTTCCACTCGAAATTTTCGCACTGTATCGCGACCATATTCCCTACACGTCTTTTATGTCTTCCACTTTTACACGATCTTTCTCTTTTAGGTACAGTGTGCTTCTGAGTATGTTATTTTGCGTCACTGATTGTCAGTATAAAGAGTGTCTAGTTATGCCCAGGTCTGTGCACAATAAGTCAATGCAGGAATTACAGATTTGTTAAACAGATTCTTTTTAATGTTCACTGTAAACGCTTGTTTGAGCGACCAACATTTTTGCTATGCGTTACTTATTCGACGTTTCCTTTGCATCTTTATTTAGTCCCACGTTCTTGTTTTTTCCAACTGATTTAGCATTTTTTCCATCTTGTTTCTGCTATTAGCAAATACAAGTACATCATCGCAAATATGTGGTTTGGCAGCCATTTTCCGTTAATATTGATTTCAATTTTTTAAAAACATGTTTCAGCGTCACGTAAAATAATATTGGTGACAGAGGCTCCTCTTGCCCTTTTTATTTAAAGTGTTGGTTATTTGATGCTTTTGTATTTTAGTTGAATATGTTCTTCTGAATTCTGCTTGTTTACATGTAATATTTTGTTAATTCCGGTATATATTTTTGTGTAATTGGATAACCTCCGAGTTTATACTCTGTTTTGGGATATATTCTACATATCTGTCACTTCTTCAGATCTGGCTTTTAATATTCCATTTGAAAGTTTGTTGTTCTATTTTCTTACTAATTGGGTCATATAAGTTGTGTATCTATTTTGTCCCATTAGATAAGCCTTTCATCATTTTCTTCGTCGTTCCTAATTCTTCTAGGGTTTCTTCTATTGTTTTCATACCTGCTTTTCCAACATTCTTTCGTTACTTTGGTGAATTCACTTTGGTGAATTCACAATATTCGATTCTTGATCTTCCACTTTCTATTATTTTTCCTTTAAGGACATCTCTTAATTTTATCATATTTTTTGTTTCTTGTGATATCTTGTCACGTTTCAATACAATACCCCTTTTCCGTTCTTCATTTTTTCATTTTATCTTCTTCTTCTATCTTTCTTCTTCTAGTACTTTCTCTTCGGATAACAATGTAAAGTTCCAATATTTACTTTTGTACCACTCTTAATTGAAGGGGGGGGGGGGATCTCACTCCTCTATTGACCAGTTTTCCTGGGAGCGAATAAATTAATAATTAAGAATCTTGTTGGAAATTATGAAAATGAAATATATCCACCATTGACATTTTATTAATGCAAATTATGTATGTGAAATATTTAATATAAATTTTGAAATCAGTGAATTACACTTTGTTGTTGGTTTTGCGTGATTTTATATAAGCAAACTTTACAATTATTAGCTTTATTTAAGTTGGTAATTTACCAACTAACTTTCTTTCTAGTTATGTTTCAGCATCCACTACTATATTATTATGGATATAGAATTGCAATTATTGTTTTTTCTCCTAGGGTTAAATGGATTAAAAGCATTGCAATTTACGCAAAACATTGCAATTTTTATCACAAGACTTGCATATTGCACTTGAATCCATGAAAGATCCATTTTTCTACGAATTCTACGCAAGATTTATTCCAGTTCGGCTAAAAAGTGTAAATAAGAAAGATTTCGCGTTTTCCTTGCAACTAAAATGACGCTAAAATCACATTTCGTAACTGAGTTTACAAATATGAAATTGCTATCATGATTTAAAAATACTGCCACACTATATCATATGTTATAAAAAGAACAACTTTTCGCAACTTAAATGTCATATTAAAGTGTTATTTCGCAACTTAGCAAAAAAAATTATTTATTGCCTGATTGGAATGTGAAATTGTGTTTCTTCCAAAATTAATTAAAATGTCTTCATGATTAGTTGCAATCGATATGCCAAAACTTATACGTTCTTTTCTAAATTTGTCACACATTTAATTTAAATCAGTGCGATCTCTGACATATATTGCACAGTTCAGTGATGTAAGCACGTTTCTGCTATAATATTTTTCTAATTTTGTCATGTCAAGTGTCACTTTTCAAAACTGACTGGCGATACGAAACATCGTACTTGTCGTAACTGGTTACGAAATATGAAATATTTCGCAACTAGTTATGAAATAGCTATTTATGTTTAGTTATGTCGAGTTTAATATTAAAGTTAAATATTTTAGTTATATATTAAAGCGACATAATTTGAAGTGTTATATGCCCTGCCATGGAACACAGTTGTTATGTCTCTGGCCCTTTGCTATTAATCCGTTTTCTCCATTTTACATGCCAAACAAATCTCCGTTATTTTTCGATATTGTATTTGTTTTACTCAGTTCATTAAATTGTTGGTACACTATCTTAAATATTGTATGCATGACTTGGTTGTTCATTTGGAAACTATTTGCGTTTTTCTCCCATGACAGCTGTTTACAAACACCAGTTTTGTTAATGTTTTGTAATACGTACCATTTTGTTATTACGGTTTATCAGTACTCTATTCTTAATTGATTATTACACCAATATTAACCTGTGTAGTTAAAATTTAACAGCCATGGCCGTTCTTGACAGATGTTTTAACCAATTTTAATTAATATTTTGCCAAAAATTACAGTATATTAATTAAAAGAAAAACTATTTTGCATGAGAAATAACGGGTATGAAAAGAGCAACTAACATTGGCCGAAATTATGAATTTCTTGATTTTTTATTCTTATCAATGTCTGTGCAGCTACTAAGACTGGGCTTGGTACTATAGTATTAGAAATTTCTTCATGTTTATAGCGGTAGAATCGTTGCAATTTTCTAATGCTGAAACACTTTCGGTTAAACTGAAAAGTTGTTTGTAAATCTTGAGATTTTTACTAATGGATTGATTATTCATCATATTGCGGATTATTTCCAACCCGCAAATTTCTTCAGCGTCAAAGCAGCAGATATGCTAAAACTATGACCATTATGATTATTACTCAGATTTTATGAATTCCTACAAATTGTCTTGTGCACTTGCTGTTTCGATAATTCACAAAAGCACGCTGACTTTCTAAACTGGACGGTCGAAATGCTGCATATTTTCTGTATAAAGTACTACAAGTGTGCAGTCTTCTGTGATAATGAAATGTCTTGAAGACTTATTTTAGTCTTATCTTCTAATGTAACAATTAAAACTCGATCAGTATATTCTATGTTGTCTAGACGCAACAAAAGAAGTCCTTCACTGCGACAGGCACAACATATTACTAGTACAGAAATACAGTTTTCTAGCATATATTCCTTGTCCTATGCTTCTACTAGATATTTTGTCACTTCTTCTGTCTTTAATACTTTCCCTTTATACAACAACCTGGAAATGTCAGCATTATCATGAAGCTTGAAATAGATTTTTAGCATGGAATTTTTACTCCAAGTTCAGTGCAACCTTTTTCGATAATTCTGTAAAATAACAAAGCAAAATACCTTAATTTATCACAAACATTTCTGTTCTTACGCCACGTTGTAAAAGTTTCATATTTCTTTATGTATCATTGCCTGGTTTTCTCGGGCAATAGTTCACAACTTGCTGCAGGATCTTCATACTTCGTTCCTTGGTTCAAAATCAATGATTAGTAGCTACAAAAGTAATGTGCGACAATTTTGCGACGAAAAAAAAAACAAAAACCACACGAAAAGGCCAACCTGTTCGTAGGGCTGCAATACTCGTTATCACATTTAGATGTCGTTTTGACGTGCTGGTCGACTTGAACTGGTTATATTCGACTCATAGGGATTTGTAATGTCGTTAAGGATTTCGACTGCATCTCTCAGTAACGGTTTTACGCCAGTGTTGTGTGCCGCTATTGTCTGGGCTTTGTTGAATCGATTTTATCTATTTATCTATTTTACCTTTGTACAATTTGCTTTATTTATACTATTATTTACTATTACAATTTACACTTTTCTGAACACTGTTCTACTATGCTGATTTGTTGTAGTAGAACCAACGGTTTGTCAAAATTCGTTGAACCGTTCGGTTGTTGTACTTTTGTAAATGCTTTAGAGTCAAGTTTGTCGGACTCTTCATGAGTAGTTACTCGATGCTGAGTAGATGGATACTGAATTTAGAAGTGGCGATATCTTCCATAAATCCGAAATATTCTAGATCTCACGAGGAACGAAATGCACAGATTAGGACCCTTTAATGCTACACTGTGTTAAAGGGAGAACTAGTCTCGTTATTAGTTAGAAAACCGCTGTTATACTGTTATACTGTCGAGTCATACTGATGTGATAATAGAAAATAATTCGAGGTGTGATTGGTACATTTTTGCAATAAAGGTAATTTTTATAATGTTGACAATTGTGGTGCTGCTTGGCAGTTGCGACAATTTATAATTTTGTAAAATTCAGAGAAATTATCGTCGAATTAATGTAACCTGTATTATTTTGGAGGAATCAGTGCAAAACATTCTTCGTCCGGCAGAAATTACAGTGTGGCATTGTAAAACTCGTCCCATGAGTAACGACATTGTTACACATAGTGATGCGTCATATATGCATGCTGATAACCAGTACCCAATCATAAACTTTCGCATACTTCTATTAGTCAAAATATCTTTATTAAATATTTATATTGGTGTAAAAATCGGTGAAATGGCTAAAGAACGAAGGGCTTTGCGTATACTTCAGTATACGTAGCAAATAAATCAAACAAGCAGCTGAAGCAGGATTTATATTAAATATTGTGCTGCTATTAATTAATTTTAGTTAAATATAGGATCACGTTTGGACGACGTTCTGAAACGTTTGCATAATTTTACTTTGTTATATAGGTCACAGGTACACCCATTTTGAATGAGTTACAAGAACTATTTTTACGTCGCCTGAATTGCATTTATCATATTAAATTAACTCCTCGCGATTAATTTGTCTAATTTATTCTACATCTTAACTATTTTTCATTTTCATTTAACTACATTTGTATTTTGTTTTTGATAAGTTAAGTTAAGTAAGGAATTTACGCATTAATTGAAGATAATATCATCAGTTTCAAATAAGAAATCCTATAGAAGTAAATTTACAGTGACGTTACAACAACACAGAAATTTAGGGCATAACACAGGACAACTGTAAAAATTATTCATTGGAACACAATTTTAGGCCGTTCCTAGTGCGGATAAATTCTAGTTTATTTTTGTAGTTAATTTTGTGAGGTTCAAATTATTATTATAATTTTATGTCTGGGTTCCTGCTCATCAAAATTGCAAATTCTGTTCCAATTTCAGTTGGATACAGAATCCCTGTAAAAATCGATCGTTCAGCAAAATAACATACCCATTATCAATTAGATAAAATAGGGTGAAATAAAAAAAATAATTGTATAACCAGCAGTAACAATTTTCCACTTACTGAAATTTGCTGGAGAAGCATTTTTGGTATGAAAAACATTCTGAAAAGTTGCCTGTAAAAATAAGATATAATGAATAAGAAATCTTGCATTGCTGGAAATGTGTATACGGTCGTCTAAAACACGTTAAAGTTAATTAGCATGAATAATGTATGATGGGGCTATGGAAACATTTTTAAAGGTCAGGGCCATACAAAATATATTTCGCTTCCACTAATCGAGCATTATGCAACACATAATATTTATCGCGTGAAGTTGTAAAACGAATAACAAAATTAAAATTTAATTTTTTACATTTTGTAACCTGTAGCCCTTAACAATGTTATTATTGGATACAGTGCTTTACAGGTAAAAACTGCAGTAGTTCTCTATTACAAACTTAAGAAATGGGTATACGACAAAGTGTTTATAAACGTCTGTGATCGTGTCACCTTTGAAAAAATCACCTGCTGGTCTTAAAAATTGTGAATCGTATTAAAATACACAAATCAGCGTCACACGAAAACTGATAACAGTATGTATTGCTATTTTATATCAATGCGTGTGGGACACAATATTTTCATCGTTGAAGCATATTTTAGAAACAGCGTTTTCAATGATGGTGAATGGGCGTATTCCACACAAGCATGACTCGAACATTTTGCATTAAATTTCCTGACTACCAAATTACTTTACGGTGAAAATCGTTTCTAAAGAAAAGGGCTTGGGTAAACTATCGGTTAGCTAAGAAGTTGTGAACATATCTGAAAGGATAAATCATAGTTCGACCAAATGTTAAGAAAATTGTCATCTCAAACAGACGCTTGTGCAAGTGCTTACAATAAAATTCTTGTCAAGTTGAAAATGCGCGAAAATAAAATTTCAGCATTTCAGGTATTGCATGGGCGAGATTTCGCAACTAGTGTTGATTATCGTCATTGGTTTCAAGCCAGATTTAATGATAGGCTGTTGGATTTAATATTCTATAGCGACGAAGCATGGTATCAGTTGATCGGCGTAAATTTTCAAAATTTTCGTATTTAGAATAGCGGAAATTCTCAAACTATGTAGATCATGAAAAAGGAAATGTTTGGTTAGCCGTATCAAGAATATGGTTAATTTGTCCTGTGTTCTTTCGTGATATAATTAATTGAGACAGTAATAGAGGATAAATTTACAAACTTTTGTTGGTAACATTGACGACGATGAGCCTCCTTTCAGGAACATTTCAAAAAGAAGCTCTAAAATTGTTAAACTCATAGAAGAAATTAGATTCTGTTGGACAATAATCATCAAATGTTGCACAATATTTTTTTGAAAATATGAAAAAAAAGATTTTTTAGCATTCAAAAAATAAGACACAAGTAACAAAAAATTTTACAATAAAATTGTCGAAGAATTTCTGTACCACAATATTCGTTATAAAAATAAAATTTATTTACAAGAGAAAAATCGAATTCAAGCCAAACTCCAAAAACTGAATATGACAACCTAATATTTCTGCAATCCCATCCGAGATTTAAGAGTTTCGACTGTATCAAGGCAATTACTTGTTTTACGAGCGGAGATCATTATTTAGCATTCCTGATATTTGAGTGACGTTGAATGCATTTTATACATTAAAGTATTAATCGTTTGTTGTTACGTTGGTTCAATTGTAGTTTTGTCGCTTGTTACCTGTTCAAATAATTTTGAATTTAAGTAGAGAATTTTAGGGAAATTATAGAAATCATTAAGACGTGGTAGGTGTGAAAAATATGTCTCGAGAATTTAAACTGGGAAGACAAACCTGTGAGCATGCGAATGGTGCTGGACGACCAGTGACTGCCACTACCTAAGAAAATGTTAATCGTTTACATGATATGGTAATTACAGATAGACGACTGAAATTACTGAAATTACGAATTTTTTCGATCGTACCATAGGAAATATTTTAAAAAATATTTTGGGGGTAAAAAAAGTTGTCTGACATCTGACATCAGAAACGTTCTAGAGTATTGTATTCTGAAGCCAGTTTGGCAAAGTTTAAAGCAGATCCGGATTAATTTCTTTCTCGATTCGTCACTGTCGATGAAACGTGGGTTCAACATATCGATCCTGAGTCGAAACAAGAAAGTATGGGGTGGCATTGCCGAGGCCTCACCACTACCCCGCAAATAGTTTTGTCAACTGCTGGTAAAGTCCCTCTACAATTTTTTGGGACGGAGACGGAATTTTGTTGACTGATTTTTGGAACGTGAACATACAATAACAGGCTCCTACTATGCAAACTTAATTTCAAGATTGCGCGATTGTGTCAAGGAAAAAAGACGGGAAAAATTGACCAAAGGAATTCTGTTTCATGAGCGCTATACTGAACGCAGGATTTGAATTGTTTGAACATCCCACATAATTCACCTGGCATGGCCACTAGTGATTTCTTTTTATTTCCAAAATTAAAAGAGTATCTTCGTGGGACCATATATTACGACGATAATGAAGTGATGACGGCCGTGAACGACTGGTTGGAAGAGAAATCGAAATAATTGTTTTCCAGAGGAGTTTGGAGCATCGTTGGACCAAATGCATCGACGTTCAGGGAGAATATGTAAAAAAAATTGTTCGATATGTCTTTAATTTGTTTCCTTCTATGTTAGGGACCGTAAATACAGATCTCCCCTCGTAAACTATGTTCAATGTAATATAAGTAGGAAAGAAATTGAACGATATCAGTTTAGTGGATAGTCGACTAGGATAGTCTCGATGCGTTTGGAAATTGGATAGCTGAGTAAACAACATATTATTGATTACACCGATAACTTTCGTGAATAAAGTTTCCATCAACCTTGCCAATTATTATGATGTATTAAATTTAAACAATATTGTTTTGTACAGTCAGTAAAATTAGTGTACAAAATAATAAAACCAAAAATATTACGATTAATATTATTATTGGCATCAGAAATATAGTGACAAATTGCAGCACATATAAATGAGCTTAAATAATAAAATTCACTGCTATGTAATTATTTTGCAATAATAACATTAAATTAATTAAATTAAATGATGTTGACGTAGGGACTTGATGAAATGTATTAGTATATGTGAAATGCATGTGGTAAATTATTAAATAATTATAATTAGATTTCTCTATCATTGTGTACACAGTAAGAGTAAAAACTGTACTACAAATTCATAAAACTGCTGTAGTAAATAAATATATTATTGTCAGATGCATTTGCTGTTGCGAAATGCTCTAAACACTTATAAATTCTCAAAAATATTTACTATAGTTCTTTATCCTCATTCAAAACGGGTATATTTTCTACCATTTATACATGGTTGTTTTTATAGAATGATCACAAAATATGCATTTCGTTGCTTCCTCCAGTTAATGATAACTTTGTCGAATATTGATCTCAAAAAATCTCGTTAAAAAAATACAATTGCAATGCCAAATCATATTAAGTTAATTAAACCCAAAACGTGCAATAAAACATATTTAATCATTTTTTTGTCGGAACTCATATCGTAGCGATGCAAAATGTTAGTGCGGAATATTGGGAAATTGGATGGCAAATTTAATTTCCATAGATTAAAATTTAAAAACCGTTTCGGCGGTTCGTGTACTTGCGACCGCAAAATTAAACGCTATGAACTGTCAAAATATTTCCCAATGGTAAGCCACAAAACAAGCGCAAACAAGCATAATATTAGCAAACAAGCGACGGAGAATAATTGAAATATTCATGTTTTTGGAGTAGTAACGAGTCCCATGTTATACGTGTGCGAGTGTGGGCATAGAAAATAAAAACGATCGATACTAGTGAATGTCATGAAATATTAAAGTACCCGCATCGTTGTGGAGAACCAACGAAATTGACAATTTACTGCAATCATATAAACGCTATACCCTTATTGAGTTTTCGTTATAATTAAATCATTATGTATATTGGCTTCCAATGTTAATGTATTTATTCATGGCACTGTGAGCAATTAGATATGTAAATTAATATTAGGAAAATAATTAATAATGCATTATTATCGAATCAATTTTACCGCACATAGGACAAAATTAAATTAAATTACATTCGGTGCTTAAATACCAGCCCATTTGTTTAGGATGTGACCCTTACATGATGATCCCCATCTCCATTTCTGAATTCCGGGAAGGCATTAATTTAATTCAAGAACTAATTAAATACTACTCAGATTGATAATCGATAATGAGCGAATGAAGAATATTCGATAATTTTGAAATACTCGACGAAACTTTTGGATACGTTAACCGGGCATATTTTTGTATAACAAGGGTACGTGCGATGAGTAGCAATTCTGCTTAGGTTATGGCGTTTTCAGAAAGGCAATAACAAAAATGTGTGCTAAAAAATTCTGGGTTGATTTATTTAAAAATTCTAGAAAGCAGACAATGCGAAAGCAACTAATGCACGTTAATACATAAATTTAATATGTGCACGATACATTCAGGACTAATATAATTGTATCAGTTAGCTTTTCCCGTTATAACGCGTGTATTACATTAATAGATTTAAATGATTTTCATGTACCATTCCTATACGGTCCGTATTCATAATAAACTCGTAAACATGTAAACCATTTGCAATATCGAATAGTCTATGATTTGCATATCAAGATAATTTCATTTATAGCTTGTTTCAAAAAATTATGCGAACTTAAAGGCCGTTCGCGTCGTTGCTGTACATGTTAATTGAAGTAGATTTTTTTAAATATATATATTTTCAAGTAAACGACTCTTCAAATTGCCGACACTAATCGCCAATAATTTCCTAGTTTAGTTTCATGATTGAATTATTGACATATTTCTGAAATCAAATCTGCAGAATTAGATGTCGAGGTCCAGTTAACTACTACGATCTTTATGATGTGGAGATAAACACTCGCACGGTCCTACAGGTTGGTATAGTTTATTATTATAAAAATTGACTCCCTATCAGTGAGAAGAGGATCATAGCGGTAATAAAATAAAATTAAGTTGTATGGGCGCAAGCTTACAGTTGCTTTAAGGGAATTGATTTAAACTGGTAAAGTGAAACAAGTGTATAACTGAAAACTTGTACTAAATACAATTTCAGCATACACTCTGAGACAACAATATCGAAAGGAAAGAAAATACTATCAATAGTGTTACTACCAAAGGGGCTTTCGGTAGTAATATCAAGCAAGGAGAAAGTCGATGAATATGTTATAAAATCAAGGCAGGTAGAACTGCCGTATGGTTCGAAAACAAATTAAGTCACAAGAGCAGTCATATGGGGAGGGGTATCCAAAAAGATCTTCTCGATCAGTATGGTAGTCTTTTCTACCGTATTCCATGTCGAGATCATGGCTATTTCAATGCATGCCGACCACATACTGTAAAAGCATGTTTCGAGCAAGGGTAATGCCCGGTTTCACAAAGGTTAATCGGTCGTTAACAGCTTGTCAAACGAATTGTCAAAAGTTTGACGATTCGTTAACGAGTCTTTAATCAATCGTCAAACATTTGCCGATTGATTACCTTGACGAACCGTTAAAAGAAAAATTACCATTGTTCTGGATTTCACAAGCAATAACGAATCGTCAAAGGCTTGTTAATTAATTCACCATTTGACAATCGTTTGTGAAACCGGGAATATATGTATTTATACAGATAGTCACGCGGCGCTAGTTGGTTTGCAGTTCAATTATAATGCAACAGGCACTGAAAGAACTGGCAATTTACAACATACATTGAGCATTAATGCAGAAATAACAAATCAAATTTGCTGACAAGTAGTACCTACAAAAAAACACTCATGTCTCTTATAGAGTGGTAAAGACTATACAATTTAAGAGCACCACATAAATTGGTGGAAAACATAATGAAGCATTTTAGAGCTGTTAACCTCTCTCCTAATATGTGAAAGATGAGTTAAGTAAGGAAAATAAAAACCTTTATGGGTAATAGAATGGTCACTTCAAAACACCAAAGCCGGTGGCTGCGGAATCGATGAGTAAACCCCCTGCGTGAATATGTAATTAAAACGACTGAAAAAGCTAACCTTTCAAGTAGCCCATTGTTGAATCTCTAGCCATTTAAAGATTGTTAACCTTAACAAAATCTAAAGGAGACAATTAGGTAGCACCGGAGGAGGTAAATGAGATGGATAATCAAGTGTGTCAACCAAAGTGAACGGCCAGGTTTAGAGCGCCCTTGGAATACTGTTCAACAGTCAATTTTGTTTTGATTCACTAACTTTTATCAAGTATTTGATACCAGATACTGCCTTGTTGTCAGCTAGTCGCCTAGTCGTTGCTTGATAGTTACACGGTTGCTCTTGTAAAAAAATATATTACTTTAAGAATTTTTTTTAGAAGTGCTTGATGTTGGGTGTTAATTCCTCGGCGCATTTTTAAAATTTTAGGATTAGTGTTATATGTGACCCTTTTCATCGCTCAAGAAAAAGAGCAGCCTTACGACCTTATTCTTCAGCTAAGCATCTCAGTTGAAAACGGATTTAGGATATCGCTCGTGTGCAAAAATTATAATAATTTGGTCTTTTCTTATCCACTAGCCATCTCGTGGCTGGATTTGTATCAGTTATTGTTAGGTGATGTTTTAATTTTCTTGTAATTTTCGAAAGGTAACTGTGTTATCTAATTGTTATTGCATTGTTCGATTTGATTTTTAGGTCGCACAGTACATTTTTGAAGTTCCTTGCTTTCTTCAGGTGCAGTTCGACTGATCGAATGTTAGTTAATTAGCAAGGAATAACCAAGACCGTAATTGTAATTGGAAAAGAAAGAAAAAAAAAACATTAATTGAATATTAAGTCTGAATTCGATTTCAAATTCTTACGCAAAATCCATAAATTTATTAAAAGCAATATTGTCTATAATTAATTTATGACTCACTAGTGCATACTACAATCCACATAGTGAACGATGATAATTATTTTTTAACTCTTAATTTTTATACACATTTCACTATCGTCAATAGTATCTATAGTTTACAATTACGAGCATTACTAATGAAAGATATGAAAAGTGTTTACAATATAAATGTATTAGTGGGCATATTTTAAAATCGACATTTAAACACCTATTAAATACGTGAAAAAAAATTAAATATTAAGAAATAAAGTCGATTCATAAGATAAAACTAAATTATGTCACCGATTAATATTAATTTATTTCATTCCATATGATCAAATAGGTTAATGAATGAGTTGAAAGACGAAATTGCTTTAAATTATGTGACTTAGGTATTATGTTTGCATTTATTTGCACAATTATTGTCACAAAAGTTAATGATATTGATATTTTAATCAACTTTTATTTGAAACGTTCTTTCGTAAAATTGACCATCAGTAAGTATAAGAAAGTTCAGTGCGGACCACTGCAGATTTTTAAATATCCTAATCACTGCCCGTTTGTTTTGTCGTATCCATTCCCACTTTGACAGCCAATAGAGTTTATTGACAGTCAATATTATACCTTGAAACAAACTGTATTGCGGACATTCCCAAATACGAGTCATCATCCAACATATATTTTATGGATCCTTTTATAAACCACATTAAACTTAACTATTTTCCATCATATTCACAAATAGACGTACAATGTATGAATGTATTTTTATCATAGTTTTATAAGCCATGGCATACAACTGACAACAATTAGTTACAATGAAATTTAACAACTCCACATTATAAACATATAATAACATGCGTGTAAAAATACTCACAAAAAATGTAAGTAACATGCAACGTGTTTACAATTGACAAAACTTTTAAAACCAGCAAAATGTAATAAATGCCTAAATCTAAAAATGCGCAACATATGATGAAGTTATTATTCTTAGGAGCAAACTATTGTGGATATAAAACGCAGTGGACAAATGACATGGAAAATTCAATAATGTGTTCAGTCGTTCGGCCTAAAATACTCCTTGCAAACGATTTGGCATCGATTTAACTAATCGTTCGCAATTTCGTAAGGCCCGGAATTTTTCATACACGCGTAAGCAATAAGTGCGGACGCACTCTTAATAAAAGTCTTTATAGGCCAACGTACAATTGTACAATACAAACAATGCGATAAATAAATATAACAATATGACTTTCTTTGGCGAAATTATGCTTAGTGGAATCACTGACGTTGTTCAGCACAACCGCGTTAATGAAATACAAAACGAGTTTTATTCAAAGGTGTGCCAGTTTAGAAAAATACACAAAAAACTTTTATGTCTATTGTAAGACGCAATTATGACACAAAAGTCAAAGAATAATGGGCATAAGAACACCTCGCAGAAGTTCAAATATTATCTACTATGTAATAACCAAACGAATACCGATCAAAGTCAATGAATTATGGAGTGGATATAACACAGGTTTTTTTTGTTTTCCACGCCTGTTTAGAGTTTATTCCATATAAAGACATACGAAGAGTTTTTTTTGCCGCAGAGTCTAGATATTTCCTTTATAAAGCAGGAGTTCGAAAGCAGCTGTAGACATTTCTATAATTTGATAAGGAGCCTAAAATAACGCGATAATGGACGGAGAGGCCCCAACGAATGATGGAGGGCATCACAACGAATACATCAAGCGGAAAATGAATAAGTAACACGTTTAAAAATTAAGTCTTCAGTAGCAAAGTTTAGAATAGTTTCGACCATAACTTGACAGTAATTGAATTAAAAGTTGTTTTTATTTTAACAAAAATTAAACGCAACACATCGAATGGTTTTAGTGACTTATTAACAAATGGAGATAATACAATGAATAAAAAAGTATTTAAATAAGTATTGTCTTCATAAATTCACTTCATGGTAGTTTTCAATATTTATTTCTGGTGTGCTGTGCATATCACCTTAGAACGAATCGTCTAACAAAATTAAATTGTATTTGGAAAGATACTACTGCACTTCTAAGAAGATCAGTTCAAGCAACATTTGTATTTTAATACCGCGTATGGCCACCTCCACCCTGAATTACAGTTTAACACCGTGGCATATTTATGATCAATCTGTGCAAGTCGTCTTGCATCGCTTCTTGGAGTTGCTATAAAGAATCAGGAGGGTGTATCCGCTCTCTAATTTTTGTATCCAACAGATCCTAAACATTCTCGATTGTGTTCGAATTGAATTGAATGGTTTCGTAGAAAGTTTCTGGCCACACTTAGACACAGGTCTTTGGGTCCTCAACTCGTCTTCTTTCCAGCGATTTCTAATCTCTGATGAGATAATTTCAGTAGCCCTTGTAAAATCGTTCTGGATAAGTCTGGCAGTGGAAGAGCACAAGTTAGTAAAAAATTGCCCTGCTGTTTGTTTTTCTTTTCCTACCTCGCATGGTCTTTAACTATAACCAAATGCCTTTTGATACCTTCTAAACGCACAAAAATGTAAAATAGAAAAATTAGCCCCTAATAGTCAACTATTTTTGAGGCCTTCGTGCCCATGACATGGACACATTATTGCCGAAAAAACTAATTTTATGGTGATAATCCGATAAGTAATAATGGCCAATAAAATGAGGTCCAATTTCAAACAACATATCAGCTCGCATCACCATTGCAAAAGCGGTCGTACGCAAGCATATATGAATATCGATGCGAGAAATAAAAAAAAAATAATTATGGCCAAAACGACTATCAACGTATAGATACTTATGGAACGACAGCCCGAAATTTTTCTTTACAGCTGAAGTCAAAACTGAGTGAACATTTCAATGACGCTGGCTTGATCTAGAAAAGCAAACATTCCTCTAACACCTAGAGACGCCAGGTATATGTTCGATGTTCTTATTTGTTATTTTAATTAACATTATATAAGTTGTTATATTTTAATTATATATAAGTAAAAATAAATAAATTATATATAAGTTGTTATATGGAAAACATATAAAAATGATTTGTTCTTAACGCATATTAAATGTTTTTATTTATGTACGAGCATATTAATTTATATGTAAGAGAAAATCTTTAAATGAAAAATCTAAAATAAGATACATAGTTTAACGGAGAATATGTTATTCGTAGAAATTTTTGTGTATTTGGTTAAATCGGTTTATATAATTGCACAATCGATTAATAGCACTGAAATAAATTTGCATTTAATTTCATAATAACAATTATAAATAATTGTAGCATTTATTATCATTTTAATAATAATATTTTAATAATTATTTGCAATTTGTAAGTCAATAAATAACAAACATCTCAAACCAATCCCAACGCAATAATTGCCCAAAACGTTTTGTAATTTAAATTTATATTATGTGTTTTTAATCCACAACACCATTTAAATATATTCCCTAAATAGGAAATGTAATAATGAAACACGTAAAAACAAAATCATTGCTCTTGAATAAAAATTTAAATTTCGCCGGGGATTTAAAAGGTATTTGAGAATGTTACATCCATTAAAGCATCGTCGATAATTTGTTCTTGACATTTTGAACTCGACAACTATTCCTAGGTAATTTGATTTCGTAACATTGGGTTTGCTTAATACTATACGTATATTGATTTTTTTTTGCTATAACAAAGCAACGCAAACATACAGCTGTGCAAACAAATCTGTTATTAAAATTATTAGTTAATTAATCAAATAATAGACTAACGGATTTTGCCATAAATTATTCAACACGAGACTATAGCAGTTGATCTCGCACTGATCGGAGAATGAAATAAGTGTGAAAAATGTAAATGTTTATCGGTTGTATGTGTTAATCCCAAGGGGCATACATATTCTCTTTTTGCTTCCTTGGGGAGAAACAATACTACTAGATTTGTATGACGTGTTTTTATATATAACATGCCAACAGTAAATATAGAAACTAGAAACAAGAGTTTTGTATATGAAAAACTAACAGTTATACAGCCATAGGCCATGTCAGCAACCGGTTAAATTATTCAAGGTCTGGCTAATATAATAAATACTATTTTCATATTACTTGGTTTTAATCTACTGTCTTAAATACATAATCAAACTAGCATTAAATGTCTTTTAAGGAACAGTAGTATTATTTATTTTTAATAACTGATTTAAGAATGAACTGCAAATAATTGACCGATTGATCACTATCCAATGTGCGGGAACCACTACAGTACTCATATACGCATTTAATTAGCGATTAAACGTTTTTTCAGCATTGCGAACACCTTCCTACTACAAGGTAGTTCAATGTCCTTTACATGCTGATTATTTAAATCATATATTTAATCACATGTAAAATAAACGGACAAATAATGTTAATTTACATTAAATTTGCACATTTTTGATATAGTAATCAAATATCAAATATTTGAAAAAGTACGTTTCAATTTTTACAAAACATGTATACTTGTTTAGTGGCTACTTTTTGATTTGATTTCTATTTTCAAAGTCCCACCCTTTTAATGTAATTGCTAAAAAATACTCGTGACAAACGCAATCACGTAAAGGGTGAAATAAATCAAGTAAATGTTGCTTGGCACCAGAAGCAGTGGTTTGTTACACAGCATGTGGTTTGTTTCGTATGATGATCGAATTAACTTCAATTGAGCGAACCAGTTTTTGCTAAAAATGTAAGCCATTGGCAATTAACTAGTTTGCGAATAACACATGTAAAAGTATAATTAATGGTACCAAGAGCCATAAATATATTTCGAGTAAATAAATCGCTGACTATTAAATTATAGGTTTGCGAGGACTAATATTAGAAAGAGGAGAAAATATATTTATTCACATTCCCGTTATTTAAACACATTACAAAGGCACTATTTGAACATTTCACATAAAGTTTATAATTTAATTTATAAGCATAATTTCGATTTTGCAAACGGATTCGATTCATAAACACTGAATATAATACAATATATTTGCCTATTGTTTAAAATTGTCAAGTAAATCACATTCTCATTTTGTTCAGTCGAAGATACAATACCTGCAAAAACATTAATGGACGGACATTAGTTTAATAACTAACCAGATGCCCTGACCACAAGTTAAAACGACGTCTGACGGTCACATCGTGGCTACCAATCCTAAGATACTGGGTTCAAATATTACTATCCTTTCGGGAAATCGAATGATCGGAATATAATAATCAAGACAGTGAAAGCTATTGGTGTTTTGCTGTTAACACCGGTAGTTGCGTTTCATAAAATTGCTACAGTTTGTTTGTGCTAATGATGAGTTCTAAAATATCGTGACGGTCATGAGCGTGTTATAAATACATCTTGTTGAGGTTTCATCGTCAACTTTACTTCACTATGGTTTATACAATTATTGAACACTATTGTGATAATACAAGTTATTGTTATAATAATGCCAAATTTAACTATAGTTCTTTTGCCATCGATGTAGATTGATTGCGAAAGGCTACACAAGTATGACTGATCCAACCAGTACACATCTCAATAAAATTTTTATTAGTGCCATCTATAGATTGAAACCTAAATTATATTTCGAGTTTTTAGAAATTTTTATATTGCATCAAAACCTTGGCCTTGGGCTTGTTGAACAATTTGATTACATTCTTTTCTGTTTCTCGCATTCTTTCCAATTTTGGATCTTCATACTTTTACATTTTGCTCTACACTCATCTCTTCCGTGGTCTACCTTTTCTCGTTTTTCCAATTGGGGCTTCGTTGAGGATCATTTGGGTAATCTATTTCTGACCTTTCATTATATATGCCCTATCTACCATAGCAGTGGGGTTTTTATGACGCATATTATCTTAGAGCTATTAGTATTCTTCTTTCCCAACTATTAAATGCATCCTTATCTGCTTCCTTTAATTACAACGTCACAGAAGCATATGACACGGTTTTATAAATTCTTATCTTCATTCTTTTTGAAGTATTCTTTGATATCATTAGTCTTTTCAGTATTCCATATCTCTCGTTCCTCTCGCAATTCTAATTTTTATTTCCTGTTCCTCATGTCCTTTTTTATTTATGATGATGCCCAAGTATAAGAACTCCTTTACTTTGAGAAACTCATATCCCTTTCCATCGTTCGTAGTTATTTACAAAATTGCATCTCCTGACTGTTTGGTTTCGCCCAGTGCCATTTTTTATTTTGTTTCTTGTTAGTTTATTTCATCTTTAATTCCGCTTTCGTCTGTGCTAGGAGTGAAAGGTTGTCCGCATATGATAGAAAGTGATGTTCTTTGTTGTTTATTGTAGTTTCCATTTTTACTTACTTATACTTTATGTATAAGTAA
Source organism: Geotrupes spiniger (assembly GCA_959613385.1). Taxonomy (NCBI): domain Eukaryota; kingdom Metazoa; phylum Arthropoda; class Insecta; order Coleoptera; family Geotrupidae; genus Geotrupes; species Geotrupes spiniger. The sequence continues at coordinate 32,580,578 of OY390732.1, forward strand.
GTATAGTAATCATGAAAAATTTCGACCTCGAGATTTCAACGGATATACGCGTTTTGAGGTCACCTGAATCGTTTCTGACTATTTTCGGAATGATGTCTGTGTGTGTGCCTGTGTGTCTGTGCGCGCTCTAGCGTCCAAACGATTATAGCTAGAGCTCTGAAACTTTAAATTTAACATTTGTATGTAGCAAGGAGGAAAACGTCCTATTTTGAACGCAATCACTCAACCGGAAGTGATGGTTTACTCTTATCACCTTTTTCCATATCTCGAAAACGCTACACGTTACGGAAAAAAATATTCTTACATAAATTATAGATATTGATATTTTAAACAACTTTCACTTGAAAAGTATTTTCGAAAAACGTAGTATAACTAAGTATAAGTAAGTTTCGTGCGGACCACCGCGGATTTTTAATTTACTGCTTCTAATTATGCTTTCTAAAACCAGCTTGAAGGGCGTAGTAGAGAGAGGGTCATCTTGTCTCAGGCCATTCCCCACAAAAATTCTGTTGATTTGTGGCCACTCCAGATTATACTACAGTACATTATTTTGTGTTTTATTCAGGGTCATAGATATTAGCCTTATAAGTTTTTTGGTAGGCTTTTCAGTGCATTTTACATTTGTTCTCCATTTACTCTTTCTATTCTTGTACGGCTGTTATTTCTATGATTTTTTTTTAATTTCCCTTATTAATTCTTCAAAACTCTCTGGCGCAAAAGTACCTCTTACATTCCAGATGCCCATAACATATATCCTTTCCTACAAATTCATTAATTGTTGAGGAGTTTTGAGTATTGTTTTACGTGTTCTTTGTCCACCTGGTCGTCCGTAAAATAAATTACATCTGATCTACATTGTTTAGTATTTTACCTGGTCAGCCTATTTCTTACGGACCAGTTTTTTAGTTGCATCTTCCAGATCCAAACCTGGTTGGCAAAATAAGTTCTTTGTTACCTATCTCTGCCGTTTTCCCTTTGCCTTTCTCTTCTTTAGTTTGGATCCTCATTATGCTTTGTATAATGCGTTCTTATTTATCTAGGTTTTCTTCTATATAGACAGCCGTACCATGTAATTTACTTTCTTTCGTCATCACCTCCTCGAAATTTGGCAACTCCAACACAGTAGTTACGTTGTGCTGAGATTTTATTTTGCGAACTTCCTTAATCTCCATTTTCAGTCTTGGTTTGCTTTCGATGAACATGTGGGCTGCCTTTTCCTGTGTTCCTTAAAGGTCGATTCCTTTTACTTGCTGCTTGATCTATCTTGCCTATATTTGCTTCCTTTCAGTAAGTTGTTCCATTTCTACCTTCTATAGCTCTTCCATGTCTCTTATTTCGGCCCTCAATTTCTCATTCTCCTCCGTATTCCTCTATCAAGACCTTATCTTCATATACTTCTACAAATGTGCTCTTCAGGAAGACACCGTCACCAAACCTGGTTATCAATTTATTGGTAAAATAACACAATGTGGTAAAAATACCGACGTATTGTTCCAGTTATGTTTTATTTCGACATTTATGTATATTATGATATATCAAATGTTATGTATTTGGTGGGTATTTACTTATATCAAGGTCTACCTCTGTATATATGTATTAGAACGTTGCACTTGTTTGCGTAGTGCTTTCCCAGGTCATGGGATAGGGTAGGAAAACAGTTTGAAACGAAGCACTATGAGCGACGGTCATTTATATAGATTGATGCTCACGCATCGTGCTAACGTGCGGGTTCGTTCGGCAAGGGGCGAGATTTTGCCGCAGTATTATAGTAATTGGTATGAACAGAGACTAGCATTACTAGGTGATTACTGAGATGTAGTGACAACTGCTATGAGGACGTTACAGGTGAGCGACCAGTACACGTGAGCAGATCGATGTAGTAGCGTTGCTGTTGTTATCACAAGTAACGATGTTCATCTAATATATCTAACTATATACATGCGTTATTGAATGAGGAGGTAATCATTCATGTTAGCGTTGCACGGCAGAATCTCACTAAAACATATTGACACAATTCTGTGGAATTGTTGGTACGGGAATTGTCTACTGACGACAGGCATGTATATGCAACTAATCAGTCGAAACTTTCGAAACATGGATTGAATACTCTATTGACGTTACGTATTATTCAAGTATATACGAACACTACCGATCAAGGAGCAATTGCCGAAGAGAGCTTAAGCAAGGGTGCAGTAGGCACCCGGTATGTTATTCATAACCACCAATTACTCATTTTGTTTTCACGTTGCTTTCTATATAATTTGGTTACCTGAATGCATACCCATGTGGGAGCGGCGCCTATCTTTCCGTAGATATCTATCGCGGAAGCCGGAGTTTGGTAACGTAATAGTTATTTACACTCGAATGCGGGAAGTTCAATTTTACAGCGCGACAGCTTCGTTTGGCCCGAGGGGCGAGTGCCATATTTGCCGGAGCGCTGTAAAATAACTTAACGCATGAGATTTGTATTACATTTTTTGGTCGATAATTTTATTTTAAATTAATAAGTCATCGTTTTATACCTATTTATTTTATTTATTCAAGTTGGCAACAGTGCATTGTTTATGACAGATTTGAATTTGTTACATTTAAATAATTGTATAAAAGTTAATTGTTATTAGGTAGGTAGATACGTTTATTATTAGCTATTTATAATCGAATGTAGGAAATTGCATTTTGCTGCATGAAGTTTATATCTTAAACACGATGCCCAGCGGAGTGTTTGGACTAATTTAATATTAAATTAATATTTAAATTTTGTGTATTTTCTTATACTTATTGAATTAAAAATTAATATATTTCGTTCTCCTGAACATCGGCTTCATGATTTCAAGATTGTGTATTTTTCCTACGTCTCTGGAGTTTAAAAAGGATTATTTACTTTACAGCATACTATGCGGGAAAACGCTCAGTCGTCGTAAAAACGAAGTTACATGAACGGTGCATAGTTCCAATGTTTACATCTCGGGAGGTCAAAAAACAAATATTTTACTTGCGTGTGATAAAAGCAATTATTATTAGGCACCAGCTATTAAGGGCAGAACAGTTTGTATTGATCGCTGTTTTCAATTATTCTACCGTATTATGCATTTTTAAAGATTCTGTGTAACTATATAAAACTGTACAAACAAATATTTATTATTTTCAATAAAATTTTTACAAACGCAAGTAGAATGCATCACCCATATTATTAATAATATTAATGCATTATACTTATATGTATAGCTCCCATAATGCTTTATTTACTTTTTAATTACAAAGTAGCTTTTATCAGCGCAACCAAAATAATATGCACACCGCATACGTATTTATTATCGGAGTCTAGACTCCACATAAATATTTATATAAATACAACGAGATATCTAAGAACGGTGCTCGTAACTCAAAATAACGTAATTATATACCATACAAGGTTGGGTGGCAATCTGAACGCATTGCTAAGCGAAGGAAGCAGAAAGTAATGAAATACATATTCAAGTTCGAATTGAAGTTAATAAATAATTCGGTAATGCATCGGTTATTTACATATTTCAAATGTGACGTTGCCGATTTTCTACTGCACAAGAACCTGTTCTTTTTCGAAATAGTATCATTATACAATTTTTTTTGTGATATTTGGTTCCAGATTTCCGTTCAAATATTTCACAACTATTCAGGTTTATTTTTATGTGTGTACTACATCTATACATTTCCACTAATGCAGTCGTCTTCGATAAAGCTATCGAAGCACGCTTTATAATATTTCAGTATGTGTAAGTATATCCGTCAAAATAGAAATGTCAGCATTTGGTGAATCCATTATGTCACTATCGACACTTTTGAATTTACTTCAAGATTCAATAATGCAGAGCAATAATTTAAATGGAATTTTAAAGTAACAGTATCTATTTTTCAGCCGCGACAGTATAAATCCCCCCAAATGGATCGCGGTCCTAATGCTAATACTCGGAATAAGTTTGAGATCTTAAAAGTTATCAGTGCACTTATTACGAAGTTATTTCGCTCAGACGGCTGTAGTAGAGTGCATAATAAAAGGAGGCGTTCATCTTAATTTATAAATGCTATATTTTGTTTACTGAATATATATTTATGATGAAGTTATATATAACGTTCGTTCGTCGACCCGTTATGAAATCTACATTTATGAAAATCTATCACTGCAACGAGCTAACGAATGGCGATTTTTAAAAAGTAGCAAAGTAGTATTACCTACCAACCAATGAGCAATTGAATCTAAGATGTTTTTCACTGAGCACCAACCACCATTGCGGTTCCATTCCTATTTGACACATCGAGTGCATATAATTTGGTTATACATAGTAACAATTTGGTGTACATGTGGATGCTCATAGACAATGTGTCATTCAACAATATTATTGGCACTATAATTCTGTTGGAGCTATGTAAATCTATGTAAACTGTAATTTTGTTTTACAAATATTTATTTTAATATTTAATTTGGCGCTCAGCAATTTCTCAGGGCACAATAAAAGCATGAGCATGTGGACAATACATAATTAGAAATAAAAGTTGGTCGACGAATTGCGACAAAATCAAGCACAAACACAAATATGTTTCAACGGTTTGTATTCAGATTACAATATACACGAATAATGGTGAAATAATTAATGTGCGAATTTATTTGAAAATTGATTCACGAACCTGTTTGAAATATTCAACCAATCAAATATAAAATACATTCACACAACGTTAGTAATATAAATGTATTTCAAATATGAATAACAATGTGTGCAAATATCTAACACAAATATTTTTAAAATACAGCCGATAAAATTGTTGTGAAATAAATGAAATTTTCCTCGCTGTTGTACTTTGATATGCGATTAAAATGAAACTGACAAATTTCGTTGGAATTGACCAGCGAGACTCTTTAAAATTGTTTTAAAGTTCTTCAAAATTTTTAAGCTTGTGCCGGAAACAGAAAATTCGATTAAGATTTGTTATTTATAATCGAGATATATTATCGAAGTGATATTGAAGTGTACAAATCAGCACCGCGCTTCTTGTAATCGGGCAAAGTTTTCTGAAATGGCTTTCATGAAAGCTGTTTTTTTTAATGTCAATGACAACAATGCTTTTAGAAGCGTCCAACCTTCAAAATGTGTATAAATCAATTTGTTACATCCAAATAATCCTGTAAATAAAAAAAAATATGACCTCTTCAGTCTGATCTTAAATTGTTATACTCAAGTACAAAATATTCTGTATATATCGTGACTTTATTGCATTCATTGGTGGCTGGATTGGTGGATTTAGTGAGAATCCAGGTGGCAGTAAATCCAAGAAATTGTCAATGGCTTATTGCGCAAAGGGAATATTTTTCAAATTCTCATTAATCAGCCCCAATACTTAAAATTGATATATATTTTTTAGAAACTGTAGGTGTTAGGTTATGCAAAATGACATTAGTGGTGGGCATGTAAAAATAACTCTTGTGATCGATATTTTTCAAAGAGAATTCAACTTAAAACAGATTTCTTATTGACGTTACGTATTATTCAGGTATATACGAACACTACCGATGAAGGAGCAATGAAAAGGTGGATAGAGAAGGTGTAGGCACAATCCGAAGGAGCTTAAGCAAAGGTGCAGCAGGCACCCGGTATGTTATTCATAACCACCAATTACTCATTTTGTTTTCACGTTGCTTTATATATAATTTGGTTACCCGAATGCGACATTAGTGGTGGGTATGTAAAAATAACTCTTGTGATCGATATTTTTCGAAGAGAATTCAACTTAAAACAGATTTCTCTGTCGAATAATATATATTACATATGTACTTATCTAAAATCTTATTCAATTTATACATTTTGTTTACATATGTATTTACATTATTATTATATCTATAATCAGGAGGCGCGCGTTTCATATAATAAAAATACAATGGAAAGTTTGAAAGTCCTAAACTAACCAGGATCCAAACATTATCCTGCCATTATCATTGTTCATATTATGATATACGATATTAATTAACTAATGTTATCTTACACTTGTTATATAAACACATGTATGCACATGAATCAGCACATTTGATCAAAAATAACAAACTATTGGTAATAATTGCGATAGTTTAATCTAAAACCCTTCCAATTACAGGTTGGCGAGTAATTCAGATTATTGCTAATGAATATGCGAGTAATAAAACACGGCATGCTGTGCGTTCCTAACGTACGTATTTAATTACAGTAATAAGGGGTCGCTTTCAATCCGGGGCCCGACGTTTAGATATACAGTGATAGCGCAATTTCGACGGCATTTTAATTAGTGTGTTTCAGTTGTTTTTCATAAATGTGACCCATTAAAGTTCGTCATCCTGCTCGACTTTTATTAAACAAATGCACTTAGCGTAATGAGTTTCCTTGAGTACTCTACTATTTGATAAAGTGATGCGTGTGAAAAACAACTATTTATCATATTCCTCGTTAACGGAATTAATTATCATTTCATTTAACACTGGCGACGATCGGTGTTATAATCTCTCAAGATTGGGCCCATTAATTCGCGCGACGATATTTAAAATTAATACGTTCGTAATACATATTTTATGTCAGGCGATGTGAATCGATGGATGTGCAATATTTTTATCAATTCAACCAATTTGAAGTATCGAACACACCCGTACTATTTTTTGATTTCATTACATGGGTGTCATATTTTGTTATATTTTAATTACTTTAAAATTTAGTATCAGTATTATTTAATAGGTAGTGTTAACATGTCCCAATTATGAGTTCTGCTGATGTCAAATTACCTGTCTTGGATTATTAATAAGGGCTATATGAGAATCGTTGAGTTTGTCGATGGCATGGAGAAACAATGATAATTTGATGCCTTGGTCTAGATCGAAGGCCTAGGAAATTAAGGAAACATTTCGCGACATGGAACCGAGTTGCAAAACATCCACAACAGATCGCTCCCTTACTAAAAACATCAGGTAAACAACCTTGCATTTGCAGGAAAGCTTGCAAACTGGAATAATGTTAATGATATGAAAAAGCCTGGAGGCCAGTATATACGCAGATCTAAATCGTTTCATGCTTTTAGCGAAGGAGGTATAAATGTATCGAAATATTCCAACACAATTACAGAGCTGCGCATAAAAATTACATATACAACAGTGATCAATTCTAGTGCAGTCATGATAGACTTTCTACATAAAAATACTAACATAAAAATCTAGTTAATCAACTTAAAAATTATGAAATTCCAAGAAATTACCTTTATTTATATTCTTACAGACAACATGGTAAAATGTATTCTAATATATACTCATTTTCAAAAGGGTATATTGGTAAATATTTACTTTTATTTTTGCATTAACTTCCTTTACATTTTATAATCTTGAAGGGTGAGTATTTTATTTTACGAGTTTAATTTAAATAGTTTATACAAAATATTAATTTGTGGAATTAAAGATATAGATTTTCTATTTTAGATAATTTTATGTATTTGTTTAATTTATTTTTGAGTTTCTTGTTTATAAGAATTTTTTTATTTAATAATTTTTAAACTTTATATTAATTGGCTATTATAATTTGAAGTTTTAAGAATTAATTCTAGAAGAATAATAACTCTTTCATTTGATTGAATATCTTCATCATATATAAGGTGTGCATTATTTATTTCTTTTATAGTACTTTTTTAGAGAGAAGAATATATCTCTGGATATTAATGGTATTATTATCAATAATATTACTTATTGGGCCTAGTTTAATTACAAATTGTTTAGAATGAGATGGCTTAGGTTTGGTGTTTATCAATTTATGATCAAAATAATAAATCTTGCGGATGAACTGCTTTAACTAACCCAATTGTTGCCTTATTTGTATCTATTGCATGACTAATAAATTATGAGGGATGAAATTATATTTTTTATATTGAATCAAAAAATAATTCTTCTTATAGATATTATTTTTTTACTGTTATCAGCAGCAATAACTAAGTACTAATTTTCTTCATGATTACCAGCTGCAATATCTACCCCTACTCCTGTATCTTCTTCAGTTCATTCTTCAACTGTAGCAATTGCTGGGGTTTACTTACTAATACGATTTAATTTTGCTATTAATATTAATATTACGATACTATTATTATTTATTTCCTGTAAAACGATATTAATTTTGAATATGATGTTAAAAAATATTGCTTCATTAACTTTAAGTCAATTAGGACTAATAATACGAATTTTAGCTTATAAATTAGCTTCTTTTCATTTATTGGCACATGCTCTATTTAAGGCTTTATTATTTTATATGCGCCGGATGCATAATTCGTAGTTTAGGTAATTACCATGATATTGGTTATATAATGGGTTTAATTAACTATACACCTTTAAATTGTTTTGGTTTACCATTTTTGTCCGGCTTTTACTCCAAGGATTTAATTTTAGAAATTATTTCAATAAATTATTTAAATAATTGTACTTGTTCATTTTTTTTCTCCTGGATACTGTTTCGTATACTTTTCGGTTAATTTATTATGTAGTAATTGCGGATTTTAATTATCTATCTCTTAATATAATTAGAGATCAAGTAATTCTTATATTAAAGGGTGTCTAGTTTAATTCTTTTTTAGTTATTTTTGAGGGAAATATATGAATGAAGATTTTCTTTATTAAGGTGTTTTAATTGGATATTTTTTATTTATATTTACTTTAAGTGATTCTTTGAAATCTTTACGTTAATTAAAAGAATATTATTTTTTCTTCAATATGCAATATACCTTTTATTTCAACATTTTGCATAAATTATTGTCTTCAATTTTAGGTAATAATGTTTATAAAAATGTGGATCGCGATCTGTGTATTTATGGAGATAAAAGATTTATAATAATATAAAAAAATCTTCTAAATCATTACAATTTTTGTATAATAGTTAAATTTTATTATTTATTATTATTATTAGTTTTTGTTATTTACGAGACCTACTAACGAGTGATGTGTTGAAAGTAATATATTTTGCATTAGTTGAATCGGTAATGGGTTATGCAATAACGTTATGGGGCACGGCATCAAATTATCATATAGATCGCATTCAATCCTTGCAGGATCATATTGTAAAACACATAGTGCCAGTGGGAACTTGTGTAGAAGATATGTATAAAAGAAACTTAAACATTTTAAGAATAACAGAATTGTATAAGTTCAGGCTGATCGCGAACAATTACTTTGTCCATGCTTACAGAGAAAAAGTAGACCATTCGTATCGGACAAGGAGAACGATGATCAGTTTAAAGTGCCAGGATATAGAAACAAGTACGGAGCCAGGACATTATCAGTAGTAATACCAACGGAATTCAATCAGATTCCAGAAGACTTTCGAAATTTAGGAAGCACCAGAAAGGTAAAAGAAAAAATAAGACGTTGGCTGGTCACGTAGAACTTCAGAATCAGGGTGTAAGAAAAAGTGAGGAGGTGGCTGCTAGTGTAAGTAAGTAAGTAAGGATAGAAGAAGAATTTTGACGACAATGAATCTCGCCACTGATAAGCCTTCGGCTTAATGGTGGCGGACTACAAGTACAGTTTCATACTACTTCGCTCAAGATTTTTTTATTTACTCTTGGCGGCTTTGTGGCCCATCACTACATTGTGCTAATTAATTGTGTTAATTTAAATAGCTTATAATTAGAGCATAATGTGGATATTAAGGAAATATTAATTATTTTAAAATATTTATAGGAATTTTTTTTCTAATTTTACAATAAAAATGTAACAAAAGCATACAAATAGATTAGACATATTAAGAGAATTCCACTGCTAAACCTTATTTTAAAATTATTTTTCCTTAATTGGAGTTAAACTCAGTATTATCATTAACAGTGATAAATCTCTATTTAGGTTTCAATTAATTAGTATATAATACGTCGAATTTAAATTATCTACATTAATAATACCCAGTTTATAAATTCTACTGACCAACACAATAATCCCATTATTCTGAATGAAAGTACTTTGATTATAATTAGCATTATAACTCACAATATTCACCAAACTCAAAACTACCAGCTGTTTCGTCTCGGTTAGTATCATATCAAATGTAACACCAACAATATCTAACATAGCTTCCAATTTGGCGATATTACCCATCCCCCTACGTATGTTTAAATTCAACAAATTCAAATTATTAGTTTCCTCTGAAAATTCATAAACTAAAATCTTGAAATCAGATAAATCGTAAATAATTCTAGCATCTAGTCTATCCCAGTCTTGAAGAACAATAAAATTTAAAAAAGAAATGTTTCATTTTTGTTTCAAGATCTGCTTCCGCGAAGATTATTAGTATTAAACTAGGCAATGATGGGGCTGGACATGTTCTATTTACCAGAAAGTATGCGGTGAGCAATATCAATATCATCACGCTGCAGTTGAAAATTTTGTTCCTTACCAATCTCTACTTGCAACTATTCGACGATTACCTTACGCCGAAAGTTTCCACATTACAGTTCCTGGAATAAAGTTATCTGATCCGTTTTCATGGCCTCCGATGTTTGGACTGCTTTGAGTTGAGTCTTCAGAATTAAAATTGCCAACTTCAGGTCTTGCAATTCACACGTCACCTTATCTTATTGATCAGACGTTAATTGTACTGACGATTTTAGTATGGGTTACGATACTATTCATTGTATCAAGCTAAGGACACTAGCATATCATATAGATCGTTCTTTGTAATTTCCTCGACAGTGTCCTTGAACGATGCAGCGTTCATCTTCGCAGCATCCGAAACTGATTTGCCCCCTATCTGACTATAGCTGGCGGCAGCCTTTGTTGAGCTCGAAACTGTTCTTGCCGCACATTATATGCATTTCCAAGTTTTATTGGATTTATTTATCCTCTTGTCAGTCGACAGTTTACAGAGCATCAAAAATGAAACAGACTCTCAAAAACGGCGCATTGTGGGTACCTGTGTACAATTATACTTTTTCAAAAAAGGATCTTCTTTTTGTGTGCAAAAACGATGTACAGCGAGAGACCCGCCAAACAAATTAATCCGAGTGTAAACATTAAATGTCCTTAAGAAAACATATAGATCCCAACATGTCCAGAATTGTGGCCACAATTTCCCAGCAAATGTTAAGTAATCCAAGAGTAAAATCAAGGCAAAAAATCATCCTTATAATATCATTAATATGAAATGCTACGAGTTATACTAAAGTATAGGCTAACAATACAAAGGACACCGTTTTTCCTTGTATAGCTGCTCCGCCCCAGTTCGGGCATATAAGGGACCTAAAGATATCAAACTTTATGATAGATATACTAGCTAACAACATACCATGAATTTCACAATCAATTAACATTCCGTTTATAGTGCTACACCAGAAATCTCCACATTGCCGGTACTACCAGTTCTAATAACAAAAATTAGAAAAAATCTTGTGTCAAATGTAATTTTAAATTAAAATAGCTGCATATTTGTTGAGCCTATAATGATATTAAATCCTTCCTAATGTTGCTACTGATGCGTATAAAATGTAACAAACTATGAAAAAGAAGCTCAATTTGCAAAATTAATATGTGTCTTGAATATATCTTATGTAGTATTGTAAGTAGCTCAACTGTTGAGGTGTGCTTATGTTACTTGATGTCACCAACATGCATGCAACCGTAGTAAGTTGAATTTGCCAAATTGTCAAATAAAATAATTAATGCCATACCATGTCAGTATAATAAAAAGGTGGAGAATGTTACAGAAGTGGATAAATTTGAATGAGAAAGTAACATGCGTTTGGCAGTAGAAAAATAAGTCATTAAACTTGCAGTGATATTACATAACTCACGTAAAAAATTAAACACGTCATTTCCAGCAGCATTTCCATCAGTACAAATCATACCATTGGTACGTAAAAGACATGCACCTACACTTCTTCATTTCCAAACATTACACGAAGACGAATCGATAGAAAAGCTTTACAAGGAAACTCAAAACATACATCCAAAATTGTAAAAGATAAAAGATAAAGAATGTGTATTATTGAGCGTTATTAGCCCCATCATGCATCAAAAACCCTACGACAGTTTCGCCTGAAAAGGCCTATGTATATATATATATACATATATGCAGATATATTCCTTAACTTAAAATTCATGACACTAACACGCGCTCTAAAGAACTTCTATAAAATAGATATGAGCTAATTGAACAACATTTTAAGTCGAAACTAAATACAATTAATTGCATCTTATTTAAAATAAAGTGATATTCAATACTTTTTAAATGCAAACTAAATGTTATAATTTACTATCCTAAATATATCACTTGAAAGCTCGTTGATTGCATTCATAGCAATGACCTACTAAGAGGGCAATTAAGAAAAATATTATGAAATAAAAATAATTTAAAATATAACAAATTTTAATTGTTAAAATTATTTAGATTAATAAGGTGATTCCTACATCAAAACTTCGATCGTTTTGGACCAAATCCGCATCCAAATGGAGATCTTTTTCCTCGATCTATAAAAGTTTTATAGAAAAATACTTGGAAGAATAATAATAATTGTAGTCATAATAGAAATGATAGTTCTTATGTAAAAAAATATTAAAAGTTATTTATACTAATATTTTAGATTTCTTAATTAGAAGTTAAGAATAAAAGTTATATTACATACATATCTACCTCATCAATAAATTGAAATATAAAGGAATAATCACACTACATGAACAAAATATCAGTATCATTCTGCTGCAAATTCAATATTTAAAAATAAAAATATTTAAATGGCGGAATGAACAAGTTGCTAGAAAAATAGTACCTACAATTACGTGAATGCCGTGGCATCCTGCTGCTATAACTAATGACTAAATAGCCATTCTGTTTTGCTGCTTATAATGGAGAAATCACGTACTGCCAATATTACTTAATTAAATGTATAACTTGTAATAAGAAGATACGATTCGAAACAAAATATCAAAACAATATATCTACTTATTCGGCTTACAAAAAGATTCCAGTTTCGGTGTATAAATCAAAGTGGGAAATATATAACCTCTTTTCTTCATGTCATCAGAAGTTCGTAATCATTAGGGCTATCGAAGTACTTCAAGTGGTATTATAGTCAACAGTCCGCAAATCCGATTACGCCGCAAGACAAATAAATCAATAGCATCCTTTATACTCGGTAAATATTTAACGATGTTGTGATAAGTGGCGGTGAAATAATAATAAGATATTGATGATGTTTCTTCCCCTGCAAAAACACACACATTTGCTAAATTAATTCAGCTGTGGTTCGCCGAGATATGCGACGCAACCCCACATGGACGAGAATGTTCGTGCATGAAGAATGGATTTCAATATACCGCAAGGATACGCATATATTAAGCGAGAAGATTGATTAAATTCGACAAATTAATTAATTTTACGCTCGCGCTTATTTACACTAACATTAAATTCTGGGATTAGATTTTCATCATATATGTTTAATTAGTAATGAAAAACGGGACAATAAAATTTTTAATTATGAGGTGAGGCGATTATAATTCCTTGTACTTTATAAAGTATATATCACTTGTAACAGATCTATTGTATTCAGGACAATAGGAAGTATGACTCTGATGCAGTTGTGTCAATACTACATAGAAGTGAGCGAAATAAAATCAGTTTTGTAGTTAGTTCCAAGAACTTTGTTTCCTCGAAAATCTGCATCATTGTATGAGAAGAATACAATATCTTCTGCGCCTGGAGGAAAAGCAGAAACGTAAAAGGTGTACGTTACTGATTAAGGAGCAAGTAGACATATCAAAGTAAGAAGAATTATTATTTCGTAATATTGTAATTAAAATTTCTATTTTTCTAGGTTCTTGAGTCTAAAGGCGTTCCTTAAGAGAGAATACCCAATCCACATACCGGTATCAATACTCAATACTCACTCCACATACATGTGTTAGAGAGGATGCACCTGACAAGATTTACTTGTTAGTAAAGATAATAATTATTATTATGGTATTTTCACTCAGTATTAAGTTAATTATGTTGAAGGTTGCTTTGTTCATCGGAATTTCCGGAGGGTGCAGAACGGACGAATGACATAAAATGAAAATTGACGATATCGAATATCGAGATAATGTTTTGGTAATACTAGTTCCCGAAACAAGAATGAATAAAAAGCAAATGTTTATTATTGTGAATAATACGAAAATAGAAGCAAGCAAGTTGGATTTATACAAAAAATATGTTGCTTTAAGACCTGTACATACACCAACCAATAGTTTCTTTTTGGGTTATCGCAATGAAAAATGTACAAAGCAAGTGGTGGGAATAAACATATTTTATAAAATGCCCCAGGTGATAGTGGAATTTTTAAAGCTGTCATCACCTGAATCTTACACGGTCATTGCTTTAGAAATCCAATTCTATTGTAGAATGCTACATTCAAGAGTCAGTTGAAAATAAGAAGGAAATTTGTAACAGAATGTTGATGGGGAAAAGCAGCGCAAAGAACTGTCAAGAATTTTTAAACGAGATCCCTGGTTGCAGTGGCGCTAACCTCATCAAAACCGAGGATAGTGCTAACAAGAATACTGTTGGAAAAGTGTTTAAAAAGTGCACATTTCATTTTTATTAACAATGAGATGTTTATAATTTTTACTAAAAAAGTGAGGAAAATAGAAAAAATATACTTTGGGTTGGGTTGGGGTGTTACTAACGTGTGAGCAACGTAATTGTGATTCAGGGAGGGCTTTGGAAGTTTTCGCGTATGTCTTAGATTAATTTTGAGTAATAGAACTACTCCCTGTTACTAAGAGGTGTACCAACCCTTTTCTCGGTAATTTAAATTTAGATTAAATCAAACTGCAGGCAAAGCTGTAAAAACAGAGGTTATGTTGGCAATAAAATTTTAAATAATACATTTTAATCATGACAACCAATAGTAATTATCAAATAAGATGAGTTATATGGCCACCACCGACATCACAATGTAACTCTTCCTTTAACGTCGTGCAACATGTTCACAAATGATGTTAAAATTTCATTAAAAACTGTTTTACAATACTTCAAAAAGTGACAGATTAAATGAACTATTTTATTTGATTAAAATTACACATTCATGGTATGTCTATCTCCCTCTTCCAGGGCCAACTCTAAAACATAATTCCGTTGCTCTCACGTTATTACCACAATGTACATAATTTAATATAATCTGGGCGTTTTGTGGTGTATGAGTGCCTACTTGTGAACTGATGGAAGACTTGATGCACACACACACGCACAATTATTTTTTTTGTATACACACAAATATATATACTGATATATTATAAAATATAATGTTCCGTTCAGTTAAGCACTTCTATCCTGAAAACAATTTTATGCAAGCACACCCCAAATAACCCCCCCCCCCCCAAGTATTTGGGAAATCCAAGAGATGAGGTATCATTCGTTGTCTTACTTAAACTGATACAAAGAAAACTAAAATTTCTCTGAAATGACGATACAACTGTTGCATACAAAACTATTAAAAAACGCTCTTTCTGAAGGTGGTGCGATGAAGTGGTCCTAGACCATTGAACTGCCCTTGGATGTTGCTAAAAGTATTTTTATTTATTCATCACTAAACTTCCTGAAATACAGAAAATTATTATAAACAGAATAAAAAATAACAGTAATGATATATTGCTGACATCTGGTCCGTATTATAAGAGCTACGGACTATTTGTTGTATCAAATGTTGCTTGCAGAACGCATTGGTACATTTGGCAAACTTCGTTGGCCATCTGTCTTTTGATCGTGAGCACAAGAAATTTACTGCATAGCATTATTTTCTCGGTGATGGGGGCAGTTATTTGGTTGGTCGAGGAACTTGCAAAACTCTTTCAATCATGCTGGTCATTTGATAGTTTATGTGTTCAAAGTCTTCTATAAGGCAATAGGGGAATGTTGTTTTGGTTTTGAATTTGCTGCTTTCAAAATGCAAATGAATTTTCCAGAGAAATATTTAGCATTCGAAAAAAAAAATGCTGGGGTCCATTTACGACTTCGATTGCAAGAATAGTTTTGCCCTTATATTTGTAGAGTTGCAAAACTCATTTGTTTCAGTTTTTTTGATATCGTATTTCTTCAAGTTACTTCATTGACTGCATGGCAGTTTATGATAAATTTCTGGAATACATAAATGGCCTCTTAATTTTCTCCAGATACTGTCCTTTCCGCCTGATTATCTACATTGTCAAAGCTAATAGCAGTTAGAAGAATCCGAAAATGTTTGAGGCATAATTGATGGGAAAACGTATGTCTTCGTAAAACGTCCTGTTCGATCACTCGCCCACAACAAAGCTACATCTTCTCTTCCTGATTTGAAAACTCAGGCCAACATGAGCAATCCAAGGAATGCCTTAAGTTCAACCGTATCCATATAGCTTGTAGAAGTTACATGATCGCGTTGGTAAATTGTGTGCCGCAGTTCGAGTGTTAAATCGTAGTGGATTCTTAGCACATTTATATCATTTTTTTTTCATAAAAGAAGCTAGTCACTGTGTCACTTTCTTCTTCAATATTTCATCTTCTTTTTCTTGCAATTCATCTTCTTAGTCGACGTTTTCTGAGGCCGTGTTATGATCGGTACATTTTTGCGTCAGATAGATTTTCTTCGCTTGCCACAAATTCTACTAACAATGGTATACCGTCAAGATCACTGTCATTCAGTGGCGGCTCGTTGGTTTGCTTCTTGAGGAGGCAAACTCAAATGTGTGTAATGTACAACGTCCTGCATGTAAATATTAAATGATTTTTATTTGTATTGATCGAAATATCGAAAATGTTTAAGATAAAAGATAAACTAAACGAATTATTAAATGATCGTTTTTGATTGCCCCTGATAGATATAAGCGCGGGTAAGACAGGTATCGGTTTTTTTCTGTTGTGTAATAAACAATTTATCTTCAAAAGAAAGCGTAATGAAAGGGGTGCCAAGCAAAAAAGCTACCAAGTCTTTGGTATTCCTTACTGTTTCAACTTCCATTTCTTTACTATTTGCAACAAAATCTCGATCAATACAATAAATACGATCAATAAACTGTAGAAAATTACTTTACCTTGTAACAGCACTATGTCACCATCACCAACATTAATGCGTCACACAACTGCACGAGAAACAGTGGGAGAGTGGGAGTATTCATGTGCCGTGACGCGGCGTCTGGCGGCATGCCTCCAGCCGATGTGTTTTTATCGAGAAAAGTCTCTAGGTAATACGGACTGCGCTAGGTTTTGTATCGGTTCAGCGCGTCAAATGCAGCAGTTTGTGAGGCTGAATTTAGTTTGCCTTCGGCCGGCAAAATTTCACAATATTTTCGCGCTATAAGATCTTGGGATGTTTGAAAATTGTAATTTCTACAACTACAACATTTACTAAAATACGCGTTTTACAAATTACAAAGAAATGTCATTATACAAAATGATTAAGCGATGCATTGCCTCCGTTGCCTCCTGCTGACAAGCCGCCACTGCTGTCATTCATTAATATGTCCTGAGGGTCCTTGTTAGTTAAGAATTTACACGCCACGTTTTTTGGAAATAGTAACCTAACTGGTATCTTGGGGTCATTGGTAACCACAATTGCTTATATTTACAAAACTACACACAAGCACGTAAGGCACCAACTAAAACAATCGGAATAATGCAGCTACTCGAACGCACTAAGCAGCGTTGCCAAATATAAATTTATACGTAGACTTTAGTTCGCTTGTGGTCACCATTGACCCCAGCATACCAGTTAAGGGTTAATACGTACGGGTACATTTAAAGAAGTGCAGATAAAAGTAAAAAGGATAGTCAGACTCGGTGAAAAATAAAAATAACTGTCACATCAATGATTTCTAAGAGGAAAATATACTATGAATCAGAAATACTGCTTCAGATACTGTGGGAATTATACCAGCTTGAATACAAAAATATTTCTGAAATGGTGCTCAGTCAGTGTTGCTCTATCCCATCCTCTTGCTCTATCCTATATCGAAATTTAAAATTTAAACTTTAGAAAAGTAGAACCAATTTTGTGAATGTTCAGTACACTACGGGCATTAAAGAAAATATGTGCAATTTAAACGATCAAAGTACATACATGTGTTCTTTAATAATACAATAATAGAGTTTTAGGCATAATTGGGTTGATTTAATAACCTGAATTTTTAATATGCGACGGGGCTTGTGTCCATTTAGATGCGTGCAAGTACATTCATAATAAATGTTCTGGTCGAAACAGAAGCGTGAGTTAATCAGATAAAATAGTAGCGATCGACCGACATCTTTCATTAGATGACGACACGTTGCATATGCGTCTTAACATCTAAGATGACATCATGATTTTTATTACTACGAGTTAATGTTTTAAGTCGTGACACATTAATTATTTCTACAATAGGCACTACTTAACCGTGTCATAGACGTTCGACGCACGGTAATAGACTGAATCATTCATACACATTTACTAAATAAACAATAAGAAAATTATTCAATACGTAGCGCAGGTGGGTAGAATAACGTGCAAATGAAAGTAAAATGATTTTGATTTTTAAGTATTCAGATAAATGTGTATGTTTTAACTATTGCTATATAAATGTTTGCTCTTTACAAGAGGGGCGAAAAATCTGATTTACGTTGAATTGGTTTCACCGATTAAGGAACTTGCTAAAGATAGTCAATAATAGGAGCATGCATATTTACACCTGATAAGTCATTATACAGTACCTATGATATTAATTTTTTAAAAGTAAAAGTAATCTCAAAAATCAAAACAAATAAACAACCCAACTCTGCCAATTCTTAAGTCATCACAGTGGGTCAAGGTTGTTTATGGATCCCGTCGACACAGCAGAAGATCGTGGTAAGAAAGTTGTTGATTTTACGGCATGCATTGGCTTGCCGACATTAACCTAGATAGCAAACGATGCTCAAAAATATGCGTGTCATGAACCATTACGAAACCATGTCGCTTCTGATTATCATGTAATATTAAAGAAAAATCTGCAGAGATCCGCACTGAACTACCTTATACTTATAAACCATATAAAAATAGATAGACACGGGGTTGATCCTGACTGGAACATAAATACGCTAACATATTATTCAATGCATAAATGGTCTGGGATTTAGAGTTGTTTGTTATCCTGCACGTGCGGCTATTATGCTTTTTTGAGGTATCAGTCCGTAAACATCTGTAGTTATATCAGTTCATAGCGGAACATTATTTGCAATAGTGTTTCAAAAACAGTAAACTTTAAGTGTTACATGTTTCATGTTACTGACTGATAGCTGAAGAATAAAAACGAGATATGTACAGTCGAATGCAAAAAAGTAGACACAAAAAGTTCGGCAGCTGGAACGAAGTTGATATTAGCAATGTCATGTAAGCGTCAGTATTGTCATTTCAGTGATATTTTAATGAACTGGTGAGCCGTAAGCGTAGGTAGAACTAGAGTCCCGGACCACCGTTACTGAATAAATAAGTCCAATATCACGTGAATTAAGTAAACTTACTGAGAAAATTCAAGTTTTATTGGAATAAAGAAACTTCGTTTTAAAATGAATATCAACTTTGAAAGAAAAGAGGATTTTAAAAAGCCTCATTTATACAACAATTTGAGGAAAATCAATTACAGGAAACTGTTTTTGTTTACTTTTTTGCATTCGACTGTAGCTTTATAAATTGACTTGAATGTTTATTTTTATAATTGTTCTTTTTAATAAATAAAATAATATAGTTTCCAATGAGTTTGTTTTATTAATCATACATTGTTGAACAATCCACATTCATAAATAATAAATAACTAAACAGAAGATAATTCTCACTATGTGATATAAATATGGCAAATAATAATATAGAAAGACAATAATAAATAAAATTTCCATCCCGGAAAAACTATATAACTTAAGAAAACAGTGGACCGCACTGAATTTTCTTATACTACAACAACAAAATTGCATATAGCAATTAATAAATTCTGCGAAAAGCTTTGTTACAATCGGCGAGATCTCCACAGATGCATGAACTGTGTTGAATCCTGTGGTTATAGCAAATAACTTTAATTGGGTTTTCCCAAAATAAAGTCCAGAAGATATTGCGCAACATTACACAAAACAATACTGGAAAAGCTCAAAGTTCTAACGAGTATGGAATCTCTATGTTGTTGTCAATAAAGTACCTGTTGTATAGGAAGAACTAGGCCAGGATTATGAAATGTTGGTAATCTCCATGACACCTGCAGAAACATCATTTCACACTCAACGTGTAATAGGAAAAAAATATGACAAAATGCGAATTGTAATTTTCAAGTTCCAGTCAAATGTCAATCGATAACTACATAACCGATACCACGGCAATATTTTCTAATAATCCTCTATACATGCCCTAATGCTTGACTTGCCAACTGCACACAGTCGAATGCAAAAAAAGTTGACAAAAACAGTTTCCTGTAATTGATTTTCCTCAAATTGTTGTTGTATAAATTTGGCTTTTTAAAATTCCCTTTTCTTTCAAAATTTTACAATCTTTCAAAGTTGACATTAATTTTAAAACGTTTATGAAATTTTGTTAAAATGCCTCTTATAGATGAGGATATCAAAGTCAGAATTATCGCAGACTCAAATAACAATTACTCAATAAGGCAAACAGCTGCCAGAAATAATGTCAACAAAAGTACTGTTTATAAGATCATCAAAAAATAGCGAGAACACCATAGGATTTCCAGAATCGCTCGTTCAGGTCGACAAAGACTATCGACAGCAGAGCAAGACCACCACTTTAGTAAGAGAAAATACATTTTCTTCAGCTGTATATGTGGCTAATATTAGTAACTTTCCTGGAAATTTCGCATTTCAACAAGACAACTGAACATGGTAATGTGTTGGATTTTCCTTCAAGAAGTCCCGATTTGAATATAATAGAAAACGTGTGGGGAATAATGGCCAATAGAATGAAACTATTAAATCAAACACCCCAAAACAAATGAACTAATAGACTTCGTCCAAGCAGCATGGGAAAGTGTTGATGAAAATAATAATAATTTTTTCAACCTCTACAACTCCATTCCCAACAGGTTGGCAGAAATAATAAACAAAAATGGTTCCATGACCCGATATTAGTGTTTGATGGAACATTGTTTTCTTAATCCACGTGATATTTGACTTATTTATTCAGTACCTGTGGTTCGGGGCTCTAGTTCGGGGTACCTACGCGCACCAGTTAATTAAAATATCGCTGAAAAGACAATATTGACGTTAGCATGACATTGCTAATATCAAGTTTGTTCAAGCAGCCAAAAATGTGTCTAATTTTTTGCATTCGACTGTAGGTATATTCAGTAAATATATATTTTTTCCAACGGGACTTGTGAGGGGGGATAGGAATTCGTAATTTTTGCTATTTTATCCCTGCAGTGCACAACCATTGACTCACCCTATATGTCAGCGTTATGTAATTTACCATGTATGCCAATTAAAAAATATTATCTTTTCGTAAGCTTTGTCACGATCAAAAGAGAATGTGTTTCAACATAGGAATGCCATTTGATATCGTTATTTGAATAACCTTTAAGCCGGGGTATCACAGGTTAGATGTTAATAGTATCCACTTGAGGTGTAAAACAGACTTGGTAACCAGTCAATCTAAATATGTAAAATCTACGGATACGTACTGCGGAATGTGCAGATTATTTGCTTATTCATCCACACTGAAGATAAAATTATATGAAAAATATCTACGATAATAATAAAATCTATATTGCATTCTGGCGAAGAGACAATTTCAACACAATTTAAATATATATATTGAATAGAAAACAATGATTAACATAAATTGACAATATTGCTAACAACGTATAAAATGAAAATAACTACATGTGTTCCATATGAAAATGAAAATGTTGAACTAGAACTAGGCAGTTTTCTTATTCCTTTGTCAACAGCTGATTTATTTTTGGCTTCTACGATGTATATACTGCCGTCTGTTTGCATCTGAAGCCATTCTCTGAAAGGTTCAAGATTTCTGAACCTGAAAATACCTTTCTCCTGTATGCATCCTCCTTCAAATTTAGTGGCCACTCCTAAAACTATCCAGTTACCAAAATAACCGCAAGCCAAAAGACTACCTAAATCTAAATCGCATATTTCGTTGCTCTGAGTTTCCACGCATATCGTGGAACCTGAATTAGAACTCAAGCCATCACAGGTGTTGACTGGAACAGGTTCCACTGAAAAATGTACTAGCACATCGACCAATAGCAACGGTTTCCCGTATTTTCTAATTGCGTTCCACCCTAGGGCTATGCAACTTTCGAACATGGAATACTTGCTACCAAAATACCGATCCCCAAATGAAATAAACGCCGGCTGTACATCCACAGTATAGTTAATGTAACTATCAATAAGTTGTACCAAAGCTATATCATAAAGTTGAGGAAATGCTCGATGTAAGTCGTGCTTGATCCACCGCACCATGTGTAACACGTCAACTTCGACGACAACTTCATCAATTGCTCGATATATTACAGTCATCGGACCTCGATAAAAGTCTTTGTCTGTGCAACTTGCATGCGACAAAATAAACTCGTCATTCAATATTGCACCAGTACACATCCTTTCCTCACGCTGTATTACACCATCCGCGGGTATTTTCAAGCGTACTATAATTTCGTACGGAACATTTTTAGATACTGCGTTTTGATTCTGTACGAAATTTGCAATAATAAATACTAATATTTCGAATGTAACATACATAGCTATACAAGTCAAATTAGAAATGTCACACCGTGTTTCTATAGACACAACAAATGTAATCAAAATATACTCAGTGACATATAAACTGCACCACCTAGAAGGGGTGGGAATTTTTGGACCAAATTTGGCAGAAACATTGGACTAGTCTAAGGAAACAATTGATTAAAATTTGATAAAGAAAACATCTTTTTGATTTTTCTTTAATAATGTGATGGTCCGCCCCTATTTCTGATACACTCATTGACCCGTCTTGGCATTGATTCCAGCAGGTGATCAATGTCTTCTTGGGGTATGGCATCCCAAGCAGCCTGTACTTCATGCCGTAGAGCTTCTATTGTCAACGGTGGGTTCGGTAGATTCCTTAATCTTCTACCCATCATGTCCCACACGTGCTCAATGGGCGACAAATCGGGAGATCTTGGCGGCCAAGGCAAAAGATTAACATTGGCCTCTTCAAAGAAGTCAAGAGAAACCCTTGCTACGTGACGTTGTGCATTATCTTGCTGGAAAATTGGGTCTTCCAGCCCTCGAAGATATGGAAGAACATGTGGTTCTACCACTTCGTCAATGTAGCGTCGGGCGGTCATACTGCCCCGAATGAAGAGCAAGGGTGACGTACTGCCGTAAGCAATAGCACCCCACACCATCAACCCCACAGTTCGGTGAACATGCCTCGCAATCGAAAAATAAGGATTGCGCCTTTCTCCACGTCTTCGTCTAACAGTCATCCGACCATCATGCATTCCTGAACAAAATCGCGATTCGTCACTAAAGACAACTCGCTGCCACTCCAAGTTTCATTGAAGTCTTTCCGTGCACCAGGCCAAACGTTCCTGGCGACGTTGAGCAGTGAGGGGTAGCACAAGATGTGGGCGGTAAGACAGCAAGCCAAAGGTTCTTATTCGACGATAAACTGTTCGCAAGCCTATCGGACGACCTTGTTCACCTAACCATTGATCAGCTATTGATCTAGTTGTAGAGAATCGGTCTCTCAAGGCCATTAGTGTTAAGCGGCGATCTTGACGTTCATTGGTTCGTCTTTGAGCCCCAGTGCCTCTTCTCCGACGTTCAACCCCATGTTCAGACCACGCTTGATAAACACGCATTATTGTTGACTGGTGCTGTCCCAAACGGTTGCCGATTTCTCTAAACGAAAAACCTGCTTCTCGTAAACCAACAATCCGCCCTCGGTCAAAGTCACTCAACTGCCGGTAAACTTGAGGTCTCCTTCCTCTAGGCATCATTAAACACTTGAAACACTTTAAACTAAAGAACGGGATCCGAAAAAGTGGAACAAATTCAAAAAATGACTCGATAATTGCTTGTCTATCACCACCTCTAAAAAATGACACAAATGTCAAAAATCCCATGACTACTTGATGATTGGGTTTCAAATTTTAATCAAATATTTCCCTGGACTAGTCCACTATTCCTGCCAAATTTGGTCCAAAAATTCCCACCCCTTCTAGGTGGTGCAGTTTATATGTCAATGAGTATATAATCATGGATCCATCCACATTAGTAGATGTGTTTGATATACTTCACCTGTAGCTACTAGATTATAGGTTTTTTTTACAAAAAACTATTTGTTGGTACTTATATTGCTTACAAATTGTAGCATAGTTGTTACTAGATTCAGCAACATGCTTATGCCAGACAAGACACGAACGAAATAATCTCAGGATACGATCTTCGCACACGAAGCTATTATTAAACAAGAAGTGCCTTGATGTTGTAGATACCGATTTGTTCCTGACTTAGATAAAATGAAAAATAAAAATTGTAATATGTAACGTAATAAGCACACCAGAACAATTATAATTAATTATATACGGAAAAAATTCCGCTGGGTTGCGGTATTATAATATATTTATTAATCGTCTCTATTTCGTGGTACGTTTTCAACATAATCAGGACTTAACAAATTTATATATATATAGACCAATAGAAGATGTAAAGAAACCATGGTATAATTTACTCAATTGATACTATAAAGTTGGCCATCAAATACAATTAAGGAGTAACAAATTGGTTTTTGAAGTCAAAAATGCCAAATAACCATAAATTCTTCAATAAACCAATTTTGACAAAAAGCCTACTAATTACAATATCAAAAATATCAATGGCAACCGATATGAAGACAAAAAAACGAAGGTTATTCTATCATATCTTCTAAAATATCTATAATAAAAGATACGAAACAACCATAACTTAACAAATCAACTATTGATTCTCTGTTAGTAACATAACGGTGGTGAAGTTTAATGTAAAAACAGTTAGTAACCTTTTCTTTAATGTTAAAGGCTGTACTTAATATATTATTCAAAACGAATGTTATTAATAAATTAAATTCTAAGGATTGTAGTAATGTTTATATCGGTCAAACATGACAACAATTAAAAAGGCTTGTTACTCAACTTAAAAGTCATAGTTACTACAAACCATGAGCTGACGCTTTTTCCTCTCATGTCAGATTCGAAAAACATAATATTGATTGGGAAGGTGTTCGCATTTTCGAAATTGATAAAATTATAATTCTTTTAGAAATATTCTTCATAAAAGAGAATTACATACTACTAGCTGTAGGCAAGACATAGATGACCTAAGTGTCATATATATTAATCTATTGGATAATCCTACGTAGCATTTTGTATTTTTTGTTTTTCTTTATTTTTTAATTCTATGGTTGTTTCGTATCTTTCATTTTAGATATTTTATACATACGATAATTTTAATACAATAACCTTAGTTATTCTGTGTCCATGTCATTTGCCATTTTGATATTGTACGTTTTTTTACATCAAAATTGATTTATTTATTAATTTGAAAGATTTATTGTTATTTGGCATTTCGGCTTGAAAAACCAATTTATTACTCCCTATTGGATGCTCGAAATATAGACGATTAATAAAGATATTATAATATAAAATAATCGCCTTTATTAAAATCGCAACACAGCCGTATATTATTCAGTGTTCACAAGTAGAAAACGGGATATACACTGCAAATGTCTTTAATATACTAAGTGAAATCCGAACACTAGGACTTGGAATTTTTCAATTAAACCTCGCATATATAGTAACCATGTCTAAGATATAAAATGATGAGATTTTGATAGTGCTGGAACGAATGGTTCTTTTGCTATGCAAGTGGCTGCGGTCAATGTAGGAAAAACAATATCATCGCATTGCGGCCTTATTTTGTGACAGTCAGTCAATTTGCAGTCGTGGGATTCGGTCTCTTTCAATATGCCTCCAATACATCGCCGTGGTAATTACAGGCAATTGAGTGAATTTGATAGGGGAAGAATTGTGGTTTACGAGAAGCGGGAAAATCGTTTCGAGAAATTGCGGCTATACTACACCGAAATGTTAGTACTGTTATGAATTGCCGGAAGGAGTGGGCAGAAGATCTATCTTGCGACCATGCTAAATCCCATATTCCAGCAAGATAACGCCCATCCTCACGTATCTCGCGTCAGTCTAGACTTCTTTCAAGCTGCCGACGTCAATCTTTTGCCATGGCCCTCCCGTTCACCTGACCACTCACCAATTGAGCATGTTTGGGATGTGTTAGGTAGGTGACTCACCAATTTATCCAATTCTCCGCAGACGTTAGATGCTCGGAGACATGAGGTACAAGTAGCCTGGGATGAGGATGAATTTTAACATTTTTAATGTTCGTGAAATTTTGGATTTAGTGTTTTTGGGCAATTCTGATCAATTATTACTAGTAAAATTTTTCGATAAAAAATCCCTAAAGTGATTTCTTGATTTTTGCCGTTTATTTTGCCATCGCAGGTTGCTTTGCATTTAAAAAAGACAATTGGTTTTTGGCAGTAAATAGAGCAATGAGTATTCTACGTTTGGGAAAAAAATTACTAAAATTGGACTAACAATAAAAGAGATATGAGGGTGTTACACTCTTAAGTGAGACACACTGTATATATAGGAATGGACATTATGTAGGAAATTTAAACAACTTAAATTTGTGGTAACAGAACTTGTAAGGAAATAAAATTAAATAATAATTTCATGAAATATTTTAGATGCTCACTTGCAGTCGGTAAAACCTTTAACCGAACGCACCGAAAGAATGAGTCACCACAACAACATTTTGGAATGTGCGATAACGAATTATCAATGACAATTTCTCTCTACAATTACATGTAAGTTATAGGTACTTAGCACAGAACACACGGCAATATTTTAATATTGTATTTGTTGCACATATACACATATATAAAATTGAAGGCGGACATCCGTGGAGCGAAACGAAACTATCACCGACCGCGTTCAATATTCAGCTCTATTTACAGGATATTGGATAGAATGGTATATGGTACATAATTAACCTATTGCATAATTGATTGATCTTCGACATTAAGTATATAATTTTAATGTGTCTAATTTTCACTTTTCAATAAAACTTGAGATTCATAAGGAAGCGTTTACCACATAATAGGAAAACGTTCGGATTAATCATAGCAATACGTTATGAATGAACTCGCTTAAGTAACTCGTCACTAAACTAACAACTCAGATGATCGCTAACTAGGATGATTGGAGCGCACACACTAATCGCGGTCATCGGGGAAATCTACCAACTGACCATGTATTATGCAAGTGAACATAGGTATGCCGCAATACATTATTGATGTTGCAGAAACATCCATTAAATACGCTTTTTATTACCAACTACTCTGCTTAAATTACTCTTCGATTTTACATTTTCATTCAACTTCAAGAATCGTATAAACATGGACGGCAATTTCATTCAGATTAACTATAATTTTTCAAGCTCTTCTTAAATGGCAATAGGTATAAAAATTCAGTTTTAGTACAACATTTTGACATCTATAAGGATGTATCGGCTGCTGTCGTGGTTGTTGAAATAATCTTGACGTTTCGCTGATCATACTGTATCAGCTTCTTCATAATTTTTCTAAAGACTTATGTTCATATTTTTTGCTCTTAGTTAAATATCCAGTCGTTGCTTCGCTTCGTTGATCCATATTATATGCTTCTACTAAATTTATCGTTGAATGTCCTTGCTTTGATTGTTCTTTTAGTGCCAACTTCCAAAGGATTCTATCAGTGAGTAGTAGTGACAAGTATCTTTAGGTCGCTGCAGTCGCCTTTTATGCATCTTTCTTATTTTTCTTAGCCCCGGCTAGTTTCTGACATTTAACGCCGACATGGAACTGAAAACAGTGACACTGGTTATCAGGCCGATGTTTAGAAACGGGCAACGTGGATGAAATAATTGTGTCGCAGTTATAAAATGTTTGGTTAGAGGATGTAATTTGGAGGGCAAACGCTGATAAGAGCCGTTCCTATTTTTCCCACCAATTGGATTGATCACGCCAAGAACCCCCGCGGAATTTGAAATCTTATCATAATTTAAGTTTGCCGCCGAATTGATCGACTCTGAGAAATTTTGTGCTATCCAAATTGCTCCCCGATTTCGCGCAGTATCCAATTGAAGTTGTAAGTGTAACAATTGTTCGCATATCCCGTAGGTGGTTGTTGGTGTAGTATCATTCTAGATGTATATACATAATTACATATTGTGCCCATGTTTATTCTTACCCAAGTACACACAGTCACATGTGATACAATTTATACAAACTACTGATAAAATTAATGTACAGTACAGTAGTCACTAAATCTTGCAGAAGGTTTACAGTTTATTAACAAACGTATTAAAGTGAAGATTAACAAAATTTTATTAAATCGACACATTTACAATTAGTTGTTCAATTAAATATTGTTCTGGGACAGCAAATGGAAGCTAGTCATTTGTAGCGACGACCAGACGGCGTCCGCGATAAACATTTCATTAAACAATTTATATTAAATTGCAATGTAATTGTTTGATTTTTTATGCCATCACTTGGGTTTTTACAATAAACTTAAATGACTTTTAAACTTAGTGTCGTGACACATGGATCCATTTCTGCTATTATCATGTTTGCGTGTTTGGTTAGTTACAAACAATTCTGCCATTCGAATTGTATGTGAAGTGTCTAATTTTTGCGCAAAAATGTTTAATAACTAAAGTTTGTGGCGCAATTATTTGTTCAGCTTAGAAAACTAGGCATTATTGCGATATATAATTTATTGGTCAGATTAGTACTAATTAAAGTTGTAACTTTAACCTCCACTGCAACCCACAACAAACGCTTAAGTAATTGTTTCAATTAGATTACAACGAGCTGCCGGTCTATAAATAACAATGAAAAAATGTCATTATGATTTTTAGCTCGGTATATCAGCGTTACTTGAGGTGTGGAATTACATTGAAATATTTGTTAGTTTGCAGAGTACTAGGACAAATATTCTATCTCGTTTACAAAAGGGGTAGCATCTATAGCGAATATATTACACATGAGTGTAGCTAACCTTTAACTTTGTTAAGATTTAATTTGATTAATATTTAACAGCAGCTATCTGGCCAGCCAGTTATCCAAATCACACTTTACAAACTTCATTATTTTAATTATTCTGCCCGTGCGCACCTCAAAAACATCCAACTAACTTCATATGGTGCTCACTTTATTTGTCATGAAAATTTTTAACTTTGTGTTTTGGATTCCGTATCAGCACTTTCCTAGATAGTCTTTTTCAACCTTCCGACAATTTATTTCATCCCTTCCTTTCCTTAGGCTAAGGCAGTGGTATTCAATTAACTTGGGGTCGGAACGTGGATGAAAAAATTGCAGATAAATTTAATTGAATACAAATACATCGTTGACAAACTCTTAGTTCCTAAAATGTGAAATTAAATTACATTCTATTCTATTTTATTCTTCTATTCTATTCTAAGTACGACGACTTCAAAGAAATAGTGGTTTAAGTTACAAATTAAAAAAAACAGACACTGAAGGAAAAATTACGAGAAGAGCGCTTGAGCGATAATGTGGAAAGCGAACTTATAATCGGAAATCAAAAAATTTATTGTTTAGTCTTCAGTTGGATGAATCCACCAATTGTCAAAACGATCCATAACTAATTTGTTTTGCAAAATGTGAATACAAAAATAAAGTCGTTGAAAACTTTTTTCAACGAACTACAAAGGAAAACGACAGAAGAAATGCCAAAATGATAAATTCAAGGAAAACAATTGTGTGGGGGTGTGCAGTGATGGAGCTCGTACCATGGCTGGAAAACTGAGCGGATTTCTATCTCCGATATCAAACAAGTCTTACCCAATGTAACGTGGGTTCATTGTATGATAGAGTATGTTAGAGAAGCGCTGGTATCGAAAAACATGTCACCTAACTTAATGTCTGTCTTAGATACTGGTGTTCAAATAAGGAATATTATAAATCCGGGTCCTCTGAACTCAAGGATTTTTTCGCATATATAAAGAGAAATGGGCAGTGGATATCAACAGCTTCTTTTCCATATGGTCCTAACGCGACTATTTGAAGTTTGAGATGAAGTTTTTTTGTTTTCAAATGACAAAGGTAAAGATAAAAATGTATAAACTTTTTAACTGATGAAGAATGGGTATGTGAACAATAAAATATATTTTGGAGCTATGGTACAATCAAAGCCTTTACAAATAAAATATGTTTATGTACTCATACTGTAAGGAGATTAATTTTGTAGCATTTCCTAATTTATTAAGTTTTGTTATAGAAAACAAACTGAAAGTTATTCAATCGGTTATTAAAGATACAACAACTCACAGATCTTAAATATCAATTTAGTACTTATTTTCTGTGAGATATTTCTCAATGGATACGGAGTCCCAGTGTGTATTACCAAAATTTTGAAAATTAAAATTTGTTTTCAGAGAGCTTGAATAATTTTTGGCTTAAAGTTCCAAATGAATATCCAGAATTTTCTGAAACAGCTCTAAAGGTATTATTACTATTTGCTTCATCTTATATGTGCGAGGTGGGATTTTCCAAATTTCCTAAAATGTAAATACCGAAATAAATTAGCAACAGAGCCACTTGAGCAAATTGAGCAAAATAGAGCCAGAAATATCACAACTTGTAAACAGGAAAGAGGCTCATAGGTATCATTAAAATTTTTCTTTTGCGGTTTTTGTAAACTGGTTCCTATTTAATTATAATAGTTATAAATTATTAATGTCAGCCGATTTTTAACCTAATGTTTGGAAGCTACAGAGTTGTACTTAATAATAAATTAACATATTCCCGTTTTTTTTATATTAGATTAGTCCTAGTGAGCAATTAATTAATAATCAATAATGATTATGACTATTTTGGGTCGGTATGTTACCTCGATTTTGTTACCAAAATGTTTGAATACTCCTGGCTAAGGTCAGGGTTAGAATCATAACGTCATTTGATCCATCATCATAATATGGGACGGGTATTTGTGTGGCAAACATCTGATCGTTTGTTCTATTTTCACTATTTAAAATCATCAAACATGGAATAAAATAATTAATAATGTTATTAAACTTTTTAAAATGTCCAAAAATCACAACTTAATTAATTTGGTAAATCATAAATCACCTGATTAGGACACCGTGCAATTTTTTTGACCAATGTAATGTTACCTTGTGTCATAATTCTAGGAAACGCAACTAATATGAATGTGAAACACCAAAAAATTTAGGATAGGAGATTCAGAAATTGAGAATGACTTCAGAAAGGCACCAAGCTGTTCGTATACTGACAGATTATTATTCCAGGCATAGATGTGGATATTTAAATTACTTGAACCGCTTTATGTGAGCACATATTTTGAGAACAGATTATTGTTCATCGATCATCGATGATCGATTTCAGCATTTTTGACTTTCCAACTAATATCACTGATTCATCGCCAATATTCACTTGTACTGATCTTAATGTAGAGCAATGACAACAATCAGTAATAATGTTCATAGCTTTTTAATAGTTCTACGTAAAATTAGTTCTATAATTCATTACATTTATTCAATTATATAATGAATATATAACTGAATGAATTTTAAATAAATATATTTTAGTACAATCAAAATTTAATATTATATAGAACAAGTTAAACCTTACCATGAACTACAACTAGCTCATACACACAATAAAAATAAATACGAATATTACATACGAAAATTCATATTTTGAAGTACAATTAATCATTGACCTTTTCCCAAAGTCCGAATTATTTTTTGCATCGATAAAGTATTCATATATACCAGTTGTGAAACTCTTAATCCATTCATTAAAGTATTCAATTCTTCTGAATCCGTAAATAATGTTCTTCTGTGAACACTCGCCATCAAAGGTAGTATAGATTCCCATTATTATCCAATTGTCAGCATAGCTACAAGCTAAAATGCTACCTAAATCTAAATCGCAAATTTCTTTAGCCGTGGTGGACACACATATCACTGGACCCGAATTAGGATTTATATCATCGCAAAAGCTTCTAGCGACGTGTTCAACTGAAATTTTCGTGAGTACATCAACGTACAACATTGGTTTACTGTATAATGTATTTACTTTCCAACCCAACACAATACAATTATCTAGCTTAGAATCCATGGTACCGAAAAATCGATCACCAAATGAAATAAGTGCAGGTTGTATGTTCACCGAATAATTAAGGAAACCATCAATAAGTTCTACCAAAGCTATATCATAACGCTTAGGATATACTTTGTACAAATCGTGTTTGATCCACCTGACCATGCGTAAATCGTTCTCGTTGAGATCAACTTCGTCAACTGCATGAGATATTATAGTCAGTGGGCCCCTATAAAAATTCTTTTGGGTACAGCTTGCATGTGACAAAATAAAAACATGATTTAGTATTGCACCTCCACATAGTATTTCCGTAAATTGCGTTGCGCCATCTGCAGGAATTCTCAAACGTACCATAGATTCGTAAGGTGGTAAAAGTTGTTCGTTTTGAATATCATTTGCGACAACTAGCAGCATTAATGCTTTAATGATGACGTACATTGCAATAAACGTCAAAGTTTTGTATTTCTGCGTAGACTTGTATCCATGTGAACCATATATGGGAGTGGATATTCGTATACATCGTTGGACGGACGAGAAAAATGTGATCCAACAAGTGGGGCCATTATTGATCACAAGGTACATTAGTATAAAGCATTATGAAACGTCAGTCGTGTTTATAAATTTATCGTATTAGTATTTATTAATTATTATTAGTATTATTATATTATATTATATAATAATTGCTAACGATGTTTCATGTGATAAATATAAAAAATAACAATTTTTCATTCTGGAAAATATGAATGCAAAGCAATAACGCAGTAATCGATTTTATTTTACGCGAAAAATTAACAGTTTTAATTTTCCGTGTCCGTAATTAATTTACCAATAAATTGACAGTTTGAAACAGTCACAATGAAAATTCACAAGGTTCGTAATTACATTTATTTATTTTTAACAATAAATTAAGCGTAAAATTAACAAAATATTTCGCAAAACCGGAAATAAAATTTCAGGTCGACTGAAAACACTGCAATACAACTGGAACGAATCGCGGAAGTCTATTCATTGCAGAAACTAACCTAGAAACTTTTCAGTTGATTGTGCACACTTTTCAGTGATACGCTTATTCATTTAGGCATTCAGCGGAGATACACGCAAATAATTTCTAACGTACAATTCCGACTCGTTTATCGCAGTGCACGATGAATTTATAAATACAAGGGAGCACAATGTGTCATTGAAGTCATTTAACGTGGCAATGACACTTGATGGAAACGTTCACGATTGCTAGGTGAGTGCGTAATAGTCATCTCTCATGAAATACAAAAGGAAATAATTCTCTTTTGTAATCTTGTTCGTGTATGTACGACAGTTAAATTATGGAGGAAAACCAATTCTCATTTTCCTTAAGCAAGATTAAAAAGTATGCTTGCTTTCAATTTACGTTAACAGATTAAGTTTTTTTTAACTTTTCATGATATAATACGATTTAAATAATAAGGGAATCCCAACAGTAACCAATCATTCACATAAAACTTAATCTTAAAATCAATACAGGATAAAGAAATAAAGTAACGTTGATAAAACCGTAAATCAACTGTTTCACATAAATTGAAGTCTGTTGGGGTTCATATAAATAAACCCACACTGCACATCATATTTCATACCCAACAATTTATGGTGCACATAATATGACAAATGCACATTGTTAAATGGATTGACATGCATGCATACTCTTAATCATGACTTCTCCTTGTGCACATTCGATAATTTCAAAGCTGAACTGTTTCTTTCCAATCTTTTAGTGAAGGATGCAAGTCGAGCTAATCTTGGCTATGCACCAAAACTCATAGCGTTATAACCAAAGCCGAGTGCACTTTGGTAATTCGTCAGATTCATTAGACCGCCATCCATTGAATTTTTGATTTCCAGTGCTCAAAATGAAGTGCACATTACCAATATAAGCATATATGTCTACGAGTGTGTACTACAATGAATTGTTAGTTAAATACCATTTTTGTCAATGTAAAAATAGAAAACACGCAGATTCATTTGGACATCATAGACTCGCACAATAGGATTTATTTTGTGCTACCGAATCGATACGATATCAAGACTTGTATTATGTACGAGGGAATGAAATGTGAATCTCGTCTCTTCGTGTAATGGCTGCAGTCGGCCGTGAAGCCATGTTAAA
This sequence comes from Geotrupes spiniger, assembly GCA_959613385.1. NCBI lineage: Eukaryota > Metazoa > Arthropoda > Insecta > Coleoptera > Geotrupidae > Geotrupes > Geotrupes spiniger. Next base: position 32,614,938 of record OY390732.1, read on the forward strand.
CAGATAAAGCGGCCAAATTGAAAATGTCATGTGGGTATTTACTCGTGATCCTCAAAGAGAGAGAGTGAAATAATGACCAAATTTTACATCTGTGCCGGTTACTATTCCGTCTGCATTGTATAAATATTTAATCTTTATTGTATGCATAACGTACCGGTCTGAGAACATTACTAGTAACTTGGTTCGTGATATTGTCGGGCAAAATTTGTTTACTCGCGTGTTTGTTATTTGCTTTTGCGCCCGACGAAAAATAATTGACTTTTAATTAAGTGTAATTCATAACGAGTTTTTTCGTTAGTATAGCGCGCCTTGTTAAAAGCAATTTCGTCACAATCACAGAACTTGTTTTGATACCTTAATGTATTCCAGAAGTTGTCAATACTTCACTGTTGAATTGATTCCACCTGCGGCAATAATTTCTTCATACATAGCAGACTTAAAAATAATTTATACGTTTTTGAAACATAGACGAGGTCGCATGATCTTCGTTCAAAAGTCCTTCGTACTATCTCAGACGAATACAAAATCGCAAAGGAATAGCCAGTAAGGTTCCAGCTCACCGGGAGGATGGTGCTTTCCAATATCAGAAATAATGCAAACAAACAATAGATTACTTGCGTACTGTGATATGCACCATGAGATTGCATACCCATTGATTGCATGCCAACATTATTTGGAACGTATGCATTGTCATCGATTATTTGTATTGACAAGACTTCAATGTAAAGACTACAATACGTATGCATTAAGAAACGTATAATAGCTGTAGTTCAATATCTTAAACCTCATTTCAACATAAGCAAAGAAATAATCGGTACTATATTCACAATGACACATGTGGTTATGGCAGCACGACAGGTGCAATTAGTCAGTAATGACTGAAAAGTGCAATTTTTATTTCATATCGTCCGTATGATGAGTAGATGCGCTGGGTTTCTTATGAATTAGGGTAAAACGTATAATTAAATTGCACTTAATATAGCAATAAAGATACTACGGTAGTTTCCCTGACCTTATTTCCGTTACCTGTGTACGTTTGCTCCTATTTTTTAGATTTCAGGTCAATCAATGTGGTTAAGGAAAAGTCACAATTAATTTCGTAACCTGTATAGGGTAGCTCCTTGTGTTATTTTTCATACTTGAAATCTGAAATATACCACAAGAAACCTACACAGGTACCATCGCAACCATCTCGGCCCACTCACCAGCAACACTCTCACGCTTCAGTAACTATGGGTCCAGGTAGAAATCAGTTAAACGCAACGCATTTTGATACTTTCTTTTAGTGTTTCAGAATTTTATTAAAATAGTATTGTCTTTATTTGTAATTAATTTTCATTGTCATTGCTAAATCTTGAAATATTGAGAGGTGACATCAAAGGGTGTTTTAGTAGTATTTTGTATTAATGGAACTGCTATCATGTTATCAATATTCATTGATTAACGTAGACGTTATTTAAAACTACCACTTAGGTCGCAGCTTACTGCACAAGTCAATATAATCAATGGACATATCCACTTTATTAACACATTTGAATTTTTCATCGCTTTGCAGTGATAAAAAATATATCATGCAATTACATCATTGCTATTAGGAAATATATTTCTCACTGAAAAAAAGGAAGTTGCATAGAACTGAATAAGAGAGATTTAATTAATTACATATTCAGTATTTTGACTTTGACAGTAGATTAAAATCTGTTAAGTAACATGGGCAGATTTTATTTAAACCTATTACAGGTAGAACAAATACATATAGAATATAATAAACTCCGATCTAATATAACTTTACAAATACTTTGTCGTTAACTGAATTTCTATAGATTGCTGACAAATCTCTACCCTTTTACGGAGTCGCAACATACGAAGAAGGAGCAATTAAAACATTAGTTCAATGAATGGTTAAGGAAGATGAAGCAAAGAAAGCTGACTCTAGGAAGCAGTGGAAAATGAGCTTCTAAAAACGCCAAGGTACGATGTCAAGATAATTGTGGGAGATTATAACGCAAAAATCGGGCAAGAAATATATGTACAAACTATATGAAAGTAATGAAAATGGAAAACGCTTGATTAGTTTGCAATGGAAAAGAAGTACATAATTTCAGCAACAGATTCACAAGGGAACGTGTGCAGCACCAGATGGTATAATCACAAATCAGAGAGATCATATATTTATAGAAGAGAAGGAAAAAGTAAACTACGAAGATAAAATAAAGAATATGGAAGAAAAATGTAAGAGTAAGAAAATAAGAAATTTTTATCGAGAAGTGAGACAATCAAAAGAATGTTTCCAGAGCAAAGATGAAAAAGATAAATTAATAGGGGGGGGGGGGGCAGGTAATAATTGCGGTGAGCTTCTAAACAAGATATCCGAGGAAGCTGAGCAAATAGAAGAACTAGGGAATGAGATTGAGGGTGTGGAAATACATTCACCAACAGAGAAGGAACTTAGTTAAGTCTTAAAAATCATAAGAGTACAGGATAAAACAACATAGACGCAGAACTAATCATATATGCAGGAGATAATCTGCAGAAAAGGGATATACGACTTGACCAGTAGGGATATGGAACAAAAATGAAATGCCAAAAAGGGGGGCAATTATAGTTCCTTTGTGTGATGTAGTATATAAAATATTAACTTACAGTTTACAATTTTATTTAAGGGGGACTTACACCTTGTCGATTTCAAAAAATTGATTTTTTTATTTTTATATTCTTCTAATCTAAAGGGTCTCGGAAATGAGCCTGTCAAAGGGTTTTTCAGACTACTCGCTAGTTCGAGAGCTATAGCTCGTCTAACATGACTGCGCGTGGCTGGTTCGCGCGCCCTTAAAGGTTTCCTAGCTCTATTTTTAATTGCACACGTTGCTGAGGAAGTTTTTTTTAGCTTATCCGATGTTCTTTTGTCAACGTATTTGTCAAAAATTGTTTTGAAGGATTTTCCCAGTCCCTCAGTTTTAAACTGTTCTATACGTTGCGAACATCTCGACTTCAAACGCGTTTTCCCAAAAGTTACATTTTTAAAACTGGTGTACACGATTACGGGCGAACAACTGAACGTATCTCAATGATTTTTTTTTATATCATAGGAAACACTTACAAAGGTACCGGTCGTTCATTTTTGGTAAATTTAGTTTTGCTGATTTTTGACAGCTTCGAATGGGACAGAAAATAAAGTAAAAATATGACTTTTTTGGAAAATTGTTCACCATTTCGCGAAAAATCGTAATTTTGAAAAAGTGAACGATCGTGTCCTTGCTGACATAACAACGATCAAAACCATTGTTGATTTTTTTATTTCCGATAACTGGGGTGGACCCACTCCTATACACCGTTTGACCCTTCACTTTCGATAGAGGCGCTGTCAAAGCTATCTCCAGGTTTTGGGAGTCAACATTGACATGTACAAAAAATCATGTGTGATATTCAATTGATGTATAATAACATGAAAAAAGTTTCATATCGAAATCTGCTCTAGTTCTTTTACGATAAATTCTTGAAAATTGGCTCAAAAAATTATCCTACAAGGTGTAAGTCGCACTTATCATCTTAACATCGCATTGGACTGGATCCAACCCAGAGATAAGGGATGGCAAACTGCATAGAAAACGTGGATAATATCTCAAACGGAGAAACGCTTGAGAAAAATTGTAAGAGTCTTGAAGAAAAACAGTAAAAGTAATAGGCCTAGAAATAAATGAACAAAAACCAAGTATATGGTTATGAGATGCATGATAGATGGTGAAAGTTCTTGCAATAGAAATGGAAAATGGAAAGGAATATAGGTTTGAACGAGTGTATAGTTTTACTTACCTGGGAGTCCTTACAATAAAAGAAATCCGCAACAGCAATGAACAAAGGGAAGCAAGGCAATAGCAGCAATAAACAAATTGTTAAATTCGAACAATTTATCAACGAATACAAAAGAAGTATTTATGCATATGTCACTGTAGGTCATCAGACCTACACAGACACTGTAGGTCATCAGAGCTACAGTGACATATGCATGTGAAAGATGAACACTAAACAAATGGGAACAACAGAAGTTAGAACAGCGGGAACGGAAGATACTTAGATGATTTTACGGTGGACAAAAACGGGGAAGTATGAGCGAGAAGGAAAAATGTCGAAATAAATAGCTTTATGGCGAAGCTAATCTAGTGATAATTGTGAAAGAGCAACAGTAGCGTTGGTTAGGCCATGTCGAGCGACTGCCACAGAGTGACTAAAATCGTGTTAAGAGGTGCAATGCTAGGACCATGATGGAGAGGAGTGTGATTGGCTGCAATGTAAGAATACACATGTCCTAGGCCTTTAAGGCGTGTAGTGCTTAAATATATCAGAACTGAATAAGTTTACAGCAATGGTATTCAATGAACCCGTGAGGGCTGGATTAACTGTTAAATTACTTTTTCTTTTTGACGTAGTGCCCCAAATTTCATGCAAAACTAGAATCTCGGAAATTCCAGGTTCGTTTTAGTGTTCGCTAAAAGGTGCATACACAATTAGTCTCCTACCCATACTTTCTTTTCTAACATATTCACACAATATTTATATTCTATGTATTTTTCGTCACGTTTGTCATTTTTGAAATCGTACAAGTCTGCAATGAACGAAATTTTTAAGGTCTTTTTTTGCAAATTATTCACTTACGAAAATTTCGGGGCGTTTCAATAGTTCTAGTTTACAATAGTTATTTTATTTTCACTGTAAAATGTTGACCAGAACTTAGAGCCGTATTTACAAATAATTCACCGATTCATCACTTATATTGTGTTTTATGATTTTTTCGTTTCATCAATTCTTATCTGAAATTACTGTATACAATGGACCCAATTTCTGTTTGTCTCTGAATTATATATATTATATATTATTCATACATAACATCATATTTTTATTGGAATAAAAAATAATTCAACAATAGGATTAAATATCAATTACTCAATCATAATTCAAATTCATTTATTTATTTGCCTTTTAAATTTGCGCATTTGTGTTTGGGTTAATCTTTTGCATGCACTACATAAAATATAATAGCGTTATTACGCAAAAATAACTGGCGGATAAATAATGCAATTGAAGATTAAAATGCATTTAGCTATTAATATTATCTGTTAATTAGCTGATGATCAAAATACATACTGCGGCAATTAATTAACGGAAAACACTTTGATAATGTGGAGGGTATGGGATTTAGGGATTTTCTCATAGTTTCATTTGAAATGGCCAAACTTCAATTTGTTTTATTTTTCCACTAATAATGCAACAAAATTAATCAGTGTTAAGTTCCAACATTCCAAATGTATAATGCGCTTACTGAAGGTTGCGACAGTGGAGTTTTAATTGCTCGCATTTCGACATTTCGATGTATCTATGGCAATTGCGAGCCTTCCCGCAAAAGAAAGCTGTGTAATTTAGGAGGCTAGCATAAATCTATATCCGGTTCCGTAAGGGATATTTTATTTATTGAATGCAATTTGTTTGAGAGGTAAGAACTTCAGCGATAGCTGCTAACATGTGTGATTGTGTGAATTAATACGATAGTTTCTAGGTGAGATAGGTGAAGAGTTTAAATTATGTATAAGAAACCTGTGATAAGTAGTATCAATAAAAAAATATAAAAATTAACCATCTGAACGCTTATACATCATAAATATATACTTGCGGCTGGCGCGCGACTGCTTGTTATACTTTTTGGGCAAATACCTATCTATACGTTACATCGTTCCTATCATGTATGTGTATGTATAAGAACATATATGTGTTGCAGGCTAGGGAAACATAAAAAAATGTCTATATTGGAATCTTCCGAGAGCTCCTTGGTTAATTGACAATATTAATCTCTTGCAATCAGTTAGAGCCAACGCTCTCGCACAAAAAAGAAAATGGGAAATTGGATCTATTATAAGTTCCTACGTAATTGCATAAGATCTGCTGTGAAAATGTCAAGGAAACATCTTTAGAAGATCGCTTTCGTCGCAATTATCTTTGCAGAAAAAATTAAAATGTTTAAATATACCTATGCAGTAAAATCGATATCAATTGATCAACATATCGTATAATTGTGTATTGCAATAAAACTATAAAGCAGAGAATTAGTACCAAGTTAGTCATGCATGGAGAATTTCCCATGTAATTCCTATTTCGAACAAAATTGTATTTGACTCGTTAAATATAAATACTTAATATATTTTTGTATGCTGGACGGACATGTTATGAAATGTTTTTGTAACAAATAAATTGTATGAGGATAATTGTTTGGGTTGTAATTAGCTGCAACGCAAAGTTATAATAATATAGAAAACGTCGATTCATTCCATTTGATCAAAAAACAATTTCTTTCGCGACAGAATTACTGACATGGATCATTTCGGGGAAATTAATAAATGGGTAATTATACAAAAGTATCTTTTACACATTTATTAATTATGAATATATATCCTTGCAATGAGTTGTTGTATTATAAATATATTCTTTAAAAAATGATTGTTTTTGCAAATTATTAATTGGTTCTAATTTATTAGATCACGAACTGTTTAAATTGTCACAAACATTTGATACGTAACAACAGTTTAAAATGATTGAGCCAGTTGTGTTGCACAACACAAAATCGTACACTTTACCGCCGTGCACTAACAACTATTTCTGCTACTAAAGCAACAACGATAAAAACAAATTTTCGAGTCGCATTATTTCAATATTTTGTGAATTATTGTACATCACTGTACAACCAGCGTCGTGTGCATATCGATGCGACCTCTGCAAGAGAGAATATTCAATATTTGATAAACGCAACGGTAGTAGAGTGGATCGGGGGTGCATATGTACGTTCGCGTTTATTGTTTCATGAGCCCGAAACACACATTGAATAGTAACTGATTAGTTTCCGGTAGCCTTGTTCCACAATGGAACAATCATTTTATAATAGTTCAATAATCGGAAGTACCTGGTTCGGACATGGGAATTTGAATTTGCATTCACGGCGTGACAATAAAGGTAACGAAGAAAGTAAAAAATGACATTTTAAAAATAGCATTAACGATAACTAATATAAATGAATTTACAGACAATCGATAATGATATTACAATTATCCTATAGAGGTGCATATCGTATTAATAAAATTAAAAATACATATTAAATAAAAGAAAAATCACTGGAATTCTAATGTGCGATATGATGGGGTCGGGGAAAAAAATGTTTTTTTTTTAAGTGCATTGGGAGCAATAAACACAAAACTAACGCTGTTTAATTAACGTCTTACATATGGATATTCATAATTTCATGCAGCACATTTTCTAGCTGCATACACACATATTACATCGCAATAAGATTTTTTTAAATTTAATATGCCATCCAGATATTCTCTGAATCGATATAACCTGCGGCTCTTGATTTGAGGAAACCGAATAAAGTTCTTTTCGTTTTGTTTGATTTGCGTTTTAAATATTTATTAAGTACGCGCGTCCATTCCACGCTTTAGTTCAAGTTGAAATTGAAAAAGCGAAAAATACAAATTGATGATGCCGTTCCGATATATATTGCAAACAGTATTCAAGTTGAAATATTTAAAATAACTTATGAAACATAAACGAAATGTTCCGAAGAAAATTTTGAATGTTTTTATTTAATTATGAAAAAAGTACCTATATACTATATATTATCATTAGTTATTTTAATACATTGAAAGCTTAACATATATAAAATCGAAGTAATATAGTAACTAGAATTTGGAAAAACGTCAATACACATTGATTCTAGATTTTTGGCAATAAAATATACTATTTAAGAATTAGTGTCAAGCAGCGATAGATATGCATTGTATTTGGGTAATTTTATCGTCATAGATTATTTCTCATACGAACCGAGATGTGCGTCAGATTTAATTCCATCAGAGGACACCATCGACTGGAAATACAGAAATGTATCGGTGCCATTGAAAGGCAATTGTTTCATACATGATAGTTAATATTTCTCAATGAAAACTCATGTAGACGATGGTGATAATTGTCACCATTACCGAGAATGCCTACAAAGCTTATGAGTTTGATTCCTATAAATACCTGTCTCTTATAGTAAAGTAAAATTATCCTTTAAGTCGAGATGCAAATTTCAGAAGATGACCAACAGAGTTTGAAGAAAGAAATCACCCAAAGAACTTCAACAATAGCAATACTCTAACACCATCAATGATGAATGGTGTCGATGCCAGCAAGGACAGTTATATAAATTGACGTTCGTGTCAGATTAATCAAAAATTTCTAACAATAAGTGGACTAATTACACAGTTGATCAGGAATATGAAATTAGTTTCTTCAGGCCGTTGTATCCAACTCAAAACTATTATAAATTTATCTTGACATAAAAATAGCGTAAAATATTGGAAAATAATATAAACCAAGATATGCACCAAAACAATTTTAAATTAAAATCTGAAGTTTCTCTGAAAACAAAAACTAATTATTTTTTTACATGAAAATGATAGAGCTTTTTTTTGGACTGTCTTGTGCACATGATATCTTTTGTTTGAAAGTAACGAAAAATAAAGCGGTAGTGTTATACTTTGTTACTTAATTTGGCGATTCAATGTACATTGCCCATCCTCTTTTCTTATTTCGAAGGACATATGTGTGGCTAACAATTAAGAACTTGCACACATAGTAGGTAAGAAACCAATACGTAAGTCATATAGGATATGATGAAATAAATGGTGTTGTTTAGGCAGGCTAAGTAATTGTAGTAGGAATATTAAGTTTTTCATTAAGTTATAATGATGTATTTTAAGATAGAGTTGAGTAATTATAAGTTTCCTTTAGAACTGTAATTGTATCCTTGGTGGAAGAGCGTTGTAATTACTTATTTCTTTTCGTACGACGATTAGATGAACCTTTCAATTAAGCTTTATACTCCAATAATATCCTGCAAACACGTTTCCCTTTACATCTATTTACCATTTCAAGCATTTCCTGCTGAAACCATTCCCCATGCTGGTCAGATTTGGAGGGAAAAATCAAGCTGGAACATATGAATTTTTAAAGACATCAGGACTTTTACACCAGCTAAAGCAGGTGTAAACAATTTCCTTATAACGGTTTGTGATTACCAAAAAAGAAATGTTTCATAGCCTTAAAACACTGCCATACTTTTCTTCCTTTATCGTTTAATTTGCTTACTTAAAATACCAATGAGACGATGAAATATTTATAAATTTTGAGTTTACCTTCTTTAATCTTTGTATCACTGTTCCAATGGAATTTAGTGTTCAACTACAGAAAATTGTATAAAAGGTGTTCTCTATCGCGGCTATTCCATTAACTAATAAAGCAGTTACACCACACTGTTATTTTTATTTCATCTGAAATCGATTGTTTTCTTTCAGCTACAGTGAATATGCGATGGGAATCGTTGGAAGACTTTTTGCCTTTATCATTCAATACAACTTTTAGACTAACTTTAGAAGAGTCTATGAAGTTCTTCACTAATCCAGCAATATCGTTACAGTATACTTTACTATCAGCTGCTTATTGGCGTGGTGCTGTAACTAAGTCACTGAAATAAAACAAAGTGTGGTCACGAAGCATAGTTGCAGCAATTTTGGGTTTTGTTTTGCTCAGACTCAATATTCTGGCGAAGTGATCGAATGTTTCATTGTTTAATTATTGTATCCCCAGTTTCTGATAGCTCGTGGCTGGTTGAAATGAAATCATAAATATTTGGAGGTGGAATATTTTATTGTTTGTCAACTTGTTTCACTGTCTGATTTAGTCCAAATTTGTCTAAATGAATGGAAGAGCAAGTGCGCAATTTTTTCAATCAAGGCCCAGACGATACTTTTTATTTTTGAAGGTTTGTGACAGTGTCACAAAATATTGTCACAAAATGTCGACAGTAATATTTCGAGTTTCAGGTTGCTATTTGTGGAATATTTCGGGCTTACAGTGGGCATGAAATCTGCGAGTTCAGCATGTCGTATATTAAAAAGAAGGGTATGTTTTAATAAATAATATTCGACCTTGTAATTCTGAAAAAAGTCGAAAATTTGCCGTATCATATCTTTAGTAGATTTTTAAGAAATATATTCCATTTCGACCAGATCAGATGCTTATGGTTAGGGTATTCATAAAAGATATCAAAAGTATATGTATCAAGCAAGTGGGAGTGAAGACTTTTGGCAGATGCCAGTTTCTTGTGGTAAAATATCTGAACTTACCAGACGCTGAGAAACTGACCGGTCACACGTTACAGCGGAAGTCTGCGACAATCATGACATATAATGAAATGAGCGTGGACGAGCTTAAGAAGCAAGTTGGATGGAAATGTTCAACGGTAGCTACTGTTTACACTGAAGAGCCCATGGAGAACAAATTAAATGTTTCGAGATGCATTGTTGGGTTAGGTTGGGTTAGGTTGGGTTGGGTTGGGTTGGTTAATGGAAGCAATAACACTAATTACATATTTGTGATCAGCGAAAATATAATGTTGACAAACCCGACGATTTCTTTTCTATCGTAGTGTATTATTAAAGCAATACCAAACATTTATTAACGTTAAGTAGCATCGAACCACATTAGCACAAGTCACACAAACTTGGCGGAAATTCTAAATATTTTTTTGAATATATTAGAAACGAAAACAATAAAACGGGCGCACCATTGTCGATGATGGCCTCCGGGAAACTAAAAGCCCTTCTTCATCGGCCCCTAAACATTTCCTCGTGTCATAATCTCCTAATTATACCCCTAATACATAAAATACTATTAATGACTTTTCATTATGTTTATTTAAAATTTTGAATTATTGCGTTCTCTGTTTGACGAGACATGACGCAGAGTATCGAATATAAAAAAAAATCACATTAGATTTGCCGGATACATAAATATTAGTCTAGAAAAATGTAGAATTTATAAGCAAACAACGAAACTAAGAAATTCTAAACTTTAATAGTTGAAAAACTACGGGAGAAAATTTTAAAGTTATAGTTACTATACACGACAGGAGGTGGGCTCGTAACCCGATATAAAACCAGGCATACGTTAAATTGGGGAAAAGCTAAGAGAAGAATGAACACTTTACAATAATTTACAATAAGTGTCCTGAAATACTAACCACCGCGAAGAGAAGAAGTAACAATGTTATTTAAATAATTTATTTATCAACCTTATGTGACGGTGAAGATAAAAGCAAACAATTCTATTTAAATAATTATCTTATCGCCCGTATATGTCGACGAAGATAGAAATAAATAATTACGTTATCAACAGTATGCGACGACGATGATACAAGAACCAATTTAATTAAACAAAATAAATTTTATGCGAAAAGGAAGTCATCCGGGCCACAACATGCTCAAAGTGAGAATCCAACTTGTTAGTACATTTTTAATTATAGATGATTTCGATTTTGATTTACAATACATTCAGAATAATAACAATGTGTCCGTTTCATTTTGTACATCGATAAAATTCAGTTTTGAAAAAAAAATGTTCCTATGTGTTGACAATTTACCATTTCTATCCTTGAAATCTTCGAATTTAAGAAAATCATACGTTCATAAAAAAAAATCAATTATTTATGTAAACATAGCAGTTTATTTGGGGCTATACTATCACATCTTCCAGTTAAAACAGAAGATCCAATTGCACTCACTTAAATTGCTTTTAATAGCTAAAGTCGGAGTTATAATATTTGTTATAAAGAAGTGAGCAATATAACACGTATACAAGTTGGAAAAAATGAAACTGAATAACTAAATTTAATCAATTACTTTATTTCCCCTAGCTGTTGAAATTAACATTTCTCAGGTATTTAATACCGAGAGTTAAAGCTGCTGATACCTATTTTTGGTAGCCCTATCATTCAAGCAAGCAGTTTACTTCAAGAGGATGTTCCTAATACATAATTAATTAAACACAGGGTTATGTTTCACGACAATGTATTTAGGCTCAAAACTCGATTAAACTAACTATGAGTTAGCAAAAAATTTAGGACAATTTACACGTTTTGTTGTAAAATAATTTAAACAATTCGCACGCATTTTTCAACCGAAGCGATTTATTAGATTTGTAGAATTTTTGTACATGTATTTATGATCTTAAAAATCGCACAGGATAAACGGAATGCATAAAAATTTATCTGAATTTCATTTCGTATTTTACGCCGCCGGCGTATAAATTAAACAACATTAACATTTATGTTGGAACATGAATTGTAAATTAACGCATTTCTGAATAATTATCACAAATTAATGTACGTATAAATATATCGACTACGCGCGTCTGGCGTCAGTTGAAACTGAGCACAGAGGACGAGATTATGCACAAACAAGAACATAAGTACATGTATATGTATTGCCTAATAACAGGCATCTGAGTTGCCGTGCCCCTGAATATACATGTAAAGATAGTGTAATAAGGGCAACCCTCGCCGTGATTTAAACTAAGTCCTCGAATATGTCATCAAAGGAACTGGATTACTAGCGCAGGAAGTTGTTGCTGGTATGATATTAAATATATACCAAGCACAAACATCTGAATCAAGATATTCTTTAAACAAGATCACTAAAGAATTTGTAATATGTGAGATGCGACAGATGTAAACGGATAAATATATCATTTTTAACAACCATTTATTGAATATCCACATTTAAAGTGAACATGTAATGAAAATATATAGGGCGAAAAAAATTGAAATATTTTAATGTAAATTTAATATTTTGTAGAACATGATTTGCTTGAAAAACTTCATCTCGTTGTAATACATTAATTGTTGCTAAACAATAAATATGCTTTCTTTTTACTTTCGTCATATTTTCTGATGTCCTTGTGTGCTCCGGGTTGTAGTTTCCCTGTTGGTGCTTCCTTTCGTGTCAAAATTTCTATATTGCTTTGTTGACTTTTGACTTTTTTTAATTGTTATATAGCTGCCTTATTGTATCTAATCTATCTAATCGACTTGCATAGACTCTTTTCTTTGCTATTCTCTTGGGCTTCGTGCAAAGTGCGTCTCAAAACCAGTATTACTTATGTATTGCCTCATTTCCATTGCACTGTTTCGTACAAACAGCAATAAATCCTAGTTGTACGACTGCGTTTGTTATTTCCATGAAGATCTGGTTTAGTGCGGGTAGGTTTGTTTTATCCTTTTTTCATTACAAATGTCTTGATGCGTGGATTGCTATTTCAGTTTTCATTTTCTGTGCTATAGATGCTTATGATTATTGATAGTTTTCTAGGGACTTTTATTTCTCTGTATATGAAAATGAGCATCTAAACCTACCCACTTTTCTCATTTTCCCATTGCATTGTTTCTTAGGTTGGAAATATGTTAGAATTTGCTAGCTTATTGTTTATAAATAACTGTTTGGATGGGGTGCCCCGAAAATTCATTATGGAATGTTCATCGTGAGGTAAAATGTATCGTGGGAAAATTCGATGGGGAGAGTGACAATTGTTATTGCAATAGGTTGCGTCGGGATGGGTTGGATAGGATTGAGTTGGGTTAAATGTCTTTGTTTCCTACTATGAATTTCTCGCAGTTTCCACATGGTATTTCGTATTCTCTCTGCGTTTCTAATGGAATTTTGGTTTTTGGATTTTCGTTTCTATCTTCCTGTATGGTCTGAAAGTTGTATCGATGTTTTGTGTACTAAGGATCCTGCTTATCTTGCTATGGCTGGTGGTTTTTCTTCTTCCTTTTATTCCTCCTGGGTTCGTTTGGGGGTCTGGATGCTCTGAGAATTTCCCATTTAAAAAATCCGTTCTGCGCCAGTGCTTTGTGAATATTATCCACTTCTTTGTCATTGCTTCGGCCATCGGCTATCCTTTCTGATCTTATTATTAATGTTCTTGCTACCTAGTGCAGTTGTGCCGGGTGGTGGTGTGACTGAGGTACCTGTTGGTGTGAGTCTTCTTCCTGTATACTGTATGGCCGAGACTCTTGTCGTCTCTTTTCATTACCAATACGTACAGGAACGGTAGCTGGTTGTTTACTTCCACTTCCATGGTGAAGTTTATAGCTGCATGTTGCTTGTTGAGGTGCTCCAGAAACCTGTCGAGTTCTTATCTTCCGTACGACCACACAACGAAAGTGTCATCCACGTAAACAGAATTCCATTAGAAACGCAGAGAGTATACGAAAGAGCACATTCGCGCCGTAAAACAAAGAGATTCGTCGTCGTCCTTGCCTAGCCATTTACTTGACAAATTAATTTTCTTGATTTACGTAAAGCGCTCGTAGAGATATTTTGTTGCTTCTCAAATGACTTCGACAATACAAGGACAATAGCTAGCATCGAACTGTTCACCAGCCGGATAATACGGGAAGCAATAGAAATAGAGAATCGGAAAGAAATCTTCAATACGAGATGATGCCTAAAGATTGCCTGCAACATGGGGAGCAATATTTCAACAATACAGCACAACCAGGACAGCGCCACAGGAACCGCCACAGTTCATCGCACGCCCACCACACCATGTCCATTATCTACGAGTAACTCCTGGTGTAAACCTCTAACAAAAACCATCCCATTTGAAGCAAGTCTATTATTATAGTTTAGCGACCTCAAATAATAGACTTGCTTCAAATGGGATGGTTTTTGTTAGAGGTCGATTACATGGTCGATGCTCATGTAACAAAGACTAGTCGGCGTCGTTGTTACTGACCATAGTCACTGACCTGAGTCACAGTCGCTGTACTGATTGAACATCGAACATTACTCGAACGCAAATCGAACGATATCTTGCATTCGATTTATATAGTCAAGTGCAGTAAGGGTAAGGTAAGCTGATGTAAGTACTTTGTATTATACCACATAGCTTATATGATCTTCTTTAGTTTGACATATTTTTACATAATGATAATATGACCTACACACGATGAACTAGTTATGTATCATAATTTACTATATGCAATATTTCGTCGTCTCATCAGCGCAACCTGAAGAAACCATACCAATTATTATAAATTGTATTCGAAAACAAGTAATTTCGTTTTGTAATTATATTGTACTTACATTTATACGTCAATAAAATTTTAAATCGTGTTTCTTGACGTTCGTTAAACGACTAAATATATTTTGTGAACAGGTCGTATAACTTTTATAAGACTGTTAATTTCGCAATATCTAAATTAAAAGTTGTAATATGCAGAATGTCTGTGTTTGGTTCATATTATTTTAGCAATTTATAATAAAACGCCTTATTGCACTTTTTGTCGTTTTTTTAATGTCATTGTTGCGTGTGAATTGTTAGATGTAACGGTCACGTTATTTTCCACCGTAGCAACAAATGCAATCGGATGCTTTCATAAGTAATTTTGATTCCCCTTGATAATGTCTCGTTGTGACAGCTTGGTCATAAGAGTTCTCCTACCTTTTGTGACAACGAGTTTCGCAAATTAAATACATAATTTGACCCACATTATGGTCGAAAAGTATCAAAAAATAACCGTACGTTTAAGTGAATAATATTTGTCATTCTGAAAACTGCATCAGTTTTTTATCATGCGAAAAATCGATCTTAAAACCTTCAATTGCAATGAATTGTCTTATTAATAATTCTTGTGGTTTTCGACAGCAAGTATGAACAACATAATCAAATTTCTAACTAAGTTCACGTTTTTTTTTAGACGGTTTGATGAAAAACTGCCAGAAAATAATAAAATAATTCTATTACATTAATGAAACATTTAACGAAAACCGACCAAGGATAATAGTTTCAGCTATGAAAGTTCTATAAATTCTACACTCGTTAATTTTTTCATTTAAGTAATATATATATATATATATATATATTGTTGGTGCGTAAGTTCTCGCGGCTGAAATCTGTGCTTCTTGGTTCTCGGGTTGTGAACCGCGTTGTGGAAATGTTCCCCGAAGGGTCGCAGTTCTTATAAGTCAGCGAGACCTAGAAGAGCTTCCTGAAGATGGCAGATGGGACTCTGCCGAAACGTCGAAGCGACCCTTCGGGGAACATTTCCACAACGCGGTTCACAACCCGAGAACCAAGAAGCACATATATATATATATATATACACAAAATGATCGTTTGCAAAAGGTAGCACTCTACGTTCTTTCTTCCATATACAGTCATCCCGTTATAATTCAGTACATCAAATCGGAGTTATATTTGGTATAAAAAATTAATCAATATGTACCGCGACGCTTGTTTGCTGTGTATCTGCCTCAGATGATAGCCGGCAGCAGTACGGGCTGTGGGTTGTTAACTTTTTGGGCACAAGTCGCGGGGCGACAGTAATAAGGAATCGAAATGCTACACGTATCCTCCTCCCCAATTAAACACACACAATATGCAAAAAAGTATAATTCCCAAACATTTTTTAATTAAAGGGTTATGTTAAAAATGTAACTTAAATAATTAAACAATACGACTTCGAACTTTTTTTGTTAAAGGAAACGAGGGAACTAATTATTTACTGTGTTGTTTTTTTGTTGTTGCGTCAAAGGATATCATTCATTGATCTCACCAGATCCCCCTGATTTACAACTACAGCCGACTGGAAAGCTAATTGTTATTCCAAGTTGTTTTATTTTGTCCCAGTCATGGGATCCTGCGAGGTGGTTCCAGTATATTATCCAATCAAGATATGTACGACTGACTAAATACGCTGAAAAATGTTCCTTTTCAACAAATAGTCGTAGCAGTAACCAACTTTGAAGGCAGGATAGCTGTTTCTAAATACCTAAAGATCATTTGCAAATTCCTCATAAAAGCACTAATTAATAATAAAATTGTTAGATTCGTAGACGTCTTTAGTCTTAGCTGGAAGAATAGCTCGTTCACTCGGCCAATAGCGATCGTTATAATTGGTTTGAATACGGGGAAATATTCCAGAAGTTATAAGGCAACGAAACTTGTCATGTAGTCAGACCAACATGTACCTCTCGTTCCAAATAGCCAGCAATTGATGTGACAATACATCGATTCATAGATCGTTTTGTAGCTGTACACGCATACACGCCACAAAGTAGAGACTTTCAGGCAATCATTGATTTCGTCTGCTGGCGTGAATCGAATAATTACAGGTAATGCCCGAAATCTCCTGCAAGCAATATTAATGCGTTCCCAAATGGTCTCATGTTTCCACGCAAATCATCCAATGATCTATCAAGAGCCACGAGCGATTTTTTGCGTGCCGTTGGGAATTCGTCCCAAACAATTTTGCATGTCTGCATTACTTTTCCCTTGCCAGATGCTTTAGAAATGTTGCACGTTGAAGTTTCAATGAATCGCATGTTCAATAGAAATTTCAAAGCGGAATGTACAGTTCTCATGCATTCCCAACGACGCAAGAGGCTGTTATTTTGGGATCGAGTTGCTGCCAGAATCAATCCAATTAGGAACGTTTTATCAGTTCCTCCTGGCGCATCTAGAAAGATTTGCGCAACCCCGTTGTTGACAGTTTACATCATTTGATCGTAAATGCCTTTTTGCTCAAGCGTTAGGTTAAGAATATTTGATTGCACATACGACGAAAGCTCACCCGTGTTGTAATTTTGTTCGCGACAGAATTCTACATCGAATGAAGCAGCAGCAGATCGATTCGGTTATCGCATTCCTAATTGATTGGAACTTTATTCGCGATTTCTAAGCAAACATTTTCTCATTGCGTTGGAATTGAGCTGTGTCGATCTGCGTTTGTGTTGAAATATTTCAATCAGTTTGAACAAATCACTCCGAATAGGTCCATTTCACAATATAATTAGAATTCAAATGAAAATCTATCAACACAGCTCAATTCCAGCACAAACTGCACTGAAAAGCAGTGAAACGAAGTGAAAAATAATAAAAAAATAATAATAAACTATACTCGTCAACGCTACGGTAAACGACACATCTCAATACCAACGCAAAGTTGCACGAAATCATTAAATCAAAATTAAACTAAATCGGAATTTATGCAAATTTATTTTAACAATGCAATCGGAAACAAGAAGCACGCTTTTACCTCCAACAGATGACGTTGATTTTTAAAAACACTTTTTACACACAGGTAGACATAGTATTCGAAGACAACGTTGTGTCAAAACTGCAAAGCAATCTTTGAAGAACTTTGAGAGATTTAAGATTTTGAACGAACAAACTTTCCCCAACTAACATGGGGTACATTTGAAGACTTTTGTAACTGAATTCATGATCATAATCATGATCGGTCGTTGTTAATTTCACGATGTCCTTGGTAGTTAGTTTATTTTGACCACCCCTAGAGGCCGGGCAACACAGTAAAGCACATTTTGAGCTTTTCACCTCTAGTTTGGGTTGTACATGGTTCCAAGGAATATCCAATTTCAAGAAATGGATATACATGATTATAGTGATATTGACATTAAATGGGTTTTCCCTCATGGAGAACATATGTTAATCATAATAATTAATTGTTCTTTCTGTCATTTTATGTAAAATGGGAGTTTTTGGATCGTTGTTTTGCCAGAACTGATAGCACATAATTTCTGTCATCTATTTTTTTTCGTTTTCAATATTTTCGAACAAGCGTCGATAATGAAGCGCGAAACATAAATTGTAATTGTAAAGAAAAATGTTTTGCTAGTCCAGCCTCATTGTAAAGATTGTGACATTTTTATTAGTTCAGTAAGTAAATACATGCAAAATATATTTTTGGAACATTTTGGTCAGGAAATCCTGATTACCTTCGTGATTTTCAAAAAGCATGCAACTAATAGCGACGCATTTTATAATATTACACCCTCCAATGTTCTGGAATGTTGTATAGTCATCAAGTCAATATGACATAATTTTCCGCATTACACTTGCTGTCCCGAAGGAAATATACATTCGCTGCAAGGTACTTCATCGGGCACCCAAACTGTACTTTAATGAAAGAGCGGAATAATATTATAGAAGTATTACATCATTTAAAGCTTCTGTCATTCAATCGGGTTGAATGTAAACACGTGTATATTGTGAACATTTTATAACTATAATATTAACAAAATTTAAGTGGAAGAAAATTTACAATGTCGAACTAAACCCATAGATCTCAAAATTCTGGTATAGATTAATAATAAAAATTGCCAAAAAATGGCCTAATTTGTCACCATCTACAGAAAAGACTACCCTGTCCTTACGTGAAAGTTTTGGGGACAAGGCCATTGCCCGAGAATGTGTACCCACCTATGAGTGCAATGACGGGCGACCACCAAGCAATATGCCCGCACCCGTAGGGCCTCTCGTCGACCCAACAATATTGGCAGGGCCCCAGAAGTCGAAACCATGAGATGCAACCAACCGAACGTATTTTTGAAAAAGCTGCAAGAGAAATATCCGTTCGTTTAGTACTACGCACTGCCCCTCCCGATGTTATGACATCCAGGATTAACAAGGATCGACTGAGGA
Organism: Geotrupes spiniger; assembly: GCA_959613385.1. NCBI lineage: Eukaryota > Metazoa > Arthropoda > Insecta > Coleoptera > Geotrupidae > Geotrupes > Geotrupes spiniger. Next base: position 32,634,306 of record OY390732.1, read on the forward strand.
CAACTTCTCAAGTTAATTATTGTCATCTCAATGAGTACCCATCGGGACCACACGATGAACTTTTGCGATATGTTGGTGTGCAAGGAGTAGCTCCTTGTCCAGAATCATTTAGGTTCCCTGGTGATCCTTGCCGGTCTAACCAAAGAGAGGATATTTCGATAAGCCACCATTAGAGGGAAGACGAAATGGCAGATTTTTCGGTGTTCTAGCTCGTGATATGGATATTAGAGGTGAAGAAGAAGGTTCGAAATGTGTCGGCGGATTATCAGGAGTAACGCGTGGATTTACCGAATACCAAGACGACATATGCAAGTTGGGCGATGTCATTATAAAAGATAAGATTCATTTCAGGCCTAGAAAAATTGCAACGTTTGTACCTTGTCGCTCGCTTATTATGTTTGTGTAATTGTACGTAACTGAGATAATTGCAAAAGAAAAAAAAAGTAAATTTGTACCATTACTCGGTCTGTTCATATTTAGAAAACAGTACATGATATTGAAATATGAAATGCAGATGTATGTTTGTTAGGTATAAAAATTTGTTGTCAACGGTGTATGTATTTTCTAGCAATTTCAGGGGCGCGATCCATGGGAATACACCAACCTCCTTGTCTGCAGATATTTCTCAAAACATTCTGTTTTTTAGGATTGACTAACTTGTAGTATTTTGATTTAAATGTTAACTTAAAACGCCACAGTTTAAGAAAATGGAACGATATTCATCCATCGTTCAATGCTAACTATAAGTGAGAAATTCCGAGTTATTTCTCGAAATGTGCACGCCATTCGGTCACCCAGATCGTGTAATATGATGACGATATAACTTTTATTCTACGCCAACAATCCACGAGCAACTGAAGGCCTCAAAGAAAATATAAGTTGTTATTGGCGAAGTGAGAATTTCTACTCTGTGAAAATGTGATTCACACTGTTCACACACACTGTTCACATTCAATCGAAAAATGTGTACTATAGGAATGAATTGCATGACTTTTAATAATTTAAAATAAAACCAATTATTGGAAAATCATTTATATAATATTCCTGTGATTATTTAACTCTTCTTAAATTCAGTATAAGAATTCTGACAAGATATATTTTTTATTCTATTTGTTGTATTACAATTGTATATGATTGCAATCAAGAAATTTCACAATAATTATTTTTTTATTAATTATATAATTTGCCTAATTTTACATTCATTCATTTCAGGCATGCCAACGTGTTCAATGCATTTAGAGAATAACAAGTAAGACATGACTATGTATACTTGTATACAACAACTTGTAATTGAACTTCCTGTTCTGTATGAAGCAGTGTCGAATTCGTTTTAAATAAATGATTCAATACATTTTTTGTTTCATTTTGCTTCATTCTGTAAAGCCAGTTCGGGAAATCATACACCCAATAAACATCTGCCAGTATTAAATTACCATTTACGGCGATCAACCGATATTGCATGTCAATGTGCGTAATCGCCGTGAAGCAACGAAATTGCCCGATCGTATAATTTATTGATCTAAGAGCGTTACATATTTAATCTAATATCAAAATTTCAGCGAGACAGGTAAAATCCCAATCAACCGTGCAGTTATCCTTTTAGTCCTTAAAACCGGTTCAAATTAACCATCCCAATTAGGTTACACGTAGATGTAGTTGAAACAATCATATGAGGATTAACACAGTTTGTTACCGTCAGAGAACAAAGGTTGCCCAATGCCTTTTGTCCGCCAAATTGACCCACGCTTTTGTTTGGCCAACGGTGCTCAATTATTAACAGTCCTGTGCGGCCACAATTAGAATGAAAAAGTGGCTTCCTTCGTTGTGTAATTTTTGCTTGTTTCATGCGAAAATACGAAATTAAAACATCACGAATTAGAAGGTGTAAAGTCGATGCATAAATATTCCGTCGACGCATACTAATTTTAATTATACACATTACATAATTCAATATTTATCCAAAATTATCATGATTAGAAAGAACAAAAAGGCCATAACACTAAATAAAATTAAAATCTGTTTATATTCCTTAGAAATTACATTTTCAGTAATAATGTACTCGACAAGAATAATTGACATTTTAAATGCCTTATATGAAAATTAGTTATTGAGCTTCAGCATAAAAAAATCCATTAAAATCCATCAAAAATCAGTTTTATTAGTACATATTCATATTTTATTCCGTAAAATAATTTCTGAAAAGTTTTCCTAATTTAGTTTATGTAAGCAATATGAATTAAAATTTTAATTATGCGTTCAGATTTTTAAATTCAGGTTTAGTAATGAAAATTAACAATGCGTTTAGATTAAATGATTTCAATATTCTCTACCAAACACCCCTAAGAATGCCATGTTTCATGGGCCTGATATCAGTATAATTCTTGTATTAGTAAGTAGGACAGTTGGGAAATAAGGAAGCTTTAATTAGCAGGCGTAAAATAGGTCGCACGGACAACCTTGTTCCCATTATGAACTGATTAAACCGCATAATTTCAGTACATAAATATTAGCAGCGGGATGTAAAGCACAGATACAATTATGCGTAGTCGTGCAGAATATTAGGATCATCGAGACCCAACGAAGTAACGTTGAGATCGCGAATAAACGCCTTTATACATAAGAAGACGAATTTTATTCATTTAAGTTAACATGATAATCTAGATCAAATCAAATTATTTATTATAAACGTAACATTAATAATGAAGGGATTATATAAAAATAGACCACATGTTAATTATAACATTTAATGTGTAGCTTGTCTATGGATTTAACTTGGCAATTTCATATCAATATCAATGACAGCAAACATGGCATATATTAAAAAAGCGATAGCCTTATTTGATTTAAATAAAATCACAGAACTTGCTATGATTAACTTTGAATGTAGACACCAGTTATTTTGATAGCAGCAGTGTATGGTATTGTTAAGCAAATATGATATTCTTGTATTAACAGGTGGTTAGTGACTTTCACAAATGGGTCAATCTATCTCAAGTGGTCCAATACCGGTCAATATTTTTACAAAATTGAATTGTTTGTAGCTGGTGACACCTTTATGTGGGTAGCTTAAAACTAGATTAATTTAATTTTATAGTAACTCGAGCAGCCATGTGTTTGATACTATTCTCCATTTTTTGCGTTTTTAGAGGTTTGGCGGAAAACACCATATTTCAATCATTTCAGTCACAGAACTGTGAAACAAAACTATCATTCTTGCTTGACATTTCAAGATAGTAGCTATAACAAAAATACAAATTTCAGAAGGCATTTTTGTGGGAAAGGTTAAACAACAGGCCTCATTTTTTGCATGTGCCTATGTTAAGTTAGTTTATATAAAATAACAATTCACGGCTGATACTTGGTTGCTTTTTTTAAAATTTTTATTTTAGGCCCCATGAATATACACAAATATGCTAGTCTTCAATTTTAATTAAATTTTACACACAGTAAAGTATTATATAGTACTACAGTAAAATGTTGTGTTTGATAGTTCACTGGGAGCAGACTTATGTCAGGTACAAAACTGCGCGATCAAGAAACGCAATATTATAACGTGAGAGCAACGGAATTATGTTTTAGAGTTGGCCCTGGAAGAGGGAAATAGACATACCATGAATGTGTAATTTTAATCCAATAAAATAGTTCATTTAAACTGTCACTTTTTGAAGTATTGTAAAACAGTTTTTAATGAAATTTTAACACCATTTATGAACATGTTGCACGACGTCAAAGGAAGAGTTACATTGTGATGTCGGTGGTGGCCATATAACTCATCTTATTTGATAATTACTATTGGTTGTCATGATTAAAATGTATTATTTAAAATTTTATTGCCAACATAACCTCAGTTTTTACAGCTTTGCCTGCAGTTTGATTTAATCTAAATTTAAGTTACCGGTAAAAGGGTTGGTACACCTGTTAGTAACGGCGAGTAGTTCTATTACTCAAAATTAATCTAAGACATACGCGAAAACTTCCAAAGCCCTCCCTGAATCACAATTCCGTTGCTCACACGTTATTAGCAAGCAAGTTTTAAACTACATTATAACTGACTATGAGGACATGAAAATACTAAATCCATTACTTACACACGCCTTAAAAGTTGGGATATCTTTTCACATAGTTTTTAAAAAATGTTATGAGATCGAGCTATTGTTACTTCCATTGTCACTTTCCTAAGAATGTTTCCAGGATTCTCTCACACCTTACCTCCTGGTGACTTCTTCAATTATTTTCCTCGTTCTTTCCTGCTCGATGGTCAACGTTAATAAAAACGTCCTTATTTTTAAATTTCTTCTACTTCACTACTGTCCGTCATAGATCGATATAACAGTGTCGTTTTTTCTCAGTATCATAGGTACTACTTTAAATACTAGAGTCCTCAAACTCAGATTTTGATGTCAAAAATTTGGTAGTTCACACTCTATGCTAAGCCAAAAATTATTATTATAATTATAATTTTAATGACAAATTTTGATGAAGTTGTTCTCGTTCTTGTACTAGCTGGCTGCGCCATCGACAAAACAAATATTTCTTTCTATTCGTCGACGAACTTCCTTAACATGTCTAATAAAATGGGATTTGGGAAGCATGGGTAGCAACCGTGTTGTACTCCAACTGGACACCAAGAATGTTGTCAAAGTGGCTATTTACTTCATAATTTTTCACGTAATAATACACAAATGGATGTACCTGTTCGCTTACCCAGTGGGTAGCCTTAGATTTCATCTTGTATGATGAATGAAACATTTTTAGCAAAGTCTGCGCAAGAAAATACTTGTTTTCTTTCTTTCCAAAAATGACTCTGGATTTTCGAAATATAATGATGCACCTTCAGTGATTCCAGCTTCTCTGCCAGATATGCAAAATACTCATCCCAGAGTTTTATTAATGTAATTATCTCAGCTATATCTCTTGTATATATTGTTAAGCAATTAATCATATTCATCTGAATCCTCAAGCATATGTAAGATGGCTTCTTTACCTGGGTATTCAGCACACTTGTTCCTCATGCAGTTGTACTTACTTGAATCGCGTGCACGTATGTCAGTGTGATCTATATAATCTGCATCAACTTTAACCCCTGCGATCATAAGCTTTACATTTTGATGCCGCAGACACGACATGTGTAAGTCCCAACAGCTCCTGCTAAGATACACCACTTGGGTTTTTAATAGCAAAATTTGATCTTCTTATTTTACAACTGGGATATTAACATTAAACGCTTCTGCTTCTTAACTTTTAAGTGATGCACAATCTATTTTATTTGGACATATTATACTTTACTCACCATCTTCATAAAAATCAGCCACTTATTCCACAGGCCCCTCTGAAATTTCATAGCCTCTCCTTTTCCTTGCTAGTTCCTTGCCAGATCATGAACTGAGTAGTAAGTTAAGGATTTTCAATTTATCTTCTTTAAGAGTCACAACGCATTTTTCTTTCAGCGTTTCAGTTAGTTCAATATACCCATTAGATAATGTCTGGGATTTTCATTTAGATCTTCTACAATAACATCAAACGATTCCTCTATTTTTTTCCTCAGTATTTCAGACGCTTTGCCTACTTTTACTTTTAAAGCAATTGCTCTTTTATCATAGTTAAGTTTTCTTATTTTTGAAGCAGGCGATAAACTTAACGGCTACAGGAAAAAAAATCAGCAGGCGAGAGGTATGTAATAGTATCATCCCGAGTAAAGTTTTCACTGGTTTCACTCACACAAATATTTTAGAGTAACAATTACGACACAATCTACATGGTACAAGGTTAACAGGTAGCTGTTTCTTCTTTAATTTCTCTTTTGAAATGGATTTCCTGTGGTCACTGCCCGACTGACCAAAAATATGGTATTTGCTCAGGTATTTTACTCAGTTGTACCTACCGACAGTTGAAGCATCAGTACATAGTATTAAACAATTGATGATCATACTCTGCGTAATCACTTATAGCTTTTATTTCCTTAGCCACAGCACCATGGCACTGTTCTTCAATATAGGTACCTATAAAACACGTGTCAATCATGATTTGTTTAACAATATCAACTAAGAACCAGCTCTTCATGCAGTATCAGCCAGAAAACTGCGTAGAAAGGGAACATGTCGCTCTTCAGAGATCCTGGACGTGTGGGCTCGCTTAAATGAATAGGAACAGAAATAACCAGGCATGAACACCGGTGGATCTAGAGCCATCAACAGCTTAGGCTATACATATGATATTTTTTTCAACAAATAATTTACCTTTAAAATGTGCATAATAGTATTATTAAAATCCAAGTTCGAGAAAGCATCGATTCAAGCAAGCGTTTGAAATTCAGAAACGAGCCGCGTAGGGGCCAGTGTAGGAACAAACAAGTGCCGGAAGAGATTTCTGAACGAGTGTTTTATACTATTTTTTCTATTTTGCACTTCATAATTCCTTTTTACATAAGAGATTAAATTTTAAAATTTAGGGTATTTTCTCAAGGTTGGGTAAAATGATTTAGCAATATATATATTTTAATATTCTTCATAATGCTGTTTAACACTTCCACGGTACTTTCCGTTGTGACAATTCTGTTAACGTTGATAATAATTATTGTACATTTCATGATAATCGAAGTTGATTTATTTAACATTATTATTGTTCCCATTCGCAGCTTGACATTTGACGCAAACGTAAATTTAAAACCTGGACAACACCGGAAAAATAAAATACACTAGCCTGGAAAAGCATCCAAAATTCTTTGTAATGAACCCAAACGGGTGCTTTACTAGGTCTCTTAACGACGCAAAATATATTATGTTGCAATCAGGTGCCTCATTATCATTGTTTCTTTAAGTTCTGTACCAGTGGTGTTCCCACTGGAATGTCAAACTCAAATCTTTTGCTCCAATATTACTGGTCTGTGTGCAACACAAACGGCAGAGATTTTTACACCTGACTGATTGAAAAGTTGCATAGTTGTAGGGCTAAGGAAACAAGTATGATGCCTGATTGTTTTTTTACATAAACTAACCTAACATATATAATTAAAAAAATTGAAAATTATCAAATGTTTTATAACCGCAAGAATGGCATTTCTGGCATAAAGAAACAAATAGCCGAATGATGTAATTAACACAAATGTAGTCTGGACTGTGCCAAGAATAATAGATTTGTTTCGCACAAGTTTGAGCACAGGTCAAATAAAAATGGCAGCAATTTATAAACCAGTTAATATAAATTTAAAATAATCTTAGTTTTAAGCTACATACAAAAAAAATTAAAAGTGTTCACTACAAGAATTAGATATCATTAGTTTATCGCGTTTCTTGTGTATTTCTGGCGATCTTCAGAAAGACCGAAATAGCTCGACAACATTCAATGCTGCTTTCTTCTAGAAAATTAGCGCTTTTTATATTTCCATACATGTTCTATGACGTAGTAAGTCCAATGTCGTAATGTGTATGTTATTATTGTCTTACTTGATAATATAATTATTCGTAAGTAAATTGAATTACGAATAATAAATTTGACTGCCTGAAACCCACGAGTTGCGGGTTGGACAAAGTCGATCCAGATGGGTAGTTTTGTTGGATATTCATCACATAGTGAACTATATATTATTTATATTTCTAAACTTCTTAAATGATTCTGAAAATGTAAACAATTTACCGAAGTGTAAAACTTGGCGATGAGAACGACCTAGTTATAGTCTCGAATGGAAAAACTAAAGGTACGTTTCCTTTACGAAAGTACGAATAATAGACATACAACAAAAACATTATTTATCATCGTAACGTCTGCTTTACTTGTATCCATTTATTTACAATTTCAAGCGCACGTGTAACGGACATTTAGACCTCAAAAGAATATCAAAACAAAATCTTATATTGAAACCTACGTACGTCGTCTTTTCCGAGAGAAAATCAGTTGAATGTCTACGTTAATACCATAAACATTCTTTTCGTTTCAATTTGTTACAACCAGCATCAACTAAACTTTTCATGTGCTGTTTGAAATTTTCAGATACATAAACTTGGGCAATTTAAATAATCAATTTCAAGTTTTAAAACTCGGCGCAGTCGAGAAACAAATAATACATGCTTGCTTACCTTACATATCTGAAACTTTCTGCTATTAATGCGGTTTCCTCGGAAAACAAATATTAATGTATTGAAATACCAGTAAATGGATGTTTTTAATTTTATAGATTTTATATTTATAATTCAATAAAATGCTTACTCAGTTACAATTTTTACTTTCTTATACTTTATGTAGAAGGAAGTATAGTAACCATGAAAATTTTTGACGTTTTGACCCTAAGCCTTTTCTGACTATTTTCGAAAGCACGTCGGTATGTGTATCAGTGCGCGCACTAGCGCCTAAACTATTAACGCTAAAGTAATTAAACTTTAAACTTAAGATTTGTTTATAGCGAGGAACAGGCAATTGAATAGAGAATAATAATTCTACTAGAAGTGAACAAAATGTTTTTGTAATAGTTAATGATTGAAATTATAAACAACTTTTATTTGATAAGATTTTTCGAAAATGTCAACAATCATGAATAAATTCTATGTGACGGCAGCGCAGCGCACATTTAATGCGTTGTTGTAGATCACGGCGACCTACATTAAATTCGATCGGATTTTCATGAAATTGATTTTACAATACTTCTTTTTATATTTTATTCATGATGGCCTATAAAGTGACTTGACAATAACTATTTGCCTCATAAATTAACTGAACATAAATTGTATATGATAACGACTCATATTCATATAGTTCTGCCCTATTAAATAGACATAACAATAAATTAGTAATGATAGCGACGAACATTTAATATGTTCAACCATATATTGACTAATAAATTGTTTATGATAGCGGTGCACAATATTACGCTTTGCTTTTTTATTCTTGATAAAATTAACAATGAATATAAATACAAACATGCCTCGACTGTGTACAGCTGTCCATGATAATTTGGTTACCCTTTCTTTGATTACGCACATTGTGCCAATTATTGTTCCACCAAACTATCATGAACAGCTGCATAACATGACATTCTATGTCAACATTATTTTGTTCATCATAAAATGTATTCTTTTATTTTAACCAATTTAATGTATTATTTCTTTAATACTTTATAAAACTTTTTTCTACTTTATTAAACTAAATCTGCTAAAATGTACTTATTGAATATAAAATTATGATAAATTAATACTTTTTCTCCTATTAATGCCTACAACTACGACGCTGTAGCTCTTCTAGGGGCATTTCACCAGCTGATGCTAGTGGAACCGTATAGTAGCTGTATGTACTTGTTTCTTCCGGATTGAAGTAATTATTCATAGTTATGCCGTCGCGTAGTTCTAAATATTTCGAGATAGGTATTATCAATATACCAACTGATATATCTACATTAATTGAAAGTTCTCTATGTAATAACTCATAATATGCTTGCGAAAAATATTCCTAGTCATTTTTCTTAATTTATAAGTAGGAGTTGCAAAACAACTTTTTCACATTTTCAATCATAGTTAACTTTTTAATAATAATTTCCATTTCTTATTAGCAGGCCAGACGAAAACTTGTTTATTTACATTTAAAGAAATACAGAATAAGTGTAGAAATGGAAATGCTTTAAATGGTTATTACAAAGAAATAAGTTATTCCAAATTGCAGAGCTTATATGATGCAAGAAAAAATAAAAGATCCCATTAAATATTATTAAAGATAAAATATCGAATCTACAGTTCGAAAATACATTGGTGTGCAACAACGTCAAAAGCTCGACTAAGGTCCTGCCATTGAAAAATATGAATATAACAAATGGATAAAGCAATGCTCAAACATAAATTGTCAAATATGACAAATTTATACGTGGTGCAACTATGTGAGATTTGTCGCAGAGATGACTGAGTAAAGAATGATTTCAAGATTTAAGTGTAGAAGCTATCAAGCGTAGTAATAAGTACTGAATGAAGGAAAAGGATACATCATGTGTGGTACGTGGGAAGGAGAAAGAAGGTCGGTGGCATGGAAGTGACACGTACGAGAAAATAGATAGATGATGAGAGATTGTACAGGACGGGTGACGGATGATATGGGTGCGGTGTGGAGAAATGATTTGAGGGAAAAGGAACATCCAAGTGGCAACACGTTGGAAATTTAAATACAATTAAATGAATATCTCGATGGATTTCGAGTTTTGTAAGATATTGCAATTGCAATATATACGATATACGACATAGATTATATTTATTTAATAATATGTAAAACATATATGTTTCTATTTGGTGGAATGTGGAGCGTGCATGTAAATAATAATCCAGCGTAAGTTCAGTTTTTGCCGAGCTGCAAATACTTAAGTTACAGTTTAATGTTTGAACCACAAAATGAGCGAACATACGCGAAACAGGGGAAGTCAGGTTACCCAACTTCATAACTAAATTAACATACTTCCGTCGTTGTTACTTACCCTAATACGCTTACTTCTTTACCTAAACCACTTACAACTACTTAGCCATCCATTACATGATATTTATATAAACACGCAACAAATAATTTTACAAAGTAAAATCATTTCATAAATTAGAGAATTTTGTGTACATATTACATTATTATTAAGGGAATCACTTGTGTTTTGATATTATAATTTTTACATTTTGTCTCATGAATATGTTTAGTGTAAACACCAGGAACTATAAGAACCTGCAAACTTTTGGTAATAGAATCATATGCAAACAATATCAATTTGAACGTACCTCTTTGAGATCTCGGCTATTACCAAAGATACAGATTCTTCATCTTCTATTCATTCATATATAAAACTTTAATTATTTCATTCAGTTCTCGAGATGCAACGAATCGTAATTCGGTGACGATTGTGATGTATAATAAATGATTTAAGGGCGTATCATTTCGAAAGCATGAGACTGAATGAGTTGCACTTGTGAGCACATTTGTTATACCAAATATTATATGAATGGTAGGTTACATTACTGTTGAAAAATTTAGCACCAGTACACTACATGATACAATGGCGCATTTATTATTGCCCTAAACTAAAAGGTCGTATTAAAATGTTAACAAAATTTCTCAATTTGAAATAATATTAACGCGAACTGTGACAGAAATTTTATAAAATTAGTATCAACTTATTTCTGAAAATGAACAAAACTAGAAATATACTTAACTTACAAAATTATAGTATGGATAAAACAACTTTTCTGTTGAATTTCCAAACAAACCAATAACGCACAGATCCATCGTTCAACGTTTAGAAAATAGCACAGAAAAATTTGTGAGTAATTGCAAAATTATCGCAATTTTGCAATTTATGTAAAATCAGCAAAGAGTCCAAGAAAATTTCAGTAGAACTGGGGGTTTTGCTCTCCATGTAGGAAAATAAAGAAGTGAGGATGTGGCAACTTGAAGAAATAAGGAATTTGTACGTACATTCAGTGACAGTTTAGGTTAAAAAAAAACTATAAATATGATTGTCATCCAGAATGATGGAGAACTAGGAGTATCTTTTGAGATGATGGAGAGAGGTGGTAATGACTAGAATATTTACTTCAGGATTAATTTCAATAACGTTTATAATTAAACGTTTTTAATTAGGGATCTTAGAATAAATCCATAATTCCAAGAATATTCCTGGATTTATTCCAAGATCTGATAGTGTAGTATGGATCGTGTAGTGTGCTCTTATTTAATCGATAATTTTGCAAATCATGTTATTGGGCCAAGCGGTAATATTTCATTTTCCGCCAAGTGTTGTTTTGTCTTTGGGTCCATAAAAGCACAAGTTTTGATAAAATATAATATCTACCGAATGCACTTTCTGTGTAATGTAATAGATTCGCTCCATGGTAATTAGTAATATGTGTGAGTTCTACAATCGAGATATTGTTTAGGTGTAACAGGCGACAGACTATTTGAATATTTAATTTAATAATATTGTAACGACGACTTTTTGTAGTGTATACAGTTATGAATAGGAAAACAAAAGTATACAGATTATGCCAGGAGCGTTGTCGCTTAAAAAAGAACTTTAATGTTAGGCGCTAGAGTAAATTTGTTTTATTTTTGCATTAGATCTACAATTCTTTTTACAGTTTTCAACTAGGTTTATGAGTCACTTGCCAAATTTGAATGGGTCCTAGCCCAATTATAATTCTGACTTAACATTTTGACATGCTTCTGGAGCAACACAACATGCTTAACTGAAGCCAATTGGATATAAATAGAATACTGTTGCAAAATGATCATAGACGTTATTTGAATGTCTCGTAATAAATATGGGATTTGGTTTAAGCAAGTAACGATTGCGGTTTTACAGAATTTCATAATTTTTTCTACAAATTTGATTGGAGTATCATATTAATAAATTTGTATACAATTTTTGAATCTATTATGATATTGTGACCAACGGTGTAAAAAATTATTTTTTTAATAAAATTTTAATAACAGATTTGAAATTTTTCCTGAAATTGTCAAGTATATTAAAAAATACAATACTGACTTTATACCTGAAAGCTTATTATTACCTGTCTAGGACTCACGTCAAAAAATTTATACAAACCCAAGCAGTGAGTGTTTTTGAAACTGGCAAACATTGATGCCTTCATAAGGTAATGTACTTTTCTTTAAACACCATGATTTTTTAATTTTATTTTTAAAACTAATTTTGGTAATTTGGTCGTTAAGACCAACTTTTTGTAGTTTCAGGAAAAATTACAGATTCGACGTCAGTAAAGTTATCTTGCAAGACTTTAAGCTTAAGGTACTCGGTCTAAATGATTCGTAATTTCTATAATACTCCTCGTCTGCAATAGACAACTTCGATGTAAATAATTATTAAAAACAATGTTCTATAATATTTAATTTTATCATTTCACTAAAAACATATTTGATTAAAGTTACCATCATTTTTTCTAAGTGCACCTATTCTTAAAAACCACATGGCATCTGGTAATTCATAACGAACAATAAAAAGTCTCGTTAAAAATTTAAAAATGAACGTCTATTTAAAATACAAAACCACACATGTTGCGTTAATTTCAAAAAACACGAATATTTTCGCAAACTTTGATTTGCACGTTTAACTAAAAATATTTTTTTTCCGTGATTTGAGCAAAGATTTTCCACAAAATATATTTAACACCTTACAATTTTCGTGGTATGGTATGTTAACTTATATCAATATACATATTATTGAATTATTCAGAACTGTTGTAAGTTAGCTAGTTGTAGGTGTCTCATAATTTAACAAAAAATATTCCGCCAGCATGTAACTTGAAGTATGTTTACTCATGGGAACGTTGCCAACTAACTTAGGGGAATGAGAGGGGTTTCGAGTTCGCCATTAGTTTTAGGATTCTCATATTCATTATTCGAACATTGCGATTATATTTCAGATTATATAAAATGTAATAAACGTCAGTTGTGTGGTCGTTCAATATACACTATTGGACAAAAGTAAGGCAATATTTTGAAAGATGTACAATTAAAGGCATTTAAATGTACATCTTTCTTAAATTGAATTTAACTTCGCCATAATTTTATTTTTAATTCTCAAAGTATATTGTTATTATGGGCAACAATTGAGAAATTATTAACAATCATTAAAAGATTTTAAACGATTAAAGTTAAAAAAAGCTCAATGTAAAACGACAAAAGTAACACTTTCAGAAAAATATTTTATTTCACGTAACAAGGAACAACTAAAATTAAATAATACATGATCAATAGTTTATAGAATATCCATTATTATTTATAATTGTTTGACAGCGCTGGGGCATTGAGGAAATCAAGTTTTGTATTACGTTATAATCACATCATCAGATTTGACCACACTTCATTGATTTTGTCTATCAAAGTTTGTTTGTCTGGGAATCTTTCCGTTGGGATGCGACGTTCTACCTCTTCCCACATCTTTTTTCCAGTTCTGCACTGTCCAATTCAAATGTTTTCTTGCGAATAGAGGCATATTTCTTTCCGAAATGAATTGCTGAAAAGATTCTCTGCAACCAGGCTCCTTTGAATTATCCTTGTAGTAATTCCTACTTCTATATCTGCTGCTATATCTGTTGTAATGTAGGGCGCAGATTTCTATTCATCGTTCCCAAAACTCTTTTAATGCGTCTGCCACTCATGCGGTGTTTTCTCGTGGTGGATTTTGGAATAGTATTTAAATGGCCTCTTTCGTTCAACGCAAAATTATTTTGGGCATACTCTATGTGGGCAATTCAAACTGTCTCGCAACATCCTTACATCCTTACCTATTGGTCATCTCGTTATCATCGCTAATAAAACACAAACTTCATTGATAAAATTTTTAATCTGCATTATATAAATAATACTAGCCATACCATGCGCGCGTTGCTACGCCACCAACTAAAATAAATTTGAAGGAAACACAAATATTCAATTCATTTCGGGTAATTTTATTGATTTTGTTCATTTTGAAAAAATGTTGAAATTGCAGCGTCATACAGACAACCCAACCCAACCCGACCCGACCCGACCCGACCCGACCCGACCCAACCCAACCCAACCCAACATAACCCACCCCAACTTAGAAACCTTCGTTCAAAATGTTGCCTTAGTTTTGTCGTATTAAAATAATACCTTTTTAACTTTAGGTGCATAATAAATAAGAGGTTCTCATTAACGACAAGAGAGCTTTGATTTTTTTTAAATAGTGCCAGTAAGATTTGCAAGTACACATGTGTAATTAACGTTACAAGTACGGTAACTCATCCTATAACGGCATTAAGTACAGCGAGATCGAAAAAAAATAATCAAAGTAGGTCATAGAAAAAAAGTTTCATGTCTTTTCGTAGTTCATAAATTTGAAAACAATTTATTATTGACACTGGCAAGTCAAACTTGAAGTTATAATTTTTGTAATAAAGAAAGTGACAACACTACAACAGTATTTTATTTAAAGAAGGCGTTGAAAGTGTTGTCCATTATTGTCCAGACATAACTGCACTCGCTTCATATTTTCAGTAACGCGGATAAGCATTTCAGGTGTGATTTCTTCCAACTGTCTTGTTATGACCAATTCCAATTCTTGCAAATGTTTAGGTCGGTTCCTGTAGCCACTATGTTTTACATAAGAAAACAAGAAAATGTCGGGGCTTGTCCAATCTGGAGACCTAGGTGGCCATAAATTTCTGCTAATTAATCTGCCCCAAAAAAATTGATTTAAAAATTCAAAGTTTGATTTGCTGTATGAGCAGTAAGAAGGGCTTTTTTGCTCATGGTCAACTTTGACTATTTTTTTATTCGATCACACTGTATTGCTTACCAATACTTTCCGGCTCTGATACCGTCATACCTCACTTCCCGGACTCAAAACGAAACGGACAAATTGAATTTACCGGACATTATGAAATAATAGTAATTAACGTTGCAAGTCCGGGAACTCATATTTAACAGTACAAGTGAGACGTTTAAGGACGAGGCGACGAAGGAGCTGAGTATTGAAAGTCAAACGTGTAGTGTTAAAAGTGTTCACGGACGAATGTCATTATTTATTTTATTTCATACAGTGAATAATTTAATTTTTAATAAATAATTTGACATTTTTTCGATAACGTCAACATGTGAGATTTTGCATTTGCATTCTGTATTAAATCCTATAACGGTAATAAGTATTACTTGGCAACACTTTCCGGCTCTGATACCGTTATAGCTCACTTCCCGGACTCAAAACGAAACGGAAAAATTGAATTTACCGGACAATATGAAATAAAAATACTTAAATATTTACACTACATTATCAACATTTTCGAGTATTCTTATAAAAATTCGGCAGTCGTCCGCACTGAACACTCTTTGCAAATAAAAGTTGAAACGATTTCTGATTTAAGTAGTAGTTTCGGGCGCATTTTGCGACCAAAACTACTGACGGGCTGATTTTTCTGATTGAGGCCAGAATTCACAATTACACACCAGAATCGAAACAACAGTCCATGCAATGGATAGAAACCGGTTCTTCAACTCCGAAGAAGGCAAAGACGGTGCTATCGGCGTCAGTTTTTTTGGGATGCAAAAGGAATTCTGTTGATTAACTATCATGAAAAGATAAAACAATAACTGGAGGATACTATTCTAAACTGCTAACGAAACTTTATGCAAAAAATCGTGAAAACCTGATCTGCAGAATAAAAAAAAATCATTCCCCATATTTGGCTCCCTCGAACTTCAATCTCCTCCGAACAAAGTTTCCTTGCTGGTCAAAGTTTGTCGTTCAATCACGAAGCGATTACGGCTGCAGACAGATAGAATGTACCCTTTCCTGGGGAACACTACAGAGACGGGATAATGGCACTGGATCAAGGCTGCATGAAATGTACTTATATTAAATGTGATTATGTTGTGAAACAAAACTTTTTTGAAATCATGAATTGTTGTTGTCACTATCAGGTAGAAAACTTTCAGACCACTTTCGAATAACTACATGCAGTAGTTTACATATTTGCGGAATGTAATACCGTAGGATATACCATCATTGTGATAAAATATTATATGACGAACATTTCTAATATAAATGAATCCATAAAAATCTATAAAATATCAAAACTGACTTCTGATGACAATGCAAAGAAACAATACTCTAATTGAATCAACTTAAGACGCCACACACATAACCCCTAATGGCGAATGTATTTACCAACGAGCAGATCCCTTTACTTTGAATATCAATGTCGAATCTAAACACGGCCAAAATGTTACCACCATAAAAATAACAAAGTGACACTATGAAACAAAACATAGTAACATTTAGACGTATTCACATTTATCCAACATGTAATTTACCTAAATGGGGAGCTCCTATAATAAACGATCGCAATGGTTGGGCTGGAAATTAGAATACACCGCAATAGAAACATAAATTTGTTTTTAATAAACCTTACACGTTGCCTCCATTAATTTAAATTTATGAAAATTAACTGGGGTCATGCATTAACCTATATCTACATTGTAGGTTTTATGACTGTAAAAACGATGGTATGTACTTTGCAGTGGGTTAACACATATACTGCAGTATCATCAACATATTTTGTTTATATTGGATTAAACTATAGTCACTTGTAATAAAAATCTTTAGACTTTACAGTGTTAGATGATAGGACAAAATGCGAGCAGTATAACTTTATTGCGGTTTGAACGTGCAATGAGGAAATGTTGAATTTATTTGTAAAAATATTATAAAGAAAATCTCTTTGAAGCACTCGCTTATTTCTTCACAACAAAAAAGTCCATTATAAAAGAGACTAAACATACTTGTTTTTAGATTGCTACTTGATTCCGGTCGTCACCGTAAGATTTTACTGTTTATATCAACTAATTTAGATTTTCTTAATCCCTGTTAAATTATAAATATCATATGCATGGGGCCGTTTTCAAAAATGCCCGTTAAATTCTTTTAAAAACGTTACAGGATTCGGTCCTGTAAATAGGGCGGGACGTCACGCGATGCAAATAAACAGTTTCTAGTAATGCACAACAGCGTCATTACTTTCTCCGGGAAAAGATTAGTTTTTCGCAGAAATTATAGAGTTTGTTTCTGTAAACAAATTAATTAATTGTAATCTAAATGCCATGTATTTGTGTACTTTCCATGGAAGTGCAAATAAATCGCTGATTACGGATGTAGAATTACGGGCACAGTACAATTTAGTCGCTGGTTCAGTCTCTGTCTGTATCTGTAGGTTCATTTTTCAATTGCGTCAATAAGTTATACTACTAACATGATATTGCTGCTCCACAGTCCACGCGTTAAATAAATAGGCGACCTTACTCCTGCTGATGAAATTTCTTATTTCATCACCTTTGGATTCTAATTTTCCTCCACACGCTACGCAAAACACGAAACAAATTTACAAGCTAGCTTGAATATCTGACGGTGAATATATTATCATTTGCAATGTAGACACGTCAAAGTGACCACTGGTTAAATATTGAATATGATAACGTAGACTAGAAGGTAGTATATACATTTAATGAGTTGCGTCACACTTCACAGATGCCGCATATGATTAATACACGGGATGACCCTTTTTATTGAGAGCATGCATTTATATAGGGCGCTTTATTCAACTGGTGGTGTACGATCGCAGAAAACATTATTATAGCTTCGTAATATAAGTATATTTAAAATATTTAAAAAAATCTTTATTTGATTATTTAAAGTTACAAAACTTTTAAACGAAAACAGATATCAATGAAAGGACATTAAATACAATACAATACAATTAAATATTAGAAAAAATTATTGATATAAAATTGATTAAGTTGATCAAGAAGAAATTCACATACGACTGAATGAACCTTATGACACCACAATTATTCACTACTTATTCGGTTCAACGCGCTACTGTAAAACCAATGTTTGAACTACAGTTAACTCCGTAAAATTCTACGCAGACGTAGATTAAATTAGCAGTGATATGAAGTCTTCTCATGGATCGCGGAAGCAGAAACATCATAGTTATGTTTGCAAATTATTTATAATAGAAAATTTTGAATTGAATAACTATTAATGAAATAATTCACATTGTGATAATTACACACCCGACCGACCAGCGTGAACTGCAATCAATTTAGCTTTTTATCTTGTTTTCTCGACATAAAACAAATTTACATATTAATTAAGTATTAAATGCAATTTTATATTTTGTTCGAAAATAATTTAATAACCCGGCTACAAAATTATAAATGAAAATTTAAATGTACAAATTCCGGGCAGAGGAGGATGTTGACATTTATTTATTTATATGCGCATCTCTATCACTGATTTTTATCTTAATCAGTAATTTTTTAAGATAAAATAAACGTGCAAAATGTTCAAATGTCGCATATCCAAAATTGTGTGCTATTAAGAATAAGTCCTAAGGAAAAGGGAATTATTATTTGATTGTATTTCTGATGGTACACAAGTACCGAACTAAATGCAAAATTTAAATGTATGTACAGTTTATATCATTTAATAAAAATAAATTTAGATTTAGTTAAATTGAAAACCAATAAGATGTGTTAGGTGAACTGTGATAGCAATCCCCGTAAAAAATAATTATTTAAGTTTAAGCTGTGAATCGAATGAATATAATTTTATATGGTTTAAGTGTAAGGGTTATAAATCTCAACATTCGTAATGATACGGGATGTTTAGGAACAATGTTAGAACACAGTAATATGTAAGTCCACTCTGCAACAATTATTATTAACAATTAATTCAACTGATCAAACGTATTTACAACAAATGTGACAAGAGGTAACTGCCGGGGCTTGCATATTGTAGAAGTAGTTCAATACATTTATGGCGAATGATTCACTGTTCGCGACATTTGTGGTAAAAGGTAAGAAAACTTATTGATGCAACGAAATTGCTACATTGGCCAGCCGGAAATACAATTCTATCTATAATCAAGTATGATCGATTATTCGAGAATTGGTATTAAGGAGAATGATTAAAGAAAACTATACGACCATTTATTTAAAATGACAACATTGAAATTTTGTGTTACAGAATATAGCGAATTAATTGCGTGAATATTAAAGTGTAAATGTTACTGGAAATCTTAGTGACATAGAAGAAGATATGTAAAATTGTCCTGGCCATATACAATGTTTAGAAAGTGAGAGAAGAGAAAGAGAGAGAGAGAGAGAGAGAGCAACCGAAGCCTTATTAGCAGTCTGTGGTCCGTAATTCAGGAATAGTTTTATTTATTCAAACCAGTCGCAAAATGTGTTTATTTTTAATTTAAAATTAAGAATAGTTACCTTATATTAATACCTTTGGCTATTTTGTTTTACTTTTACTAGTAAGACTAATCGAAAAACAAATCTATTTCATAGCAAATGAAAAGTCGTTAGAAAAGTGCATTACTCAGCGTTCTCTACTTTTTTGTATAACCGTATGATTCACTGTACGATGTAGGATTATCACTTAAACATAAATGCGAAAATATTACGATTTATTTAGTGCTTTCATTATAGATCTGCGGCACCTATGCGCGACTACAATACCGTTTTAATTACACAAGGCTTTGTCATAAAATAATAGAATTAAACCGAACACAAATGATTGTGTCCCCGTATTCGAACAGTAAATGTGTCTGAATTAATTAGATTATACGCTTATTCGTACTTTGCACGCACCTTGATACCATTTAAAAACAATAAATCAGTAGTCACAGCTTAAAGTAAATTTAACGTAAATATTACTTGTCAGTTCGACTTCAATAATACGTAACACTAAATTGAAATATCCAATGATGTTTGGAAAATTCAAGTCTCACAAGTATAATCGTCCTAGTGTTAATAAACCAGTGGGTAATTGGATCGAGTCAAGATTGCATGGAAATTTTCAAAGGTGCATATCAAATTAAAATTCAAAGAAGCTGAAAAATTACGGACACTTTAATTAAGAAAAATTCTTATTAAAAATTTCAAAACAACTTTGAGCAGTCCGATATTAAAAAGCGCTCATTTTCGCTAGATGCTCGTTCATCCTTAAAATTCGATATTCGACATTTTATTACTATTTTGTCTCTTTGATTTTATTAAACGTAACGTAGCTTCTCGCAAATTTTATCAATATGAAGTAAAAATCTTAGTTTCCATATTTAATGTGAAATTAATATTCTATATAAGTTATGAATAATATACGTCACATATATAAAATGCGTGGACATTTATATTATAAAATGTTTAAATAATATTTAATTAGACTAAACGACGACAGTTTGTAGTCTTTGTATTCAGACAAGCCGGAGTAATAATAACTGATGCATATTATAACCACATATTTTAACACACTTCATGATACTACGAAGTGATAAGTACCAGAATTAGTAAGATGGCGTTATTGATTAAATTCAAAGCTATGCTTGGTAATGTTATCCATCAAAAGTCTACTGTCACATATTCAGGCACGTGTGTTATTCAGGTTGTGCGTGACAGTTCAGGTTCACTTCCGTGTATTTACGAAAATGGAAACAAATTGATTATCAACCAGCGAATAAATTCATCTTTTTGAAAAGGATAAAGTACGATGAAACCAAAGCGAAATTGAATGAAATTCATGGGGACTCTGCACCTTCGTTAACAACAATAAAGTATTGGATAGTTGAATTTAAACCTGGTCGTACGAACATCTTTGATGAGGAAACAATGGGGAAATCCAATGTTCCGTGCATCAGCGCCGAAGAAGTAAAAACCATTCCATCATCTGGAAAGGCTATAAGTTTTCTGTTAGGCAAAAGGCATAATCCCTTGTTACATCGAAAAGGGAAAGGGAAGAACTGTAACTGGCAAATATAATAATAATAATAATAATATTTATTTATTGACTCTATAAATCATACAATATACATCACATATACAATTATAAAACAATATAAAACAAAAATAGCTCATTAAATAATTAAAAAATATTAACCAAAAAAAGAAACATACGATAGTAGAGTCAATAGATTCAGGATCAGCTACTTCAATACAAGCAGCTGCTCTACCTCCTAAACCTTAGAAATTAATATATAAAAAAAATTAAACAACAATGCAATAAAATAAACAAATGTTTCACAATATAGTTATAGTTAACCTCCTGTTAGCGGAAAAACCAATTACCCAATTTATTCCAATTTATTCGATCGTCTTAACGAAGATTCCAAAACGAGACCCCTACGGTGACGAAAAACTTCCCTTTCATCAAGACACTACACCAACCCACAAAACCACAAAAATGCACTTAATGTATTGGGCTACGAATGACTTCCTCATTCTATATTCTCCAGATTTGGCCGCTACGATGTGACGGGATTTATTTGAACGGTTGGAGAAATCATACGATCCAGAACGGGTCCAAAAATTAGAAAAAACAATGCATTACTCGAGCTAAAAGGACGCAATGAAAAATAAAATTAATTTGCAAAAATGTTTTTTTTTTACCAAAGCTGCGTACGTAAACTATTAACTGTTCCCAAAATTCCATGAAAGAATGTTGTGTTTGGAGGTTGAGCAAGATGACGCAGTCCATCATTTCCCAGACATTCGATAGGCGATAAGTCAGGCGATCTGGCAAGCCAAGGTATAGAAATTACGTTATTTCCTTCAAAAAATCTTCGTGTCATTACTGCCACATGAGGCCGCGCATTAACTTGTTGAGACATAGCTTCTGAATGTTCTTCAAGCAAAGGAAGAACAACTGGTTGTAAGACATTATAGCTGTAACGTCGAACATTTAAACTGTATAAACGATAAAGGAGAGCGGTCTCCTATTTTTATGCCACCCCAAACCATTACATCACGTGTTAGGCCATTATGTCTTCGTTGTACAAACTGAAAATTATATCGTTACCCTCTAGGTCACCATCGGAGTGCCATAAACAAAATCTAGACTCCTCAGAGAAAATGACATCATCCTATTCACGTAGCCAATGCTGTCTCGCTTGGAACCACTGAAATCTGGCTACTATGTGCTGAGCTGTTAGAGGAATACGAGAGTTTAGAGGGTATGATCTCAATCCAAATTAACGAATGTGGCGATAAATGGTGCTCATATAGACCTTATGACCAACTGCTCTTACCCAGTTTATTACAACTGGGCGCGATGGTTCTTGAAGACAACTTCTCAACAATCGACCGTCCCGTTCCTGGGTGCTTCTGGGACGCCCATTATCTCTACGTCGCGATTGTAGCTGTTCTGCCTGCCATTCTCTACATTTTCTCAAGATTATTGAATGAGTACGTTCTAATCTTCTAGAGATTTCCCGATATCCTAATCCAGCTTCATGAATATCAATAATTCGCCCCGTTTCAAAAGGCGTTAATTGTTGAAAATTAGCCCGCCTACTGGTGGCATTTTTACAAACACAAAAATACAGCAATAAAAGTTAAGAAATAATATAAGAAACGTGAAAACGCTGATAACACCAGGTATATCTCTTAAAGAAGTCAACATTTTTAATTCAAATTTTAATCATTTATTAGTAACAGCTTCACAAATAAGTTTTCAGCCCTCTCCGTTTACTCCTTGTGTGTGGTGCATTTTATTTGAAACCCAGTGTATATTGATGAGAATGTTAATGTTTTTCTTTTTTAATTCTATTTATGCCCACTAGTATTCAATTACTATAGTTAATTGAACTATGTAAAAATTAATGTATATCAAATTATGGTTTACCAAAATGAACGGAGCGGCTAATATTTTTTAAATTACTATTATTATTATTATTATTACTATTTTATTGTAACATGCAATGAAGGAATAAAAACCCCGACTGGATTTGAGTAACATATTAACATGTTATTATTATTATAGGATATTTACTTTCATTACTAATGTATTTGGTGGCAGCTTCAAACAACATCCATCACTCGCTCTAAATGAAAGTATTTTTAGAACACATATTTACATTTGACATGTGCAATATAGTTTTATTAATAAATTTATTTATAAATAATGTATACGTAATTCGATACAACAGCAAAACATCTGTTTGAGCTATTTGGCACATACACACACTGATGATAGCGCACGCATACATTTATTGGTAATAAAATTAAAAAAGAAATAACAAGATATTTGTGGCATTGGGGGCAAAAAGATTTACCAAACTATTATGACACACATATGTTTTCCGCATCTGTTTTCCGCAATTTCATCATAAAAAGAATAATTTATGGGCTATAATACATATTGCGCAAAATAAATATAATTCCATCGGGTGATCTAACAATTGATATTCTAAAATATCTTTTTATTTATTGCAATAATCCGACAATACATGTGTGTAAAATATTTATTATATATAATGATAAATATGTTCAGTGTCAAGTCATGAGAACAACGACTTGACGGAGACTGTGGTTTTTAAACATGAAAATAACTTATAAATAAAAATCTATAAATGTACCAAACCCGGTGTGGTAGCATTTGTTAAATTAGATAGAATTAGTTATTTTCATGTATTCTATTAATATGGTCAAGTCGTGCTGAATCGTTACCGCGGAGTAATTGTGACAAAATTGGCTTTTTGAAGAAAATTGCTTTTATTATTATGTTGATTTTGAAATTCATTTGCTATCTATAATAGAATATAATACGTCTTGTGCCAGACACAAATTAAAAATATGCATGCAGCTCATCAAAAATTTTACTTTCTTTAAACAAATTATGCTGAAAATCATCATCGTTACATTTATGTTTTGTTGAAATTATACAAATTCTAAAATTTTAATCCATTGAAATTGTTGCTAACATAAAAATCAATTCACAAGTGAATTTAGGTAAAATTAAATAAAATTACTTTTATTAAAAAACTCTTTGTGATACCTTGATTAAAATTCTCCAGCAGTGTGGGGGAAAACGAAATGTAACACCCTCATTCCAAATACTGCTGAGCGTTTATAACGTACATGCATCTTACAATACAATTGTACATAAGAATATATCGATTTGTAACTGTCATTGTTTCGCTCTATTCAAGGCAACAAGAGATTCTATGAATAATGAGTTATTTTCGAGTATCGAGTAATTTGGATTTAGTTTACAATAATTCATACATTACTTTGCTATATTTTTCTACATTTTATGTTATGGTACACTAAACTTGGTCTACTTATTACTACTTGTTGAAAAATAGATGCACATCCATACGAGATTAATCCACAAATGAGGAAGTGAGAACGATGGGCGAAATTGTGGTAATGTCTAAGAAAATACAAATATTGCAAGAGTAAGATATATGGCGAAATATAGGCGAAATTTGGTTTCAGTTCTTTTGTAAATGAAATATGGAAACGGTACAAAATTGTATGTGAACTGAAATAACGATGCAGCCAGTATGCACGTCAGACAGTACTAAGATCGAATATGTGGAAACTGTGGCCTATCTGGAGAAAGGATTGACTAAGGTGATGGTAAGAGCGAGCAAACGAAGTGAAAAAGTGGTTCAATAAAAAAATAATTTAAGAAAGTTATAGGGGAAAATGGAGAATTATAACGGTGACACCAGTACTTCAAAATCGCGGAGCGAAATATACCTCTTTCGAGTCGGATCTCTTGACGAACCTGGAGCCGGTTACGGCCCATTAGAAAGCATCGCTCCTACAATTAATCACAAATTTTATAATACGAAAAGGAGGCCATGCGAATTGATGAAGTGAAACGATACAAGTATTTTTGATGTCTTCTAGATGAACTTATCAACGATGAAACATTGCCGGTGTATGTGTACGAATTAATCGATTACGACTGAACGATTTTACGACAAACATAGGTACAGTAGTGGGCATAATTAAATAGGATAGCCCGAAAAATCAAGTAACTGATTTTTTTAGAAAATTTACTTGTTTGTATCTAACTGTATAATTCTGACAATGTTGTCATACTGCTTTGTCAAAAGAAAAAATGCATTGAATTACCGATCTTGTGTAGTGCTCAGTAATTGCTAGAGTAGAACAAGGAATGTCGATCAGGCGCATTGCTCAGCGCTATAATATTAATAAAAATTGGGTCCTTAACATTGTACAATGACATCAAATAAATTTCGGACATCAAATTTCCTGTCATTTTGAAAAATAAAATGTGGTTTAGGCTTTAATGTCATAATTTAATATGTATGTTTTAGAAAGATAATAAACCTCGAATGAAGAATTGGAAATCTAAACATGCTTTCCTCAACAAAAATAACAACTAAAATTTAGGAAAACATTAATTCTTATTTCTACATAAATTACATATATTCAATATTTTTGACTTCTACATTAAAAATAAAAATAAAATCAATATTTCGTCATAGCCCCATTTGCTGCTATCACATTTTCCAACCTTCTATGCATTGAGAGACATATATTTCGGAAATAGTCGTGAGGTATTGTATGCCATTCTTCCGTAATTGCAGTCAACAGCTGCTCCCTATTGTGAAAAATTACCCTTCTGTTTTGTAATTTCTTTTGCAACAGTCCCCACAGATTCTCAATAGGATTGATATCCGGGCTTCTACTAGGCCAATCTAGAACATTTATGTTTTGGGCCTGGAGCCACTCAACAGTTCTTCGTGCCGTATGCACGGTACAATTATCATGTTGGAAAATAAAATTGTCATTACGATATACTCCTCTTACCGATGGAAGCATGATGTGCTCCAGGATCCTGACATAAACATCACTGTTTAAACGATTTTCAACGTTTACCGTTACACCAGGACTAACCGCAGAAATCCAGCCCCATAAATTAACTGAAAATCTTCCGCTTCGTTCTGTACTTGCGATGTATCTTTCATGATATCGAGAATTTCTGGGTCTATACACCCTGATGTGGCCATTGTGAGAAGATTGAAATACCTTCTCATCTGAAAATACAACTCGGCTCCAGAAGTCATCGTCACGAGCCAAATGCTCCAAAGCAAATGCTACTCGCGCTTCCTTATGTTGAGGTGTTAATCCAATTTTTTTGCGGCGGCATAGTTTTTTACATTACTAACCCTTATACGATTCCGCGCAGTCGAAATTGAACCAGGAAAGTTACTAATTATTCTTGCGTTAAAGGCATTCTTGAAAGGGTGATTCAGTAAGACATCAACCAAGGCTTCATCTTGTTCAGCAGTTGAAATTCGAAATCTTCCGGACCCTGGCCGACGTTCTATTATTTGAGTTTGTCTCCACTTCTGTATAATGCAGTGAATAGTGCTTTTGGGTATACCTAACATTTCTTGAATCTGCCTGCATGATCTACCGGTCTGCATGAGAGCTATTACTCTAGATTTGTTAAATTCAGATACTGATGGCATGTTCAGATTTCAGTTAATCTGACGTTACTTTGAAGTATTGAGAAACTAATTTCAATATGCCAGAAATTATGACATTAAAGCCTAAGCCACATTTTATTTTTTTAAATGACAGGAAATTTGATGTCCGAAATTTAGTTGATGCCATTGTACAAAAATGAAGACAAGAAGACAGAAAACGAAAGAATCCAGGACAAGGACGAAAAAGTTTCAACTGAGGAACAAGACAGAAGGCTAATTGAAATACTAAGAGAAAATCCATTCCTCTACGTTATTAATGCTGTTGAACAAACTAATTTTCCAGGAACTGCACGAACTGGTCGAAGACGTGTCAAAGAGTCGGACTTGCGTTGCCGTTCAGCGGCAAAAAAAATTATTTAAGACAAGAACGTAAAGAAGCGCGTGTGGGGTGTGCTCTAGAACACATGGTTCTCCATAATAATTTTATGAATAATGTAATCTTTACGGATGAAAAGACTTTTCAGTCTATATATAGTGGTGCTATTCGTGTCTATCGACCTGTGAATTCTCGGTTCGATGAAAGATATATTAGTAATTCAGACAAAAGTGGCAAAGTTTTAATCAATGTTTGGGCTTGGATATCAGCCCGTGGACCTGGTGTACTATGGCATATTGCCGGAAGGTTTAACAGCGAAAAATATTTGCGGATTTTAGATAATATCACACAGCTCATGCAGTTAGAATTTTTTTTAGAGAAAATTACATTAATATGCTCAATAATTGGCCTAGTCCCAGCCACGACTTAAATTGCATTTAAAGTGTTTGCGGACTCTTGGTAAAAAACATCCCAAACCAACATATTAGAACTAATCAATAATGCATGGGAAAATGCTGTTACCCAAGATTACTGTATGAATTTGGTTAACTCGATGCCACGAAGATTTACCAAAGTTGTCAACCGAAATGGTGCGATGACCAAGTATTAAGAAATTGTAGTTTTAAAATAATTTCATTAAATTCTTATATAAATTGAATGATTTCTCTTGACTTTGAAAAAGTATTAAACTTACTTGCATTGAAATTCCAACACTTCTTGGAAGGAGAGGTGTTGCAGGTCAGTTCACATTAGAAAAAAAAACACCGTCCTATTTAATTGTCCACTACTGTACTTGATGCGTATGTAAAAATTATTTTGTTCGATGGATCAAGATACACAAAGAGGACATTGAATATGTGTAGGTCGACTACGAGAAATATAGGCCAAAAATTAAACTAGTGAGATGAAATAAACACGTGCACGAATTCAGAAAATTTCAGTTAGGTTAAGACAGCAGTATGGTAAGGTAAAAGACAGCGAAAAGGCTAAAGGGGATAGGAGGCGCAGGGAATCAGAATATACTGTAATAACAATTTTTCGTATTAGTTGCATCCTGTTAAAAATAAACCAATCAACTTACAATTTGATATTGAGAATCTGTCAAGTTTCTCCTGCTAACTCCGACATAAAATCAAACAAAGGCTTTTATACAGACAACATTGAGGACGTTTCTAATGGCATAAGGTATAAGAAAAAATCGAAATTTGAGGTCAAGGTACTAGTGTGGTACGCCATTTCGGAAGCTGGTTTTTGAAGACCTTATGTTGGGCGAGTTAGGGGCGAAGCAGTAAATGCAGACATTTATATTCGAAGATGCCTCCCCAAATTAATGAATTTTATTTAAACGCGTCATGTTAATGATAATATTGTATTCTGGTCAGATCTGGCATCGTACGACTATGCGAAGAGAACCCAAGATTGGTTAAGGCAACAGAATATTTAATGTGTACCTAAAGAGGATAAGCCCCCGAATCTTCCACAGGCACGTTCTATGGAAGAGATCTGGGCTTTGAAACCCATGGCCCGTTAGCTGCTATGTGATACATTATATTATAATTATACTTAAAGCTTCACTGAATCGTTTTCTGTACTGCCAAATTAAGTAAAACAATTATAGTTTGAATTATATTTCATACATTTTTCCAAAATTTTATTACATACGTTAATGTTGATAATGTATATATCAAATATTGATGAGTCACTCGATTACTTTAATAAGTGCATTCTAAATCTATTTAATATTCACGCAAATGTAAAACTCCGTAACAAATAACCTCCTTGGTTGACAGAAAATATAGAACGACTAATGTCCATGAGAGACACAGCAAAGAGAGTTTCAGTCATACCAAATAACCGAACCGTTGGTTATTCCAAGTTGCTGAGGAATTTTACTACCTTAAGTATTAATAAAAAAGAAATAAAAGATATTTTAATTATGCTGTCAGTGCCTATAATTCTAAAAGTATTTGAAATGATCTCAAAACACTTAATATGATATACTATACTAATACTATAAGTATTCTCCCTGTTCTATCCAAAGTTATGGAAAAGATAATTGTCATGCAAATAAAAGCACACTTGGAAAAGTATATTTTGTTTTAAGCTCAATCAGGATTCAAAAAAGGGTATAGTTGTATAAGTTCATTACTCAAAGTTATTCATGCTATCATACAGGTCATTGATAGGGGTAACGTAAGGGTATTGGTTGTATTAGACTTTCGTAAAGCAGGTTGTACCATATATCATTCACATTATCAAAATTACGCTTTATCGGCTTTGGTATGGGCGTAGTTAACCTCATCCCTAACATTTCAGCTCTAGATTGCAGATTGCGAGACTAAATTGTGATATCTCGCGTGCTATAAAATTAAATAGTGGGCTCCTTTAAGCATCCATCCTAGGTCCACTACTTTTTTAGCATCTATGCTAATGATTTTTAGAAGCATCTCCAGTTTTATAAAGCACACATGTATAGAGACGATACCCAAATTCACAGCTCTTTTTCCCTGATGATCAACAGACATCAACTCTGATCTGCAGGCAATTTGCAATATATCGTCACAACATTCACTTCTAAATTCTTCGAAATCCACAGTTTAATGTTTGGAAACAAAAGTTCACGTAAAATGAAGCTTTAGAGTT
This sequence comes from Geotrupes spiniger, assembly GCA_959613385.1. Lineage (NCBI taxonomy): Eukaryota > Metazoa > Arthropoda > Insecta > Coleoptera > Geotrupidae > Geotrupes > Geotrupes spiniger. The sequence goes on from OY390732.1 coordinate 32,664,060, forward strand.
GCGTATTAATAATGTATAGATGCCAATGGCCGATGAAGTCAGAAATTCGGGTGTTATACTTGACATAAATACCATATTAATAATAGCGTAAAACAATTTAAAGCTTTCAAATCCACAGCTTATTGCAATTTTAAGAAGAAAATAATGTTGTATGAATCGCTAGTGTTATCACAGTTTTTATATTGTTCCGCACTTTATGGGCCATGTTGGATAATGATACTAGTCAAAAAATTCAACGAGTCCCAAATTCTTGTATTAGATTCATATTTAGCCTTCAAAATTATCTATCAGAAATTTAATGGCTAAATATGAGCAATTGACGAAAACTAAATTTATATGCCTATATCATATTATAAGCAACATGCGGCCTAATTACTTTTCGATAAGATATACACAATTTAAACTTGCGGCGCACAGATGACACACCGCCTCTACAGAGAACTGTTCCATCTGAAAGATCCAATATTTATAAAATATGCAGCTCGCTTCCTAATAATTATAAAATATTGAAAGAATAAACATTTAGAAGGAACACTGCGTTCATTTTGAAACAGCAAACTTATTAATACATTGGGTAGTGGTTTATGAATCTAATACTTTAATTAATTTAATACTTTGATTATTGTAAAGTTGCTGAAAGGAAATAGCAACTATTATTATTATTATTTAAATTTTGTAGGCAAGGACATTTTGCACCGTATTGTTGGCCAAGTTCAATCGGGATGTTTCATTAATAAATTTGTAAGGTACTGCTAGACGATTAGCTATGTTTACAAATTTATGTTTATTAATTGGGTTATGTTGTACCATTCGCCGTGCTCCAAAAATATATTCAGCCCTACTCTCTAAAGTGCAAGCACAGAATATCAGAATAACTGACTTCATATAGTCCTCGGGCTAAAATTCATTAACATATCGAACCTTTCAAAGTGTTCCCCTCATTTTCAATTTACAAATTTTGTAAGTCCTCAAAGTTGCTCCCGTATATGTGGACCACACATATTTCAATGAAAACATGTACGAGTTCGCAGCTCGCAATATTATGTATGCAGCCAAAAGGTTTGAATATAAAATGGATGCTGCGGCCAGTGCAGCGATATGGAAACAGACATGTTTATGTTAGGGTGTGTTTTAAATAAATCGGGTGTGGGTTACTTGATGCTGCATAAAACAAATTACGTACGGTGTACTTGCAACTGCATAAATTGTATAACTCTTTGCTAATTTTATAATCTTATCTAATCATTCACATCCTTATAATAATTCAAATGTAATTCAATACATCATACTATAATAGACCTTAACAATACTCGCAGAAACTTTTGCTGCCAGCCAGCATTAAGGTGGAACTCGATAAAATCTTGTAATTTCCGTACAAAAGTCTATGTCACTTTATGGCTTGAGGGAAAATTTTTGAAGGGTTCATTATGAATTTTAGTCTACTATTTGATGTAAATGATACATGCTTTAAATTCTACTATTTTTACATATATTCTTAATACATAACTAATATTTATTATATTATTGTGGTGAAATATTTGAAAAACTTTGAATCCTGGCAACGAATCCTATATCACCGACTTAGTTTGAAAGGGAACGTACATATCCTCACGGAGAAATAAAGCTTTGTCATGGCCCGTTTTAAATGGCGCTTAAACAGAAGATAAAACTGAATGAAAATTCGCAGATACTCTTGACATATATAGCGTTAAATTTAAAAAAGCATATCTGAATGTCTTAGAAATCAATTACCAATATTTAAATGTTCTATTAAATATAGGACGGCAAAACAATATGGATCGTCAAGAGAAAATAAATAAAATGATTCTGGACAAAATTTTAAAATTGATCAACAACCGCTAGCAAGAAAAAATAATGGCGTGATATCATAATCATTATCATATATATCTTTGTGTTATAGGAGTGGTAGTTAGTTTTTCACACTGGGACTTTAAGTGGCGAGGCAGAGCGATGGTAATTTATTATTAATTCTTTTTTTTGTGAATGGGTTCTCAGCCAGTCATCCAATTATTACTCAGAAACTTACAAACAGAAGCAAGCACTAGCATATCTCTTTAGCCAATTGAAGAACCTTGCAAATCAAACTTCCTAAGTGAATTACTTTTTGCAATTGCGTCACGTCGGTAATTGAATTACTAACACATGAAGCTTTTAATAGAAAGCAAACAAAAATTTGTTTGCAGATAAAATTGAATCGAAACAAGACACAATTAACATGCGCGCAAACTTGAAAACAAGTTGAGTTACTACATGACGTTAAAATTGGTATATTTTAAAAACATTCTACACAAGTAAGTTAATTTTGTAGGCTATAAAACTACTTCGTTTTCATGCACACATGATCTTAAGACAAAATTTACTTTATTCTTACTCACGCGTATTTTGAAACTAATATATCTGCATCAATAATATTAGAGGATCTACATGCAATTTGTGTTATCGTTGTAACCATAAGCTGAAAATAGTATGAATAAAAAGTGCACCAATACAATTATGTATATTTCGGCGAGTGTCAATTTTATTACCATTTCCCACGTTTCGAAGCATCTTATCTTACACTGCTTCGTTATTAACATAATTTAATTCAAACAGGTATCATGTATTGTTTAGGGGTAACATCATATTCATATATATGAATGCTTATTTTATTAAAACTAAGTATGTATGTATTTACACATAAAATGTAATGGTTTTCTTGGTTGCCGCCCTTATGATCCACCACGGCGACGGCGTCTTCTTTCGTTTATTGTGCTGCTAAAATCCTGTGAACGCAAAATGAGTGCGCGAAAAATAAACGCACCTCCCCGCTGATAGCGAGTAATTTTTGCTCAGGTGATTTGATTACCTGTTCGACTCTAAGCACCTACATTTCGAATTGTGTTACACGAAAAATTGATCTCGGGGTTTTCTCTCGTTTTCATTATTGTCACACGCGATTACTAAGAACGAATATTTATAGTATTAATTTTTTTTAATTACTCTCTGTACAATGTTACGTACCTATTCCGAGAATAATATATGAAGCGACCCGTTTCTGTTGCTCCAGTTGTTTTAAACAAACTAAACTTCCCTGCCGGGCATTGCTAAACAATTTATGTGCAGCATTCCTAAATTTGCAACGGTTGGTTGAAAAACAAATCCCTTTCGGCGGGGTCCATAAACTGCCACGTTATCTTATTAATCTTTTAGGCGCATCCTGAATCCCGTTCTTTAATATTTTGTGTATAACAAAGCTCATAGAGAGGCGGATGTAGTGACCACAGGTTGCATATTGTATACACTACATTATTCATGAGGTTTGTGGCAACAATGGGCCGAAGGATAACTCAACGCGGACCGATCGTTCTTAGGGGAAAATTGAGTTGTGTGCACGTGAATAGTAAATAGCAATGCTGTAACAAACATGTAGGTCGGTGAAAAATTCATAACAAAAGAACACGTTTAGCTCTTAAAATTCATGTAGCAATGAATGAGTTGCAAATGTGGTATTGTTCAAAATTTCATAGTTTATAATAAAAATGATAAATTATTAAAATAATCATCGATTAATAACGATTGTTAATTCAAAAATAATTTACTATAACTTTACAAACACTAACCTAATTAACTAAATTGTAAATTGACTTAATTGAATGATGTTATAATCATATAGCACATGCACTCAAATTGTGATCAAGTGCAATGCTGAATTTTAGAAAGGACTTGGTTTGTTATGAGGATTAGAAATATGTGATTTCGGTACAAAATCACAAAACGAAGACTAATGTTGATATCGCAATAGATATCAAAATGATTGATTAAAGATAAATCGTATAATGATGCGTTGGCACTAAAGAGATGAAGGTTAAAAAATGCGATTAGAAATTCCTTTCACAATAAATTGTAACCTATTCTTCTTCATCTGAATTATTAGAATTCGTTAACATGACAAGAAAATAACTGACACAACTGAGATATTTTAGTTCAAAAATAAAATTGCATATTAAAATTTGTGTAGGTAATAAGTTTTCAATATTAACCAAAAACACAAGAACGTTGTTATTTTGGTCTTGCACCTACATAGCGGTTAATTTGAATAGTGTTTAGTTTAAATTTCATTGGATGGTCTACTCCCCATTTGTTTTCGGATTGCTTACGCCTCGCGGCATCGGGGAATTTGCCACCGCAGCTCATAGGTGCACTAGAGGTGAATACATTTTAAAGGTGAACAAACGTGTCCTTTAATTTCTTTCTAAAGACACGTGTATAAGGTAGCGGGCCAAACCACATGAAAGTGTGACTGACTCTTTATGTTTAATGGTACGAACCCGGTATCATATTGTATAAATATTAGTGCTTACTATAAATTATATTTTGAGTTCTCACATTTAAATGAAACTGCAGCAGCATAGACTTTAACAAACATTTCGGATAACGTTTTACAAAAGAATTTAAGGAATGACTCAGCGATTTAAAAATGTTACTAAAAATTTGAATTTAAGACCGAAATCATACTGCATATCTCAGTTAGACACTTTCGGAGTTACAGGATGGATTAAAGGAAATTACATAATGTAGTATAGTAAATAAATAAAATAAATTTGAACAATTGTCGTGGCGCAAGTGTCGCAGTCGATCCTTTGATCACTGTTGTCTCTACTTTATATATCTTGCCAAAAGTTAATTGATTAATAGTAGTACGTATGTGAGCATGAAAGGAAACTCACTAGAGCAGGTATTACATAAATACCATATATATTCCATTCACGAAGGAGTATTCCTACCGCCTGCGGAATTATGATCTTGATTTTAAGACGGACTGGTCCCTATTATCCTTCATAGTTCAATTTCCTTAATTTAGTATGATTTCTTGCCAAATATCTTATCCCCTTCCATTCTTTTTCATCTTTATCCTTGTCCACTTTCTAATTGCCATTTTTCTGATGCCCCTTATTTCCTCATACGATCATGGTCTTACTCTCGGCCTGTTCCCCATCACCGTCCATTCCTTATTTGCTTTATCGCTCTATCTCCCTCATTTCTCATGGTGTTTCCCAACCATCCTATTCATTTACTCTTCATGAACCTGACAATGGCCTCCCCTTTTAGTTCATTTCAATGTGAATCTGGTTGCACTGGGGCACACGGCGCAATTCGAGAAATTATTACCCCGCCAGCGGTCGGATATGTTCAGGGCAGGTAATCAGAGCGTGCATGCAAGGGTATAAGACGAGATTTGATTATGTCGCTGTGCTCTTGGTGTTGACGTTGCGTACTAACGTTTGAGTGTATACGATGACCACCCATGAAGGAACAACGGAGAGGTGGCTAAAGAAGGCGTAGGCACGATCCGAATAGTGCTCAAGTAAGGGTGCTGGAGCACCCGGTATGTTATCACTAATTACTGTTTGTCTTTTCGTGATGCTTGGTTACCCGAATGAACGCACCTACCGGTCCGTAGATATATATCGCGGAGACAGAAGTATGGTAACGTAAACAAATAATTGACCTGCGCGGAGCTGTGTGAATTGGAAAACATGTATTATATGTGCCTAATATTAAGGGCCGAATAATTTTATATCGATTGACGTTTTCAATGATTCTATCTGTATTGTGCATTTTACGTTAGTTTAGATCCAATTATTGAATTTATGTAGCGCATCGAAAATTCATCAACGTTCTTACTGTACTTTGATTTTTCTTTGTCGCATAACAAATGTCCCTAAACATTATCGAAACAAAAAACATAAAACAATTATTCTCCCAGGCTCCATTTTTCGAATTAGTATTTTTTTTTGTTTTATCTACAACATTTAATATCAAAGGGGCTTTATATGGAATTAAAACAAAATCCGCTACCAAAGATAATCAGGAATAAAGAACTCTATCCCACCACCTGAAATTGTAAATAAATGTATCTAATCCAATAGTACTTTGATTATATTGTTTACCTAAATTACAGAAGCCAGGTAATTCGTTGAGTGTATGGTTTCAGTATTACCTGACCAATTTACTTGCTTTCTAAATTGTTGAATTCAAAAATTCATCCTAACAGACATATACTTTCTCAATTCAGAATTCATTGGAATTCATTCAAAAAGTTAAAGATTGTAGGCTGGATGTAACATCTTTGTTTCCTTCGATACCTATTCCATGGAACTTTAAAATACCTAACTAGTTTGCTCCCGAAAAATAAGATTGACTCGGCAAAAATAAATGAATAGTTGAAGTGGACAACTCTAAGCATCTCAAATTGTTTTCAGTTTTCAGTTTGAAGGTATATTTATTAATTTCTATGAACAACAACAAGGAACAGCTATGAGCAAGTCCTTGTCTCCATTTATAGCCAATTTGTTTACAAGCAATTTTATTTTTATATTTTAATAGAAATGCTAAATATTTCCCGGAAGTATGGATAAGGGTTGGTGATATTTTAGACACATATTTGAGCAAATTAAATTAAAAATTCAAAACCATTAAATTTACAATCGAAAAGGAAACAAATGAACTTTTACCATTTTTAGATACATTCGTAATTAGGAATAGCAACAACGTAGAAATAAATACTTTCCGGAAAGAAAGCAATGTAAATACATCTATAACCGCCGATTCATGTCATAGCTTTCAGCAGAAAATAGCTTCCGCTAACAAGAAACCGATATAACATGATTTGTTTGCTTACCGTATCAATTAGCTTTCAAAAACTTAAATAAAATTTTCAAAAATCACGAACTTCATATCACTTTTAAACCTAGTAACTCTTTGAAAACCCCCTTAGGGTCTGCCAAAGATAAAATTGAGGTAGATCACAAATCTGGAGTATATGAGATAAATTGTAAGGTATGTAATCAAAAATATGTCGGGCAAACGAAACGTCCAATTAGACCCCCTATAAAGAATAGATAGCACATTTTAGACTCAAAAGACCTTCTTCATACAGGCCATGCATTAGCACCAACATTTCTTAAATTAATAAAGTTGTACAAACTTGTATTTTCATATAAAAAATACAAATATAATTTAATTAATTCTGACAATATTATACCGCAATCCAGCTTATTTGAATTACTTGATTTAAGTGAGTTTTAGCACTTTGACCACGTTACATCACACGCTCCATTATGTTTTGTACTGGGATTAGGGGTATACCTTAAGATACTTTTTAGTTTCGACTTTAGTGTTATCCCTCTAGTAATCTAGTGAAAAGAATATCTTCAAAAGTAACACCTTAGCTAGAAATACTAAGTTTAACATTTCCTTGGTTAGCTTTGTATTGAATATAAGTAAATTGGAGACCATGGTTGGCAAATAAATTGAAACAAACTTACCCTTACAACACTGTATTGCATAATTTGTGGTAAGAGTAAGTTTGTTTCATTTCCACTGAATATAGCAACATAGTTGCCAAAATACGCATTTATATTTGTTAAAATAAAATGTGGCAGGGTTTGCTAAATTTATAGATTTTTATTTATAATTTATTTTGAAAGGAACAACCTAGAACAACAATTATTATTCAAAGTCGAAGCATTATATCGATGGCAGTTACAGAATTTTGGAATATTAAGTAAAACATTGTAACAGAATATCAAGAAAAATAACAAAATCACAAATGGATAATGGTTTTTAAATTCATACATGACTATTTTTGTGTTTTATTTAAGAACAAACAGAAAAATTGGGTGCTAGCTGTACGCACGCAACATATATAAAACGTCTATAAATATATAGAATTCATAAATACATTGAATTACAATTATTTCAATTTCTGTGAATCCGTCGGTGACACACGTTACGATAACGTATATTAACACACGGTGTTACGCTCCGAGCTGTTTACCGTAGTATATTCTACAAGTAACTAAGACAACAACGGTAAGTTAGTTTCCTCATTTCTCCTAGTATACGTACGTAATATGATGAAGTTAGAGCAAATGTACAATATAACTACTAGATATCTTCGAGCGTATACCCGACCCCAAGCAAGTAATTGAAACTTTCAATTATGAATCTATTCGTTTGATGCGTTGAATCAATTTTATAATATAAATAGAATGAAACAATATATTTAAATTTACGAAACTTTCAAATTTAATTAACGTATACGTATGAAACTAAATAATTAAGTAAGGAAAATTAATAAATCGACAGTGTTGCTGCAGTCGAACACGGCTAATAGTCATGGGTATGTATAGAAAATGACAGCGTACAGTTTCTGTATAAAACGTACTTCAACCTTTAAATTTATTAAATGTGTTAAATGTGTGGCAAAGCTTGCCAGTATTTTAAGTCATTGCTCATAAGCTAAGGTACCTATTTTTAATGCAGATTTCTAATTGTGGTTTATTTGATTCAGGCCTGAACATTTTTATTCAAACATGGAGCAACAGAACAGCCAACTCGCGGTGTCATTGATGAAGTCATATATGAGTTGTTTACTTGAATAGATAAGAACCAAGGAGCACTCGAAATATAAATTGCTGTAATATCTAATATTAAATTCTTGCATGGCTCCAACGTTAAAGTATGTGGGTAACGACAAACGCCAGTTCTGTCTCATATTTCCATAAAAATTTAAAAAACGGCGTGGTTGAGTACGATAAGTGATGGGTGAATAAAATAATTAATAGTCAAACGATCGAAACAAAAGGATATATTACTGAAAATAATTTAAATGAAACATTATTATGTTTTTATTTAATGAACTCAATGAATTCTTTAATATGTCTATAAAGAAGATTTACCTTCACTTGATAATGTGATAACTAAATCTAGGTTAACTTAGCATCTAGAACGGTAGTGCTTATTTTCGTTGATTCAACTATGGTAAAAATCTGCACTTATTTATTATACATAGAAAATTTTCTAGCAAACTAGCGCAGTCGCGATGATAAGGGCAAGTTTTTTTTTAATTTCAATACCTAACTTAACTTTTATAAGAATATGTTTTTCAATAACTCGTACCGTTTTCGAAATATGGAAAAAGATTACCGGAGTAAACCATCACTTTCTTGCTATATACAAATGTTAAACTTAAAGATTCACTTTTTGAAACTAATATCGCAACCGGTAGTGATTATTTACTGTTATCATCTTTTCCCATATATCGAAAATATTATAAAATACATTATATTCCAATATACCTGGAACTGGAAGACACTGTTCATGAAAATCTCAAGGATCAAAAAATTGTTTCTAAATAAATATTCTTATTTTCTTAATGTGTTGTTCAACTAGGCCATTCGTCCTAGTTGCCTATTTTCACATTACATGCAATAGCCACAAGTGCTGGTGGATTAATACTTTATATTAAATGAAAACTATCTACGAATGTTTCAGCCCAACACAACGCGACAGGGAAACAAAAAACATTAGATATACGTTACTCGAATTATTTAATGTTAATGTATTCAAATGACAATTCGGCAGAAATTTCACCTGGCACTAATTTGTTACTAAACAAAATACGTTCTCTCTCTGCTCACCATTTTATGTTATTCTAAAGTGCCCCTTTTATGCTAAAAGGTGATTATGTTTTGATACTTCACTGAATATGATTGTCATTTCCCTTGCGATGGCCGTCCCTGGAGACACCGCTTGTTCTTACACAAAGCTTTTTACGGTAAACGCCCGACGTAAACTTTGCTCCCCACTCTCCCACGTTGAATATATGTCAGGACCTGTCAATTTTTATATCGAAACCTCTTTAAAATAATTTTATAAATAACAACTATTGAAATAATGTGTAATAATACTGAAAATTTTAGGGTTGTTATAAATAACCAAAACATAATAATGAATGTACAAAACACTTTAGAGACCCAATCAGTTGATCACAAGCGCACAGTTCCAAACGTATTTCACATAATACTGTTGTGGTATCCAAGTCACGTTGGGGCCAAAATAACCACTAATACGAGGAAATAAGAGTCAAAGAAAATAGTAATCCAGGCAAGCTGAAAGTATGTACAAAAATGTTTTTTTTGTAATACAAACAATGGCAGCGTAGAAGAATATATTAGAAGGCCACGGAATAAGTAGAAAATAGTACTCATACTACCAACTGCGTAAGTAGCGTTGTTTGAACAATCAGCATATACGTGCTACTTTATTATATGTATGTTCATAATAATAAATAAAAATTTGACACGTATCGTGAAATTTTTGAAATAGGATGCTTGCAAATCGGGATCCGAAGGGTCTCGCTTTGCAAACTAGAGCCTTAATGAACAAATTTGCACGTACAAGCCTTGATACAAAAATAACTATTATGGTGTTTGTGTAAATATAAGTTATAAGTTAATGTGAAAGATGATTACGTATGGATTACTATACAAATATTAACTTATAGAAAAGTAGCGAAGGTGTAAATATATTAAAATCATATGAAACAAATTTACTGAAGAATAAATATTCTTCTTCGCAAACACAAGTTAAATGATCTGAGTATCTTAATATGAAACACAAATACACGAAAGCGTTATTGGTTTGTTGTTTTCAACCCATTCAACCCATACAACCAATACTCTTTAACTCAGGTATTGTTGACATTTATTGAAATGAATATTTGTTGAATTTGTTCGCACCGGATAACGGTGGTTATTGAATTTTATTTTCATCAATTTTATAATTTATTGCTACATCAGATTTTATTATCCACTTAAGTAAATATACAAAAATGTTCATATTTTGAGAAAATTCAAAATTCTTATCACTTACTGGCTTAGTGATCTAGTAAAAAAGGGCTGTGTTACAATTGAAAATTGTGGGTGCCTATTATAAGTGTTCTGCTTTTTGCCGAATCTATTATAGTCAACAATATCTAAATTAATCACAGGTAGAAATTTGGTTCAATAGGACAACAAACCATTCCATAATGAAAGAGTAATAATACCGAATAGATTAACGTATTAATTATGAGAAGTATAACAAATTTCAATATGATATTTGGCAATGTAAGTGTGTTCAAAATATGATGAACAAGGCAAGTATCCCTATTAAACATCAAATCAACGGGCATGATAGAAATATAATGTCATTCCATAAAACTTGCTCTAAAATCTTAAAGCCATATTATTGAGGTGTAATTCTTAGTAACACTAATTACAGTTTGCCGGTGAATTATTGAATTTGAGGTATTTACCTGAGTCATTTTAAATGACATTATTATTATTATTAAAATATTACACATTATTTTTTTGTGGGTTAATTTATTTGTTGCAGGTTGTGACAAGAGTTCCTTTCTTATTAAAGTTACCGTTGCGAATATATCAATATATAGGCTTAGATTGGCTCGTTACCATGTTTGAGAGGAAATTAAATTGGATATTGGTAGATGAGACGACACTTGGCAAGACTATCCAACCAACTACACATCTTGTTTGCGAAAAAGGTAGATTTTGTAAAAATGGTTTTTGCATCATTCTAGGTCCAATGTGGATGAATTTAAAGCTTTTGTCCATAATTTAATAGAAAGAAGATTAATGTGCAGCATTTACCAACCAATTTTAGTTTTTTTATGTTAAATCGCTTACAGACATTATAAATAACTAATATATGTAATTATGGAAGCAGAATTTATTCCTTTTTCAGTTTTGATTGCTTGAAATTAGACTAAAGATTACCAATGCTGAACCGGGTTAAGTTAAGCTTCAACGTTGGCAACTGTTACTTAATTTTCAAACTCAGCAGTAAGTTGAAAGTTTGTGTATTTGGTAAATATTTGAATTGCATTAAAAACATGAAAATATACAATAGTCAGGGATAATTAATGGGTAATTGATCAATTTGTTCCTATATGAAAGAACTGGAGGCACTTGTCAATAAGAAATGCAGTTTTCAAATTCTCATGTTTATTACTGACTGGCACACCGCTCCAGAATAATCTAATGGAATTGTGGTCTCTGATGTATTTTTTAATGCTCAATGTGTTTCAATCTAACCGGGAATTTAAGGAATGGTTTTCTAACCCCGTTACGGGTATGCTAATTTTGAATATAATGAAAGTATCATCAAGAGGCTCCACAAAGTATGTATTAAACATTTTTTTAAGGCGCTAAGGCCATCCCTTTTAAGGCGTTTAAAGTCTAAAGTTTAAAAGGCAGCGGTTTTGTATGATAGTTACGTGTCAAAGGCAAAGTAGGTGTTCAAATTTGAGAAACAATTCTTGTTTACATTTATGTTGCCTTGCAGAACCAAAAAAACCTTAGCAAGTGGAAATTTACGGACTGTGATAAATGTTCTAATCTAAGTTCGGAAAGTGTGCAATCGTCCGAATCTATTTGAGGTCCGCCATTGCAGAACAAATTCCTTCATTAGTCTAAAAACTTTTTTTAAGTGGATTTGAAGAATTTATGTTCTGTGATGAAATTCCCTAGATCGATATGATAAACATAACATGTCCATTTATTTACTTAATAATAGCTATTTACAAGTTAAAAGTTAAAAATTCATGTGAATCATTAAAAGCAGGCGGCGATGATGAATGCCACTTTTAGCGATGGCGTGATAACGATTTTACTTCTAGGTCCACCCTCCCGCCAACTCCGTAAATAAAAAATAGCAACCATAAAACAAGAACGACAGAACACCGCATTTAATCAGATGAAATAATAAAAGTCAAGTCACCTAAACAAAAGAAACGGTACAATAAAGACGCTCGCAGAAAGCCTGCGACGAGAAAAAGCTCTCTACATGCGAACGATTCCATCACGAATATGGAGAGGTCAAATGCGACCAACGATGCGGGCAAAATTCGCAAGCTCGCTGAACGTTACCAACTGCCAAATAATTAAACACCCTCAACATTTATTATGTATTACTCACCTCACGGCCATATACGCTTGGCTTATTATTCATACCGACATTATTACGGATTTAAATAATTAAGAAGGCCAAATCCCTCTTTCTTGTACGCGACGTTGAAAAGGATGAAAATCGTTTGAAATACAAAGCCCCGCTGTTTATTACTGAACAATATTTTTATAAACTAGACACACGTTGGGTAATTAACATTTTATGTGTACGTAAAAACCTGCACATAACAGCCAGAAATTCTCGGCATAAACTTCAGAGAAGTAAATTCTCTGCCAGATACATTGAAAAGGATAAATATAATTTCGACTGGATGTGTTATAAAAGTATATACCTCAACAATATTGCATTCTTCAATTTGTACTTTATTTCATTTAACAAGTGATGGGAAAGTAATTTACAATTATATAGATTAACGTCGTCTTCTAATCACATTTGTGTTTAATAATAATTACTGACGACCTTAATTAAATGTAGATTGGTGTGAATCGCACTCCTAATTAGTTTCATTTTACGTCACTTAATACTGCTTTATTTGCAAGCTCCAACCAGCTATAACATTGGAAAATGTGCGAAGGAAATATCTTATTTGATTTCATGATAAAAAATGAATTGCGTAAAGAATAGCGAATTAAAAAAGAATAATATTTAAATAACGTTAGGATCCGAGATTTATGAATATATTTATAATAAAAAATAATCTACTGCTATTATAAATACTATAATGCTATAAATACTATAAATACTAATGACGTTGAGATGGGTTTATAAAACAATAGCGTGAATCAATTTTGCTATTAAAATATATAACACTCAACTACGAATACAATTCGTTGCGGAGTTGCGGAGTTTCCATGAACATTGATGTTGACGTAGTATTGCATTTCAATATACGTCAGGTATACGGTACAAGCGAATATTATATTTGATAATGTAATTAATATTCTGGTAGAATGGGAACACCAAAACGTCTAAATATTTCAAATTTCAAACAATGCACGTTGCGCAGCAAAAATCCATTATTTCCCGAACAAGTATTTATACAGGGAAGTACCCCAACTCCTCTTTTGCTCACAATCATATCTGGTACCTCGATAAAAAGAAGTTAAATGAAATAATTTCAGCAAGTGCACAAGTTCTTTAAGAATACATTCTATGATTAATCATAGCAGTCAACGCACCCTTCAGATCGTGCAGCTATATTTGTCATGAGTTTGTCATACCGAAATTGAAACAGTAAGGGGAAATTAAAAAAAAAATAATTAACAAAATATCGTATTAATATAATTCGTACATTCAAAACCAAACAAAACACATTTACACCCTTGGAGAATTCAATTCTTTCGGCTTTCTTATGACTTCCACAACAAAAGTTGTTAAGGTTACAATAGATTTTTTAAATATGTTATATGTCACGTTAGATAAGATTCTGGAGGTCAATCCCATAACCGTATCGTCGTTACGTTTTACCCATTTATACTACAAGATCTGTTTATGGCAGCATACTCATTCGAAAACCAGTAAAATTGTATAAAACGCTGAAAATAACAGTGGCGTACGTCAAATGCTAAATAGAGACATTAAACCCAAACAATATTAACAAATGTCAACGCAACAACGACCAGAAACTATATAAGCAAAAGAGCATAATTTGCATCATTGGATGATCGTTTCGTCCTTTTCCTGAGGTGTGGTGACTATATTCCTATTCACTTAGCGTTCTTCATTAATCGAATTATTTTCCTTATCTATTAGATTTTTATTTCTTCTTCCTTTCTCACTGTCATTATTTCGTCTTGTATTCACATCCACATAACAGTTCTTCGAAATCTTGTTTGCTTCTCTCCATTTTTAATGGAATTCATCCTTCCTTTATTTCTAGTGATCCCATTTGTGTTGTTTTTCCTGTCTGATGTTTTTAACTACTTTAAAAAACAATGTAATCCGGATAGCTTTACCATTTCCCCCGGAATTCTCTCCAAATTCTTTCCAAATGTTTTATTGTTCCTTTTTACCAACATTTTATTTTCTTTCTCTGTTCTTAATATATATATTATACTTCGCTTGTGTGCCGTTTTGTAGGTATTCTTTCCATATGTCCTTCTTGATCTATTATTTTATTCCCTTGCTCCACCAGCTTGTCCCTCTGTCTGTGTTTCCCGTCTTTGTTGTTCCGCAAGTTTCTCTCGCACTATTACACCATTACTGCATTTTTTTAATTCCTCCCTCAGTTTTCAACCTCCATGTCACTACTTGTATCAACCCTTGTCATATTGTTCTGTATATTTCCCCTCCATTTCTTTCACTCTTAGTTTGTAGCTTCTTATTATTTTTTGTTTTATATATTTACTTTCACTTACAATATTCCTGCTTATTGATCTCGTATCTCTAACTTAGCTTCTATCTTCCCTTTTCTGTTAATATGTTGTCTATTATGGATTTTATGGACGTCTTTGTATTCGAAGAAAGTGTATCTGACTATTAGGTTATTCAGTCGACAGTATTCTATCATTCTAGTTCCGTTGCTCGATCTCTCCTGTTCTACGCCTTTACCTATGACGACTCCCGTTCCATCGTCCCTTTCCCCTACTCTTGCTATCATAACCCCCATCACATATATGTTGCGTGTACTACTTTCAACCAAATTTAGGTTGTCCCATTATTCGTCTTGCTTTCTAGCTGTTTCGCCTTCATTTGGTCCATACGTTGAAATCACTGTCACATCCTTCTATCCATTTCTAGCGTTACTGAGACTATTCATTCTGAATGTGCTGTCCATTCCTTTATGTACTTAGCCTACCTTTTATCTTCCATCAGGCCCACCCCACTGCAGCTATTTGTTCTTGTTTGACTCCAAATCCACGATTTCGTTTCCCAACAATTCTCTCTATTTTTGTTTCTGTTATCGCTAGGATCTATCTTCATCATGTCAAACTCTTCATTAATTCCTTCTCTTTTCCATGTATACCTCTTACATTCCATGTTACCAATCTCCATATTTCCCTTTGGTTCTTGTCCTTTACTCCATTTCCTTCTTTCTCCTTTAATTTTGGTTTTCTGTTCCTTTCTATGTCTCTCTTTCCTTTTCTAGCCTTGCATTCCATATTCATTGCCAGTTCCATTTTCTTTTGCTTCTGTACCTAGGTTTTTCAGTTATCTCTATCTTATCTTTCTATTTCCTCCAATTTCTCTAGATTTTCCTTATTTGTTCCATCTCCATTCAATTCCCTCTATCGTAATCTTATTGTATCCTCTTTCCTTTCGCTCATTCTTGTAC
Source organism: Geotrupes spiniger (assembly GCA_959613385.1). NCBI lineage: Eukaryota > Metazoa > Arthropoda > Insecta > Coleoptera > Geotrupidae > Geotrupes > Geotrupes spiniger. The sequence continues at coordinate 32,680,150 of OY390732.1, forward strand.
CAGAAGAGCCCATACGAAGCACCAGGAGTATTTCACAAGAACTGGGGCTGACGCAGAGTTGTATTCGCAACTTTATCGTGAGTGAAGGATATTGTCCCTATTACTACGCAAATGTTCAAGCTCTCTTGCAAAATGACTTTCAGCCTCGGATAAATTACTGCAACTAGTTGTTGCAAAGAGCAGTGCAGTGGACAACAATTTTGTTTCCCATGTGCTGTGGACGTGTGAAGCTTCACCCGAGATGGTTCTTTTAACCAGCGGTATAGCCATTATTATCATTGGCAAGAATTTTATTGGATCAATAATATTATCACACCATTTAAATGGGGATATTTTTTTACAATTTCTATCGAACGACTTGCATCTTGACTAGCTCCCCATGGCAACAGTTCAAAACATGTGGATTCAGTGAGATGGTGCTCCTGCTTATATTTCTGGCCCAGTAAGACGAAGAGTGTCCGGAGAGGTGGACAGGTAGGAACGGACCAATACCTTTGGTACCCAGACCCCTAGATGTCACACCAATCTTTTTTCTGGAGTCATATCAAAGTACTGCTATACCGAGTTCCGGTTACACATGCGGAAGGCTTAATTGATCGCATTCATCATGCTGCTGGAACTGTCAACCCACAAATCCTATAAAGAATTCAAGACAACGTTGTGCATAGACCGCAGTTTTGTTTAGAGGCCCAATGGGCGAATTTTAAACATTTACTTTAATGTCATTGATTTAGCTAATTTCTCGAGTTACCTTCTTACCTACTTCTTAAATAATGAATTATTTTGCTGAATAGTTTTCTTAGAAACTGCGAACAATGTACTTGTTACCATGCGATTTATTAACTTTATATATGTTGCCAAATTTACCTTTTACTTTTTTGCTCATACTTAAGAAACAAAATCAGATATATATTTTTTAACATCTTTCCCAGGGATTATATATTTTGGGAATTATCTTGTATACGATAGTATATGATTACGGTTAGCTGTTAAATAGTATAGTGCTCTTACATATTATTTCACGGTTGGTATAGTACACTACACGTTCTTTTTATATTTGCTGATTTATACTTTAATTCTCGACTGTAAATCATTTAGAAAGGAGAAGGAAACTCATATCATTAATATGAGATATTATTTTTATTTGTGATATTAATGTTTATTGCTTGATATGGGTTTCCAAACCACCTTATTGCAAAAAAGGTGCCGCAATACACTTTCATTTTATTATTTATTGCGTTTTAGATAACGAACCTGGAACCTAGATGTACTCTACTAAGCCAAAGCTTATTAAATGGCAACTGTTTAGAACTGAAAACCATTTGATAAATTTATTACTAATTTATTACTAATTAATATTATTAGTTCGTGTTTCATATAAGAAGATGGTAACTGCGCACTTTTGAAAATGGAACAGGTTGCGTTTTTGAAACCACTGGTGCATACTCGTGGTTTGACACCAGTAAAACCGTTCGTGCGTCCTGTCCAAAAGCTCAACAAAACGGACCCAATCCAATCTGTTATCATTGTTGACTTGGATAATTAAGTTTTCCGTGCTTAATGCTAGGTCACACTCAAATCTTTATATGAAAAGCTCCGATTAATATTTGAAATGCATCTGCATTTTGGCACTAACATGACAATCCATATTCTTTTATACACTACTGCGATGACAACTTTCCGCGAATCATAATTTTTAAGTTTAATTCAAATTACTTTTTTCCATTTTGTTAAGTGCTCGCCGGGAAACGAATGAGTTATCACGAAATGCTGAAATTACATGTTAATATTTTATGAGACGTTGTAATTTCTCATAATTCTAAGAGTTAACAAGCCACAAAAGTGTACTGCGAATGCACAGATGAGCTCCGTAATTACACTGTCTAAATTAATTTAGGATATTAAGACTAGAATGTAACGTAGTTGTGCCACCCTTGCACTACGTAAACATAAATTAATAATTGAAAATTGTTGATATTATTGAGAAAGAATAATCATATATTACAAAAGAAAAACGCATTAAAGTCCTGCGAAACAAATCTGGTTAATTATAAGCAGTAACGAGGAATTTTCGCTTTTTTGGTACATTGGGAAGTATGGCGGGTTATTAACGGTATATTTAGGACAAGTCACTTTCTGAAATATCATTGAGTGTTGCCGTATAGTGTGGACGTGTGTACATATTGCGCAGCAGCACGAACCGAATATTACATTGAACAACTATAACAATTTGAACATGATTCGCGACGGGTTTCGCTGTCGCCTGAACTATATTGCCATGCAGTTATGTTCGAAGTTTACGTCTCGATTCAGCTCAAGGTGGTACAAGAATACAATATTGCCCTTAAGGCATATAGAATGACACTAATCGTTAACAAGATTGATACAACCACAAACTTCAAAATCTTCAGGCCGATATTTACGTGTGATAACGTATCTGATTCAGAATATGAAAGAAAGCTACGTATTTGTGTAGACATTATATTAAGACACAAACCATATGTAAAGAAAAAATATGTCCCTATAGAAATCATCACATGACTAGAAAATTAGGCGATGACCCAAAAATTATAAAGTTTAAATTCGGCACACAATGGAGGTGGACGTGTGCATAACCCTGGCGATAAAAATCCTCGAATCGAGCCTTATCACGAATAGTTTTTATTATATTTTTAATGTAAAGGAAAAATATGTTTTAAGCTACAAGGGAGATTAAATTAATAAAACCAGGACCGTACTGACGAAGTACTATCGAAGAATAACTAGGTAACCGGTTACAATGGAAAGTGACGAGTACTCAACGGACGAGGAAAATCGAATCAGGAAACGATGATCAGAACATGAAGTGGAAGTAGCCTTTGAGAGAAGTAAAGAATCCACAGAACGCCTATAAAGTAGGTAGAGGTAAAGGTAAAAGATGCAATGGAACTAGGAGAAAAGATATCCCTAGTTGAGCGGGAGAACGACGCCGACACAAAGAAGGTGGTGGAGAATAAGTCAAAGTTGAAAGATGTACAGATAAAATATTCATTGAACACGATCTTACAAAGAAGAAAAGCGAACAGCGTTACTCATGTCACTTTTTCCATATCACGAAAACGCGATGTTGTTTCGTACATTCTCGCGGGTAAAATCTATTTTTCCTCGTTCTCTGGCAATGAGCCGAGAAGATGAATTGTCCCTAAAAGTCACATTTTCCGTTACTTTTTCCCTTCCTTCACAGATGTCAATATTATTTACAATTCCAACCCCATCCCTTATCCTAAGACTTGTATCTTAAGATTGTATGGTATGGCATATACATTTATAACTTTAAAAGATCTAGTAACGTATTGGTAGAGAAAGCGAAATAGTATCGAGTATCTAGTATCTTCTCTACTAAAATTATAAATTGGTGTGCTACAAATTCAATCCTCACCGCAGGGATAAAGTTTAGTGATTTTTCATTGGCAATTACAAAACGAAAATATATATTTTTCAATTATTACAAATATCTCTAAAACGGTTTATCAGAAACGATATAGCTCTTTAGATTATTAATAACCGTTCAATTTGACAACTTCACCAAAATTAAATATCCTCGATCTAAATTAATATAATTTTGCGCTTTTAATTCTAAAAATTAGACAAACGAAAACCCTTCCCCATAACAGCGTTTGTTGTGTACATGATGTATATAATTTCTTTTGTTAAGGAATGTTCCGTCTCTTTTTGCCCATCATCACCATCATTATTCCTGCGCTGCATATTATATTTTCATACTAAACAGAAAAGCTGATGAATGAACTTCTTTCCCAAATAATTTTCAACATTGCTACTAATAAGAGCGCTAAAATTAACAGTACTTTTACTCCTTTTATCCATATTATAAATGTAGCAAAAGGCTAATAAAGCAATTCCCTAACCAGGCTGATAAAATCAGTCACCAGCCTCTTATGTCAAAAAATATACACAAACGCAGCAGTGACAGTGATATTGAAACTGACAGACATATGTTGCCTTGATACAGCAATACAATATTTTTTTCTTTAACCACGTGACTTTAAGTTCATTTAAAAACTAATATATAAACTTATGTACATTCCACATCTATTATCAAGTTACCTTGCAAGACTTTTCCTAAATGCATCGTACTCAATAATCCTCCTCGCCTGCATTAGACAAATTTCCAGACTTTGATGTAAATAATTATTACATTATAGGTAATAGTCTAAAAATTTTGCCAGTCGGACATGATTAGTTCGTACTAAAATACTTACCCAATATTTGGGTTGAGTTGCTTGAAATAAACGTACTTATGCGAATAAAAACGACTTTCAATTGTCAATTGTGTCATTAAAAAATGATTTGATGGTTAATTTAACCCGGCATATATGATTGCATAAACCAAGAAAAAAATACACACAAACAAATAAACAAGTTATATGGTAGTAACAAGTGTATCCATCTCTTGCTATTTTAGTCAGCTTTTCTATCCATTACTATTTTAAATGCCTACATGTAAATACACGATCATCCAACCCATTATAGAAACTTTACTCTATGTTATAATACACACTCATGAATATTTTGGGATAATTCATGACAATGCTTTTATTTCAGAAAGAACAAACAAAACAAAAATATGGCTAGACAGTAACGATTTTTTCTCGTTTTCATCATTAAATATTAATTAAAGCATTATGATATATGCATAAAAAGTGCGTACAGTTATAGAAAACTAATAATATATTAAGTAAAAATTCATAGATAGAGCATGCATAAAAAGGATAGAAAACTCACCTTTAGTCTTCTAAGAACATTCAAACCCCTAAAAGAGAGAAGAAAGAAAATTAAAAGAATGTTTAAAAAATATACACTAGTGAAAGATTTTGGGGAGAAGGTATAATTCAAGAAAAATAAGCATTTGCATTTGGACATTCAAATCATATTAGTTGCAGTTTATGAATTAAGCAATACACGCAACACTTACATTAAATAAAAAAAAGTATAAAAGTTAGTTCGTTCATAATCCAAGAACCAGAAAAGTGCATGTCGTGCGATTAAATTTATAATATCGTATTATTGAAATCGTTTTATCCAAATGAAGCAAGATATTAATAATATAATTATTACTTTTATAGTTCTCTTTTGCCGGCTCCACATAATTTTACACATTTTATGATGTGTGTAAGTACTCAGGAAACGTGAAAAATACAAGGCTTGTTTTAAATTTTTCACAATTTCACAGAAATCGGTATCATGAAAAAAAATTACATTAGTTTAAATATGCGTTAGCACTGGTTACTTCTATATTAAGTATATTCTACTAAAACCGTAAAAAAACCATTCACTCGGATTAATACTTATCTGGATTCTCCAGGAACCATTCCTGAAATGTCGTTATGCATAAGAAATATTTACTATGTATTATTATTATTTACCTTTTCTTTACTAATAAAAAATATTATAATAAAAAAATATATGATGGATGAAACGATTGATTGTTAATCCTAGTACGGTTTCATGGCCGAGCGAAATAATTAGAGAGAGGGCTAAACTGTTAAGTGAAAAATTGAAGGAGAAGCCACTGATGAATGGCTACAACGATACAAAACAAAATATGGCATTCGGCTGCTATCTATATCTGTTGAAAAATTATCAGCACAACCACAGTTAATACAATCGTTTAAAGAAAAATTAATACACAAAATCAGCTAGATTTAAATATGGAACAAATTTGCAACGCTGTTGAAAGCGGCCTACACTGGAAACTGTAACCTGCATCATTTGAAAAATGTGCTCCAGGTAGAAAGCCGGGAAACGTTTATAATATGCACTAATGGTAAGGAATCGCACAAATTAAAGTCAATGATAGGAAAAGCAAAAAATACGGGCTCATTAAAAAATTTAATATCCCCGTTGAAATGGTTTTCTTAGAGCACAGTCCATTCCATCGGAATGTTTATCCACTTTTCAGTTTGTTCAGTGAGTTTTCTGAGAAGTGTTTGTACATAAACAAATTAAATTCTCTGTGCGTGGTTAATGGAAAATGTTCACTTATACAAGATAATTAGTAACGGAAACTATTAGTGGAAATGATGGTTATCCACTTTATCGCCACCGATCCACCGATGACAATGGAAGGTCAGCAATAGTCAAAGCGAATCAACAGGACATTGAAGTTGATAATCGTTGAGTGGATCCGTTTTCGCTGTTACTCTCCAAGATATTTAAAGCACACTTTTGCCATTCCGTAAAATCATTTGCAAGTATGTGAACAAAGGTAGTGACATGGTTGTGTTCGGAGTTTCTGCCGAAAATTCAAACGATGAAATCACTCAATTTCAAATAGACCGTTATGTCAGCAGTAACGAAGGAATGTGACGCATTTTTCATTCGTTATACATAAAAGACACCCCATTGTTGTTCACTTGGCCGAACATTTAGAAATAGTATATTATTATACAAGTTTACTAAGAGGCCTTATTGTAGCACGCGTGGGTTTGGGGCACGACGAGCGAAGCGAGGAGTGCTCCAATGCCTCTTAGTAAACGAGTATAATATACTATTTTATCTAGTTTGCGTTATTGATTTAATATAAATTCAAAATTTCAAATACAAAAAAATGTGGCATTATAACCTAGGGATGTTTACGAGTAACGATGGCGACATCGTCAAGTCATATTTGTCAGGCGGCAATAACATTTAAAATATTTAAATTCCTTTAAATTTTGTGAAAAACTACAAAAATATGGCAGAAGAGAAGGATTGAACTTATGTTGCTTTTGTGCAAGCTTTTCGTTTTATATGTTGCTCAAATAGCGCATTAATAATTATAATAAATTTAACACGTTTCTGAGATTGTGGTTATGTATTCGATATTTGACGCGTGTGATTGAGCAATGGAATGAAATGTCGCCAATCTTACAGAACAAATAGTTACCAAAAACAGTTTCATAATAGCCTCTATTATAAAACTGTTTTGAGCCCATTTCAGTATCATAATGGACCTATTGTTAACGCAAAGTAGATAAAAGATTATAGAGTGTATTTTACAGGGGAGATAGTATTGCAACGAGACATGCCGCCATCGACAACATTGACCAGCTTCTTTGAAATGTTCCAGAATGATGACTTTGCCCAAACGCTGCTTTACTCCGAAATGCCAAGATATTATACCTGGAATCAATCGTCAAAGAAATTTCAACGACGGAAACAAGGACAGCCAGTTCCAGGTTACCCACAAGTATATTCCACCAATGCACTAGGACGTCTTACACAGTACATCTCAGCCAAGACGAGTGTTTTTATTTGCCTTTACTGTTAGTCAATATTATTGGCCCAACATCTACAAACTGGTAAAGGTGTATTGTGCAGCACATACAGGGAAGCCTGACAACGTATGGGATTACTAGAGAATAACACTCATTGGGACCACACTCTCGATGATGCTGTGATTTTGTCAAATGCTAAACAAATTGTTTTCTATAATTTTGTCAACATGTTTTCCGTCAACACCGATTGATTTATGGAACAAATATAAACATCATATGACCGAATATATATTGCAACAGATGCGTTTTAGAACATCGAATGCAGATTTGCAAATGAACGGAGTAATTCACAATGAAGCATTCATTTTAATTGAGGGTATGTGCTTGATGCTTACCAATAAAGGATCAATACAATTAGGAATGACTGCGACCAATCAACCGCCCAATGCATGACGCATTTAATCAAGAGTTGAGACGCGAAACCCAATACGATTCCGAGGCATTGAGAGAAACGGTTCAAAGAAACGTTCTACTTTTAAATCAGCAACAAAACTATGCCCACGAAACGCTCATGTAAGTAGTGAACGGTGGAACTGGCGGAATTGTTTTCTTAGATGCACCCGGTGGTACTGGAAAAACGTTTTTAATATCATATTAATGAAACTCCAACTTGCAACCTTTCGAGGAATTCAGCGAAGGCAACAAAGCAAATTAATCGTTTGGGATTAATTCACGATGATACACAAAAAATCTTCGGAGGCATTAGACCGCACGGTGCAAGATTTACGAAACAACCAAAACCGGTTTGGTGCAGCTATGATTCTATTGGCAGGTGAATTGCAACAAAAATTGCTAGTGATTCCACGATCAACGCCAACCGACGATATCAATGCATGTTTGAAGTCGTTATGGAAATGCGTCAAAATACTCAAATTAAATATGAACATGCGAGTCGAATTGCAGAATCACCGATCTGGAGAACTTTTTTCCAAACAATTGCTCGACATTGGTAATGACAAATGTTTGTCACTTTACTGAATCAAACGACTACCCTTTAACATTAAAAGTTCATGAAAAATGAATATTTCGTTGAAATAAATAAAATTACATGTTGATGGAAAAGGTTATAATGCATATGATACTGCTTCAACTGGGAAAATGTGAAGCGATTACTGTTAATAATATTCGTCGAATCTGACCTGCTGTGACTATTTTGCACACTCCAACTGAAATAAGTATTGCCAAAATGTACTCTGGGCAATTGGACGAACATGAATGAACTTCTAGGGATTTAGGAAAAAGTATTGATATGAAGATATGTGTCACATTGGCATATATATATTTCGTCAGTTGAGGTTCGTCAGAAGGTAGTGACTATTATCGAACAAGGAGTTGCTATTACGAGATAATGCAGCAGGTCGATTTATATCTAAGTATTTTTTATTATTCAATTATTCAATGGAGTAATATCGGTGTGCCAGCACAAAACTGTGTTAGCAAGCGTTCTTCTACTACAAATTTTTCGCCTGTTTATTATTATTTCTTTAAAATTATAAAATGTTTGTGTATTGAGAAGCCAGATATGCGAATGGATCAAGCGGCATAGAGAAGCCAATTATGAAGAATATTGAGTGCGTATGGTTGGTAGAAGTCGTCGTCCTAGAGTAATGACGGAAGAAGACGTCGGTTGTTTTATCGAAAACTCTTTTGCCGGCCTCTTGCCAGTGTAAGAAGTACAGCGGACGAATTGGGTTTTCGGGGTGGATGTCCTCAGCGCATTTCATTCGTTCACGATAACAGTGCCGTGCACACTTCTCGTGTGGTTCACCAGTGGTTTGAAGATCACCCAAGGATCGATTTAATTCCATGAGCTCAATCACCGGACGCTGACGGTCGTTAGGACATTCGGAACAGAGAGGGCTTGCGCACTCATTGCTAACGCATGTGGGAAACATTCCGGGGCTGACCAAATTGCAAATGATGTTAAATCGATGCCAAAACGTTTGTAAGAAGTAATCACACGCAGGGAGCTTCCCACATATTATTAAATTTACCCATTCTATCTATCCACTCCGTTTTATCAATGCCACATTTTGTTTCCAAACATTAATACTTCTCGTATATTTGATATTTCTACAAGTGTATATTTTTGCGGTTGTTCAGTTTGCTTAGAACTATTGTCCGATGCCACATTGATTGTAATTCTTTCATCATACATGTTACATGTTACATTCTGTTAGATTTAAACCATGTATTGTACAAAAATCAGCGAGCATTTGATTTTACTATAAATAAATGTTGTTATTTTTTGCTAGTGTTTTTAAAACTTGACAAAATATGTATTACATATGGTACTTGGAAATCGTTTTCAATGTTATTGTAAATATTTTTTTAGTATGGAAATATTTTCTTTTAAAACTCTGATAATAATACATATTACAAGTGCTACATGTTTACGTAAATGTTGTGTTGCGTATAGAATTTTAAAAGATATTCTTTATTTACATTGCTTAGTTTCTCGATCCTCTCAGAAACGCGTGTACTGTTAATACATATTTGCGAATGTTCTTACTTTTGTTGTTAAATAAAATGTGTTGTTTGTATCTTATTGGATTAACTCATTTTTAAAATGCGTGCTACAGATAACTTCAATAAGCAAAGAATTGCAAGCACTTAGAATATTTGTAACCACTAAAATAAGATACTAATCAACATAAACGGAGTATCGATTATTTTTTTTTTCGTAAATCGTGAGCCTAAGCGATTACGAATTTCTACCTGAACTGATCAATCGAATAAGATAAGAACGAGTAAAAGGGGGCGATGTAAGTTTATCGTCAGTTACAACGAGACACGCTTCATATTTGACATGCATGCTGTTGTCGCCCGGGCTAGTCTCGAAATTTTTGAGCCTTATTGTACATAGGTATATATATATATATATATATATATATATATATATATATATATATATATATATATATTACATGCAGCACAATGTGTGTAAGAAGTTGTAGCTCGGAGTCAATTTTCCAATACGGTATAGAACAGTACAGAATATTTTCAACGCACAAATTAATATAGACGAAAATAGTAATATGCATATATGTTAGGTATTCAATCTTTAAGGCGTATTTACATGATTCTAGGGCAAGGGAAGGCGACAAGCAACTTTGGTAATCACTTATTGCCTGTGAACATTTGCTTTCCTCTGAAACGATGAACATTGACGCTCACTTTTGTTGCTTAACTTGGTTAAGGCTAGTGGCTTGCACAATTGCCTCCACTATCCACTTGCACCGTGTAAAGTCCCCTTTTATATGAAAGGTAGTTTTAGATCATATTGCGTTTTAGATTATACTGTAAAGTATAGGCAGCTTTCAAACCCAGTCGCATACGTATCACGAGCATTGGTGAGTGCAATTATTTACTGGTATGACGAATGACGAGATAAAATCATATCGTAATTACGATTGAAAAGTATGTTCGAATCCAACGTCCCATGCTATTGAGAATACACAGCTCGTGTGGCAGAGCTTAAGAATTGTACCTGTAAAATTTCCATCGCGATGTAAAAAATATGTAATTGCCATTGTTGAGTCCATCGCGGTACGATTTAGAAAGGTTTTGTGTGGGGTCTGACTCCAAGATTACTCAGAGGACACATAATACTGCACTTTTGTGCCTCACGTAAGAAAACATAACATGTTGCGCAAGCTTACGTGTAGCTCTTTTATTTAAGTAGTTACGTGATCGTATTTCAACAAGACAGTTTTAATTGACAGCACATTCTTAAAAAAATTTACTGCGACAGCACTGATAAATTGATAAGCTAGATATAACTATTATTTTTGGTCGGCTCCATAATATATATTTTAAAAAAATAAATTGGCAATTCTAAATATGAAAATAAGAAATTTATAAATTTAAAATTCCGAGATTTTTAATATTGACGAATTAAATTTATTAAACAAAGGTTTAAAGTATTGTTTGGTAAGCTGTAAAACGATCGAGTCACGTGTTAAAAACAGACACTTCAAAATCTTTTATCAGAAAGGCGTGCAAAAATGAAATCAGGCAAAATTACAGCAAGACAAGCACATGTGAAATAACAAAGAATGGTATATTATTAAAAATCTCAGAACAAAAAAACAGTTTCTACTCAAACGCAGCAAAAGGAGTTAGTAATTATGGACAAAGCCGATTATGGGGACATAGTTTAACATATAATATGAGAATTAAAGAAAAATTTACTAGCAAGGATGATAAGGGAAACTAAAGACGCGATAAAGAACTGTCTACAATGAATAACCCACTCCCAAAAATTTTAAATATATATACCTAATGCAATAGTATCAAATTACATTGTTTACCTAAAATACATAAATTCGATGAGACCTATTGTTTCAGGCATTAACTCACCGAGTTACTTCCTTTGCAAATGGTTTAGTAAATGAATTCAAAAATTTACCCGAACTGCCAGATAGTTTCTCAATCAGAATTCGTTGGATTTCATTAAAAAAGTTACAGGCTGGATAAACGAGAAACTGTGGTCTCACCTGATGTAAGATCTTTGTTTCCTTCTGTACTTATTCCTGAAACTTTGAAATATCTAACTTGTTTCAGAAATATAAGATTGACTCGGCAAAAATACACTGCGTCAATAAATTAGAGGAACACTAAGACAAATAGTTGTAATTTTTTTCTAGGTTTATGAAAGTAATGAAATTTCATAAGCTGGTGAGTCATTTATTTTTACCATACGATATATTCAATTTGATTATTTAAACAATATTATCCAAAAAAAGATAAAACATGGAAAAGAGTTTAGGGTAAAGTCTATTCGTCAATTCGATAGCTTCAGATTCGCAAAGAAACGAGTGGGCGGCTGTCAATTTATTTATTATTAGTGCTTGTTACTAAAACCGTGTATCATGAGGCATCTAAGCCAAGTTCAAGTTGCAAGAACTATAACATTAATCGAAGCCTACGTCACATTGCAAGGCAATTTTATGTAAGCCCTTCTGCCATCTCCAGAGTTTGGAATCGGTACCTGGAGACAGCAAGTAGCCGACGCTCATCTACTTCTACTCCAGCAAAATGACCTTAGGATTGCAATGAGAATACAAATAAATTTGTACGGACACCATAAAAAAAGGTTGTGAGAACATAACCTAAGGGCAAGGACACCAGTCCGAAAACCACGACTGACTTTAGATCACAAAAGAAATCGCTCAACAACATGCAGATTGGAATGGAGCAGCTATCCTCAGTGCTTTTCAGCGATGACTCCAGGTTTTGGTGATGATCATATTCGAGTTTGGCGCGTATAGGTGAAACGCCATCGTGAAGGACTGGTTCAGGAAGTGAACAAGTTTGGAAGGGGATCCTAGATGCTGTGGGCTGTAACCAAATTCCATACTAATACGGATCTCTTCGCTGTAGCTGGCCGAATGAATGCTGCCCTCTATATTCAAAATATTCTTACAAATCATGTGGTACCTGCTGGAACTCTTATATGCATCAGCATGTTAAAGCAAGAGCACATAGAGCAGATCAGACAAAACAATTCCTGGAAGAACATCAAATCTCAGTTCCGATCGAGCATTTGTAGAACAAGATGTATCGGAATCTCACAAACAGACCTGTAGCTTCAGAAACTCTTCATTAGCTTATGGCAGCTCTTCAGGAAGGGTCAACATACCTCAAGAAGATATCTAGAGCAACGTTGATTGATAGTGTGCCACGAAGATGTTAGGCTGTTATTCAGTCTCGTGGAGGACATCGTGTTATTGGATATCCTTTAAAGTTTTGACGAATTTGTTTTTTTTTAATTGAATTTTTTCCCGTGTTTGATTTTTTGGATTGAAATTAGTGCATTTTATGATAAATGAACGATGATATAACCACCTTACAAGATTTCATTACTTCCATAAAACTAGAAAAGAAATTACAAATATTTTTCTTAGTGTTGCTCTAATTTATTGGCGCAGTGTAAATGAATACTTGGAACTGCCAACTCTACACATGTCTCCACATTGTTTTCTGTATGAAGGTAACTTCTATGAACCGCTATGGGCAACTGATAGTCTCCATTTATTTGTTTATGAGCAATTTTGAAATAGATTTTAAAAGGACTGCTAAATATTTCCCTAAAGTGCTGATGATATTTTCGCGATTTTTGATATCAATAAATGACGCATTTTTGAGACAATTAAATCCAAATTTAAAACCATTAAATTTACCATTTCACCAGTGTACTACTTGGAAGAGATCAGCAAGTCAATAACTTTCTTTGTTTACAATATAATTCAGCTTCCAAAAACTTCAATCAAATTTTCAAAAGTCATGAACTTAAAGGCGCGTTTATATCTAGCAACTTTTTGAACACCATCTTAGGGAATGCTAAAGATACAGTTGAGGTAGATCAGGAATCAGGAATATATTAAATGAATTCTAAGGTTTGTAATCAAAAATATGTCGCTCAAACGAAACATTGAACGTTTCGTTTACCTCAGTCTAGCTTATTTGAATTACTCGATTTATGTTAGATTAGTAACAGTATATTTTCTACTATATTTAGGACTATAAATTTAATTTCATTTTATTAAAATGTACCTTAGGTGCTTTTAATTTCAACTTTAGTGTTATTCCACTGGTAATCTGAAAAGAATATCTTCGAAGGTAACACCTTTTAGCTAGAAACTTTACTGAGTATAACAATTTTGCAACTTTCTACTGAAGATGGCATTGCAACTTGTTGCCGAAATACGTATATAGATTTGCTACCATAGTGTGGAGGGTTTTAAATTTATAAATTTTTATTTTTAAGTTAGTTTTATTATATATATTGATTGAAATATTATTACAAAACTAGCTATGATATTACAGAATACAGATTGCAGGTAAATCAAAAGCCACTACCCGAGCACAATTAAGAAATGTCTCACTATTACACAAACTTAATAATAATCTTTACCGTAAGAAAATAGTTGAAACGTGCAAGCTGTAACAAAAGATCTACGACGGCGTCATTAAGCGCAGTATAAATGTACAATTTAATCTTTGTGCATTTCCGTACGAAATTGGCAATGGAAAAACCTAAATAATGCAGAATTAATCAGAGAAATATAAAGCAGAATTGTGAATTTAAAAACACTTTAATAAAGGGAGACCCGCGCAATGTAAAGGTTGACTTAAATATTTTAGAGTTAACAATGTACCTGGAGAAATGTGGAGATTAAAAGGCGATTATTTTGCTTTGCTTCCACCGGATTACTTTAAGTAGCCAACTTTGCGAAAGTAAATATTTAAGTGGGCATGTGCAAAAGGAAACGGCAAGGGGATTTCCGTTAGTCAAGTTAGCAAAATACAGTTTTGCGGTCTCTTCGTAAATCTGCTTGATGTAAGATAGGAAAACATGGTATTTTCGTTGAACTGCATTAACACGACGAGGTGGACATTCGTATCGGCGAAAGTATTCGAATTAACGAGTTACTTAGGGAAAGTTCTGAAATTACAAATCTCACATGTTTACGAAGTGAAAAATTTGTGTAGAACAGCTTATTATTTGTATATTTTAGAAGTACGTAACATTTCATATAATATACCTGAAAACTATTACTGCTAGACACGCCCAGTATTTTATTTATATTTGCAAATCCTGCAAGAGATACAGATCAGTCCCAAATCATTTTATTTAAATACGTATCGTACAACGAGCATTTAGCAGTGAGGTTTGATTGCGAGTTTAGATAGAAATAACGGATCGTATACAAATAATTACAAAGACTAAAATACGGAAACCAAAGACTGCAATAAGTGAATTCGCTAAGCAACAAAATGAAGAAATAAGAAAATAGTATCAAAAACTAATGAATATAATGAACCGTGGTTAGAGGGGGAAATATGTAGACAGAAAAAAGTAGGGGTTGGTGAGGTTGTTCAAGATGAAGACGAGGAAGGACGTAAGAAACTGTGAGCAGACTATAGTAGGAGAGATGAAAGAAGCAACCATACCAACAAACGAGAACGAAATGAGAAGTAAAACGAGACAAAATTTCAAAGATAATACCTGCTTGTTTGAATGGGAAAGGGAAGATAATGAAAAGGATGTGGGATGACAAGAGTCAGTCGAAAACAGATACAACAAGTATATTGGAAGCATGGAGGGGACATATAATTAGGAAACTCTGTATAAAGGAAGAAAGAAAATAACGATGTAAGATAAAAGGAATAATAATAAAAGAAAAACGAAAAAGGGAAGACGTAAATTAGTGGAAGAAAATATAAAATAAATGACGTTGGAAAAGCCAAAGGACGTAGAAACGTGTAACAGTGTTAGAGATGGATATTAAATGTGAACGGAAAATCGCAAAGGAATTGATGTAACAATGACAGAGAAATCATATGCAAATGTATGGCAAATCCTAATGAAAAGAGATGTCGGATAAAATGTCGAACATAACATGACGTTTTGTGGGGTAAAACCCAATGGACTTAGAAATGGAAATGGGTGTGTATTGTACAAAAATATGAAGCCAATGAATATCAAGAGCATGGTGCTACCACTTAAAAGAATAATACAAGGGAGCGAAACTTGGACAGAGAAAAGAAAGCACAGACAGATACAGTCAATGAGATGGCCATAGACATGAATAGAATATATGGGTGCAAATATTAACTACGACGCCCTAAATTGCGTAAGGAAAAAAGAAACACGATAAAGTCAACAGAAACCTACCAACAAATGTATATTTCGGGCACAGTTATAATGTAGAGACGTAAAACCTGTATAAGCTGTATGCTTAAGTACAAAGTTCATATTACGTTAAAAATAAATAAAAATAATAAATATAAATTTTAAATCATCAATAATGTATATGGTGGTACATAACAATTTATGCAACCTCTTGTTTTTATTCTAAAATTACAATAAATTAATTTGCATCAATTACGTATAAAATTCACGTGTATATTCCACTATAATTAATTGTCGTTACAACACGTTTAATTGATAGTAGTACTGTTGTGACGCACGTCGGGTATTAGATCGCAACTAACATAACTATTTTCAACCTGTTTACGTAACTTTCACATTTCTGCCCATTTTAATAGAGTAAATCCACAACAATGAAAGTATTTAAGATAATTACTATAAAATTAAGATGTCAAATATTTACAGCAGTATTACTATACTTTTATTTAGGTAATAATATCAACCGATAGATTTCTGAGCCAGGGTTTGTTTATGTTATTTCTGTTATATTATACTCCATCTTCATTGAGCATTTATTCATCATTCAGCTTTCAGATTAAACATTTTGTTTTAAATTATACCTGCATGCTTTGTGCATTTGTCTTATTTTCATTGACTCGTCATAGTTTGGAGCATACATTTCAGGTTTTATTCACAACATGTTTCGACTTGTTAAAATTGTTACTTCAATTTAATATTTTGCCATAAAGAATGTGTTGTCTTTTCACGCTTCGTTAAGTCAAGAGGTTTGAATAGATTTTCCCCTTTTGTGTGAACGCATCGTGCTGCAATTTTTCGCCAAGGCGGATAAAATAAACAGGAAATATTTCACCATCCATCCGTTTTATTTGAACCTCTTGAGATCCTTGTGTGATGCATTGATGTCGATGCAGTCAGATTTAGTCTAGATAAATATTCGTGCTATGATTTCCCTCCCTTTTAGGCCATCTTCGATCAAGGTTAGTTAAATGACGCAATTTATGAGGATTGCTTTGTTGCCGTTTGCATTATTTAGGGGCGACAGTATCCGGTTTCCTTTTTTCGTACTGTGCGTTAGTTCAGCCATATTTCATAAACTGCTCCATTATCATCATGTCCCTGCAAATTCTCATGTGAATGCAGTCACTATACAGAAACGTGATGTTTCCACGTTTCGGGATACTAATTTGTTTAAATTGAAAAACGTCTATAGAAAAGCAAATAAATATAGACTAGAAGATTCTACTATTATTATTATGTTTTGCTCATGGCTAATGAGGTGTAATGACATCAAAAATAGAAAAATTAATATTAATCAATAATATAAAAATTATAAAATGAATACAAACTATAACAAAATCGGAAATGTAGCCGCCCATCGGATTTGTATCGTTCGTAGATGATTGAACGCAATTGAAATATTCCATATACGAGTATATCTATAAATGACATAAATGGTATAGCAATATCAAACATTTAAATAAATTTTATTGTAATTTGTTTAGTTGTTTTCAGATGGTCATATCCTCTCTGCAGGCCATTTCTATGGTGGATTTTTGTATGTCATTCATGGTATTTGTTGCCATTGTTGTTAAACTTGTCTTCACTGTGCCTTCCTATTGCTTCCCATGTATATCTTTATTAAAGTCCCCGCTAAAATAGCATTCCTTTTCTCTTTTCACAAGCTTCCCGTATAGTTTCCCAAAATGTATCTTCTTTTTTATTTTCATATACTACCATTATTGCTTTAATTTCCGTCCCCCTTTCTAACTCTAAATTTAACCAATAGATTCCTAGTTCCTAATCTATGTTATACAACTTTTGATTATTAGACATGCTACTCTTGCTCAATCTTTTTCTTCCATTCCTCCATATATATGACTCCCCGTTCTCTAGTTCATGTGGTTTTACTTTCTTCTTCGTTTCCGTCAAAGCTACAAATACACACATATTTACATTTGCCTTTTCTCTACTTTCCGCAAATTCTTGTTACTTAACGTTTATTCCATGTTGCTGTTTTCCATATATCTTTATTTTCCTATTCCTTTTTTCCGTTGTTCCCATTTCTATGCCACGTGAATCCTTCCTTTCTCTGTTTCCTAGTTTTAGTAATTGATTTCCTCCTGTCCCCTCCCCAGTTTCTCTTGTTCTTCCTTTTGTTAGATCCAGTTGTTTGGTTTTGTATTTTTAAACATATCTACATTTCCGTTGTCTCGCCACTCTATCCCATTTATAAGTGTCTTATTATAGCCCACATTAACCTCGTTCCTTTTCCTATTCTTTGCCACCATTCTTATTTGTCTTTCTTTCACAGCTCCTCATTGATAAAAACCATAATTTCTTTAAGATTTCGCAATTTCGGTTTTCTCTTCATTATCAACTTCTTATCTAATTAATTTTCTAGCTCTATCGTGCATAGCTTCTCTCCCATTTTCGTATTGGCTCCAAGTTTTTGTCATTTATATCAATCTCGACTCCATACATTATCACTTCCTGCTCTCCTTTTTAATCCTTTTCATCGCTTTACTAACGTCTTTCATTTGTTTCTTGATTAGTTCTTTCTCTCCATGTCTTTCTCCTTCGAATTTTCATTTTCGGCTTTTATTTTCATTATTTCCCCATTAAAGGTATTTTTAACATTCTTTTGATGCTTGATTAATTCTTGCATAATCATTGTCACAATTTTGTCCAATTTATCTTTATTTTCTGTTTGCTGTTTTGGTGCGGTTTTTGAGGTTTTTCTGCTTTTGTTGATAGTACCTATCGTGTCTCACGCTTTTCTCTTCCTATCATCATCATCTGTGAAGTAGGCCTCGCTGTCTCGTTCTGCATTTTCCAACACCTGTCCTTTTTGCGGGTCTCTGATATCATATATTTGTTTAATTCGCGATAATGACAGCATCCACATTAATTCCGTCCCTTTATTGATTGATTGAACTTTCACCCAACGAGCGTCACATGTCAAGAATGCAAAGGATGTCATCCAAATGCTGCAGATCTATACTGTGGAACACGATCACTTGCTGGTAAGCTTTGATCTAGTATGACTGTTTTCACTGGTTCCAGTAGGCGAAATTATGAAAATATTAGAATATTGCATCAAGAATACTTAATTATTGAGCTACAAACAAAAAACCTGCAACTGATATAGCAAATAAATTCATGACAGAACTAGAGACCACAACACTATAGATAGCTGAGATAAAACCAAGTGTGGTAGAGATACGTGGATGGAGAAAAACTCAACAGGTTTCAGGAACACATCAAACATACAGCTGTAAAATTTACCGTAGAAGTGAAAGAAAACATACTAGTGATAAAAAGAGCCTTGGCCACACAGTATACAGAAAGAAGACCTTTACCAACAGATACTCAACGCGCAGTTGATCCACCAGCCGGTAGCAAGAAGGTAGCAAACCAGCACAGCCAACCCCAACGATATACCGGAATATAAGGATCACCGATGAACTCATAACAGTTCTTCCAAGTCAATGAGATCCAGAGGAGCTACCTGAAGATTGCAGATGGAAATCTGCCAAAACGTGAAGGTGAGGTGAAACCTTCGGTGAACGTTTATACAAGCTGCATAGAATTAAACCGCAAGAATCTATTACACATGTACACAATATACGCATTACTTGTTTCGTCGACCATCAACACGTTTTTGCCTGACTTTTAAAATATGATGATGATCTATAGTATTTTTTATGAATTGTGAATGTAAAGTATTTTTCGTATATCGCCATTATATGTGGCGTTGGAGAAATCAGTCGACGGAAACGAATTTTATTATGGTATGGTGGTATGGTGGAGATTTGAATAAAAGGCTTAATGAAAAAGACTTCAATATCCTTGTATTATGCATGTTCAAGCTACTTGCATCATCGTATATTGACATAAGACATAGAAATGAGTTCTGAATGTTTTGAATTTTGTCCAGATTGATAGAGTGAGGAACTGCATGTTAAACAGGAGCACAAAATTGAAAGAACGAATGCCTCATAAACGCTTTTTAGCTCAAAAATGTCGTTTATATACATGCCGGAGTAATATATTTAGATTACATTGATTTGTTAAAAATTAAATAACACAAAATACGCGATTTAAATTTTATGGAAACATAACTTAATCAACAACGTTGAAAAAACTATCGCGAACCATTTATTGCGCATTGTTTGCATCGCTAATTCCGGAATGATGGTAATCCTACCTTATATATTAAATCACTACTAGCTTTGTATATTTATAAAACAGACAGATCGCATTTAGATATGAAACATAAACTCATTAAATTAAGCACAATTTCATCCATGAATATGAGAAATAATGCCCCGATGATAATAATATGTTTAAAATACTGCAAAATGATAAATCGTGTCCAACCGTAAAATTTAATTATTTTAAATGCCGCTTAATTTATATTTTCGTAATTTGTGAATTGATTTTATTCAACTCGCAATCCAGTATTATTGTGTGTTTACGTGTTAAAGGATCATATAAACTGGCTTCGAATTATTAATATAAAATGACAAATTATATGAACTGCAGAACCCAATAATCATGTCATTTTCCTGAGTATCTCTTACTTCTCATTCTTCCCGCCGGCGCCGTTGGACTAAGAATATGAGTAGAGATTTTTGAACTAAAAATGGAATTTTAATCATTGTTTTTACGTCTGAGCTCGTAAATGTACACTGTCGCTGCAAATACAAAAGATATGAGCTTAAAACGAGATATTTAATCATACCTATTATAGGGATCAAATTAAGTAAAATTGAAACTTTACAGGTGTGCAAGGAAAAATAATATTCAACCAAATTAAATTATTGAAGGTCGCTACGAAAAGTCGCGCATTTAAGTTTTAAATTATAATAGATTAATTAGGAAACATAAGAAAATTTATTTCATATATTTTAATTAATAATTGAAACATTACTTCAATGCTGGAGTTAGCAGATTTATGAGATATTTGACACTTGTGAGCAGAGCAAAATCTGGAATGGATAAACTGATACCAAAGAGTATTGAAAAAGTATAAATTTAAAAAATAAGTCTAAGAAGAGAGTTCCATAAGTCAGTTCCATTACACCTGATAATCTTCAAACAAATCTACAACAAGATTCAGATTTCCAAGCGTACAAAGTAAGGTTAACCTTAGTTTAGTTATAAATAATTAAATAAGCCGCACTAAGTCCGTCAGTATTGGTGTATTTAATAAAATGTCGTCTATAAATGAACTCAAGCCAATTAAACTTTAATTTCAATTCATTATGAGCAATTATTTCATTCTAAGATTGCCGGTGATGGATAGATAAGGAATTATCGTCTAAATTATCTATAGAGTATTCTAATCAGTTTAATGATTGTGAATTAATCTATTATGAACAATTAAAGTAAGGATTCCGCGGCAATCTTGTCAGTGTCGGATAAGTAAGGCATCATCGATTAATTTATTTACAGAAAATTAAATTAAAATAGATACCGGTACCGTACAAATTGACGCAATTAAGGCAGCTAAGCAAAGATATAAAGAGTGCATGACTTTGCCCTTAAATAATCAAATTTCTGTTGACGTATATATCGACGAGTCGAAATTTGATACTTGTATTATAATAATTTCACAGTAAAACAAGCTTAGAGAAGACGCTGACACGTTGACCGTTATCACGGCGATCGGTATGTCTGCGTCGTTTGACACTAATTCTGCTGGTGTCAACTGGGGAAAAATCTAGTTTATAAAAAGCTTGAAGAGAACGATAATTTGAGCCCAAGTTATTGCCGCTTCGAGATAAAGCTTTTTATCGCTCTTAACGGCGTTTCCAAAGAAAACACCACTATTCAAGGTACTCAAGGTCCGTGACGAAGGATAAATTCGATCTTGCTGCATTGTCCCCTACAAGAAAGGAATACGAGAAGAGTCCAGAGCGATCAGGTTGGGAAAAAGCAAGATTGGGCTTAGTCCAGCGAAAACAACAAAAGATCCGTCACCTGAAGCACCCCTGAAATTCATTTCGTGCCAGTGCAAGAAGGGGTCCGGTCGAGCCTGGGGATACCACATGAAAAAAAAACGCGTCTCTCAGGCTATGGTAGTTCGGAAATGAGTAAAAAACGGTAGTCCTTATTAAGTAATCGATATCTACAGAAATTTACTGAGCTAGACTCCGCTGTAGCTCGTGAACTCATCTGATTGAATAATGTTCATCACAAAAGTTCCATGCTCTATGTGATGTAATAGCTATTTCTGACCTAGGTGGAAATGGAGGAAAAATATTCTCGAAAATTTCGTTTTACAATATTTCCGGGGAGGGGGGCAGCAATCCTCAAGGTCGCAACTTGGACTATTAATTAGAACCCCAAACAGTACGCATGTACCAAATTAGAACACTCCTTCGCCTTTTGTAAGTGAGAACCTACTATTTGCAATCTGGAATTCTATTTAACCCGGCAAAGTAAAATTAAAAATAATAATTCACGATATATTCGTCATTTTTGTATAAAAACGGAGAAATACAAATTGTACCCTAAATTACGAAAAGAAAATTTATGTGGAATTTATCCTGATAACGTGTGCGAACAATAAACAATTATTTAACTTGAACACGAATGATCAATTCTTCCGTTTAACAATAATTCGTAGAATCAGGCACAAGATTTCAGCGGAACACCTAAGCGAAGTCTAGTCGCATTCATTGATACTATGAATTTAGTATTTAAAATAGTTTTGAAAAATAAATTTGAAATTTTTTCCATCTTTCTCTATGCACTTCACGAAGTACGATATTAGTTTCAAATTTTATATTAAATTTAAAATTAAAATTTTGGCGCCAACGGAAAACAGCTATCGTCGAAACAAATGGCATTTGAAGCATTTATTGATGTCAATATCGAATGCCACTTCATGATACGAAAAGCACGTCCAATAATATTTTTTCGATATTTATAATTTTCAATCGAGTAAAATCCGCTGTTTCCATAACAGCTAACTATTGACTTTTAAAGGCACTACTGGCTGGCGCCCGACTGCGAATTTTATTATTTGGATAGTATTGAAACGAGGTGGAATTTTAATTACCATCGTATAGAGATTCTACTATGATAATTTTTTTTAATGATTTAGTTCAATTAAACCCAGTTGTGATGTGTTGAAAATGTGTTGCGAAGATGTGTTTTTTTAATTAAAGATAATTTAATATTTAATATTATTCTAAATATTCTCTAATATCGATATTGGTAGCATCTTTGTGTTTTTCTTCGATTTTGTAATGCACAAATAACAATAATGAAGTTGGCACTAATTTAGGTGTACTAACTAATCCACTAGTTTTTTTTAAATTTAAAAGTCCGCTTGTTAAAAAAGAATCAAAACTATATACACGCATAATACATTTTGCTAGATTTTTTTTGTCTCAGGGCTTAAATGTATTTAATACAATAATTCCAAATCTTTAGCAAAAACGAACAACAACAAAACAACAACAAAAATGTGTCGCCTTACAGTTTACCAAAAATGTATTGCTTGCCAATAATTCACAAACCCGCCAATTGTCTTCGGCATTAACTCACCTACTCTTAAAATGGTTGACAAACAGGTTTAAAAATTTGTCAGTAAACCATAAAAATAAAGTGTGGTGGGGTTTGTTAAATGTATAGATTTTTTAATTTATAAGTTATTTTCATACTTAAAACCACAGTCTCCGTCAATTTATTATTGCTATAATCACTTCCCGGTCAAAAGAGTGTAATAAGTCCATAGTTTAAGCTGTAAGATAAAATTGTTAAACGCTGATATTAGTTTCTTGAAACGATGCAAAAGTCACAAAGATTTCCTAAATTTATGGAAATAGATGTCTCATCAAATTGCAATATTAGTAGTAAAGTTATTTTGATCGAAAAAAGTAAATGGCTTAGTTCAGAAATTAATCATCAGTATAGTTAAAGAAGTAAGTTATAATTAGAATTATATAATTTCTATCACTAAAAATCTAATCATTAAATCACTAAAAACTTAAGTGATTTTGAATTTGAGGATTGACTTTCATAGAAAGGTCGTAGAAGTGACGGATCATAAAGTTTGTAATTTAAACGCAAAATTTCAACAATTGTGTCCAAAACCAAAGGATGAATTCAGCAATAAAGCTGACTATAAGGAAAGAGTCAAACATTAATATCAGAGAGGCCTTATACGGAATTAAAGAAAAATCCATTACCAAAGATGATCAAGGAAACTAAATGAGCGGTAAAGAACTCACTCACAGAAATTTAAAATAAATGTATCTAATCCAATAGTACCTAGATTATACTGTTTACCTAAAATATATAAGCCAGGTAATTGGTTGAGACCTATTGTTTCAGGTATCGACAACTAGCTTTCTAAATGGTTAGTAAATGAATTTAGCCAGATAATTTCTCAATTCAGAATTCGTTCATTCAAAAAGTTAAATATGGCTGGATAAAGGTGAAATGTTGATCTCATGTGATGTAAAAATTCCTGCAACTTTGAAATATCTAACTAGTTTACTTCAAAAAAATAATATTGACTCGTCAAAAATAAATGAATACTCAAAGCAAAATTGCTGCAACTTTGAAATATCTAAATAGTTTGCTCCAGAAAAATAATATTGACTCGTCAAAAATAAATGAAAAAATTGTTTTCAGCTTCTATGAACTACAACAAGGTGGTACAGCTATGCACAACTCCTACTGTCCATTTATGACCAATTTGTTTTTCAGCAATTTTGAAATAATTTTAAAAGAAATCCCAAAACGATAAATGATATTTTCACGATTTTGGATACTAATAGACGCAATTTAGACGCATTTTTGAGACAATTAAATTTAAAATTCAAAACCATTAAATTTACAATCGAGAAGGAAATTAATTAGTAATTATGAATAACAAACAACCATGTAGTGAATAGATTTATAACCCTCGATTCATGTGATAGCTTTCAGCAGAAAATGTCATGTTTCAATTTTCTTATCCATCGTTTGTTAAGTTTTCCACTAACAAAAGATAGCTATAACACCGACCTCAGTCTTATTAAAAACATCGCGACTCGCTTTGGGTTTGACACACAAATAAGTACTCTTATTAGAAACACAAACCTAAGAGCAAAATTTTCAAATTTCACCTGTCTACCACCTCGAAGATATCAAGGAAATACATTTGTTTGTTTACCGTATCATTTAGCTTCCAATTTCCAACAAACTTAAATACAATTTTCAAAAAGTATTTCCATATAAAGATACAAAAATAATTTAATGAATTCTGATAATGGATGTCAGATTGATTAGTTTTGCAACGCTGGCTATGTGAACGTTACACTACATGCTTCATTATGTTTTCCACTGGGTTTAGATAAATTTTTAATTTCAATTTTTTCAATTCAAATTTCAATTTTAGTGCTACTCCGCTGATGATCTAGTAAAGAGAATATCTTGAAAGGTAAATAGAAATACTAAGTTTAACACTATTCTTTTTTAGCTTTTTAGCTTTCTACAGAAGATGACAACTTAGTTACCGAAATACGTATTTAGATTTGTTTAAATCAAGTGTGGCAGGATTTGTTAAATTTATTTATTTTTTATTTAGAAGTCATTTTCTTTAAAATCCATGGGGTTTCAATGGTTCGCAATTTGGTGCGAATGTCTCTCGTGGCTCGTCGTATTTCTTCTTCATTTTGCGCTTCTCACCCATCTTTTCTAGCGAGTAAATATATAAATATAGGACGTACCTGTGCAACATTCGGGGTTATCCTCTTTAGGTGCACATAGGATATTAACCAATCGATGTCATATCCGGCCAGAACATAATATTATCATTAGCATGATGCGTTTGAATAAAATTCACTAATACAGGGAGGCATCTTCGAATATAAATACCTCTATTTACAGTTTCATCCCTAACTCGCCCAACATAAGGTCTTGAAATACCAGTTTACGAAATTACGCACGACACTAGTACTTAGTCCTCAAATTTCGCTTTTTTCTTATACCTTACGTCATTAGGAACGTCCTCAATGTTGGCTGTAGAAAAGCTTTCGTTTACTTTTGTTTCGGCGTTAGATAATGTAAAGTACTTTTCGTCGTCTAAAATTATCGTGGCATTGTTTCTGAAATGTTGAGCAGCCGTGTATTTTGAACATATTTGTCGCTTTCTAATATTAAGTTATTTCTGTTAATTTCCCTCTTCGCTGTCATATGTGAAATGTGAAATTTTCGATCACCCATGGTCCGGGTGCTTTTTTACTTTTTAAATATTTCAAATAATTCAAGTGAAAATCTAAGCTCTGTTGATGAATTGTATTTATTGTCAATGTCAATATAATGTTCAAAAATTAAATTACAAGCGATTTATCTCAAATCGTGTCTATTAGCGCCCGTGACACATAAATAATGATACATTAACTAAACAGTTATTATGAGACATAATGGACTATTCTTCCACAATTTTTTCCAGGAAATTTTACGTGACAGTTTCTAGGTGCAAAGCATCATAAATAATTAAAGTATAAATATTTTCACACGTTTACTCCCCACCCCCATTTTCACTAAATAGCAATACCATCTCACTTTACGATTTGAATCCTTGTATTCAGCTTCTCATCCATACGAGTAGTTCCTCTACCATCAAATACTGCAATCAATCTACCATCAACTACAACCAATGTCACTCTGATGTAATGATTTCGATTGAAGTCGCTTCAATTCTTCTCCATGTATTTCTGCAACTACTTCTCCGAATTTGTAAACAAGATAATGTCATCTGCAAACGTACCCATCGAGAATTGTATAGATTAATGTTGAGAGTACTACATTTTTCCATTTTTTCATGATACTCCCAGACAGAAATATATATTGCACATAGCAGCAAGAGCTTAAGATGCTACCTTGTTTATTTCATAACCTATTATAGTTTTTCATTGGTTATTTGTCATGTATATTAATTATTCTTTCCATTGCTAGTTTTATAATTGTTTTCCAGAGTTAGTTTCTACTAATGTAATCGTCCTTCTGTCATTTTTTTTGTCGACTACAATGCAAATGTATTCTTGAACCAGCTTCGTCATCTTGTCACCTATTTCATATGTTTTAAGCACGGCGTATAGCAAAATTTCTTTTTCAAATTTATATTTAATCATTAGCACTTTTCACGCTTCTTCCATGTATTTATTAGTACACGTCCCATCTCGTGTACCTCTGGGCTTCTCGAGATTTTTAATTTTTCTGTAGCTGTATTTTATTTTGTACTACATTTTATCATTATTTTTTGGCTTTTATAAGTAGTAACTTGCATCATTATTACATTGTACACATAGGTTAGATACCTTTTTCTTTTTCTTAACCGATCATCTAACGTATTTATGTTCTTTTTTATCGATAGTGTGCCTCTGAGTCCATGTTCCCGGATATTTCTTCTACTACCTCATTCTACAATTCTCTGATTTATAGTTCAGTTTTTAGTTTAGTCTGTTTTTATGAACATAATATACTTCACATACGAATTAGAACACTAATCATATAATCGATAAACGATTTTTCTTCTCTGTTTACCATTTCTCGTGTATCGTATTTTCATCTTTCAACTGCTCAAATAATCTTATCCTTAATCTTTAATTAAATCAATATATCATCGCTCTTAATGCATTACAATTAGTAAATTTATATAACATCGAGTTTTATGAAAGTTCTCAACGTTCAAAGTTAACGAGTAGTTAAGACAACAATGGCTTATTTATGACAATGTTTCAACATGAAACGATTCTGTATAATTATTTACTTTATTGCAGTCGCTGTAGAATTGGATATCCCTTATAAGTCAATGTCACGGCAACCACTTCTACTTGAAAATCCAAACCGACACACAACAATTTAATAAATCACAAATTTGAACGACGAAATGACCCATTGACAACAATTTGTTCCTTTTTACTTATTAATGTTTTTGTTTTGGAGGTTGGATTTTATTAACTATCTATATTTCGTTAGTTTGTGCGTTTCATTCGATAAACACAATACCTTTTAAAATTTTATATTTAATATTGGTTTAAATTTTAAATTATGCTAATGATAATGTTTTCTGGGCATGCCAGAATAGAAACATTGGATACAAGATTCTAGCTGCCGCCAATCTAATTTCTGAATGCATCTATTTGACATGCGTTGATTTCACAAAATTTGATATTAAAATTATTACATTCGATGTCAGAAATATTAGTGTTCTAGTTTATATTAATTATTTATCTCTGGAGCCTGAGAGACCGCTACAAATACATGCTTAAAAATTGTAATATTTTTAATGCATTGTTGTTTCTATTTATATTCAGGATGAGCAAATATGCTGTTTGTTAACGCGGTTGGCAAATATTGCGTTGTTTTATTTTAAATTTTCACATAATATTTGAATATGTGACCCTAATTTATCATGTGTTTGATGTAATCTGTTCTGTGCGCAAGGTCTTACAAGTTGTTTTCTGTTTTATAAAGAAAACACATAGTGATGTTCGCTCAAGTAGATTTACTAATAGGAGAACATTTTTGCGATAAAATTATTCTTTCCTATTTGTGTCGCTACTCGTATCATGTTGTGTCGAGTTGTTCACTAAATTAGCTCGTCGTTAGCCAGAATAATTTTCAATTATTGCGTCCAGAACACAAATCACAACACAAAATTGCAACATAACAAAGATCAAAGTCAGCTCTAGAACAATAATAGTATCGCCCTAGAAATCAACCACGTGAATGGTAACGTCTACACACATTCTAAAGATCGATATGTTATGGTAATCCGGAAAGAGCGTACGCTTCACCTAATTTTGATGGACAACCATGACAAACTGCGAGAAATGAAAACCAAGCATAGCCAAGAGTTCCACAGTATTATTAGAAAAATCATAAGAGTGCAGTACGCTCCATCTACAATTCAAACAAATACGTTAATTTTAAATTACATTACATCATTTACTTATTTTGTTATTGCATTGCGTACGTTAGATGGCACAATATTATGATCTCGGCAAAACAACACATATGAGATCGTTAAGCAACTAAAATAGTAGGGTGTTTATTGTAAATATATTGTAATTTGCGTCAATTTAAAATCAATTACTAAAAAGGCATAAATTCATGAAAAATAATCAACATGGAGTTGTTTCCGTGAACTAAAAATGTACCTTCTCCATGTACCATTACATAAGAAATTAATAATCGAAGTCAGCATGTGGACGAAGCTATTAATAATTTGACAGAGTGATATGTGGGAAGGCAAGCTAAAACGGAACCGCGGGTCAGAACGGAACCATCCACTTATTTCCGCTGGTGGGTTGTGCTCTCCCGTGGCGAGCACATGCACTAATTATTAAACGCATCACGGTTGCACGTTGTCTTTGTCATCTGTAGATAATTATTGCTAGTTTGTGCGTGACTTCTATCGTCTAGTTTAGTCTACTTATCTGTCACATTATTTTGAATTTCTACGTGAGAAAAAAATATTATAAAAGATCGATTATTTTTTAATTTGCAATCCGCAAATAACCTTACATTTTAATTATCCGTTATAAAATATTTAAAAAAATTTAAGCAATTAATCAAGTAGTTGTTAAAAAATAGTTATTAAAATTACATGAAGTTTAGTGATTCACAATTAGTGGCATTTTGAATCTATGTAACTTTTAAATATTCATTGGCAAAGCTTATACTGATATGTTTATTTTTAACAATAATTACAGTCTATGAATGTCCAAATAAATGTAAATAATTGGTAATATTTTAACTGTATAGCGGTTCATTCTGCACACCCCTCCCTTTGTCGTCTTACTTAACTTCAAAACGACAATTTTCAATTCGGTGTTATAGACGGACATTCACTTTTATATACAGAAATTAAACCCACGGCTTCGCCCGGGTGACTATACTCCATATATTGCATTAACTGTAGCAAAATTCGCGTGCAATGTAAATAATTTAAAAAATTATTAAAATAACCGTACGTTTTCACGCAATTTTTGAAAACAAAATTATTCGAGAAATTAATTTATATTAGTTACATTGTTATATAGTGATTTTTACTTTGCATTTATAATTTCCTACAAACATTGAACATTGGTTAATATTAATGTTTCAACTTACACTTACAATAAACAATGCGTTAAATATCTCACATCATTCACACAATACTATCTTGAATCTAACCAATTATGTATCTCGTGATATATATATTTTCATCCATTAATTAAAATTTCCTTTCAATGCATTTTGGTAAACAATCGTTGTATTTTTTGAGCGTAAATGACTAGATTTTTCGGACTGCCGAACATTGAGCAAGCCACGTATAACTAAATGGAATCCTGTGACGTTCAGTGATTGCCATTTTGCCTTATTGTCATTGCAAAAGCTAGCCGAATGGGGAACCAGAACTTTTGAATTCAAAAGGTTTGCCGCAAGGAGTCAATGGAGTATGTGAGATGAAAACATCTTCATCTGTCGATTTCCCTGACAAAATCGTTGCTTCAATGATGCAAATTATTGACGATTAGCCAAGTTCCATTGCACAATTTCGGTGGTTTCAAGTTTCTCTGCATCATTATTGGTGGTCCTACTTTCCAAAAATAATTGACGAGGTGTATACCTGACATTCCTAGCGAATTTAAGAACTCAACAGGGTAGTTTACAACCTGTTCTTGGGCAATCGCGGTGTCAATAGATTTGTAGGTTGCCACACTCCCCGATAACTTGTTCTGAATTGCTATGTTGAGGTTTGTCGCTTGATCTTTATGTGGTGCTAAAATCGACCTGTCTCACCACTCATGATTTTTGTGGTTAGCACTAATACTGTGGAGGGTACTATCGTTGACCGGTTGAGCCAAGTTACAAAACTTCTCGGGGAATGTTACTCAGTAATTTCCCGTCGTGCTCATGTATGTCCCTTCTACAATTTTCAAAAGCTGTTTGATAATTCTCGGGAGGTCTCATCACCTTGCAGACAAAGACACATTTACTTAAGACAAGCATTGATTTCATCCTTTTTGAGAGTCCACTGCTGGCAACAATAATTCTCGTCCCATTGTTGTTTCCTTTTCTCGTAGATAATGTAGAGTTGTGCCCAAAGCGTAGAAATTCTTTGTATGCTGTAGTGCATTCATCCTAAATTATAACGTTTTCAGAACTGTGACTTGTCTGCAGTTTTTCCGAATATTACAAATTGTGCAGAAATATTCAGCGGCAATTTGAGACCTGAGTGAGCAGTTCTCCCGCCTACCAAGACAGTAGCTGCGATTCTAGATGACGCAACAGCAAGTAAGATTACCTGTTTTTTATTTAACTTAAATATTAGGTTGATGAGGAAAGTTTTCCCTGTTCCTCCTAGTTCGCTACGAAAAAATCCATCAGTTACCGCTTTTAAATTCGACCAGTTATTGTTCTAAATGTTTTTTTTGATCTTCTATTCAAAAAGGTTAATTTGTCTCCACAAATCGACATATTTCGTCCTGATTGTAATTAGTCTCACGTGTCTACGTTATGTTTTGTTAGTGAAGTAAGTCCTAGTTGTTCAAGATGTTTGTTAATAATTGCCAAACATGCATCTTCAATGTCTATCCAAGCTTTGTTGTGAATAATATTTGACATCTGCAAATAAGGATTGTTTGCAGCTCTATGCAATTGTTACAGATAATCTGATGGAGTCGTGGGATTAAAACTCCAGGCAGTAAAAGGGACTCAACAATATCCAATATCTTCCACACTGCCATCTCGTTGATATTACGTCTCGGTGGACGTACTCTTCTGCCCGTAGTTTTTTCTGGTTATTTTGTTGACATACATTCTTTATGTCTACAGAAACTATTGAAATAGTCGTCTGCAAAGTAGTAGGTAATTATGCCTTGCTGATATATTGATAAATAAATAGATTAATTAGACGACTAATTTAAAATGTAAATAATAATTATTAAATTTAAAAAGTAGACAATCTGTTATTTAAAATACTGTGTGAAGTGATGGAAACTGAGCTTCAAAAAAATACCTATTTACATACAGTGTGTTTCACTTAAGAGTGTAACACTCTTATATTTTTTATTTTTAGTCCAATTTCAGTAATTTCTCTCAAACGTAGAATACTTATGGCTCTGTTTACTCCCAAAAAATCAGTTGTTTTCTTTAAATGCAAAGCAACCTGCGATGGCAAAATAAACGGTAAAAATCAAGAAATCACTTTAGGGATTTTTCTATCGAAAATTTTACTAGTAATAATTGATCAGAATTGTCCAAAAACCTTAAATCCAAAATTTCATGAAAATTAAAAATATTATAATTTCCCGTAAAAGTCCATAAATACTTATTATTAGCTGCGCCGAAAAATGGATGCTGTGAAAATTTTGTTTGAAACAAACTCTGAACTGTCAAAGTTGTTTAAAGTTGTTGTTGTTTAGGCGCAGCCACCTGTGCAAATAACATTTACCTAATTGGAATTACTTTTGAAGAAAATTTTTACATTTTTAATTTTCATGAAATTTCGGGTTTAAGGTTTTTGGGCAATTCTGAACAATTATTACTAGTAAAATTTTTCGATAAAAAAATCCCTAAAGTGATTTCTTGATTTTTTCCATTTATTTTGCCATCGCAGGTTGCTTTGCATTTACAGGAGACAATTGGTTTTTCGGGAGTAAATAGAGCAATAAGTATTCTACGTTTGGGGAAAAAAATACTAAAATTGGACTAAAAATAAAAAAGATTTGATGGTGTTACACCCTTAAGTGAAACAACTGTATATATCGAATAAGGAGTTTCTGCGTAATCAAACCACTGAAAATCACGAATAACATCGCAAATCATAATATGCTGTTGTATAATATAACCATTCTATCGAATAATTCTCAGTGAAAATCAGTGCGGTGCACTAATTAGTTTTATATTGTAAACATATTTCAGTTGATACACGAGCTTTATACTTCATCTTTTTTGTTTTAATTTATCTTATAAAAAAACAAAATTGCTATCCGGATTAATGGCAACGGCAAAAAAATTAATCCATCAAGTTTATATAATGATTCCATTAAAATTAATTATTGATACATTAACAGAGTTTAAATGTAAACTGGGTTTAATTAATAGTTTACATGTATGTAAACAACTGAACATGATAAGTTTTTAATTGCATAATTTGCTAATGTGTAACATAGTCGTATTTCGAAACTATTTAACATTACAAACATAGAGAGATAAATCATAAATACTGATCTCCCCTCGTATATATAGTTTTTTTTTTGTTAACCACCATTAACGGCTAATAAAAAATATTTTGAGCATTACTCACAAATATAATGGGTACAAATCTTTTATTTAAACAACATCATTGTGAAGTTTAATTAAAGCATATTTCTGTGAAATGTTTTTTGCAGGCAGCGGTTAGCATAGTCCTTTCTTGTATAGACTTTTGAATAGTCACGTCGGTAGTTATTGCAGTGGTGAATTTTGAGAATTCTTGTGCGTTTCCTTAGAGAACAATGTGGCAACGTAATCGCGTGCATGATATTGATAAGCACAGTTTTTTTTTTCACGATAAAGTGACAAAAAAATCCGACACGACACAACCAGTCGATGTGCGACCCTATCCTACTTGGATCGAGTAAGCCGTGTTTACCACGACCGTATTACAAAATAAACTTTATTGCACTCACCCCGATGTCTCCGGTGTTTTAAAAGCGCCCCCTTGATTCACCATTCCAATGGCATCAACGAAACTCGTACAACGTACACATACATTTTCGATAAAAAAAATCCAACGCACATTACACGTAGACTAAAAAACCGCGCAATTGTCTTATTCGACGGTTCCGCAACAGCAACGTACGTTTCTTCGTCAAATCGCCGTCACAAATAACCCGAATTAACACAATTTGCGAAATAATCGCGACGTACAGGTCCAAAAACACGGAACGCTCACGCACCCACTAGAAGACTAAAGCCCGATCGGATCGGCCAATTGTTGATGCAAAAAACCGACGCCTTATCGCAAAGTTTATGCATCGAGTTGTGGGACAAAAAACATCGTTACGTCGCCGTCGTCAACGTGTGTTATATTTAAAACGCCGTTGGAAACAAAACTTGACGAACAGGTACTGCACCAGGAATTGTTTTACTTTTATTTAGAACTATACTACCCCGGGAATTATTTTGCTTTCATAGTTCCCTAAAATGTCAGAAACACCTTAGAAGTAAAGATTGCAAACGAAAATGAATGAGTCGAATATTTTAATGGCTTAAAATTACTTTATGAATGTTCTGATAAATGTGTGAGTCTTTAAGGAGATTAAGTTGAATAAATTACATTTTCATTTTGAAATATTGGCATTGTCATTTTAATGGTAGGTATCGATACACCTCATACTAACCTCGCACAACAACCAATAATTGCTTAACTAGAAGTTTGTAACTAGAATTTGTGAGATTGGTTATCACTAACGTTTTCGCTTTAATCGCTAATTGGAATCTGTATGCAAACTAATTATCAATTTGGAAACCTATACGTAATTCTTTTAGACTGTTGTGGATATATGTGTAAAATATAAAAAAAGCGTTGTTTCAGTTCATATATATCTTACGTGATGATTAAAATACAATTTTCGGAATATAAAACAAATTTTCAAGTTCACATTTCTATACTAACAACATTTGACATTTTCCATTAAAAATAGCAAATTGCAGGGAAACGTGGTGAAAGGCATTGCGAATAATTCCAATCATTTCCATTTAATGCACCGCTCCAAATAAAATTACTTACGTTTTGTGAGTGTAATCAGCGCCGCATCTTTCGCAGGAGATTATTATAGTAAATGTATGTCGTCCGCTTCCTGAGATTAAAAAAGCAATGCAATTTGTTGCACGACCGACATTCAGGAACTTACTCCATGCAGCAACGTCCTGTCGAAATTAACGTTACAATTATAGAATGCAGATGCAATTCCTCTCACTCTTTGTGGGGTTGGGACCACGAAGCGAATGAATTCAAAGGCGAGGTTTGTGCAGCTAGAGCCTGATGAGCAGAAGCCATTCCAATCCAACGAACACAAAAGCTCATTCAAGTACTGGTACAACGGCAAGACATACAGCGGTGCTGAAGAAAGAGATTAACAATAGTAATAAAATTTGCTCGATATTTTTGGAGGTGAAAAGACGGAAATGATTGGAAAATTTACATCTGCGTTTCAAATACCTTAATGTATAACCCATTTATTAATCAAAATTGTTTTTCTTGTGCCTAACAAAATGTATTGTGAAAAGTAAACCCAGTGAACACCGGCGAAAGAAATTAAAGCTTAATGAGGCCGAAGACAATACATTATTTAATATTTTCACAATTAAAATTTATAAACGAATATATGTACATAAGAATAATATGCATTTTATTTTTAGATTTTATCTTATCTTAAACACGCCCTGTTTTATAAAATCTAACTGTGGAAATAATAAAAGCCCAAGAAGTTCAGGACATGTCTTTCAATATTAGTATATAATTCATGGGTGTAGAATATAGAATTAGTTATATTATTTAACATGTCGCCAATTTGTCATTTCACAATTAATGGGAATATATTTAATATATATATATAACATAATACTACAAAAAATTTTGTCTTTGACCTAAAATTTATTTTATGATTTCTCATTATGCTTAAAATTAAAAATAAAGAAAAATACCCATATTCCATAAAAAGTTTCCTTTTGTGGTAGTTATGATAATAATATTATCTTTTTTTCAGTTATCCTATATAAATAAAATGTATGGTTATTTTTAACAATGCCGTGAAAAAATTAAGATATCGTAACTGTCACACAGCGTCTACAGATGTCACTTAAGTGATAAACAACAACTAGCTGTTTTGCAGAAGAGTCAAAGAAGTGAAAATGTCGCCAAGAAAGTGTAAATATGACGCTTATGCATTTCGTTACATACATATGTGGAATATTTATTAAAATACGAAATATAAAATTTTCTTTAAACGCATGTACAAAGCTTTGTGAAGCCTACGAAACTTATTTCAACTGCCCTGTTTTTAATCTAGACCATGGGCTCCACAGGTTGCTTGCAGCAATTGCAAAAGATGTTTAGAAGGTAAACAATTTTTAGGGAAAGACATTTTTATTATATAAATGTATATAAAAATTTTCATTTTTATCTTTATTTATATCAGTTTGGTAACGAGGTGAGAAACGGAATATGAAATTTGCAGTGCCAAGAATTTGGCGAGAGCGCAAAAAACACCACGTTGACGATTGTTATTTTTGTGTAGTTAATCCCGCTAACAGACGTAAAGGCAATAATGCTAAACCCATCGAATATCCCTGACCCTGCTCATCTCAATCAAGCTCATCTCAGAGTACAAATATTGAACATGTCTAAATTGCAAATGCTGCATGCTCATATAAATAAATTTGAAATCAACATGGGGGTGTACTCAGAAGAACAAGGAGAACGTTATCATCAAGATATCGAACAACGTTATCAAGGCTAATGCAACAAAAATATGATGGGGAATTACAATTCGGGTTTATTGCGAGAAAGTACTTATAAACATGAAAGAAAAAGTAATATTCTTCACTTTTAAATTGTTTTCCACTATTTTCTAATTTGATATGCAAAAGTTGATAAAAATTGATAAAAGATATTGATCCACCATCTTGGATACAAAAGCAAATATTTTTTTCGTCTACCGATCGATAAATCTATCAATACTATCTACCCTCTTATCATAGTCAAAATTTGTGTTGACCTGTGTAATCTACGCACTGCTTATGGATCGGGAAAAGCTCACCATATGAAGCGATACGTGATCGGTATCTTTGCGCAGCTAAGCTTATATTACATATTAGGTGTAGCCGAGAATTTCCACTAAGCAAATGATTTAAAAGAAGAACTAATACAACGACTGGCCTTTGAGTATCTGCATGAATGATTGCCTCTGCCTTCGTATTGTAACGATATTTGGTAATGCAACTACCACGTTAATCGCATCGCATCCAAGAACTCTCCAATAGCAGATGTTCGTACTTAGTTGGAAATTGTGCGGCGCTCTCTTATTGGGTAAGCTAACCAAGAAATTACAGCAAGCATTGAAATTCTAAAACATGCCTCTTCATTTTGGTCGGACTCGACGATCGTGCTTAGTTAAATTCGACGCCATCCTACGGACTGGAAAACCTTAGTAGCTAGCCGGGTTTCTTTGATCCACACAACACATGACGCTAAATGAAAATGGTGCATTTCAAACAAAGACAACCCTGCGGCTCTCGCTTCAAGATTTACGGCAGGTGACATATATTCGTTTCATCGCATATCTGGTTACAAGGGTCATCACATTTTGCTCAAACTCAAAATGGAATACAAAATCATCTATTCAAAAGGTTAATAACTTGGTTATTAACTAAATAGCAACCTATAGAGTTTGAGTTATTAAATTGCTATAGTTCTTTGGACAAGCTATTAGGTATCATAGCTCGATGTCAGGAATCCATTCAACGACTTCTCACTGCTCGCACCTCCTGCCCTGAGTTGCTACTGCCTTTAGCACCTAATCAATTGGACAAAGTAATGAAATTACTGGAACGTGGTTCAGAAACAGTATTTTCAAGAAGAAACACTATAATATCTAAGGGTCAAGAAATGTATCAATTTCCTGATGAAGAAGGACAGGTCGGAGGACGATTACAACGTTCGTCGCTGTTAATGTAACAAATGCATGCAATGACCTTGCTACCAAAATGAACTATCACACACGGTATATTGGAGAAACTCTACCCGGAGAAACTCAGCTAACTCTATACTAGGCAGTGTCTACCATGTTGGACGTAACGATCAACGTCTGCTACTCAGCTACGTCTATCGAACGGAGCCGTTCATACGAAGTTGTTGCAAGATATTCTATCGAAGTTCATCGTCGTTGCGTAACTCGCAGAGGGACATGTACAACACTATTTTGCGATTGCAGAACTAACTTTTGTTGGAGCAGGAGCGCCGATTCTCTCGGTCCACAGACATCAGAACTTTCTCGCTAGCAACTGATCAGACATATGCTCCAACATTTCTGGACCAGATGGAATATTTACATGGACTACAAAACAGGTTTACGTGGCGAAGAAAATTAACTTAAGTCAAAGTCGCTGATCTCTGTCTAGTTCACAATAACCTTGCAACCCATGCAAATGGCTACATGCACGAATCAGTCGGGTTTGTCCTAACGAAGGACAGTGGATGTTCTCCTACATGAACTCCCACATATAATTTTACTAGGTACGTCAAAATGTCTCAAAAATGTATCTTAAATCGTAAATTATTAACATTTAATTCGAATAATAATTTTAATTCGTTGTCAACACTTAATGTAAGTTTATATCAATACAAATTAGCAGCAGTTGTTGTTAGTTTACGTATAATTGAATAAATGCGAATATTTTAGTGGATAAATAATATTGTATCCAACGAAATTAGAAAGAAATAAAACAATATTTGAAGTAACATAAGATGCGATTTGTTAATTTAAAAAATAGCTAAAAAAATTAGGTGTTTAGAAAAGGAGGAGTGGAGTACAGGTGAAGGAATGGATGTGTTTAGGGTATGTAGTGAGGGCGAACGACGGCATCGATGGGCACATTAAGCAAATGAGCAGAAAAGAACATAGCGGAGGAAGAACTGAGGAGGAGCCTGTGTGGAAAGAGAAACTGGAGTGGAAGAACAGAAAAATAGAGGGGATACAGCAAGGGCAAATAAAAAGGGCACTCAATCTGGAGAAGTCAACGCCAGATTACATAGTGAGGCAAGAGACAAGGGTTGGCGTAGAGGCGGGTAAAAGTGCGGTGAGGTACGAAATGACAGCGAACTGGGAGGCAGAATAGAGCCTAGTGGGAATTGTATTGCAGTAGTTAACAAAAGGAAGAACAAGAAAATTGGCTTATCCAAATGGGAAATGAAAAGACAGGGTTATCAATGGGAGAGGCAGAAAGGAGGAGAAGTCAGGAGACACAGGTGGAAAGGGAGATAGTAGAGGGATGGAAACAGGTAGGAGCACAGAAAAGGCAAAATAAGCGGTAATGGAGGTACAACGAAAAATACAAACGAATTAAC
Source organism: Geotrupes spiniger (assembly GCA_959613385.1). Classification (NCBI taxonomy): domain Eukaryota; kingdom Metazoa; phylum Arthropoda; class Insecta; order Coleoptera; family Geotrupidae; genus Geotrupes; species Geotrupes spiniger. Next base: position 32,719,256 of record OY390732.1, read on the forward strand.
GCAGACAGGAGTAAGCCAAGATATTTAAGGGGAGGGAGATCGGCAGCAGAAGTGAGGAGAAGATTAACAAATATTGGATGGAAGACAAATATAAGAGGTAAGTGTTCGGTAGAAAAGATTGGGATAAATGGTATCATTTGGTGGGAGATTGTGAAGAGACACGCCTGAAATGAGACGAAAAAAGAAAGAAAAAGAGTGGAGAGGGTCTAGAAATCTTGAAATTAACAGTGATGAAGGATGAATGTAGGAAAAAGAAGGAAACAACACGATGAGAAAATACACTTAAAAAAGAAGGCGAAGATTGGAGGTAATAGCAGAAGAAAAAGGTGGAGCCGACGAGAGATGTTAGAGACAATTGATATAAGGAAATGTTAGAAAGTGAATATGCCAATAAGCGTATGTAACTGAAAAGAGACAATAACACATATGACCATCCAATTGAAATAAATAAATATAAAATTTTGACGATCTTCGGGTTTAGCAAAAATTAATTTCTAAATAGTACACCCCGTATAATTATACATTATTTTTGAAACCTAATTTTAATTCCGTGAATTCTAAATACATTTCTCCAACTTTTATTATATTCAATTATTTTTCAATGTGCATGTACAGAGTACAATGCCGTAATTTCCATAAAGTTTAAATGTTTTATAATACTTTTACGTCAAATATTCTTATAGTAATAATAATTTTCTTTCGTAACGGTATTACACTTATTGGTGTGAAACAACTCGTTTTTTAATTAAGTAAATTTTTTAATGGAATAACGGTAGCACGTTACCTTACACAGAAACAACAATAATAGACTAAAATAATGATGTCCATAAATCGAAATTTCATTATTTTTTTCCAATTTTAAATATCACAATGTAATGCGTACATTGTTTCAGTGTAATAACGTTTCCCAAACTGTAAATTGATCTGCTGTATTTTCTAATGTATTAATTAGCCAATTAATTCCCGTTTGCACTGATGACAAACGCAAATTGACATCACGTTTGTAAACAAGGCAAACGTGAATTAATAACAATTCTTCTATAAAATAGATCAGCGATCAGCCGTGGCAAACGATGTTCCACTGAAACAATCATATTCACAGAATGAAAATATCACTAGCGCTATTTCATCTATTTGTACGAACCACCCTTATCCCATGTTGTCGGTTTATGAGTGAGTAATATTTGAAAAATATTAAAATTAAATATAAAATATTTAAGGCAATAAGTAAGATTGTGTGATATAAAAGTAGTAATAAAATGATACGAATCACACGTAAATAATTTAAACCGTTTTTATAAATAATATAAAACTGGATTCAGAATTAAATCGCGGTTGAACAAAAAAATAAATACAAAGTGTACAGACTGTACCATTTAATAAATAAAAGTAGGTGCCATTTCAGGCAAAACCATTTCAATAAATCGCAAATGTGTGTGCAATTATTGTGATAAATAATGTTAAGCTTGTTTTCAATTAGACATATCACATGAAATTGTTGTTGAAGAAAACCCAGTGTTAATGGGGGTGCTTCGTAATTAACCGAACAGGATTGCATAAAATTTTACAAAGAAGAAATTTGAATGTGATTTAATGTAATCGGGAAATACGTGTACACATTTGCTGTGGTAGTTGTATCGTATAATTATTTCAATACGGTCTTCTTGTTGTTTAATTTTTAATGATTCTTTACGACTAACAATTTAATTGTGTCCCGAATTTTGTTCAAAATTAGGATCAGATACATTGTTGTGGTAATATTATTAATTCTTTTATGCCCGGTTTCACAAACGCTAATCGGTCGTTAACGGCTTGTTAACGAATCGTCAAAAGTTTGCCGACTCGTTATTGAGAATTTAATCAAATATTGTCCATCGTCAAATATTTGACGATGGAAAGGTGAAATACATTGGGTATTTTGACGATGGATTAAAGACTCGATAACGAATCGGCTAACTTTTGATTATTCGTTAACAAGCTGTTAACGACCGATTAGCGTTTGTGAAACCGGGCATTAGTGTATTTACTAAAGTTTTGATACCCAAAGTTGCCAGGCAACTAATGCAAAACTCATTGTTTGAAATTTCGATTTAAATCGCTCAAAAACTATGCAACAATAATTTCTGCCTTTTCTGAACACAAGCAGTCCATATAACTCCGATATTATAATACTACTTGCATGGAATGTCATAAAGCATTGAGCTTTCTTCGTTCGTAATTTTAAAACGTACTAAACAAAAAGATTACATACTACATAGAAAAGTGTGCAATATAGATTTTAGCGAATTTGTATCTGAATCTATCCGGAGAGGTAAAGTCCATATCGTATTACTTCCCTACACATATACAGGACACCTACAACTAGAGTAAGTGACGAACACCTGCTTTCAGATACCTGCGCCTGTCAACATTGATGAGCTATAACACAGGTCGAATTTCACGGAGCGATTAGATACAATCTTAGACGGAATATAAAAGATAATTCAACCGATGTGATATTGATAAATAATGCTCTTAAATGAAAATAAATAAATATTCAAGATTTATGGTGTGTATACTGAATTTCTTTTCACATACTTTAAAAATCGTTTATCAGAACAAGTGCTACAAGAAATCAGTACGTAAGTAATAGTGGTTTTCAGGAAACGGGAAACATTCCTTCACAGCGATTTTTACCGCTGCAAATAGAATTATACGCCACGAATGTGACGTGTCGGAGAGATTCATAGAACGCCAACCTGCTCGCCATGAATTGTCAAAAACAACCACTTTTACACACGAAGTTTTCTGCGCCAGAATGGCCGTTACAAAGGTGAAAATCACTCATCAAGCCTCCCGCACCGCGACTGTTACAGTGTAATTTTTAAAACTTTTAATCGCACGTTTTCCCCGACATGTTATCCAATTTTATCCTAACGACGGAGCACGCCACAACAAATATCGCGTTTAGTAGCATAAATGCAAATTCCTACTTAACTTAAGGTTAATTTATTATCAATAATGTGTTTACTTAATCCTTTATCAATTATTTATTATATTACAACAATTTATAATTAAAACACATGCAAAATACGTTGATAGAAATTTGATTTAGCTAATTATATGCCTATACATCGTTTGCCGCAATTTTTGCTTACGTTACATTTCATTTACATAAAAGATACCGTAAACGTTTAGAGGGTGGCTTGGTGAATAAAGATTATCATTTCCATTTCAAGAGTTGATAACAAATCGGGAATAAAAAGAAAAAACACGTAATAAGCATAAAGAATATGTAGGCGTCGACAATACAATAACAAGGATCAAACCATCAGTTCGTGATCGGAATATTAATTCAAGCTGACCAAACACTTAGCTCCCCATATTTAGATTTATAATTAAACCCACACCCAGTTTTACACACTGCGTTTACGTTTTCACTTTTTTTGTTATAATTATTTAGACGAGCGAGGTTTATTTTATTCGAAAATAATGAAAAAAAAAAATTCATCCACCAATAAAACACCTATAGCTTCATTTTCCTAATACATTTTTAAATTGCATCGAGCAGACCACCGATTGCATACTATGAAATTGAAAGTAAACAAAATGTAATGAAATACTGCATTGAACAAGTCTGTTGTGAAAAAACCCGTTGTTAACCAATAATTGAACGTGTAAACTTAGATACGCTAGTTTTTGTGATTGCATGCTTTGGGTTACGTTTGATTTTTTTTTTTTCATTAATATCGTCAGCAAATAATGCACAATTATTTAATTTGGTGTCTCGAGTAAGGGTGCCCATCAAGCTCCGGTTCATGAACAAATATACATATTATTTTAGTACTATCTTTCAACATCCATATATTGTTATATACCAGCTTAACAGTCTACACACGAGTAGAAATGTTACGCCCACCAATACATGCTTGTGACCAAGATTTTCCTACACAATACACTACATCGCAACAAATCACAGTGAAAAAATTCGAACACTAACTTATTAATGAGGAATAAGAATATTAATGCTTGTATTCTGAATATTAGATATATTTTTTGACGTTAAAACGTTTGTCACGAATCTTTTCAGTGCAACATGTTCTTCAGAAGCTACACTAACGTACTGTAAAGGTATTATTTCTGATTTGAAAGACTCTTCAATTTCATTAATATATTTAGTATTCTTTAAGTTTTGCTATGTTTCTGTTGTAGCAAATGAAATTTTACTTTACAGTAACATTTCTCAATTCGCTGCAACTTCGCCACTGCCATTCACTTAGAAAAGTCGCAGAAGTGCACCAGAAACAGTACTCGGTACATGGGTTGAGGCAGATGTAGATAAAATGCAATTTTTGCAAAAGTAGTCAGATCTACTGGTTGATCCGATCATTTCGTACCTTGGTAGTACACAAGTAAACGACAGTGTGGTATATGATGGGCACAAGCGCACATAATGTTTATATGTATACGGAAATGTTGATTCAAGTAATGTATTTAATCGCCACTAAGCTCGTCGGTTAATTTGAACATTGAAAAGACTTGATAGAATATATGTTTTAGCGTATTTCCCAAAATACATAAAAATACATCTATTTATTAGTTCATTATAAATTAAAACAAAAATTGTTCGGTTACACTACATTTATTATATTTCTAATATAATTGTTTCGCCACACAGTTGCTTCATCAGGTAGATGTATGTAGAATTATTCAAGAAGAAAGCACTATACAAGTATACAAAAGAGTAACTCAAATCAGAGGCGGGGGTATCCCTTAGCTATCGTGAACGTAATATTTAATAAGGGCGACTTATTAACCTATGTATGATCATTTAGCAGAAATCCTGGCTTATTGTATTTATTGATTTATAAACATTCTAGTAAATTACGTTTCTTACTTTTCGTCTGAACATGTAGTATTTTAAAATTAGGGTTAGAAGTGTGATTGTTTTCTAATAAATGGTTAGCATAAGTCGAATAAGTCGATAGGGTGGAATGGTTTAGCATGTATTACAGTGTTGGTATGTGTAGGTTTGTGCAAAATGCTACTAAATACATAGGCACCTTTGAAATTTTTAATATTGAGGTCTGAGCAATTTATGTGAATTTATTGATTGGCTTCTTGTGTAAATTTAGTTTTTGGGTGAATGGAATTAATATGATTATGAAATGATTGCAACTGTCTATCGGTCCTTTTAACAAACTAGGATGTCATCAACATATCTAAAGCAATATAGGCAGTTTTTAATTAACGCGTTTTTTGGACATCAATTTCAATTTTATTCACGAACAGGCTTCGTGGGTTTCCCGTCGCTAATCCTTCGGCTTGTTCGTAAAACCTGGTGTCCTATTGACAATAATTTTGTTGAAGGCATATCTTTAAAGCATTTAAAATTTATGACGAAATTATTAGATTAGTGTTATTGTGGATAAATAGTACTGAGATTATATTAGTTACCTCTTTAGGCGGTATACTGCTAAATACATTACGAATTGTTACGTAGGACATTTTTTGAACTAGATCTGAAGAGTTTTTTACACTGAGCTGAGACTTAAAATTGGTATATTGTAGGATGATGTTAACAAGATACTTGGCGAAATATTTCTACAAGGGCCTTGGGTTTGTGGTACTACTGGTGTAATATGCATGCTGTTTTTATGAAGTTTAATTAAATCGTATAATTTCGAAGCTTGAGGATTCATGGCAATCATTTGATTTTTAATTTTTTCATTAAACAGTGCCTGTGTATTATTAACAACCTGTTTTTATGCTTTATGGGAGGTCGCGGTGGGATTTTTATTAAGTTTTCTAAATGCGATGTTATTTAGGAAATCCTCGTTTATTGTCGTAATCAATTTTTCTAATAGCTATTACCGTGTTCCCTTTGTCAGATTTAAACATTAACATTCAACTAGCATTCAAAACGAATTTTTCACTAGGGCAACATATTAAAAATAATGAAGATAAAATAGAGAAGAAGTCAAACTCAGGAGTGTATATATAATGATTGTCCTGTATTATACTTCGGACACAGAAAGATCGTCGAAAATCTGCATCTAGTGCCTAGATGATTGCTAAAATGTCGAAAAAATTTCAGTTTTCAACATTTTTGGCCCATAGCTGCCAAACTGTGGGAAATTCAGTGAAGTAATCTTCAGAAAAAATATTCCTTATAATAAAATTCATAATTTATAACATTATAATTCCTTTAAAATGCTTTTTTCACATTTTGCAGCTGTATTTTACATCGAAAATTCAAGATTTTAGTTTATCAACTATGTGCATTTTTTTCCATAGATGGCTGTGTTGCAAGTGCAGATAATAGTAACGGGTGTTTTTTTTAATTTGGCGTCAAAGCTGTCCGTGAATGTTTAACTGCGAACGAACCATCATTATTAATTTGACGTCTTAACCTATGTCTAAACGGTCTAACGTCACTTTTAATCGTCAAAAGTTGTTACTTAAGTGACGTTTGAGTGTATGTACAAAATTGTAGTTCGTTCACAGTTAAACATTCATGGTCAACTTCGACGCCAAATAAAAAAAAAACACCCGTTATATTGTAATACAAGTTGTACAAGACATTCGATTGTCGCACGCATGGATTTGGAGTGCGACGAGTGCTCCAAAGGAATAAGTGCGACAAGATGTCTTGTACAACGAGTGTAACATGCTATTCTTTCTATTTCGCTTTCATTAATATATTTAATTTAATATTAAGATATAAAAAAACCATCTAGTAAGTTTTAATCTCTCAGGTTGGTATGACTGACCATAATATTTTGACATTTAGTTTAAGTTTCTTATGGTACATACCGAACCATTGTAAAGTAGAACTTGCATCCATATAAGATGCAATCATATCAAGCCCTTTTGCCAGCAGCTCATCCTAGACGTCTTGCATACTGCCAGTGGTTCTTCGGTGATGGGTGCGGTCAATAGCTACCAACATCACGGGAAAAGCCACTAAAAGCTATTGCACAAAATTCAATTTTGTTCTACAACTTTTTTTAAAAACAAAATCGCGAATGCAAAATAGAAAAAGCTATAACTAGCCCTAGCAATCAATACAAATCCTGTCTTTAATGTAACAAGACAATAACACATTCTTTTGAGCGAATAACAATTGAACAGCAAAAACATTAAATGCTTCGATATGGAAAATAAAAAGCTGCCAAAAATAAATGAATTTTGTTACATTTGCATGAAGATGCATGAAGTTTTTTCAGGTTAGTTTGTTTTACACTGTTTTTTGTTTGTCTATAGCTACAATTGTGTCGAAGACAGGAAAATAAAATCCCAATTGGTTTCCGATATATAGCCGTGAGAAAAATTGCATATTCTTCGGAAAAACCAAATTTTAGCCAAAATATACATGAGACCATAAAATCCGAACAGCAGCTAAAACTAACAACATCGAAATGGGGTTTTTATTAGTTTCGATAAGTACTTCGAGAAATTCCACACGAGAAGGAGTTTACACTAGGTGACTTCAAAAATGTTACACTGTGTAATTATTAAATACTACGTTTCATAATAGCTAACGGATTTGTGTAACTCTTGTATATATAGTACCTTCTTCCTGTATCATTGTACTTACATACATCCATTTATCTGATGAAGCCACTGTGTGGCTAAACAATTGTAGTAGAATTACAATAAATATAGTGTAACCGAACAATTTTTGTTTTGATGTTATGATTATGGAGTTGCAACAAGTATCGCCGAAGTCTATTTAAGTATTAGTTTATTGTTAATTTTCTTTAGACTCTGAACCTGAAACTGAACGGAATGGAGTTGAAGTGAACTGAAAACTTCATACGCTTTTCAATTCTTTCGCGTCATTTTGCTAGCTAATAAATCTTACAATCTCACGTTATGAGCAGGATTACGTATCTTCAATTATTTTGCCACATCAAAATTGAAAAGCCAAACAAAAACAATCTGTCTATTTATTTATACTACGACACCACTCCAAAGAAGTTAACATACTTGATAATTAAATATCGCAATTATGAGTCATTGAGTTTATCCAAATAACTTTGACTTCCTTAACGATTCAGGAATTTTTTTATACATATCACATTAAATATATTGTACATGTATGTTTACATGTTTATATCAGGGAGCTTGAAAGCACTATGGCCCCGTACTATATAAATGCTACGTCGCGTCGTCTGGTAATAAATAACGATTATTACATAATATGTAAATAACTATTACTTGTACTTAATGAACTGTAACAAATACTTCTGACGTAATACGCACCGACATATAAAATTAAATTTAAATAACTTTTTAGTATAGATAATTATTTAACTACTCGTTAAATTACACACAGAGAAACATTCACGAACGACAGTATATAATATATCCTTATCCTCCGAAACATTCTGCACAAATTACCGTGTTTTAAAATATATTTGATTACAACATTCACATGTTGAGAACAGCAGAGAATGTGTGCACACATATCCTAAAAAACAATTTGATACGTGTGTCCTATATTTCTATTCAATTAAATAAGGATAATTTTTACAATTAATGTTGGCCATTGTTGTGGGAGTAGACGTCAAAATAGAAATATTAGATTTTACTAATGAAAACAATTTTAAGCACGTTTGCGATTAGGTTTAAAATACAACAATTGTGTTTATAAGTTGCAATGCATTCAGTGCGAAGAAAATCTGTTAAGTTTCACAAACTCAGTGAATTATAATAAATACGTGACGAATAAAAATGAAATAGGTAGGTATTTTTATATATATGTGAATTTGGCATGCGACGTTCGAAATGTTTTTTTTATTACCAATTGTACTTCGTTGTGCCACTTTTCATTTTCGCTTGTACCCGAAATCAAAAAAGTCACGGTGTTTTCAAAATTCCACCCGCACCCGACGATTTTTTTCCGACGGCATCCGATTGGTGGTCAGTAGTGCCCGTTTGTATTACCATCATTCGAAAAAGTTACGAGGTTTGAAATTTTTGAAAACCTAATTTTTTCAATTTTGAATATCTTATTCTCAAACTGTGTTACACCATAACAATCATCATTTGTTATTTTGATCATATGGTATCAATTTCCTCTGGTGCAATACAACTCTGTTTTGTAGGAGCTTTCTGGTGGAAGCAAGAAGTAGTTTTCTGTTAGAATTCGTTGATTCATCATGGATCAATGGGTATTAGTGTAAAGCTAGAATCAAGTATAAACGGCCAAACAAACCACAGAAAACTGAGAATACAAGATATAGATCCTTAATGAAGGAACTGACGAACGAAAATATCATACGAATTAATAACAACTTTAAGTAGTCAGCGAAATATAAAGAAATTGTCGACAGATTAGAAAAATCTAAAGAATGAATGTAAAAAACTAATATTAAAAGGGGACCACGAGAATAAAAATGATAACAAAAAATATACAATGATCCACCCTGAAGTTATATTTTCCTACACTTTCGGAAGAACTTTTCAAAAAAAAGTTGTTTAAGATATCAATATCTGTAACTTGCCGAGCCCTTGTGTTTTCATTGCATCGATTTGCTTTCAGGATCATAGTGGTGAACCCACGTTTCATTGCCAGTTACAATTTGGCTATAATTTTTTCCTCTTGTACTTTACAAAGCTCCAATATTTCTCGGCACCCTTCTGGCATTCACCTTTGACATGTCCATTCCTGCCCGTTCCCTGCTAATTTGTAAATTCGAGGATCATCCTCGATGGATTCCTGCCCCATTTAAATTGCTTGCACCAACATTTTATTGTCTTATAAGAAGGAGAAAGTTCACCGTAAACAGCACACATACAATTTTTTATTTACGTTGGAGTATTTTCTTCTTTTTTTAGAAATTTTATCACAGCACCGTGCTCAATTTTTCCATTATTAGAAACACGTAACTAGAAAAAAATCTACAGATGGCCAAAAACAAAATGCAATATCCACTATTATGTGACACTTTAAGGAAATTATTGCCCTCGTAATAAGGAAGGTATATAACAAAATAGAAACCTAAAATTTTATTGGTAATATGACTCGTAAAGTACAACAAAAGTTCTAAATAAAATCAAGATAAATTGAGCTTCAATGAAATTATATTTCATATAAATCTATCAAATTATCGTGACTGGTAAATTTTGTGTTTATGCATAAAATCAAATTATGACTACTATATAAAAATCATTCAAGGCAAAATTAAACATTTTGCCCGAAAATTGGAATTCAATTTGAAGAGCAGTGACGCGTACAGTAAATGTACAAAAAGTCGAAATTCGGTGAAACAGCGTGTCAGACGCTATTAAATCGCACGTTTGTGCAAGAATTAATCTTGTAAGTCGTGAAATTGGTCAGTCACTGAAAAATAACTTCGTAATAAAAAGTTTCATCACACGATTAAAATTTAATTACCCTGAAAATTTAACGTAAAAAATTTAAGTAAGGTAGTCATAACAATGTTCGAACTCGAACATACACGTTTTGACACGATTTAGGAATGATGCACGTGTGCCTGTATGTTTGTCAGTACGGACTCTGTATGTTTGTCTGTATTATAGCTTGTTTCATAAAAATCACGTTTATTTATATTTGTGTTATTAAATCAATTGTAATTTTTTACAAATTTTAACGCAAGTAAGTTATAACAATTTCTCACCAATCTCAATCTCCATCGTAGCAATGTATATGACGATAGGAACATATCCATAATTTTGAATTGAAATATCGCATTTGAATTAAAAAAAACTGCACTAAACTGCATATATTCACACACCAACAATTTAAACACATGAACAATAACGTTTACATTTTATTATGTAAACAATAACCAACGTAATAAAAATATGTTCAATGCGCAAAATATATAAATAAACAAGGGTGCAAAAAACGTGGGACGCAACGTGCTCTAATAACGTATGCAATTTATTAATCAATTATTTTTTTGTAATTCCGTTACATGAGAACGCAATAAATTAAAAGCGCAAAAAAGAAAATTCAATTTTACACGCATTCGGAAAATGTCCAAGGGCTGAACTGCGCAAATTATACTTTTACATCTCATTCACTTAGCGAAGCAATTGTGCCAACATTACCGTTTGTTGGGGAAATACAATTAAATTTGCAACAGACAGTCGTGGCGTTCATTTTAAAGTTTGGAAGCAAATATCATGCAGCATGGAACTAGGAAACAATAGCGCATAAACAATTTTGCTTGTATATGGTTTTCGGTTATTATTCGGTTAATTAATAATATACGATGTGTAGGTATGTTATTGCATTTTAGAAAAGCGCAACATAAATATTTACATGACCAAATCTAAATCAACTGTATTAAGTTTATGTTTATAAAGATCTGTGTAAAGTCATAATATTTATAAATAGGATATCTATGACAAAAGGATTTACAGATAATTTACATAGCTCTGTGCAGTAACAAGTAAACAATTTTTCATTGGTAAATAACGAACAAATTTATATTTTTTAATAATCCTGTCACAGTTATAAAAATATTTTTTATTGAACGATTTAGTGTAATGGAGAAATATCGTGGGTTCGCTTGGTGAAATGATTAAATCGGAATATTTATTCTTCTTTATTTCAATTTGAGACTGATTGTGGTGCATTTTCAAATGAACGGAGTCTCAATTTTATTATACACTTATGATTAATTCCTGGTATCATATTGACCGATTTTGAATAACACTGCATTATACTTTTTATGCCTTTATAACTTTAAGCACTTGTATTTACTCTTCACTTTATATTTGACGTTCATACACCGTTACTTGTCAAGTTCCTTTCAAACATGCCGTTGATTATCAAGGTTTTTATTAGATCTCTTCCCAAGCGACATGAAACGTATAGCAGGCAAAATCACACTAAAAACTGACGGCGTATAAAAGTCTCTGCTATTATTACCTATCCCAAACAAGTGTGCACTAAATTTTGCATGACAATTCGGGTCAAATTACGAGATTGCTTACATCTGACCAAAAATTGAACAAAAAAGAAATTTGGTCACGTTGCACATGAGCAGATTTTATTGTCTCGAAATGTCACTGCGTATTAGAGCTGAGTACATCACTTGGAACCTCCCTCTGAACCATCCATGCAGTGCACCACCAAACACAGTGAAACTGCAACTTTCTAGGAAGGAACGAAGGCAACAGTTTTTGAGTTGTTAACGGAGTATGTTGAATATATACTCACTGACATTACAAATGTTACACCCAGAAGGAATAATTTCTTCAACTTGGCAACTTGGCAACTTTGGCAACAGAATGACTTCATTTATAGCAGGTTATGGTAACAATGTCAACATCTTGATTTTATAATTGTTACCAAAAACAAAATTTTATCTCGTAGTGGTTTGCGAAGAAACCGTTGTATGACAGCTGACTAGTACGGAAATTTTTAGTTATTGCGCCTCCAGGTATATAGTGTTAAGCATAAGAAAATGCCTCGCGTAACCTTGACGTCTTCGAGTCAAAATTATCACCTTGACAGGGGTAGAATTGTTGCCTATTGAGATGTTGGTTTGTCCTATTGCGAAATTGAGCGCCGTGTTAATTCTACTGCAATAACGGTAATGCGTCTATTACGTGTGTGGGCAGAATATGGTAGAGGAACACGAAGAAGACAAAGTGGTCAACCGAAGCGTATCACAGAGCGTTAAGGCGCTTCAGACAACTAGCCCTACGAGACCGTTCTGCTACTACGCGTCAAATCGCTGACCAATGGTTTGGAGAAGACGGTAGACGCGGGTTACTATCCGTATACTATATCCTTTAGACCTTTGTACTTTTTTCATACCGTCCACGATTAGTGCTTCCTTTGACTGTGAACCACTGTCGTCAACCTTTGAACTGGTGCAGAGAACGGCAGCATTGGGGCAGAATTACAAACTGTCGTCTTCAGGAATGAATCGCAATTTTCTCTAGGTATACACGACAGCGACGTGATATTGGATTTGCTGTTGAGAGGCATGTACACCGGACTGTTGGAGTAATGGTTTGGGGGGCTATTGCCTATGGTATCCGATCACCACTTCCCTTTATTCGAGCGAGTATGACAGCTGCACATTATGTGGATGATGTCCTAAAACCCTCGTTACTGCCTTATCTAGATGGCCCGAAACATCATTTTTCATTAAGACAACGCCCCACCCCCCGTCGAACTATGGACTTTCTCCAAGAAGCAGATGCTAATGTCAGTGAATATATTTATATTGAATATATCCACAAATGGGAACACATGTAGAAACACAATTCAAAATTGAAGAACTGCTCTGGAGGAAAAACGTCCATATTACCATTTCAAAAAAACTTGTTGCCGCGAGACAATGGTCGCGTCTATAATTATGGTAAGTTCATAGATGTAAGGCACGCACATTATTATCGTATTATACGGCAGTAGATCCTTCAGATTTCTTTTTATTCAAGATTTTAAAAAGGAAAGTCAGTGCAAAACGTTGTCAATCAGAGAAGCTGTTGATCAAAACGATGAGGGTTACAGAAGGCATTTGTGTTGATGGTATGAGACAATTAGAAAAAAGATAGCTTAAGCGTGTTGAAGGGAGTTATGTAGAAAAATTGACGGTTATTGACGTGATGCTTTTTAGTCTTCATGACTACTTATACAATATAAAAATGCGCCCTCGTACGAAATACCTGGGAGCCCAGACAAGGTGGTCTTCACGTGCATCACTAAAAAAATTATACCAGACTCATTCTAACACTCAAATTTTCATTTTAACACTGTTTGGGTGCTAAAATGAGGTTCTTATAAACGCAAAGTAGAAATAGTATAGTATCATGCAAGTTTAGTAAAACAACGGATTGTCGCAAGCTCGTCGTGCCCCAATAGAACGAGTGCGACAATATCGCCTAACTAACCGAGTGTAATATACTATTTTATCTACTTTGCTTTAGTAATTCTTGAAATTTCGCCTGTTCAAGTTTTCGTATTAGACTAGGAACTTTTGCGTAGGTTGGATTCACTGATATTGACACTTCATTAGTATTATAATAAACTACATATATAACACTATTAAACTGTTTTCGATGTAACAATGAGTCCATTATTACCGCAAAGTAGATACAGATATTTTTCGTCCTGTAAAATTGTCGTGGCATTGTTTCTGAAATGAAATTGTCTGCAGCATCTTGGAATCCTCTTTAATTGAGCAGCCGTGTATTTTGGACATTTTTGTCGCTTTCTATATTTTAATTGTTTCTGCTAACTTACCTCTTGGCTGTCATATGGGAAATGTGAAATCTTTGACCTAATCTTCTCATTGAAACTCCGTTTCTATTTCTTGCAGATTCAATGAAGATCCGAAGCCTTACATGATTCAAAACTCGAGGGAGACCCGTCTTGGGAAGATTCAACACGGCAAACCTTCCTCACATTACTTAATGACGCGATAAATTGTTGGTTGCTATAAATGGCGACAGTGTCAGGTTTGGGTTGGGTTTGGCCAACCAAATTGTAAATACCTTTCCGCAATTCTAACTTGTAGGACATTTTGTAAAACTTTGTAAACGCAATGCATAGCCAAACTGTAGGAGAAACTTATTACTTATTATAATTATTGCTTTTCTTTGAAGTTAATTTGCATCGCCGCTATTCGAGTGAAACCAAGAAGTATCTACGTAACAACAAATCTAATTAAATTCACGCCATAAAATCGAAACTGAAAAGATTTTACTAATAATTTTATATCACTAACAATTTGTTCAAACATTCGAATATAACCGAAACTAATTAAAATTTTATAAGGCAATAAATGAAAGATATTAACTTCCACGTTCTAATTTCGCTACAAACGTGGCCCAGCGGTTAAACGTATAAGTGCACAAAAAACCCAGCAGAATTAATTAAAAGCATCGACATGCTGAAAATGTTCACACATTACATGCCCACTTATGCTTTTTAATTTTACGAACATAATTAAAAAGCCATTTATTCACTAAATTTTATCAATTCGTTATGGTTCTTTCAAACTCGCTAATTAAACAATGTCAAAGCGTTGCACACAAAGCGGAGCCCGTTTCATGTAATACGTGAAAACTTTAACATCTCAAAAGCTAGTTTACAAAGATGAACATGTTTTAGCTTTGCTTTTGTAATTGTATTGCGCACGAAACAAAATGCAAAAAATACGTAAAAGGGAATCGCAAATGAAGGTGGAAGCAAATTTTTAACGCATCCAAATTTTTAACGCCCCAATTTTTTCTCGTTTGGACGAATGGCTTGACCAATTATTTATATGCAAATAAAAAGCCGCCATTAATCCGCAATATCATTTTACTGGAGCAAATATATTTTATCAAAACGAAATTTATTTCTTTATATTGACTAATCGTTCATAATGTCGAAGTTTACAAATAGAGTGGATATAATTAAAAAGTAGTTCTTTTAAACGTTGACAAAAATTCAGTTTGTATACAACCGTCACCTGTTTTGTTGCACTTAATGAGTTCTATTAACAATTAAATTTAAGGCACCTATTTTGTTTAAACCCTGGGTAAATGAAGTCAGGTTCCAAGTTACGTTATTGGTTTTTCTACGAACGCGGAAATGTGAAATAAATAAATCTGTGTTGTTTTTAGTCATGTCCTTGCTGAATCTAAATATACCAACGATTTTGAAATGGTTGCAACATCTAAAAATCAAACGAATTGTTTATAACAGTGCTAGAAGAATTCCTGAAGTATCCTGTGTTATTAGTAAAGCTTTGGGCCGAACTCAAGCTGGGATAAAAGCTGTTAGGTGTCGAATTCAATGTATCATATCACACAGCATATCCGAAAACAGAACGTAGTGGATCTACAGGTGAATTGAAAAACGAGTGATTATTGAAGACACCAATGTTCGCCAACACATCTAAACAAGCAAGTTTATTCCATGGTAAAAGATATGAAGACTGAAGCTAAGGAATATCAACAGGAGCTTAAACCTCAGTTCTACAAAATTCAATAATGAGCTCTGGGTTTTGTCCTATAAGACAGTGTGTTCGAAAGAGTACAACATACTTTGAATTACAAGATTCACTCAACTTAATATCTGCCCTGATATCACAAACATTTAGAGCAGTTCTGCGTTCTGTCATGGATGACTGGCCTTGACGTTTACAAGCATGTGTGAAGGTAAGAAAAGAATTATCAATTAAGTAAATTATGACAAACAGCATGGTGGACAGCAGAAATTAAACAACAAGTAAAAATTAAAAAGAAGAAATGGCAAAAATACCTAAATACAAAGACGAATGAAAGCTATGAGGAATATAAAGAACAAAGAAGTAACGTAAAAAAAATGGTAATTGAATCAAAGAAGAAAACATGGAATGAATTCGGAGAAAAAATGGAGAGAAACAGTAAAAATAACCAGAAACTATTCTATAGAGTTCTGAAAAATCTAAGAGGAAATAAAAAAGTAGATAATCTAGTAATAAAAGGAGAGAAAGGAGAGATATTAACGGAAGAAAAAGAAATAATGGAGAGATGGAAAAAATACTTTCAGAAATTAATGGAAGGGAGAGAAGCAGAAATAGAACAACAAGAGTGGAAAGAAGAAGCAGTGGAGCAAGAACAAGAACCAGAAGGAGAAAGTGTAGAAGAAAATATAACTATGGAAGAACTATCAGGAGCGATAAAAAGACTGAAAGATGGAAAAGCACCCGGAACAGATCAGATAACGGCGGAAATGGTAAAAAAAATGGGAGATGGAGGAAGGGAACTGCTACTAAAAATTTGTAATAAAGTGTGGATGGAGGAAGAAATACCAAAGCAATGGGAAATAGGATTGATAGTAACAATACACAAAAAAGGGGATCGTATGGACTGTAATAATTACAGGGGAATATCATTAATAAGCACAGTAATGAAGATAATGGAACAAATAATAGAGAAACGGTTAAGAAAACAAGTAGAACCGACACTAACAGAAGTGCAAAGTGGTTTCAGAAAAGGAAGAAGCACTCAAGACCACATATTCACACTTAAAGAAATAACGAACAGAACATTAGCAACGTCAAAAACAGCCTATTTTGCATTTCTTGACCTGGAAAAAGCGTTTGACAGAGTATCACGAACGGAAATATGGGAGAGCCTAGAGAAAAGGAAAGTAAATAAAAAATTAATAAGAGTGGTTAAATGCTTATATAAGAGAACCAGAAACTGTGTAATCAGTAAAAACCTTAAATCCGAAGTATTTCTAACCAAGGAAGGACTAAGACAGGGGGGAAGCCTAAGCCCGCTTCTGTTCATAACTTTCATGGACGACATAATTAAGAACATGAAGCAGAAAGCGAAACCGCTGTATATAGGATACAGGAAACTTGAAAAAATCGGAATCACAGTGTGTGCATTCGCGGATGATGTAGCTATCATAGCAAAGAATGAAAGAGATCTGGGTGAAAACTTGAAAGAATGGAATGAAGCGCTAAAGGATAAAGGAATGAAAATAAACAAGAGCAAAACAAAGATTATGGTGGTAACAGAAGAAACGAAACGGGCACAAATAAAAATTGAAGGTGAAGAAATAGAACAGGTCAGCAGTTATCAATACCTGGGAATAACACTGGATGAAAAAGGCAGACAGGAGGTTGAGCTGAATAAAAGGATAGAAAAAGCAAACAGGGTGTATCATGCAATGAATAAGGCATTTATAAATAAAAAGGAAATATCAAAGAGAACAAAGATGCAGGTTTATAAAATAATATATAGGCCTATTCTAACTTATGGGTGTGAAAATTGGGTACTAACATCAAAGGAAAAAAGCAAAATTAGAGCGGCGGAAATGAAATATTTGAGAAGAGTGAAGGGAGTAACAATAAGAGACAGGATACGAAGTGAACAAATTAGACAAGAGCTTGACATAGAACCAATAGAGGAGTACATAGAAAAACGACAACTGGGATGGTGGGGACACATGCAGAGGATGAGTGATACAATACAGACTAAACAGATATGGGAAACAAAACATATAGGAAAACGGAAGCGCGGAAGACCTAAGGAGACATGGGATAAGATGATAGGAAGAATCTTAAAGAACAAGGGAATAATGTGGACACATGCAAAGAAACTTGCACAAAACAGAGAGGAGTGGAAGATATTTATTAAGAATTGTTAAAACTATTACACCCTACACCTTCGGGTAGAAGGGTATTGATTATACATACATACAGTAAATTATGTTTCAACATGTTAACAATTTCATACTGTTTATTAATTTACTTACTAATATTATGACACTGCTAATTTTATTACACAATTATATATCAGAACTAAACATTCACAGTACGTTATTTTCCAACTTTTTAAAATTCAAACTTTCAATGTCTTGTCTTCTCATTTTCACTCCTTATCTGCTCCCCTTGGGCATGTTCTCTTCTTTTCCTATGTTTCTTACGCAGTCTACTGTTCCAAATAGTTCACACAACTGTACCACTTTTTCAGACCAGCTACCTTCTAAAACTGGCCTTAATCTTTCAAGTTTCCCTCCCTCACCTTCTCTTCCGGCCACCTTCTTCTCAGTCCAGATGAACCAACCGTCGTCCACTCTTGGTTACCCCATATTTACCCGTCTTCCTCCTTCCCTCTGCTTTGCTACGTATTTCAATATTTCCCTCAGCACCTCCCTTTTATCGCCAGAGCATGATCAATATACACATTCTGTATTCCTAACTTCACCTTATTCATTATCTCTGTCTGTCCTTGTCCGCCGTTGACACCATTTTTACCAAAGTCACTTCTGTCCTTTTAATAAATATAATGATAATAGATTGAAAGTACAATTAGTGGAAAGCGTAAATGAACATTTTATGATACACAAACATTTTATAACGCCACATGTCTAAGGCAGTGTACTCATCTGGTGACCAATTCAAAATATTATTTTTTTAAATTTTCCTAAAATCAAATTAAACTAAAATTAATTCCCACCACCCTGAAATTAATTACAGATTGATTATACACGATAGATTTATTAAAGCAGATAAAGCAACTGCTGAAGTCATTACCTTATGTTCCCAATGGTTCTTACGTCTGCAGATAAATTAACGATGAAAAACACCCTCCCAACATTTTGGCATACTGCAGCATGATAATCAATATTTTTGAAAATGAAGACCGACATTTGCCAGTTAACGTTAAATGAATTCGCATACACGGTGAAACGTAATTTAGGAAATATTCGCCAGGTGTTTCCAAACTATATATTTAAATGTAGCATTTTTGCATTGTCAATATTATTTTACATTATAGAAGTTTGTTAATTCTAGATGCAGATGTCCATGATCTACAACAACTTTAATGTTTATAGAATAAGAAAATCTTTCGTTTATACATTAAACTAGCAAGTATGAAAAATATACTAGAGCTTTCGTACCGGTTTGTGGCTGAGATTAAATTCCCCAATATGTTTATAATTGCAATGAAAGGACGATGCCCGGCGTTTTCAACAAAACTATGCTTGCATGTGGATACGAGTATAAACAAATTACATTTATACTATACACTAAAAAGGGTAATAAATAATTTTGGCCTATTCAGATGTCTAAATAATTTAAAAGCATCAGTTTTCGTAGTCTACTACTTTTATAGCACTTAGTGATGTCACTTCTTGAAACCTCTACTAATTTAAAGATGGTAATAAAGAACATTGTGTTACTCCATGAAGCTCAAAATTCATTAATGAAGCTTCTAAGCGACCATACGATCATAATGAAAAAAAGCTTGTTCATTTAATGTACAGTTCTTCCTTACACATCTACAAAACGTCATATTTTACCTAATCTACGAAGAACTTTACTTAATAATACAATGGACTATAACAGTACAAAATACTAGATTCGCTTCTATATACGCAAAGCTGCGAATCTATCGGTTAATGAGACTGTAGTGATGAAACAAATTGACAAGTAAACAAAAATTTACAGTAATAGTTTGCTGCATAAAAACTAATTTATTTTTAGTGTCCATCGTGCTGGTTTTTAAGTTAAATATATGTTAGAATTTTGTTTGTTTAGATAGCTTGTCTTGATTAATTTTCCTACCAATTTTAAAAGGAAATCAAATAACGGGCGGATAATATGTGAATAAGTTATGCTTTTCATACATTACATCAAGAAATAAAAATATTGCAAAAAAATTTAAATTTGCAAAAATATTTATAAAATTTTTTTAACCCTTTAAGATATACTTTCCTATTATTTACCCCCTTAGACATAAACTGCAAGAGTACAGACAGATGATGGATTTATCCGACATTCATACAAGTTAACTTATTTCACTGTAACCTAGGAAATAAATCACATACAATTGTTTAAAGCGTTTAATTCAATCCTACCACCATCATGGCCACTTTTTAGAAGTGGCCATTGTATGATACATATTAACATGGAACTATGCATAAACGGACATTGCATACAGTACACGTATAACATGACCCTTTCCTTTTTTCTGCCCCTTTATAGTTTGGGGACACACTGTACGTCTCATCAGGGGGCTATTACTTTTTAGAGTAGGAGGCACTAAAGCGTCCTTCCCTGGTAACATCTAGATCACCCATCCGATTTGGGATATTTTCTGTAACAGAATACATATCTACAAATAGAATGAATTTGACGAATAATTGAAACTTAGCAAGCGAAATCTCAGTGATTTTTGTTAGAAGGAAAATATCCATATCAATATTTATTGCTTTTGCGCATACACTCGATACAACTCGATACTTATCATGTCCGACCGGTTTACGGTCGCCATTCTCTCATTAGTTTTTATTACTCATAATGGATTTTTTGATAGGTTCGTAATGCCAGTTTGTAGTAGTCACAGTATTTTGGTTTTCATCGAAATGTCTCCATGATCTTTCCATTCCAGTACCAAAAGGATATCACTGCTTCTTCAATCAATTCCTGCTTCTTGAGTGTTGGTTTGACGGGTGGTATATGCTTCCTATTTGCTCGCATAGTGGAACATGTGTTGCAATATTCCCCAAAAAGGTAAATCCTAAGTGGAGAGTGTCACATGTTGAGGTATGGCTCCATCAACGTAGCAATAACTGACCCAGAATATTGGTGTTGGCCGATATAAAGTATATAATAATTCCAGTCTCACAGTTAAATAAAGCATACAGTTTAATTCCGAAACGATGACGCTTTGTCGATAGTTAATTACATGCAAAAGTTTTTTAAAGTTTCTTTATCTCATAATGTGTAAATACCAGTCTTTAGGCATTATCTTATATTTTGGAATAGGGCAGCAAATGTAGTCACCAATATTGTTTTTTACTAAGCTTCTTATATTTCCCTGGCGTTTTCGTTGACATTCGCATTCAAAGAATGAATTTATCTGTACCACTTTCTTCATCAGAAGCTTGGTCAGTAGCTCTCAAGCTCATATTCACTATCATTATCCGCAAATTGGTCAGATTCACAACTATCTAAATACATAAACAAATAAATCTGTGTTGTTTCCATAGGCCATCTCCCTCAACAACAGTTTCGCACGGTTAAGGGCGGAATGTCGATGAAAACTCAAGGAATATGAATATTTGCGTAAATTCAAATTGCTGTTGGCTATGTAGGCAAATAAATGCAATACATTAGTCATACAGTATTTTTTTATGAAAACCGTACTAATAAGCCTCAAGTACGTTGATCTTCTTTAAGCAGTTGTTCAGATTATGGAAAACATAACATTCCATGATTTTTTCACAATTGGCAGTCTTGAAACTGACGTATAATTGTTGATGATCAGGATCTTAGAACAGGTCTATCCATTTGGGGGTAATGACTCCCGCATTAAAAGTATTTTTTTTTAATTTAGCCTTATAACGTTTTGAGTCATAATACCATCTATTATGGAATTGATGACTGATAATAGTTCCCCATCAGTTATATATTGGATTGTCCACTGTTTAAGGTGAGTTCATCTTGAACTAATACCGTGCATATTGAGTAAACATTTGTTTATTATTTGATGAATTGCGAAGGATCCTGTTTTGCTTATCCACGCAGATAAAGGTTTGGATGAAGACATAATTACAGAAAAAAATGGCAAAATGGAGACGTCGCCAGGATATTATATAAATAAGGTTCGTCCATTTTCGAATAACAATATTGAACATTTTCAGAGACGGGTGTCAAATGACTTCATTTTTTCGAAAGAACTTTCCAATTAAGAGTATTTTAAAGTTTCGATATCTTTTATAAAATTTTTGTGAGTGTTGAAAAAGAAAATAATTTTAAAATGTTGTTCATACTTTTGTAAACATTGCAATATTTACTCAACTCAACATGAAGAAAAACCAAAAGATACAATCCTATTCTGAGTTGTTAAGCATTTTTATAATAATTCACTGAAAAATAATAGAATATAACTCAGCAACTTTTGGTTTATACTAGTGCGCCAAAGGAGAGCGAGAGTACATGCCAAATGTTCATAATTCATTTTGTATAGCTGGCACTTTATGAAAAAAAACATGCTGTTTTATATATCTACTCCAAAGCACTTATACAAACAAAAGTTTTCAGAAGGAAACATATTTGTTGTATACGATGAAGATAACATTTTTTAGTTAAAATTAGGTCGTAGAACAACGTTATTTCGTTACACAATGAACTTTGATGGTGACC
This sequence comes from Geotrupes spiniger, assembly GCA_959613385.1. Lineage (NCBI taxonomy): Eukaryota > Metazoa > Arthropoda > Insecta > Coleoptera > Geotrupidae > Geotrupes > Geotrupes spiniger. The sequence goes on from OY390732.1 coordinate 32,741,869, forward strand.
ATTGTGACACGATCGTCAATTTAGATATTGTATTTGAAATTGTAAATTAATTACAAATTAATTATCTATCAACGTACACAATTGCATTTCCGATTGGTTGAAGTGACGACGCAGTGCTGCGGCCATAAACTTTTCTGCATGCGGTTTATATCAAAGGAATTGATCGTTTGAATATGTAAATAATAATTTGATTATTATATCCTCGTTAGTGTACAAGTTTTTATCATTTGCTCATGTGTATACTAATTGTAAATGATTACGAATAAATATGTCGCAAATGCCAAACTAACATCCAGTAATCGAATGTTCATCATTCATACTGCTCTTTAAAAATGGAATCTCGTTAGAATGCCTCAGCTGATTGTTTCCGGTGAGGGAAATTGCTACATCCGTATTTTCAGACACGATTTCGAACGGACATCGAACTGCAGTAGCATAATTAGCATTATAAATAAACAAATAAGATGAAAGCAGATCACATTTATGACGCAATTAATAGACGAATGTCGCCTTCGCAGTACACTACAAAGTGTCACTTTATGATTCATCACCGCAGTGCATAATAAATAAAAGACAAATTGTTCAACTTAATGGCTGCAATAAACCTACATGGGAAGCTAAAATTGCTCGGGTTGACATTTTGTTTTCAAATCCTCATAAACTTTACAATGATCAGCATAAAACGAATTAATTAAGAGGGGTTTTGTTTACCGAAGATAAAGCTCCACGCTGCAAGATATTTACATGGAACGTTTGCTTAATACATTAGTTTAATATGGTGATAAAATATAAAATCAAAATTGGTTCAAAAAACTTTTTACAATATTGTAGGTTTTAAATACTACATTTGATGTTTCGATTGGATAATATAATTTTCCTCAACTATACGCAGTGTTCCCTTCCAATGGCTTGCAGAAAAACCAGCGGCAGTAAAAATGTCGAAATTGACAGAAAAAGTGTCATCATTTATACACCAGAAAGAAATGAAAAGCTCGGTTACTGAAGAAATAAAATGAAATAAATTAATACATTTTTATTTTAAATATAAAAAAGTCCAAATGGGTCAAACCGGCATCCCGCAGGCCAATGTATTAGACCACGTCGTCCAATCCACCTTTCAGGAAAGTGTCATTCAAAACATTTGTAATCAGACAAGTTCAATGAGCTTGACAACGCTCTCGTTGAAAAAAAATCTTCTAAACATAGTTTTCCACTACATCAAAAAAAGTACGGTTCCATAACTTTACCATACCTTATTGCGCATCATATATTTACTATCTTGTGCCGTTGACTATTAGTTCCTATTCGGAAATGTGGATTATCATGAGACCAATATTTAGAATGTTGTGAAGACACGCTCCATTAGTGGTAAAAATTGATTCATTCAAAAACATATTTTTTTTTATAAAAATCTCAACAGACGTTGGCCATCGTTTCCAGGTTCGAATTTGTAAATGAACGTGGGTTTAAATTGTAGAATTATCTTTTCTTTGAGAATCCTTTGTATATGCGATTTCCAAATTGATAATTCGTTTTCTCATTGATAGATGATCATCTCCATGATAATAAATGAGCGTTTTCTTCTTTACATTAAGCACACTGTTTATGTAAACGTTTTACAAGGTGTATTAGTTTTAGGTAAACACGCTGTTCTAGAGTCAACATCACTACTACTCACATACGTAATCAACGAGCAAATATGTCAAAGTGTTTAGTTTTGTTTAACTTCGTATAAATGAATCAACACAAGTAAACGAATAACAACTTTTATTAAGGCAATATCAATAAAATGAAACAAAAAAATCAAAATAAATTTTCAAAATTGCCTCCTTGGGTGTGAATACATTTACGCTTTCGAAAATTGCAGACGATGACCGCGTACTCTTCCATCATAATCCCTTTGCATGCGCGCGTCAAAGCCGGTTTGAGTCAACGGCAGTGGATTGTGTTCCTGAGACTGGTTCCATGTCGACCACACCGCATAATCAATCGGGTTTGAGATACGGCTAGTACGGCGGCCAAACGTCCTTCTTCCAAAAGCCCAGAAACAGTTCTTTGCATACGGCTATTGTGGACTGGGCCGAATACGCTGGGGCCAATCCAAATGAAGGGTGAAACCTTCTTGCCTGAACTGCTGCGACGCTCCAGTGTGTTCCGAAAAAGCCTCTGATGATAGATGACGGCATCGATTTTGACGTTCCGTTCGATAAAGACCAATGGTGTCTTTCCAGTGGCACAGACTCAGGCCGAGACCACCACCGAAGACGGATAATGGCTGTGGGTGACGACCTTCTGTTGGCCCTTTATCAATAGTCGGTGACGACTTTGGTGGTTGTGACCCGGCTCCACGGCTTGTAGCGATCAGACCAAGCATTTTGCAGATTTCTCCAACCGCATTTGGTTCATCGTTTCATTAAGGAAGTGGACGCAGGCGATTTTGTTACTCCACAGGTTCAGCTTCCATTTGACGATATCTCTTTCGCCAATTTACGCATGGACACCTTCGAATTACGACGAATTCGGCAGCGAATCTTGATGATGATCTCTGGGGTCGTGGCTTAAACTAAAACAATTCAATAAGGTCATGTCAACATCTAATTCTTATTCTTTATAAAACGCCTTATTTACGATGAATGTTGGTTCTGTCCTAATTGATTTGTTGTTCCTTCTTCACTTTGGAACACTATTAAACGCCGTGCAATTGGAATAACGATTGAGGGATTTCGGAAAGGGACGAGTTCGAAAACAAACATTTACGATAACACAAGTGAATGAAAATGATAGCATGTAGTAGCCTTCTTCGACTTAGGCAGGTACGGTGTAGTATCCCAAGAAAAATAGTATGGGAAGGTTTCAATATGAAGAGAGCATTATAGGCGAGTAAAAGCGGTAGCACCACATAAGATTCCGGTTGAAGAAATTATTAGCAATGTGTAAGCAGCCTCACAGGAACGGAACAAGGACACAGCTGAAATAATTCGTCCAGAGGTTTCACGAGTCCTACGGTACAGCAAACCCCAAAAGAAACATCACAAGACAAGAAAATGAAGACAATATTAAAAGATACAGCATAAAACCGAGACCAAGAAATCCTACAACGTATTTAGAAAAGACAACCAAGGGCAAAATTGACGCCTATCACCTATCGACCAGAGACGTAGAGGCTACTAATACCTAGAGAAAAAGCATAAAAATGCCCGAAACTATACGGATTACCAAAACTTCATAAGCAGGATGTACCATTGCAACCTATTGTCAGCTCCAGGGATTACCAGTACAACCACTAGCAAGATATCTCGCAAAACAACTCCACCAGTACGCTGAAAAATCAAAATCATATGTAAAAAATGCAAATCATTTGACCCATTTGTTGAAAAAACAGGTAATGCGACCAGATCAATTATTAGTAAGTTTTGATGCCGTTGACTCTTTACTCCAATACCGATCAAAGAAGGCGTAGAAATAATCAAACAGAAGCACAAACCAGCTAAACTCATCATGAAATTGGCGGAATACTTATTTCATGTATGAAGACCAACGTTACAAAAAGATGGAAGGAGCACCAATGGGATCACCGCTATCACCACTAATTGCAAATTTATTCGTGGATCACCTGCAAACCACAGCATTGGATACTGCGAAATTCAAAACCTACTTAAGAAGAGAGAAGGCAATCCCCTGAGCCACATTGTGCATCGGAAGAAGACCCACACCAACCGATATCACCACCAAGACAACTCCACTCAGTATCTTTATATTCATTACAAGAACGGAAAGGATTGCAAACGACACCAACAACGCTGAAGGAATGAAGAATATACACCAAGCACTACAAGCAAATGGTTACATAAAACAGAGGATGTAAATGATGACAAAATTAGTAGAATTTTACGTGCTATTGAGAAACCCAAAAAGTAAAATTGCCTTAGAAGAACAAGGTGTTTATGTAATGTAAAAGGCAGTTAGCAGTGGAATTAATCAAAAATCACATGAAACGTTTCGATTCGGACAAATGGGAAGGGCGGCAATAAACGGTCAGTTGTAAAGATATGGCAAAAAATTAAGAAGCAAGCCAAGAAAATCATACGAAGACATAATAGCGATAATTCTAAAAGAAAGATATGTATCCAGGAGGATAATGACTAAAAATAATAAGTCAGTAAGTTATACAACAAAATTAAAATGCGTCTGCCTCAGTTCCGGAAAAAAATATTGTATATATGTATGTTTCGTTTTCATTGCTTAAGCACTTGTAATCTTCAGGTTTCGTATATTCAACAGTTTTTCTTGAATGACCTAGTTTTCGAAAATATTGTTTATATTTTCATGCGATTAGTGCGTGCCTCAAGCGTAATGCCTTGTGGCGCACGTTGCGTGCTGTTTCTCTAGGCACCACTTGCAATATATGCATCATCAATAATAATACGGGCACACGACATGAATTATAAATCGCACCCATAAAATAATATGTCACATATGGTATAATACAAGATAATTTATAAATGTTTCCTTATGAACTTCGCATTTCCTCATTTTCGGAGAATTCTTATGGGAATTGAATTTCCACAGTTACTAAGGATTTCTTTGCTCCCAGTGCTAGTTCCTGTATGTCGATGTCTTCGTTTTGAAAACTGGAAGTGAAAATATGACCAAACGCGTTTTCCACTATGTGCTCTGCTATTTACATGTCGTTAAATACCTGCTTTGGCGATTGCGATATCGAACTGAATACATCAACAACTAGTACGAATGAAACAAAGTGTGGTGTAATAAAAAGTGGCACTCGTTATCGGAAGAGGAGCTAAACGCTCATATATAATTATAAAACGAATTTTTACAATTTGATAAACAACGTATTAAATGTGATTATCGTCGAAGATGTCAATGTAGCATCGGAAGCTTCAATGGTCTTATGACTAGAGCATCACCATCAGGTCTAAATATCTTCTGGTTTACAAAAATCGCCATTCTCTTTTAACGCCTCTCACTTTGTATCGTATGGTCCATTATTTTCGATTTCCCAAAGTTTTCACCTGATGCGTTGCACTATCATTTGAGCAACAACAGCGTTGATTTCTTAAAACTTTCTAGCGGCGTCGCAATCGTTGTTCATTTTGTGCTTCTCGTCCATTATTATATACTTTGCGACTCAATATAGCACATAGCTCTTCAATTCAGCCATCCTGAGGTACGTTAGGGGGATTATCTGCTTTCGGTACAAAGTTGCTGGACTTATACCAGTCTCTTGTGATTTTCACATACTGGCATGAAGCAATTTGGCCAAAACATTATTTCATCGTTTGCAAGATGTATGTTCAAAAACCATCATTGCCCTTCATGTCAGAGTAGCAAAAAGTTGACCAGAGATTTTCAATTGAGCGAGCCTGAGGTAGGTTATGAGGATTGTCTACTTTCTGTCAAAGTTGTTGGCCTCATACCAGTCCCTTCTGATTCTAGCATAATAGCATGAAGGAAGATCTGGCCAAAACATTATTTCATCATTTGTATGATGTGTGCAACATCTCGAAATTCTCTCTATCTGAGCCTCTGGGTATTTTGTAGCTTTCCTCTATTTCCGGAAGAAAACATTTTTACTGGATAGGATCCTAACCACCGTAGTCTTTCCAACATTAAATCTCCTGATCAGTTTTCGTTGTGAGATCCCAGGTTTATGTTTAACTGCGGCCGGCCGCTTTTAGGCAAGTTTACATATGGTTCTTGACATTCTTTGATTCCGTGATTTCCGTGTCGCTTTGCTTATGTTTTGATGATCGATAAAAATCGTCTCGTTTCAACATTCGCCCAACCATATTATACACCTCGACGGATATCATATTATATAATACATTTTGCAAAACAAAAACAAAAAACTTTGCATTGCATATTTAGGTGGGACTTCATTTTCAAGACCTGCTTCATTTCATACATACATTTTGTCATTCAATCAAACCACGTACATTTTTTCACAAACTTTCGGACAATACGTTATAGAATCTAACGGGTGTTTTTTTTAAAATTTGGAGTCAAAGTTGGCCTTCAATATCTAGCTGCGAACGAACCATCATTATTAATTTGACATCTTAACCTATGTCTAACCGGTCTAACCTCACTTTTAATTGTCAAAAGTTGTTACTTAAGGGACGTTTGAGTGTATGTACAAAATTGTGGTTCGTTCACAGTTAAATATTCATGGTCAACTTCGACGGCAAATTAAAAAACACCCGTTATAACGTATGGTCCGAATCTATAATATAGATTAATAATGGAAGATCATTTTTAACTGTTTTGTTTTTACTTCGACGCATAAAACCAAAAACCAGAATTGTTATAACATACATGTTATGTAAATTGACGAAAACCTATAATGTCATAATGACATCTTCATATGTGTATGTGCCTAACAAACACGTTTCGTACAATGGTCTGACTTGGAATAACAGTACACATCCCAACATTCCAATATAATACGAATCGAGCATGTAACTGAAATTTTCTACTGAACATTCTAAATCAGCACGTTGCCAAGGAAAATTATATGACATTTTCATCCGTTTAACGAATAGAAATAATTAAGCCCACAAAGACGTGTAACATTTGAATAATATTTGTCTATTAGAAGAATTGCTAAAACCCTGAGCATTAATAACTATAATCCGCATTGGCCATTGCGTTTTAGTGTTTTATTAAGTTTATATTGTGAAACTGGTTCCTGCCTCCGATCAATTCTAGGGGCGGAGCTTGGCGATTTCTTCATTGAAGCGGAATATCATTGTGTAAACTATAGCATGATAAAACTGTTAATGTACAATATATGTATAATTTTGGATTTGAAATAATAAAACAGACGTGGCATTGCTGCAAAACAATAACATGCGCTGTTTCGTTTATTAACATTAAATTGGAACAGTTAATTCGGTATATCAATTTTTAAACAAAATAAAGTAATACACTTTAATGCACAACACTCTCAACCAATTTTTTAAAATAAATGTTTGCTTGTATCAGAAAAGTGACTTAACAAACTGAAGAACTGGTGCGCTCATATAATAGTCCAAGTAGATCTAACATGTGAGCAACAGAATTGTGATTCAGGGAGGGCTTTGGAAGTTTTCGCGTATGTCTTAGATTAATTTTGAGTAATAGAACTACTCGCCGTTACTAACAGGTGTACCAACCCTTTTACCGGTAACTTAAATTTAGATTAAATCAAACTGCAGGCAAATCTGTAAAAACTGAGGTTATGTTGGCAATAAAATTTTAAATAATACATTTTAATCATGACAACCAATAGTAATTATCAAATAAGATAAGTTATATGGCCACCACCGACATCACAATGTAACTCTTCCTTTGACGTCGTGCAACATGTTCATAAATGGTGTTAAAATTTCATTAAAAACTGTTTTACAATACTTCAAAAAGTGACAGTTTAAATGAACTATTTTATTGGATTAAAATTACACATTCATGGTATGTCTATCTCCCTCTTCCAGGGCCAACTCTAAAACATAATTCCGTTGCTCTCACGTTATAAGCAGTGCTAATCTCCTTATAAGGGTCCTGGAACTAGTTCAAAAATCATCATCTTCTAGTGACAATATTTCAGCCAACCTGTTGAAGTGCGCTCAAGAGATTTATTACCCTTTAAGTTTCATAATTAATCAATCTGCCTTTTCCGCTATTTTTCAACCATGGAAATATCACGAAAATTAAATTAGCTTACAACAACGTACGCAGTAACTGAGCTTATCCAAAGAGAAAAACATACACACAAATCATGAAAACACAGTCATAAGTTCCAATTTATCGCAGTTGCATTTAAAAAGAAATATAAAACGTTCAAGGCAACTTAACTCAGGCGATTGTGCAGTTTTCCAATTAAATAAAGTTTCCAATCAAATAAAGAAAATAAAAACAAATTAAATCAAGATCAAAGATGACAAACCGATAAAGAAATTTCCCATTTGTATCCTTGATAGAACAGAAACAAATAATAATTATACAAATTATTTTATTTTCGCTTGTAATTATTTATGTTCATTTTTTACTTGTGGACTCGTTCTGTTTTTATGTTTCCATTGATTTGCTATTAGTTATTTTGCACAGAGAGTTGCCAATTATGCCGACTTCTAATTCCCACCTAACTAGTTTCGAAACCTTTATTTATTTCTGCCCCAATGGAAATACTTTGCTTAGAACAGTAACCCTGATGTTATGTTATTATTTATATGTTTACGTTGGTTTTAACAGACTCGTAAATAACACACTAGACTCATTTTGAAATGAAATTCACAAAGTCCCGCCAACACATCCTCTTCAACGACGTTATTAGATTCAAATTTTCTTGCTCGTTTGGTTCCGATCGTGGAGATTTTTATGGGATATTACGTGTAGTGTTGCAAACTACGATACGAAAAACACCAGTCAATCTCCAGTTGTGGATCGCCAAGCGACCACCGTGTACGAAAAAGCATTTAAAATGTAAATTTTGAAATTTGAATTTTTATTAGCACTCCCTCTTTATTTTGATCTAGAAAACGTGCCGCTAACGCGTTTTGATACAGCTCACTTACGGCAAGATTCAATGTCATATAAGTAATTGTTATTCGATGTTTGTAAACTACTATCTAATTACAATTTTTATAATAAATATTAATATAATATAATATAATCGTTTGCTTCCCGCTCTAGAAATTAATTATTTTATTAAAACTTTGGCACAAATTTCATAATGAGAAGTTTCAAAAAATACTTAATCACCAAAATGTTTTACAGGCGTCAATAGTGTCGTCGTGGTAGATTACTTGTTAAGAGTTCAGTATATTCATACAGTACAAGACATTTTTGTATTGAAGAGATACGAAAGTGGCAAGGGTGTAAAAAAAGTCTTCCATTTAAAAACTCGAGTAATAAGTTAAATTTAATGTCGTCGTTGATCACCAGGGGGTCAGGAAAATTCATTGTGGGAAAATTCATCGTGGAAAGTTTATCGTGGGAAAATTCATTGTGGAAAGTTGAAATTGCGAAGGGATTAGATTGGATTGGATTGGGTTGGGATGAGTTAAATTTCTTTTTATCCCACAATAAATTTTGTCACAATTACCCCTCGATGAAGTTTCCAGGATGAATTTTCTCACGGTGAAGTTTCCAGGATGAATCTTCCGTAAATCAATACATGAGCATTATTTTGACATCCTGGAGAAGATATTTGATATCGCATAAATGACGTTTTTGATAAATAGTAGGTACGGAAATATAAAACACAAAGGTACCCAGATGACATCATCAGTTTGCTTGGCGACAAATTAGACAACATTCTCTGAAAGGATGCAAATGGCTGTGCAGATAGTGTGGAAGGATCAACTTGCCAGTTAATCCTGAAACATCTTATTGGCTTTATGTAATGAGGCCACAAGACGTATAATGTGTCTTTCTCAGTTTGCAAAAAAAGATACCTGTATAAGTAAAATAAGCATAGCCTGTAGACGTACATTTTGTAAAACATAGGAATCCAATGCAATTGCATATCTAAAAAGACAATCCAATATGAAGATTCGTTCATCTACATTTAAGTAGATTAGAAAGCATGAAAGTGATCCGTGTAGACCACTCCCAATCGAAGCAGAATAATGGGACAAAGCAAGGGCAACATCAGGATTCAAATGGTTTGAAAATGCTCTGTGACTGTGATATCAAGGAGAATCAATATGTTCGGCAGTCCGTCCTTGAATCACAGGGCAGAAATGCAAGTCACATTTGGCAAGATTCTAAGGGTGTGAAAACTTTTCGTGGAGCACAATAGACCAGAACTTAAAACAGTTGTACGCCTGGCACGCGGAACTTTAACTGGAGCGAAATTTACCCAGTGACAAAGTAATCGCAACACCAAGAACGGGCAGGATTTTTTTACAAAACGTACCAGAAACGTTTAACTACTAAATGTAGCAAATTTCATTCATGTGGATTAAGTGATAATGGCTTATGTGACAGTTTTTTCTAACAAGTTCAGATCAGATTTTGTGCAGGACTGTTTTCGATTGATGGGTTTCGTATTGTTGTTTTGTGTTCCAAGAAATTGCAAATGACCTTAACCGGAACTAAGCCATTATCATGCGCTAGTATCAGGCATGGACTAGGGAAGGTCAGGAACGTCACAGAAGAGGAACCGCGAGGCGAAGAAGAGCAAAGAGGCCTATTCTCCAGTACCAAATCAATTGCCGATCAGTGGTCAGGTAATGAAGGTCGTCCTGTAACCCTTCGAACGGTTTAACAATGAATCAGCGCTTTAGGATTTCAATCCTATCGGCCACATCTTGTGTTGCAATTAACAGCTCAACACCGACAGCAACGTTTGGAATGGTATAGGTTGCGACTGTACAGAGTCGCATAGGGTGTTCATTGATGAATCGCGAATCTGTTTGGGGATGCATGATGGCCGTAAGAGGATCAGATGAACACATGTGTACCAAACTATGGGATTATGGTATCAGGTGCTATAACTTATTCCGTTTGGTATTTTCCGATGCGATATAGACGCCCAACGATATGTGGATGAGGTAGAAGAACCCGATAGTCTTTCATTTTTTCAGCAGTTGAAACACACTTTCCAGCTGGATAATGCCCGTCCCTATATTACGCTGCAAGCTCTACATCACGAATTACAGGTTGCTTCTGCTAGAATCGATGCCACGCAGAGTGGGGGGGATAGGGGGGACCAGCACATTATTAATAAAAAATATATACTTGTTAGTAGTTAAACGTTCCTGACAAATTTGGTCAAAAAATTATTACCCCTTTGAGCGTGTTGCGATTTCCATGTCACTGAATATAGTATAAACTCTGTAGGAACGAGACCCTTACGGACTATTAGTAATGAACGTTACTGGAAAAGTGCGCTCTGAGACGGCAGAAACAAGCACATGGAAAATGCTACAAGGGTGACATGGCTGAAAACAGATCAACACATTCGCTCTCGTCATATTGTTGCCAAACACTTAAATAATGTAATTCATGAATTTACAATCTTACTAGTTTGACAAGTGTTTCGGTATTTATAAACTTTTCATATCGGTTCATTCTTTATTTCAATGAAGAAAAAACAATTTTATTTTATAATAATTTAACAATATATCAAACTATTCATCAAGGTTTTAGGCGATTTTTTATTAAAGCCAATCGTATCCTTAAATTACAGATAAATAAACATAACATAATTTCGATTTTATATCACATTTTAGATTGATAACGAGGTTTTAATATATCAACCATAAGATAATACTAAACTCTAATACGAAATTATTTGAAGTACTTTTAAATCGACACCGTAATAAAATTTGCGCGCTGTGTAAGATATCGCTCAGTGACAAGACTGAAATTTCTGGTTTCTCAATAACATTACAGTCTCGACTATGAAATCGAATGATGAATATGGAGGAAATGTTTAATTTGTTATACCCACTATTTGAACTTTTAACTGCACTTTTAGAACTTGGCAATAACAAATATAACATTTCAGCGGTAATTTATATAATCTTAATACCAATTCGTTGTCCGTAGCAATCAAATGGCATACCACGTTTTCCTAAACAAATAAACCTAAAACACACACGCCTAACAATGTATTTCTGTTCGCCAGACAGAGTATAACTGAAACCTATTTAGACAAATCTGTGGACAATTCTCAAATTTGCAATGAATATTTCAAGTATTCGGATCCGACAGGGACGGCTACGGAATGTTCAGGAGGAGGAGTTCTCGGAGCCATACATCAGAAGTAGAACGCTACGGTGGTTCAAACGTGCGCAAACTGTAATAATAGGAGTGCTGTAAATAGTAAAACGTGTTTAACTATTTATTCAGTAATTGTGTATATTATATACGCTCAACCTTCGTTTTCTGCCACTGCGTTTGAGTATTTCCTTCAATGCACCTGCAATGTGGGACACGCCACCTACTAGCAAAGGAAAGGCTCTGGAAGTTTTCTCTCTTTGAGACCTCCCCCAGCTTAATTCTATCATCCGATATTAACGATTGTTTTCAGAGTTGATGTTATGTGCAGCAGAAAAAGGTACCCAGTTATTAATAACTCGAATGCGTTTAATTTTCGCAAGGCATATGATAAACTCTACATGACAAATTTCTCATTTCTTCACAACTTTAACAACATCAAATACGCTGTTACTGCTTTCTGCGATATATTGTATAACATCTTCAATGTGTGTTCCTAAACAATCACCTGTATGCAAGAAACGGTATCCACTACACTAAAACTACATAAATAGCAAAAAGAACAGTAGAAACGATAAATAAATAAACTCATTTCCAACTCTCAAGCAATTGTCAACGATTTTGCTCACTTCTTTCAAAGCTATTAGGCCACTTCATCTAAGCCGGTTAGTACCAACGAATCACTTGAAGACAATATATCTGTCTTATCCAGGAAGCTGTAGTACTGAGAACCCTGAGGAACTTGCAATCTGAAATGCCGCAACTGACCTTAATGCCTTCGTTTGTCTTAAAGAACTATGCATATGCTTTGTCCTATTCTTCATATTATATATTATATATTCCCGGAAGATAAGCTATGTTGCACATAGTGAAAGAAAATAGCCGACTTTAGAGCATCCACCATATAGCCCAGATTTATCGCCATTTTCACATCTATGCATCCACATGAATTATATGAAAAGGGTATACATTGGTTGATGAAACAAGGGGATATGTGCATTAACTGTGGTGGTAGTTATTTGTAAATTTATTTGTCAATAAAGTTTTTATGAACCAAAGATGAATTTCAATTGAAGAAGCTTCGTATATGTCCAGGTTCGCAACCTCTAGAGCAATGTCCACAAATTAAGTTTAGTTTCATTTCATTTTTCTTTCACTTTGTTTTGTACAGTAAAAAAGTGCATAAACATGTAAATGGTTTATACATGTATGTTTATATATTGGAATGAATAAATAAACAGATCAATTGTTCTCTTGTATCGTTATTATCTGGACAATACCACACTCGTGGGGCCACTTAACGACCTCGAAAGCTCGAAAGCTCTCTTTTGCTACACATATTGAAAGTACTACATTCGAAGGTACCCGTACCTTGGGCTTTATTATTCGCAACGATATCAAGTTTGTGCGTCACGCAACCATAGAGTCTTTATTCTGTCTTTGTTCACTCTAAACTAGCATATGTTATTACCTGTCCCAAATAAAGTCCAACATATACTATCCTTACGATTCCCTTCTGGACAACTTCTTGCTTCAGACATTTTCTACATAATATTTTCAATGGCACAATTACATGTAGAGAAATTGTGCAATATATTTTCACAGCCAAGATTATCGCCTCGTCACCATGTGCAATAATAACTATCGCGCAAACTTTGACAAATTTTCATGCAACTATAATATAAGAAACATCGAATAGTGAACGTATCAAGCTCATAATTATTTGTTTATTCTGAGCAGTACAAAGAAATAATTTTATGTGTTTTGATGAAGTCATTTTAATTAATTTTCGGTTGTCAAATGTATGTATGAGTTATGAATTTTTGTAGCTGATTTATTAATTTATTGTTTTCTGTTATTTTTTTAACAATCATGTATGTATGTGTTATATTGCGTATTCCTACACCGTTATTGGATTTTGTCCATGGATCATTGTATGAAATAAATAAATGAATAAATACATAACTTATAACGTAAAATTAATATTGTGCAGTTGACTGATGGTCATTTTTTTCAGTTTAATATGACTAACCTATTTTAGTTGAATATGAATAAATAACAATTTATAGTGGGAACTAAAAAACGACGACGAGAAACGCAAATGCAGTCAATAGCAACAAGGAGTCACTTGCCTCTGTATCAATATTGATGATTTACACCGGGTCGCAAGCTTTCAAGAAAAAGTACGTAGAGTATAAATCAATTCATAGCATATAAAGTGTGTGGCGCAAGTCGTGATACTTCTTGCAAAAATTCGATTATACTGGATTTTGCATGCTACTGCCACACTGCATTGATGTGAGCGCTACTTTTGATTGAATTGGTTCTGAACATAAAAAGTTAAAAGCGGAAAACAATATTCATGTTTCTACAAGAAACCTTTAGGTCAAATTATACGAATTTAAATTAATTTCAGGCCAAATTGACAAGAATGCCAAAAGTACGTAGACGTAAAAATATGTAGATGTTTGTCCAACTGGTCAGTGGGGGGGGGGGGTCGATAACGCCGTTCTCTATCTGGGTAATCCCCAGGATAAAAAAAAAACAAGAAAGACATCGTTGAATACTTTTAGCCACAAGAGATAGCTTATGTGGTTTTCACCTAAAGATGTTAATTGAGGTTGATCAAATAATATGGTGAATGGACGAATTTTACATATTGATTAAATTAGAAACAGACTTATTACCACGTTGATGTCAACTCTCAAAACTGTTCTAAAGTCATCTTTCGTAAGTGCTTTTAATCGTGGCCGTTTAGATACCTTGCAACAAATTAAACCATTTATACGTCATGATCTTTTGGTTTTTGTAAATAGTCTGAAATCATGACACACTGTTATTGTTTATGACAAAATGAATAAGAAGCCGTTGGCCTACTTTTGCGCGCATTCCAATAGGCTCGTATACTATTTAAAGTCAAGTCTATGCATAAACACAACTCGCACGATTCCTATGAAATCGAAAAAAAAACAACAAAACTCGTCTTGAAGTTGGATTTTAATTGGCGTGTTTTTTTCAGCCGCGGTTATAACCGCTGTTATAACAGACTTGAAAAAGATAGAATATGATAGACCTATTTCCACGAACAAATTTCGCACTCAAGCACTTCTGTAATGTTTGTAACTATGCATGAAATCCAAGGGCATTCATCAATCAATTGAGCATCTTTTCGAAATCGGTCAAACTACTGCATACATCTCCATAACCTGATAAGTTTCTTTTTGACTCTTTCAAAATCTAAAACGAAATTGTATGTCTACACGTTGCTCATAAACCATTTTTGCTAACAACAGTTTCACAATGACAATAATATACCGAATGAGAGACATTTGGTAGTCTGTTGAAAGAATCTTGCTACGTAGTGTTTTTTAGGAAAACAATCTATCTTTGAAAAATCCTATACAGTGGCTATATTCATATTATTTGATGAAACCTCGTATGTAAACCACAAATTTTAACAAGAAAATAAATTGGAGAATTCGTTTTATTATATATCCCTTTCAATTTCTTATAAAAATATATAATAAATGCATTTCTAGATTCAACCAAAATGAAATGCATTCAAAGTCAAACGCTTGTCAATGAGAAATTGTAATAATTTTTCGAAATCAAGTGGTAAGCTAATTACCATTTAATACAATACAGGTTGCCAGGAATGTCAGCATATATGCCAGTTTGGGTACATTATGCCTATATCTACTCAAGACTGGGGTATGGGATTGTCTTCTGGGGAAATTCAGTAGAAGCTTTTTTACTCTTCTACTTTTCTACTCCCAAAAGCATGCATACTATACATTTTTAATTTAAAGTCAAGAGATACCAGAAGTTTATATAATGGAATCCACGATATATGTAAACACTCATTATTCATAATCATTTCAAAATTATGAACTGAAGCAATCGCATAACACACGAGGCATGCAAGACTCACATCCAGTACTGCCGCAGACACGTTTGAGTACGTTACAGAGCAGTTCATTATATCGGTGCATCAGGATATATAACCATGCGCCGTAGAAATTAAAACACCGCTAACCCCAGAAGGTGTTGTATTCAGTGGAAGTTTATTTCTCACATGTGATGTGTACTTATATGATACACTGTCCATTATAAATGTTATTTTATTCATTTTATTTATTATTATCGTAATTGTGATTGTAATTGTAGTTGTGATATTTCACTGGTGGAATAAAAATTATTATTTATTTATTTATTATCAATAACTCGCTCCAATCAAAGTATAAAAATAAATTGTTTAAAGCTTGTAAATTCGAATTCAAATTCTTTTTGAATAACTCTCATTGTTCGATTGAATATGCCGGTGGTTACATATCGTAGCCGAGGCATAGACGCTATCAAAATCTGCAAAAAACAGCCAGTCTCTCATACAAACATTTTCAGGAAAATATTCGTACCAACTATAAAATCACGATCTGGTCTAATCAGTGGCAATAATATGCATCAACTCGCAAGATTGAGGGTCTCAAGAGGGAAACCTGTGAGAGGAAGATCAATAGACATACTTAGAAAGAAATGGATTGATGACGTAGGGGAAAACATGAGAGCGATTCATGTCCGCAAATGGAAATGGAAAAGTTTGAATATGAAAAATATATATGTTGTTAATGTTGTTTTATATTATTTGATATTTTTAAAACCTTAAAAACATTGATGAACAAAACTGGCAATATCAAAAAAAAAATTGTCATTGTTCGACAATTTTTCGTTCGTGGAGGAGGTGCATAGAAGTTGAAGAAAAAATCTTTTGGTCGAGTGCACATCGCATGTACCACTTCATCTGAAATTTTCCCCCACATAATACCTCTTTAAGTGGACCATAGACATGGCAATCGCTTTGAGCTAAGTCACAGGACTAAGTACGCGATGGTAGGCACGCAAATTTTCGATGGTGTATGCGTATGTGCACGCACGTTATCCTGCTGCAAAGGAATGCCAGCTCTCCTTTTGATTCCGATGGTAAGTTTGAGACAGTTCTTCAGGAGTAATCTCATTATATATGCATTTTCCACTCACATCCCAAAAAAAGAACCAGCGTAAGCTGTCCTGCCGAGAGCCATGTGTGATTTTTGGGGTATGAGACAATTCTTTGCTTGCCGTCTTGGTTTCGGATTGGTGATAGGGCATCCAGGACTGCATGATACGATTTATAATTCAGGCGTTACACCACGTTTTGCTTCAATAGTTCTACGAGAAATTGTTGCTCCACACTTACTAAAATGACAAATGTAAATTTCCATATCGTAGCTACATACTACAATGGACTTCAATAGACTTCACGACATCACTTTGCAAGAATTTAATAATGCTGCTCCTTACTGACGAAGTTGTTATATTAGAATTATCACTCATTGTAATTGTCGAACAGCTTACGGTATTTCATCATGACTGATGGTTGTTAATTTTGTTAATTAATCTGCATTCAGTATCGCAAAGGCCAGTCAAAACATTAAAAGAACACCAGAGCCGAAGCCTCTCCCAAATGAATCCTTCTAACAACTCATAACGCAACACGTAATTTGTATTGTGGTACAGTGAAATGTTCACATTGCTACACCATTCAACATTGGTAAATTTTCGTCGCTGCAGTTGTATTTATTAAGCCCTAAAGAACCTGGCATTCTAAATGTTTGATTAAAGAACTCTAAGGATGATGCTTTCAAAGTCATATTTGCAAACAAAAAACTAATCGAAAATTCCATCAAAATGTTCTTAACACACACCTAACCCATAGCATGACTTTCGAAAATGTTATTATATTAGTTTCAATATACCTCTACAGACATAAAATACAAAATTACAAGCTAAGGGAATATATGTTTGCTCGCGATTCGTAAATCCGCATGTGGCAACTATCGATCTACAATAAATATCTTTACGAGCAACGCCACCTCCTGTGTTACTCTTTTATTACAATCTCAAAAATTTACAATCAGAATGAGAATATTTAAACATTTTATTGTCGTAATAGAGCTGTTTTGCGCTAATTGCTTGCTTGAAAACATTTTTTAATATTCCGTCGACTCTATAAAGGGAATTTTTAATTTACTTAACTCTGCGTGCCCGAACTAATGCTATTATATTATTTGCATTTGAAACATTTTTATTTAGTTATTCCGCTTTTGTTTACGAACGCATCAAATCTCTAAAATAACGAGTGAAATTACTACAAATGCTTAGTGCTTTATTGTTAAGTGTTTTCTGCGATATAATTCTCTTTGATGATTTTGACCGAGGTAATTTATTTATATGTATGCCCTTTACAAGACTTTATAGCAGTTTTTCGCATAAAACGATGCAACTTTTGCTGAGCACATTTATCAATATTTCTTGTGTCCCTAAGAGATCAAAGTGAATCGATTTAAAGATTTATGAATTTAAAATCCCACCTCTGCCGTTCATACATATATCGAATAAAATATAGAGGAAATTTTTGTGAACATTTATTTTGCTTAGTGTTCAAAGGGAAAATCATTATAATCGTATTTCTATATAAAACGACGAAAATTAAAATGAAGAATACATTACAATATCTTATATTAATATATTGAATAAAAATATTCATTTATATTTTGTCTCTATACTTTGAACATGGTAATTAAAATAAACGTATTCGCAAACATTTATGACACAATTGGAAGACAATAATTCTAGAAATAACTCTTCTAATTGTAGATGTGATTGATTGATACAAAATTTGAGGTGTTGAAACTGTTATTTTTTACAGGCACTCGCATTGTGGTATGTTATTTTATATTTGGCAAGTGAAAATGACACTAACAATAAAATTACTGGTGATAATGATGATGATGAAGAGCTTATTTTTGTGAAATATATTCATAACAATATCAACTTTCATTATTATGTCAACTTTACGTACGAATTAGCCTTGACAAGAGTGGGTATTATTGATGAAATTCAATGTTATTTGTTGTTAATGTTATCCTTTAAAGCACTACTGTCACATGTTGAGCCAGCTCCTTGATTCAGCTTGTGAAAATGTGAGAATCGAATAAATTGATCTTTTGCTAGATAAGTTTTGTTGTTAAGTATATCAAACAAATATTGATTGTGTACCCTACCTGCATAGTCATAAACAATATATCACAATTCTTAATGTTTCCAAGTTTGATAATTATCTACTTACCAATTACTTTGAACAAAGAAGAAACATATTAATTCAATTTATTTCTTATCGATCGGTTCATTTTTTTCGATATTTTCAAAAATCATTATGAATGTATTTAAAGTCATGAATCGAAATTAACTTACTGCGTTGTTAATTCATTTATCAACAGCGCTTTGTTTCTGCGCTTTATTATGTTCATAAACAATTAACAATGGATGTGATTTTCCGTTCGCGTTATTACATTTTAATATTCTGGCTTAGTTAGTTCGTGAGATTTCCGCATTTATTTTACGTATTAATTTCGAACAATGCTTAAAATATAAGTACGTACGTACCCTACTATACATACGTACGATAATCATTTCCAAATACCAAATATTATACCATTATATTATAATTGGTAGTTCAGTTTCAAGGTGTTATTATGACATCAAAGGAATCATCAATCAAATACCAAATATCATACCATCCAGGTGCGCCGACATATACAACACAATCAAGGAAGCACTTGTTTGCAACAATGTAAGGCTACATACAGTATGTCCACATTTCAATGGTCACCATTGGTATATCGGTCATTAGAAGAGCTAGAGCAACGGTTAAATGGGGACTGGAATTCAATGCCGCAACAAATTGAGATATTTTGAAGAAATAAAAACAATAATTGCCTATTTTATTTTTTTTTAATTTTCCTCAATAATTCGATAACGTCTAATGCGACCTGTTTTAAACCTTTAGAGACACTTTTTAAGAGAATTATTTTGGTATTAGCAGAAAGGTCTCTAACTATGGATTTACATATCAACTTCTGCATTATGTTGTAGTCAAAAGTATACAGTAGCTTCTTTGGAAATCGCACCACACTACACTTGTCAGAATTCAAGTTTCTTCTCGTTACACCACCGACACATTCTATCAATATTGCTTTGTAGAATCCAAGCATATATTTTTAGGTCGTTGGCAAAGGTCATTTTTGCGGACTATCTAGCTAATCAAGAATCCATTGCAAAGAAATGAAAATCGGGGTTTTCTGTTAACACCAAAAAAATTACCTTAAAAAAGTGTCTCAACACTGTAAAAATTTAGACGTTATTGAGGAAAATTGAAACCGACAAATTTTGTCCTAATGAATGTGAAATGAGATTTGTTACGAGCATTCCATTTTACCGTTGCTCGATCTTTTTTATTAACCGATACACCAATAGTAAGCAATGTAAAAGAACCGAGATAATTTGCAAAATATAGGTTTAACCAATCACAAAGCGTGCACAATTGTACGGGGTGCAAATAAATCATTGCGGGCTACTTTGTGTTACTGTAATTCTGTTAATTAGCAATAATGTTCCATAAATATTTCGCTGTTTTATTCGTCATTGTGTTTTTAGTGAGCTATGGTAGCTCAGGCCGCCCGAATGTGGATTCTAACCCTTTCCAACGCTGATCTCCGTCAAGTCGACACCCACAAGAAGTCCAACATCTCCATCAGGATAATTCACTCTCAAGCGTATCAGGGAGGCAGGATACCGTCCGAGAACAGGTGCTCCGAAAACTGCCGTAATCCACAACGAAGCATGAGGAAGATGGTCTCTGAGCTGGATATCTCCGTGGAATCACTTAGGATTATCGTCAAAGACCGCCTGGAGTTTCGTCCGATCAAGTTGCAGCCCGTGCAAGCTCTCAATGCCCAATCCCAACAGACTCGGCTGGTCAGATGTCAGGAACTTCTTCGCCGGTTCGCGCAAGCACGCCATCGTGAAATCCTCTTCACCCACGAGAAACTTTCAACAAGTAGAACACGCGGAATCTTGCTCGATCCGCTGAGGATGCTTCCCAGAAAGTTCGCTACGTTAAAAGGCGAGGACATGCTGTCAGCATCATGGTGTGGGCTAGCATCACCGGCAATGCGAAGACTCTCGTATTTCTGCATAAAAATCAATACTACCTGAATGACATCCTGAAGTCTGTTGTGGTCTGCGGCGCTACTCACTTTGGAAACATCCATTGGACCTACTAGCAGGACTACGCTCCGATGCACAATGTAAAAGTCGTCCAGAAGTGGTGCAAGGACCATCTTCCTGATTTGATCACTTCTATGAACGATATGAACGATGTATTATTCTGTGTGGCGCATCTTGGATAGCAAATCCTGCGCTCCCATACCACTTTACAGTCTCTGAAAGCTGCTCTGGAGAAAGCCTGGGACGAACTGGATCCGGACTACCTGCGTGCCACGGTGGACGCGTTCTCGAAGAGAAAGCTTTCACTAAATAAATTATTTCAACAACTTCACTATTAATCACTTCGCAAAACACTAAATATTTAGATTAAAAAACGACTGCATATTAAAATTCCAATAACCAACCACTAATATGTAGACAACCAATGACAGAAAATGTAAATAAATATTGAAAAATATTGTCGAATGTTCATTAAAAATTTTATATTTAACTTATAAAACCAATTATAGGTAACGGTAAAACACGTCTACCTACAAAATTGACCCTACAATAACATAACTGCACTGCTGAATTTTACAATTATTAATTTTTTATAAATGTTGAAAATTACGAAGAGGCTAGGCTTAGCTTCCCTAGCGTAATTGGAAAAACCGCCACACTCACGAGTTTTTTCATTGGATTTAGAACAACTAACATGAACACTATGACGCTTTCCAAATTATAACGTGGCTAGGTGAATCCACTTTTAAGTATAATAGCGACGTTAACAAACACAACAGCACTACTGGGCCAAAATCAATTCACACTAATGCCCGGACAGATATTATCAGCGTCCATGTGATTGCCTAGTTAATTTTCATTTTCTACTAAAACTTTGTTCCATTGCTTATTGAAGATAGATTTCAGGAGAAATGCAATAGCTTAAGCTGTTAACGCAGCATTTTTATTACATTCGCATCTTAAAGTATAACCACGCCCTGCCAAATGTTAATGTAAAAAGAAAAGTTAACTGTACGTAGTTGACAGTTAATGTGCAAGTTTTGTATGACAACAGTCATATTTTCAGTATATTTTTTGTAAAATCAAAGGCATAAAAATAATTATAAAATTACTACTATGTACCAGATATGTGTACTTGATGATTAGAGTTTTTTGCTTAGTTGATTATGAGTACTGTTACAGGGATTTTAGAGGTTATTTTCACTTATTTTATTCATTATAATTGATTGGTAACATACTGCGATAGTTACAGTCTAGATATATGAAATACATGTTAGGAAAAATTAATTAATTTTATTATTTCTTTATATTTCTAATTATTCTCAGGTTATACATCCTTCGATATTTTATGAGAAAAAATGAGCATGGTTCCTTGCAAACTAGATACAGATACTAGAGGAAAGGAAAGATAGTTGCTTGAGTGAGAGTGATGAAGAGTACGACCCATAAGTTTTCAAACGTGATGCTGCTAGGATGAATTGGAAAAAAATAATGAAGGAACAGAAAAGAAGACTAGTGAACAATAATCAGAAAATGAGACGTGAGTGAAGAAGAATCAGAAAATAAAACGAATGAAGAAGAAATAGAGAAGGATGCAAATATTCAGACAA
The DNA here is from genome assembly GCA_959613385.1 of Geotrupes spiniger. Classification (NCBI taxonomy): domain Eukaryota; kingdom Metazoa; phylum Arthropoda; class Insecta; order Coleoptera; family Geotrupidae; genus Geotrupes; species Geotrupes spiniger. Next base: position 32,764,311 of record OY390732.1, read on the forward strand.
AAGTCTTCTAGACCCAGGAACAAACAATTATGGAAGGATGTGACCAGAATTGAAAGTGTTAGGAATATGCCAGATTGGTTTGGTAATATTCCTAAGACGAAAAAACTGAAAACGATATATTCGTAATTTGTTGAGAAAAGTAATTTATATTCTATAGAACACAATCCCAACAAGATACTCAATTTGAATAAAACTGAAATTTAACAATTGTTTGAAACTGTAATTTACATGTCCATTTTTGGTTTGCCAACATCACGTGTTAGGCAAAAAATATTGGTGTAAGTCAGATTGCTGATATCATAAGTAGAGATCGATGGGAAGAAAGTATTTAGTTTTGAAAGACAATACTGAGGAACCATCCAAGAATGACCCTCAAAAAGATAAGATATATAAAATCAAACCATTAATCAATCACCTGCAAACAATTTTTTTGAAAATTATTCATCAACAGACGCTTAGTATCGACAAACAAATGGTGCCATTCAAGGGGCTATTCAAGCTAGGAACAATATGTGATTAATAAGCCATATACGAGGGGATATCAGTATTTACGGTCCCTAACATAGAAGTAAACAAATTGAAGCAATATCAAACGTTTATTTTTCTACATAAACGTCGATGCATTTGGTCCAACGATGCTCCAAATCTTTAATTCCTCTGGAAAGGAATTTTTTCGGTTGTTCTTCCAACCAATCGTTTACAGCCTTCTTCATATCACTATCACCGTAATATCTGGTCTCCGAACATATTCTTTAAATTTTGGAAATAAAAAGAAATCACTAGGGGTTAGGTCTGGTAAATATGCGGGATGTTCAAATAATTCAAATCCTGCGATCAGAATAGCTCAACATGGCTTTTGTGGACAGAAGCGTTGTCGTGGTGAAACAGAATTCCTTTGCTCAATCTTCCCCGTCTTTTTCAGTGGGACCCAACGTGCAGAAAACTTTTTTAGCCCCAAAATATTTTCTATAGCACCGTAAGAAAATTCGTAATTTCAGCTATCCGGCGAATGATCAGTGGTCTATCTGTCATTACCATATCGCGTATACGATTAACATTGACAGTCACTGGTCTTCGCATCTTCACATGTTTGTCTTCCCAGATTAAATTCTTGCGAGATTTTTCACCACTTGGTAAGAAACAGCACCCTCACCTAATACACCTACCATTTCTTCATGAATTTCTTTTGGCGACAACCCTGTCTTTTGCAAGTATTTTATAAGTGCACGAACCTCTGATTTTTCAATTTTTAGAATTTCTCTAAACTTGTATACTTAAATTTTAAATCTTTTGAATAGGATAAAAAGTTACAAAACTAGAATTGAACCAACGTAAGAACCAACAAATGATTAATAAACAAAGTAGATGGTTGTCCATACTTAGGTGCAAGCGGGAATATTATTTTACAACTAGTTCAAACTGTAAGAAACGATGTAAATTACCTAATATTTTGTGACAGCTCGTTTTCTTCCCAAAAACTATTCACTGAACTGGCCAAAAATTAATTTTCAGTTTTGGGAACAATTCGTATCAATAGATTCCCTGAAGTCACTTTCCCTGAGAATACAGTTATGTAAAACAAAGGCAAAGGATTTTTGGAAATATTTGTATAAGAGTTATAAAATGGTTTGACAATAGATCGGTCCATGTAGCAAGCCCTTTTTCTAAGTAATGTGAAATGATGGAATATGAAATCAAAGGCTTGGAAGGCCATTGATGTAGAATGTCCACAACTAGTGAAAACCTATAATAAATTTATAGGAGGTGTGGATTTGCTAGATGCTCTAATATTACTATTACTACCGAATACGATCTAGTAATTGTGATTTGTTGCCTATTTTACCGTCAATCTGTGTATCTTTGGGAATAGCAAAGAGGCAAGTAATACTAAGAAAAAATTACGACCTTCATCATCATCTATTTAAGAACGATACGAGAAAAAGAAGAAAAATGGACCAACAAATTAGATGGGAGGCTAATTACTCAAGAAAGTCGACAGCGTTGTAAAAAAACCAGTTGTAAAGGTTATAATAATTGTTTTCATGAATTTCATATGAATTAGGAATAATTTGTAATTGTGGTTAATTTGATACAAGCCCATAAAATCGTTGCCACAATATATATTTGCATATTTATATGTTTTTATGAAAGAAAATATATTTTTTTAAATTTTAATTAACTAATTCAGGTATTAAAAGGTTTTGGGAAAGTTTCCATATAATAATAAAATAAAAGAAACACATGGTCTAAGTTCAGCGCCGTACTACATACGAGGGGAGATCATTATTTAGCTTCACTGACATAGTAGACGTTGTATCAATTTGACACATTAAAGTTTTAATCATTTGTTGTTACGTTGGTTCAATTGTAGTTTCGTCACTTGTTACCTGTTCAAATAATTTAAAATTTAAGTAGACAAGTTCAGAGAAATTCTAAAAATGTAAAAACCAGAGGTTCGTGCAGTTATAAAATACTTACAAAAGAAAGGGTTGTCGCCAAAAGAAATTCATGAAGACATGGTAGGTATATTAGATGAAGGTGCTGTTTCTTACCAAGTGGTGAAAAATACGCCTCGAGAATTTAAACTGGGAAGACAAACGTGTGAACATGCGAAGGGTGCTGGACGACCAGTCCAGAAAATGTTAATAGTATACATGGTATGGTAATGATGGATAGTTGAAATTACGATTTTTTCTGACGGTACTACTAATTTTTTAACGGATATTTTGGGGCTAAAAAAGTTGTCTTCACGTTGGGTCCCACGAATGTTGACACCTGATCAGAAGCGTTCTAGAGTATTGCATTCTGAAGCTAGTTTGGCAGATCCGGATGAATTTCTTTCTCGATTCGTCACTGTTGATGAATCGTGGGTTCATCAGAGTCGAAGTAACAAGGTATGAAGTGGCATCGCCGAGGTTCTCCGCCACCCCACAAATTTCGTGTTTTGCCATTCGCTGGTAAGTTATGGCCACAATTTCTTGATGACTGATTTTCTGGAACGTGAACATACGCAACAGGCTCCTACTATGCCAACTTAATTTCAAGATTGCGCGATTGTGTCAAGGAAAAAAAAACGGGGAAAATTGAGCAAAGGAATTCTGTTTCATCAAAACAACGCTCTTGTCCACAAAAGCCATGTTGCCATGTGCGCTATTCTGAACGCAGGATTTGCATTGTTCGAACATCCCGCATATCCACCAGACCTGGCCCTAGTGATTTCTTCTTATTTCCAAAATTAAAATAATATCTTCGGATATTACGACGATAACGAAGTGATGACGGCCGCAAAAGACCAGTTGGAAGAGCAACCAGTTTCTTGTTTCTCCAGAGGAATCAAAGGTTTGGAGTATCGTTGGACCAAATACATCGACGTTCAGAGATATTGTGTAGAAAAATAAACGTTTGATATTTCCTCAATTTGTTTCCTTCTATGTTAGGGACCGTAAATACTGATCCCCCTCGTATATAGTTCTATGAATAGTAGAAACGATACTAGAAGAAAACAAAAAAAGATCGCTCCAAGAGTTCAAGCCATATCCCCAATAACGCTGTAATTAAAATTTGTATATCTAAATTTATTTTCAAACACCTATTTATAAAATCGTCGCGTTTTCGCTAAAGTAGTATAGATATGAAATCCTGTTTTAAAAATATAGTTTTTTTCATGTCTAATAAACTAGAAGCTCCTTATAGCCTTCCTTCACAATGTTAGAAAGGTACTTTATCCTGAAGATTTTTCTAGCCTCCGGTGTGCATGCCATTTGTATTAAATATATTAATATTCCCACGAAATAACAGTTCTTTATCTTTATTCAACTCATAAAGTCCCCATATATAATATTATAAGTAGTATTTTCTATCGACTATCGTCAAAGTGTGTCCAAGGTTATTAAAAATTATATCTTGACTGTAATAGTGACATAAATAATGAATCTATGCCTCCCAATTACTTCGTTATAATATTTATTATTATAAAAGTATTATATCATATTTTCGTTTGCTTCCATAACGGGGACAATAACGGATCCATTTATTGCCGAGTGAGCCGATAGAAACTGTAAATTTTTACGAACAGAAAATAAATTACACATACAGACATGATATTTAAGTTAATCATGTAACAATAGTTTTACGCTTTTTTAACATTGTTACTCAGGTTGCAGGGAATAAGACAACAAAATTAGATACCTTATCACGTTTTACAATATGATTGTGCAATTACGTTGTCATACAAGATTAATTTTCATTGGTTAACAAAACGCGCGTATAAACAAGAAAACGGATACCAATGTCTATAGTTACGCGAAGGCAATTAGGTATTTGCTTGCATGAAATCAAATCTATTTTCACAGCAAAAAAATACTGCTATGTTTATTCGTATGTGTCTCATGTATTATAACAGTGACATCCATATAATAAGTTATTTTATATAGCGCCATTATATTTTAAGGCTAATATTTACTGCAAATTGGAATACATATACAACCATAAGATTTCAGTCGTTTATGCCTGGCACATTTACTGTAACCGATTTGGCTGTATTTCTTTATAAATTCGGGCCACCTAAGTATATTTTGTGTACAAATTTAATTAACAGTACAATGTAAAAATTATCTCTACTTACCCAATCATTATACGCCCACGAGGGAATTGAGGAGGATGCAACAGACCAGCAAGGAACACAGAATGTTTAATTAAGCTCACCTAACGTGCGTGTCAAGCAGCCGATATGAAAATAATAATAAACACGCCGTGTTAACAAGTGGTTTGTTAAGATGGCGATCTGTCAAGTAACACAATTATCGACATTTAAATAAATAGTACGATATAAACGTAACACAAATCGCACTCAATACATGTAGAATTGTATAAAAAATACTCTGCAAGTACTGTTATGAGGAATTACTTGGTCCGAATCTATGAAATAATAATTGGTCCGCTGAAAAAATTGTCTGTCAAAATCGCGTGCGTGTAGATAGGGTGTGCATTGATACCGGTAACACAGGTTGCTGTATTATCGGATTCTTAGCGAAGTCGCAAACCGCAATGTTTATGTTTGGGGAAACAGCGGGAGATTTTCAAGAGACGTAGCTCTATTTGACTTTTAATAGTGGCGATTAAAAATAAGTAAACTTTTACTATGTGGCATTAAGACATTTATAATGAATACATATAGGAAACAACACTACAAACGAAGTATATCCAGAGCAAGAAGGATATTAATTAATAATTTTCCAAAGAGCCAGAGGCCTTTGAGGAACAATATAATATGGCACATTATATTGTTCCTCCACAAACCATTGAAGTTAAATAAGATAATTAATATATTATAGAACAATGTTTTGTTTCATAAAAATAACTAGAAAAGCACAGTAAAGGATCTGAAATATGCGCTTGATGAAAGAATGAGGTGTTATTCAGGAGGACGGCATGATGGGTTAATGGGTTATTCTAACTATGTAGTTTCACTTCACATTAGGCCCTTTGAAAATTTTTGAGCAATAACTAACTGCATAGACAATATTTGCTAGTTTACAGCTACCATAGATCAATTATCAAATTAATAAATCAATCCTACAAAGTGAGCATCTGCCCCTGAAACTTGCTCTTACCTACGGAATAATGGTGTTTCGAAATATGAACACCGGTATATGTCTGCGAATTACAGACCATACTTGTCAATACCCTTATGGATATACTCTGGCTGGTGGTGACGATACTCGCATCGTCATCAAATGCACTAGATCATGTCACTCTTGTCTCTTATCACGTTCCTTCACCCGAAGTAAAAACGTACAAATTTATAGAAAAAGATAACATCAAGGAAAGTGGTGCTGGCATGTGTAGAGATATTTGTTACCTGAAAAGTTGCAGAGGAAATGGCAAAGAGGAGGCTTGTATTGTGAGAAAATCAGATTTAAATAACGAGCCAGCTTAAACATCATTTCTTCTTAATGATCTGGTAAACTCAAACAAATCATGCACTCCACCGACCTATTATTTCTAAACATTCTAAGTTGAAATCGACCCCGAAAGGATGTCGCTGTCAAATCATAGAACTTCAAGAAAATGCAATGCGAAATCTGTAAAGTCTTGCTAAAACAGGAAGAGACAAATGTAGGTTGTGCCATTAGCAGAGGAATTCACAGTGCTTAACAAGACTGTAAATTAAGTAATGAAGTTTTTATTGTCCAGTACAGTCTTTAATTGAACATCAATCTTTGCATAACAAATGTTAACAGGTAAAAAAAAAACAAGAATCAGCTTGCTATTAATAGGTAATAATTATATAATAAATACGAAATAAAACAAATTTCCATTTAATATTTATTAGATTTAACTAATTTTAGAACTACAAAAGAAACTTTTCTTAAATAAATAAAACGGCATACATATAATCCATTATTACTCATCGCTGTATATCCATCTCCACCAAGCGACTTTCATTCGATCCCAAATATTATCGAAACTAAAAAACATATTATGAAGGAGATAAATAAATACATGCCCTACCACACATGCAACAACATATCTTAATATTGTATATGTATAGGCAAGCTTGGAAACATTAATAAATTTATCAGAGATTTAGATGACCAAATATCAATTAATTGATCATTTTTTAAGTTGATTGCATTAGGCAATATCAACACAATAATCAAATCATCATACAGTAATTAATTATGGAAACCCTACAGTGAATCATTAATTTTTTGGTAGTTCTATACTTGGTACATAAATAACTGGCAATGAAATAGAGCAATAAGTAGCGCAGAATAGTAGTGCATATATGTAGGGATTTCAATAAGAATCATACCTATCCATTGCTGGTCGTACGTCCAAAAGAGCAAATTGATATTTTTTGTTCATAGTACCACCATCGTAGTAGTCAATGACATAACGTACATCTTTTCCACAGCGATCTATAATCCAATCGTGGCGGTCAAATGGTAACTCATACCCCAGAAGTTGTCTTATTCGTGCTCTCGGGCTGTAAGTTGTGGCCTTTCCTCCAAAGCTCTTTAACCTAGATAACAAATTAAAAATAAAAATGCAAACCTATTGACAGTTGTTACTGGTAATTACAAACACAGTAGACAACAAAGATTCTACTCATGAAACATGAAATTATGTTAACTTTAAAAAATTTTCATGTATTAGTTTGATAGTTGGGTTGGGTTGGTTTGAATCGTGTTGGCTTCGCGATTTGCAATACAATTTATCTTACAAAAATCATGAATTACTCCGATCACATTTTTTATTAAACGAATGACATGACATAATTATTAAGAAGATATAGAGAACTCGATTATAAATGAATACGTTCAGGAATGTGTAAAATATCAAATATCAAATATGAAGTACTACCTGATATTCAGAGTATCAGAGTTGCACATCATTAGAGTAACCATAAATGTGTGTAACTATATGTGAACATAAAAATTAAATTAAAGTATTTTCCTATGAATGATGCCAATCTTGTGATATGGATATGGATAAGAAAATGACCAAATGAGAATTATAAAATACACTTCAATTAATCACACAACAAATACCTCGGACAGTTACATTCATTAGCATGCAACGCCTCCCATTTCAGAACTTCTTGCCATGCTTGCTCATTATTCGCGTTGTGTATTTTAATTATGTGATCCATATCTTTTTGTGAAATATCTTCGTCCTTCCATCTCCATCCTTTCCTTAACATGGCATTCCAAAACATCTAAAATTAAATTTAATTAAATATCTAATATTCGAGGGGCCATAGTAGGGCCATAATAAAATTATAGGAATTTGCGTACTACTTGCAGGTCCGTGCTATTTTACTACCAGTAGCACAATAAATAAGACTTTTTCATTCAATTTTCAAATTCAATTAAAGAAACAATGAGTTTTTGCGACAATATCAAAGTAACAATGTTAATCAGTTACTTCAGTTAGAGTCAAAAGCAATAAATCTCATTAGAAAGTCACAGAATTGTCAGAAATTTTAAATGTTCCATGTTTTATTACATCACACAGACAACTTCTAACTCTGTTATATAATAACATAACAATTACTTAAAAAAAACTTACTTGTTGACTAGGGTATAACCAATATGGTCCTTCACCTTCTTTAACTATAGCCTTAGGAATTGTCGAGACCTGTCGGGTTGTTGGCAATGGAAATGGTTGGTCAGGTGCAGGGCTTTGATTTGCAGCTGGCATCTGTGACACGCACATGTACGTTGGTTCAATACATTAGCTACGATGAGTGTACTTACCATATTTAATGGATTGATATCATTATGTTGTATTGGACATTCCGATCCCGTTGGCTTCTTATGGATCGGACATACATCAGGTATATCAACTTGTGAATAGTCCCCATGGGAAAATTTCGAATGGTCTGGTATGATGTTAGAATGCCTTCCGAGCACGTCTTTTGAATTTTGATTTGGATGGATGATCTGTGTCGCTGCCAACTCGGCAGCGGAGACAGTATTGCCCATCGTTAATTCTGTTGAAAAATGTGCCTTTGTTTCACGATATACATTGAGGTTAGGAATTCTTATATAATGTTTTGTACTTTACCAAAACTAAACAGGGAAGCAATACTTACATCGTATTCTAATTTACATGCCACATAAACCTTACTTCAATTTAAAACATATAATTCTACTGGTCAGTTATTATTAAAATTTTGGTCCGCTCATAATCGTCGATAACTAAATTACAGATTTCTTTATCGGGTGGAACTTGCGACATTCTTGAGGGAATACTGTGTCTCCATCTCTATATACTTCATACATTTAAAATAATTTAAGTGTAGTTACACAAAAATCTGCAGTGGTCCGCACTGAACTTTCTTATACTTACTTATGCTCCATTTTCGAAACATTTTTTCAAATAAAAGTCGTTTAAAATATCAATATCTTTAACTATTGTAAGAATATTTTCGATTACATGTCCCGTTTTCGAGATATGGAAAAATATGCTAAGAGTAAGCCACCACTTCCCGTTCAGATATAGCATGTTCATTTTATTGATGATCGCATGTTCAGATATTGCTTTCAAATTAGGACGTTTTCCTTCTTGCTATATACAAATCTTAAGTTTAAAGTTTCATAGCTGTAACTTTAACCGTTTGGACGGTAGAGCACAGAGACACAGACATACAGACACAGCGACACACAGACGTCATTCCAAAAATAATCACAATCGATTCAGGGGCCCTGAAAACGTGTATATCCGTTAAAATCTCGAGTTCGAAAATTTTCATGATACTATACTTACTTATACATAAAATATAAGAAAGTAAAAATCTGTAACTTCCTTATACTCAATTATACTCAAATTTTCGAAAAAACTTTTTTAACTTTTATAAGAACATTTGTTTCGATAACTCATACAGTTTTCGAGATAAGAGTAAACCATCACTTCCATCACTAAAGTACATACATAAAATATAAGGAAGTAAAAATGAAAAAAAAAAAATATAATCTCGATATTTCGTTCTTTATTTTCTCATGTCCCCCATTGCTTTATTGACTAAAATCTGCTCCCCGCATTTTGCTGTCACAATTTATAATTGACCTACCTTCTCCATCCTTCCACTGGCAACCTTTCATATCCCATTTCTTGTAACACCACGTATTCCGGAGTTGAACTTTCCAGAATCAACTCGCTCGTCAACTCCACTCGCAACATTCACTCCAATTTCATCTTCTCTTTAACTCCCCACGCTTCTGCCCCACATATCAATATGCTCGACGCGCATGTCTTCCATACTACTATCCTCTCCTCAAACGTACCTTCTTTCTTACTCTTCGTTATAGCGTCTTCTGCCTTTCTTGCTTTCTCTCTACACGAAGTACATCCACCCCTTCACCTCTTCAATCATCCCTCCCTTCCATTTCACTCTCACTCCCAACGTATTTCCGTTCATTTCCTAAATATCATTATTATATAAATAATATCATTAGTTTTGTCAGTATTTAACTGGAGCTTTCTTTCAAAAACTAGGGAGCAAATCTTTGCATTTCCCCGGACCTTTTCCTCCATCCTGTACTTCTCTTTCATTCTTTCGTTGTTATGAACTCCCTTGTCATCTGTCCATCTACCCTCACTTTATTCCATGTTTCCTCGTATATCTCTGCTATTCATTCGATCAGATCCGTTTCACATCGTCTCTTCGAGACTTTTTCAGTCAATGTCGCTCTCAAGTCATCAAACATGTCATACAGTTGTCCTCCCTTCTTCGCCCATTTCCTCTCTGCCAGATAATTTAGGACATGTAAGTTACCTCTTGTGGCCATACCTTTCCTAAACCCTGCTAGTCCTTCTGACATTACTCATAACCTCTAAACTTCTTCCTTCAACATATTCCCTAGCATTCATGTGTATAAACTGGCTTATTTAGCATAGTTTGTGACATTTCAAACACTTTGCCAGTATTAGGCCAATCGCTAATGCCCGAACCGCGAATATTTTTCAGGTGGGCGTTTGGAGTTTTTCATGGTATTGTACAAACCGTTAGAACTATTATCGCTGGCGAAATTTTTAACACCAATACATGAAAGAAAATTAGTTTGTATTTTTGTTGCAGATTGATAAGCGAGATACTGTTTGGCTCAAGACAAATAGCTTCCTTTCAATTGGTAAATCCATGTTGAGGATTGAATCCTGTACTAAAACCACCCAAGCACTTTTCAATAATTTAAACGTTCTATTTTGCCTCCAATGTACATTTTGCCTGTCCTTCCCTTATCGGAATTGAAAAAAATCTCAAATAAAGCACGTGCTAAGATGTGTCTTTTCGAAACACGATATGTTGTTCATCTCTGCCAACGCTTTCTGTCTTCATGTCTTGTGATAAAAACGTTTTAATTTTACACTTTATAAATTGTTCTAATTGTAAGTTAAGAAATGTCAACCTGGTAGTTAAGAAATGTCAACCGATTTTTGTCTCGAAATGTGGTTCTTTTTATAATAAGTGATAACGAGTGATTAAAAGGACTGATAGTAGTGTCTTAAACTGTTAAAACTTCGAATATAAGGACAAAAGTTAATTTATTTTGAGAAATCTTTGTTGTTACAAAACAGTAGTAAGTGGTAGTAAAAAAGACAATTGTAAATATCTAAGAATTACGACTGATGCTCCTGAAACTTCTCTTCGTCATCTGTCACAAGTTGAGGTTCGTTACGGAACACATATTTGACCAGAAGACTTGCATATTTTTGCCCGAATATGTCGGTCACAAATTCTAATCTGATCTTCCACAAAGGTGTGGAACTGGTCTTTTAATAATTTGACCATGATTTTGTTGGCCACTTTCAAAATGTGTAAAAATATATTTTATGTTAGGTATTAAATGTTGGATTCTAAAAAAATACATTTTATTGTTAAATTTAATCAATTTTATTTTGCCAGTGTGATATTTTTGCATTTGCAGATTTTAACCTATATATTAAAACTTATTTTGACAGGTCAGTTCAATCTGAAAAAAACTTTTTGAACCCTGGTTCACATAGAATAATAAAGTCATGGCTACGACTGTGTATTTCTGTTATTAAGAAAAAAATAGTACTTATTTATAAATAATAATAGTAATACTAATAGTACAAAATAATATTAGTAAACGGTTATCGTGAAAATAGTTCTTATTTTATTTGATTAGTCCTCAAATGTATTACGAATATCGTGCGAAAATTTGCCATGTGTGACGTTGATCAAATTTGCCTTTTCTAATAAAACATTGTCTTTTGAATTTTGAATTTTTATATCACATATTTTGTACAATGTGTGCATACAAAAATTAATTGGCACAATACGAAAAGGCGGATTGAGAAAGTTTATCCTTACGTTTCCGTTAAACAAATACACGACACACTATCCTCAAATTGAATTATTACACCTGTGAATTGCTCAGAAATTGGCTGGAAGCTTTCAAGTGAAAATCCTACAAGACAATATAAGATCGTAACCGGAAACACGAACGAAGGAACCTTATGCAATAGGTTATGAATCTTCGTAATTAATGTTCGGTAATTAAATGAAATGCGTCTATTTTCATTCATCTAATTTGCGCGTTTCATGCGCATTAAACAATGGATCCGTGTGACTGACTGCTCTATTTATAAACGAAAGAAATGTTAAATACATAGGCAGGTAGTGCATCGTGATTTTATTCGCGAGTATTTTCAACGTAATTCTGTAGCTTTATTTTTTAATTGTTATAAGGTAATCGTAATATAAAGAAATGTAAATACGGAGAACGATTAATCGATAATCGTACATTTTATTAGAACAATGCGATAATTTATACTGATATACTTATACCGATTATGATTAGCAACGTTTAAATTAGATTAGGATTCAAAACGAATTCAAGATGAATGCAAATACTTAGATAACCAAAATCGTGGTACAATAATAGGATTTATTACATTGCAGAGCAGTGTAATAAATAGCAAGTATTGTTGCTGAATTGTTTCGAATCAAGTATTGGGATAGTGTGCTTGATAACATTGCAGGCACTTCTTCAAACCAAGTGCAAAGAACAAGCGCTTTCATATAGCATTTGCAGTTCCATCGTCATGTACTTACCCTATAACGCATATGGTACGTTGCAAACACATAAAAACTAAGTCGAATAAGTTCGATCTTTTATGGTCAGATCGTACCACCCATTGTTTTCCTGGGACTAACTCCATACGACCACGCTGCACGACAGTGTTTCATCATATTTATCAGACATCGCTGCACTTAATCACTTATATGTACTCAGAGAATATATTTACAATGGCCTGTGGAGCATCGAAACAAGTTTGGTTTCTAAACACCTTGTCAGGAATTCGCATTGTGGCTTGTTTCATGAGAATACATTTCCATAGATCCTTGGGATAAGTGTTAATAACCATTTCAACGTCGCCCATAAGTAAAGTAAACTGAGTATTTGGGGACGTCCACTTACGCCTGTAGTATACCTTCAGCTTAAGATTAGTTTTTATGCAGATAGTGAACCAAGGCAGATAGGATGAATTTCACTTGATATATTTTGGTACTGATTTGCTAACCAAATAATACAGTGCACCATGGAAATTTTCAGTTATAAGGTTAATCATTACAACCATCAATGAAACTTGATACAATTGATGAAAATTTGCTTCGCGAAAATTAAAAGAGCAGCTGCTTAGAAGGAAATTATCGAATTTATGGTCATACATAAGTATAGTTAGTAATACACGCAAATAAAGCCGGATGGTATAAATCTTCAGAAACAAAATGCTCATCGCGAACTACAACGAATGTATGTAAGCCCAAATCTAAAATCCTGTTGTTTAAATTCAGTACGTCATTATATTGTCTCAGATACTGTAGTGTGCTGAAAGTTCGAAAGAATGAAGGTTTAGGACACAACGCATCATCATCAATAAAATTTCGATTATTGGAAACAGTGTTCCCCTTTTTCTTTATTTGACCCATTTATGTTTACATCGCCAACGATAATTGTTGAATCGACTTCTAAATAAATATTATCCGGATTATCGAAAATATCTCCAACACAACCTATACCAATATTTATTTGTTTATTCAATAAACCGACTCCGTTTAAAAGCTTGTTACCTACTAGATTCTATATTTTAAATATATTTTTTATAAACTGTTTGCTAAATTACTTGCACAGGTAAATGTACGGATCTGAAACTTTCACCATTTAGAGGAGTTAGTATGAAAAGCAAACGATTTCATGCATACAAAATAATAAAAATGTGTTAGTCCGGTTAATAATACATTTCCTAACGCGTTAAAGCTTGCTGCGAATTAGATGATCAATTTACAATTTATACTTGTATGTTTTCCTAAGGTTTCTGTAGGTGATGACGACGGTACGGAAAAATTGTTATAAAGCGTCACATAATATCACGTGTATCTTTGGTTGGTTTTAAATCTGTAGTACGAGTGGCCGAGAATTTGTTGCAGTAAGGTGTGACAAATGCGTGTAATATGAGTCGATCGTACCAGCTTATTCTTTCAGCGTAGGTAGCAAATCAGGTTTTGCGATGTCGCCAATAAATATATGCCGATATGCATTTAACCTTAGTCGGATGGACACCTAAAGTGACATACACACAAGGCATATATCAACCCATGCCAAATACACATGATGTTACACCGCCATAGCCTAGATAGAACAGCAAACTCAAAATTGTGCCTCGGATTTTTTTTTAACCATTAACCGTCGAACATTCTTCCATAAAAAAATTGGATTCATCATTAGTCTGTTTCGCGACAACACGACTTAGGCGTAGCTGCCTTTTGCAATTACCTCAACTATAGACGTCAACACTGATGGCAAAAATGAAGATCAGATGCTGCCGTACGTGTATAAATTATCCAAATGGGAATCCTTTGTATAATGCTTCTTACCCAGTCCATTTGAAGCTGAAGAGTGGAACCCATCCCTTACACCAATTATTCGGAGGCAACAATTTTCACTGTCGTTAGCCTCCCGAGGACGTCTACTTCCAGCCTATGACGAAATGAAACAACTTGTTCTTTCTTCACAACTTTTGCACAAATCATTCCTAATTTTATTTCTTCTTCTGATTCCTTACATCTTTCTCAGGAATCTTATTTCTGTTGCTGTTATTTTGCTTTTATGTTTGTCAGTAACCGTCCAAGATTCACTGCTATGAAGTAACAAAGGTCTCGTTTTTTGTATATCTCTGTTTTTACTTCTTTTGATATTTCAAGAATCTTTCAGTATATTTTATCTTTCCTGTATCTTCCTGGCTTCCCTATTCCCTCAGATTCTTCTTTATCGACTTTTCCAACTTCTTCTATGATTGTGCTTAGGTGGTTGAAGCTTTTGACTCATGGTTTTTGGTTTTGTCCATATTAATTTCCATATTTATCACATCATCTATTAGAGTTGTGAACAATAGTGAGCTAACAGGGCTACATAGCCCTGTTTTAATCCTTTTCTTATTTCGAATTCTCTTGATTCTCCATTGTGTGCTTTTACCTTATTTGTGTTGTCTTTGTACAGCTCTTCTAATATCCTTGTTAGTACTTTCCAACGTATACTGGTTAGTGTAATTCCCTGGTAGCTTGCGCATTCTTTTATGTCTCCTTTTTTATATATCGGCAATATTATCATCTTCTGACCAAATTCTTCCCATTATTGCCATTTTGCATTTTTAATCATTTGTTTTACATCCAGTATTTTCTGCTTGTATATATTAAGGTCTTCTTCTGATCCTGTTTGTAGGATTGTACAATTTTTTTTCATTTTATTTTCTTTTGTTTTACTTGTTGTATTTCTGTTTTCCACCATCTGCTTTTTTTGTATAGGAAAAAGATCTGAACGTATTTTGAATTTTGATCTCTGTATCTAGGCTTGCGAATCATTTATGTAAATTGATGAGTTTGGAAGTAAAATTACTAATACAGTCGTATCGGATATCATTCAACAATTAATTGTAAGAAAAAACAATTACGTGATTTATAAATGAAATAATATTAATAATAATCATAGTATTTATTACGAAAACCAACATAATTTACACATTCACGAAATTAACGAACTTATTGATCATTCTTTTTTTCTTTTAATTCTTTTACTGCATGTAGTGGCACTCAAAAAGATATTAACGTTTGGCTTTTTGGCAACAACTTTTTTTCAAGCGATTAAATTCGGACCCAATTTTCACTGTTTATGTAATCAGGGAAGGGGACATGAAAATCGTATTCATATAGGATCATTCAACACTGATCGGATGGGAAAAAAATTATCATAGATTTGCTATATATGCGTATTTCAGCCATCATAATAAAAACATCCACAGAAGCTCTAGTATTTAGTCTCATTGCTATTTGCATCTAGGGCAGCCTAACAGCGGCATGGCAGACTGTCGGCATTCTTCGCTCATTTTCTTGAACTTATCATTTGCATTTCGGGCTCTGTGGTGGTTGTGGTGATGCTTCACCTCCTTCCTCGTTTTCGATACGGCTTGGGCTAGGGAACTGGCTTGGACATGTCGTGGTGGTCACCCTCTTGCGATGGAACCCCTCGCGGACGGTGCAAAAGTTTGCTTTTGATAGTTTAGTTGTTGGAAGATGAACCTCTACCGAGTGTGTCACTGGAAAATAGCTTCGTGACATTCTTCTGAGTGATTCTGGACTCAGTGGACGGCGCTCCATTAGATAGCTATTGACTTCTGTTAAGAACCAGAAAGCAAACCGTGAGTTCGCTTAAGTAGAAGTGCAGCGACGTCGCCAGGACCTACGAGAACAAGTTCCAGTTGCTCAGCAGTAATGAAATAGATTATGTATGTACGACTTCTTATGTGCTCTCAATTCGATTTCAAGTATTGAGTGCCCTTGTTGAAACACGGAGCAGCATCCGTCAACAATTACCTGATGTACCACAAAAGATCAACATACATCTTAATCGTTAATATTAAATACCATGTCAAACAATTAAATGTCAAATTGACAAAATGAGTTCAAACAGTGATTCAAAAATTTGTACACCACCCGGAATAAGAAAAATCGCCGAAATAGCAACTCGCAATCTTCTGCCGGATAAATCGCACAAGAAATATAATGTGGCCTACCAAAACATTTGGATTGGAGTACAAGTAAGAACGTAAAATCATTGCCAGAAACTGTGCTTCTGGCATATTTTAAATTGCCAATGAAATACAAATTTTCATCATTTGCTACTCTATGCTTAGAAGTACACTCAGTATAAATAAGAGAGAAAATATTGAAACTTTTACGAAACGAAATTACGAGAATTTCTCAAACGGAAGTCTAAAAATTTTTTGGCTAAAAAGAAGAATAGTCGTAGATAAAGTATAGTATTCAACTCGAGGTAATGGCAATAACTCACTTGGATGATTACAGCGCTCGCCTGCGGGTCGCGCTGCAATCATCCCGTGAGTTATTGCCCACATTACCTCTCATTGAATAATATACTATTATGAGTGTACGTTAACTTGCATTTTATTGATTTGTATTTCCGAAATCCGTCGTTGTTGCCTACTTGATATTTCTTCAATTTTTGCACATTTTTTGTCGCAATAATTTTGTTGAAACAGCTTTCAACTATTTACAATTAGACTTTTCGGACGACAATTATGCATGTTTCTGCGTTATTTTTTTAAACAACATAATTTTGTTTAGATGTTTCTTGAGGATGATATTAAAAAGGCAATCTAACTGTTATGACTTTCTTCTTTTAAGTTCTTATAACCTTGATGCTTAAATTATCTTCGCATGTTTTTGAATATGCCAATCAAACAAATTTACATAGCATCGCCACAATGATGCAAGTTAACAAAATATCGGAATGTTTGGGGTAAAGAAACTGACACTTTTATACAATATTCAATCCCTTCTGTCAGATTTTCCTTTTCGTATAACATCTCATTCTGACAAGTTATATAAACGTTGTTTTATTTTTTCTAGCTAAACTTTGCTTAAAAATTTTCTTCTGCTATTTTTTCTCCGGATTGTATGTTTTGTGTAGATGTTGTTTTTATATATAATTTGTTAAAACTTTTGGTTAAAGGATATTTTCTGGTCCAGTGAATTTGGTGCTTTCGCTGAATATTTGTCATCCTATTGATAAACAACTATCAGTTTTGCAATACGAAATAACGTCTAGAAAGTGTAAATATGACGAAATAGCAGATCGACGAAATCGGCATGAGACGTTTGCTACGTTCTTCACCAAAGAAGATGGGCTTTGTTATTGTAATGACTTTCGTGAATTTGAAGCAATTGAGTGGCGTTTATATATTGACGACAAGTTTGAAAGCAGTTTTATTACACCACGGAAATAAATTCCAGTCGCTAATTCTGTACATCTGAAAGAAAACTATGAGTGTCAAAATTTTACTCAAAGCTTTAAAATAAAAAGAGCATACGTGGCAGTTCATTGGAGATTTTTAAGATGGAAGGATTTTTAACGGGACAGCGTGAATACACAAAATAACCGTGTTATCTCTGTTTATGGGATAGTAGAGCAGAAGCTTAACGATCATGGCCACTAAGAACCGAATTTTATGTTGGGAAACAAAATGTTAAATGTGAACATATTACTAAACCTGAAAATGTATAAATATTGACTTCGAACAACGTTAACAACGCCAATACAACGAAAATATGATGGGGGATTACATTTGGGGTTTAGTGAGAGAAAGTACTTATAAACTTGAAGAAAAAGTAACAGGCTTCACTTTTAAACTTTTTCCCACTATTTTGTAATTTGATATGATGGTAAAATTTATATATAAATATTTGTTTCGATTTATCAATAAATAAAAATTTAAACTACGATTTTTCTAAGATATTGATCAACACATCTCCTGGATACAAAAGCAAACTTTTTCAGACCATTTATTTTTTTCGTCTACCTATCGATAAATCTATCGAAATTTCGTTTCCTCTTATCACAGACAAAATTCGTGTTGACCTGTGTAATCAACGGCAGGGAATAGGACAGTAATATAATGTGTCATAAGCATTTACAGGGGAAATAATTTTTCAGTAAAGTATTTATGCCTGATTTCATTGACATATTATTTGTAATTTTTATTGCTTATGTATATTCTGCTCGATATTTAAGTTGTCTTGTTGCAGTCATAAAATTAAATTAAGAAGAAAGTGTAAATGTTATTCGAAGCAGGTGGGTCCAGTTACGGAGACGTCTTCACCATCCAAGAATCTGGAAAAAAATATTTCTGAGATGAATTTCCTTGAGGGTACATATTGATGTTGATTTGAACTGCTTATATATATAAATATTTAGGCCCAATTATATACTATATGTACACTGGCAACTGCTAAAGCACAATGTGAAAATTTAAAAAAATGGCTGGAAGATAAAAAGATGTACTGGTGTGCATTAACTGCTCTCTTTTTAGTATGCTGTGCAACCTTCATAATAAAACGGATTTATGTAAAAAATTTATCATTTCGCCATAATTCTATTACAATTTCATTAATAAACAGTTGCATTCATAATTTTAAGATTTTGCGAAACGAAAATTCCATAAGCATTAACTAATATTTATGAGTCACGATACATTTGTTCTTGAAATATATGGGATTGATATGCACAGCAATAGGTTAGCACTGGCAATGCCGATCAAATCATAGTTCACTCCGTGAATCGTCTTCGCTTTCACTATCGACCTTTTCACCCGGCGGGAAAGTTCCCATACAGACTAGAATGTCACATCTGTGCGACTTTTCGAGCTTATACCAATCAGGTTACGAATTTATTACAAACTAAACAATATACCCTATTGTGTATACATAGGACGATGGACAATATTCGATGTACCGGTTTACTAAAATTGAGTCTTAATTCAGCAAGCTAACTAATTAACGAAATTATTACAATTGAAAGAGAGAGATAACGTGACCTAAGAAATGAAAGAACATATAAAAATAGACAAAATATGACAGTTGTGCTTTATTTGTGACATGTATGCCTATTATTCTATATTAAATATTACATATTTGGCTATTTATTTATAGCTCAGTAAATACTTATGAAGACATACTTGTTTGCTCGTGTGCTTTTCACTTCACACTTTCCCTGGTCGCACTATGGGGTTGTTTACGAAAACAGCTTAGTAGAATTGTCACGAAGAACGGTCATATATAGATTGCTCACACAGTGATATAAGTATTATAGTCATGTATATGAACAGTGAATACTATTCTTGGGTGATTATTGAAATGACAACTGCTTTGAGTACGTTACAGGTGAATGCATGATTGCCAGTAGAAAACACGAAATTGTAATGTGGAGAATATTAAAAAATATATGAAATAAATAGCTATAGTCAAATTCGCAAAATCAGAAGAACAACAAAATAATTAAGTAAAATGAAAAGCAAAAGCAAAGAAATTATTGCTTGAAGAAATACAAACAAACGGACAATAAACCAAAACCAAGTAAACCACAAGATTAAGGGCACAGTAATTAAACCCACAAACGAGGATCTCAGCATAAGAAACGCCTTCGCAGAATTAAAAATAAGATTCCAAATAATTGCATAAAATCCAAACTTCTAAAACAGGTTAATTCCTAGCAGACATGCTATGATCTGTGATATTCCGAATGAATCATTCCAAAATATCCTAAATCTTTTATTCAACTTTCAAGGCTACTACTTACTATGTACTCTCAGTCGTATTAATGTCACATTCGTTCAAATTTTACACTACGATAAAGCAAAATAAAAAAATGAGTTGTTCGACATTAGCGACTTCTGCAAACATATAAAAATAAAATGAAGATTAAACGATGAAAAAGTAAGTCACTTGCAGTGGTTTCTGGTTATACGTCGTATATCATCGATTGCGTTATAAGGCGTTATGCCATAGATGGAACCAACAGTGTACGTACTCGTAGTATTTATTGCAAGGTAATTATTGCACAATACTAGGGATGTTGTAACATAAAGTCTATTTGTGTGCCGCATAAGCCATTGAAGTAAACATCATTTTCAGTCGCTAATAATAATTATTGTAATTAATTGAATTGAAATTACTTTTATTAGTCAATTGCTCAATTTTTGAGCATATGTAAATGACGTGCTTAAATAGATTTTAATAATAGGTATTAATATTGATGCTATTGATAATTTCTTCGTTACAAACACCCACATTAATTTTTGCATGTATAACTTGTGTATATTATAGATATTTGTCACAAATGAAGCTTTTAAAACATCTATTTGAAATGTTAAGATCAGATTGCGTTCGTGTACGATGAGTATTCATGGAGAACTAGAATTAATTGCAGCACTTCCTTCGAATCCTTCATTTTCTAATCCATGTTACACAACAATTTACCCCTTCGTCTAATCGTGCGACCTATCTCGCACCATTACTTACACATAATTTTGTTGCAAGATAACTTACATATATAATCAAATCCCCATAATACCTTTCAGTGTGGGGTGCTATTACTATTGTCTCTATCTTAATTATTTTTATCACTTCATCTTAACGTTATTCTTCTTGTCCTATGCTTTTTCCACAGCCTTCCATCTTGTACCATGGTCTTTGTCTCGTAGATTGTGACACCTACCTAGGTATTTCATCCCCGTTACTTGTATTTTATAAAGCCTTATATGATCATGTGGTGTATGGTATACTCATGTTTTCATCGTTTATCCAATTCTTTTACTTGTATATTCAATATTTCTTCCTGTTTAGCTGTCATCTTTGCTTTCGTTTTATTTATATTCATTTTCATTTCTTATTTTGTAGAAATGTCATTCCAATATGTCTATGTTATTCTGCAGAACTTCCTCGCTGCCCGCCATTACTACACCATCATCCGCATGCGCACATTCCGATATTTCCACTGGCTGTAATCGTTATATCTTTTGTTGACGCTCCTTAATAATTTATCCATAAATAAAGGATAAATTATTATAAAGGTAAAGGCTAAATTATAAAGGCAACCGCCTTTTATATTACTGGGTTTTCTGGGTTGTTTCTTTTAATGTAAATATATGGTCATCACCATTTATGCACTTTATGAACCCACATTGCATTTCATCTACCGTTGTTTCAGTTGCTTTTTAATTTTAATTTTTCTTCGTATACCTTTAACGCCGTGTTTTGGAGCGTTATTCCTGTATAATTATCACATTCTCTTCACGCCTTTTGTAAATTGGTATTATTACCTTATGGGCCAGTCTTTAGGGTTTACTCCCTCTTCGCAAACCTTTTTACAGATTTTCGTGAATAGATCTACTCCTTTACCACCTATATTCTTTAGCATTTCCGTCGATATTCTGCCGTGCCCTGCCACCTTGCCATTTCTACTACTTTCTAAATGATCTTCTCGCATATCACACAGAAGCTCTCAAAAATATTGTTTCTATCTGTCCATCTTTCCTCCATTCCTTGCTCTTAACTGTTATATTATGGCTTGTTCTATTTTTTGAATATTTTGTGGGATAGTTTTTGGTTACTGTTATCATTTTTTCCCCTTTTCTCCAAAACTTGTGAAGCTATTTTCTTTACTTTCTCTCACAATGTTTTTAACTGTTCTCCTAAGTATTGTTTCCATGTATCCTTTTTGATTTTTATCGCTAATTTTATACCGTTATTCCATCATGCAGTTTGTTTTTTCTTCTTACAGTTCTTAAAAGTCCAAAACGTTTATTTAGTCGCTGCCAACTTTACATTTTGTAGAGTTCCTCAACCCTATTTTTATTTTTAACGATTTCTACTTTTGTTTCCACAACGTCCTTGTACTTATTGGCTATTTTTCTTCTCTCATCTTATATACTTATATATAGACTCATGTTGTACGTTTTCGTTAACTTGTTTAATTTCCCATGGGCCTTGTTCCTGTCTTATATATGCTATTAGTATGATCATTCTATATTTTAGATCTCGGCATCACTCACATGTTTCACCATCCTGCGTATATCCTTATGTATCATTATATAGTCTATGGATTTCTCTGTTGTATCTGGTCCTTGTCGTGTTTATTTACATACGTACATCTTTGTGTTATTATATTCCATCAGTCTTGTGCCATTGCTATTTTTTCTCCTCTCTATGTTTCGCAATGACACCTTCCCCATTGTCTTTTCTTCCTAGTCTGCCATTCATATCTCATATTCAATTGCTCCCAAATTATATCCTTCCTTTCAGCCTTCGCATCTTCATTGGGGCCGTACACTGTTATTATTGTCGTTATTCTTCCATCTATCTTCATTAGCACTGTGATGATTCTTTCTATATATCCCTTCCATTATATGATATACTTTTCCAACTTCTTATTTATCAGGCATCGCACCCGTGCCTCTCCTCGTCCTTCCGTCGCTACCACACTATATATCCATACATGACCCCCTTCTATGACCTCTCGTTCGCTTAATTTCTTTTTAGTTTGTTACCGTTAAAATGTCAAATACAAGTTTATTAATTTAACTTATTTCTACTTATTTGTTGTTCTCTTCTATTTATACGTCTTACATTCCATGTTTTTATTGCCCTTTCCTGTTCCATTTCCACACTTCATATACTTTCCTTTTGTACAGTCCAGGTTTCCCTTCCACGACTTATGCTCTTGTTTTGTTCTTTCAGCTTTTTCTGTATTTTCATTACAACATAAACTTCTTTCTCATTCTCCTAATTGTGTTTCTCTCGTTTTATTGCACTTTTCCTCCTAAGTTGCTATTACCGTACAGTGTTTTTCATTTAGACCAAACTTATTTCCTTATATCTCTTTAAATAAAAGATCAAATAATATTCTTCAAATCAGCCCCACAAGTCCATCACATCTTAGAATAATTCGTGTCTAAAAATGTAACAACCGTTGCATTTCTGCATCATTGGTGATTTATCTTTTCATATCTTAAAATGTTCGAGTGCACGAATGCACGAGTTCCAAATTTGAGTTGAGTTTCAACTCAAATTTGGGCAAGGATGGGATTTTATAGGAACGTTATATGAACCCATGAAGGTGGGTGTTCTTCGCGGGAATATATTAGTATTAAGCTGTCTCAATTTTGTTAACTTACAACATTTTTCTGCTTCGCACACTTCTTTGTAATAATTAATATCTCCTACGAATTACGAACGTTACAATGTCCCATTGTGGAATATTTTTAGTCTGTTTCTCGGCGGAAACTAAAAGTAAATGCCTGTTATTTAATTATTCATAATAAATTTCAACTTAATATCAATTTATTTGTTTTACACTTTGTACACGTTTGCACTTTCATATAATATTTATGTGAATTTTCCTCCTAATAAATTATTTAAGCACCATTATCAACATGTTAAAAATCTTTTGGGTATATTATCAATAAACTACGGATATTAATACGATTAATTCTTATTCTAACGCTTATATCGATAAGCGGTAGAATAAGAAGTAATCATTAACAGATATTAAGTTTTGTTACCTAATGCGTTAATGTTTTCTGATGCGCGTAATAAAGAACCTAATCACATTGCGGACTTTAACTACTATTGTATAAGAAGTTAAGAATGTGGATGGTATCGTTAGATCATGAACTTTAACATTTAAGACATCTATAACGTGTATGTATTCTCAATTTTATGTTTCTATGAATAGCTACAGATTTTAATTATAATAAAAGGCTACTACCGTGGCCTTCAAGTATAACTGCTCACATAAAATTTTGTTTTTCGTCGCGTTTGTAGAAACGAATCAAAGAATAAAACTTTAAAGTGATCGGTATTATATATAGTAAATGAATGACTTGACAGTTATTAGTCAATAGTTGTTTACATATTATGTATTCTATTATTTATGTAAGTTGCTAATTTTAGCTATGCAAACTATATTTATAGCCAATTCATTTTTAAAATAGATGTTTCTAAAACGTATGATTTGCGATCATTAAACTAATTAGTTGTATATTGTAACTTTAACCCAGAAATTTATTTCAACGTGTAATTTAAGTTATTTTCTTCAAAAAATCTTTGTGTCGTTGAAAGATAGCTTCTGGATGTTCTTGAAGCAAGACAAGAACACCTGGTTGTAACACATTATTGATGTAACGTCGAACATTTAAACTGCCATGGATAAACGTTAAAGGAGAGCGGCTCCTATTTTATGATACCCCAAACACCAGGTATTAGGCCAGTATGTCTTCGTTGTACAAACTGCAAATTGTATCGCCCCCCTCTAGGTGCGTCCATCGGAGTACCATAAACAAAACATAGACTCATCGCAGAAGATGACATCCCATTCATGTAGCCAATGTTGTCTGGCTTGGTAACATTGAAGTCTGGCTACTTTGTGCTGAGCTGTTAGAGGAATACGAGATTTTAAATGGTATGATCTTATTCCAAACGAGCGAGGGCGGCGATAAATGGTGCTCATAGAGACCTTGTGGACTCTTACCCACTTTTTTGTAAGTGAGCGCGATGGTTCCCAAGGGTCTTGAAGGCTACTTCCTCTCAACAGTCGATCTTCACGTTCCTGAGTGCTTCTGTGATGCCCAGTGCCTCTACGCCTTGTTTGTAGCCTTTCTTCCTGCCATCCTCGACATGTTCTCAAGCTTGTTAAATGAGTACGTTCTAATCTTCTGGCGATTTCCCGATATCCTAATTCAGTTTCGTGCAGAGCAATAATTCGCCCCCTTTCAAAAAGCGTTAATTGTTGAAAATTAATCCGCCAGAGAACTGGCTTCATTGGTCGCGATCTAGACATTCGTGGAAACTCGACAAACAAAACAAATCAAAACTACATATGGATGAGCAATATTAAGAGAAGGAAAGAGAATCAGACAAACAAAACAAATCAAAACTGCACATGGATGAGCAATATTAAGAGAAGGAAAGAGAATCAGACAAACAAAATAAATCAAAACTTCGTATGAATGAGCAATATAAAGAGAAAGGAAGAGACAGGAATAAGGAGAATATGACAAAGCGAAGAATGGATGATGAATATCAAGAGAATGAAAAAAAAACAGCAGCTAAATAAACCCGATTCAGATTTATGCAGATATAGAGAAAACTTTCATAATAATTTAGCCAAACAAGGTTCAGTTCCTGCTCGGTTTAAAATGCAATTTCTGAAAGATCGCTCGTCGATGCCAGATTTAGTATGTTGTTGTTGTGTGGAATTATTTTTTGTACATGGGAACATTCCAAACTAGTAGAGGTCTCAAGTTTGTAGATATCCCTGAATGTATAAATGTTTTGTCGCCTCTCGAAGAGAGGCTTTTTATATTAACTTCGTGCAAATTCGTCCATTGAAATCACACAAGTTAAATGTTCAATTAGGAATGAAAGGGGGTATGTTGTAAATATTCCAGTTGAAATCAATGATATGCTTATTGTTTGGCCAAGAACTTTTAATAATATGGCAATACAGCTTAAACTAAAAAGGCATATGCTTCACAAGTCAGATTATATGTTTGAAACAATTAGGCTAGCAATCGTCAGGAAGCTTAATCCTTAGTAGGCCGGCCATTTTTATTAACACAAGTCCTCTAAACGAACTGATGTTAAAAGCAAATAAATACTTGATGAAAGGTCAACAGAAATTTACATGGAAAATATTTTGACAAAATATAGCAGGAGACCTGTAACTTTGCAAAATATTTGTTTAGCCGATTTTGCGTCATGTTATAGCAAAAGATTAAGATTAAGAATGATGAAAACGACGATGAATTATACGTAGAATACTGAAGTAGGCAAAAATCGGCAATTCTTAGATATCGACGATATAAACTTGTGCGGGATCCGGTAAATTGTTGTAGAGAAGTTTAATTATTCTTGCCATGGAAGAACGAAATGAAAGATGTTGTGATTTGTCAAAATCTCTTATAACAACAATATTGATATTATTGAGAGCAACAGAGCAACATATTCACTGATCGTCGATGAAGTTTTAAATGTAGCCATAGAAGGCGCTCAAGATGAAATGGAAGACATAGAGGAAGAAGAAGTAGATGACTTTATTGCAAACAAATTATCGCAAGAAGTTGATATTTTAGAACAAGAACATTTTTACAGACGGAACAGTGACAACTGACAACTAGATCCACAAAAATACAGCAATAAAAATTAAGAAAAACGATATAAGAAACGTAAAAACGCTGATAACACCGGTATATCTCTTAAAGAAGTCAACAGCTTTAATTCAAATTTTAACCATTTATTAGTATGACAGCTTTACATACAAGTTTTCAGCCCTGTCCGTCTACTCCTATGTGGTGCAATTTATTTGACCCAGTGTATTATAAATTTAGATGTGTATTCTTGGTAAGCAAAAAGAGGACTATAGTACAATAACTGAAAAGATAATCAGTTATGAAACCAGATTCTTCTAAAATCGACCATCGTTATTTATTCAATCATAAGTGTATTATAGTTTGATTGTACAACGTAATACTGCGAGATTGATAGAAAAGTGTAATATGTAGAAAAATGTGTAAATTGTGTTCATTTCATGCCCGACCCGTTGGGTGTTTTGTATAAAACTACCACGAATGTTTGTTAATTTATAATTGTTTGGTATTTAACTCGACAGTTAAATGTTGTGACGAGTATTTAATGATGTACTTACAATGTGAATGGATGTAATTATGCGAAAGTTCTTCTTGCCAATGCGTTGGATCGTCAATAGATTATGATATTGATAAATCACGGAACAACTAAATGTATATGGAGCAACATTACTATGTATTCACAATTATAAATAATATTCTAACAATTTAAAACTAAACTAATATTCTAAAAAAAGTAGAGTGGAGATTAACGTGCATTTTTATTTTGAAACAGCTATAAATTAATGAAATTTAACCATAATAAATGTAGATAAAGTACGTTGTGATTTTTCAATGAGAGCAAAGAATGTATACAATTTTAAAACATTAATTGTAGCATGCTTTAATACAAAGATGTCATCTTTCTGTGTTAAATATGCTATTTAATCTTACCACGTTCTTAAACTTCAATTAAACAGAAATATTTCTCATTATTATGGGTCTCTGTCATTTTTCGATGTTCACATTGTATATTGAGCCATTACTTTATTTAGAATCCCTGTTCCAAATTTTTTCGTTTATATAAATAATCATATAGTGGAACGGTTTCATATTTTAATTGAATATATATATAAATATATATAATATAAATACATTTCTAAACCCAATGCTGTAATCAAATTAACTGACATTTATGTACTTCTAATATCAATTACGTCATATTTCATTAAAAAATATGGTTTTAATTTAACTTTAAGATTAGCGTAATTCTCAAAGTATCTAAACAACATCTGTAATTACCTGCAGTTTTCCCAACATCGTTGTATACATTTTGTAATTTCTCATTTGAATATATTCTATTTTGTTCGAATTTAATTGCTTAAATTTTGCAAGAGCTTAATCAGATTAAGTCCATTGTTTGCTTTATTGTTATTGTACTGTTATGCGTATTAATTTGTCAATGTGTACACTCCTGACGTCACTGATAAATAGTACTAGTGATTATAAAAAAAAATCATATATACTTTCATTATAATAGCCATGAAAGGCTAACTGGAGAACGTGCATGTTCCCACGAAATGTGTGGCAAGCATCTATGGCAGGTTTACCTGATATAAAGAGCGTTTGCGCAATGAAATCAACTAGAGCCGATCATAAATTGGACAATTTGCTCCCAGAGATACTGCCATTTCTTGCCATAATTTACGTTCTGAGATTTCTAGAATTCAACGAGCGCTTGATTATAAAATAATCAGTCAATTTGTAATTACTACTGCAGCTAGTTTAGTGTAAATAAATATGAATTAGAAATGACGTACTAACTGGTGAATTAAATCATACAATTCTTCTTTGTATTCTGGTACTAGATATTTAATTCTTACCCTGGATATTAGCGACGTAAATTTCTGCAACGGTACCAAAGTCATTAATAATATTTTTAGAAAATTTAGTTATAAATTATGCTTTGTATTTAAGTAGATTATTTATTGAAACAATTATACGAAAACTGTTAAGTAACAATAGTTCTTTGTTCATTACCGTCTACTTAATCGAATGATTTTAGTTAAACGGTTATGTGTGTCCGATAGTTTTTAGTTACAGTTTTAAATAGTTATGTTTAATATACAAACGTAAAATTATTTCATTTTCGAATTTTGTTGCACGTTTACCAAGCATCCTTATAAGGAGCAGCATAGGGACATATTCGAATTCAGTAATACGAAACCACCTGACCAATTGCTCTCGTGGAATGGTGCGGATCGGTGCAATACTTTATATTGTATGATTAACACTACTTATTATTATTTATTTATTTATTTTTTTCACTTGTAGCGAGGTTTCCCCATTTCCCGTTCTCTCGATATTATCTCACTAATGGGAGGAAAGTCGAAAGAAACACATACAAGCATAACACATGAATATAAGTATCGTTCAACTAGATCACAGGACCAGAACATGAAGCATAGACTTTAAATGGAGAATGAATGAGCCAGCAAAATGAAAACTATACAAACAATAAACATTGATAATTGAATAAATAGAAAAAAAGGTTATCAAATTAGCACTAGATTCTAGTCTTAAAGATTATAAAAATCAAAATTCCACAATTTATTAAATGCATTTATGGAATATTTATTTCCGACTATAGAATCGTAAAAGATATTAGGGATATTTCGCGAATTAGGATAGCCTCGTTTGTTGGTCATTTACAACAAAAGAAACGAATAAAATCTGTATATATGTCGTAGATGGTTGCTTGAAAAAACTTTATGAATGTTCAGTACATAACACACTGGCACAAAATATTATATTACAATTTTGGAGAGTTTAGTCTTTTCGACCTGCCTGTACATCATTTGTGAAACCGCGTTGCTATACTTAAAATATTTTAAATGCATGTCAAATAGAGTATTATAACTATCTGCAATAAAAACGAAACATAAGTGCAACGAATAATGCTAGGAAACTATTTCATATTTTGTTCTCATAAAATAAGTTCTAGAAATTTTCTATATCATGTTTAAAAACTTGAAAAGATTGTGAGAATCGAGCAACAATGGGAGGAAGATTAACATAACTTATAATTAATGACTTTTTCATACCTAGTTAAATTAACAAACACACCTTTTCCTTATTAAAATCACTAGCTCGTGTAACGAGATGTTTAACAATTGCTATAAATGATTTATGGCTTATATTTGGCTCAGTACATGTTATATAAAATTTTAATTTCTTCATAGTTTTGTAGAAATATAATTACGTATATAAGCGTATTTTATTTTATATACTAGAGTCAAATCGTTTAAGGGGGGATCCTGCTTTAGGAGGACTTAAAATATCGTTTTTGGGGGAATTTTTTTAGGACAGAAAAAAATGAGCAAGTCTAGTGAACTTTTTAGAGCATTTTATTACATATTTTAGCATTAAAGAAAAAATATTTCGAGAGAAAAATATTTACCTACGACCACTGTTGAAAGTGCCATTTTTTGCACTACACACAGACCATGTAAATAAGTCATTACGCACGGCCGTAAACTAAACGCACGGTCGTAAAGTAATCGCACAGGTTGAAGTTGCTTAGTTACCGAAATGCATTGATGGAATTTATCCAATTGTCAGTAAGCTGTCAATATTATTCTATTGCCCACAACAATTTTATTATGAATCAATCATAATTTATTGTTATTAAAATGTGTGACAACCACAGTGGCAGATACACTCCTCCGAAGATTATTGAAAATGCCAGGTTAGAAATGAACAATTTGTTACCGGCGAAGACACGTGAAAGATACGAGATCTTATATAGAAAATTCATCGACTGGAGAAATAAGAATAATGTTAGAAAAAGATAGTTGTCCAATATTTAATAACTGCAATGTTACCATTAACAATTATTATTAAAAAGCAATAATTACTTATATCATAAATATAAGAAAATTTGTTATAAAATAAAATAGTATGTAATTAAACAATAAAAAAGAGGTTTTGTATAGAGGTTGTTTTAGTGGTTGAAGGTGGTCGTAGGTAAAGTATAGTACGTGACTCGAGTTGTAACGCATTTTACGTACTCGTGGAATTACATACTCGCTCCTTCGTCGCTCGTATGTAACTATTTCCACTCGTACGTAAAATGCTATTTACAACTCTTGTTACGTAATATACTATTAAACGGAACCGATTTTTATGCACATTTGTGCAACACCTTTCAATTGCAGTCTACAATCGGTGGGAAAGATGTAGCTCGTAATTTTTGTCTGAAACAAAAAAAAACCAAAGAAAATTGTAATTCTCATATATTTTCTTCTATGTGAACTAAAAAAACCCAAAATTTTGAAATTCAAGATTTTTCTCAGGTTTGAAAATAAATGTGCTCTTTGCAGAAAGAGAAAATCATTTCAACTTGCTAAAAAAGTTGTTTAGAATTTTTTTTTACATTAATGTTTTTAGTTCAAATCGAAGGGAATGCTACTAAAGCTAAGAAAAGTTTCGTTTTGATTGCTTGTCTAGTTTTCTCGCAATCCCAGTTTAGAAAAATCGTAAAAACGAAAACTCGAGAAAACGCGCTCTAAAGTTTACGATCAGGAAAAATGTTAATTGTCGATTACTTACGGAGTATCTCGTTATAATCCTACTATAGCTCTTACGAATTCAAAATATTATTGTTTCGGACGACCGATTGAACTTTTTTCAGTACATAGTTCGGTGTTATGTGTTTGCGGAAAGGGGGGCGCGCTTCGTTTGTCCGAGCGTTCGTATATTTTTTTCTCGACACCTCACTGTGTTTAGTGCTGTATCTTTCAAAATATTGCGAATTAGCCGCTATAACTTTTTATACATTTTCTTAGATATATTAGGCATAGATTTGAGCTAAAAAAAATTTTTGAGCCTTCTAAAGCAGGATCCCCCCTTAAGACAAGCATATGAGCCTCGTTTCATTTAGTGATATGCTAGTGTGAAATTGTAAATTGAAAAATCCACGAAAGATTTCTAATTTGCCCATAATCATATTTAATTCTTAATTTATCACATTGTGTTCGTTTTATTTTAGTTTCTCCATCATCGTACTTCAAATCAGAAACATATACTGAAGATGATGATGATGATGGAGAAGACCTCAGGCAATAAATTTAACGAAAGCGTGAAAATGAATGAAAATGAAAAGCAAAATGTGTGCCGTATAAAATGAAGACCAATGAACAATTTTCAAAATGGATTGAATCGATAGCTTCGCGAGATGAGAGAAGAAAAAGACAAGCGGAAAAATTCAGGAATTAGGTCGTTCATAAATGATCAACACCTTTAAGGGTTTTACCAATATTTAAATATGGTTGAGTATATAGATTTGGTACCTGTAAAGCTTTTATAACTTATGGTAATGAAGTTGAAATTGAAATTCCTGCATGATAAATAAGTTGAAATTCCTGCATGATAAATACTAACTAAGATTCATCATATAAATTCCTAAATCGGGAAATGTAAATTCGCTCTCTGTTGTGTCGGCAGAGATATTACTAATGGTCACCGACGCAATATTCATTATTCAAATGGATAGCAGGGAGTCAAATGTATCCTTAAACTTGTCAACAAATAATGACGTCACGATTAGGGCTGAGGATAACTTCGTAACACAGTCAGTATAAATATTTATTTTGTACCCGGATTGAATAATATTAGCGTTTAAATAGCCGAAGACATTACAACACACTTTCTGTCGCAATTCTGAACGTTACGTGTCATTGTTTTCGAACTTTACTTTTATATCTGAAAGGTATCGTAAAAGTGTACCATTGCCGAATTATAAGTATGTTAAGTTTTATGCATTTATTGACATCGTTGGTATGATGTAAACATGTAAATTATGTGATCTAGTTCTTTCTAAGTATCGAAGTAGAATGTTAAGCGATTACAACACGACACTGAAATCAATTAGATGAGTTTAGAGCATTGCTGTTACATGAGTGCTGACCCCAATTGGTAATACCAGAATTCTCTTCCTTTTCGAGAATATATTTGTATCTACTGAAATGGACATTAAACCAAATATTATAATTTATAACATATGAAGTGGGACAAACAGCATTTATTTACATTTTATTCTTTGATAAAAATAAGCCGTATATAAAT
Source organism: Geotrupes spiniger (assembly GCA_959613385.1). NCBI lineage: Eukaryota > Metazoa > Arthropoda > Insecta > Coleoptera > Geotrupidae > Geotrupes > Geotrupes spiniger. Next base: position 32,796,948 of record OY390732.1, read on the forward strand.
TCATATTATTACGATAATGATATAATCTTATTTATATTATTAACCTGAAATTGAATCTGAAGATATTTATCATAAATCATTAGAATTCAGTTTTAACTCGCCGATTATGAAATTATTCATTTTCAAAAAGTGTGTTTATCCATGCTTTACTTTGTCATGTTAAGGGGTACATTTAGAAACTGAAACTGGTTCCTGATTCTATTGATTATGCCATTCATGTTTCCCTTTACCCTGAATTATTAACCTGCACATTACATTTTTTCTACTAGTTCACATATATGGGGATGCACTTTCTATTTATTTTTTTGCTGTTTACTGGGGTGTTTTTAAGACTATTTTCTTGTCCGTTATTATTTTGTAGTGCTTTTCTGTACATTTAGCACATTACTTTATAACCCCTCTCTACTTCGTGTCATCCTGTCCTCAACTCCATCGAATAATTTTTCTAGAACAATTAATGATTATTTGTGATTTGATAGTACATATATGGTTTTGGAGAATTGTCTCTTTTATAAATAAAGTTTAGATATCTGGAAGTGTATGTCTTGTAAATGCCGTTAGTGCTTTTCCAGTATATTTTCATGCAGATTTGCTGCCGTGCTTATTATACCTCCGTTATATTATTGGACTTTCTTGGGCTGTTTAAATTTAAATCGTAATTTTACTGGTGTGGTACTATACATTGTTATAAATGATATCGGTAATTCAGCAAATTCATCCACCCAACCCAAACATGAAATCACCTAGTATTTGTAGATTTGTTAACTACTACAGCATTTCCTTGCGAATCAGGTACTTTATGCCCTATAAACTAGGTTAATTATTAACAACAAAACTAGTCAAAACAAATACTTGCAATCAATACTGCAACTATAAAAATTAAAGAATTTGAATCCTTGATTAAAGACAAAAATTTTCCATTTTTATTATGTCAGAGATTTGGCGCGGAATACTTGAAATTGTTTATTTATTTTTATCATAAATTTGCATATCTATAGAACGGATTGTTCAACATCATCTGAAGTATCGCTTCAAGATCTAATTCTTCTTTCAACTAAGTTCCACACCTGCTGTATGGAATTTCGTCAAATGATCTGGCTGGCGATGCCCAAACTGTTCTATTCGCTGGTACCGATGCTGTTATATGGTGTCATGTTTTATCATGCATGAAAAAGAAACCTTCACATTGCATATCTCCACAGCTTAACTATGGGTTTTGACACCAACTTATCTGCCACCTATTAAACTTTGCGGCATGGGAAGCAAATGAGTTTTTCTCCTATCATAGTATCTTACGACAGATCTGCCAATTTGTAATCTAGCTTTCTGCGTCTATTTCTTAGAATCTGAATTATGTCGTCATCTGATCTAAGACGAATTCTGGTTTATCTGGAAAGGACATTTTGTCAATCTTCAATTAACCACTTTTGGTGTTCCAGACATCAATTTGGGTGATCTGATTTATTCTGCATGGATGACTCGTGAACTTTTAACTATCTCTTACAACATAAACTTCGGTAACGAAGTCTCTTCGTATTGTTTCAAGTAACACGCGAACATATGTGTAATGCAACAGTTGTCTTTGGAGCTCCGCTAGGGGAATTCCTTTCAGATATTTCAATCAAAAATCGGTTTTGTCGATCAGTAGCTACTCTGCGAGACATTGCCTAACCATGTTCGTGAGTATTTCGAATACCTTGCATAAGTTTTTGAAACAACGCCCTGTGAAACACTGACCTTTGCTGTGATGTGCATCTGTGACAGTCCATGACCAGTAAGAGCACCAATCCTTCTCCTCAGCACATTTGAAAAATCTATGTAGGGGAGGGTATTATACGTGATTATTTCTTAACGTACAGGGCTTGCTTTTTTCGTATTGCTACAAAAATTTCAGTTCATTTGGAGTACAAGAATCCGGGCCGTCTTGCATCGGAACTAGAGAACAAGCGTGTGGGCAGCATGCTCTCGCCTTGTAGCTTAATATGCAATTAGTTGCGATATAAACACGCTTTATGTAATTTGACAAAAATGTTGGTCGAATTACGAAGTGCTAAAAAACAATATTCTTGGTCGGAGAGGCAAACCACCAAATGACAAGTGCAAAACTTCTTGCGGTATTGTGCTTAACATTCGTTAAATTAAATGTCAGTGAAAGCGCTAATCCAATCATTCGCTAGTGCGTTATTTTCTTAGAAAAATTAATAATTACCAGTAAATCAGTAATCACTTCCAAACATAGTTAAGAAACTTGTTAATCTTTATCAGGTTTCGTGGGAAATAGTATGAATCACTAAGAAATTCACAAACGGCGGGATGAGAAATTTCAAATGGGTTTGAACAACTTATTTGATATCGCACACGTTGATGTCCACGAAAGAATGAAGATAGACAACGATAAAGATTTCTTGCAGAAATAGACGGAACCGCGACGTTCGCGCTGCTTAGTTGTCGCAGACAAGAAAGATCACGGCAATACAAAATGGACGGAGAAAATAGGAAACTGATCTACTTCATCACATGATTTTCTACTGCAACAAGCATTTGAAATAAATTTTTCTAGTTCTCCCTTTGTTGGAGACATCAATCTGTGCTGCAGCGACTGAAACGCCATGAAAAAGAGGGAGAAAAGATTTTATTTCACCAAAACTAGTTGCAGTCTTGGACAAATGCCAGCTGATCATTACAGACAACGTCTATATTCTTCAGGCCAACTTAGAATGCGTTAGGTCTCGTCATGGACCAACATCCAATTAATAAATCGTTCACTCAAAGAGTTCTATCTCAAATGAGGAAGGAAAGGATATAACCTATATAGACAGATTTTCAAAATCATGCGCCTAATGTAGTCACTGTTCATTGGAACAGAAAACTCGTACCGGAATTAGATGTCAGGAGTTCTCTTAAAGAAGAGCAGTTACCGGTACTGATTTCTTTCGATGAAAAATAACAACTTTTTACTGTCCCAAAACTGAATAGTTCTTCTGCCAAGGCAATTTTAAATGAGCTTCATGGTTGAAGTCTAGATGAGCCCGTGTAGATAATGTGGTGTGACGCTATAGCCTATAATACTAGCCGTTATAATGGAGCTGCGGCAGAACAAACGGAAAGGGCTCTGTTATTGTTCGCTTGCCGCCATCATGTTTATGAACTCGTCCTGAAAAATATATTTGAAGCAAGTTGATGAGATAATTGGAATAATATTGATTCGACTGACATCCAAACTTGCCCAAATTTGTGAAACAACATATTAGTGACGGAGTGATAGATCAGTTAGTAGTGTTTTATGAGTATGGACTACAAAAGTCTATTGTGAGGCATGATTGCCGTGAAGTGATCGCCGTTACCCATCATATTTATGGGCGGTAATGGGGATAAAAATTTAAAAATAAAGCCTGCTGATATTATTTATCAAGCGCAGTGGATGACAAGAGCTATTTACTCTTTGACAATATGCTTGATGCAGTTTCATTTTAAATGAGCACAAAGGATAAATAAGCACATTTACTTATTTATTGGAACTGTTTATGTGATTCCCTGACATCGACGCAATTCGGTAGTTAAAGCACCTCATCAAGATTTGTGCTTTTTGAAAACTTTGAAGAGCTACGATGAAATTGATAAAGTTATTTCCCATTCAGCTTCGTAGAAGTTTTGCCAAACTTGGGGTACTTGTCAGAGGAAATTGCAATATCATCCATCTTTGTTGATGATGAAACCAAGAAGCAAATAGTGGCTAATTTAGAAAGGGGAAGTTCATGCCATTTGGAAAAGGGGTATTTCCATTTAAAGAAGAAATATCGATACCTCTGTATAGTAAGTAAAGTTAGCTGTTCTTTTAATCTCTTATTCCATTTATGTATTGACTGTGTGGCTATGTATTGACTAGGTATTGAATATATGCATTTGTTGGTTCAGCTAAAACTTTGGATCAGTTTATGTCTACCTCAAGCAAGAATCCATTTTCAAGATTGAAGATTGCAAGCACTTTTCTTCATGACTTGACGTTATTAGTCATGGAAAAATATGCTTCTTTTATGGAAGCAAGCGAAAAAATAACTGTCTTGAAGCTGTCATCGATACTACAGATAGAGTTGTGAGACGCATGCCACATTTTCAGGGCAAAATAACAACAGAAGCAGCTTCTATTAAACTGTGTTAAGGAACACAGAAAACTGTACCCAGACTTTTTTACATACATTTCACTATTACTCATAGATTTATTATTTTTTTACCCAACAATAATAAAATATTTTGAACTATATTCATATTCAGAGAAGGTAAATTTTTCGTATTTGGAAAAACTATGGGTTAGAATCGCCGTCCAGAGATGCAATTTCGAATCTGAGTAGGCCACGGTAGTTATAGAAAAGATAGGTTGCAAGCTTTAGCAAATTAGAAAAAAAATGGAGTCATATAAGGGACAGCCTAATTTAGGATATATTACCTTTTTCGGAAATAAAGGTACTTTTTGTGTGACACTTCGATTTTACAATTGAATACAAATAACAACATTTTGCAACATAAATATTATCAAGTTTTATAAATTATTTATATATTTCCAAACAAAGTTTTTGTCTCTAGTTGCAAGAAAACATCTTGCAACTTGCAACCAATCCAACCTAATATTAACCAATTTAAAACCAGTACCAAGAAATATAAATGTTATACATGGTAAGTATTTAAGAAAATTAAGGGGCAATACTGTAACGATCGGGATCAAAGATGCTGCTGCAGTAATGCAGCCGGTAATGTAGTGCACCGAATGGTCAACGAAGGCACTGGCATAATCTTTATGTCCCTGGTTTGACGTTGAATAAAATAAAATTTGAAAAAAAAATACTAATATCTTCAACAATGTAATAATAATCTTATAATAATGCTCGCAGTAATTATGTAATAATAACCACAACATTATAATAGTAATGACAGCGTAATATTAAAATGTATCCCGTCAACTATTTAATTCTACATTTTATAGTATCAGACTCCGCCCGCTAGACGAAGGGATGGATGTATAATTTTTATTGGTAAAATTGTGGCACTAATGATGGCAGTACTAACCCTAACTTAAATTTTTTTGTGTAATATCCCTTTTTGGACATATTATGCGTGGCAATAATTATTTTCTTTAGTGAACTATTTTCCTTAATATGTTGGTGGTTAAATTGTGGTTTATTTTAATACTTGAGACATTGTATCTTTTGGATTTAGTGTTTATCTTAAATTTCATTTCAGTGGTAACAACTTGTGGGTATCTGGTAGTTCACAATGTTATTATTGACTAAAAATAGAAATGTAAAAGTTTTAATTTAATTTTAGTTTGAAATACATATATGTCCTACAAATACAGAGGGCACATATCACGCCAATACCTACTCTGGCTTCAATTTGAAATGTTAAGGTCAATTGATTTGATGCGTCATACTTTCTGGTCTATGTCAGCAAAGATTTTCTTTAACAGGTTTTTTTGTCATCAGTTATAAAACTTTCTAAACTTACGATCCAGTGTGGGCTTTATAAATTTAATGATATCTATTAATGATACGGAAACGCATCGGCAGTTCCGTGCATAATAATTTCGCGTTTTCCGAACACATTAAGCACTTAAACACTGATTACGTAAAAAATGTACCATTGCCAAACTATGTAAAATGCCGAAACGTGAATCAAAAATCCGGGACTGTGAAGAATACCCGGTAACAAACGAATGTAAAAGTAAAAAATAAAACATTTAAAGTTAGGACATCATAGTTCCGGATACACTACGCAAGTGATTGGAGCCACGTATTTAATAAAGGTCACCTATTAAACGAAATCCGCAACGAATCGTTTAGCGGTGATGATTTGTATCATATTTTTTCTTTGCGACAGATTTATGTGCCACGTCATCCATGGAAATAGAATTCACATCTAACCTCCGAACAATCGGCAGGTAACGACGTTATCTGGCATTCACACGGGAATAACTATCGGTGGCCAGACTCATCTTCAACGTGCAGATGCACGACAGGGCGACCTTACGTTCTTTACTTTCACTTTTCAATAGCAATATTTGTTTACGTCTATGGTCAACTTGATAACATTCTTTGAAGTTCATTATTAATTATACGCTTATTAAAAAAATAGATAATGCGTTTTTAATGTTATAATTTTGTGAATAGAAATACTTAACGTATTTACTTTGACGTAGGTATGAATAATTTATTATTGTACATGTTCCATATTGTCCAAGTCTATTCAAGCTTATCCGAGCAGTACCCAGACTATCGATTTTAATTACAATAGAAATGTAATCCGATTAAATCGACCTACATGTAACGGATGTTGTAGTGGGTAGAATAACTACCATACAGCAACATTTATTAAAATAGATTCTACGTGCAATAATTTAAAGCAAGAAAATAATCAGTGAAGAGCAAAAGTATTGATATGTCATATAAATATAACAGCCGGTTTGTTATTATAATTCGATACAGTTGTTAATGCGAAATAAGAAAGAATTTGGATTTGACTATTTTCAACAGACTTTAATGTGAAACTAAAGCAATTATTGAAAATCACGTTAACGAAATTATAAAAGAATGTTAAAAAATAAATTAAAATATATATGAAAAATAATGGAAACATAAGAATCTTTACCTGTATGTAAAAAAATTCAAAGCTGCGTCTATAAAAATGAGAGTTTCTTTGGTTTCACAAGTAAAAAGTTAGTGTTTGGTATTTAATAAAATGTTTACAAATCTTGATATCATTAGACACATAGTTTAAATATCCCGCTTCATATTTGAAATATTCATCTCTAAACTATACTGATTGATTTTTAATTGGTATTAAGTCGATTATCGATATAACAATATTTCGATTGTCGACATATCGATATTAAATTATTCATATTTCATTTATCATTATAAGAAAAATAAAAACAAAAAGCTAATTAAACAACAGAATCATTGTGATAAAGCACTAAATGAATCTCGGCGAGTCCTCTACCTACTACTACATTCATAAACGATAAAAGTTCAATATGCGAATTAGCAACATAGCATAAATATAAAGGATCATTCATATATAAAATAGAGTTTAATAAAAATGATATTGACAAATAATGATTCAACAGATTGGTTTCCTACTTTTTTTATATAAACAGCTCTTATAATGGCGAGTAATGACTCGCCATTATAAAAGTGCCATTTCAGGTTCTTGCCGAACACTTAAATTTAATTCTTGAAGGTTCTAAAATAGATTTTGCAAGAGAGCGTCCTTGTGCTTTGCTAGATAATTTATTACTATGAAGCAATGCCTTACAACGTGAATAACAATGTGACTAGTAAGTTTAAATTTCCAACGGAGCGTTTTTACGTAAATTACAATTACTTCTTTTATGCGCACATACTGTTGTATTTTATAACGAAAATATAGTTTTGTGGCAAAACTTAATTAATTCGATCGTAGCAAATATATATCAAATTTTCACAACTACATTATGATGTTATATGCCATACAGATCAGACATATGCCATACAGGTCAATTTTTGTTGAAGACATATAATAAGTACACCAAGGACATGTTATAAGTGTTGATTAAATTAATTAATAATCACATTATTGGAGCACTGTAATTGTCATCAATATGTGCCAACTCTGGTCTTACGCGATCGTGCTTAAATTGTAAGGCGTTAGGCAATGATATTAATGGTCTAAGGACTGTAATTGTAGCCCTGATGAGCCAAGATGAAATCAAGATATACAAGAGCACTGTTGTTGAACTCACACCATTTACAGTTCGCTAAAAAATCATTCCGGAAACATCGAATCGTGACAGAAGAAAGTTTAATGTTATTTTGTATGGCTGTAGGGAATCTGGCTGCATTTCCAATCACGAACAGGTTGAACTGGACGCACCACTGGTGGGTAAAATAATGACAATACAGTGCTACTGAAACTGAACTGAAATCTGTTCGCTTAGGCAAATTTGATGCCACGTGAGAGGTATAATGTCACCCTACTATGACCAATTATTTTTCTACATAATCAGTTGTCAATTAAGTACGCAATTCATTTACACTAAAATCCTGAAAGCAATCTCTGTCTCACGGGATCGTTCACCAACGCAGATACACGAAACTGCAAGAACCTATTATCCAATCCTAGGATTGTTTATAGAAATGGCATTCCTAATAAGACAGAAGCCCAACGTAGTTCCTAAATCATGCAGTATCTGCTATTCTTGTCCATTATATTTGAAAGTCTGTTGAGATATATGAGTTCCTATTTTATCATTAGAACAAACTATATTTTCTACAATGAATTTTCTTGATTCAGTTTCGTCCATCATGGTGTTCCTCCTTTTCGACCATTACAATTCGTTTTACTCACTGATGATCTTCTCGCTTCTCCACCGATCGCAAATCTACTCGTCCATGTCGAATATTACTCAGGGTGAATCCTTCGCAGGAGAACATTAACATTATTGCCAGTTGGAGTGCCAAATATCAGCTAAAACTAAATTTTAAATGTTGCGCTGCAACGTTCACACATAAAGCCAATGTTTTACGCACTTCTTAGGTCAGGGATTAACTGTCACCGATGTTGTGAATCTGGGAGTGGCGGTTGATCCCGATTCACTTTTCGTGAACAGTGATAACAGTGCCTGGAAGTTGTAATGCGTGTATCGAAATATTTCAATAATCCATTACTGTTGATAACGTTATATACTTCCTTCGTTCTAAGCAAACTAGGATATGCCCCCAATGACTTGGCACTTATACTTCGTATCAGCTTTCCATTGAACGAATTGAACTACGGTTCTTGAAGAGTTTGTCATTGCGGTTTCTCTGAAAATAGGTTAATGTTAAAACTGACTGTCAGCAGCTATCATCGAGGCTACATTTTCATGTACCTCGCAGTGGTTCATGTCTCTTACGAACGTTCAGTTTATCAACACCGAGAACCAATATCCTGTTGAAGGTTCCTGTTTGCGCGACGTGAACGAAAGGACTTGTGTGAATTCGACTCGTGGCGATTTGTCGCCAATTTTTTCGAATACGTGTCTCGCTCACGAATTTATGCCACTTATGTACGCCGCTATTGTCTGGGCTTTATTATATCGTTCGAAGGCTTGGTTGCATAAAAAAGCTCCTTTTATATTTGTAGACTATTTATTAACACTTTAATTACAAATATTTTACAATTAAAATTTGCCCTTGGTGTATACTGTTGCGATGTGTTGTATGTTTGTTAGCTACTTGTAGTTCCATTGACGAGGATGTGTAGTTATGCTGATTCATATTAAAATGATATACGTATTCTTTAACTCAATGTAAAGCTTTGTCGCTTGATTATATCATGTAATTTATTTATATGGTTTATTTGTATGCATGTTTGTATATTATTTTGTTTGTTATTGGTTTAACTGTTGGGCAATAAATATATTATTATTATTATTATTGTTATAACGATATGGAGCAGCTAGTTCTAAAAAAACGATTTATTTACTTTTGGAATTACAGAAAAAGAAATTATGAGCACAAAACTGTTAATTGAAATGCAACCACTTAGCATTATGTAAAACAGACTCGGTTTTGGCCAATTACAGGTGTAGGTTTTAGCGCGGAAAATTTAAATCACTCCTCCTAGTTTAAAAACAGAGTATAGTGTAACTGAAAATGTGTACTTGACACACTCGGTGCTCTCCGGTGGAGTTGCCAAAGTCTGACAAATTTGGTTATTAACATAGTTTGCGTATTGGAGACCGATTCCAGAGTCAACATTCATTCAGTACGACGGGGATAGATCGAGGCTCGTCGATATCCACGCTTATTATCAATACACCAATAACAGTAGCATGCTATTCGATTGTGTCTAACAGATTAGCCAACGCCCACGCCCACGCCACAACATATATACATAGATACATATAACACATAACAATACAATAGGTATCACATAATACAGTAACAAATAGTTACCTTACCAACGCGGCAATTGACATACAGTCGAATGCAAAAAAAGTAGACAAGAAATTTTCGGCTGCTTGAACAAACTTGATATTAGCAATGTCATGTAAACGTCAGTATTGTCATTTCAGTGACATTTTAATGAACTGGTGAGCCGTAAGCATAGGTACCCCGAACTAGAGCCCCGAACCACCGTTACTGAATAAATAAGTCAAATATCACGTCGATTAAGAAAACTAAAACTGAGAAAATCCAAGTTTTATTGGAATAAAGAAACTTCGTTTTAAAATGTATGTCAACTTTGAAAGAACCCGTTTTTGTCTACTTTTTTTGCATTCGACTGTACATTGCTCCCCTCGCCACTACAGCTCCCCTTAGCAAACATGAGAGTCGGAAAATATGTGAACTACAAAAATTTTATTTAAAATATTTTAAGCGGGAACATATTCAACCAATCACGCTCAAGTATACTGGTTTGGTACATTCTGATCAGAAGTAAAGGTAATTAAATCTACACTAGATAGTAGTTAACAGATTTTATGTTACGTATTTTTTACATGCTTATTTTGTAATGGCATAGTTAATTTCTTCACTTCGTTATTATACTTTAAATTGTGAAAAAAGTTTATTGCAACACTACCTTTTAAATTTGCCGCCGAACTCTTTATTACGTTGAAAAGCAGTGCACCTCTCGCCACGCCCCCTCAGCTATCATGTTTGCTAAGGCGAGCTGTATTTAGAACAATTCACAAAGTCACATCTTAAATATACCACTGTATTCTGCACTACTATTTCATACTACAACTGCCTTAAACTATTGCACATATCTGCATTTTATCCTCTACGTCTCAATTTAGATGTGAATTTTAGTGAATATAATTAAATATAAGAAATATGTATATGCATAAAAATATCAGTGCTGCATAAACAACAAATAAACGTTTTAAGGAGAAATATGGAGAGCTAGATACCAATCCTTTTGAAAAAAATATTTATTAAAGAAGTGTTCTCGAATTACCTGCATACAGCCATTTAAATATTTACATTTTCCTTCTAGTGTGAACAACATTTATATTATCGTTAGTTTGATTATAGATGTTTCTATACATTGTCGATAAAAAAAATAAAATACGAAAGCTAATTAAACAACAGAATCATTGTGATGGAACACTCGCCGCTGAAGTGCATAATAGTATTTAACCAAATGACTTTATTTAAGATAGGCCCTTGCGATTTATCTGCTACCTTCACAAAGGATCTTCAAAAGTTCAATATTCGGATTGTCAACATAACGTAGCATACATTTTCATCACTTTCAGCACAAAGATTCAGTTTGAAGTGCCTAATATAAGATGTAGTACCTGTTGGGCATGCAGAAATTAATTTGAGGAAGAAAATTTAAAAATAATGTATGAGTTTTAGGGACTCATATATTTTTTTATGTGGTACGATATATTTTATCTTATCAAAAGAAAACAAACAATCTTAAACTTTACTTTTTAATAGAATTTAGGGTGGGATCATATTTAAAATTATAATTAGTACAAAAATTATCGAACATATGTTAACATTCCGGCGGAATTCAATTAACATGATACACATATATTTCCATTAGTATTCAGGTTAACTTGGTAATCAGTCATTTAGTCAAAACTACAAACTATACTAATAGCAACGCTAAGTACTGATTGCATTGAATTGTTATAAGTAATACATTAATAAAAGTTTACTTTATTACTAATTGCATTTTTTACTAGTGCAGATATATGCGTCTATGAGCGTAATTCGCTTCACAACTGCAGATAATTACCTTCCTAATTCATAGTTTTGTTAATAAGTAAAATAGTGTATTGTTTCGCAAGAATCTTAACACTCAACATTTAAAGGAGCTTAATTATCAATTGTGGAATATCTTAATGAGACTTTCATTGAGCGAACAATATAACAATAGTTTTGCAAATATGAAGATATACTGCACATGACATTCGCTTAATTACATTTGTTTTACTGATTTTCTTAACTGATAATTATATAGAATGTAATAAAATATAAATTATTTAAATATTTGAATTATCCAGTTAATTTGTTAGCTGAAAATAATAAGAGATTCATGTTGCATTATTTACTTGATATATTTATTTATTTGTTGCAATGATGTTTAGCGAACAATGGTAGACTAGCATCAATTGAATTAAAAGTATAGATCATCTAGAAATCGTGCAAAATATGAGAGAGAATTACAATGTAAAAGATTAATGTGATGTGGTGTTTGTGATGTTCGTCATGCATAAAATATGCGAAGGAAAATTATTAATCGAGTTTAATTTATGAAAATAATGCAGCTTGAATTCTTACCAGATTTTATAAATAGAAATCAAATCACATGGTGCACAATGTGATTTTTTTCTAGTATTATATGTTTCTAAAATGTTCCTTTTAATTATTCTGTTGATCATTTGTACTGAATTCATTTATTTAGCTTTGTTTTGAGTTTTTGCGCTTGTATCATCTATTTCATTTTATATTACATGGACCTATACCAAAAAAGTGGAAAAGGTATTTTCAACAGTAGATGAAAATACAAATTACTGAAACATAACATCATAGAGCTACTAACATATCATTGGCATACTTCTCGAAGGTATCTTTAAAATAATTACCGAGCGCTCTAGCACATGATGATTTTTAGTTACATCGTTATCTGAAGTATGAAAAGTATTCCATAACAGCCAATTCTTAAATGCGAACATGTCACGATTTAATATTTCTCTCAGATCATCCATAACCTTCACAATATTATTTAACCAGAATTTTTAGCGGTATGAAAGTTCAGCCGGTTAGTGTGTATTACTCTATGTGAAAAAGTTAACACATTACAAGAATTTGCCCCACCTTGTGGTATTCTTCACAGCCTAGAGCCTCCTGGAGGAGGATGTCCTTTCACTACCAGCTCATCTTTAGGTGCATCTGCAAAATTTAGTCAGTGTGTGACTTCCAAACATGAGGGGTTTAAGTTTATTTCTTGTCGTAGGTAAGTTAAATTAAAGCAACTTTTATTGATTTTAACATTAATTTAAGGTATTTAAAAATTATTAATAGATTTTTAAGGATTATGGTGCATTAATCGTAACTACATAAAATTGTACAATTTATACATTAAAATGCATTGAAGAAAATTGCACAGGATGTTTAATATCCGAGAGGAATAACACGGCTATCTTTATTATTATCATATACAGTGTCGATTACATGTATGTACCTTCTATATGGTTTATTAACAAATTTATTCTTTTTAAGAATCATTTAAAATAATTTCAAAGGAAACTGTGTAGGATTAATTTCTAGTATTTGCTTTACATGAACCAGATATAGTTTTGTAGATTTCGGTAAAATTATTTAATTATTTTGCAATCGCATATTAAGTAGTTTACTTCAAACTTTTTTACTAATTTCTGAACAATTACTAAAAAAGTTTGTTAACGCAATCCGTAGGCGAAAACAATTGAATTACCTTTGCATTGTTACATACGGTCCTATCACATGCATATATTTCACAAGATCTGCATTCATTTATTTATGTAATTTGCGTGTTTTGTGTATGCCATTGTAAAAAAGATAAAACTATAATATATTCTTCATTCGTTTGAAATAGTTTCGCCGTGAATTGTGTGGTGCATTTCACTGCTGACATTTTTTTGAACATTGTCGAAATTTAATCAACTAATCCATGCTGTAATATAAATAGTTTTGCAATAACGTGAGCATGACATCATCAAGGGGTGTTTATAATTATGTGACAGCAGCATTTGTTATCTAATCCTGAATATTTGCTTACTGAAACGGAATAAATGGCACTGATTCTAATTTCCATGAATTTTCATTTTTAAAGCAATGACATTGTATGTATATTCCTATTAACAAAATTGTAATAATTTTTTTTTTTTGATATATTTTTCAATGATTGATCGTTGAAGCTTCATTTTTGAAATGATTAAGGAAAGATAGTTCAAATTGAAACATGACCTGGGGGGTTGTTTAACTTTGATTTAGATACGACGGAAATGATGTAGACATAATTATACCTTGCGGTTACAAAAAGCTATAATCAAAACGAAGTTGAATAGCGGAATTCACAATCTGATAGAAATCGCAAGTGATGTGTTACTCCTAATTAACAAGATGCGTCTTACGTAATTGTCAGTGCTACAATGCTACTTTCTTTAATGCTCGCAGCGGCACCGTTGAAGCTTTTTCTCGCCGGCAACATTAATAATTCAATTATTCATAGTTTATATCTCAATTTCGCAATATCAATTGATAAATAAGCAGTAAATTGCTAACGATCGTTGCTGTGTACGCAGGGCCGGGTCTAATTGCATTTTTGTTAAAAATTGTGTGACCTGGCACACTGGTACAGGAAATAATTATTACATACAGCTGAAATTAATTTTCGTTTAAGTGACTGGTTTATTATATTACGATAGAAAGTCATTAAATATGTTTAGCATATTTAGATGTTTACACTTTCGGTGTATGCACACTTTCCCTGTTAAATGAATTTGCGTGTACATAAACAATTTATGTAATTTGTATTATGTGATTTTAAATAATTTACTTACCAGCGACATTAGTCGAGTTTGATTTATATTGTCATTCGTTACTTTTTCATGAATATATTTTTAAAAATGTGCTTATTTCGTACGTAACTAGGGTGACCCCTAAGCTATTATGTAATATAAATAAAATTGGCACTGATTTTGAAATTGAGAATCAATGACAATAAAATTTGAAATTATTAGCCTTTTGTATATCAAATACAATACGAATATGCATTAGATTACTTACATTTATTGTGTCAATAAATCAATTTCAACATCAATTCGTGCGTGCATAAATATAAAATGCTTATTTAAACTTTTTAAAGCTTTTTGGGCACAGTTTCTTATTAAAATATTTAAGTATCTGCAGTGAATATAAATTCTAATTGAAACAGGAAATGTGTTAGTCTCTAAGTGCTAATGTGGAGTGTCTATCATAAATAAACTATGTAATGTGTAAATGTAGGATACATTTAATGAATCGCTAAACAATTGAAATATCTACTTAGATTGTGCATTGAAAATTAATGCTTCGTTGATGTCGATATTAGAAACAAAAACAAACATACAATCATATTGTTGCATATTTTAAAAAATTGTGAAATAAAAATTACTTGTATCTCAGATATTCTAGCATCCAGAAAGAGCTTTAATGGCTACTCTAAAACTATATTGTTTTAATGAATGCCCTCTTGATTAAGTTCAGTTCGCGACATTGTAGATTTTTTATACGTAATTTACCCCTTTTTAAAATTTATAAAAATGTCAAGGTTATTTCCTTAAAGAAGTTGTTTTCATAAATAACACAAAACCACTATATTCCATGTATTTCTTGTTTGCATCATCAAAATTAAAATAAAAAATGACTTTGGACTACCGGTATAAGGTATAATTTTCTGAATTATCATTTTTATAGATATACTTACTAATCAAATATTTATTTTATATTTGACAATTTGCCGAAACATATTATTACATTATTATAGCTATTGTTAATACATACATATTTTAATTTGTATTCATTTTAAAATGTCGTGTACCCTTTGTTGTAGAATGCGAACGACTTATAACAATATCATAATTAAGTGAAGTTCCCATAATGATTTTTAACCGGTGTATAAAATAATTTCATAACTTAGGCAAGTCGTAATTACTGTGAGATTGTAATTGAAATTATTTATTCACGTTTCATGAAAGGCACACACATAAAAGTTTTAATTAATTTTGCCGGAGATTAATAGATAAGTTAACAGAGAATAAAAGGATGGTGTTGCTTGAAATGCAAGCGGGCGGTTGTTTATTACAGCTGAGAGATCCAGCCATAAAGTCGTTAGTTCAACCAGGATTTAATTTTCTGAAAGAGGGAAGAATGAACTAATATATTAAAAATCGGTTTCCACAATAGGACATCTTGAAAGTAGTTTGAACAGGTTGTTGTTATTATTTTGTTGATTGTTTTCTCCATTACAATAAAATCTATATAAATGACTATATTTTTATATTTCAGGATTCGTTGCGGAATGGGGGGCCGCTCAATTTTTAAACAACAGGCCTTATCCAACATACAGCTTGGAATCTATGCCAGATACCGGCTTTACTTGTAGAGATAAAGTTCTGGGTGGATATTACGCAGATCCAGAAACACAGTGCCAGATGTTCCATGTTTGTGTGAAAGTCGCAGGTGTTGGTGTAAGTGAATATAACTAATTGCATACAAGTGAATAACAAGTCACTTCATAACCATAAAATCTGGATATTGAACAGAGTATACTGTGGTACTGTGACTTTAATCCATAGAATATTTCTTAGAGTGGTATGCCCTGAATTGAAGTGTGGCATATGCAATAATCTGATGACCATAGTCAAGTGTCCTTTATAAGTTCTATTTTAATAATCCGGTTGATTATTAAATCATTTCATGATCCGAATTAACCTACTCTTTAGAATTTGGACATGCCTTTCATTATCTACTACATCTTCAATCATTCATCCTGATAACTTTCCCAGCTTCTCATATTCGCTATTTGTCCCAAGTTTGTTCACTCCTTCCACATATGTATCGTGCTCTGTCCAATTATTTTCTCGAACAACAATTACCACCACCCCCACTGCCACTTGGCGAATAACGATTTTCTGCTTATATGTACAGACATAATAGTCAATGTATTTTAATCTATTTACTGATGTGAATTGTATTGTATTTTTGAACATTGATCAACAACAGGATGAACTTAAATACTTCCAATTCTTTTGTGTAAATAAAATTTCGAACTGAACAAAATGTCTACGAGGTCTTAGGATTTAGGATATTGTTAGAGTAAGACGTACAAAATTAATTCGTCCCATTACGCTGCTTCCCTTTGCATGGGAACTGTCCAATACAGTTGCAGTAGGGCACCAGGTTGTGCACCCATATTATGAGATTTTCTGAAGGACTAATAGCTACGTAGTTCGTGAGATAATTGCACTCGATACAATATAATTGTTCGTACACAATCAATTTTGGAACACATGTATTGCATTTTATCTCCACTTCATCATTATCAGCCCACAGACTTTTCCTTACAACAAGACGATGATGATAATAGTAATAATATTAATAATATATTTCTTAACCGTATTTCCGAAGTTGGAAACAAAACAGCATAATAATGAAATGACATGTTTCTTGATGAAGTTGCTGTTTTAGATAGTTAGGATAGTGAAATTTAGATCACTTGCAAGGATAAAGATCACATGGTCTATTCATACCCGAGGATCATAATTTTTACGACTTTGAAATGGATAATTTCAATATGTTACGGAAATTACTCTCGATAAGTAAAAGTTACTAAATTGACATCAAATGCGAAACTAATTATTTAAAACACAATGTTTTTAATTGGCAAAGATTTTTATTTTACTGTAAATAAACCAGATGGTTTAAGCGTCACGCCGTAAAATAACAATAAAGTTGGGCAACCAACATCCGTAATTAAATATATTTAAATTTCTAGGTGCAAGATTTCCGTTTTCTGTGTCCCAACGGTACTGCTTTCGACCAAGACCATCAGATCTGCGCGGAGTGGGATGACGTTGATTGCGATGCAACAACGCTATATTATTCCAGCGACAACTTCGACCTTTACCGTCTTGGTTCAGGTACTTTCACTTTCGTAGACACATACACGATTATAATGTCGCGAACTTATTTTAATTATCATCTTACTTACGCAGGTTTCGAATCCAAGGCCGTAAAATATGGCGAGGAAGAAGAGACCTTTGCTCTACAACGTGCAGAAACTGGCGACGCCAGATTGAACAGGGAACATCAATCGCAAAGGGTCAATCAGAAGAAAGAATTTAACACGGCAGCCCCATTCCGCAAGCACAACAACTATCAAAGTCAACCGAAACAAGACAACATCGAGAAGGACATATTCAAAGGGGCGAGCAGTTCGAACTTTTATAACAATCGAAACGGCGGCAAAGAAGTCGATGACGAATATGACGATAAGAACGTTAACTTAAATCAGGATCACGATTATGAACAAAAAAAGAAATTGAACCGAAAATCGGGCAGGCGGCCGCAGCCCCAAAACTACAATCAAAACAACCAAAACCAGCCACAACAGAGCGATGTTTCGACACAAAGACCTAGTCGCCCGACAGGATTTTTAAACAATTTTGCAGGGAGCATTGTAACAACGCCAAAGTCAGCGTCAACCGGTGTTTCAACAAACGAACAATACACAGTTGCACCAAACAGAGGGAGAAATGGTCGCATTCGTCCAAACACCGCCAGACAACATAATGATGGTAACAACTTCAAACAAAACAACAATGACCAATCAAGTAATAACGATCAGTCAAGTTTTACTCAACAATTCCAGTCTCCACAATACACAATAAGCACACCAGCACCGTTTAGGCAAACACAACAGAACCAACAACAGAGCAACATTCCCAGCAAACAAACGACACAGTTCAATAGTAAAGTACAATATGTCTCAACTACTTCCCCACCAAAACAACAACAAACAAGTAAACAAACTGAAAATTATCCATCTACTTCATTTCAACAGAAGCCGACATTTCAGCAGAGGCAAACAGACAATTATCCGTCTACGGTTACACAACCCAAACAAACTTATTCATCCACAGCACCACAACAAAAACAACACACAGAGACAGAAAATTATCCGTCTTCGTTCCCGAAACAACAACAATCAAATAACTACCCAACAACCCCTGTAGGAAACAGTCGCAATACACAGTCATACGATAATAGTTACGATGTCCCAAAAATAAAACGCGTTGAAAACTACGGATCCACGAACGAAAATTTTGAATATAAAAAGCAAAGTACACAATTTAAGCAGACGGATAATTATCCCACAACTTTCTCGCCAAAAACGAACAGGCCATCCACATTTAACACTCAGTCGAAAGAAACTTATCCTTCAACGTTCTCACCGAGGACCAATGCCGGATACACCCAAATAAGTCAACAAACAACGCATCAGCAACAACAAAATACTCAAGACTACACTCAAAATTCAAAGCAAAGCACGCAATTCAATGCACAAAAACAATCATCAACGTACAATCAACAAACGCAATACACGTCAAATAGTACTCCCCGTCCAAGTCCATTCACACAATACACTCCCACGGTTCCAAAAATATCATCAACAACACCAGTGACCAGATCCAATAGATTCGATGAAACGCAATATGATGATGGTTCTTACAATTCCAAATATGACAACTACGACAAAAAGGATTCTAACGAAGAGGAATTCCTGAAAACCGCCCATAGCTTAAATATAGCGAGTAGCAGGAACGAATTGGCAAAGAGTACGAAACTTGCAACCGTAACAACTTCGAAACCTCAATACGAATCGCCTAGGCCATTTTCGGTAAGCGCAAATACACCAAAAGTGACGGATTTTACCAGTAATGCAAAACCATCTACTCAAAATGTCCAAAGCTCGTCTTCTGCAGGAAACGCTCAACAAGCAAAACCCACCAAGAAGAAAGACAAAAATGCGAGTTACGATTACGCCTATTACGATAGTAATCTGGGGGGAGAGTCCGAATATGAAATAGATACAGAGTTCCAAAAATCTACTCCTAAATAATAGTTTCGCAAATTGTACCAATAAGTTGTTGTAAGTACTGTTATATTTAGTTGTATATTAAATTACAGTCCAGTATTTTAGATTGTTACGAAATTAACTAATTTCATGTTTATTTGTATATATTATGCCAAATTTTTGTTTGAAAAATGTAAAATTTTTATTTATTTATAAATAAAACTATATAGATTGTAAGATATTGCCGTTAATGCTGTTTTATTTTTTATCAATATGACATTAATTTTTAAATATGCTACAAGTGAAATAAATTCGAGATAATATAAAAGTACGAGTATTTGTTAAAGACAGTAAAATATTATTAAATCTGATATTTAACATTTAATTTAAACATTGACGACAGTTGTCTATTTCTGCAGTCAGAAAGAACACAATTAACCAATTGCAATAAAAATGGATAATCTCACAATAATTCCTTTCATTATTCCAACATAGTTATAGTTCATCATAATGTAATTTGTTGGTAGCAGAGCAAGATCTGGAAAATATATCTCTCGGTCAACGTTAGCAATTACACATATCTAAATAGTACGTAAAATGCGAAATGTTGCATTATTTCAGTTTTTTCTATTTCCTTCCTTTTCAATCAGGAGAAATCATTAACAATTGCAAAACCAATCACGATCTACCTATAAAATTATCCTGTAGATAACATTCCCTTTTCAAGGCAATGTTAAATAGTTCGTAATTACCTTTGTTGCTCATTTTGACCCTCACCCACATACCTAATCGACTTGAACCTATCAATTACAAAAGCTACTAAAAATTATAGCAAGCGACCAAAACACAATATCAGACGCTCTATGAAAAATAACGAAACATCAAAAATAACAAATAAAGGTGTCACATTTTAAGAGAAATATGACAAGTGAAATTAAAAAATTAATGAAACTAATGAAAATTTAATTGATAATAATTTTCAATTACTGAAACAGAACACAAAATAAAGGACGAACAGAAACAAAGGAAATATCTAGGTTTCGGTTGCTATAAACCAACAACTGACCAACAACTCAGTCTTCGTGATCCTTTAGGGAACTGAGGTTCGCCCCGCATTCCGGACGCCAGTCATTATAATATGATACGCGTGAAGTGGTAAATTGTTCTTCTGAAACAAATTACGTTTTCTACATATGAGATGTTAAGAGATATTGGCAGGGCAAGATGATATGAGGTTAAAAAGTGTAAAATCCGTCAATTAAAAATATTTATGATCACGAAATGAAATGAAAATG
Organism: Geotrupes spiniger; assembly: GCA_959613385.1. Classification (NCBI taxonomy): domain Eukaryota; kingdom Metazoa; phylum Arthropoda; class Insecta; order Coleoptera; family Geotrupidae; genus Geotrupes; species Geotrupes spiniger. The sequence goes on from OY390732.1 coordinate 32,817,875, forward strand.
AAATCAATAAATAATAAGGTATTTCTATGTTATTTATGAATTTGAAAATGGCCTGAGACTAATGGCAACACGAGTCGAAATTTGTTGACAACGACATAACTCAGAACATTATTAAATTGTATATATTAAGTATATATTAAGACAAGGTTTTCCGTTATTTAAAGAAAGAAACAAACGCAACCTCTGAAAATAATATTGTATATGTATATATTATATAATTGTACAGTGTATTATATAATTTGATAACAGACCCAAATGAAGCTATTGTCACCTTTATTCTTCGTAATGAAGTTTTTAATTACATAGTGTAATTTTTTTGTATATTATGGAATTTTATATGGCTGTACAACAATCCTTTTTTATTTTCAACTTTTTTCTTTGTCGAATCTATCTTTTCTCTTTCTGTCGTTTCCCCATCTTGCCTGTACGTCACTTCTTCCAATGGTTCCCTTCTTAGTTATACGCCGTGCACTTCTACCTAATGGTTCCATACCCTTTCCACGAAGCATTTCACATTCATCCAATGTTTGGTGTCGTCCTCCTCGGTATCTAAATTTCTTAATAATCAAATGGCTAAAGAAAATAGAACACTTTAGCATATTCATTGATTTTCTTTATTAGTTTGTGAGGAACAGTTGATATGGGAATAAGAACTATGAAAGAAATCTCTTATTCCCATATCAAATGTTCCTCAAACCAATAAAGAAAAGTAATAAATATATTAACGTGTTCTATTTTCTATAGCCATGTGTGAGGCAAATGATAAAACATATTATTATCAAAATATGTAATACAGTGTGATATTGAAATACTGGTGCGAAAAATATATGAATATCTAACATGAAAGTATTAACATCGCCAAGACAAATGATGAGACAGCAAGCTCCAAAGGCTTGAACATTTCACTTGAAATAACTAAACCATGTAAAAGGGTCTGTCTTTGGGAACAAAATTGTAAAATAAGAGTAAGATGATATTTGATGCAAAATTCCAATATTGGATTTTATGATATCATCATTGAATTCTGAGAAGTTCAGCCATTTTTCATCCGATGTTTTCCGGACTCCTTACTCTGTAATTCCAATTTTGCCAAGAATAAAATTACATTCGCAGGACATTGACACTTTAATGAGTTTTGTGGAAAGAGACAACGCGTTTATATAGTATTTAAGAGCTTTCTATTCCAACGTCCATTCTGTGCTTGATAAAATGTATCATTTTCAGAAAATAAATCGCATCCGCCGTTCTGATGACGAGAAAGCTGTGCTGCTGAACGAAACCTCTGTTTTTGCTTTTAATAGAGTGTACCTTGCTTCACTAATGCCCGGTTTCACAAACGCTAATCGGTCATTAACGGCTTGTTAACGAATCGTCAAATGTTTGACGATTCATTAACGAGTCTTTAATCAATCGTCAAATATTTGACGATTGATTACCTTGACGAACCGTTAAAAGCAAAATTACCATTGTTTTGTATTTCACAAGCAATAACGGGTCTGAAAGGCTTGTTAACTCATTCACCATTTGACAATCGTTTGTGAAACCGGGCATAAGAGTTTCATGCCGTTTTGAGACATATGGAAGTTTTTTTTTCCATTTTAAGTGTGTTCTAGTAGTTTTCTGTTAAAATTGGTGAGTGGATCAAAAATAATACACAACGCCAAGGGAATACAACTTTTTTTGATGAGGTAAAAAATACAAAGAAGTCAAATAAAAGCAAGAAACTAGAAAACAGTGACAATGCGCCGTTGATCTTGTTGTTTATGAAGACGATGAGTCAGATTTTATTAGTGAATTTAGCAAGGAATAATCAGTTGACGAATGTATGCAGCAGATTTTACCTCTATTAGACCCAGTAACCGAGTTGCCAAACTTATTAATCGGCGACTTCCTATTAGCAAACTATTGTACAAAGAAAACAATCAGATTTTATGTGGGCGATGTAGAAAAAATTATTGACAGTCGGTACTAGTTAAATTTCTTGAGAAAAAATGAAGTGGTTTTGTATTTCCTGCGGTGGTTGACAAGGTCTAGCTAGAGTTCGAACAAATTAAGCCATTCGTATTAAGTTTTTGAAAAAATAACAACTAAATATGTGTAAGTGAATTGGGTTTTTCAAGCGCATCATTCCAAAGCCAATTTCCCAGTTGATCCCTGTTCCTTCAGCCATATGCTTTTGCCTCAGATACCTGCTTTTCCTGCCTTTTGTCACCCATCCCTACCTTATGCCCAAATCACTTCAATTGCTGCTCTACAATCCTCTTATTTACTGGTTCTATTTCTAATACTTCACTTATCGCTTCATTTCGTATCTTATCTCTTTTACTGACCACCTGACTTTTTTTAAATATTTCATTTCCATTGCATGGAGGTTTGAAGATGGTTTTCCTTCTTATTTGGTGTTTCCCATAAACTGTTCCTAATGGAACGTCATAATTTCAATGTATTATTTATCATGTCTTTAATTTATCTATTGCCCCATTTGATTGTATATTTACACCCAAATATTTAAAACATTCTTTGTTAACATTTCTTATGGATATCACTTTTGTTTTCTTTATATTTATTTGCAGTTTCATATTTGTTAGTTCGCAATTCCATAGCTTTAAATTTTCCTGCAGTTGATTTTCTCCCTCAGCACAAATAATAGAGTCATCAGCGAATGCGCCAGTTTGACCACTTGTAATTTTCTGTATTCTGTAATTCTTCATTGTGCAATTCATTAAGATTTTGAACAATATTGGACTCAATACCCCACCCTGTTCCATACTAACAGCCACCAAAATTCTTTTGATTGCACATTATTAACTCTGATGTAGTTCTTATTACGTATAAGCTTTTTATACCTTTTCTTAAATTTTCGCTCATGCCTCTTCATTCCGAGGTACTCCATAATTCGTTTCTTGACCTTCCATATACCTTGGCCACTACATGCACTATGTTTGTACCTCTATAAGTACTATACTTCTTTGTATCTGCCTTTTTGTGAATGGGTATAATAATGCTTTTCTTCCAATTCTCAGGTAGCTCCCCTTAGCTTACACTCAAGATTTCCTCGCCCACTTCGGGATTTAAAAGTTTTTGAAAATATTGCTTCCGCCTCTTGTTTAATTCTGCGTCATCGCATTCCTTATTTGTTCCTAACTTGCTTTGTTCTATATTTTTTTTCCTTTCTGATAGATTTTAGAGTTTTATAACACAGTTTCTGGTTAGCTTTACTGTTCTCTTCATTTTTTTCTCCAAATTCTAACCAAGTCGTTACTTTTAACCAATGCTTTAACTTTTCGTCTTTGTGTTTTCTCTCATAGGTGTGTTCTGATGTGTATGCTAAGTATTTTTTCCATAGGTCTGTCATCCTTTTAACCCCTACCTTTATTTCCGGATTCCAACATCTTGTTTGTTTCTTATTTTTATTAATCTGTATTGTTCCACAATTCATTTATTCTCATCTCCTTAAGTTAATAATAAGAATGTTAGTATGATAATGATATTTTTAATTGGCAATGTGAATGATATAAATCTATAAAAATATCGCTCATATGACAAGAGAAAAACTTAGTGGTCTAGGTTACCAGGCGCTGAAGTCTAAACTTCTAATCTCAGTGAGGGTCATTAGTATTTTATTGCAGAGATAAAGTCCAAAATTCAATCAGGCCTGACCGAGTTCGCAGAGAATCTATAACTATTAGCCGGTCGCGGATGCAACTCTACGTACACATTGTTAATTGAGTCCAACGCAATATTGAGCTATAAATAAATTATCTTATAGAATTAAAGTTTACAACCATTTTTAAATTCCTGGATACAGATTTAATATTAATATCACCCGTATGTACACTGCGTACCTAAAGTATCGAATAAATTCTGTAAAAGCGAAATAAACTTTTGTTGGAAGAAATCCTTGAACAGGTCGATTTTATTTGATCAAAATACCTATTCAACCTTGAGTTGTTTTTGAGTAACTACGTCATATGTCATATGTTTTTCTTGATTTTGGGAGACCTTTTCATTGGTGAACTGACTGCATAAAAATGTTACCATCTTATATAAGAAATTTTTCGAGTAAATGACAATTTATTGAATGTAAGAAAACGTGAATTTCGTTGTTAAAATAAAAGACAAACCCTTGCAAATAATTTCTAATTAAGAAAATTTCGAACTGCCGCAAACTTCCTGATAATACAAAAGCCTGTGTAGAAATTTTTCTGGTACATTTCGGATCGTATTAGTATAATTCAATACTTTTTGCGTTCGCTGTATATTGAATGTTGATATAAAACATTGTTATAGTTATTTCATTAATACTAACTATAGTTCTTGTATCCAGTTTTGAATTTTGCACGCGCTATTGCTACATATTAAGTTATGCGACTTGTGGAATTCTTTTGACGCCAAAAATATACTCTCTTACCTACAAATTGGAAGTGTTGCATTTAGAAGTGTGAAAGTAGAAGATGAAACTTGCAGCAAATATAAGTTATTCCAGTACTTTTCTTTTTGTGTATACATATTGACACGTAACTGTCTCCTGGATTTCTATACAAGTCAGATTAGACAGAGCAAAGATATTCTGAGTTACACCCAGAGGGTCAATAATTAAACAGAACAATATTTTCTAGTTGAGATAACAATGTATTTTAACATGGATCCCTTATTCCGCGTGGACCATATTAATTTTAAAATGCCTCTTGTTCTTCTTTTAGGAAAATAGTTCAGATGTTGCGGCAGTTCACGACACAAATCTAACCAATAAAACAAAATAGTCGCAATATTTATCTTTTATTTTACTCCTTTAAACCTAAAGTTTATTCCATAAATATTTATATAGACAATCCAATATTACATTATATTACAGCATTTTCAAACAAAACAATTTCGTTCTTACGAATTCATAAAATCGTCAACAACAAATCTAAATTAATAGTTTTCACATCAAAATGACTTGTTTATATTTTATATTCAAAATTATTCTATGTACACGGTTTCGTCGTTGTAGTACCCATAAAAATGGTTCTAGAGAGCAATATATTCTTAAGAACATCTGGCAGGTTTCTCCTTCGTACAAGTCAATTTCACTTCGTCAAAATACGTTCCTAAATCACAAACAAATTTCATATCTAGCAGCTGATTACTTGTGTAACCAGGAGAACAGTAATGGAATAGTCTACAATCTCTCGGGTCGGAATAAAATTGGCTCATCTTCTTGTCGAAACAATTGAATACAAAGTTTTTCTTCAATCGTTCTTTGCGCAGCGTGATTTTAACTATTCTAGAAAGAGGAGTAGTCGAAAAGAAATGTTTGGTTTCTTTTGGAAGAGTGGGATTGGCACTTTTTGTGAGGGAGGGATCAGTAACACCTTCATCTTTACGCACAGTAAATTTATCTTTGTATTTCCTGAATGGTAATTTTGGCCCGCTTCTGGATATCGCTTCGTTGGGTTTGGCAGAGTTATTGGTATTTACATATTTAGAAGTTACATTTAAATTGTTTTCTATGCTACTGTTATAATTATTATTTACATTACCAACAGTCTGTTTTTCTATCGCACTACTATTAAATACTTCCTTAGTTTTTTGTATAATCGATTTTTTTCTGTCGAACTTTCGTCTGTTTTGTACACCAAATCTATTGTAATTACGCCTGGTTGGGGTTGGCCTTCGGGTATAGTGAATTTGCTTTGATTTTGCTGTGGTGGTGTTCAATGTTTTAGGTGTTGTTATAGTTGTTTCATAATCAATAGTAGCAACCGTTGTATTCGTTGCTACAGATATAGTGGGCATTAATGTTGATGAGATTTCGTGATTACTTGTTAATGCATCTTCAGTCACTGAATCTGTTGAAAGTGGCAACTCTGTGTCAGTTGAAGGTAATATTATGGTAGTGGCTATGCTTCTGGTCGTTGTTTCTATATCTTTAATCATTTTTTGCATCTGTTCAGTAGAGCCTGGTAGGTCGTCGGTAAAATTATTTTCTTTTATGGTAGTACCCACAGGATTTGAGTTGGTAGTAAGTAATATACTTGGCGTGGTTTCGGTGTTACTAAATACTTCTTGTATGTCCATTGAACTTGTAGTAATGTACGGATACGTTTGATATGTCGTATCAACAGTATTAATTTCATTTCTTGCCGTTGTCAAAATAGTATTGGCCTCAAAATCTTCTAAATAAGAATGTGTACTTGAAACTGAATTTTCCGTTGCCATCTGTGTTGGATACGTTTCAGTTGTAAAATCTACTCCTAAAGTTGAAATTTCTTCGTGATCATCATAATTTACTGAATCAATGACTGGCAAATATGTCGTTAATTGATCATTTGATTGGAATGTGGTATCTGGTGTGTCCACAGTATGATTAAATTCATATTCATTCTCAGTTTGATGCGTTGAAATGGGAGTAGTTTCGAAAATTAAACCTTTGTCCTGTTCTTCTAAATGTTGTTTATGTTCCGTTGCATTTTCATTGTCCATCGCGATAGCCTCAACAATTTGATGCACTTTCATCTCAGTTAAAGTTATTTCACTAGTTGGTAAATTGATAGATAAAAATTCTTTCATATTTTCATCAGTGGTGCTATCAATCATGTCCACACTTTTCGCCGAAAATTCTGTTGTGTTGTTCCCAACAATATTTTCACTAGTTTTAACATTGTCACTTTTATCACTGTAGTCGTCTCGCATTTCTTTATATGTCAAAGGTTCGTAATTATCATCCACATATTCTTCAAGTAAACTACCCATTTGATTTCCATTTTCATCGATCATACTGTCGGATTTACTTTCTTTAAAGGATTGTTGTTCATAATTATCGTCGACATAATCGTCAATTACCGTTTTAATTGATTGCTTTATTGTTAAACCATTTTCCTTTTCAGTTACATTTTTATTTGTGGTTGAATTTAATGATTCATAATTACCAGAAATATGCTGGAATGGAACGTCGATTTCTTCGACATATGTTAACATGTGAGTTTTATTGTCAATGTCATCATTTGGATTATATGATGGCAGTTGAACCATAGTTCCATTATTGATCAAATCTTTATCATATATATCATTTTTTATATTGGGATCTTCGTCTTCATTATTACTTTCATTTTCAACGTAGCTTAAATTTGTTGCTTGGTCTTTAAATTCTTTGTCATTATCGACATTATAAATTGTAGTCTCCTCCTCATTATGCAAATATGTTTGATTGTGTACACTATTTATGGTATTCTTCTGCGTTTCGTTTAGTTGCTCTTTTTCAGTCGAATCAACAATTTCCACTAACATTTGTTTGTTCAATATTTCCGTATTATTTAGAGAGATGTCAGTATCATTCCAATTTTTGTTTCCCACTTTTCTATTTTGTTCTTCCTGAATATAAGTTTTACTACTTTTTTTATTTTTGTCATGTAAACTATTAACGTAATCATTTCCTTCCCCGACATCGATGTTCCTTAGCGCTTTCTTGTCGCGAGTATTCATATTTTCAGTATGGTCATCTTCATCATATTCGTATTCATATTCATACTCGGATCCAGTTGACTCAGCGTTAAGTTCTTCACTTACATTTGTCCATTTTGTCACGTTTTCCGTATTTCCATAAAATGGCGTTGCATTCGAATTTTTATCTTCATTAGCTTCTTCATAATTATTTTTATCTGAGGATGGCTTCTTATCATTTTCAGTTATCGCGTCTTCATCATCATAGTACTCATATTCATCAATAGGATCATTAAAAGCCTCTTGGGTTCCATAAGCAACACTTTTATTTGCATTTATTTCATTAACTTGATCGTCCGTGTTGTTCGAAATATCAGATAATGACGATAACTCGTTATTAATTTCCGTAATCGCATCAGAGGTCAATGGTATAGCGATTTTTGTGGTTTTCTCGTAATTGGTGTACCAATTAAGTAGAAATTTTAAAACCTCTGCTGCTTCCTCTTCAGTTTTCAATATTGAATTATTTTGCTGGGAATTTCTTTTTTGCCTCCTGTGAACTTTTGGAACGTCGTGATAAAATGGATCCAAGCTTATATCATCTTCTTTGTAGTCGTCATAAGATGCTGGTGGCTGCCGTCCAAAATATTGAGTGTCTGTAATGGTCCCAAATGAAGACTGATTTAATTTTCTACCAGTGTGATCACTCACGCTTGCGCTTGCACTGATAATAATTCTAGGAGTATGATGATCGTTATATCGTTTGGGATCCATTTGATGGGTGCTTATAAATGGCGATGGAGTGCTGATGGTAAAAGCGGGCAGAACAGGAAGCGGTAGTTGCACTCTGTATGGTTTCTCCGTCATTTGGTAATGTTCCGGGGCCAAATTCTTCGTCGAGACGAAACTATCCTGACTTTGAAAAGTTGTCGGACTGTGCTGATGTAAGTTGTGTATGGGTGGAGTAGTTGTTGAAGGATACAGCGTTTTAAACGTACTACTTTTAAAAACGTCTAAATTTCTTTTGTAAAAATGCTCGCCTCCAGTTGGTGGAAAGTTTTGGTAATGGTACGGGTGCTCAGGAACTTTAGTGTGATACTCTAAGTTTCCATCAGTGTGATGCTGATAAATGAAGTCGTAATCTATCGCCGTCGGGTGATTAGTCGTACCCGATATTCTTTGACTATCTATAGGCACGTTGGATTTTACAGTTGAAATCGGTTTGGCGCCTCCTTTATAAACAGTAGTGTGAGTGGTAACTATTATTTGCTTATTTTTCTCATCACTGAAACTTTGTTGCTGAAATGATATAGGTTTAGTCCGTATGTCGGGCGGCGCACTAGGATTTAATTTAACGTTAATTTCTTCAGGATTGAAACGGAAGTCCGACGAAGTATCCACTGGGAAGTGATGCAAAGAAATGTGCTTAGAATGTAGAGTAGTAGGCCCGGATGTGCTGTAGTAATGTGATTTTGGCGTTGTTGTTGTGGTCGTTGTTGTTGTGGATTGCAGTGATGACTTGGTTTCCGGTGATTCTGAAAAATAACCAATTTAAATGGTATGACAAAAATTTGAAGATAAATTTACCTCCTAAAATTGGTGGTTGGACATTTCCGTATAATTCTAAATTTAAATCGTAAAATGTCTCCGATTTTGTACAGTCGACTTCGTCTATTCTTTCGCAAACCCTCGTTTCCTAGAACAAGAATTTGTGATATTATCTTATCCTTAAGTTTATTTTACGTTTTATGTATCTCAAAATTTAAAACTGCGTCACAAACCTTAAACGCATATACATACAGACAAAAAGTAAAGAACAGAAGACAATGTAATAATTTATGCGCCGATGTTGTAAGAAATGGCTGACAATGTAATAGCAAAATCATTTACAGTGGACGAGAAATATACAAGTGCAGAAAGAATAAGGAAATAAAGATGTATTTCATATTGATTTACTTTTATCCTTCGAGAGATTGAGAAAAACCTCTGCATAATTCGTACATTTAAAATATAATCTATTAATTACAGGTATTACTTATCAACGCGTCACGATAAATTTTAATTGATAAAAGTACCATATGATACTACAACTTTAACGCGTCAGCTATTATTTTGTTTACCATTATGTAACCGCAAAATTGCAGTATCCAACGTTTGCTCATTTAAACAGCTTTCATGTAACAAATGCAAAAACAAAATGATCGATCAGTTCGACTTTCACATTTAACGCTTGTTTATTTACTATCGATCAATAAATAGCATCAAATTGTTGTTGTTGTTATGTAAAGTCCATTTTTTATTAATTGCGACGACCATGACTTTTCAAGAACGTAATGTGTCCGTGCATCTTAATCATGTAACTGTAATTGATTACCGTAGTCGATTTACTATATGCCACTTTTCACGCTTTTTAATTACCGTTCTGATATTTATTTACCTTTTATGTGGTACAGTTATAAGTTTTATGTGTAGTCAATAACCATAACATTACTACGCGTTTCCTTCTGTTAACTCTAACTAAATAAAAGAAGTAACAAATATTGTAATATTTTAAGATCTTAGTTATTTATTAGGATTTTTGCAATCATATTGCACTTATATGACAAATTTGGCTATTATTATTATTATTTCGTATTACGTATGTACATACATGCACCAGTTTGCTTTGGCCTTATAACAAGCTGTCCGTTTTATTGCCATTAATATTGTTCATTATCTCTATTATCTATCACCGCCATTTTCGAATGGAATAATTTCGTATGTGTAGCGGAAGCGCAATGACAATGAGAAATCAAGGCGTGTATGAAACAAGTGCCCAGGGAGGAGAGGTGCAACGAAATTAACGTCTTTAACAATAATCTGCCCGTCATCATCGGAATCATTACTATCACTTTCTGAAAAGTTTAATTTTGGTAAGTCATATACACCTACTTTGAACTTGTGCTTCTCATCAGTTTCTACAATTTCTTTGCTTATATTTTCAGAAAAGAAGAAACCTCACTTGGTTCATCGTCTTGGAACTCAATATTTATTTTCACAGCCACCTCAGGAGGTTTTCTCGATAAATCTTTCGTCACAATTCTCTTCAGTACACATGTAAGTTGTATCATCTTTATGTAACCTTTTATGCACAACAAGTGAAATGGTTCGATAAAAGTTCAAATTACATTCTTCACAAAGAAAATTTCTCGGTGGTATGCAAAAATGATAAACATGGGATCATCTTTTGCAAACATTTTTTACATAATACCCTTTCAGTGCCATGTTTCGCAAGTAAATGTTTATGTTGGGGTTGTTTCTATACGTAATGCCACATCAATAACATAAATTGTGCAGTTTATGTTTCCAAACATGGTTTGAAAGTTTTGATTGACTATTGCATAATTCCAAACAAACATCACAGGCATGGTGACGGTTTCTTAAACGCACCATTAGTCTACATGCTGATGGCAATTCATCACTAACACACATACATCATTTAAAATGTTCATCATTTTCAAGTTCATACAAACCTGGACACAAATGGAGAATTAATTCACTGTAACTGTAAAAATGTGATTTGCACATAATAAATAACCAAATTGATTTAGCATGCACCTTTCAGTTATGACAGTATAATTCTTTATGTACAGTAGTAGAATATTGACCCAAAAAACTTTCAAAAACATGTGAAAATGTAATTGCTTCTGTTGTCGAATTGGGGTCCAAATTAAAAAAAATATACTTGTTGATTGATTCTGGAGGAAACTTCATTTTATAATAATACTCAAACACTAAATGTTGTAAGTTTCAAAATTTTTATTTATGACACTACATATGTTTCGCCAACACAGTGGCTTCATCAGGTGACGAAATGCATCTCTTCTCTCTTATGTTTGAATATTTTGTATTTCGTCACCTGATGAAGCCACAGTGTTGGCGAAACATATTTAGTGTCATAAATAAAAATTTTGAAACTTACAACATTTAGTGTTTGAGTATTATTAAGAAATATACTTTCTAGTTCTGATCAGATGTTTATTATTCTTCTTACAAAGATTTCTGGCAGTTACGTTAACAACTCCACACAAATCTATGTTCTGCAGCAGTATGTAGGCCCAACTGTTTACAATTCACTGATATTTTGCTAGCATTATTACAATAAACACAGGAAGGCACGAAGCAACTTGCAACTGAGAGTCGCTGTTAAAAGTTTGGTTAGTATTTTCCCTTTCATTTGATACATTAGCTTCTGTTTCATTTTCTATTTGATCAACCTCCATGCTGAATTTCTCACTTTCATCACTTTCGTAAAGAGTTGCATCATCATCATACGCAAATGTTTCATTGTAACTTTCGAAATTTTCCTTGTCTCTTGCTCTACTTCTTCAAATTCCGGTTTTTCTTTATCAATTTGAAAGAGTCTGGATCGTCTAGTTTATTCGGATGTAATCGACATCTTCATCAAGAAAGCTTATATAAAAACTTAAATCATCCTGACAATGTCCCTGCTCTGCAATGTTAGTTTCACGCTCAAAACAATCGCTTTTGTCTAATATATTACCGTGATAATTCTCGGGCTCCTATAATTCCTCTGAGATATGTTCATCATAAGTATTTAGGTTTCTGCACTCCATTTCAGAACTTTTGTAGATTTCCCTGATTTTATCGATTCTTGCGACTGCATAACATCATTGTTTCCAGTCTCCATATTTATTGGCATTGATTTTTCAACTCCCTTTAAATTTTAATCAACGATATATACAGTTTCTATGGCTACTTTATCATCTGCGAGTGTGTTTGTAAGATTTATGTCTGCAGCCATAATGTTCTCTAATATAACATCAGTAATACTGCTATCAGCAGTTACACTGATGTTCTACACTTTTTTGTATTTTATTCCACTGGTTGGATAAATGTTTTTAGCTTAAACTTGTGTTGGGATCACATTTATAGTGAAAAATATTGTCACTCTCGGTAAAAACCTTTTGGCATTGAAAACATATTACAGCATTGGTCTTTATGTACGTTATAAATTTTTTCTAAAGAATGTGTATGCTTCGGTACAATTATGTTTTGTTATTATATGAAAAGATAACTTTCAGGGTGTGAAAACGTTCCCAGACAATATAAACATGCAAAAATAGGTTCAAATTTGTAGTAAGAGGATTTGGTACACTGGTTACAGAATCATTCACTGGTGTACTTTCATTGCAATGAATGAATGTTCGTTTAAAGTTGCCCAAGAAAGAAAACAAGAACGTGAACATTTCGAACACATGAACTGTGCAGTAGCTTGTAACCTAGATACTGAGCATATACATGTAATTTTTGATTATATTTTGTTTTCTTATCAGAATGGTGTTTAAGATTCCTGCAGTTGCATTTTTATCGTTAACTACACCTTGACTTTGTTTTATGATTTTTCCACCAAATCAAATATGAAATCAGAAATACACTTTTGGATTAGTTACCAACATCCGGAAAGTTTGCTATAATTTCGCCATTTCTCACTGGTTGGGGTAGAACTGCTTCAGACGATACACCATCGGGACCATCTTCCATGCCGGCCACGGTTTCTTTAAGTTATGACACAAATTTACATAATGTGATCATCAGATGTAATATGACCAAAACACTAGAATTATTGTGTACCACTGTAGGCAGGAATAGTTAATCTTTTACCAAAACCTATATTTTTCAAATAGAAAAATTAAACTTATAAAATATACTTACTTGGTCGAAAACGGTCCCGTTTAAACATAGAAATCGAATGTCCATTGGTTCATTATGTTGTCCGACAGTACACACGTGAAACATTTGGCACGATGTCTCCAAATCGGCATAGTATCCCCCAATTACTTTTTTCTCGCATGAAAAATTTGTATCCGGCAGATTATCGAAGTCCAGGTACTGAAATTAAACAAAAAATATATTTAAAAACAAATTTAGCTTCGGACGTAAATAGTTTTGTTTAGATATACCATTTTCTAAAGTGGCCATGAACATTTTATATTTATTCCAGTTCACATTTTTGATTTCCTGTTTAATATCCTTAATCGTATTGTCAAAGAATTGAGGGAATTAGCAAGAGTTATGTCACTTTCAAAGCGTAAAGCGTAAGCGAAATGATGAGTCACACAAAATGCAAATAGTTTTACCGTTTACCTTATAAGACTTGTTTTTACAATTATGTAATATTAATTATTACTAATTACAATTTCAAAGATAAACGTAGGTTTGTATGAAAGAAAAAACAGCTTGGCAATTAACAGCTGTATTGAATAAAATTAACCAAGGAACTTTATACATTAATACATGTAAATCAATTCTTGTGGCATTTATGTATGTGAGAAAGTTTTAAATAAATATAAAAAAATTTACAAAATTCCACAATTACTGATATAATAATCCAGAACGTCAGTACTCCATAAGCATTATGAACCACCTTTCTTTGACAATCAAAATTATCATCAAAATCATTGCATTGCATCATAGGCATTTGCCTATCATAATATTTTATTTGAAAAAAGAACTGAGATATAGTAGGACTCAAATTTTTTTTAGTAGAATATACAATGAAGTTAATAGAAAAACCAAATAAGTTATTGAAATCATTTCAAAATAGTTTGAAATCAGAATGACATTTTGTTTGGTAAAGTTCTTCAGGGTTGTCAAAACCTACTTTATACTATCTGCTTCACATTGCGATACATTAAAACCGAAATCCTCAATTATCTTACTATCTATTACTTGTTGCACTTACTATCCTACTTGTTATCAACTGATTCTAATTACTACTGTGCCGATTTGACTGTATTTAGATCAGTGATTTTCTTAGAACATTTGTTAATTTCAATTACAGAACTGGATTATTATTATATGGCATATTTTATAAATAAATAATGGCTATTTGTACTGTTGCTTGGCCACTTTCTTTATTAATCGTTTCATAAAATAATAATGAATCTGAATTATCTATTTAAACTAAGAATGTATTTATATATTATGTTTTGTATCGCTCAAATTCATCCTTAGAGATGAGAATGAAATTTTGTTCATTACTGCTGCCAACAATTTGCTGATCATGCTCCCAACGCTGGATTTAAGCTTGATGTCAAATATAAATATTAAATGATAATGTTTGCTTCATTTAATCAACTAAACAGTGTTTGGGAGGCAAAGTAGTCTTGTTCATACACATATGCAGATACACATATTAAATCGTCATTCCAACAACATTCTGAATAGGTCCAGGGAAGGTCAAAACGTGTATTTCCGTTAAAATCTCGAGTTCGAAAATATTTATGATTACAATACTTTCATATACATAAAGTGGTAAAGTAAAAATTTAGGCAATTTTAGTTGAACTCCGGAATGTAAGAAAAATTCGTAAATTCAAGGATCTACATTACTGAATATTGTTTTTGTCACAAGTTATAAATAATTCAATAGATATAAACTCGGTGAAATCATAGGCTAGATTTCTTTTATATCAAACTGAACTTTCATTTATTTACTGCATTTAAAATTCTTCTAAAGAATAAGTCTACATTATTGTGCACAGGCATTTTCTGTACAATAAATGTGTTTCATATCAAATGAGAAGGATTTAAAGTCTGACGTTGCTAATGATTTTTAAATGACAGAAATTCCCTAATATAACAAATGTGTAACATTAAATACACCTAATTGTGTTTACTTTCCATAGTCACTTTTATTTTCGTAAATAAATAAAAAATATACAAAATAGAGCAATACTATACGTTAGTATATCCCCGTTTTATATCCTATCCCTGTTTCAAGAAAAGACAGGGTTGTTTTTCTTAGAAACAATAATAACATGTTTAATGGTAAGTTAACTGAGTTTTGTACAGGTCAATCAGGTTGTTCATAAAAAATATATTAACAATAATAATATCAGTCGTATGTATCAATCTACAGTACGATTAACATATAAAGAAAATATCACTCAAATATTACATAAAAATCGCAATAATTAGATGATGAATATACAGCTGGCAATTCAATATCCGTGAACCCAGTATTCATTAATTGGCAGATGCTATAGGGTACATCTAGTAATTTTTTTTTAATAGTCATTTGGTCTTGTTCAATGGTAGGCACATCATACGGTTCGGTAGTAAATTGTATAATAGAGGCCCATTGTAGCGACAACCATTCCTACTGATATTCAAACGTGAAAATGGAACTTTTATGTTCGATGTTTGTCGTTCGCCAATATCGCGTATATTACGGCGGATAGCAAAGGGGTTTATATTACAAAAATTTAAATCGGCACTGATAGATATAAATTGGTGGAAGTGTAAGCAGCTTCATATCATTGAACTTATTTCTGACATCATCTATAAATCCTTAGTTCGTAATAATCCGAATGGGCCCTCGTTGCAGGGGGAAAATACGAGTGAACTTCGTAGCATTTCCCCAAACCAATAGACCATATGGTATATGTGATACAACTAATGCATACTATGTCGTTACACGCAGCTGAACATTAATTTGTCCCGCAAAATTTGTCAACACATAATTTTTTTGACATTTTACTAGCTAAATAAATTATATGTTGACCCCAATTTACATGCGGATCTGGATATAGTTCGATGAACTTCATTTCAGTTGGATTGTTAATATCTAGTTTCCTGTACCTCAACAATTTTTACAAAATTCAGTGACCACCGATTGGTGGCGATCCAGCGGTTAACTTCCGTCACTGCATTCCTCATGACTAATATATTTTCATTAGATGTCTTGTTTGATGTGGATAGTGCTGTATCGTTCGCAAAAAGGGTAATATTAGCCGATCTGACCTATCTTACATGATCATTATCGTATATAAGGTGGGTCCTAATACGGAATCTTGTGGGACACCATTCATCATGCCTATTACATATTATGTTTGAGTTACAATTCGCATTCGATGTGTACTGCTTCTGGTTACTCAGAAATGCGATTAACTGCGAACTGGCTAGAAGTTCCCAATCAAATGCTTTCTGTCGCAAAAAGCCACCGTAACATAATCACCCGTCTCTTGCCCCCCAATAATGTATGCCAACAGCTTATTGATGGCACCGAAAGTTGACTTATCTGTCTTAAATCCAAATTGTTTCTCGCAGAATAGGTTATTTATTATTCTCCTTTTTAAAATTGTTTAAACTATTTTAGAGATTATTGGAAAATAGGGGATTTTTTATTTTTCATGTCATTAACAATATTACGCAATGTGTTGCGTAAATTTGAAGCTCGAGTAACACTCGTTCTCTAGAAATTAATCACATTTTCTCGCTTTGCGGGATTTTATTTATAATCGTGACCGGTATCTCGGCAAAAAAAGTATTCCTCAAGTTTGGACACACTTTAGTCTTTGGTTTATTACCATTCTGTTTTATATACTTTGCATAATACCTACTTTTAACCCTTAATTCGTTCTTGTATGCGAGCCTGAAGTCATTAACATGAGTGTTAAGGAAACGATCAGGATATCGATGATGCAACACAGATAGTCCTTGCAATTTCTCACATATTTTCCAAAGAAATTGTGTGAACAATTTAATAGGCTTAACATCAGAGTTAACGTTTTTCGTGACATAGGGCAAATTTGTGCTACTGAATTTAATGTTAACATTCAAATTTTTGTCATTCATAAAGTCCTATTAATTGTTTCGCACAAGTTGATGAAGTACCATGTATCTATCGTCTTTGATAACCCTGAATGTGACCTTCTTATCTTTTCTTGCAACAGTCAATGGTTCCATTGCTAATGTTACTGCACCATGGATGGGAAAGCCCAGGGTTAAACACTCCCACCTGATAATAGTACCAAAATTTACGAAAATATTATCAATACAGTAGCTCTGTCTTGTGTTGCCTACTATGGTTTGAGAAAAATGGTAAGATAACATTAAATTCTTAAAATTATGCACCCTATAGTAGTTTGAATTAAAGCTGATATTGATAACGCCTGTTACAATGATATTCAAATAACACTATCGTGCATATATTTGGAACATTGTTCATAGAAGACAAAAAACAAGTTATTATCATAGATTCATATCCATAAGTTCAACTGCCGCAACCTCGCATTGCCTTTCCAGCGAACATGCAGTTATGTCTTCACGCGGTTTATATTCCAACCCCTGTAAGCACGAAAGCATAACACCGCCGTGTATAAACTTATCTCTACAGTAATACTCGTACTATGCTAGATTATCATTCCGTATAATGGAAGAACCAGTCTCAGTAGCATTTAAAAAATGCTCCGAAAAACATACAATATCATGACAAGTACTGCTGTTCAGCAAAAACTCAAAATGTTTATTTCTTGCTGATTGAGTATTTAGACTATTACCATTCTTAGCGACTATTTTCTTATTGTTTCTTTCTTGCGAAAGTGAAAAAACTTATTTACGCACGTTTCAGCAGGTCAGTTAAGAGGATCCAGTGTTTTTTGCAGATTCCGTTCATAGAGATCCACTTTGAAAGACGAATAAAGATCCCGATGTTTTGATCCCAATTACGTACATTTTGCTTCCGGAAATGTAGTAGCCAGATGAAGAAGATAAACATGTAAAGAACTAACTTTAGGTGCTGCACGGAGGCTTTCAGTATTTTTGTTACCAATTACCCTTACATTGGAGGGTACGTTTTTTTGCTATATTTTTTAACAGCGAACCTTCTACACATCCTTCTGCTACATTAGAAGATTTCCAAACCCGTGCTGCTTTAGTTGAAGAATGTTAACACCGCAGGCAGCGACCGAGGTCCTACTGAAACTATGACCCATGTATGATACGGAATATTGCAAATGGAAAGTCTTTCTAGTATTTGCCATAGTGTATTGTAACCAATCTTTTGTGTTGTAGCTTTTCCATTACGTATAAATAATTTTGGCACGTTTGTCGTTGGTCTAATTTTTAAATATTTCTTAACGGTTTCCATCCAGAGCACCTGTAACACTACACATTTTCTGGAGGATCAATTTGTATTGTGATCAATGTTAACAACTATCATATCATCTTTTATGTTTACACAGAAAAAAAGCTAATTGCAAAGTGCATCATTTTTGCATGCGCCAGCAGGAGCTGCTTAAAATGATAAAAATTATCAAGGTTCTAATCAAGGCGTCTAATAAATCTTGAGTGAAGTAAATTTTCAGAAATTATAATTGTTTTTAGTACTACAACAATTTTTGAAAGCTGTATATGCTTTGACAAAAATTTTCGATTTATCAGTCAGTAGTTTTTCTGTACCTGTTCAGCGATTTCCTGCATTTCTGGTTGGGTACAATTTAAATTTTCATTAATTTTAACAAATTAGCCATAAAAAACTTCCTAAAAATAACAAACTTCTGGTGTTAACTATTATGTCAAAATGTATTAATGTTCAAAAATTTTAAAGTAGTAGTGAAAAATACGATATAAACCACGGTAGAAAAGTCTTATATTATATTATACATTATTTACCAAGGTAGAAAATTCTACCATTAGAACCATAGCGAAGTATAGATGTAAGGCCCGAACTTACATCTATACTTCGCTATGGTTGTAATGGTAGAATTTTCTACCTTGGTATATAATGTACCATTACTGCAACAAGACGTCCGTATTTACACATATGATAGGTATCTGTTCATCTTTGAGACAAATATAATGACGTAAGTATTTATTAATTAAAAATGTGTACTACTTTCTAATACACATTTTGACCTTCCCTAAATCTCATCTGATTATTCTTGGAATTTTGTCGGTGTGTGAGTTTCTGTGCGTCCTCTAGCGCCAAAGCTATTGTAACAAAAACTTTGAACCTTTAACGATATACGATATATATATAACGACAAGATCTCATATTTTTAAGCAATCTTTCAACCAGCAGTGGTGCTGGTACGCTATTCCATTTTTTATCACCGTACGATTTATTGAAAAAAGTGTTCTTATAAAACTTAAAGATACTGAAATTTTAAATGTCTTTCAAAAAATGCTGTCACCAGTTTGATGGAAATTTGCTGGAAAGTTGGTTCAATTCGCAAAGAACACAGTTCATAATGCTGTACGATATTTTTTTTACTCTAGGTTGCTAATCTTCAGCAGCACATAATAAGCCAGCATATGCCATTATAACCTGTGTTCCTTGTAAATTCAGCTTTTTAATTTGTTCGCTGGATTTATATTCAATAAAATACCCATATGGTAAATAATTAATTACATGTCAGGTTACTTGTGCTGATAACAACGCAATTAAGTGGGTGATAAAGCTGCGTTGACACCCGTTAATTACGATTGCAGTTCACGCTTTCATGCCTAACCTGCGCAAATTTTTAATTAGTTGCGTACAATTATATGCACGAAAGAGCCACGAAGAATATTTAAAGTGTTCCTCAACTACGCAAATTTCATGTTCCATATCTTCTGGGTATTTATTTATATAATTCGCAATAATTACTGGTCCTCAATAAATGTGTATGTAAAGTTGATTGCCTTGCTTCTGTTTCGTATTTGTTTTGTTTTTTGATTTGATATGAATTTTATATATCCCTTTGATACTATCTAACACATTAGAACTTCAAAACGAAACAAATTTCGTATAATTGTAAATTACGAAACAAAGATTGAAGAATTTCCACGATTTGCTCCTCGAAATTCATGATAGTGGTTCAATAACTGTCAACTCGGAATAATACCCAATAGTTGAGTAGGTTTTCGCGCCGTTTTGCGTGGTCTTCAACTATACGTATAGCTTTCGCTACCAGAATTTCTCTAAAAACGGTTTTTGTCTTCTGCTGGTCGTTAAATATTTCGTTAATTTTTTCGCATCGTTGATCCATGGAATTGCGGTGGAATACGCACCGCAATTCCACACCGTTGTGTATATATTAATTGTGTACCAAAAATTAGATATGTACTAAAATATATAATCTGGGCACATAAAATTAAAAAATATTTTTTTCAATTAGCAAGATTCATAAATTATGGAATGAAAAACGAAACGTAATTAATTGGATGAACAGTTTGAGTATGTTTTCAATGAAACTGTTATTAACGTAAAACGCTTTAATAATGTTTAACAAATTGTCATTAAAGTTGTTGGCAGTTGCCGATATGCACATTTCATTTGAAATTTTCCAGTTGAATATTTTGAAATTTGTTTAAATGTCATGTGTAATAATTCATGATACTTAGTTGATGATATAATAAATAGACAACTTACCCCAGGTTCAAGTGACACCACCATGAAACCAATTTCCAAAAGATAAAACCAAAGCAGCCCTAAAAATAAAAATAAAAGTATAAGTTTTTACACCATTACAAAATACGTCTATATTCTTTAAAAACACATTTAAATCAGCTAATTTTATATCTCCGCGCACATACAATTTAATACGAAGAATGAAATGTACTTTACACCCGGGGGATAGCGCTATGGGGTAACCGGTGATATTAGGAATAAATTTTGAAAATGAGTTTCTGGCAAAAGATGTATCGGTAATTGGAAACAGTAATAAAATTGCAAAAAATATTGTCGTAATCGTAGCTTGAGTTAGTGATTTTCTGTGTTATCGACAGTGGAACAGAATATATAGGAAATCACTAATGATAGTGATAATGATGATAACATAGTACATCTTCGCTCGACTTGCATATTTTTGGTTATGCTTTATTGAATGCTGTCATCATGCATTTTTGTAGAATAGCAGATTTTGAGAAACAATAGAAATATTGTATTTATCAATAAATGACATAATTAGTAAAATAAAATAAAAACATGTAATATCTTATAACGCAAGAGGCTGCAGTATTATTCGTGGCTTGTTTAACTTTTATATCAAATCATTGATATACAGATAACATCTTTCTAATAATCATAATATCAGCGGTAATGCGACCGGTGAGAGGGCCAAACAAAAATGTGTTTATTATACAATTGTTGCCAGATTTTAAATCAAATATTATCTCAATTACAATATAATGTCTAATAATCAATAGCATTTATATACATACGGCAACATTGAGTAATAACTTTATGGAAATTTCCAATTACATCTAATTTACCATCCAAACAAAAATTGCAGATCTTGAAAACGTATCTTTGGAACGTTTGATTGTAACATAATTACATAATACTACGTTTAATATTATTGCATTATGCAAATTGCGTTAATAACTAATAAATTACTAGAACGATGCTCTTTATGTTACGGAAAAAAAATAATTAATTAATGGAATAAAGTTCAATTTCCTCTGTTTGTTCTTTGATCCGTGTTTGTTATGAAATAATATCGTCAGCATTGTAACTTATGGTCTATTGTGCAATAAATTCATCTTTAAATTATGCAAAATGTCTTCATAATACCGATTAGTTTCACCAGTGGCGTAATGGCGAAGTAATATTTCATATCTGAGGGGAAAACGAGTTGTGTATCATGTGGTTACTGTCAACAGAACAGATATTGTTTCTATTATTTTAATGTGCAA
Source organism: Geotrupes spiniger (assembly GCA_959613385.1). NCBI lineage: Eukaryota > Metazoa > Arthropoda > Insecta > Coleoptera > Geotrupidae > Geotrupes > Geotrupes spiniger. The sequence goes on from OY390732.1 coordinate 32,839,765, forward strand.
TGTATCGATCCAGGATTTGATGTTGGAGATTTTCATGTTCAATTATCGGTTCTTCATGCACACACATAATAGCAGTAACATCAGCGAATGTGATGATAATGGTGTTATCATCTTCTGGTAAACTAGCAATACGCACGATTTGATCCTGTGGAGCATCAGGTTGTAGAAGGTACAATTTCAAGATCTCATTATTATTTCAACAAGCTTTACTTTTCTTGACTAAAGGCATTGCGAACTCTGAAGAATAAATAAAAATAGGGAGTGGGCATTTTTTAGAAAATACATTACAAATAGCCACATATTCAGAGGATTCATATGTGATTAATAAAGAACGAGGAATGGTAGCACCAAAATATGGAAACATAACGCGTAAAACCAGAAATTGTAGTAGACAATAGCAAATTAAAAGACATGACAATCTAGATTGATAATGATCTTACGGTGGGAGAAACAAAGAGAAATAAGAAGTATTGCCAAAGAGGAAAAGCGAATGGTAGTAAAGTGAAAGTAGGATACCAAAAAATGGTGATTAACGGCGAAGAGTGGGGATGGAAAAAGGAAACTCATGGTATGATAAAAAACTAGCAACCATGCGAAAGAAGGATATGAAGAAGAACATGGTAATTATGGCGAGAATTAATGGAGAAAATGCGAAACCACCTGAAGAAAAAATGAAGGCAACTCAAAGGGAAGATAAAGCAAAAAGAAGAACACGAAGCAAGAACATGGAAAGGTTAATGAAAGAACAAGAGAATGCAGCGTCGCAACATGTATTGTAGGAGGCACATCCGAAGAAGGAGCAATTAAAACATTAGTTCAAGAAATGGATAAGTTGAAATTAGATATCTATCATAGCCTTGCAGGGAATAAAAAAAAGAAAATAAGATAATGGAAAAAGTTTAACGCCGATTATTAAATTCACACCAGTGTTCGAGAGTACGTCGTATAAGAACCAAGGGGATAATAGAAATATAAGCTTGATAAATATACATTAGCTAATGGAAAATGGAGGAAAAGTAGTTTACTATGAGACATTAGAAAAGGGAGCCTCAAGCCAAGACACGATGTCTTGAATATATGTCTTGATATAGATATATAGAGATAAAAGGCATAAATATGAAAAACTGCAAGAAGAGATAATAAAAAAGTGATACAAGAACTACTGAGAGAGTTAGTAGTAAGAGATCAGAAAAACGAAATTGAACAAGATTGGAAACTGACTAGATGGACCTAATACTTTATGATGCGGAATCTAATAGAAAAAAGAAAAACACGACAGAGGAAATGTTAATAAACAATACAACAATAAACAGAGAAAAGTACAAATTACAGAGGAAACAGGCAAAAAATATATGTAGAAGAAAAAATAAAAATATAAAAATAACAAAAATGAAAAATTTTAGAATAAAGAAATAAGAAATTTTTAGCAAGAAGTCAGAAAATGAAAAGAAGCTTTCCAGAACAAACAATATATTGCAAAGATAAGGAATGCAATTTAATAGGAGAGTAGGGGAAGCTAACAGAGTTGGAGCAAGACCTCGAAGGAAGCTGAGCACATTTTGCGATATGATTGTTGTGCAAAATGTGGCCCAAGAAATCTATTTCAGTAACGAAAAAGGCTTGTACACTTGCGTGTGAGGTCAATTACTCGAAATGATAAAATGCAAATATATTGACGGGTTATTAAAAATCAATATATTTCTATCGGTGGGAAACGAGAGGTCAACAAGTTTTAGGACAAGGGGTGAGACAATGTTGTCCACCGAGCCCACAACTCTACGTATACATTGCGGAGAAAACGCCAAGGAAAGGGCGGGATAGAGGTGCAAAGAAGGGAAAAGCCAGAAGGATTCCTTGACAGTGGTCTGCTCTAAACATAAAAAAAAACAAATGTGATGGTGTTTAGAAAAGGACGAGAGAAGAGGACGGAATTCAGGTGAAATGAAAAAGGGACATAATAGAACAGGTGAAGGAATGGAAGTATTTAGGGTATATAGTGAGGGAGTAATAGGGAATAATAGCACCGAGGGGCACATGATACAAATGGGCAGAAAAGCGAAGAGAGCGGATTGAGAAGAAAAGAGTAATTCTACGAAACAATGCGCATATAGAACATATGTATCCGGATGTACGTAGCGGAAGTGTGAGTATGGAAAAACCGAAAAGGATAGAAAGGATACCGCAAGGACTGATAGAAAAGGCACAAAATGGCAAAATTGAAGAAATGAATTGGAAGAATGCATTTTGAGAGAATGGGGAAGGGGTACAGATATTATGTAAGCTAAAAAGTCGAAGGGACGAATGTAGGAAAAGGAGGGTATCTGAGTGACAAACTTGACATGTTACAGGAAATGTGAGCAGTCGAGGGCTCGAGAGGGCGGACAAAACGGACAGAGAAGGAGGAGAAGGTAGGGGAAGATGGAGTGGAGGGTATGGAACGAGGAGTGGAGAATAAAAAGACACGATGTAACATTAGAGACAGAAATGCCAAATAAAGGTTGTTTTTTTACAAAATGGCAGCTAATAGGTGACAGAACTGAGCGTAGAGAAAATGGTATCGGAGAAGTTACAGAAAATGGAGAACAAGAGGCATATCCAAATGGGAAGAAAGTAAGATGAAAATGTATGAAAAGGCAGGGTTATGTAGGAAGTAGCAGAAGCGAGGTGAAACAGGTGGAGAGAGATACATATATAGAGAGATATGTAAGCAGGCAGAAGCGCAGACTGAAGAAAAATGTTAGCAAGGCTCAGATGTGGAAGCGCGGAGAATGCCAACAAATATTGTGTGGAAGAGAAATATAGAAGGTGCGAGTTTTGTAGAAAAGGTTAGGGTGAATGGGAACATTCATTGGGCGATTTTGAAGAGGTAAGCTTCAAAGAAGACGAAAAGAAGGAAGAAAAAACTGGAGAAGAAGTTTGAGAGGGACCGGAGAAACGCTAGAAATCTTACGGAAACTAAATGGGATGAAGGAGGAATGTAGAAAAAAGAGGGATACGGAACAGTGGGATTAAGACAAAATACACTGAAAAGATAAGGGGGTTGTAGGAAAAGATGGAAGAAGAAAGAACTGGAGCCGTTAGAGAGAACTGATATAAAGAAGTGTTAGAAAGCGAATATGCCAATAAAGGTTATATGTTTTTATTTTCTTTATCAATAACCATCTCTGATAACCTTTAAGTCGTTGGATTTATTTTCGACGTTTTGATTTTTGTTCTGGTTTCGTAGCTTTGATGTGTCGCTAGGTTTAACTAATTTTACTATAGTGGTTTTTTTACAACGGTACACCGGTCTGGAATTTTCGAACACCCTGTACTCGCCTACTGGCTACCACATTACTAATTCCCATGTTATGTTACGTACACTCTATGTAACGAAAACATAGTTTACTTTGGACTTCATCGCACATAATTAATTGCTCTTTTTATAAAATAATATATTGTAGCGGTAAATAAAAACATACTCAGTAATAATGCCTTATGGAATATACTTATGATAACTATATGATTGAACGATCAAGCAATAAAATAAGTACGATAAACAAATATACATTCAATAAAAGAAACAATTGCTATTTACGAAAACAAAGAAATATCTAGCCAATTTCCAATTCTATGATAGAAAAGTATCCACAACTATAAAAAAAATGTTGTGAGCTTAATGTCCTAATTTAATATAATCTCTAATGTCCTAACTACATACTATATAGAGTTCAATAAGTGAAACACATTTAATTGTTGAAATATACATGATAACATTTAATTTTCATATGAAAATCATCAAAAAATCGATAACTTGCCGAAAACGGTATAATAAGAACTAATGATAAAATCCGTACTAGCATTTTAGAGTTGACGTGAATAACGTTAGATAGATAAGGTGATATTTCCCCTTTGGGAACACAGTTGCCTCGGTTTATGGCACTCACGTATAAAATTTCGAAATCATACCTTTTCTGGTTTATTTAAATTTATTGCTTAGGTATTACCCATTGTTCTCTACTAAAGATAAATATACAAATATTTGAAGCTTATCGATCCAGCATGAGGCGGGGTCGTTTGCGGTAGTTACGCCAATGCTTATTGCCCTGATATCTGATAATAATATATTATTACGTATGGTATTCAATTCCTACACGATGTTGCAGACCTAATTATTGTGGATGTGTTCACGTTTTCCAATCATGGTGTATACTCACTTAATATTCACATAGTTTATAAATATTCTCTCGTTCATATATCAAATGACCTATAAACAAGACCATAAATAATTGTACACTGTGCATTATTGCAATGCAATTACTTATAAAAGAAATGTTGTAAGTGTTCTATTTGAAAATTGAATATCTCGTTATATTTCAAATAAATGTATTGTTATTGTTAATCCATGCTAGATCTCATCTGTTGGACATTATTAGGTTATCGTTGTCCTTTCGGTGAGTTTTACTTTTTTAGCTTTGGATGAAATTTTCATATAAGGTTATTTGAACTCGAATTCAATTGGTTTAGTAGTGGGAGAGAAATATTAGAAATATTCAACAATGACGAAATATTGTGAACTGTTTCTTCAAATTATTGATAAAATACAAAGTTTGTTGTAAATAAGTAAAAGACAAAGTTATTGCTTTCCTATGTCTTAGAGAAGAAACAATTACTAACGTGGTCACTCTGATAGATTAGTATTTTGAACACATTTCAATACAAAATATTTTAAATTATTTAGTAGTATAGTTTTAATTTCAACTTACGTTTCTGTAATAATTCCATATAATGAATAGTCGAGTATAATTAAGTTTGTCCCTTGTTGCAATACGATATATAAAGTTCATAGACTCATCACACTTATTGACAAAATATATTACTGTGTTGTATAATATATAAAAGTTTATACTGGGCCTTACCAATACCAAATATATGATACATGATTCTAGACATGTTATATAGTTGCAAGTTTCCTTACTGAACATCGTTATTAAACAATAATAATTTTTGTTTGTAATAGATGCTTAACTTATTAATATTACATATTTTCAAACAACTTTCTCCGGCATCCTATTATATTCATATTAAAACAATACTCTAATTAATCGAACGTTAGAATAACACGAACAATGCATTTCATTGTGGCAGACAAACATTTATAATCAGATTACAATTGAACAAGTCAGTATCGACATCGATGAAAGTATAGTTTCTATACCGACCGGAAGTATATCACAATTTTCCGGAACGATAGTTCCATTCTATTTCTTTTTATATTTATGTAAGATCGATGTAAGCGTTGAAGCAACACTGAATTTGATAACTAAAAAAAATAATATGCATAAGTAGGTAATCGTTTAAATGCTCTACATCCTGCACTATCTTGATTTGGATCTTTAAGGTCAAATATTCTAGATATTGATTACTTATGCTAATTGATTCGCATGCCGCTACATATATAGTTGCATGCAATTTTAAGATTGTCCTTTCTTTTTTTGTGATAGCAAGTATTGGAAAAAAATTACTGCAAATGTCACGTAATAATCAATAGACAGTACTACGTAACAAATTACCGAAACAACCAAACCGTTTAAAATTAAAAGGCGCAATTTCTTTCATATTTTCAAAAAACATTATCTTCTAACACAGCTAATCGTATGAAGTTCTAGTTCTAATAATATTAATATTAATTGTTATGTTACGTAATTTTTGTTCCGCGCAGTATATGGAAAAATATTAATTCAAATGATATAACACTCCTAATCAATCTAGACGCACTATGACTTTCAAGTATTGACAAGGTTGATTATAATTAATGCACGGTATTTTAGTTGTTAAATACGAAAATGGCATGGGTGGTTGCTAGGGTATATTAAAAGTGACATTGAACGCATAAAATATCGCTTAAACATTCAAGAGTTGTCCCAAAGAGTTTTAGTGTAACTAATGAACCAGTTTAATATGTCGTAATAAAATGAAGGTTTTTTAATGTCGACCCCCTTTACCTTTCTTGCATAAAATATTGACCTGTTTTGGTGCGATACATTTAATAACTGTAACAACGTCGAATCGGTGAACTTTTACATAATTATATTTACAAACGGCAAATATGTTTCTTTATTTACTAGTAAGTTACAGTAGTTTTAATAGTTATCAGTAAATAGTAATGACGTAAATAACTGATTTTTCAATGTTCTCTTAATACTCGCAGAAAGAAGTATGAAAAAACTAAGCCTACAATTTATATAACTTTATACCATTATTTTATTATTATGAAAACGTTGTACAGGTTTATTGCACCTAACTAGCATTGCCCCGCTACGCAAGGGTTGCTTACGATATATATAGTTTCGTTTAAAATCCGTGGATTGATGCTCACACACAAATGGCTTGCGGGCAAGGGACGACTGTTTGTAGCTGTAATTGTGCAGTTATAGTGATATTTATATTATAGTCATGGATATGAACAGTGACTAGTATTATTGGGTGATTACTGAGCTGTATTAATAACAACTGCTTTGACTACGTTACAGGTGAGCGAGTGATTGGCGTTGGAGTTGGGCAGAACGGGTATAGTGACGTTGCTATGCTGCTGTTATGCTGTCGTTGCCGAGTTGCTGTTGTTGCAGTTGCCATTATGGCGCTACTATTGCTGTCATGGGACGCAACTCATAGTATCCCGTTATTAACGGTTACCAGTGTGCTTGTGTCATGGATAGCGAAAGTGGGATATCCTGTCATCGCAATGCGGGTTGTACTGGGGCACACGACACAATTCTATAAATTGTTGGTATGCAAGCTGTCCGCGGACAGCTTGCGTGTGCAGGCATGTAAATGCAACTTCCTGTGACGGTACGGTAGGTGTACCCGATGAAGTTGTAGGCGAAGAGTGCTGAAGCAAGGGTGCTTGAGTACCCAGTATGTTATAGTTATTTACATATTAAGAAGGCCATAACGGCTGAGGTAGCGGTTTGAGTATGCTACCGCGAGCCGTTATGGCCCTTAACAGCCCGTGGTATGTACAACGGTTTTTGTCGTACTAGCTTATCCAAGAAGGTAAAAATTTGGAATCAGAAATTTTATAATTTATAATTTTAAAATCATAGATGCCATTGCCATGTTGTTGATAATAAAAAACACTTGTGTTTGTAATTTTTGAATGTGAGAGAGCAGTGCTGAATTTAAATGGAAAAGACGATTCACTACCAGCCAAAATATTAGCCAGAGCGAGGCAAGCGGATGGGAAACTAATCCCAGAAAAATCTAGACAGAGGTATCAAAAAGAGAACAAAAAAGAAAAAGCTAGAATTATTTAAGAAGTGACAAAAAGAAAATCACGTTAAAAGCGTATGTGAAGATGTCATAATGGCGTACATCGATGAACTGGTATAGTATTTTTCATTCAGAGTGTCTACCTGGAACATTTTTCAAATTTCTAATTGCAGCGTGAAATATATGTTCCGACATTTTTATTCACCAAGGTTTCGATGTTAAAATCGACGCTACTGGCAAAAGACAATATCGATATAGGTAAATATCGGAGAGTCGACATTGCGACATTTCTTGGACTGAATGATGCACACTTGTATACAGGACACTGTTTTCGCAGATCATCTGCTACTCGGTTGATTGATGGAGGTGGAAATATTACGAGCCTGAAACGGTTTGATGGTTGGAAAAGTACAAGTATCGCTGAAGCATGTATAGATGAGCACAGCATCAAGAAACAAAATATCACGTTTGCTATTAGGTCCTACATCAATCTCCGGAAAAAGTGATGAACGAGTTGAGGTTGTTGAAAGAAATGAAAAAGAAAATATTTCTACGGTGGCAACACAAATTTCTGGTGATAGTGTAAGCTTCCACAACTGCACTATAAACAATGTTTTTAACGGTAGTGTACCTGAAATGTAGTTTTAATTAATTTAAATTTATAATACTTATGTACCTAGTTATGATTAAAATAAATCTGTTATTCTAATTGATAATAATTATTGTTATTTACGATCGATTAAGAGTTATCGTATTTCAACAACTACGGTTCTTGACATATTTCATGTCAATTTTACATTTTGCTGTAATTTTTGAAAGTTTTAGAAAGAATTTAATTTAATAATATGTAATACACTAGTAATTAATAGTTTCATTTACAATAAGGTCAAAAAGTCACAAGGCACAACTTGGGGACACCTAGCATTAGGTTTCAGACAGCATACGAATCGATTTCTAGGATTTTTATTTGTTCTGCGTTGAAGTTCCTCCTCATTTTGGGCTTCATAAACTTTTCAAGATAAAGTAGCCTAAGAACCTTCTGAGCCCAAGAACCTTCCGGCGTCTGCGGATCTCTAGTTAATTTATAGTCAACTGGTGTTTTTTCCGACTTTATATGGTTCTACTTTTTATTATTTGATAAATAACATTACGATATATATTTATATACATTTGTTTGTGTGTCTATGTGGGTGCGTGTGTATGTGTGTTTGAGCTTCTTGCGTTGCCAACGGCGTGGCAGAAATGTTCCCCGAAAGGTCGCTTCGAAGTTTCGGCGAAGTTGTCTCACTAACTAGGAAGGACTGAGGTTCGAAGTTACTGGGTGACTCTACTTCTTATTTTTTCTTTACACATAGATTCAAGATCTCCCAGACGCACCCAAGATGAAAACAAAGAAGTAGAAGCACCATCCACAACCATCAGCAAAATGTGCCAACACAAAACCGCGGCAAATTTTAAACCATTGAAAGAAAAATGAATGAAACCAGCAACATGGAGACCAGTATTGAAACAGCACTGTATAAATAGTACTCAAAGGACAGCGGTACAAGAAACGCCACAGCTCGTTGCACAACCAGCATATCTAGTCCATTAATCAAGAGCCAAAGCAAGAAGCAGTCAGGCACAGTATAAGGATCACCAGTGGTTCGTTGAGAGCAAATTGCTCGTACTAAAACGTTTAATGGCCAATACGTATAAAGGTATTTCAACATAGATTTGTAGTGTCAATTAATATAGTTAATTAATTAATATAAAAAAGTAAAACCATAATTACAAGTGAAGACAAAGCTTTATGTACCATCTTCGACCTACAACAAATCAACAATCTATAATAAATACCAAATGATGATGCACAACGTGAGATGCTGTTAGCATTGTGAAGATACTAGGAGTAAATAATGCGAGTATGTACAGTGCCGTGCACAGACCTGGCACCATAGTCTCACCATCCCAACGTCTGCAAGTGTGCATGTAATTATTTATATTAATATCTATTATGACTTATGATCGATAAAATTTCATTCTCCGTCGTGCCACCTAATTATTTCAGGAAGTATTGAATCGTCAATAGTGAGTCAAATTCTCTGCTACTAGAAGGGCAACAATATCTCGAACACCGAATAGCGAATCGAACAATCTCTTATGAAAAATGTTCTCAATACATTTGACTCCGCATCGTCCATTGTTATTAATAACGGATTTTACTTTGCGAGCGTAGCCTGATTAGTCCTGTGCTTCCAAATTAATTTGTTTCACAACCATTTAAAGGGAACTTCCACCAAACCTACTACGTCTAGATATCAATGAAATTATCACTGGAGGGTCCGCAGGAATTAAAGCGTGTGCTTAAATAACACATGGAAATGTTATTCCCACAGTTCACAAGTCATCTAAACCATTCATCAACATTAGGTATATAAGAAGATATATCGGCAAAAAAACATCTTCTTCATTGAGTGGATCGGCTACACAATGATTTATATATTGGTTATGATTGACTTGACTTAAACTTGATGAAGATAATGAAAGTTAGTGGAGTATTAAAATTTTAAATATCAAACGTCGAACTTTAAACGTATATGAAAGGAATTTCATAACTGCAACGCCTATCAAAAATTACACACGAATCCAGTACTCTAAATGCCATAAATATTTTCGTTATTAAAAATGAACCTCTCATTATGTGCAATAAGTTTCTATGGAACTCGTCTTTCTCCCTATATTTCCACATCTTTGACCTTTTCCAATATAACTAAATATTTTAACAAATTTATTCCTTTCTAACGAAGTGAACAATAATTTCATATTTTAATCTATAATTACGCCACCTAAGTAACATTCTTCCCGTATTATTATCTGGATTTGGACATAACCTAACGTTGACAAAGATGATGGTCTTTAACTTTCAATGGAAATTTTCTATATAACGGGCCGAAGCGATGCTTCTGGTTACTATCAAACCTGTTAAATTAATATACAAGTAAACCTAAATTAATTGTATGTAGATGTCTCAATGATGGTATGCGCCACGTTAAATTGTAGCGTTAATGTTGATTATCATTTATAAACAAACATTTAATCGTGATCTAAATACTGGAATGTCAATGTTCGCTGTTTAAGTAATAGGTTCTATATACGAAGCAAACATTTTAGAGTTATGCACTTATTTCATAATGTACCTAATTAAACATTAAAAAAATAATATTTTGCAAATAAAGCTCCTTCGTCGTCGTGTTAATTAACCATTAATATTACCTTCGTGAGTGATTAAATGAAGTACTTTAAGACAAATGCAATTTCAATCTATGAATTTTAATGAATCCATATAAATGAATCCATTTCTATTTATAGCTATATTATTGCAGTAGCGGCAATATTATTTGAGAACCGTTACCGTGGAACATCTGTGTTGACTAGTTTATAGCATGTCTTCAGTCGTTTGATATGGCAGCTTACTGTCCTTTCGCGGTGAAGCAGAAAAAACCTAATGAATTTAACCTTAACAGGAATTGTCGATGATCATCTGTATTAAATCTGTGATTATTTCACATCGTTAAATATAAATAAAATACGTCCAGACTTTTAGGAAACAATATCCGGTAAAATTGAAAGTGTAACTAACTGGAATTTGTAGAGAAAGTGAAATAACGAAGTTTTGAATACAATAATAATTTCCATTGATGTGTGCATTACGCAAACAGTAATAAACTTGTCCAAAATGATATTTCTAATCCAAAATTAACATCTTGTTAAAGCTAGCAATTATACGAATATTATTTTACTTTTATGTAAAGTAAAATTGGGTTTCTAATTATTCCTTTTAAATTCCTAAATTTTCTAAAGACTCATCAATATTGAATTATATTATTATACTATTACCACTTGACAATGAGCCTAAAATGTCGAAACTTATGTCGTGTGTTGTTAATATATATTTTTAGTAATATATATAATAGTATGATTTTATTTCGTTATTAATATGGATTACCACATAGTAATGGTCTCAACCATTCTTTATATTAATATTGCATTAGTTAGATTATGAATTGTGGTTACTGCTTCAATCAGACGGACTCAATTACCGTGAACCAATCTTAATTGGATGTAGATGCCCATGGCGTAATATACAAGATCTCATATATAATTTTTAATAATAAAATAATCTAATTCTTTATATAATAATTATTCAAGAAACCAAATATAAATATGCTGCTACTAATTATAACGACACAGAATAATAATACAGTATTAAAACATTTCTCCACTGTAATCACTTGCTTTCTGGTTTCTGGAGTTTAATTGGAGTTAAATAAAACATGTTTTAGAATGTAAAAGTGTATTGCACCCCCTTTGCTGTAAGAAGCTAGAGCAATAGAAGTCGTAAAATAAATCATATTACATATCAAGGCCCACATACTCATTTAGTAGTACTGGCCTAGGGAAAATACGTGAAAACGTATTTGAGACAAACGATATTTCAATAAAAATAAAACCTCATAAAATGTCAAGCTTGATAATTTGGAGATTTTTTTAATATATACAAAAAGGTATTCTTTTTAATATTCCATAATAGTATTGAAGAAATTGTCAACTCCAATTTATAATAAAATACAAGTGACTTTCCTACAAGTATATGAGCGCACTTTAGGCAAAAAACGTGAGTGTTTTTAAAATACACGAAACAATAACGAACGTAGATTATAGACTTTTCGCGGAAAGCTACAGTTTATCTTATTTCGTGGAATCAATACTTAACAGTTACATGACTGCGCCAATCAATTAATTCTTTGTTGTTATTCAAACACTTGTTTTAATTCATCAGTAGCTCGCTTGTTATTTTACCATAACATCATTAATTCTACGGAACTAACAAACTAATAAAGAACTTGATAATAGTTAGCTCATAGACTTAACATGTACAACACCATTTATAATTAGTTGGTACATTATTAGTCACTACATTACAACATACAAGTATTTACGTTCGGTAAACGTAAACAAATTTCTATTATCAAATGGCGTATGAAATTGTACATATCTAACGTAGCGTTACACGAAACTTGCGAGTATAAGGAAATTATTTATTGTGCGTCTAATATGCAACTATAATTGCTAAAGACCAATACATACCGCTTTATATGATCAAAATTGCACGATATATCAGTGTCAACACTGCGTGGGCATTTTAACAAAACGACACCGTATTACAATAAGAAAGCGGCTGTTATGTAAATAAGAATGTTGCGCGGTGCGCGCTACTGAATTGGAGCGATTGTACGAAATAATTATAGTTGAGATTTTCTAATGCCTTAAGCGGGGATTGGCATATATGTAATAATGCGTATTTATTACGGCGTTTAATTAAACGTAATAATCTAATTATTAATTATTCATTCCAAATCCACCAGCTCATCCATTAATATTTTATTTATCAAAATATATGTGACACTAAAGAACATGGAAGAGGAAATTATGGAAATATGGAAGAGGTGTTTTCAAGAACTCCTAGAAGCCGAGACCGACAACAAAGAGAAACACAACTAAGACGAAGGTTAAGCAAAAAGGGAAAACATAAACGGATAACAAGCGAAAAATTAGAGGAAGCCATAGGAAGGTAGGCAAAGCGGCGGGTCACGATAAACAAGGGACCGTAAAAATTTCCGGGCTATAATCCTACTAAGTATACGCAGCAAACTATATGCAAGTACAACAGAAACAAGGCACAAAAATAGAATCAACTGTAGAAGATACACAATGCGGGTTCACTCCGAAAAGAAGCATACAAGACTTCATATTCGCCTTACGACAAGACATTTGCTTCATGTATCTACAAAAAAAACAAAAACTGAAATATACAAGAAAGTGACAATACCAATACTGACATATGTAGTGAGTCGTGGATAACATCGGAAATGCGATTTCTCAGAAAAAATAAAAGGGAAAACAAAGAGGGACAACATTATGAATGACAAATTTATAGAGATACTAAACACGCAACCAGTAGAATACAAAACACAAGAAACCAAACTACGATGGTTAGGACAGGTAAATAGAAACACATGGCAAAACGCAGAAAGAAAAGCAGCAGAAAAAGAGGAGTAGTATGGAGTAACCTAAGGGAATTGACGGAAGATCAAAAGAATGGAAAGGAATGTGGAAGAAGGAACCACTGCCACGCTAGACTACGATGCCTTACACCGCAAGGCAGAAATGCTTAGGATTGAGCAAGTAAGTAAGAATGCAGTTAACAATGATTGGTGAACGGTGATTGCAGATTACAGAAGGAAAAATTAAGTTCTAGATATCAATATTTGTCTGGCGAAAGAAGAGAAACTAGAAAGGACAGCATGTCTCTTCATCAGCATCACAAATACATCCAATGATTTTTTCATCAAGGCGATTCCAACGACGTATAAATATATTTTCGGAATTTCTTAAGATTTATAATTTCAGCTGTTAACTCAACATATATCTGCTTGCTCTTATATCGTCGATTTGAAAAACGGTTATGACAATCGTTGTCTACATTCATTTCTTCGTCGCTACTTACATTTTCTAAATCATTTTAATAATGTTAGTTGACCGTGGCTTGAAATGATTAAGAAACATGTTTCGAATGGAGCAGGACATGACGTTTCTTTCTAAATTACTAATGTTTTTCCATATGTGAGGGTTAGACAGCGTTAACAACGCTACAGTTTGCAGAATGTATTAATTTCTAATACAAAATTTGAAATTAGTCATCAACTCTTTAAATCATTGGGTCTCTTCGCGAGTGTCCCTATAGGTAAGACAGATATTATTGTGCACAGAATTCAGGTTCATAAAAGTCGACCCCCATACCTTGTGCAGTAACATTCCATTGTGGTGCAAGTGCAAGTGCACAATTTCATTCTCCCTAACGTACAGCGAACGCCATACTTAAATAATTATTTATTTATGTTTCAATTGTAGCACTCACTATAACGTTCTAATGATGGCTTTGACATAATTTGATGAAATCTTCGTTTAATTCACGAGACTCCTCAATAATTTATGAATAATGAAAGGGTACTTATTTTACACATATTCGTCCTGCGTAGGGCTGAAAGCTTTGAAAATGCCCTAACTGTGATCGGTTGACAGGTTTGGTGTATCAGATAGGTAAATGCAAAATTTCATGTATTGTGAAACAGCGCATCATCATTCAGGGTTTTGAGATCGACGTATTGTTAAGTAGATAATCCAGCAATGTAAAGTTTAGTTGCTTAGTCATTATCATGTATCATTTATAATTGATTAATTTACGTTCTGTGGTGGAGTGAAGTTAGGAAAAATTGAAAGTACTGTTGAGGGCAAACTAGAAAGCATCCTCGTATGTGTGATACGGCAATAGTTGATAATCATTCTGTTGTATATTGTTTCACATAAAGATGAAATCTATAATAATAGGACCTTTTGGAGATTCACACAATAACAAGGATCAATGCTTCATACATTTTTGGGTAGGAAACTCATGCATGGGTAGTATCTAACAAATATATTCATAAATACACACGGGTACTCTAAAATCTTTAGTCATAAACTATATTTTTCAAATTCACTCACTCGCTAGGAGACTTTTGAACGTAGGTTTAGTGCTGCATATTTAGGATGACGTAAATATGAAGAAAAAATGGTATATTGCATATTGAATGTTGTTAACCGCAGAGAATGCACTGAAACATGTTGTCGAAGTGTTATGGGTAAATGGAGTTTTTGTTGTATAAACTATATACTCTTACAAAATGAATATCATCTCAATGAGCAAGGAAATTTCAACTGTTATAATAGCAACAACATCAACTTAAACGGGCTTCGAATATAGATTTCCATCTCACCAACAAGGTCAGATAGAATTTCAGTTGTAAAATAATAGAATAATAAAATTGGTACATATACGCTACCTAAACAAAACACGAGGAGGTCTGGAATACGTGGATGCTATTTGCAACGATACCATTAAGTACCAGGTAAGTAGACATAAATGAATGGCAAAACAGACACTTGGGAGAGTAAGAAGAATAATCCTTAATCTTAATCTTAATCGAATGTGGGCTTTATCGTCCGCCTATCCCTAGTCAAAGCTTTCTGTAAATTCGTCCTTGATGGTCCGGGCACCGTCCTTGATAGTCCTTAATGCATCTTTGGTGGTTCCTGCGCGTTTGATGGTTGTTTTACTGCCAAGTTCCAAACCTTACTTAGTCTGTATCCATCTTCTCAGTTGAAGTTGTTCGGGACTTTCATTATTTACAAGGATTCTTTCACTATCTGTGGGTAGTAGTGACTGTTTCTGCCAAGTATCTTCACGTCGTTGTAGTCAATTATATGACTGCTTCCTGTATGGTAGTGTTCAGGTGCTGGGAATTTTCCACTATTTCCTTGTTCGACATCTCTGATCTTGCTATCGAGTCCTTGTTGAATCGAAGCAATTCTTTTTTTCATAACCGTGCTGAACCTGACGTTAAGAATGTGCTTAAATACAATCTTGCCAGGTCAATTATATCCTCTTGGAGTCCTTGTGGTATAAGCCGTTGTCTGATGAGCTCTGGTTTTCTAGCTGCACCGTCCTTCTGCTCGTAGAAATCCCAATTCCATAGAAAGTAAATGGCGGTTAAATACAATCTTGCAAGGTCAATTATATACTTTCTTATATCCTATCTCTCGCAGATTATTTGATGTTCATATATTACCTCACGAAAAATATTCGGAGTTCTTTACAATCAATCCCACGTACTGTTGAAATTGTTTAGCAACATATCTGGTTAGTTCGTAAGTTGTAGGTCAACAGGTGGCCACAATCAGCCGTAGATGGTTTCCAGTTTTGTGCCTTCGGCAGTCTACATAGTCGGAGGCTGAGATTCTGATGGCGGTACACGTCGGTGTTCTTCGTTCGGTATGGTCGACTCCCTGATTGCTTTCCTGGTTTGACGTTCTATCTTAGCTGTTGGGCCTTAATTTCTTGTAGTGTTCAGTGGAGTCCAATAACGTGTCTTACCTGGTCATCACTACTGCTACATTTTCCTTATCGGCAAGCAGAACAATATTTCTGTCATTGAGATATTTCTAGTTCGAGGTTTGGTTTTGCAGAATATTTTACACGTCTCGTATATTACTTGTTCTGCTGGTAGAGTCCTTATTGCACATTCCACATGGGTAATTATTTCGTCCTTCAGTATTCTGCATGGTCCATTAGCGAAATTTAGTCCTTTCTGTTGGTTGGTGAGGTTTACGACAGTCTTGTAGGGTCCAATTATGGTAGGGCTTCGGTTTCCTTTTGAAATATTTGATGTAGCCTCACACATTTCTTGGTTTGCTCTCGTTTTAATTTTTAATTTAATTCCATAACACTTCTTTGCAAGTTTATTATATTTGTTATGTCACCTAAAGGTATAAACTGTAAATTCTTCATGCTATCTAGGGGGCTATTAGTTTTTAGCATCAAATAGCAGTTTTGTGGTCGGTAATGAACATTTATGTCGACTTCTATCAAGTGATCATTGCACCTATACAGTAAATGGCAATGTTTATCAAAAAATTACATCGAACACTTGATACATTCCACAACTTTGTAGAAACAGTAATGTCCCAGCTCTCAACTACACGTTCCACACTAGGTACAAGAACAACTATTGTTTTACATTTGATCTGTATTAGATAGCATTATATTAAATAAAACATTTTATGAAAAAATTATAAAATTAATTAATGATCACGTTATTAATGCCATTCCACCTGGATTTTGCAATAAATATTAATCACTGTTGCAAAATTGTTGAATTTTTTGACGACGTAGATATCATAAAATTTATAATTACCTGAAACTAAATTTTAAATAATTATTTATGCTAATGATTCTTAAGAAATAATATGTTAAAATGCGTTATATAATGCTTTTACATGAATATATGTCAGATATTTTATCCTTAATTAACGTAGCGAAAAATATTAATTAATATTATAACTTTGTTACATCTAATCGTGCTTTTTATGGTCTATAGCAGCCTGGAGCAACAATAATTGATCCATTGCTAAACCATTAAATGTGTGGAATATGTATAAAAACAGTATAGACAAAATAAAAATTACACATTAAATATCCAGGTATTATCCACAAAAAATATTCACAAAATTAGTGTAATATATATTCTTCTCCTTTTGTTTGGTTTGGTTGGGTAGGAAATAACGAAAAGGGACAATAGGGAAATAGATGAAACATGAAATAGATGAAACATGACACAGTTTAGGGAAAACGTTTTTTATCTATTCGATAGCTCCAGATTCACAAAGAATCGAGTGGGTGACTGTCAATTTATGTATTATTAGTGCTTGTTAAACTAAAACCGTATATCATGAGACATGTAAGTCAAGTTCAAGTTGCAAAAGCCATAACATTAATCGAAGAATGAAACACCTTAGCGCACGTTGCAAGACATGAGACATAGCAGCCCTTCTGTCAAGTCCAGAGTTTGGAATCAGTACCTGGAGATAGGAAGTTATGGTAGAAGAGCTGGACAGGGTTCTAAACGTGCGACAATTGCTCGGCAAGGCAACTTTTTCTAAATTGTGGACTTAGACGACGCATATTTACTTCTAGAATCCTGTAAAATGACATTAGGATTGCAATCAAAATTCGCATGGAAACTGTAAGAAAAAGGTTGCGAGAACATAACCTAAGGATAAGGAGACCAGTCCGAAAACCACGGCTGACTTTAGATCACAAAAGAAATCGAGTAGCGTTCGTTCAACAATATGCAGATTGGGGGATGGAGTAGTGGTCCTCGGTGCTTTTCAGCGATGAGTCCAGATTTAGGTTGACATGTTGCGATGGTCGTCGACAGGTGAACACCATCGTGAAGGACTGATTCAGAAACCGGACAAGTTTCGAATGGGAACCGACATGTTGTGGGCTGGAATCTTATTCCATACTCGTACAGATATCGTTGCTGTAGCTGGCCGAAGGAATGCTGCGCTATATATTGACAACATTCATACAAATCATGTGGTACCTGCTGGAACTCTTATAGGCACTACATTTCTGTTCCAGCGTGGTAACGCAAGACCACATGTAGCTGGTCGACAAGACAATTCTTGGAACAATATCAAATTCCAGTTAGCCAGAGGCTAGCCAGCTCTCAGCCCAGGTCCCCATCCTTGTGCGACGAGCTGGATCGGAATCTCAGAAACAGAGCTGTGGCTCCAAGAAACAGCTTATGGTACCTCTTCAGGGAGAATTTCTTTAATTACTTAAACCTAATTCGTTAATTGATGAATTTATTTGTTGTATTTTTTGCCTTGGTTGATTTTTTATTGATAAATGAACGTTTTTGTGAAGGGGTTCTCTCTATGACTATATTACTTATTATTTTAACCCAAAATAATAAGTAATATAATCATTATTCAACTCACCAAATATGAGTCTTATAGAGATTTATACGTAAAATTGTTTCCACATTTACATTTCCATTTTTACTTTGATCAATTTGAAATACTTGTATTAATAACTTACATCTTTATCAAGTAATAAACTCAAACATTCTTACGACATATCGTAGTTACTCTTGTTTCATAAAACTATATAACCGTAGCATGAAAATTTCAAGAGGGTTCGCCTCTCCATCATCCACGGATCACCAAGTCAGATGTTAGTAGTACTATGTGCAGCGAACAGGCCGTTATGTAATACTCGTTGTGAATGAATGGTTTTAATCGTGACTGTATGTTTCTATTTAAACATGCAAGTTTTTAGTAAACGTAGAAAATGAAAGTCACGTCTACCGACGTAACTGTCTTTGATACACTAATATGTAAGAACGTCTGTCGTATTAGGCTCAACAATGAACTTTTAACATTTATGTTCACAATGTCGTTGTATAATTTATTATTAGCCACTCAATTACGAGATTCAAATATCAAGAGAATCCGAGTTATTGCGTATAACTGATAAACTAAATGACAGTAACATTTCATACTTTCACCCATTTAATATCTTATATTTCATATTGGCAATAGCTGTTCACAAGTTAAATTGTAGCGTGCAGAGGTGAGCGACTATAAATTAGAAACCATAAATGTCAATGAACGTTGACGTTGACGTTGAGGTGATAATAAAAATTGTCATTACAAATCAATGATATGCAAGAATATTTGGTAAATTTAGATTATGATTTAACGCATATTTTCCACCGTTGCTTTATGGTTCATGCTCCATAAATATATTGTTAATTAAATTGTTTAAAACTATTATTAAACGTCCATGATTGATTGGGGGCAGGTCTAATGAATACTCAATTTACTACTCGATTTATTGAAACTGTAATTTACAATTTTTACAGTTAAAGGTTGGACGGTGTTACTAGAAGTATTTATTAAATTTCGTCGACGGGAAGTTTCATTATTAATTTTCTTATTTTCTAATTTTTCCTGCTTGTATTTGTTATATTTTGTGCAAACGAAATCAGTGACATTTTTAAAATGATAAATAGCGACTTAATTTCTATAGTTTCTACAGAAACTGTAGAATCCGCTGAATAATTTTAGCAGCAAATGAGGAAATACTAATAATCTAAATAATATAACAATCTTAATTACAAATTGTGGTTAAAACAAGTTATTGCAATGTCCTTGGCAAGGTTATTACAAATGAGTATTCAGTAAGCATATAACACGTACCGACGGCGACATTAAGAAAGAGAGAGTGTTTCATATTGAGACATTTTCCATAAATAAATTAGCATTTTTGCGTATGACGGTATCGTTGCGAACATGCCTATTATCAATCTTTAATGCTCTAATTCCCTTTATTAAAAAAACTCTATAAATACCTGTTTACACAGAATATGTACCAATAGTACCTACCGAATTTCACAATGGTTAACTGGACCGACATTTGCAACATTTATGGAACAATGTCGTTCAATCAATCAAAAATGGAGTAATGTAGGCCGTGAATAGTAAACCGTAGAGTTGTTTTTAGTTTGTGTTAAATCAGTATTACGGTATACGTGAGTCCGTTTTCATTGACTCAGGCTAATGAAAATACTATTTAGTGTATTACTACGAGGTAAAGAAGTGCATAGAAGTATCAGTGAAGCAACATATTCAGTTACATTTGAATGATGCACACACATTTCCGCAAGGTGGGGGGCTAAATAATCAATTTAATATTTCATTAAATAAATGTTTCATATTTTTTATGGCTATGAGCACGAAGGTATTTTCTGGTGCATAAAAATAGCCAGTATGTAGGCGGACGTAGACTATCTAAAATTCTAAGGCATTTACATTCCATTTACTGCAAATTGCAAATCTAAACGTGGTCGTCATCGTCGTAAAACAAAATACTCCGTCACTTCAATTAATTGCACTATCAAATTAATATCAGTAATGCTAAGACGCTGTGAGAAAGAACGGTATAATATGGTATATATAATATTTTTGGTACTTGGAGACCCATTTTTGATATGTGTGACAATACATGTCCTTATATGATATTTGCAAGACATAGATATCTGCTACGCCTGACGTTTTAACTCGTTCTTCTTCAAGGTATTTTCATTCGTGCATTCGTAATCATCGTCCATATTTCATTTCCTCTCTCAAACATTTAATAATTTGCCTCTTTAAGGCTAATCTTTCTCATACGAATTCGGATATCTATGTTTTTTATAGCGTTTGTTCTTTAACAGCATGTATTGGCTCTTCCTTTATTAATTTTTATTCCAATATTGCCTACTATATATATATATACCAGATCCTCGTTATTCTTACCATCTCATATTGATATCATCAGCACTTACTTAGTGATATTCATTGTTCTTTGACAATAGAATGCATATACCGCGCATATTAAAGTAATTATAATTCTTACGTTGTTGACTAATTTGTCTCTTGGTTTACTTTTCATTTTAATTAATTTTATGGAAAATTACTCTAATCACTAAAATACATGTGATTTTATTTTTTCCTGCAGAAATTTCTATTCGGAGTGTTCAAACATGTAGTAAATAAAGTAATCTCAGGGTTCTGTTTTATTTAAGAGTGTACTCTTGGGGTCTTGTTCACCCCACGAATCCCGCGATTATTGAATTGGATTTTTTTAAGTTCAGATGCACGGTATTTCCTGATGAAATGAGTACCAATTTTATTTATAAACTTACTTCTTGGTGATATTCTCGAATGATGCTGCACGATATTTTTTCTTTTATTAGAATTTTACGTATTTGTCTTACTACAATTCCTTCACACCATTCCCTAGTACTGTTATTATTAAATTTCTAATCAGAACGACGGGAACTACAGAACAGATAAAATTATAACCCTACTAGCTTCCGCTGTTATAGTCGTGGCATGGCTAATACGATTATTCTTGGATCTGTTAAACCTTTTTACCGGCGTTTAGAACATTCTGTATTTTCTACATAATTTTGTCATGCATAATAGAACTAATAGAATAGTGTGCCTTCACACTCTCATAAACTGCAATAGCACGTTTTTTGATTGGCAGTTACACATAAGCACAAACATCCATAATTCTCTAAATTTTGATTTTCACTTCCAATTCTTGCTCGAAACGTTTATTTCATATCATTTTTGAACCTCATTCTGAGGACAATCAATTTCTTTGTATATACTTGGGTATAATAAAGCTTTTTATACGTAAAATGTTTACATTTCTTCCCCGCTACATCGTACTCTACATGAGTTTCGTTATTTTTTATTAATTTATGTATTACCACTATTTTCTTTATGCCAAACATTTTTATGCTGCGATAATTTCCTTGATTTTGCAACAAATTAGAATCTGACACAAAAAAATATATAAAATTCTCCGAAAAACCCAGATATCCATGTCCCTGTCGTCATATTCGATATTGTTGAGGAGAGTCGGATCGACATAGCCATTCACACAAACATTGACAAAACTTACTTCTTGTACATTTGTATAACACGAGTTATTTTACATCGAAATGAGTATTTTATAAACAGCTATTTGGAATCGCTGTGGGTAATCCAGCTTCACCGGTATTTTCCAGTATGACAATGAACAAATTATTAATAGACACCCTTAAACTTTTTGTTTTGTGATGACATATGAAGTGCACGACTATAGCATCTTTTTAGATACAGCAATAGTAAGAGAAGAGGACGGTAGTTCAATAACGGATTGGTATCGAAAATGTAATTGGGACAGAATATAAAATTTTCACTTTGAACATAATTACAAAATAAAGAAGAGCGTTATTCTAGAGCTAAAAAACAGAGTAATAAATAGAGCAACAAGATATTTCACAAGAAGAATCTTAAAAGCATAGCAGAACTAAAAAAAAATAGATATCCCATAAACTTTAGATATAATATTTTATAGTCACATGGACAGGGAAAAAATCATACAACTGAAATAACTGAAATACTTCAGAGTACCATATATTATTGGACCCATTAAAAATAATGCTATGAAATGAAGGTATGACAATTGTAAATAGTCACATGCAATACTAAAATATCGGAGATAGCTTTATTTTGTGGACTGTCCTAACTACTCGTACGAAAATACGAAAATTTGCTCATACTTGTATTACGTCGTGAGCAGTAAGTAGTCGAATAAAATACTTTTAAATATTAAATAAGGAAGAAGACAAGCACAAGTATACCGAAAAAAAAGATTGATGACGTGCAGAGCCAATAAAAGCAAAGCTAAAGAACTAGACATAAAAACCATACAAGCAAAATATACAAAGAAAGAAATAAAAATTTTAATAAAGACATAAGGATAATGATAAAGAGGGAAATTTATTAGTAGAAGAAGAGGAAATATGCTAGAGATGGAAGCAGTATTTTGAAAACATGTTAAGCGGTGGGGCCGAAGAGGAAATGGAACTGTACAGGGAAGGAAAAAGCACGGAAAAGAAAACCAGGAAACCATAGAGACAACGTTGGAGGAAGTACAGAATATCCTAAAATCAATGGGAAACTATAAATGCCCAGGGGAAAATGGCATCACAGCCGGAAACCTAAAATGTTGGAAGGGGAGCCTTGAAAGCTAGGTTATATGATCTGATGAAAGAGAGATAAAACACAGATGCCGCGGTAATGGCATAAAGCAATAGTGGTCGCAGTGTTTAAAAAGGGTGATAAAACTGAGTGTAGTAATTACAGGGAAATTGCTTTGTTGGACACAACCTAAGATCTTGGCCATGATATTACATTGATAAAACAAATACTAGAAATATACATGGAATTCTCACCGTTTATGAATGTTATACCCGATCATATGTTGTTCTTAGATTTTAAAGCAGGTTATTGTTCAGAAGATGGGAAAAAAATGACAGAGGCGTACATACCTGAGAAACTAATAAGACTAATGGAGACGACCCCAAGGAATACTACAAATGCTGCGAAGATCAACGGACGGATATCAGGGTAGTTCGATGTTAAAAGTGGTCTACGGCACGGCGACCCATTGTCCACTGTGCTGTTCAACGTAATTTTGGAAAAGCTGAACAGGGACTCTGTTTAACAAGAACCACCAGTGCCTCGCATATGCGAATGACATTAATAATCGCCAGAAATGAAAGGGATTGGAAGAATATACAGGCAAATTAATAGAAGCAACAAATCGAGTGGGTTTACAAGTTAATAAAAGCAAGAGCAAGTATATATGACAATTAAGAACAAATAAGGAATACAGGAGGGTGGAAATGAAGATTGAGGTATTTTGGATTTCGAGAAAGTGGAAGAATTCATGTATCTAGGCGCATCGATCAATACCAGGTGCGATGAGGCAACAGAATTAAATTTAAGAATGGCTAAATGTAATAGATATGCTGGTGCAATAAACATGATTATACAATCAAAAGAAATTTCTCGTAAAGTAAAAGTACGGATACATAAAACCATCATCAGGCCTACATTGACTTATGGCTGCAACCTTTTGTGAGATGGGGCAGGAAAATATTAAGAAGAATTTTTGGATGGAAAATGTAGAGGATATATGGGAGATGCGTACAAATGAAGCGGTATATAATCTGTACAACGAATCGAGTATAACCCTGTACATCAAGAGGCGGCGTCTCGGTTGTCTGTTTGACCTGGAACGAATCCAAGACGACCGACTGGTCGAGGACATAGGCTGGAAGATACCGGTGGGAAAAAGAAGAAAGGCAGACCAAGAAGAAAATGGAGGGAGGCTGTCATAGATGTTTTAGAGGAAAAATTAATGTTGCCCAGTGTATTTCGGGGTAATGTTCTCATGTGAAAATCAAACGGTGATAGTGGCTTGCAACCGCATTGATACGCACTGATTAATTTTTCTTCTCTTTATGAAAGTTACCAGTGTTCTACTAAATATAGTCAAGAGATTCTTCTCTTGTTATTGCAATCTGAGACATATCATTTCTTATTTCTCGAACTCCACTGCCTTTCTTCTACTTTCCTTCTACTTTTAATGTTATAGTTTCTTAACTTGCCTAACTTTACTGTGTTGCATTTTCGTTTGTACTTTTCAGTCTCATCTGGGCATCTTTTCATGTGTCTTCCTTTTAACTGGTATTATACATTTTCTTCAGTATATGTTTTCCTATGCAACTGTTTTATTTGCCATTTCTTCTTTTCTACTATTGGTATGTGAATATCGACTATTCTTACGTTCTTCGCGTTTCAGTGATTTTGACCATGCAGGTTTTCCTTAAGTCATCTTCAAATTTGTTACTGCTCTTTTGATGTTTGTTCTCATTGAGGAACTAAGACGTCAGATTGGTTACTGCCCATGCTTCAATTACCCTAGCAAATTATATATTTTACCATTACCAAAGATTCTTATCCATTAGGTACCGTCCCAACTATGTCTTCTATTATCTGATTATTGCTTTTAACTGCATTCACCATTATTTTCCAAAAATATTCTTCTCGCGTGTATATGTATTCTCTCTTTGTCGCTGGGTATCTAACAACATACATACACCATGTTTTTTTTCTCTTTCTAGATCACTTATATGTGATAAAATTAAAATAAATATAATAAATAAAAAATCTAGAAAATAGGAAACCCCTTACCACGCTTGATTTTCAACAAATGTAGATATGTATTTAGGCATCTTCAGTCAAATCATTTTTTTTTATATGTAAAACATGAAATTATATTAAGTTAAAATTGTGTGGTCCGTATGTATATTACAAATGCATTTGCAGAAAAAATAATAAAAGTACAAGGTACGATATTTTGTTCATATTATAAAGATAAACTTCGTTTATAATATGGTGCATAAATGGTGAAATATAAGTCGCATAACTCTGACCCAAAATTTAATTAATAATATTCAAATATACATTACTAATGAAAGTTAAGCACCTACATTTAATTATAATAAAATATATGCAAAACTATATTTTCAATCAAATACGTCTAAAATTAAATATTCATATGAGATAGGCTGTGGTTAATAATGGACTCTTAATGTACCAATTATTTTAATTGTGTTGATGAAATAATTTAAAATAATTCTATCTATCTATATACATATGTATGATTAATGATATTTTTTGGTATTGTTCTTTACTTACTTACCTTGCGAAACTATCGTTTTCATTCTGGTATAGCAAGGCATTGCTAAGCCACTGAAAAAAAAATAAAATTATGATTAGATACATATACAAATATAAAGTTTACAATTTTTGAACGACACCGGAACATTTGTAAAAACTTGTTTATCGTATTATGAACTGAGGTACATATAAAGAAGTTTATGTTTTGACAATGAGAGTATTCATTAAAAGAACCCACAGACTATCAAGCGTACTTGACAAGCGTGCCTGTATTGCTTTAACACATTATGCAGGCACAGTACGTGATTCATGAATGAAGTAGATGTCTGACGAAGTGGAAGCACATATTCTTGTGCAAGAACTTGCTTAAAGGAAGAAAATCAAACAAGTTTTATATTTCGTCAATCGATTGCGCAAACCGTCAATCACACCCAAAGATACACAAATTCTTGCACGAGTACACCATGGTTGGCAATCATTATACAGCGTTTGTCATATTTACAAACTAGTTGCAGTAAACATCTATTTAAAATCGTCACAGTTGACAATATTCATAATAAAAATGTAATGAAGAAGATTTATATAAATTGCCAATTGCTAAATTGCAATTACTTTCAAAATTTGCAATTTTTCAATAATTTATAATAGTGTTTTACGTATGTCATCTTAGTTTACTTTTGATATGTCAGTATAAGTGTACATGTTAGGGTCGGTACCAACGCTATTATGAAGCCTCGGTATTCTCACGTCATTTTGCATCGTTAACTTGCTAACCGTATCAGGTGAATTATCGTTTCTATTTATTAAACTTTTGTTTGCTTCTCAGTTTTGACTATTTTCGATTTTGTGTATCAATTCTATTAGATCAGTTTTGCCTTTTATATACATTATTAGTAGGCCTCTATATAAATCGATTTCCTTAATATGTTAAGTCGTTCAAAGAAAGTAATTTCACTGAATTTACGCGAAAACGTGATAATTTTACGAACACGACGAACAGCACATATTTCAAATTGAAATTTAAAGGAGTCACTTTCGGAATGTTCTAATTCCACTTTTCACTTCTCTTGGATCGCACTCTTTAAGATTTCACCGCATAATTGACGTTATTTATTGCACCATATTTAAAAGCGATTTACTAATACATCTAACTGGCGCAATGTAAAAAAATGTAATATCCAATTAATATTTTATTTTTATTTTAGTTCGACATTGGGTGTCATAAATTGAAAACGTTAAGAATTATTGCCACCAAACCAATTTATTTTATAATTTGCAACAGCGAACAAAATAAATTAAATAAATTAACAATATCAAAATAACTATTTATAAGTTAAGTGGAGAAATATATTGCTTTTCATCACGAGACTTGACAGTATAACACCAATATTTATTATACCGTCGGCGCCTGTGAAACCAGTTCTCCGGCTGTGCAAAGGCACTGGCTCTGTTAATGGCTGGTTGAGGTTATTGTTCACGAAAATTATTATTTGATCATGGGTTGAGATATTTTGTTTTGTCCAAATGGGTATATAATATTCGGTGATCTAAAAAGGTTGCGTTCTCCACAAAATCATATAGTGGAGAATTCCTTTGATAATATAATAGTAAAATCTTTAAGAATTACAACTACAACGTGATCTTTAAATACATGCAAGCAAATAGCAAATAAACCAATTATTTGTATCACAGTTTATAAATCTGATGTATTTTTCCTCCCAAAAGAATCAAATAGCTTGGTACAATACATTACAAATATGTTCCAGGATTAAATATACGCAATAACTTATGCTGTTCTAACCAGAAAGTTCGACCATCTATAGTGGTTAGTGGTAATTAAATGTCTGGAGAAAAATGGGTTCAATAAATGCAATCACTTCCTCTAAAATTGTGTAATCCAACTTTTCTGTAATAAGTAAATGAAGAAATCAAATCAAAATGTTACGGATGATTTAATAGAAAACCCAGCATAGATACTTAAAGATTAACTAAATTATAATGCACCTAACCATTTAGAACTATATTTCAAAACTTCTTACATATTAATACAACATAATAGAACAGAAGCAATTTATGACTGCACTATAACAATGTTACATAATAAATATTGCAAAATATGTGGAAAATTAAAATATGCAGTTCCATTGAACGTGATATAATTACGTTAGTTAGAGAAATAAATCAAGTTTGCAAAATGGCATATTTGTGTCGAATTGAAAATATTCGATCGTAATTTGTGTAATAGAGATTTTAGCATTTAATAGATTTCTAAATAAAATTTTGGGATGCCTACCCGGTTCAAAACAACATGGGAAGCTATGTGTATTGTTAGTATTGAACATTTTTGAGAGATTTGAAATAAATGTATTATTACTAAGAAACCGTGTAGAAAAACGCGTAATAATTAAATAATACTCATTAAAAATTACTAAATGATGAATTTATTTATTATATAGCAAAGGACATGTTCTTGAAATAAACGTTTTGATAATTTTCTATATTTACTTCTATTTGAAAGCATTGAGAGAAACTAAAACTAAAATATGTTCACACTAGCTATTTATAAAACAATAGCATTTAAAAAACGCTACTGTCACTTGCGGTTTCAACATAACACAGAAGGAAATATATAATGTTACGAAATGCTGTAAAAGTTGTATTTATCGAGTACATAAAATTATATTACACTATAAAGCAATAATCGATAATTAAAATTTTTACAAACCGCTATACTTTGGCCGTTCATTCAATAGTAATGTAGCAGCAGATTGGCTGAAACTAAATTATGTATTTTCAATAATACAATCATAAGCATGCAGCTTTTTGTTGACTTTAATGACATAAAACATGAGCGGCAACTCGCTGGTCAGCTTACGTAATTTGAACTTTCTTTTCTTAATGATAATTTGAGTAGGTATAAGAAATAATTGTATATTCGATTCAACGAAAAGGTGACATTCCGCGGCGAACCATAACATTTTAAAATAGGTACAAATATACAAGTGAGATTAAAAGTTGGTTTTCATAACTGATCAGGAAACGTGTAAGTTGTGATTTATTGATATTATACTTTCAACTTTCCATGAACATTTCATTTCAATTTTATTTGGGAGACATAGCATTATGCAAAAGCTTCTTTTTCTATTCATACCGCCCATATTTTTCAGTGGACTTCTTAAACTTAATATTTTGATGCTGAAACCTGTTTTATATGTAAAATGAATTTTGTTAGGAGTTCTAATGATAGTTTTTCAATTTCATCGCACGGCTTCGAAAAAAATGTTCATTGGTCGACTGCGCCAGGAACAATAGTAGTTGAACATAAAGTGAAATTAATCCCTAATCTATTTCTTTGCATTTATTATGACCTTCAAATTGTAGGTTTCACAGACCAAAATTCACTATCACCATAAAATTGCTTTAATTATCATATGTTTTTTTGTGGTCATATTTCATAATTTCAATGGACACTTCATTTTCGTAGCTTGTGACGTAGCTCGACTCGGTAAGAATTTATTGACAATGTAGTGGCTTTCTGTTTTGACAAGAAAAGCAACGGTCACCTAAGTAATGCAATATAAACATCAGTTTCCTGAACATTGAAGTTATATTGTTTTTCGGAAAAGGTGATCACCACATCTTTCCAGAGTTTATGAAATCTTTTAGAATTTTTATGTGCTGTTGGACGTTATATTTTATCAATATTCTTGGTTCTGTTTGATATTCATAATTGTTTTGGATTTTGTTAGTCAACACAAAAGTACACTTTAATCCTTCACATAATAACTTTAGTGCATTTGAATGGAATCCACATCCGTCCAGGATTTTTAGAGCTGGATGAAATGTTTTGAATTTATTAACCGGACCCTACCCTAAATTTTCTATTCATAAAAAATGTAAATAATTTTCAAGTTACTTAAATCAGTTTCTGCCAAAATATACATTTGCCTTGTCAGTAACCAGTATGAAAATTAATTAAATGTGTTAACCCATATTCAAAATTATCCCCACGTATAATGCAAAGGAAAACCTCAGATTGTCGCAATTCGTTAATTCAGAGATTGCCGATTGAAAATATATAAAAGTTTCATATTTCGGAGATGTTTCGCAATGAACTGTCCTGTGCGTCGCGGTGGTCTATGGAAATATATAACTAATCATTTTTTCGTTAGTCAATCAAGATGAGATGTGAGTGTAGAAATTTCTTGCAATTAATGCATGAGGTTATTTAGAGCAACATTGTTATGTCAATTCAAATTAAATTAGTAACTAAATTAGAAATTATAAAATTAATTGCTCGTCTTCCCAAATTAGTTAGTTCATAAACAAAATGTAAAATAGAAGATTATTGATCAATATAATTGGTTATCTCTTTGTTAAAGAAATAAAAAACATTTTTGACCGCATCCGTAAAATTTAGAATTTTAATTAAAAAATCATTGGAGTACTCGTATTTACAAAGAAGAAACAGATTGGAGTGTAGTCCTTATTCTGTTGTACTATAAATAACATACTGGGGAAAATATCAAATGCAAAACAGTAGACAAAATAATAAAGAACAGAACAGAAATAGCAGTTCATATAAGTGATATAATAACAAATATTTATATAACGAAATGTATGAACATTTTTACAATTACCTCTGAATACTGTTTATTGATTTGCATTTAATAGAGTATTTATTAACACAACATGGCTGTCGGATCAAACCACATACTAAATTAGAGTTTTTGATGTGAATATGAACACAGTAATATCTAGTTATAAATAAATATGGTAGGACAACTGAAACATCGAAAGTGCTTTTATAAAAACGGAAAGGATAAACACAAGGAATGATTACGAAAGTAGCGAGAGATGCAAAGAGAAATTGAAAGACAAGAGACAACACACTATGGAAATGAAATAATAGAGAGAGTCATATTCTTCAAACGTGCAGGTAAAGACTAAATATGCAAAGGACAGTTTTTATTGAAAATAAATTTCAGCGAATGTATTGTAAGGCGTTGACAGTTGTTGCGCCCTGTATAGGCTCATCGGACATCCACAAATACATTCGCTGAAATTGCATGAATGCAAACATGACTTGAGCTGAAGTTGCTCAAGTTATATTTGCATGACTTCATGCAACTTCAGCAAACTTCAGCAACTCATATATGTGTGGTGGTCTGATGAACCCATAGAGGGTGAAAAAGCTGCCATCCTTAACACCTTAACACCATTTATTTTCAACAAAGCGGTATTTATCGCCAACGGCTAGGGAGTAAATGAAATTTTTATAGTACTAGCTTAGCTGGTCAAAAACACCTCTGTATTTATGTAGCATTCAAACCAATATTAGAATTTGAGGAAAGAAAAGAAATTAAATAAATAAATATAATGCAAAGGCAGACAACGAATATGAGGAAATACTATAAAATGAGCTGGGAAATTGTAACGAAAAAGTACGAAAAGAAGAAAATAAATAAGGAGTAATAGTAAACATATAGATTGAAGGTATTCGATGAAAGCTATCGACAAAATATGGTAGTAAGAAGTATATATTTCAAGCCCATGGTAATGCAACTAAGGGCACTTGGATTTCTCTGGATGGGAAGAAAAAGAACAAAATCGACCATGACTAATAGAATAGCAACATTCGACGATAATATGGGAGGACCTGATTCCGATAGAGGTTGTAAGAATAATGCAAATTTGAAAAGGTAAAGGAATTAAAACCATTGGCAAGGAAATATTCCTGAAAATACAATGTAGAAAAATTAAAACGCGACGATCTGAGAACAAAACATACAAGAAAAGTAAATGAGATGTTAAAATAAGATCCCAGTATAGGAAAAAACTGAAAAACATAAAAATAGCAATAGAGCAAGCAACTGGGGGCATATTGGATTGGAAAAGAATGTGAACACCTATCGGATGAAAACTCAAAAATAATTGGAATATGGAACAGGAACAACTTGATTATAAAGGAGGATGGACCAGAAAAAGTTATGAATAGGGGGAAGGAATATTCCTCAGAATTACTAAGGTAAATCAAATAGAATACTTGATGAAATCAAATAGAATACTAGAATATCACGCAGAGGGAAAAGCGAGAAGGTAATAGTAATGCTCGACTTGGAAGAAATAAAAAACATAAAAGAATGAAAAAACTATAACGGTCCAGTCGAAAATAAGGCTGATGGAGAAGTTCTAAAACTTTATCTAGGAGAAGAAATGTTAGCATAATTAGCAGACTATTATAGAATGGTGAAAAAACGAAATTTGAGAAACACTGAGAACTATCAGACACGACTACCGGCTAAGCAAGTACTGAACAAGAATATTACAGAAATAATATGGAGCAAATACAAAGCATATATCAGTCACAAGACCAAATGTTCACCTTGAAGACGATTGAGGCAACGTGTAATGAACACAAGGTGGTTTTCATGATGCCTACGTCGAGGAAGAATAAATCTGTATAAAGCTTAGAAATGCCTGCATGGACCAATTACAATTATTTGTAAAAATCTGCAATGGTTCGCACTGCCACTACGATCCCTCCCACGATTATTTTCGTGTGATACCAGGAATACGAAGAATTTTTCAAAAGAAACATGCACCAAGCAGAAGCATAGATAAACAGTCAATCTCACAAAAATCTTGCCTTCATTGGTTTGTTGAAAAAAAAATTCCAAGGGTACACCGTGAATTTCGGTTGAGAAATTCAGTTTAAAATGGGAATTTCTCATCATGTTTAAAGTGTCATAATTTTAGGCCAAATAGTTTGGGCGCTAGAAAGCACAAACACAGACACAGATACAACAATATTTAACAACGAATACCAGCTTCTTATGTTCGTGGATGAATGCGATGATGAGATCAAGAATAAAAACTTGAAACTAAGGTCACAGAAGAGGTAACTGAAAATAGTAAATGATACAGGCAATTTTTAAATCGCAATACACAACAAGAAACCTGAAATTAAGAATACCCATCACCTATCTCACGGTTAGATGCGAAAGTGAGTCATGGGAAGGCAGACTAGGAACCGAGATTGCCGGTGAACGAATAATTGTTTCGGTGTAATTCAATGTGTTTAACCATCTCTGGTGTCTTGGTAGTAGCTTTTCGCATCTCTACGATAGATAGAATGAAAACAGCAGTATTCTTTTGCAAATTCAACTTGTTTTTCTATAGTTCTGGGCGTTTATGTGGATAACATGCCGATATGGTGATTTTTGTATCATTTATGTCACTATTTACATATAAGAAATCTTGATGGCTATAACATATAAATGTATTTTAACAACTAAGGTTCATATTTAATGCTTTAATAAAGCGTGATAGTTACAAGTAGTGTGTCAAGATGTCAGAATTTCTAGAGTACAAGGCCGGTAATTCCCATAGTTTAGGTGGATGGCACTCAGGAGCAATATAATATATTCAACTGATATGGTATAGTGCCATAAAGTTTTCTCATCAGTCCTGTATAAGCAAAACTAATTATTTCATCAATCGATATGTTCGCAAAGACGCTAATTTATTACGGTATATAAAATTATAATGCATATCGACTCGATTTGAAAGCGTGTGGAATTTATATAGGAATAAATGAATCTGCAACGAGATGAATAACGCAACATCTTAAGGTGCCTATTACATAAATTGCGTTGAGACATTATTATTAACGAAAAAACTTCGTTGGAATCAATACCGATTTAATACTGCAATACCCGGATGCTCTCCACTGTTTCAAACATATTGAAAATGTCAACACTTGTCCTTGTATATCATTCTTGTGAGTCATAAACAATACAGGCCAATCGAGTGGGAAAATGTCCTGTCTCCATACATTTCTTGCCATGCGAGCAATACCGAGTCAATAATTTACGATTTGATCTAATTGAAGTACAAAATAATAAAAATGGGCAGATTATTGTCCGTGGAATTAATCGTGAGATTTTTTATAAATGGATTCTGAAAAGATAAAACATGTGCAATGTGTTTAATATACTGATATGAGAATGTTGCAGAAACAATAGGAAATAAAATGTACATTACAAATATTCATTTCTTATATTTTTATAGTGTAAATAGCGTCATCATATGTACTTGAAAATCTGTTGGCATAGTCATAGGCATCGTTATTTTACAATTTGTTATATGCATTGTTTGACGGGATCCGAAATTGTTATCTTAAGTAAGTAGAGAGATATATAATTTAAAAAAAAAATGTCAAAAATTATTACGTTAAATCTTACAGTGCATTGACGGAAGCAAATGCCAAATGCTGGGTTCAAAAATATTAAAGCCTCCCGTGTAATCCACCAGCCTTTGTTATTGTAGAACTCAACCTCGAAAATATGAAACGGTAGTTGAACGTTGCAGAAATGATTCTGCATATTTATTTCAGATTTTATTTTCATATAAATGTGTTGCCTCTAGTTTTTGTACTTTCTATTTTTAGATTTCTCATATATACATTATTATCTATTTTTTGTCATTTCGAATACTAAACTCGATGAAAAACGGGGCTATATTTAGTTATATCGGTTTCAATAAATCATAGCAAATATAAAATTACTGAATCAAATAGTATAAGACAAGAAACTAAAATTTGTTCAGTACAATTAATGCATTGCTCCTATAATATTTAAATAACAATATTGTCGAATAAAGTTATACTTTACGGTTTCCAAATTTTAAAATCAATCACGCACGTACAAACTAAAAGTGATAGTGTCTTACATACCAACTCTCTCTTTCAAGGCAGTCTAGTAAATATTAATTACTAGCCATGCTTTTTATTATCTTTTGTAAGATTATTGGACATTTCAAATCGCACACATTTACCACTAATGAACGCAAGATATCGACTGTGTTACGCAAGTCGTACGTCAGTTCCACAAAAATATGTCTACGACACCTACACCACAATATGGGTAATTGTTCTCCTTGTACACAATTAAATTTTCGGTGACCTACATTAATACACGATTGTGACTTATATTGGGAAAGTTAACGATAGAATCAGTAATCGTAATTAATTCATTCCGTCAGTTAATTTATAATTACGAATAAATTAAACTTCTTATATTGAAATCAAATTAAATAATCTCAATTATAATCCTTGTAAATCTTAAGAAGACAATTCAATACGGAAGCTGTGATAAAAGCTGCTCCATGGTAAAATATGAAACTTATAATACGGTTAATGTTATATACGTATAGAGTGGAAACGTATGGAAATAAATAATAAAAATGGTTTAAAATGTGGTGAGTATTTTTTTGGAAAAAATGCCTCTATACTATACTAAAATAAATTTTGAACAAATAACTTCAAACTTCTTTAAATACTAAATCTGGAACAAATTAGATTGATGGTAAAGTAAGTTATTAAACCTGATTTTTTCGGAAATGTATCTCGGCGCCATCTAAATTTCCTTAGCTACTAACATGCACTCGATAGTACTAAGCTGGTTTAATAATGAGCATTTTCGACGAAACAATAATCGCCGTTTATTTAAGTATAAAGTATGTGTGATACCAAACCAGCGCAGGGAATGTGTGATGATTTTATTTAAACTATGATACCGGCATTAGCTTTTAGGACAAGACATAAAACTGCAAAATTGACTCAGCTCAACCTTGTAATTATCTAATATTGTTATAATGTGAAGTTATTTAATTAAATCCAGTTTATTATATTTGAACCATTTTTGAATATTTTTCATGGGTCCTAATTATATTCTACATCAGTTTTCAGAATTATCCTCACCATTTACTATATTATCATATAAAGCGATATGATACATAAAATATTCAGATAAATAATTCAAATATATTGAACCTAATGGACCTAATGTAGAACGCTGCATCACTATTCTTTCTGCTATATTTGCTGATGTATTTGTCCAAAAAGTGGTACAATAGCACATGATTTTTTTTAAACTATCCTCGCATATTTTTGGCTTTTTAATAGGTTTATAAATTTATATCTTCCTTTTTGTATCATTCTATTGTTCAAACTGAAACATAAATCAACTATTGTATGGCGATGCATTAAATCAATTGCATGTCTCTATTAACAATACAAATTCCGTGATGTCACACTTTAGCAGCGTTTTTAAATTTATCTTTATTTCTAATGATGTTGTTGAATGCATATAGAGACATCTTGAATAACCTTGTATTCTAAAGTCTTTATGTGAGTAGTTTTTTATTAAACTCTGGTCGCATACATTAATGAAATAATCATTTATTTTATTAGCAGTCTGAGTTTTGCTGAGTTTTTTTTATAATATTGTCTTCAAATTTACTTTGTTGAATCTATTTATAATTTTATCTGATCTTTTTTTATTCAGTCGAAATAGTATTTTAGTAATAAAGACATTCGTTAGCCATCGGAATCTACTTTTTAAGTCGTGTGTTATTGCTGCTGGATATTTTGATGCCATGGACGATAAGTTTTTAGATGTTTTCGAACGTATTTTTACAGCCATAAGCTTATTACACCTTCATAGCTATATAATAAACTAAATAACAATTTTCTTGGTTAATTTACTTCTCTCCAATTTTCCAATGCAAATTCCGTTCAGGACATATATTTGTATACTTTTTACAAAATTTATTTAAGTCTAATCTGACGTTGTATATGTTCACTGGCGGCTGGTACAAGCTGACACGTAAGAATCGCCCAAAAAAACGAAAAACAAATATTATTTCATTTACTTCAATTAAATTTATATTTTTTACTAAATAAATTTTCATTCCAATACTTGAATGTGTGCAATAGGTGCTCGACGATGGCGCTTGGCACCCCACCGAAAAATCTACACAGATTTTATTATTTTAACGCCGTTATTGTGCCGATTTGTAGTCCATTGCTATGATAATTTGGTTGGTGAAGGAGACATCGGCCGTGGCAAGGTAATTATGTCATTTTTATTGAAAAATTACGCCGCAATGTTGCGTTAATTTTAAATTGCACAGTGATTTGCAGCTCCACTATATTAGTTAACACGCAGTTGATGAATGATCTCATGCATTGCGTTTTTTGCAATTACTTCTTATGGTTCGTATACTAAATTTCTTTATGATAAAGATAAATTTCATAATATGAGGCAAGCAAAAGCATCGTTTGTAACGAGACATAACAGTTTTCAGGTTCAAATGTAAATGTGAATGATTATTGCTTTTGACGTCAACAACTATGCCGTTTAATAATAATTATATAACAAATATAATCATTATTATACACCGACTTAGCCGTTATAATTAAAGATAAATAACAACGGCCTTCCCGAAATATAAAACAATTTTATCTATTGTAACCATTAAAATTCCAAAAATCTTATATCAGATTATACTCCATTTTTCCAAGGAAGTTTGCAACTAAAAGTTGCTTAAAATTTCAATATCTTTTACTTTTTAAGAACAACTTTTTCGTTAACTATTGAACTATTGAAGAAGAAAAAATATATAATACGTAAGAAATAAACCTACTTATTACGCTTTTCTGGACCTTTTTAAACTCCGGAGGTTGGATTCACCCTAGCTGGAAAACCACATTAAAAAACTCGCTTTGGACTCTACCGCTTGTTATGGATAACTGTGCGCCTCCCTTATAATTTCGTCACGAGCCGCTACTGCATCGACGATTCATTTTAATAATGTGTTCCAGATTACGACTTTTAAGAATATATCAGCAAGTGTAAGAGAATCACTGAATCACTAATAGTGATTCAGATCAATATTAAACTCACTGCAGATTAAGATGCTGTGCGAGTTTAATTCATATTATATTACATGAGGAACCAGAAGTGAAAATATTCCCGGTGAGCAGTATTATTTAAGAATATGGGAAACTAGGCAGCTGGGAACTTCAGACGTCATTCTTAAATGTATTACAGCCTGTAAAAAAAAACTACATATGTCACATTATGTACAATGATAAGTAATTATAACCTGGGAGATTTTAGAGTGAGCAAAATCTTCTTTTCAAAAACGCTTCACATATCTAACAAAAGGATAAGAAACGTTATCGTTAAGAAAAAAGCAAATCCATTTGGTATTTCACCACGTGACAAACGTGGAAAGAAGGGCGGCGGCTCCCAAACAAAATGCCAGCAAACAGAGTTGAAATAATCAGGGAGCATATAAGAAAATTCCCATTGTACTCAAGTCATTACACTAGAACAAAATCGAGTGCCAATAGAAGTAGAAATGTATGAAACATTATGTCAAGATAAAGTAAACCTGAAAAACCTGAAAAAGAAAGCTTTTACATACATACATTCAAAACTGAATACAATCTAAGCTTCCAGGCCTCATACCGATACCTGCATAACTTGTGACGGGCTGCAAATAACAATACTACATGATACACCTCATGAAAATCATGTAGCTAAAGTTGAGAAAGTAGTTCATCTAAGGAAGGCAGAGGCAGCAAAAGAAACTAAAAGAAACTACAAGGAATTAAAGGACGACAACCAAGTTGCTATATGTTTCGATCATCAAAAGATGATGGCGACACCACATGTAATAAATTCGAAAGCCTACTATTTGCGACAGTTGTAGACAAACAACCTCAACATTCACAACCTAACCAGTGGCATTGATCATATGCATATGTGGCTGCCAGGAGATAGCATATTGTCTGTTGAAGTACATCCAGACTATTGCTCCCGCTGTAAAACAAAACACATCTCAGCCTTCAGTGACAACTGCGGAGGGTAGTACAAAAGCCACTTATTTGTAAAGTATTGGTGTTATATTTTTCAGTACACCCATATTGAAACTGTTGATCACTTCTTCCTAATTGCTAGTCATTCATACAACGAATGTGATCAGGACTTTGGAATCATGGAACTTAAAAGAAAGAACAACCAACATAATTTATATGTACCAGAAGACTGGATGAATCTGGTTGCCTCAGCAAGCCGAAATTTTGTAGTTATGAAGATAATGGATGAAGACTTCAACCACTGATTCAGTACTACAGAAAAGCGTTCCAGGGATACGAGGAATGCAGGTACTGCATTATGAAAATGTGAATTCAACCACTCTTTTTTCTAAAACAACATCACCAGAAGGTATTTTGCCTTACCAGTAACTGCTAATGAGAAAACAACGAACAGGAACAACTTCCCACCCTTCAACCGATTGCCGAAAAGCCAAAGCTAAAGTATAAAAAGTATGAAAACCTGATGGAATTTCTACCGTATGTGCCACCGCTTCACCATGTATTTTATCAAAGCCTATCCCATCAAATACCAGACCAGACCAGACCAGTGAAGTACCATATCCTGGCACTCCTACGGATAATGAAGATGATGTTGCTACTGACTTGGGTAACAACATCTACGACACATATGATGGCAAGTAATACATGTTTAAAAATGTTAACCTCTCATTTCTTGTTCTGTAAACCGAGTAAGTAAAATTTTGATGATATATTGTTTCATTTTCACTCTTCTAATTTTAAATTAGGGGTAAAGGGGTTCATGTGCGGACCCTCGACTTATTTATACATGGAAAAGATAAAATGGATGTTGCACATGCTTATTATCATTGGTAATAAAAAGTAGCTGAACATGTGAAATTCTAATTTTCCCTATTACAAAACATTTCCAACTTTGATTTTGTTATTTAGACCCCTTGACTGAGATCATGTTTTTGGTGCATCATAACAATGAATCCATTCGAACGCACTAAAACATGTCACGCCCGTGATGCAAACAATATTTTTCCTACAACAGAATTAACATATTAAAGCCGCTAAAAATGTTTATCAAAAATCGTTTTTCACATGCACATCATACAATCTGATAGCAAAAATATATTATTTTGTGTATCCAGTTAACGATAACAAACTCTCTTAAATATAGCCGGAAACATATATTGGTTAGTAAAAAAAGCGTGTTTTTTTTAATTAATTTGGAAGTAGGCGGCAATTACCGCCTACTTCCAAAAACATGTGGCCAAGGACGAACTGCAGTTATATTCAAAACAATAAATGTTTAAAATAATTAATATGAATATTATAAACATTCAAATTTAATAACTTTCACTAAAGTATATTACATATAAATGAGTTTGATTTTTCAAATAACAATTCACATCTTCCCTAAGCAAAGCACAATAAGAAAGTTTCTTTAAAATTCGAAAAGTAAACAATTATATAGCCTGAGTATTCCCGATATAGCCTACATATCATTGAAGGCATTGTTTGAAAATTAGGCGGTATCAAAATTCCAATTAATATAAAATGTAAAATGTAAACAAAAATGATTTGAAGATGATTAATATTTAATGCGTTTGGAAATGTTCTCTGTTCACAATGGACAAGAAAATGCAAATTCTGTTTTTAATTACGCTGTACGAACAATTATTAGACCGAGAAAGCGTTTCAATTTCTATATTCAAATATTGACTTAAATAACGCACGTTCGTGAAACGGATTCTCCTTATTCATTCTAATTACTTTATTATACATGATTATACAAATATCCTCTTAAGCAGCATAAACTAAGGTTGGTTGTGTGATTGCATCCTTGATACCACTTGCTAATAACACACCCAAGTCCATTACTAACGTATTTATATCATCAGATGTAACTGACATGAAATAGGTATAAATTAAAACCATTAATTACGAAACACCTGGCGCAAATAATGTAATAGTTTATTCTTTGCCCATAACTGCGCTTGCACGGACGTCGATAAAAAAGGTTATTTATATAGTTATAATAATTGTTAGATTAGTGTCAGTCGACAAGATCGTTTGACAAAAGCAATAATAATATATTAACCTTATAAAACATAGGCAGGACACATTGTAAACATTCTTGATATGATCATTCCAAAATGAATTTGCAAATATGTAATTAGTTGTAGTAGTAGTGTTCTAATAGTCATTGTAGAATATTAAAGTAAATTAATTTAATGCATATGATGTTCAATTTTATAAAAGGCGAGTATATTTGATAAACAAACTTTGCATTTATAGATCAATTTTTATATCGCGAGAATAAAAATCAATTGAGGAAGGATGTTGTTATAGAAATAAGAATAAGTGAATAGCAGAATGTATTTTCTGTTATTAATTGATAATGAAGTACTAATAATATATTACAATTTGTTAAAATTTCACACAATTTTTATTTAGAATTTCCGTCATCAATAAGTTCACTAAATCTGAGAAAATGTAGTTACAAAATGGGGTGAAACTTTTACTGAGTGTTTTGATTCTAATTTATTATTATTTGAAAATATTTCACCAAGTTTCAAGCATCCTCTCAATCTCAATGAAATGTAACTACATATTATATATAAATTAAAATAACATTTGGCCGAAATATAAAACAACAACAAATTCTAAAATATTTTTGTATCAGGTGCCTCCGAAGCTACTTACCTTTCATGACAAAGTTTGTATAACTAACGGAAGGATTGCCCAATATCATAGACACCAGATCCTATACTATTCTGGAAAGGACCACGTTCACTTGGTATTCTCCACCACTATCGCTCTCTCATGGCCAAAATCTTGACTGATAAATAAAAGTTGATTGATCCAGAAACGGCTTTCGTTGCATAATACTGGTCTGCGACTCTTTGTATTCCTGCCTTAGTAACAGATCTGTATAGTCTGAGTCCAACTAACCGAATTCTGGGACTGTTCTTAATCATTAACTTGCAAACGACCTTGTAGCAAAAGGTCATGTTTTTCCAAAAGCCGTTCCTTGCGATTAATGCCTTTCG
Source organism: Geotrupes spiniger (assembly GCA_959613385.1). Lineage (NCBI taxonomy): Eukaryota > Metazoa > Arthropoda > Insecta > Coleoptera > Geotrupidae > Geotrupes > Geotrupes spiniger. Next base: position 32,881,327 of record OY390732.1, read on the forward strand.
ACGAATCTAGTCTTCTGCGCACTCGATGTTGCTTTTTCAGAGCACTATTTTAAAATGACAAATGATAAAATAACGTTCCTGAGAATTTAAGTAAAACTTTTTCTGGGAAGAATTTTAAGTAATCGCAAAATATTTGAATTTTTATCTCTTACTTATTTGACTACAAGTTATTTACAAAACACAAAAGAAAAGGTGAATCATTTATACCTTCAATTATTATCAAATTATGCCAGTACTAGAAGAAATACTTGTCATGCTCATCAAAGAAGCAAGTCAACATACGTTCTTGTAAACAATAAAATATAATATTGTTTGTGTACCTGGTAGAGAACAGTTATTAATAGGACGATTTATTTATAGCGTGCATTTCAATGTCAACAATTCACGTATTCATTATGCAAAAAACCGTAACAAAGACCTGCATAAATGTTAAGATCATTAATCTCGCGTTTCTACATGTAAGTTGTCATGCTGTATTCATTACATTTCTTCGAAGACGTATTTTACTGTAACTACAAATAAAATAATGACAAGTTATTTTTCTATGTAAAAAAATATACTCACAGTATCACAAAGCTACAAAATAATAACGACAACATTAGCGGTAATTACAGACGCGTAATACAGATCAAGGTTCTTATAAAGGATATTAATAATACATATTATTTCATCGTTAGTCTGAAAAATCAGTTTCTCAAATTAAAACATTCCTAAACATAACAATTCTACGGTTTTGGCGTTCTTATAAAACATATTTTATTAGGCTTTGTTAATGCAATTATAGAAAATTCTAATATTCTTCATATTTACTTCTTTTCATTTCTTTTCTCAATTTTCCATCAATAAGTCTTTTAATTAATAGTGTTGTTGTTATATTTGTAGTGCTCTGCTATTTTTTATTTCTGCACCTGCATAATTGATATTTTATGCCCCACGTTTCTCCAAGCTTCGCCTTCTTAATTCTTCATTTCTGGATAAATATAAATTTATTTTTGATTTTAATTTCCATTTTATATAAAAACTTAAAATGAATCGCGTACATGTATAATGGAGTGTAATGTTAATTGTTAATTAACACATATCTCGATTTAATACCAGTAATACCATTAATTAATCCATCTGTATAATTTATCAAGGATCTTAATTCTAAACTAATCGGTTGAAGCATAATTTTGCATCATATCGAAAGTAAACGAAGACGACTTTGACATAGTAAATAAACTTGCATAATGAAATCACGACAATAATGACCGCTTTTCTGTTTCCATTCGAAATGCTCAATTGTAATTCATACAATTTAATTACATGATAAACAATACAATGTTTCAGCCACGCGCACAGCTCTATTTGTAATAATGTACCATGTGTTTATAATAATGCTAGGTGTTTTTAGAATTGAAATGTGGTTGAAGATTTTGTCTTTGTCAAAGTCTGACACTTAGATTCCGACATCTCGAAAGCTCGCATTCAGAATTGTGTCGTTCTGAACAAACTTATCACTAACAAGGTGTTCTTTGTCAATTTAAATTGTTTTACACATAAATATAAAATACGTTCATTAACAAATAATTTTTCTTTATGACTGACTACATTGCAGTTATATATATCCAGATATTTTTGAATATTATGATACTTATTACATAGTTGATGAAGCCGGGAATATTTTTTAACATTTATTCTGGGAGTAAGCAATTCAAACGACAAGGCCTTCCTAGAGGAAAATCTAGGGAACAGTCACCAACTCATGTATATTGCCGCAGTCTACATATTTATTCAAAACTTTATCCCTAAATCGCAAATTGTTAATTGTCTTAATCATGTCAATTCATTTAACGAATAGATACTGATAAATATAGTTTGTTTTATTTGAGAAAGTCATTCAGTTACATTCAAAGGCTTCCAAATTCTTTTCTATATTAATACAATGCAATGCATCCAATATTGTAGTCTACGGCGAAGAGTAAAGCAATTAGGTTTACTACGGCCACAATATTAATAAATATATTAAAACGTAACGGAAACAAGTTAGAAACAGGAGGAACTCCTTATGATGATGATTTCAACACGACTCCACATTTTGTGCCCAGTAGAGACTTAAAGAAATTTATAAATACTTGCGAAAAAACAACGTTCGAACTCACATTAATGGTGAAAAACATATAAATGCCACATACAATTATATAATAAACCGCCGTAATATATACGCATAATTCTAATGAAAGAAATATTTTATATTACGCACTAGTAAACGCAAAATTCTTGAGTTTCTCTTTAAGATATGTTACAATGGTGAAATTTTCTAACAGTTTGTATTTATTAGTACGGTCAGAGCCATGGCGTTTCAGCAATCTGTAAGATTGGTCCGTAAATCCGTAAACGTTTAAATATAACAAAACATTGTATAGTTCGTCGCCAGCTTTACGCTCCGATCGCTGAAATATGGGAAATCGATTCATGTATATACCGAGTACCCAAAAACATCGGCGCGCCGTTACTAATTCAATTATTATCGTAAATACGAAGTTTGCGAGATTAAGCTGGAGCAGGAAACTCAATGTTGACTAAAATAAAATGATTAAATGGATGAGATGAGCAGTAAGAATTATAAACACTAAATTTTGATTTGTAGTTACAGTTACTTCTGTAACTTCTGCACTAGGGCAACTTGGAACATTTTCTAAGTCAAAGCAGAGAATTGCTTTATTTTTGTCGTTTCTATCTGTGTTTCTTTCTTCTCATGCAGCCACCTTCTCCTGTACATGGATTCTATACCGTTCCTTTCCTTCATGGTTTGTCACGTAGTTTTTCTTAAAGTCTATATTCCATCGCATAAGTCACAGGTGACCTTTCCTTCGTGAATGAAATGATACGTTAAATATTGTGCAAAAAACGTTCCGATAGAACGATTGTCTTACAGCAGCTTGATCATTTTTACACAAATCTAATTATAGTAGATGCAGGATGCAATCATATGATTTAATGTGTGCTTTCAGATTAAACTGTGAGCCTCAGAAATGTAGTGTTTTCGATGTTTTCCTGCTAATGAGAGTAGGAAAATATTAGATACAAGCTTCAAATTTTCAAACTTTTTGCAGACCTGTATTTTTGTGTTCTCCACTTTCAAAAAAACACTTTTTCGGTTGTTCAGGGTTTAAAAATGTTGAAAGATAATTGTTCGCAGTAAGTAATTTGTGATATTTAAAGGTACACCTTAAACAATTCATTGTTTAACTTTTTTTGCAGGCATGACTTTGGTTTTCACAGGAGCATATTCCAAGAACGGATTTCCATTGTTCATTAAGTTTTCTTTTACGAAGAAACGTTGCCTGTTTTATTTTCAGTATCAGAAGAAGGCATCAAATGTTTAAATACAAAGGCGACTTGGATAAAATAATTCTATGCTACGTGATTTTATCAGTTATATAATTATTATTATCCGAAATATTATAAAGTTGATAAAATACACATAGAAGTAATTATTAAATGTTTAAACAATAATACTGATTAGTTCCTCATATCCCAGGTATCCTTTTACAATACTTATCTAAAAAATCCCGTTGCTCACGACTTTGTAATTCTAAATGAATGAAATGTTGATAATATAATTTTCTGTCCACTTACATTTTCATCTAAATTTATTTTAAAACGGAAGTAGGCGAATTATCACTGTAATGTATTTAATAAGCTAGATATATAGATTGTGTAACTGTTACCGATTGTAATAGTTACTGTGGAAAAAATGTATCTATTATGATTCGCAATTAATACTGTATAACATATGCCTCCACGGATATATTTTGTGTGGTTAAATCAAATTGCTAGTCGCTGTTTTATGAATGAATTTGTAAAATGTAATGATATGGTAATGGTTTGCATTTATGATTGTTTTGAAAGAGAAGTGAACCAGCAAAAAACTGTTCGCATTTCTCTATTGAAATACGTTGTGTTTGTTATAGAACGAACACAATTCAATTTCAGGGCGTATCGTGAGAACAATCACACGACATTTTTGCATATTAATTTTAGACATTATTCCGAAATATTAAAAATTCCTATTCGCATATTTTATGCTCAATAGTTTCAATTTGAAACCAGTTTGTACAATAAGCGTAATATCATTTCCCAATGATTTGTAACTATTTAAGGTAATTAATAACCACTTCAGGGCCGAAAGGATACTTTGCAAGTTAATATCACCGACTTTTTAAAATATATTTTGTATAAATCGTGCACAGTATATGCCACGGCATCAATTATAGTGGTTTGACTTACAACTTAATCAAATCGTTCTTCAAAAACAAAGGTTATTATAATTACGTTTACGTTTAAATTATGAGTTTGAATAGATGAAACGTCAAATATTTTAGACTTCCCCATTTAAAATTATATCTCGTTTCGATCTTTACTTTAGTTTATTTAAGTGGTTTTACATTACATTGAATATTAATTCTATATTGTTCCCTTCATTGCACCATTCCTTCAAATTCTGCATTTCAACTGTTTGAGTTTTTGGTACTCATGCTTATTATCTTATTAATGAAATCGTTTGATGTACACCACGCAGTCCAATTGTACCAGGCAACATCCAATATCAACGAGTGTAATTAGGTTTTTTGCTACCGATTTTTTTGCTACCGATAAAATTACTGTGATTTTTCTGTCAAAAATTAATTAGGTTTTTTGCTACCGATTTTTTTGCTACCGATAAAATTACTGGGATTTTTCTGTCAAAAACTCGTACGATGTACTTTACTATTTTTACTGTTTTTAAATATTATTTGACAATATTTACATACTGCATTTCTAACAATTTCTATAAAACTCAAATTACTGATGGAAATAGATCTTGATATGAGAGTTTTCATTTACAGCGCCAGAATCACATACTTACGAACGACGAAAACAGTAACTCTATCGTATTTTCTTAATTCTTGTTACATTTCATGTTTTTCGTTCCTCGGTCCGTCCCTATTTTTTGCAATATTTTCATCTCATTAAACTACATTTCCATTTTAAACCCTATTTTACATCATACACATCTCATATTTTCCATCCAGTGTTTTCATCCATCCATTCCATTGTCACATATCCTGCACTCGTCATCCATTCAACATTTTTTCTTTTTATTTTCACTTTCGCACCCAAACGTCTCAATCACTTTCACTTCCTCTCGTATTCGCCCTTCCCTTAAATATTCTGGTTTCCATCCATATTCATTTGATCCACCGTATTGTACGTTACACCTCGATTTCCAGATTTTACGTTTTGTTTCCATCGCATCTACATGCTTCAATCACTCCACTATCTATGTCTCTATTTATGTTTCCACTCTCTTCTCTCCATTTCTACCCTCTCGTACCTTTTTTCAGCTCCTGTTTCGTTCTTCTTTTCCTTCTTAACAGCAAATTCATGAAGTAGCTTCTTTAGCCTTTTATGCCTATGATATTTTCCACTTTTACTCTTTCTCAGTTACTCCTATATCCTTTTATTCTCTTAGGTTTTTTACTTCTTCCAGCTGACTCAGACATTGTTTATGTTTCTTTCCATTCTCTATATCGTCTCTTTTCGAACGCCTTGCCATGTTCTCCTTCCCTTTCTTGCCTCTTGCGATGCATGTTTCTAGTCCTTTTTCATCAAGCCATGATTTTTCTCGTTCTCTCGCTCCCGATTTTTTCTTGTTTTCTCGTTGCTGAATTCTCTATTTTCGCTATATTTCATCATACTACTCCTCTTATCGCCTTCTGTTTACACCTTCTGTTTATCACCACTTCCATCCGTCTTGATTTCTGCAGCTGCTCTCCCACATCACCGCTTCCAGGCTCCTGAATCTGATCACTTCATCATTTCTAGCTTCATCGTTTACTGACTTTCCATTTAGCCCCACATAAATCAATTTTATAATCCCATCCCACTCCATAGTAAATAGTATGTTGTTTTCTTCTAGACAATCCAGTAGAATCTTCCCCTCTCCATTTATCACATCGTCCCTTGACCTCCGCTAACCCCTTCTGCCTCTTAACATTAGTGCATGGTAAAATCATGAAATGCCAATAAACGGTATTCTTTTTTATTTTCAGCTTGCAAAAACACCACTATTCAAAAAAAGTCCATTTTTTCAATCATTTGCTTGATTAGCTCGAGCTTAGGCCTCGTTAGGAAAACTTGCTTGAGTTTGGTACTACTTGTTCAAATTTAATAAAAATATGAAATGTTTAGTGGTCCATGCACCTGCATGATCAAGTGCGAACGAGTGATCAAAAGCTCTTTCCGTTTTGTCATGATGCACTAAAGTTTATTTAAAATTAAGAAAATTTTCAAGATTCGGTCAAATCTCACATTCCTATGTATCCTAAGAGTTGTGTATCACCAAATTTCGTACCTGCACTTTTCAGTTTCAGCACGTCATCGCTTTGGGTCAACCATGCGGTCAGCAACGTCGTAGATAAATTGGATTTTCAATCAAAATGGATGGTTACATTTTGTTACGCACCATAAATTCCGTCACTAGCCGCTGTATAAGCTTCAAAACTGGAGAAAGCTAGGGCAGTATATTTGCATATCCCCGCTTTCTGCCTCGAAATTTCATACGACGCAATAAAGGTAACTTAAACAAATAACGTTGCTTTATTGCATAATCTAAAACATTGATCGATCTTGAACAGGTCCAACTGTGAAACTATCACAGATCGCGCTTTCTATTCGGTAAAATGTTCACAACCTTATTTATATGAAATTCGCAAATATTTCGATCTGTGCAGAATATTAAATGTCATCTCATGCGTGTGCACTTTTGATGTTGTAACTGCCTGTACTAGGTATATTTATAAATACGAACTAAATGAAATAAATTACGTTAAGTTGTCTGGGTGGATTATTTTCTACATTGTTCGCAATATTTATTTGATTGGGCACAGTTTCTTAAAGAAAAGGTGGAGGGAGCTGTAGAGGAAGTTAAAGAAGATAAAAGAAGAGGGAAGTTGTTGGAAGGAGAGAAGTAGAAAACATATTTTTTGCACATGCAAGGATAGGACGAGAGATGGAGGAGAAAGAAGATACCAGAAGGGAACGGAGTCGAGGATCCAGGCAGAGGCACGAGGTTTTAGGAGGGAGGAGGAGACTCACAAGATTAAATTTATTATGCTTAATGTGTAAAACAAATATATAAGGAATGCCAAAAATAAAGGTTGTACACTAATTAATTCATTGAGTGGGTACTTTACACCTATTTATAATGCAATTGTTTCCATTTCTTAACAAGATGATCTGGTGAATTAGGTTCAGTCAATTAATAAGATTATGACAATCGTGGGTTGCTCTTTTTAGATAGACGAATTTCATTTGTGTTGGATTAGGTAGCGTATGGCAGGGTTTTTGATATATATTTTCAATTTGGTTTTGTAGTAGATAAAGATATTTTCTGTTAGTTTAGTGTGGATTTTTTGCACCAAGAAATTTGTATCTTCTGATGCTTTATTTATGTATTTGGTTATAAGACCAATGTGTTAAATATATTTTCAGCTAAGCTTTTTAGATAATGTTGCTATGACTTATTTGCTACATATTTCATTGAGAATATATTCTCTGTGTGAATAAAGTAGAATATTGATATTTCATATCTATTCTTCGCTACTACACGCAAATGCTATTTTGATTTCATAACATTCAAGATAATACGCCTTCTCTAATTGTCCTCCAGTTTGATTAGCCTACATAGGCAATACTTTCATATATTTGCATAAGGGTATATATTTTTTAAATTTCTTCACTGGTTCAATTTATTTTACATTTTATATTATTTATAACTCTATTTTAACAAGCATAATCTTTTTTATCTTGATGATGTCTCCTTGATCAAATTTATTTTCAAGGATTAAAGTTCCTCGTCCGTTACATGTCTCATATAGTCCTTTTGGTCAGTACCGTATATTTATTTTCAAATGTGAACGTAATAATTGGCTATGCCTTTTATATCACTTTTTAATTAGACAATGACGTGTTAAGAGCGGAAGTGGCAGCAAATCCATGTCAGACGATCGAGGAACTGTCAAGTATTCTTAACCAACCTTAGTCGACCATCCAAGAACATTTGCATCAAACTGGTAAAGTAAGCAGAGCTGGTGTTTGGATTCCGCATAATTTGCATAAACCAGGTTTACACCCCAAAAAGGCTCTTTGTGTTTGGTGGAGTATTCGCGGGGTCGTTCATTTTAAAATGCTAAAACCTTGACAAACCGTTAATGTAGACCTTTACTGTCAAGAATTGGATCCAGTTAACCAATCTTTAATTCAAAACTACCCAGCGATTGTCAACAGAAGAGGCGTTATTTTGCAACACAATAATCCAAGACTGCACTGAGCAAAACGTACTCTGGAAAAATTTAATGAATTGGGGTGGGAGGTACTGCCTCACCCACCATAATCACCCGATATTGCGCTATCGAATTTCCACATATTCCGGTCGCTACAACATTTTCTAAGTGGCAAACAAATTTGGATGATGTCAAAAATGCTCTCTCCAGATATTTTGCGCAAAAATCAATTGAATTGTATCGATCCGGCATTGAAAATTTGCACACTAGACTGACTGAGAAACCGCTGAAATAATTTGTTATCGAAAAATAGATAGGATTAATCTAAAATGGGTATAAAAAGGTATCTGGCTGAGTCCGGGCGTAGAAACTAATGCTATTTCTCCCAAAACAATTAAAGAAATAAAGGAACATAATTGCCGGAAAATAGATGAAAGGAGGAGAAATAACATTATAATATAGGGATTAAAATCGCAGGAGGGTAAAGAAAAAGAAGAAGAAAAGAAATTTCTAGAGAATAAGCTACAAATGACCACAAAGATAGAGAAGGTACTTGTACCTCAAAACATAAAGAGGAATGAAGAGGCAGAAGAGAAGAAATTATGGCAGTTAAAACGCAAGTTAAAAGATACAACGATCTGCACTACATTCACATATGAGTAGGGGTAGTAAATCAAAAAAATACTAAACAATGACGAAGAATGAAGGTGAAAAATGGGATACGAAGACGAACATAAAAATAATAATGAGTTTTAAATCTAAATTTCACTTGGAATTGATTAGGGCTTTGAAATCTGAAGTAATGGATGGTAAATTTTGGGTTTATTATTAGTTTAGCATATAGTTAGGGTTTCGATCGGATTTCGTTTTCTCGATTTCTATTAAAATATCGCGCTATTGAGAGGAGGGGCTCCTCCATATCTGTTCGCCGGACAACGTATATCTGCATTGTAAAAGGTGCTATTTACATTTTCATGTAGTGCCATTGTTACTAACGCTACAATCTGACGGGTGTTTTTTAAAATTTGGCGTCGAAGATGGCCGTCAATGTTTATTAATTGCGATCGAACCACAATTTTGTACATACACTCAAACGTCACTTAAGTAACTTTTGACAATTAAAAGAGGTTAGACCGGTTGGACATAGGATAAATATATGTGTGCTTGGGAAGCTTCCTGCCACGAATGGGCACAGAATTGTCATGCATCTTTGGATTATATCGAAATGACGATAGATAAATCGTTAGTTGACAATTATTTTGTTGATTCGATTATTAATATTAATTGAGCATTCGCAATAAAGGCCTACCTAACACATATGAATATTTTCAAGTATTTACCAAATAGGCATTCAATAGACACTTTTAGGTGTATATGAAGACCACCGATGGAGAATCGGGGGAAAAAAAGTGTAGGCACAATACTAATGATAGTCAAATCATAATCATTAATACTTGAGTTTCTTTTCGTGTTGCTTGTTGTTTCATTTGGTTACCTGAGTGCACGCCTACGTTAGTGTTCATCGGTCTACATACCTTTCCTGACGTGTGAGACGGGAAATCATTTGTTATTATGCGACACGTATCAAGGGAGAACTGGTTTAGTCCATGTTTCTTAGTTCGTTTTAATAAAAACAGTTCTGAGAAATTATTAGATATTTCGTCGTTTTAAAACACGACAAAATCGTATCCTCGTACTTTCACTATACCTTAATTTATAATACTTGATTCTTTAGTACTAAAAAATATAAAATACAAGTCTCCAACGCTAAAGATAACATAGTGGTATCCAAAGAAAAACAGGCAAAATTGCCATCTCACGTTTCGATAAATATTTTTAGCCTTTCATCTATAAGTATTAAACACATTCTCCGGTCAGATTTTAATTGCATTGGATGCAACCCTAAAAAATCACACCTTAACAACTTCCTTATGCCGCGTTTATCTTAACGTTATATTTATGAACCATTACGTCTGTTTACGAGCATTACCTTAATGGTTTTATGGACAGATAAGTTACAATATTATATATTTTTTGGCTTAGGCAAGCGCAATTTGCGATTATTACGTGGTTCTCATGGAAACCTCAAGAATGTTGACCAGATTTAAGATAAGAAAGCCGGCACGTATGCGAATGTAACGTTATCACATAGCTTGAAAACAAAACCATAAAATTACCATCCGACTGTCGCGTAGGAATCTCGCGTGCTTATTTTGCAAGCCACTTCGCCGTGTTATTTTCCAGATCGAGACTTCTGCCATGTAAGCGAACGTTACAAAGACGTGGGTTTCTGAGAATTTACTGGTTTGATTATATTTCAAGAGTTGCTGCAATATAAATCAGTTATTTTTATCCGCAGATGAAAGCAGAGATTTCTCGATTACGATCTACATAATATCTTCTTATTGCTGTTCGTACGTGATATATAGCTGCACTTAGAATTATGACTATACACCTTCAGACGACGTGCATTTTAAAGTACAAACTCGATTTTGTCGAGATGTATATAGAATGACTTAAATTGGATTCAAATGGACTAAAATTTAGTAAATTTAATTTGCCAAATTGTTGCCTTGAAGAACTTAAAAGTAATTTGAAAAGAAATGGAAAGGTATGATTAACCCATCTTATCGAAGTATGACAATTTTTAATGCACCACCTTCGCGGAATGAAGTTCATTTTATGGTACAACCTGGTTTTCGATTTATGTAATGTAAGTTAAGTAAATCGATATTTGCAATGAGCTACAAAATTGCATATAAGACGTAAGTGACGCAAAAGGCACAATACAAGTAAAATAATTAAAAACGTCAATCAAGATAAAACTATTCAGTCCTTAATAAGTGATGCCCAATAATATTTGTTTAAGTTAACAAAGTCCGGTTTTGCGAAAGATGCCTACGGACCGATAGGGCGTGTAATCAAATTATACAACAAGCATTTTGAAAAGATAATGTTTAACTCTCCATTGTGACCAGTAATCGTGGTCTAAACTAGTCGCTTGTAGTAATGCTCTCTGATAGTTTTCTATTGTGTTATATTGTGTGCTTCGTATATTTAATGACCTATGTAATCCATTCTATATATGTACTGCAGATAGTTTGTCAAGATATTTCTCGAATCCTTCGCGTGCCTCTATTGAATCCCTACCATGTGCAGGAAATTTGTTTGAAAACTGCGGTGGCAATGGATAATCGTTACATGCTCTAAGGTAACTTATTATCACATCCATCCATACATTCGTGCTAGACGTGCCTGCCGAGAAAGCAAAGCTCTTTTTATATGCTGCGCAACATATCATTCGTATAAAGCTTTATGGAGCCCACTTCAACAATTCTGTGCCTAATATCTCGTCGAAACCACCACTCCCCAACTGAGTGGTATAACACACTAACGTCCCATACAAAATTGCCAACTATTTCAGCATGCACAAATTAAGACAATTACATTTGTTTTCCGCGACATTTTAGCAATATTCCCAGTATCTTCGTTGCATAATATTAACCAAATATTCATTGCAAAAATTGGTTTAAAAAACTATATTGCACGTGACACAGATGTTAATTAGGTACGTCAAACATGAGCACAAAATTGTTATGAACCCAATGCACATATCTACATATTTTCTACATATCTTGTTTTATTAATCGTAATTGCATATAAGGAAGTATGCATGTATCAGGTATTTTACAAAGGTACATTTAATTAAGAGCAAGCAATTACAGTAATTAATTTCACACGAGCTAATTTAAATGAAATTAATGTATTATTCTGGTAAAAGCTTGTCGAGAACATCTTAACTATAAGGCTATTTTTCATTACAATGCATTCAAATATATGACACATTTTTATGAAGTACTGAGACAAGACCCACCTATTATTCCTGTCGCTAGACTTTGCTGTTTGCCACCATTCTCCGCGAGTGTATTATCGACGTACGTATGTTTTGACTATAAACTAACAATTTAAAATGCCCCCTTATGCATTACTATCAATAGGAACGCGTTAATGGTAAATGCCACCAATTAAAATGCATCAATAAATGCCTTTTATCGTCCAATCCATCTTTTATTACACTTGGAAACAAACTGAACTTTTTTGGTGCACACAGGAAAATACTAGATTCTGATGCAGTTTTCAGGTTGAATTTAAATATGTTCTCATCTTCTTCACGAACGGATTTTTTGTGCTATCCATATTAAATCATGATACTATTCATCTTATGTAAAAAATTTGTTGATTCCCTTGTACACAATATAAAAATCAGCAGTGGTCAGCAATGAACTTTCATTTATCGAAAAAATATGTCGAGGTACGAAAAAGATGACAGGAGTAAACCTTCACTTTCAGATATTGCTCATAAATTGGATGTTTTTACTGGCTATATGCAAATGTCAAATTTCATAATTTTAGCTTGAAAATGTGCACGTTATCGTACACCCACGCACACACACGCACATGCATACATACATGATGACATAAGGGGCTAGGGAGGTTGAGTCCTGGGGCTTGTTTCATAAAAGTTACAATTTACAATTTGACAAATGATAATTACAATTCTACAATTAACAAATCTGACAAATATACATTTTATAAAAATATTTGTAAATTTTGTCACAATTTTGTCTGGTGGTAGAAATTTTTTACAAATGTCACAAATGTCATTAATGCAATAGGTATAAGTGAATATAATAATATTTATTTTTAAAACTGTTATCTTTATTAATACTAAATTGGCATCTAATCTTGATCAAAGGTTTCTCTATTAAGAGAAATAAACCTTAGAAAACCGTTCTCTTCGGTGCGTTTGGGAGCAACATTAGCAATAGCGATAAAGGAGAAGAGTGGAAAAAATCCACAGAATGGGACAAAGTTTGTCTCTGTGTAATGTTGCAAAAGACTGGAAATACACGAGGGACGTTATTTGGGCCAATTTTCGTCGAAGAACTTTGGTAAGTATAATAATTAACCATACAGAAACTTGTGTATTTGCGTATAATTTCAAAAAACGATTTCTACATACATTTTCACACATTTTTGTAGGAAAAAGTGGATAATGCCAAACGAACTGGCACTGCTGGGGGGAAGAAATGCCAGCTTAATGATATAGATAATCTAGTTTTGGAAATTATAGGAAAACATTCGCCAATTGTAAAGGGGTTGGGTGTAGCAGATTCTATGGCCGAAGCAAAGAAACTCCCTACGTTTGGTAAAATCATTATCATACAATTTTTGTAAATAAATTTCCTAATTGTATCTTAGTTCAACCACATGAAATAGTTGAATCTGAGAGAACATCTTCTTCATCTGCTTTTCCTCAATCTCCAACTTCTCGTCTTCTTGTAGAAGAACCCCCGCAAAAATCATTTGTACCAAAAAAAGTAAGAACATTATAGCTACCTTATTAGTCTTATCACTGATATTATCTATAATGAACTTAATCATTTTATAGGAAAACACGTTGTTGTTGAAGCAACTCCAGCCCATAAAAATATTTTAGAAGAACAAGAACTGCAGAAACGGAAGCTCAATCTTATAAATGAAAATTTAACGTTACAGAATTATAGATTAAAATTAGAAATATTACAGTTAGAAAATAAATTAAATTTGCCCAAATCTAATTTCACGGAGGATATAGGTTTATAAGATATTGAAGTTTTAAGTTTGTTTAAAAATACGTTACAGACCAAATAAAAATAAAAATAATTTAATAGTTATATTATTATTGTGTTACAATATTTATTGCTAAAATTGTTAACGAAATGTATTATATAACTCCTGTAAACGATTTTCTGCTGCTAGATTCTGCGGTAACTCATTATTATTATTATTTTCTTCTTCTTCAATATTATCGCCCTCGTTAATAAAATCAACTTCTTCATTATTTATTTGGAAAATGTTACAAAGTGTAGCACATGTCATAATTATGTTAGCTGCGAATTGAGGATTTACACGGAGGTGGTTGAGGCATGGAAATTTTTCTTTGAGTATTCCAAAACTTTGCTCTATAATCCGCCTGGTTCTTTTATGACTGCTTAAAAATCGATTTTGTGCCGGGTTATTGACATCGCTAATAATTGGCGGAATAAGCCAATGTCTTAGAGGGTTATGCACTATCTCCTAATATGATCCCATTTGCCAAAGGTGTCCATCCCCCTTCTATGCGGCGAAATAGGCTACTTTCTTAAGACTCTAGCATCATGAACGCTTCCTAAAAATTGTAGAATATTTTTCTGCTTTAATTATATACCTTGGTAAAATTTTACCTGGCCAATTTGTATTAATATAATAGAAGGACCTGTTCAGTCCACAAACAGCCATTACATTTATAGAATGTTTACTATGCCTGTCGACGAACATGTGTTCATTTTCTATCGGTGCATCAATTGGTATTAATGTCCCGTCTATGCAGCCGATTACCATCGGCATATTTGCTGTTTCGTGAAATCTTCCCACAACATCGGCCATTTCGTCGGCACTGGGCCATTTTATAACTTCAGGTAAAATGATTCCATTAATTGCTGCGATAGTTTTATGTAACACACGCAAAACTGTGGCTTTCGATACTCCATGCATATCTCCCACTGCATGATATTGCCCTCCATTACCTAACCAATGTAGGGCTATTAGAAGTTGCTGCTCTCGAGCTAAAGCTTTATTTCTCCTTGTTGGGTGTTCCAACCTTTCTCCAATTGCATTGAAAATAATTTCTATATTTTCTGCTCTTAATCGAAATCTTTCATTGAATTCATATAAAGCATGGAAATGAAAATTGATTCTTAAGCGGAAATTTTTTGGTCTTCGAATTAATACTATCTCTTGATCTTCTTCTTCGCTGCTACTTTCATACTTTGTGTTATTTATATTTATTGTATTTATAGGTACTAATCTATTTTATTTACGCAGTCTGTTTTCTTCACATCAAAACAAAACTGTAAAATTGTGACGGTTTCTTGTTTCTTTCTTATATAGTTTATGACTTTGTTTACTAATAAGTATTTTTCAGATAACGCACTTTTTATAATTTTGAAAATTCTTGGAAATTATTATGAATTTCACTTAAAAATTACAAACCACAATTTATTGAGGTTGTGAGGTTTAGCAAATTGTCAATGATTATTTGACAAATGTGATTAATTACAATTGCTTTATGAAACCAAAATCTGACTATTTGATCCAAGTGACATTTGTCATTTGCCATTTGTCGTTTGTAAATTGCATTTGTCAATTGTAGATCTATGAAACGAAACTTTTGACAAATTTAACAAATTTGTCAATTTGTAATTGTCATTTGTGAATTGTAATTTTTATGAAACAGGCCCCTGGTGTGATCCGTGCATTAAAAATGCAACAAATTGTAGCGTATGCTTAAACCCTCGAAGGGAATACTTCAGCGTTCTCACGACTCCCTCAGCAAGCAATATTAAAACGTTGTTAAATTTAAATTCGAAGTTTTGTTAGTTATTATATGATAATAACATAAATATTTCAAATTCCAGAAACAAATCGACTTAATATTTTCATTATGTTTTATTAATTTTTATATAATTGTATACATCCACGTGTCGAAAGAAGCCAAACACACACGATTGGCCGATTGGGTAACTATTTACAACCCTTTGTTAGTACAGATATCAAGTTTTAAATCAAACGTATTGCCAAATGAACAACAGAAATCATATCAGTTAAATCATACCAAAGTAGCCAAACCACGAATCCTACAAGAAAGAATGTCGAGTTTAATTATTACTGTTAACTCTTTCAGTAAATAAAGTCGACATCGCTATCAGTAATTAAACCATCCCCGTACCCCGAATAGGTATTCCACATGATCTACAAAACTCTATTCGTTCAAGGATAGTAAGCTTGTAACCCCATATCGTTTGTATACAGCGAGGAGAATTCCTATTTTAAAAACGTCCCCGAACCGGAAGTGATAGTTTACTCTTAGCATATTACTCTATATCTTGAACACGGTACGTTAAAGATATTGAAATAAAAAAAAAATTATTTGAAAAATTCTTTCGAAAATGCTTTTGTTATTGTGACTACGCCAGTTTGCTGGAAATTTCTCCAAGAAAGTTCAGTGCGGATTGTTTAATATTGCAAATACCGCATTGCAGATAATTGTGTCCCTTTCGAAACTTTTGTAACCCTCTCGCGATTCAAAACTAAGCGATCGCCGATGCCGTCTTAACGTAACACATCCCGTGTCTAGACGACAATAAAAATTGGATATAGGAAGCAAAAGCATTATATGTATACTGACCTACTAATAACTGAAAGAAAGTAAATCCAAGGAATGTCATAAAATTATGCACAATCGTTGAGTTACGCTGAACGTTTATGTAAGTTATAGCAACAGCTTGAAATGTTTTGACATTTAAATCATGCTAAATTATCACGATATTTAAAATGACATAATCAGTTACAACAAACATCATCGTCTACCTGAGAAATTTGCTGCAAAATATTTATTATTTTATATTAGTCGAGAATTTTATTGAAATATCGATTTTTTTTTAATTTATTCCATATCACATTACTCTACGAGTGTACCTGTTAAATCTGCAAAACTTCCTCGTTCAATAATGTTGCTGTTTTAGCTAAAAGCAAGTTAATCCATTGTTGAAACTTGCAGCTTATTTGAGATATTTATTTTTAAGCCGTAATACTTTTAATTTAAAATATCCATTTTTTGCTCCGTTTTGATGGAGATGACATTTTCGTCATTGTCAAGTGTAGATTGGGTGGGTTTCTTTTCTTTTCTGGTTCCTTTTTGCATGATTGACTTGATTGTTTTACGTTTCTCTTGGTACATTTCCATATTTCAAGCTGTCGCTTGTTATTTATTTGGTGATTTTTGGTTTTAGTCTTTGATAGGATGTTAATCGGTATTGGTACTAATATGTTTATTAAAGTACTGGTAATGTCGGTCGTTGTTATGACGTCAACAACTGTTAGTTAATCTTTCGTTAGGTTTGTCGTAAGCGTTGTTAAATGTGAGGACGTTGTGGTTAGTATTATTTATATTATTGTTATTTATTGTTCTGTATATGTTTTTAATTCTTGTTTCACTGTTGGTGTATTTCCATGTTTCGTCCATATAATTCCATCTATTTAAGTAGAGATTAATGATATCGCATAACGTTATGCGCATATTTAATGTAATTTGTGTATGTTTTAAAATAAATATGATGGAAAACTTAACGTTCACTTGATAGTGACAAAAGTCGAAACGCTTCGAGAAACAAACTGCGAACACTCTTACGAAAATGGAAACGAACTTTACAAGAACGGATATGTAAAAGAAAAATTATTTTTTTTTAAAACAGGTACATTACCCGCAGAACTGATATAGATCGTTTCAGCCACATTATCAGTCAAAATCTGTTATTTGTCTCGTTTTGCCAACGGTATATCAGAAAATAGCGTAGCCAATCAGTTGAAAGAGTTATCGGAACAGGAAAACATGAAAATATTGAAGACAATAAAAGATCTAAAAGGCAAAGTAAGGGCCTATCGAAGGAGGATAAACAGAGAAATGAAGCAAATTGTGGAAGCAATTGAGGGATTAAAAACGGATATGAGGAATACAGAAGATAATGAGAAATCGAGGGCCGAAATAAGAGAAAAGGAAGAGTTATGGAAAGTGGAAAGGACATATAGGCGGGGTGGATCAAGTGGAATGGAAATGTAACGGATTGGTCAAGGGAACGATTTACACACAATAAAAACTCAACACAACGTGATTAATGTGGTGGCATTACAAAATTCGCCAGGTTTAAGAACAACATCTTGTCAAATGCTCGTGTCACCACAAAAAGTCTTACCTGTTTCATTTCAATTTTATTTTTTCAGTCCTTGAATAAAATTCCATCCTGCAATTTATATTAATTTGAAGTTTTTGTACTGCATATTGATTTCTGCTGATGAAATATCTAATGCTTGATTAGGTCTTGGTAAGCAGCTTTTCCACAAAAATGGTTGCCAACCCATCATCACCACACATACAATACCTTTTATTCTGGTTTAATGGGTAAAGTTAGGTGATTCTAGCCGATGACTCCATAATAAGAACGAAGCGATCATCCAATAAGCCAAACAGTGTTTTTCACAGATAAAACCTATTTACATGCTTACCATCAATCTCCTGATGCAAGTAGAATACTAAGCCCTAAGTAATTAAACACATATGACGAGTGTAACTAATTATTTTTGGACAATTTTCACTTATTTAAGTATCTTGAAAACAGTATTTGTTATCGAAAAATTGTTCTTCTATTTGAAAAACATCTTTCGACTCTATTTAGATGGATTTCCAATACACTTTATTATCCCAGCAACATTTAAATAAAACATAAAAAGGTTTAGTGTATCATTTTTATGAATTCTTGCTACAGACGCGTGTGGTAAACTAATTTCGATGGCAATATACCGCAATGATTCCTTGCCATCTTATAATAATTCATTACAAGGTACAAATATCGATATAGAGAATGACCTAAATAAAGAAAACGCAGGATACAAATCATAATAAGGATTCAAGACAAAAAAATGTAAAGACTGGGAAAACGCCTAAAATTGATTACAAAAAAATTAATTGTTGCCAACCAGGGGTGGATTCTGAATAACCAGCTAAATAAACTGGTCCGTAAGGAAGAGGCTGACCAGGCAAAAAAGTATTCCGAGAGGGAATATACCTTAAAGAGGTAAAGAGGTGGACGTAGGACACGGAAAAGTAATCAAAGCTCCGCAACAATTAAAGAAAATCAAGGAAAGGATATATTTTTCATGGCCATCTAGAATGTAATGCACTTTTGCGCCAGAGGTCTAAGAATTAATAAGAGAAATTAAAATACATAAGATAGAAACAAAATCCAAGAATTCATGGTACAAAAAAAAAATTATAAAGATAAGGTAATGTCTTTCAAACCAATATCCGAGAGGGTGTGTGTTAGTTTCCGAAGAGAGAACATCAGTATAATGTACATGGCCCCTCAAAACAAAACGAATTACAAGAAAAGGACATATTTTACGAACAACTAGAAGAATAATATGGAAAATAACCGAAACATGACACGTAAATATTGAATTACAACGCAAAGGTTGCGGAAGAAGAAATGTACCTAACAACAACAGGCATGGTCAACACCAAATGGACCACGACCTGGTAGGAAGAAAACATTAACTTAATTAATAATGTGAGAAGAATCCGAGCAATTCTTTGTAAAGATAAACCACAGCAAGTGGAGAAAGAAACACAAAAAATACAAAAATAAAAAACTATATGATGTAGAAAGATTGCAGAACGAAAATGTTAAAACAAACTATCAGGGAGAGATTGCAAAACAACTGGAAAAATGCTGCCAAACCACACAAGTTGGGGAGATGTGGAAAATATGGTTTGATGAGGAGTGCGTAGGGAGAGCAGAGAAGAATAAGGAAATAAAGAAATAAAAAGGAGAAAAATGCGTAGCAGAAATAGTTACTTTAAAACCAGGATGGAGTCTAACTGCGTGAACCGACGCAAATAATAGAAATATGGAAGGAACCCTTTGATGAATTCCTGAATACGGGAAATAAGGGAGATCAAGAAGTACAAACAGAAGCCAATGTCACAAAAATAAGTGTGAGTGTAAGCCCTAAAAAATAATAAAAGTTTAGGGGAAAGCGTATCTGCAGAAATAATTAAAATAATTAAAGAACGAGGAGTTCATTTAACTGAATGCCCTATGCATTAAAAAGGTGACAAATCATGATATGAAAACTATAGAGGTATTGAATTATTGGACATATACTTATAAAGTACTGCAAAGCTTATTGTATAATTACAAATTAAGCAATGTTACATAAGGTGTCTCGGAGGAATATCAGGCAGCTGCTACTAATACTGATTTGCTCTGCTGAGTCTATTCACTGATTTCAAAGAAGACTATGATAGAGTAAATGGAAAACTCATGTACAATGCAATGAGAAGACTATAAATATCAACAACTTATAACGCTAACAACTATGATGTGAATAAAACACAAAATAAAGTGCTCTGGAGTGGCCATTAATCAACAGAATTTGTGGTGGGACGTGTACTGATGCAAGGTGACCCTTTTTCTACCACACTCTTTAACCTGGTTTTGGAAACCATCATTAGAAGCAGTAAATTAAAAATTGAAGGAAAAATATACAACAACGAATATCAATGTCTAGAATATGCGGACGACCGTACACTCCAAGCACTGACGAAAACGGATTAAATAGGATCACAAAACAATTGGAAAAAGAAGCAAAGGTTTTCGGACTAGAAATAAATCAACAAAAAACAAAATACATGGTAATGAGCGAAAGCGAACAGCAGATGAAAATTTGCAAATAACTACGAACGCACGGCATAAAGTTCTTATACTTGGCACTCACGAAAAAGAACACGAGGAGCAAGAAATAAAAGTCAAAATTGCGAAAGATAAGAAGAAGTATGAAATGCTGAAAAGGCTAATGAAATCAAGAATACGTCAAGAAGATAGTTAAGAATTTATAAAGTCGATATCAGGTCAACCGCTACATATCCATGTGAGGCATGGCCACTAAAGAAAGCAAATGGGAATGCCCATGATAGCTGGGAAGGGAAAATACTACGGGCTATATATGGTAGAATAAACACAGAAGACGGCTGGCGAAGATGAACTAATAAGGAGCAAGATATTATGTATAAATCTACAAATATAACAGAAGTCATACAAACCCAACAACTGACTTGGATAGGGCACATAGAAGGAATGTCCAGTAGATTATCAAAAATTGTCTTTAAGAGAGCCACAAGAGAAAAAATTATAAAATGGAGATCACGGAAGAGATGGCATTTCTTGCTATTTTCAAATCCATTCCTCCAACTTTTTCTTGGGTAGAAACGATACTTTTTGTAAACACCATTCATAGAATACTTACTCGTCCTCTTCCACCTTACATATAATTCGACCATCATTGGTTAAAATATTTTTTTTGCAGTTATCGCTTTCATGTCGAATAAGTGCAAATATATGGGTTAATTGTTGTCATCATATTGAGTTGGTGATTTTTTTTTTGTAGCGACGACAAATATTGTATATTGAATGTTTTCTGAGTTATTATAAAGTGTTATGTAGTAACTTAGTATGTTGTATTTAATCATAAATCTTGTTTCAATACTTTTAGTTTCTTTGTAAACTGACCCAATTTTTGAAACTTTATATTGCAAAACCATTAATAATACTGTTACTGCGCATATAAATTATTGTTACTGTACATCTAGTACAGTAGTAATTATCAAATTGAAAAAATAGTGGCAGTCATTCTTCGTATGTATTTCATAGCATTTTCTTAATGGTACACTGAAACGGTAAAATTGTTGAGCGTAGTTTATCTTTTCAAATAACGGTAGCACTTTTAATTTGCTATTTGAATGCAAAACGCGCGCGTACTGCTTTACCGTATTTGTTTAGTGTAACGATAATTGAACGTAATTAGTACTTTCGATTTTTTTGTAAATGAAAGTAAATACCCAGAAAATTCGTTTTAAACAGTCGAATCAATTTATGCATAGGTTAAAAAAATCCCAATTAACTTAAATTTCAGCAATTAATAAATCTTTGTTAGTTGGGTGAAAGTGAAATGTTACGTAAATGATATTTCACTAATGTATGTCATTAGCATATTTGCACGTACCATAAGGTCACATTTATTATTAGTATGACCTTAACTCTTGAAAAACCTTTTCTTCAAGTGTCCAAAATTCTTATAAATTATGCCGCAACGAAGCTGTAACAGTAACATTAATATGGTACCGTCATCGGTTTTTTTATTCTATGTGTGAACATGCCTTTCATGTCAAATAGTTAGATATTGACCTTTTCGAAAGGTCAATGAATGGGTGGGAATAATAGACAAGGGAATTTTTAATGATTTTGGACACATCTTGATTTATTTTAGGGTGGTATTATTTCTAGTCAGCACGATTTACCCAACAATACCAGGCACACTTGAAAGAATTGGTATCATTGAACCAGATTCGGATTCATTGCCTTAAAGTAAAATTCACATATGAAAGGAAACGTTTATAAACGTAAATGGCTTTCAAACTGTCTAGGTATATTTAAATCATTACCTATTCAATTCAAATGTGTATCTTTTTGTATGATAAATGCGTAATTGTCAATTACTCGACGCACGTTTATTGCCATTTGTAGTATGCTAATGATTGTAATGTTTCTTCAAACTATATATTAATTATATGTATCTGATTATTCCTTTCCTATTGTAATGTAAATTATCGACGGTTGTATTTATAGAATCGATTTTTTTTAGTTATAAAAGCACTAGCTGTTTAAAATTATCTTAATACTGTACTTAGTTGTTAAGCAATCTGCAGATCTGTTTGATGGAACGATATCGATCAGTATGCATGCGCTTCCATTCCTAAACAATTTTACCGAAGCGGTATTTGTTAGTTGATATATTATGGCGACATTTTAAAATCCCTCTGTGGCAATTGTTTTCAATTCATATTAATTACTTTGATTTAAATTAGGATGATATTGCTAGTTCGATATTGTGCAATGATGACGTTTTAAATATTCTTGACAGGTTTATGCCATATTTATGCCATATTCCAACATAAGTATACGTTTCCTATTTTCTTTGCGATAGTATTTCAGTTAACGCAACGGAAATCGTTCGCTTGCCTTTGTACCTGTTCATTAGTCCTCACATTTACATACAATAAAACAGTTATGAATAAAAGTGTATAATTTTGAATGAACAGAAATCTCCACTTTCGCTTGCCAAAGTTTCACTATAGACGATTGTCCATTTCATCTTATATAACAGATATGCAATTATTTACTATTCTAATAATAATTGACTACTTCTATGTGTGACGTAAATGTGTCAAGTTCGCGTTTTCAAATATAATTGAACGACGGAGGCGAGCGAAAAAGTTAATGATATTTAGCGTCAGCACGAAATCACGATATATCGATTTATGAAAGATACCTGTTCGTAGAATGCCACGTGTGTCATATGAAGTCCACGGCCGGGACGGTTATAATTAATTTATCTACACATCTACATGTATCTTGTATATCTTATAGGTCAATTGGTGTAACTTCATTAGTTTCATTTTTTCATATTTCTTAAACTTAAATGTTGTTTCATTGAAGGCAAAATGAAATTATGTAGGCTTTATAAAACTAACATTAATATATATTAATGTAAGTTCAAATCAACGATTTATTTAAATGTTGGTTGCAATTTTTCTACTCGCAATGACTGCAATTGGCAAAGTAATCATGTCTATATTATGTTTGTATTAAAAATGTATGAACTGTATTCACTATTTTCTTGCGCGATAAACGATTGGTGCTACCACCGGCCGAATATAATCGCATGTCACTCACGCCTTTGTTATCTCATGAATCTTGATTTTTCAGGTATAAAAGTTCGGCAAAACGAAAAGTAAAATGAAATTATTAGACTGAACCTTGGTCCCATTATTAATTGAACCACAGTGCCACTGTTACATATAAGTAGTTGACTATTTTTAAAGTCAATGTTAAATCGCTGATTTCATGTTTACTGGATCTGTCTTGTAAGAATAGTTTTTTTTATTATTATAAGAAAAATAATAGTAACGGGTCAGAGTTTAAATGACGACTTTTATTTTATCACCCCATTAATCCCAGAACTGAATAAAATCCTAGGTTTGTGCGAAGCATTTGGATCGTTTCTATGACAGTGAAAGTTCTTAAAGTTCTTCAAAATTTTTAACAGCCACACAGTCAATGCTACCCTTGTTTTTATCATCGATGTAACTTTGGATTTTTAGATTATATGCAACTGAATTTATGACAAATGAAATTATTATGTTACATATGGATGTATTATATTAAATCTTGATAATATGCACTTCCTAAAGTGCAATAAGAGTATCTAGCAAAACCGGAATGAAATTAATCTCATTAATTGGCCATGTTTGGCGAAACTCAATGCCAAACTTGTGCACGGAAATAGGTGCAATGTCGCAATTATATGGCAATTATAGGTAAATTGCGTGATCAAATTGGCAAGCATTAGCAGGATATTTGAAAAGAAAAAATGTATAGCGCCAAGGTACGATTTATTTTTTGCTGCTGAAAGACAACTGCCTATTTCAAGTACTTTTTCCAAATGTAACTTGAAAGTTATAAAAATAATTTTTAATTCTTATGCATTGTTTTATAGCATCCTTAATACTTACAGTAATTTCAACAGTTTAAACCGATTATAAAGTGGCTTTAAATGTAGTCTCAAACGAAGCACATAATGTTTTGAGCCACATCATAACAGAACCTTTGCGTGGCACAAATTTAAAGAACTGTGGCAAGGATGCCGATGTATTCTTGAGGCCTTCTTCAACTTCTTTCCCTTTTCCATCTTAAATAATATATTAGTGCTACAGTACGAAAATACCCAAGGTTTAGGCTGCCCAACCTCAACCTCGTGGGCCACAATGTGGCCAAACTAACCCGATGATAGAGAAACAATGACAGGCACACTCTGAAAGGCTGAAAAACATAAAGGAAGGAGGAATAATAACTAAAGACTAACAACAAATAATGAGAGTGGGGAACATAATATACAGACGAAAATGTCAAGGAAGAATAATTAGTCAAAGAAATGAGTAAGAGAGGAATGCTTTGCATTATAGAAAAAAAAAATAGAAACGAAAATAGTTGACTGGAAATCTCCAGAATCACACACATGAGAAATTAGCGCTAACACAAATATATGCAGAGACAGGAGAATGAAAGGTTACAGGGGGTAATGGAAGAAGTACGGGACAGGGCCAAAGAAATTTTATTTAAAGACTGGAATGCAAGAATAGGAAATGAAAGAAATAAGGCAAATGAGAACTATAGAACTATTCATCTAGCATCAGCACTAACTCTCAGAAAACGAAAACAATCTCAGAATGACATGATTATGAAAATAAAAGAAAGAGCAACCGAACAAGCGAACGAAGAACAAGCTTAGTCAAATTCAAAGTATCTTTAAACAAGAATTATGAAATACCGAGATATGAAGTAGACTCCAGAGGTGGCCTTTAGCAGGGAGATAATGTGAGTCCCTTACCAGTCTATAGATGCATGGACAGCATTTTGAAGCTATCGGTTATGAGACATGAGACCCGCACACTTACAAAGTTTTGATATGCAGATGACTTATGGGTAACAGCATTGTAAATCCTATGGAAAGAGAAATTATAACAAATGGGCACTGGAAAAGGGAAAATAATGAAAATAAACAGGAGATCAATAGAATATTATGTGCGTAAGTCACCACAATCTAAGGGACCAAAATTAGTGTTCTCGATTTTCTATTCCTACATTCATATCTCCTGTTTCGTTTATTAATTTCATGCCCAACTATATTATAACTTTCCTAATATGCTTATCATATCGTTTATTTTGTACAAATACAGATATACGTCGTCCATATACTTCAGATATTTTTGTTGTTCAGGTGATACCATATTATCCCGCATTTTGTCTTCCATAGTTTTATCAAGAATGTAACGTCTGGATTACATATTTATATGAAATGATTACAGCGCATTCTTGTTTTACGTCTTTCCCGATGTCAATTTTTGCAGTTTGGTATCTTTTCTGCAGTACTTCATATATTCTATGGGGGTGTCGTGGCCAAGATTTTCCAGATAACTTCATGATTTATACGGTCTCAGCCTTAACCAAAGTTAGGAACATCATAATTAGTTTTTTCTCCCGTGTCTCCTCAATAACGATTCGTATCACTGCTATTTGGTCTATGTATGATCTTCCTCTTCTAAACCTGCTGGTTGTTTTTTTAATTTCTCCTCTACTTGTCTACTTCGACGAGAAACTTTTTTATATAATCATAACTAACGTGTGCGGTGCAGATAGCTTCAGTTATGAAGGTACGTACACTTGTTATTACTAATATATATGTGTTTGTTAAAGACGTGTAAGAGATGTATCGTCATTAGATGATACTTCTTTCACAAGAAACGTGTTGCACAATACCGTTTAATATAAAAGACTTATACAGGTGTTAAAAAAGGGCTGATAATATTGCCCAAAATATGCCGAAAAGTCGTAATGAACATGGGTCCGCAAATGGACGGTTTCGAAGATACAAAACATTTTGCGTTTACATCATTTACACCACATCTAGGTGGCATGGACTTTCGAAGTCTTTCGAAAAGACCTACAGTGGCTCGGATTCGGTGATATCCTTGATGTACTCGTTGCTCCGGGAGGTCATTTAAAGGCGTAGCGTGTACTAACATTTTCAAATATCCCTAATGAAAGTAATCAAGGAGTTTAAATCAAGCGATCAGGTCATGATACAGGTCCGCCCCTTCCTGCGCATCTTCGTCCAAAAGTTCCGTGTAAATACTCTCTAACGGCTATCGAAAAATGCGCCGGAGCACCAGATTTGTTGCCTTTGGTTCAAAGGAATCTGGTCTAAAAGATGCGTATAGTGGAAATAAAAAAAAATCGTATCTCATTGAGACTTTTCAGTATATTTTGGGCCATACTCTCAGCCCTAAAAGTTTGTGACACTTTTTGTAACACCCTGTATAAATGGATTTTTACTAACATATTTTCGTACCAGCGCTTACCTTATCAAATCAATTTCCTTGAATGATTTACGAGGAAGCAGACTAATAGTATCGAACTTAAGTACAGAAGTTCTAGACCAAAGTTTCGCACCGTAGTAAAAGTTGACCACGTTAAACAGCTTGTGCATGAAGTGGAAACTCTCACTACTATGATATTTTAGTACCTGCCACCTGTTAAATAAAATAGCTTAATTTGCCCATACAAGACATCACGAATTAAAATCCGTATTACAGGGTTTCATTGAAAATATTGTAAACGGTGAACTCACGCAGATATGGCATACAGCAATATTTATGCGAATCTGGAGTGCGGAAATCCAAGAACAATTGGTGAATGCAGCGGAATCTACAGAAGGCGTTTAATAGGGCCTACCTTTTTCGAAGTAACTGTGACTGTCCGGAATATTCTTAAAGTATTTATCAATCCGCTGCATTTGAATAAATAAAGTAATGGAGTATTTACATCAGTTTTCTAATAGTCATCAGTCATTAATAAGGTTACAATCACGAAGAAATAGCCTCGATGGAGGATGGAATGGTACGAAGTGTTAGGTCTAAATCAAGGCTGAAAGCGTTATGTACCAAAGAGTGTTTTAATTTGTGATTTTGAAGATTGTACTGCGCCAAACATTGGATATACCTGGCCAGTTTTTGTTAAAAACAAGAAGTAGTGTTTACTTTGGCTTTATTACGTAATTTAAAATTTCCCCACAATAAACTTGATTACAAGTTTTCACATTCACAGGTGGGACTGTATTTTTCATGATAAAATGAAGCAAGAACTATAATATATGACCCATGATCTATGATCAAAACATTTACGAGATTTTTTTTAAGCGAAAAAGAAGCAGGCTTTTTCTGATGTAGAAATTGTTAAAGAAGCGTTGACAATCTTTTCACACAATTGCAATGACCAAAACGTCAAAGCTACAGCCGACAGTCTTTTACTTTCACTAAACAATGTTATGAGACGGGTGGAGGAGATGACAGTTGATATCAGCGACTTCAAGAGATAATAATAAAATGTAAAAACTTTTCGTTGGCGTTAGATGAAACTAGCGATTTAACGAGAAGATTGGCTAATTTTGTTCGTTGCATTGAGAAATATTGGAATATATTTCAAGATTTATCAGAATTATATTAGCTGGAAGCTGCAACCCCAGCAAAAAACATTTTGATGAAAATTGAAATGCGTTGAAATAATAAGAATAAGAGGATAAAATGAAATATATTTGCACTGATGGTGCACTGGCAATAACCGGGAAAAACAAAGGTTGCGTAGCTTTGTTACAAAATTACTTGCATCGAGAAATACAACAGACTTTCCTGCAGTAACTGACTTGAGCTTTAATTTTTTTAATTTTTTTTTTTAAAGTAGTTTCGGATCAACATATGTCCGTGAAAAAAAATGTCCAATTTTAATTATATAAAAATAAATACAGCACATCTCTAACTGACCAAAATATTTTTGATTTATTGTTACTATCAACATCTGATCTGACGCCCAACATAGGAAAGTTATTAACATAAAACCAATTTCATGAATCAATTTAATTGTACCAATTATTTAGATTTTGATTTTCGTTAATTTTGTTTATTTGGCTGATGCTATTTATTTTATTTTAATAAGCGACAATTTCAGAACGTATTTTTGTGGTACAATATCTTAATTTAAGGCTTGCTGTTGTCAAAAGTAACAAACAGGAACCTTCAGTGGTCAGATGATTTTTGGATCATGAACTTTGCCCAACTGTTAAAAAGGCTGGACAGCCTCAATATACGTCTTCAGTATAATTTCTCCTGTTTGAAACGTTCAGTATTCTTATATCGCCATTTTTCCATTTAGTATATTCTACACATAAAAAAATTCTAACGTTTTTTCTACCCTATACATACAAAGCGTTTATGTCTCCTTGTAACTATCCTATGTCGTCGGATAGTTGTAAGGATATTAAATACGTATTTCTAGGTTCCTTGAGATACATTTGCTATTAAAAGCTCTGTTTAACTCATATTTATATCCATAAACCTAGCTGGTATTTCTTTTTGATATCCATTAGTATTATTGTTTTGAAACACTCTAATATGTATTCTACTTCCTCGAAAATGTACGTTTTCCTACTTCGCCAATTATTTTCAAATTACCTTTTGAACTATGTTGTTGTTGGGAACTGCCTGCTCCACAATCATTTTTAATCTTGCTTTATTCTATTTCGTTCTAACAATCTTGAATCTTTCTTGTTTTTTGTTTTATAGTAAATTTCTTGGCACATTGTTTTATCACAGCATGCTTCTTAGCTCTATATCGTCTAATTTACGTACATCTTGAAATCTTCGCCTAACTTTTCCCGGTATTTCTTTCTGTGGTCCTGATTCCTCATCTTATCGTTCGATATTAGTTTTTCAATTTTGTTTTAAATATTTTCAATTACCGCTTTCATTCTTATTCCTACTGCGACGTCATTGGATTCTATATTTGGAATTAATTGCTTCTAATTTTCTCATACCTTTCTCTTGGCCATTTTCTATTTATATCTATTCCATGTCGAATCTGTGAATTTTTCAATACACTCTGTATATGTTATTGTAAAAGTCCTTGATTTCGTTATTTTTTTGTCTGATGGTGCGTGTGTGTTTGTCAAACCAATCTTTTGATATTTTCATCCCAATTTTAAGACACCTTCTATTATTCTTTAATTCTCAAAACTAAATCCCATCCATCAATTAGTAATTATTTTTGGACATAACATTACGATATTATGCAACTAAATTTTATATTTCGAAGCTTATTTACTTAGTTTATTAGAATCAAACTGAACAACATGTTTATGTTCGTCTAATTAGAAACGCTCCTTATTTCCTTAGATCAAATGATGATAAAAGCGCAAAACTCTCACTTTGCCTAGTAAATAAAATATGTTGCGATCATAACGCTACATTCCTCTACACTTATGGATCAAACATGCTATTAATAAATACAACATATGAAATGTATGCAAACAATAAAACCATCATGGATGTTTTACAACTCCAGTAGAATTTGAAAGCATGTTTTCTAATGTCTCCTCAAATAATTTGAAGGGGCAGTACAATAAATAATCTATTATTACTTGATAATAATAACAACAAAAATCGTAATTAAAACTATATACATACAGTTGGAACAATTAGTATTAAGAAAAATGGATGATTTACGTGACAAGCCCAGACATACATCAAACGGAGAGTCAACTTTTTCATCATACATGGTATAACTATTATAATCGAAACTAGCGGGTTGCCTACACCCGGCAGCTGACGCAATTGAACAAACCATTCAAAATCGTTAAAAGTAGTGCGTGGGAAGTAATGGGGAGTTATTTTTTTCATACGGTTCCTGTACAGTTTGAAGAGATAATGACGCCGTTAGGGACTTTATTTTTGTTCTAAATCACTTTTTATTTCGGACTGACTTTCAACTATTTGTAATATGTATAATTTAATTATTAATTTAATAAAAACATTTTAGTGGATTCAAAACATCCATGACATGCTACTTGTGTATGTTATTGATCTTGTTGTCCTTATTAATAATTAAGATTCTGAAAAGTTCTTAATGGTAGTGAATTTCGTTCGCCGGTGTGTAAAATTTTAAATGTTACGCCATGAAAACAAACCAGGTACGTTGGATACCTATCCATTGTCAGGCCGGTTGAAGTTTGAAGTGGATAATTTATCACGCAGCTTTACGCTTTAATGCAACAAAGAATCGACGATTTCATTATTAATATATGTTCATGAACATATTTCATTTGCAATACAGAACATATATCTGAAACGACATTCTGAATATTGTGTAATACATAGACATCATATTAATCCATTTGAACCGATTTTTCTTTTCGAATAATAACTAACATCAAGATGCTGGTCACGACGTTTCGCAGCCGTCGTTCATAATAGAGAAAATGCATTACTCGCTGCAAATACGCCAGCCTTGTTGTTTATTAAATTTAATAATACTTTTAAATTATATAAGAACCTTCGTTTACCGCTTGTACGCGAAAATATTCTTACAACTACACTGTTATAATTTTCACGTCTAACGTATCATTAAAATCTCTACGTAATTTTAGACTTGTGTGGTTACACTTCATAAAACCTGTATCGTTAATTAATTTTCGTAAATGTCAATGAGACGAACTGCACATTTAATCAATGAAGATTATGACGTTCTGCTGTTGCACAACATCACAGTTTAATTTATCCCGATGTTGTAAGATTAGCCTATGAGGGGATACACGTAAAAGGAATACTGCAAAATCAAAGAAATGTAGCTGCACTAATGTATCGTTGTGTTTCCAGTGTATGTGCTCCGCGACACCTACAAAAGCAATTTTGCAACAGCAATTAAACTTTTATCGCGATTTTGAAACTGTAACAAAAACGTTTATGGTTGCCGTAATACTGTAACAACAGATCTGAAAAAACGTGTTTCAAAATGAAAGTTGCATAAAAATATTTTGATTTTATTATTTGATGTGCTATAGGTCACGGCTCTTTTATTTATCGGTATTATATAATGCAGTTAGCTTAGAATTAATTGCTGTATTGAAAGTTCTAATTTATTCGTTTTTAAGGAAACTGTTTCTCGGTTTTAATTATAATTAAATAATTATGCACAATTATTAATTTTATATCGAGTCGTTTATTCAAAAATACGTGTATTCAATTACGCTAGCGATCAATACAAATTATTCTACCTGCTTTTACTTTTCAATATAAATATAGACAACTTTCTTTTACGCACCTGTGAAAAGTTGTTCTTCATCTAAATCCATATTGAAACAGGCACCAAGAATTCACTAAAAATGTTGTTTGAAATGTATTTTAAACACATCGCGTGCACTACAAGATACAGAAGAGGCCTTCCATGGCCATTTGGATGTTGACGTGAGGTGCAGTATGTTAACAAATGAAAGACATATGAAAGTAAATACGAACCTGCGGACGAATGTCTTCGTACTCCTTCGGAATAAAATATGAACTTGGCGTTTCGATGTCTTGCGTGGTGGAAATTTTAGCATTAATCAAACTCCGAGGATCCGTTTAAAGGAATCTTGATGTGGGTGGCTTGCATATTTTAATTTCCCACTGTTTTAAGGACGTGTGTATCCCATTAGGCAAATTAAAAAAACATAATTGCTGCTTTATATTTAAAGCGGTTGCTTTATTTAACTACCGTTTAAAAAGTACAAAACGAATCACTCTGGTTTTAGAGGACCGACTTAATCCAAACTTCACTGATTGGTGTCTTATTAAAACCGATAATGAGTAAATTAAAATGTGAAATGACAAATTTTCTACGACATACCACCTACAAATTCCGTGGCTCCCACATAAAATAGAACAGATTGTTTATTTCCATCACCATTTGAAACAATGCACGAAAACAGTGCTTTACACCGTGATACAGTATTTATTACAGTATAAAGTAAACGAAACGACAGAATTTCAGTATTTTCTAAATTATATATTATATTTGTTGTGCCATGATCGATAATTTTAGATACTAACGAATAACCTTTATATAATTAAACTGTTGTAAAATTAGTAACAATTAAATAACTACAACAAATAAACAAGTCGTTTCTAAGGTTTAACACCAACGGGCTGTGCCCCAGGTCTCATAGAATTTTATGGACGTTCCCTGCTACTTCAGCCCCTTCTTTTCGCATTTTCCGAAGAAATATACGACACACCGGTATCTACATACAGTGCGTTTTATTTAAGTATGGCCATAGGGATTTACATGGTTAACATTTTACCCCGTGTTAACTTTTGTTGTCGTACAAATTTGAAACAATTTTTTGTTTATATCAATAAATTAAACATTTTTCTACAAAATGTACATTATTTGCAGGACATATGCGTGTCAGAATTCTTCATTTTCGCTTTCAAAGTTGAAATTAATGACACAAATAATTAAGTCAAAAATCAACTTGGCGTAAATGTCATAATGCTTATTGACAACTAAAGGAGGAATAGGACGATTTGGATGTGCCGCAGCGAAGTTATCCACAATTTCGCGGCTTGACATGCCTTTTATGTATGTAGTTACAATTTCCACTCCTTCTTTAATATTATAAACAGACATTTCCTTAAAAAAATCACATTAACCAACTTTCGTGCGATTTTATAACCATTAGTTGTCAATAAGCATTATGACATTTACGCCAAGCTGATCTTTTGTCTTAATTATTTGTGTCATTAATTTCAACATTGAAAGCGAAAATAAAGAATTCTAACACGCTTATGTCTTTCAAATAATGTACATTTTGTACAAAAATGTTTGATTTATTGATAAAAACAAAAAATTGTTTCAAATTTGAACGGCAACAAAAGTTAACATGGGGTAAAATATTTACCATGTAAATCCCTATGGCCATACTTAAATAAAACGCACGGTATATTCAAAAATGTAATTTGTGGGATATTATTACCTTCCCATACTAAGTCTACAAGGCACTAATCATGCACACTTTAGACCTTAATATTTTAACGTAAATACACGTTTGGACCTTCTCTGAGTTTATTTCCACACACAATGCTTAAATTTAAAAAATAAATTAAAAACGAATCGATAGTCAATATGATAGGATTAACCGATGGTAACAATAATTGTATCAAATCTGCACATATACTTGAATTATACTGACGAGACCACGGACCACGATAATTCATTGAATTCTTCGAATCTGTAAAATATTTGAAACATTTCCTCTGAATTTGAATACACTGAACTCATTTTGAAATATCGAGGCAAGCTGCATTCCCACCCGATATTATAGCACGAAATGCCCTAGAATAAATAGCCTGGTACTAAAAAAATATTTGTGAGGAAAGAGCAGAAGCAGTCTCAAATACTAATCCGTTTAAATTACATGCAGCCGTCAATTTTTTTCAATGAGTTTAATTTCGCATATTACAGGCAAACACCTCGTAGTATTTTGAAGAATAATGTATGTAACAAAAGTTTTGGGAAATTTTTTAAAATGTAATTATTCAAACTAAAATTGTTTTATTTAATTTGGTAGTACAGAAAACGATTCAGTGAAGCTTTAACTATAACTATAATGTAAGTAAAGTCCAAAATGCACCTATAGACGTGCCTGTTGAATATTCGGGGGGTTATCCACTTTAGGTACACATGTGATATCTTATTGCTTTAACCAATATTGGGTTTTTCTCGTATAATGCCACGATGCCAGATCCGGTCAGAACGCAATATTATCATTAACATTATGCGTTTGAACAAAATCCACTAAACTCGAGGAGGCATCTTCGAATACAAAGCTCTGCATTTACATCTTCGCCCCTAAGTCGCCCAAAATAAAGTCTTGCAAAATCAGCTTCTGAAATGGCGCACCATATTAGTACCTTGTCCTCAAATTTCGCTTTTACGTCATTAGTAACGTCCTGAATGTTGGCTGCATAAAAGCCTTCGTTTCCTTTTATTTCTTGGGAAGATTCATACACAGATTCATACACGGCAAACCTTCCTCACATTCCTTAATGACGCGGTAAATATTTTGGTTTCTATAAATGGAGAGAATGTCACGCTTGGGCATTTGGCCATCCAAATTCTAAATACATTTCCGCAATTCTCACTTGTTGAACATTTTGCAAAACTTTATAAATGTATTCTCAAACTGCAGGAGAAACGTGACAGATTCCCAATATAACGTTTGAGCAACAGAATTGTGATTCAGGGAGGGCTTTAGAAGTTTTCGCGTATATCTTAGATTAATTTTGAGTAATAGAACTACTCGCCGTTACTAACAGGTGTACCAACCCTTTTCCCGGTAACTTAAATTTAGATTAAATCAAACTGCAGGCAAACCTGTAAAAACTGTGGTTATGTTGGCAATACAATTTTTAATAATACATTTTAATCATGACAACCAATAGTAATTATCAAATAAGATGAGTTATATGGCCACCACCGACATCGCAATGTAACTCTTCTTTTAACGTCGTGCAACAAATGTTGTTAATATTTCATTAAAAACTGTTTTAGAATACTTCAAAAAGTGACAGTTTAAATGAACTATTTTATTGGCATAAAATTACACATTCATGGTATGTCTATCTCCCTCTTCCAAGGCCAACTCTAAAACATAATGCCGTTGCTCTCACGTTACAATGGTAAGTTGCTTTATTTTTAATAGGCAATTCCAATATGTAACTATGATATTGTCTTTCAGCACAATAATAATCCTGTCTATATGACTCAAGAAGGGCTATCGAGAAGACCTTGCAAACTACCGGCCGATCAATATCCTACCGCTGATCTACATGGTCTTCACTCGTTCGACCTTTGGAGGAGGCGCAGTTCCTTTCCAGCGGAGAGGAGGAGTACATCAGTGTCTACAAGCCTGCTGCGATCGCTTCACCACCTCCTTTTCACCCCCTACCAGAGGAAAGTTGAAGTCCCGGTTGAAAAGGGTGTTCGCCAGGGCGACTCTATCTTCCCCAAACCTATTTTCCGCCTGCCTGGAAGTATTGGTAAGTGAATGCCGATGGGAGGACCAATTCCATCTACCGCCGCCGACTCAACCACTTCCGCATTGTCGACGACCCTGCCCTCATCACGTATAAATCCGCAGAAGGCTCCCAGATGTTCTCAGACCTACATCGGAACAGCCTCGATGAACGTGCAGAAGACCAAGCCCAATGCTCTGTACAACCGTTTAACCATTTCGCTGACACTGGGCCTATATTAGTTAGATCGGTCATTTTGGCAGATGTGGAGAAATACGTTTACATGAGCAGACTCATGGCCCCACAAAATGAACTGAAGCCGGAGCTGGCACGACACAAGAGGAGGATTGGCCGAGTTTGCCTCCATCAGGCCGGTCACCAACGCGACACGAGACACCATTCTCCGAGCCCAACACGCATCCATCGAGAGACGACTCGTCCGTCTAACTCTCTACCAGCAACGTGAGCGGCAGCTGCACCAGGAGAACGGAAGAAGAACGCAGGACGGAAGATGGAGCACTGCCACAGGCATGTGGTACACCGTGACAGGAAGTGTCCCCTACCAAACCGCTGGACAGACTCACTCTCTTCCGTGTACAACATCAAAAACGAAATACTGGTCCACATGACCCAAAATCGCGAAGATGTAAGTTGAAGAACAGGTCGCCTCAGGGATTTAAATGAAGTGATATTATTGATATTATTCGGCGTTAAGCGAATAACAACATTTGTTTGAAAATCTAAGTATCCCAATCCCTGAAGATTTAAGAAAGTGCTTCAAACTAACAATGCTCTGGCGAAATATGAATAAAAAAATCAACGAATTGCCGTTTTATTTTCTTATACTTAGTGTAGAAAGAACTAATAGTAATAATGAAAAATGGGCGTATTCACGTGATGATACCGCACTCTAAATCGAGGCCGTCACCGTGACTGCGACAGTATGCCGAAAATGTATGTATATATGTGAAAAAAAGTTCATTGGACACTGCAGATTATTTAAAAGTATAGCATCTTTACTGTCTTGGTTCATCGTTAATATTTCTCATTACTTGATCTTTTCATCTTGGCTTCGATCTTCCTCGCATTTTCCTTCCTTTTAATATTTGATACCTGTTTAGGTATTCTCTGTTCTTCCATCCTTGTAATGTGGCTCAACCATCTCAGCATCTGACCTTTTATAGTTGATACAATGTCCGATATTTAAACATTTCTTTTAGCTCTCGATTGCTTCTTCTTTCCCATATGTCCACTACCTTCCCCCTCTTAATAATTTTTCTGGGGTGATGCATTTCCCATACCCCCATATTTCTGTTTTGTTGTTCCCACGGTCCCCATTTCACTGCTACAAATTACTATAGGACTTACAGTGGTCTTATATATATCTCAGCTTTAATCTCCTTGATACTACCTTACCTCACCTTCTTAAAACCACTCAATACATTTTGAAATATTTAAAATCGAATGAAAATAGTAGTCGATAAAACTATTCAATTAAAAATATTACTCGACTCGACAAATGTAAAAATAGCAGCCCATAAAACTATTTGAATAAAAATAGCACTCGACGGTTTTACCATTCGGTAAAAAGTAGTTGATTTTTACTCTTTTAGAATAATTAAGCAGCTCAAATATTTTAAATCATGAATATTTTCAATCCACTATTTTCTTTTATTATTTTTCGAACCAAATAATTAATTTCGGTTAAAGTCATCTCTCTTTTAATCTTTACTCTTATCTGAAGTTCACTTTTTATATGTGCCATTCTCCCAAATTCCGTTCCTATATATTAAAATCTTCAACCACATTAAAACGTACTCTAATTTCTTGCCTTTCTCATAACATGTCATTTGTTTCAGCTTTGTTAATTTCTAGACATCTTCCAACCTTTTGCCTACCTCTACCTCTATTGGTAGATATTGGTGTTGCTTAAGGTATCAGAAACCTATTGGTGTTTGCTTTTCTTATAAAATTTCTAGTATAAAATTATGTATAGCATTGGGAATAATGGGCAACTCTGTTTTAATCCATAACATCAAAATTTTCCGACCTTGTTTCAGTCAAATAAACTATATTAATAAGTTTCCCGAGCACACCTCTTTTAGAGTCTGGTTTATTTCTTTAGATCCCTTCGTACCCTTGCTTGAAATCGGTGAATATTACAAATGTTTATTTGTGATATTCGTTGCTTTCCTGTCTACAACTGACCACTACTTTTTTATACCCACTGCTAGTAGTTTGTACACAATATTAAGCAGTTCCATAATTTCCGCATTCCACCCTATCTCATTTTTTATACACTCCTCAGCTTTGATGTTTTTTCGGGTATCCATACATTTTCCAAAAGTGTTTGTATGTAGCTAGTTAGCCTTTGTCCCCCATATTTGAATAATTCGTATTTCATCGCCACCTGAGCTGTTATTATTCTTTAATTTTAATTTTATGGGCTGCTCGGTTGCATATCCTCAACTAGTTCCTCGTCCTGTTATTTTCTGTTCAGTAACTCTTAAAAATTATAATAGATTGTAGTAATCATTGCACCTTCAATAAGAACTATTATTTCGGTTGATATCCTTTTGCTTCACGCTTCACCTCCATACCTCTTTTCTTTTGTAATTGACTTCGATTTCATTCATAAGACCTGCGCTTTATTTTCTTTTTTTTTTCATTAAGAACTTCTCATATTCCTTCCTTTGCTCTTGATATGCTTGATTCTTTCACATCTCTTTCCTAATTTTTGTATTGATGTTGTTTTTTTCTCACGATGCCCGCCATAGCCAACCTCATTTTTTCTCGTATCTCCTGTTCTACATCGAGGTTGTTATCGAAGGTCATCTTCCCTTAGTTGGCTCTCCTACTATTTCGTCTTTTACTCATTTTATTTCTAATTGTGAGTACTATCTGTTTCAATTTTATGCATACCAAAAAAATATGATCAGATCCCCCACAACTCCTTTATATTTGTTATGTATCTTTACTCGTATATGTGCTCTTGATTATCATATATATTTCCTTTGAAAAGTCAATTAGCATCTGCTCATTACTATTTTCAAGGAATATTTAGGTAACATCAGGATAATTATAAGTATAAGTATAAAGTATCACTCTGACATTCGTGCCGTAACATAAATTCCATAACTGCTGATTTTGATTCCTTTGTTGCTATTATATTTTCGTTTCTGCATCATTGTTAAAAAATTTATATCCATACATTTCTATTACTTCCTTATCATATCTAGATTTGTTAAGTCTCGGTTCATTTGCTTAAGGGTACCCATCTCAAGTGTTCCCCTGGTCTTCCATGTTCTTGCTAATAAACATCTCTATCCTCATTTACTTTGAAACGTGGAATTTTTACGCTCCTTATTTTAACTTTTTAACTAGCTGAGATTCGTTCTCAACTTTATCCACCGTTTCACCTGTTTTCAAACCACTGCCTGCAGGCCTAATTTTCGCATTAGTCTTTCTTTCACCCTTCGATGTATCTCTGTCCATCTCGATAGCCGTGTTCTTTTATATTCCGTTAGTTTATTGCACTGTTTTTAATAAATAATTGATGTAAAAATGACATTTCTAATGTCAAATATAATCTATTTGAAAAATAAGAGATAATTTGATAAAGACGTCCACACAATTGCAAAATTTCGCGCTTTGAGGTGTACTCGTTTTCTAACTACTGTACAATACATATATGCATTTGGTGGTTGTGTAATAAATAACAAATAACATATCAGTACATTATATCAATTAGTCCTAAATAAGTTCTTTAACTTGTGTGTATTTTCAATTGGGCAAATATTCAAATAGATTTATTTTTGCAAACCTAGCGCAAAAATTGATTAGTCGTATAATGTATAAAAGCTATTATTTTCGTGTAATAAATTTTCCACCAATTATCTATACAATTGGCTTCATTGTGCTAGGTGGCAGCCAACAAAATAGCTTCCCAAATCGCATAACGATAGTGGGATTTAATTCATGAATGATTCCCAAATGAAATATCCTTATTGCCCATTCTAAATAAATATTGTTCTTTATATAATTTGAAACAATTATTACAAAATCGTTATACAATGAAATAATGTTTATAATGGAATCTGAAAATATTCGTGTAAATCAAGATACGAATATTCATACTTGGTATTATCACATTGATTTCACCTTACACCTGAGAAGTTCCCATAATTAATCTCAGTCTGAATAATAGATGTTATATAAATTAGAACAATTAAATTGATTTGCGCTATTATTTTTATTTCTTTGTTCACGAATTTCACCTTAAAAATCGCAAGCATGTAAAGATCGATATTTATTATATATTTCATTCAGGCTTGGTATACATTTATACTGCTGCAAGCAACATTTTTGATACGAGAACTTTTCCATTTATGTGTAATGGCAACAAAATTGATATTCATGCTCTACAAAATCATTCAGTATTATACAAAATATTTTTGCTTAAATTATACATGAAACAAAACTTAACCTTCAAACTTTTTCTGCTTGGTTTGAAAGGGCAACACCTAGAAATAATCAAAAGTTTATTATCGTTATGACGTGCGCTATAAACAAATATAGGTGTCCCAGAAATAAGATTCCAAATTATGAAGAATCCGTTTAAAATACTTGTTCATTTCTTAAACTAAACTAATCAAAAATATATTGCCCGTGGCGCATATTTTACTATATATACGTGATTAACATATGAAGTAATATTTATTCTTGATCAATATTCTTTAATCTGCAAAATCGCCGGAACGTATTTTTCTTACACAA
Source organism: Geotrupes spiniger (assembly GCA_959613385.1). Classification (NCBI taxonomy): domain Eukaryota; kingdom Metazoa; phylum Arthropoda; class Insecta; order Coleoptera; family Geotrupidae; genus Geotrupes; species Geotrupes spiniger. Next base: position 32,921,608 of record OY390732.1, read on the forward strand.
AGACTACTTTCTACAATCTATAATACCTATGCAAACGCAACATGTTACATTGATCTACACGCGTGCGTAAACCGTTAAATCTAAATGAACCAATCTTATTAAAAACGCAACGAAATTGCTCGTATATTATTTTGAATTGCGTTAACGTATTATGCAAATACCGTCCGTATTTACCAATTAATAAGGAAATACGTCAGATAGGAACAACTTTTACTAGTGAGAGGCATTTAATTTTAGACGTAGTGGGGGTAAAACTGTTCCAAGATTTATGGAATTTGTGCATTTAGCATTCGTTGCGTAACCGCATTGAGTAGCTTTTAATTTGGGTTAGTGTACAACTGGGCATAGCGTTTAATGCGATCGCTGAATTTTTAGATTTGGTTCATATCAATCGTACGGAAATAGCAAATTATAAGCACAGAATGATATATTCATGAATTTAAATAACAATATCATTACTTTTAGATAAATAGATGAAACAGGCTGTTTTATATATTTAATTTATAGAAGCAGACATATTAGATATACCAGAAAATTACAATAGAACAGCTAAAATTATAAATATGTTATATAATATTAGGTAATCTCCAAATAAGAATATGCGTTCTTCATAAACTAAACGAAAAATTGGGAATAAGGATATTGAGAATTTCATATGCATTATTAGATTTATTAGAGTTATTACTTTTCCTTTTCATAATATAGTTATTGAAAACATTTTTATTATATATTTTTATTATATAATAAATTTATTCAGGCTAAGAAAAAATATCTTATTTTATTGTAAATGATAACTTTTTTTGTTATTACCTCTGATTTAATTTCCAGAATTTGCTGCGTGCGGCCAATTATATCCAACACAGATTGAAACGGTTGATTTTGTTTGTAATTTCTGCCTGATATATTATTATTACTGTATTACTTTTTAACCAGTGGCAAATGTTAAATGTCTTGGCAAATAAAAATCAATTGTATGCAACTGTGATGTTACTAATTTACTAATTTAATTTTAATGTCGTGATTGGCATTTTTATAAATTATATTTTGAATATATAGATCTTTGGAGAATTTGTAAATGTGAAATAGTATACATCATTTATATTCAGATGTTTAAATATAATATACAGTTTCGGCACTTTATGTTCATTTCAGCGTAAATAGAGAATAAACCAAAAGTGCCCGATTGATAAATATGTGGCCTTTAATGCTTGGCGCCTAACATGATCCATAAACAGAATTCCGAATTCTGGCTCGCAATGACCTCGATTATATATGTACGACATAAAAGTAAACGTTGCATATTTTATAAAATTGAAAAAATATATCGCAAAAGAACATGTAGTAATTTTAGAAAATGACATTTCAATAAATCTTCTGTGGAGGGACGATGGATCGGTGTAATGAACATCCCCAGAGTGTTTTTTATCGTAACGAACCAACGCAACCATAATTAAGCGTTTTTATTTAATCAAGTATGAAATGAAAATGAATTAGGTTAATAATCAATGGTGCAATTATTTTAGAACTAAAGATGTTTGGTATTCGTTGACGATGACCTCATATAAGTGCGAAACGATATCGTTCAAGAATCCGAGTTCCTTTTGCAGATCTGTATAATGTTTCGTCACATCAGATGCTAATAATATCAGTTTTTGTTATTTCTATATTTGTTATTTGCGCAATTGTGTACATCTAGACGTGTAGGCCATGTATAGATGGTTATCCTCGTCGCGAACTGAGTTGATTCAGGATAAGATAATCTAATATCGTACTATTGATTTTTTCTGGATTGGGTTGGATTGGTTGTGTCGGGTCAGATTGAGTTTGATTGGATTGGGTTGATTTTCAATTGAAATTGCATGATTTTTTTTGTACTAACCAAACCAAACCACACCGAGCCCGAACCACTCAACCATACTCGTATGATTAAAACTGTATGTGATAGGAAATTATATTCAACAATAATTTTCGTCGAAGGTTTGGGTTGAGCGCTGGTCTTTTTAATTTAGTTCCCATCAGATCCAACGAAGAGAGTTGGTCGGGTACATGTGATCTACGAGGGGATATCGCGTAATAATCGAAATAGGATTAACAACTTTAAATTATTGGGGATTGTGTTGGAGTGGTTTGGGTCTGGTCGGGTTGAGTTGAGTCGTGTCGGGTTGGGTTGGGTTGATCGAAATACATGATTGTTTTCGTTCTTTTTTATTTTCCCACTCATTAGATCCACCAAAGAGAGCTGGATTAGGTGCGTTTTATCTATGACAGGACGAAGCTCACGTAATAATCGGAATAGGATTGACAACTTTAAGGGGGGATTGGGTTGGGTTGGTATAGGTCGAGTTGAGTCGGGTCGGGTTGTGTTGCGTTGGGTTGGATTGGGTTGGTGTCCAATGTTATGTATTATAATAATATTGACCGGAACCACAGGCCACCTAATCGCAAAACGTCTAGAGATGATAAAAGAACTTTTTTCTTCAATATTATTAAATACAAATCTACTTTATGTACGAGCTAATTAATGCGTGAATTATCGCACGACGAGGACCGAATCGCTTAGCTTAATTAAAAAAGGTAATAATTTTCAATAATACTAATTTTTATTATTATCCTTTCAACAATAGGCGCGCGAAACAATCCCTAGCTCACACCAGTATAACGATTTCTTAAAATCGAAAATTCACGTATCTGTACAAACGAAATTTCCTTGACCTGACGATGAAGGGATAAATAGGGCGAAATCGATAGTCGAATACGGACGATCGACAACAATCAACAGGTTCACGCGAAGAATAACTGGGCAGTAATTTGTCTCTCCTACTCGGATATGCGACGAACTAAATTTACCTGGTGTGCCGGTTAATAATGCCGATAATTATAATAATTCAATAGCTGTTGATATATCTGCGATATGACACTTATCTTATTTCAACAATTACCTTGCATTGAAGAGTTTGAAGTTTATTGTCAACAAGTTCCAAGATACTTATGAATCCTGGCTAAAACGCTCTAAAAGTTTTTATTTCAATGTGAAAGACAAAGAACAAGATGTCAACAATTGCAAGCAATGTTCAGGAAGATTAACCGTTGCTCAGCAAACAATTTGTTATCGTTTATTGAATAGATTTTGAAGATGTGATGTATGAATTCGTATATTTCATTTCGAATTTCTATTTTATGTCTCAGCCTTGGTTTTGATTTAGACTGCAAGTGTATTGCTATATTTTACTAGTTTCATCTCTGTCAATTGATTCGTGGACTCGGCTGAAACGTTTCATCGTTACGTGTGGTTACGTGTGAATTAAAATGCAAGTAAAATAGTTCCATAATTGTCAAATGTGTGATTATGTATGTACTATGTGATACATAATCAACACTACAAAGGGGTTAGTTAACTTATTGTCATAGTTTAAGTACTCCCCGACCAAATATACATCTTAACCCTTTCGGCATAGTATCTGCGCCTGCGTCGATGCAAAATGTTTTGATTCCTTTACATATGTTACATCATTGTTACAGCATACTTAGTTAATGATTTCATTGAAACTAGTGTGAAAATCTTAGTAATTAGTTTGAAAATTGAACACCAAATAAAAGTTGTTTATATGTTGTATAATTAGGTAATTATTCTTGCATTCAACCATCTAGTTCGTGAGGTTAGTCCAAGTATATGTACCATTAGTATAATTTACAGCCATGGATGGGAAAGGCCGCTAACAGAAAAAGACCTGCGAGAGATGGCAGACAATCTGTATTGTGACTCTGATGACAATGATAATTCTCATGCACCTTCTGATAGCAGTGATGAAGAATTTGGAACATATGATCGACGACGAATCTTATAATGAAGTTGAAAAAGAAAATGAACTACAGAAGAAAATGCAGGTACCTCTGGTTCTTCCAATATACGGTTAAAACCAGAAGCTCATAAAAGTGAACTCAAAATTGTCCTTGGGAGCATACTGGTTATTTGCTACAATCATGTTCCTCAAATTAGTGACTCATTCTTCACTCATTCTTCCTTGGACAATATATCCATACAAAATGCAATATCCAAAAATGTATTTTGCATCATCAACGAAACCAGCAGGATGCCCGAAAATTATATTGACGACGTAGTTCAATGTCCGGATAGTAGGTTTCAAAGTATAGATGAATCAATGAAGTTCAAATCGTGTTCGCAGTATATGCCATTGTCTAGATGGAAATCTTGGAGAACGTGTAGCGAATAAATTAATCTCCACAGCAAGAGAGAAATCTGGTTTTCTTCGCTTTTCACTTCGACCATACAGCTACAGAATATAGATGATGCAACAGTAGGAACGTGTGACCAAAATAGAAAAATGTACCTAAAATCAACGATAAACTGAAAATAGGTGAATATGCGTTTCAATGCAGCAAAGATGGACTATTGTGAAATAGTATGGCTGTGTCTGTCAATAAAACATTTGAAGATGGCTAGATGGTAGATGGCTCATATTCCAGTGGAAGGTACAACGAGAAAAATATGCAAAAGGTACGCGGAAATAAAACCCAACAACGCACAAAGACAATTTGTCAAGAGTGTGGCCTTCCTCTTTGCAATAAATGTTTCGCAATGTATCGTTATTAACATATTTTTTATTATTTTATTATATACAATAAAAATATTTTAAAATTATTCTATAGGACTGTTGGTATATAAAAGTACACAGCCAAAGACTAATGTATGCTTATACGCTCCCTCATACCCTTTACGTTTTTTCGACATCTTCTATTATAAAAGGATTCCCATGTCTCCCCGAAAAAAAAACTCGTCGCGAAATGGTTAAACAACTTGCCAAAAGCCGCTTATATCTAACATCAAATTATTTTCCGTTACACAAGCACCCGCAGGGATTTTATTGGGTAATCAAAATGTGTGAAAAATATTTGCATATTATACTGAAAACATTTTATTTTGCCTAACCTGTTCTAAGCACTGAGATAGCAACCACACCTCTTGCACTTTTCCAGTACTACACAACAAATAGCAGTAAACACAAAGTCCTACAGCGAAAAGTTTTATCTCTTTACTACTATGCTTACACTTACAGTTATTGTGATAAAATGTTGATATTTCGTAATTGAGTTAAATATGACGTTTTTACCATGATTCATATACTACCAATGAATTATAAATGGAAGTTATTTTCACTTATGATAAAATACTGTGACTTTTTGTTGTTAATAATAATAATAATGACAATAATAACCTTTATTATCCAACAGTTTCCAACCATTTATAGGGTTGTATATATAATATGTACAATTAATGTATCAAAACAAACAGAAATTAGTAAAAGTATATGTATGTAATACAATGAAAAACACCTATAATATAAATAACAGAAGGGAAAGTATTGTAAAGTATTAAAAGTACGGGTATTGCTACTTAAAGAAAAATGTCGTCGAAGAGTTGCTCAGCATTATGGGACATGGTTGTAGCAGGAACTATTTTAGCACGTTGATTCTAACAGCTGGAATGTTCGTCTGGCTTTTAACATTGGAACATTAAACGAGTCTCTTGGTAGAAGATATTCAGCATCATTGTTATTGTGAATTGGTTCCTAAGAAACTTTGCTGATTGACAGTGGAAGAAAACGAGAGTTATATGCCCATCTGCCCATAACCTCTTTCCGGATATGTTCCGTTAGTTTTGAATGGTAGAAGGATTTTAGCAGTATCACATCCCTGAAGTATTTAGAAAGTGACTTTACTTGCAGAGGTACATACAGCACTGATATGAAAAATGAACGTCAACTTAGACTGGAAAGTAACTGCAAGAAATTTAAAAGAGGAGCTATATGTAAGTGGCTGTCCAGCAAGTATTCAAACGGATAATATACTTAATAAGTTGAATACATTGCACAATTACATTTAGGTTTGCCTGTAGTGAGTTAATATCTGCCTGAGACGTAATCGGGAGAATATTTTAAGATTACAAGCATAAGCAAGTACATAGCATGACCGGCTACGAAGCGAGTCATCAATAAAAAGGTAGATAATACGGGTCTAAGACATATCCCTACTCGGGAAGCCGAACACAGCAATAAATTCGTGAGAGATGAACCCAATGTAAGAAATATATTTTGAAACTAGGAGTCAATCAGTTTCACAGCAGACAACGAAAAATTTTGGCCAAATTGCATAAAATTCGACAGCAGTGAAGACGTTTTTGTAGATGAGGCAAATGGAAATTTACCTGATCCATTGGCCAAGTTAAAAATAAGTTCTAACGGTTTAGGAAACGCGAGTCTATAATCTCGCATGCTAAAGCTGGGGATAAAATCAACACCAGCAGTGGATTTATTAGACATGGCAGAAATTTTTCGTATTATCTAAGACTGCTCAACTAAGGGAATATAAAAAGAACTAATATTAAAAACATCAAAGACACGAACTCTTATTCCTAATGAAAACATCCAACAACAATTCATTGTACGTCAGAAAATTCATTGTATTCATCACGAAGCAAACCCAGAATTCTTGTAGTACAACGATATTGAAACATTGCAAATGGCATTAGGATGCTTGATGATTTTTACCATATCGGGGAGATACCTACTACAGGTTCCAGCTACTTAATAATAATTAATAATTTTTTAATTTCATATAATTACTCATGACGTTGAGCAATAAAATCATTGTATAAATGGAACGATGTGTCCCTAAAATAAATGCTTCTCTTAAACTTCGGCAAATAATCGACCGAATGAATCGAAGGCGCTTTAACACAGTTATAATAAGGACCTGCTTCATATAATTTTATATTGTGTTGATTTTGTGAACACTACTCATACATCGTAACAATTTCTTTTTGAGCAAAAAGAGAGATGTAAAGTAAGTTAATTAGCGCCCGAAGGATGACCACGAAGACGTGACACAGCGAAGTAAAATACTTCAATGTGACTCTCAAGATTTTTGAAATTAACTTTGGGAGATTTAAAGTGAAGCAGACTAGTTTTATTAATGTTAAAAGACAATAGTAAATTCATTAACAAATCTTCGAAAAACCAATGGAATCCTAACAAAGGCAAAAAATTAAAGAAAAGAAATAGAAACCATCCCATAATATAATGAAACAATCCAACACCATGATAACGAAACCAAATAAATGGAAATAAATATCAAATTAATCAGAACCCACTAGGAATTGAATTGGGTTGGATGAGAAACCAAAACAAATGAAAGTAAAGCCAATGAAACCTAACCCACCCAAATGATCAAAATAATCAAAAATAAACTTAAAGGATTCCAATCCAATTATAATTAAGCGCAATCGATGTCGATGGAAACAAAACAAATGCAATCGGAAACAACGCTGCAAAGCCAATGGTAAATAATCAAAATAAACCCAAATAAGTAAAGTAAATACATTATAACTAAATTGACACAATTCATTCGTCAATGAAACAAAATAAAAAGAAATAAAGCCCAATGGCAATTAAACGAAACAAGTAAAATTAAAATCAATCGTACGCAACCCAATTCGTTGATGACGACGTGAGTAAGATAAAATCAATGAAACCCCACCAAACTCAAGCCAGTTATAACTAAACGAAATAGCTTGAAACCAACGGAATAAATTAAAATCAAACCAATAGCATTCAATGATAATGAGGCAAAGGAATATAACCAACCGAAGTCAATACAATGATAATGAAACAAAACAAAGGAACTTAAAATCAAAGTAATCCAAATATATCGAAATGAAATCAATAGAAACTTAACCCAATTGATCGTTGGATTTAAGTAGGAAGTAAAACTAACTGAACCCAACCCAATGGCAATGAAACGAAACAAATCATTGTAATCTAAATCAATAAAACCAACAGCAGCGAAACGAACTGAAATAAAATCAATGTAAACCTAACATAACTTAATGAATCAATGCAACCCTACCCAATTATATCGAAGCAAAGCTGGTGGCATGATAACCAAACGAAACAAAATGATTCATAGTATAAAAAACGAAGTGCAACCATTAAATGCAAATGAAATCAATAAACGGTTGGATAATAACTTTCAATGATTGGAAATAAAATCAATGGAAGTCAACCCAACTCACGTTGGACGATAGATGAAAATAAATCAAATGAAATCGCAACTAATGCAACAAACCCAATCATCATGTATATAGGGCCAAAAAGTCACATATGGAACTAAATGTGCCCAATTTAACCGATTATAGCGAAACAAGACAAATGGAAATACAACAAATTGAATCGAAATCCAATGATAACAAATCTAAAAAAACCCAAATGAACCATACTGAAGTCACTTAATAAAATGTAATGTAAATAACACCAGCAGAATATAACCCCAAACATATTCAATGAAGATACTAAATCTAAATAAAACCAAATTTAAATTTGTTTGATAACTTTACAGGCGTCGTAAATTTAATTAACGTTGAAGCTGTATATTATTTTTGTAAGTGTATCCTTATTCAATGTAATTAAGTGCAACTCAGTGTATGATATACATATATCCTTTAATTATTTAAGAGGAATTGAACACAGTTGAAGATTACGAGAAGCATATTTTTAGATAGAAACGTCAACGGTTCGTTATTACGCGACATCATTCGTCAAGGTGCAGCAAAAAATTGCATAAAACCCAAATTATTGCTAAAATCAACCAAAAGTCGATGTTATAAAAACATCATTACAAAAATATATGTGGAATTACCTGTTTAAAACATGAAAGTTAAAGTTCGCGAAGTTCGCAAATACGGAATTATTTGCAAATGAATGCGACTTATTTTTAGATGCTACCTCAACTGAAAAACCTGTAACAAAATATCATATTTAATTTTTTCCACAAAATGTTTCACGTGTTATTTCCATAGTTGGGTAAATTTCCCAAGGTATCATTCGATTATTGTATTGAACAAATGGAGCAGTTTTTTATACTTATATGGATCGTCTATTTTGTGCTATTTATAAGTAAAACTCATTTATATAGTAATAAGCGACGCTATGTTAAACGATATCAAATAAGAAAGAATTATTTGGTACTAACGTTAGCGACTTATATTTTCGAGCCTTTAAAAGAAACTGCCAACCATTTAATCTACAATATGTTGATAACAACTCTACACCACTTTTAGGATAATAACATTTACTTGTAGCTACATAGATTAGGTTCTAATGCCGTTCTAATAGTGAATTTATTAAACGTTTCCTTCAAACTGAATGTCATATACTTACATTTTACAATCTCAGGTTTCCTGTCACTTTTGCATACATTAAAATACAGATAATTATAATGTAGTGGCCTAATGTATTTACGCATTCGTGGTATACTCGCATGTGTAACGTTTATAACAGAAACATGCATACGACTTACGAGCGAACATGTGGCTAAATTATTGTTCTGAAAATAAAACACATTAGCACCAAATAAAAATGCATGTATAACTTAATTGTTTTGGTGCTATGAAATAAATGAAAATAATTTGTAATTAAAACTTAATTTAATAAATTTAATAAACCCTATCACACTTGATTTAACAAATCTATATACGTATTTCGGCAACAAGTATAAACCTATAAAACCTAAGAAAATCTAAAAAATTAAACAAAGAAAGAAAAGTGTTAAACTTAGTATTTCTAGCTAAGGTGCTAGTTACCTTTCATGTCCCTTCATGTCATATTGTTTCAGCAGAAAATGTCATCTTTTCTGTTCCATCGTTTGTTAAATTTTCCACTAACAAAAGATAAATAAACCGAACTCAGTCTTATGAAAAACATTGTGATTGACAATTGTTTCGACACGGAAATAATAACTAATCTTGTTTTAAAAAAACACAAACGTAGGAGCACAATTTCAAATTCCATTTTCTACTACCTCAAAGAGATCAATGAAGTAAATTTGTTTGTTTATCGTATCATTCAGCTTCCAAAAACTTAAATAAAATTTTCAAAAATCATAAACTTTGGGTCGCGTTTAAATGCCAAAGAATGCCATAGATAAAATTGAGGTAGATCAGAAACCTGGAATATATGATATTAATTAATTGCAAGGTTTGTAATCAAAAATATTTCGGGCAAACCAAACGTTCAATTAAAACCTGCTATGAATAGCACATTTTAGACTAAACGGACCGGGAAAATCAAGCGTAGATTAGCATATTTTTGAAACAGACCATGCATTACCATCAAATTGTCTTAAATTAATGAAAGATGTGCAAAATTGTAGAAAATTACACAATTACGAAAGTATTTGCATACAAAGAAACAAAAATAATTTAATAATTCTGACAATGGACTTATACCCCAGTTTATGTGAATTACTTGATTTATGTTAGATTAGTACTACAATACATGGTCAGTGAACGTTCCACTACATGTCACATTATGTTTCTAGATTTAGTTGAGCATAAATTTAGAGTACTGCTTAATTTCAACCTTAGCGCTATGCCACTAGTAAGCTAGTGAAGCAAATTTCTTCAAAGGTAACACCTTAGCTAGAAATACTATGTTTAACACTGTGCTTCCTTTGTTTGGGTTTTTTCGATTTTTTAGGTTGCTACTGAAGATGACAACTTAGTTGCAGAAATACGTATATAGTTTGTTAAATCAAGTGTGGTAGGCTTTGTTAAGTTTGTAAATTTTTATTTTCATATTTAAAAACCACAGTCTCCATCCATTTATTATAAAATAAGTATTCTTAAATTTACAAAATAAATTATAATGAAACTACACTGGCGCTCAAAAAATTCTGTGGTTTCCGGAATTTTTTTAAATTTAAAGTACTTTTTTCTGAGAATTTAACTCATGTATTAATTAACTAATGCCTTGATAGGGTTTTAAAAGAAAATCCTAATTATTATATTGTACTCTTTAGAGCAACTTAAGTAATTTTCAATTTGTGGGTGTACCTAAAACCATTCACTTATCAAGTTGTTTTTTGTTTGGATTGTTTTTTTACCAATCCATTTTTTAGGTGCCAGATTTGACTCATGTTATGTACCATGCTACCTGAAATTAATGCTGAAATGGTTGCTTTAAGCAACGATTGCCGAACTGTGCGGTATATTGCACAACATTTTAACATACTGAAAAATAGTGTGCTAGACGCGCTCTCGGGGTTCCGTGAAATACGAGAAGTGTTCACAAAAGAACCGGATCTGGTCGCAGGAATTCAACAACGAATCGAGATGATCGTTTTCTGTATCTTTCTGTGTTGTGAGATAGGGGATTGTCATCAACTATCTTTGCTGGACGATTAGCTGATGTTCGTGGAGTAAGCCGAAACAGATCTTTACAAATGAGTCTATATTTAGTCCTAGATAATCAGATGGTCCTGAGAAAGTATGACGAAGACCAGGAAAGTGATATAGTCAAAGCTGCATATCTCCCAGAACTGGATTTAATGGGGGCGGTGTAAGTATCTGGGCTGGTATATCTTTAGAGGCCCACACCGATTTGGTGTTTGTTGAAAACGGCTCATACAGGTACATCCTTGAATGTTTAGAACCACACAAGTTCCGTATGCGCCATTTATTGGCGACAATGTTCTATTTTTTATTTTTTCTAAGATCGGTGCTCTTTATTTTAAACACAATTAAAATTATTTCATTATTTTTCTTGAACGACAACAAAAATTTTGGAGCTGTCGGCAATTTTTTTCTTAAATCTAACCGATGTTATACCAAATTTAAGACAAATTAAATGAGATTATAACTGAACTTTACTGGCCTTGAATTTTGATGTTGGTTTCGTTTTTATAATTTTGTTACTTTCCCAGTGGATAAAAATAGAGCATTTTCATTTCCTTAAAAACCTACACATAATTATTGCAACGTTTCAGTATTGATTACGATTTTTGTGCTCGTTCAGTTTAGATTTCACCTCTTGTGTCTCCAAGGGTTAGGGGTGAATTCTTCGGACAAGGGTGCGAGCACAAAAATCGGGAGAATGATATCTTGAGAGCACATAATTATTGCAACGTTTTAGCATGGGTTAAAATTGTTGTGCTCGTTCAGTGTAGATTCTACCTCTTATGGCTCCAACTATAAAGGGTGATTTTTTCGGACAAGGATGCGGGCACAAAAATCGAGAGTATGATTTCTTGAGAGCACAAAATTATTGCAACGTTTCAGTATTGGTTAGGATTTTTGTGCTCGTTTGGTATAGATTTTACCTCTTTGGCTCTTACTGTTAAGGGTGAATTTTTCGCCAAAGGTATTGAGTTAGCAAGTTCTCTCCAGGGTATTAGGAATGCACATAAATAGCACATAATTATAGCGATAACCAGATCTCTCCTTTCCATTTTTTTGTGAATTTTTCGCCAAAGGTATTGAGTTAGCAAGTTCTCTCCAGGGTATTAGGAATGCACATAAATAGCACATAATTATAGCGATAACCAGATCTCTCCTTTCCATTTTTTTAGATGGGTGGGTGCTAGCTTGACATCAAGTTAGCACCCCCACTTTTCAAATTCGATTTTTTCTATGAGCGCTTCGAGCACAAAAATCGCAATTGCAGCACATAATTAGCACATAAAGAGCACATAATTCCTGCATAGTCAAATTTGGATTTTGAGTTTGTGGGGGTTGACAGACCTGTGAAATGGGGCGATGCAAGTTTATCGGCAGTTAAACAAGATACGCTTATCGCATATCTAACGTGCATGCAGTTGTCGCCCAGGCTAGTCTTGAAATTTTTGAGCCTTATTGTATTTATTTATTTATTAATTTGTTTACAATTATCTGTTTTTATTTAGTTTATTTAAATATATTTATTTATTAATTGAACGGATTCCAGAAATTTAACGAGTTTATTCTGAAATTACTGTTGAATTTCCTTACTTAATGAATAAATGACACCAAAACAATATTATCTAATGATCCACCGTTTGGCCTGTTATAGTATAATAAACTGTTTGCAAATTATACATTAGTTCATTTGCTTATTCGGTGAACTAGTTCATTTGAATAATGCCTTCGAGAACTACCCATCCTATCACTGACACTTCATTTTCAGGTTAAGTTTACTATGTTATGGTCGGCAATTTAAAGTTTAAATAAAGTGTTTGCATAAAAATGACTACAAATTTAGCAAGATCCTTGCTAAAAACCAGTCTAAAATCTTTTAATAACACGAAAAATCCTTTCCAAACTAGAGCAGGTAGCACCTACAAAGTTGCCCTTTTAAAAGAAGTTGGTCAGCCATTAGTGCTAGAAGAAAAAACACGTTCTAAGTTACATAAAAACGACGTAAGGATAAAAGTTAAATATTGTAGTGTAAATTCCTTTGATACTTTAAGTTTTCGTGAACAAACTAGGGAATTGCCCTTCATTCCCGGGTATGAATTCGCAGGAGAAGTGGTAGAACGGGGAAAGAGCGTAACAAATGAACAAATATTTGTCGGTGAAAGAGTCGCAGCACTCAGTTTAGAAAAATTTGGCGGCTTCGCCGAAGAATGTGTCGTACGACTAAAATAATTTTAATTGTATTAGTTATCATATTTATGGAAATGAATTCTAGGTAAATGTGAACGATTGCTTTCGAGTGCCAACGAATGTTACATTAAAAGAGGCCGCTGTTTTAATATATGGCCATACTTTAGCTGTTTATACATTTTCAAAATTATGTAAAATCAAAGAGGATAGTAATGTAATAGTATCTGCCGGTGCGGCGGGATTGGGGATGGCCGCAATTGATGTTGCTGCAAATATGTACAAATCGAAGGTGTGTTAACTGTCATGTCTGTGTGAGTTTTTAGTTAGTGTTATCTAATTTCAAGTTTTAGGTGATTGCCGTTACGGATTCTGAGGATCGATCAGATTTAATGAGAGACCGTGGAGCTTTCGGTACTGTTGTTTACAATCCGAAATTACATAAAGATATTTTATCTATGACGAATCAAAAGGGTGCTGATATTGTGTATGATGCTGTTAGTGATTTTATGTTAGATGGTATTGGCAAGTGGTAAGTTCCTGGACTTTTATATTATTTAGTTATATGCGTTGCTAAGAATTGATTTTATTATTTAAGAAAATGTTGCTAAGACCATTTAGTTGTTTAGTAAATGGAGAAACAATAGTTAATGCATTATATCAATGTTTCATCGAATATGTTACGTAATCTGTGCAGTAGAAAACCTTAAACTATCTCGAAGTATCTTTCGTGGTAAATATTGTAGACTTGGAAATAAATTACTGTGTAACTCAGACGTTGAAATGTATTTGTTAATTTATAATGGACACATAAAATTTATATTTAATCTGAGATATAATTTGTTGTAATTACCACCTATTTTGTGATGGAACAGAGAAATTTTGTAATCGTTTCCTGCAATTCCGCATTGTTTGAGCCTCAATGAAAACTTTGTTGTACTTGAAACAACAAATATTTACAAAGAGGGTCTTCTTTTAATCAATTACAGATGCCAAAATTGGCATTTAAAAAAATAGTCATAGTTTAACAATCTCATATTAAAGGACATAGTTTTTTATTTTCTTATTTTAGTGTATCAACTCATGGTCACATATTCCACGCAGCTCCAATGGAATTCAAAACTATACCAGCTCCACCCCCTCATTCATCAATGTCGATCGTGAGTTTACGGTCTCTTAGAACGCAAGATCTGGAGCTATACAAGTGCATGGTAAACGATACATTAGAACTAGCAGATGAAGGTATCCTTTCGGCACACGTAAGTGCGATATTTACAATTGATGAAATTAATAAAGCGATAGAATACATAGATCAAAAGAAATGTACCGGCAAAGTTGTGGTCCATATGAAACCACAAGTGCTTGAAACCAAGACTTAAGGACTGAACATTTTGGCTACTAGCCATATTTTAACCGATAATTGATAATTTTGCCTGCATTCTTTTGAAATGAAATTTCGCAATTTTACTTCAGATTTGTATATTATATTTATATTATACCATTAATAAAAACATGAAAAGTCATATTTTGTTTATTTTATACAAAAACATAATTTACATCACTTAATAATAGAAATATATCACAATACAAAAGTTTAATAATTGCAGATTATTTGAAGAGCGCAGCAATTTAATTATAATTTCAAACATGACTCTAAATCCTGCTAGTCTCCAAAAGATTTTTTAGCTATTCACTCCTCCAATTTGATGTACAACTAATAATTAATTTGAACTAATTAAATTATACTTAGACGGGAAATACCTGTTTCCAAATAGTATCTGTACTCATTGTGTTTGAGTTTATTAAAAATTACAAATCCTGTACCTAAGTGAAATACAACTTAGTTTAAATGCAACAGTGTAAAAACAGATTATATCACTTCCCATACTTAAAGTTAATAATTTACATATTATTCGACACATGGAGGAATTAGTTCAAGTGTCTAACTTGAAAAATGTTTACTCACAAATAATACTTAGGTATGCAAAGAGATTGTAGGATTTTTTTAAATGACTGGTCACTCGAATCATACCTTAAGTTTTTTTTAATATTTCTATCTTTGTATCATAATTTTGCTTTTCTGAAAAATTTACTTCAAATGTAGATATGTTTAATAGGGGTTTTTATAAATGAATTGTTAACAATATGATGCTATTGTACTATTTGGACATCTGTAGATAGTAAAATAAATTTTGACTAGATTTTACACTTATAAAATCATTCCATGTATAACGTCAAATTTTATCTTAAAATTTAAAATTCATTCCTAATTGTATTATTATAATAATAAATGATATGATTACACATAGTTTCAGTTATTCAAACATACTACAGTCTAGATTCTTAACTAAAATAATCGTAGTTAAGAATCTACTCTAGATAAGTTTACATAGGTATAAAATATCATATAATATGGTATGACTTGAAAATTAGTATATTGGCACCTTTTAGACAATTTGATACTTGAACGGAGCATCCTTCGTGTCTTGATAGCACCAATGTACTTACATTTCAAGTCATATTGCATACATGAAGTATCTCCATACTTTCAACAAATGCTTTGTAATTTGATGAGTGAAATTACCTAGAGACTATCGTCACCATCTATAGAAATTCATTGATATTATCTACCCTATAGTAAATCCGATTAATTTTCGAGTACTGTAAATATGGCTTGTTACATTTAGCACACATAACTTAATTAATTACTAAACAAAACTTCGAGGGATTTGTGCAACCAATTTTACACATACATACTTTACATTCTATTTTAACCGGCTTGCCCTATGTTTATAATTATTATCAGAGTTTCTATCTTTCTTTACTTTTAACTAAAATATCCTCTATACCGCACTACAGCAGTTAAAAGTTGATATTGGATAATCTTTAATAGACAAAACGTAATAAAATGCTATGAAATTAAAGAAAAGATGTTAAATAATACATGATAAAATAGATCAAATGAAGAAAACTATAAAACTTAAATCTGACAGAAACTAAAGATGCAAGAAAAACAACAGGGTTCAAATCTGAAAAATCAAATCTGGGTTCTTGTATGTAATTAATATGAGAAACGAGAGAAAACTAAAATTAATTGTAATAAGAAACTAAAATGTGTTTAGAAGAATGGAAAAGAAAACCAACCCAAATGATATAAACCAAACAACGTACACATTCGTAACTATTTAGCCAAAAATAAAAAAGGTGTAGCAAAAGTAGATAAAAAAAGAAACAGCAATGTCAAGAACAACGCAGCAAATAACAATTAATTTCATTGGAGAAACGAACATGAAACAAGAGAAAATCAAACATGGTAAACTAACATACATTGAAAAAAAGTACAGCTCTGAAACAAACAAAATTGGGAACAAAAATTAAGAGTAACAAAAAAAAATGAAAATAAACATAATTACAAAATTAT
The DNA here is from genome assembly GCA_959613385.1 of Geotrupes spiniger. NCBI lineage: Eukaryota > Metazoa > Arthropoda > Insecta > Coleoptera > Geotrupidae > Geotrupes > Geotrupes spiniger. The sequence goes on from OY390732.1 coordinate 32,938,458, forward strand.
TCGCTTAAATTCCAAATAATCGAAAATCCAATAATAATAATAATAAAAACAGGAAAGATATCAATGACATACAAATACGAATAAAGCAAATGAAATAAACCATAACTAAACATTTCACAACCTTATGGATACGCTAAATGGAATTAGTCGGGTATAACAAATGATGACTGAACTGAAAACAAAACACAAGCAAAGCAACGATTTATAACAAAAAAAAATCAAAATAAATTAATACCACACACTTATAAGTTAAGAAGTGAAATTAACGAAAAATCATAAGAGAAATTATATAGAGAAGTCAGAAGAATGTATTCTTTTAAATTTATGTTTTCTTCAATATTATCTTTCATTTTTCGTTATTAATATACATTTGATGTATTTTTTATATTTTAAGTCGAATTTTTATACATTTATCACCGCTTGCACTTCAGCACAAATAACATTCCAAATTAATTTTGCTAGCTCTCCTTATCGGAATGTGTGTGCCTGCATGCCTCAACAAATACACCCTTTCCTCTATTAGAAATCTCGGCATAGTCTCTTTTACTCCTGGCGCATAACTTTCTGGAAAACTGCGTGTCCCTCTTTCTAAAAGCATTTGTATTAAGGCAACTCCTAAAAATTTCATATTCAACTCACCCTCTTCCTATTAATTCTAACTGATCGACAGCGATGCTTTTAACGTACAAATGATCGTTACACCAAAACAAGCACAAAGTCCTAGGTTCAAGAACATTCATGTCGTACTCCCAGCTGAGTTCAACTTTTTTAATGTTTCCACCCAGATCCGCGGGATGCGACAGGACCATCGAGTATGTTGAACCATGTTCTAATTTCATGTCGACGTTTTGAGTTAAATCCATGTGGATAACTCCAACTGGGCTGTGTATGGACGCTTTTAGGAACCCTTGCACCCACGTTTCTGCTGTCGGGGGCTTCGCTAATTCCAAACTTATTCTGTACAAGCGATCTGGAACGATTTTCTGCAAAGGGTGTTGAACGGAATTTTACGTTGACTTACGACAGTATGGAAATTCGCGGCCCGTGGACGTGAAAAATTTTGCGCCAATGTTTTCTTGCAAGCGTAGTTGGGGCGAAATTTCGTTTTCCAAACCCGGGCTAGAGTCTGAATGGTAACCCATTAGGGCGCACGAACCAGAACCAGGTTTACATCCGAAACATTTTCCAGCTAAGAACTGTTGATAACTAGAACATTGGTGTGCTGAAAATCAAAAGTACATATGTAATTATTTCGTATATCGATTCTCACTAGTCAAATAATTAACAAATCGTAAATAATCATATTTCAATGCTGGCTGATTTATGGATCATAGTGTTTGTATAAACTATTGTTAGAAATGAATCCAAATGGTGTGCCTTTTCAATTAGCCAATCGTTTTAACAGCATTAACATTATTACAATTTACTACTGGCGTCAATGCGTGTGGCACATTTCTAAGGGTCAAGAAAACATTTTCTTAACCCTCGGCAAGTATAGTCAAACGGGATTTCTTAGTGATCCAGTCATTATTTTTCTTTCATTTTTATGGTATAATGCTTAAATAAGAAAGAAAATTGGTACAGTCTTTTATAGAACTGAAGGGGAAGGTGTGACTAATAATCCAAACCATATCAATTAGTGGCGTATTGGGCATACTATGTTATGAGAGATATTTAATCTATTTCTGTGCCCATTATATGCCCTCCAGGTTTGTACAATACTCTCCTTTCACCAAACGAATACCTATATTTGTGGAGGCTTATTATTGATGCGAAAGATCACCATTACTGTTTATATATAGTATACCTAGTAGTATTCCTTACCTATATATGGACATTGACCATTAATGCTGTCTGTGAAAAGTTTGATGGCTCTTACATGATTGCAGGCAACCAAAACTCTGGAAGCTTCTTCAAGGCCGTCTCTGTTAAAAAAGATATAAAGATTTTTTCACAACTTTTAAAGATTATTTCTGAGGGACTCGGTTGATGAAAACTATTTAAGCAAAGCATTTCAATTCGTACTCTCACAATGATTCCTTGTGAAACAAGTGTGCAAAATTGACGAGTGTAATAAATATGCCTTTTGCTGCTTCATATATTTATTATGACATATTTGGTTGCCATTTGAAAATATGCGAAAAATGTTTACCTACTAATTCCTTAGTGGAAGGCACAATATTTCAAAAGAAGTGGTTATAATTTTCCATTATTGACCCTAATTCAATGATTATTAAATTTGCTAATGCGATATTTATGTATAGATCGCACATACTAATGCAATTTCCTTTCTAGATTAAAATATTTCACTCTTTCCAATTCGGTAATGGGAAGTTCTTTTTGAAGAAACGTTAGAACCATCAGATATAGTTTGATTTAGCTGATTTGCGATTACCTTGTTAATAGATGTACCTTTTTTATAAAGATTGAAAGCATGTTTGGATACCACGACTTTCACAGTGGGCAAGTCAAACAAATATCGATAAATGTATCCTGCTTTTTTTGCAACGTTACATATTATATATCGTAATTTTCAAATTTTAATAAATTACCTTATCAACGTTAAAGGAACTAAAGGACTTTGGGTAATATCACATCCCGGTTGTTCCTTTCCATTGTTGGGGTAAAAATCCAAATGTCCACATGCCTGTGACATACCATATCCTACAATGTAAAACATGTTATAGTGACAGACAAACACATATTCCTATGCACTATACCAAAAAGGCCCGAACATAATCTAAAGCAAAACGTTCAAAATTTTTCAATTTTATACAATTCAGCACAATGCAGCATTACAAAAATTGATAAATGAACCGATGTTTTTTAATTTAGCATCTAGATTGGTTTTTTGAAAAGATAAATACTGTCACTATTAACTATCATTTTCTGTACCAAAGAGTAAACACTAATAACTGCGCCATTTTACTTTTAATTTCCTGCTATTTAAAAAGTTAATTTAATTACCAAAAGCCGACATACCCAGGAACAAAATGCCCTTCCCATCAGTATGAATTACGTCAACGAATTCTGCGTCGCTAGGATCCAATCGAACATGTGCTGGCATGCTCTAAAACATAAAATTATGTTGCAGTAGCGAATTTGGCGATTCTGTTAGCGCACATTTTAGACATTGTCTTAACAGACGTAAGGTTAAAATATATGCCTTGTGTAAATTCTAGTATACAACAATATCGACATGTACCGAATAAATACGTTTAATTGAGAATTATATTTAAAAACTAATAAAAATTTCTAGCGTCTCTTGAGCCATTTGCATATGATATATCAAATAAATGAAAAAATATCATTTACATACATTATAAATAAATTAGGTGGCCGCCCGCAAGCATATTGCGTTTGAGATCCACGCAGACAATAAATTGAAGTTACAAAAATGACAAATTTGATCCTGAAATACGCATCTAATTTCTTAAATACGAGGGGAGATCAGTATTTACGGTCCATAACATAGAAGGAAATATCAAACGTTTATTTTTCTACATCTACAATCTCCCCGAACGTGGATGCATTTGGTCCAACAATGCTCCAAACCTTTGATTCCTCTGGAAAAAAAATCTTTCGGTTGCTCTCCCAAGCAGTCGTTTACGGCCGTCATCACTTCATTATCGTCGCAATATCTGGTCCCCCGAAGATATTCTTTTAATTTTGGAAATAAAAAGAAATCACTTGGGGCCAGGTCTGGTGAAATGCGAGATGTTCACAATACACTTACGATAAAAAACTATAACAATATACGTGGAGGCTCGAATTAAATTGGTTAGCGAAAACTGTACAAACAGGCACAAAACACAAATAATAAATAACCGAAAAATCTTTCAAGATTTAATAACAAAAATTGGAAAAAGAACCTAATTAAACAAATGTAGGAACTATATTAATTATCCGCCGAAAAGAAAGCTTATCAATAAATTAAAATGCCACGCACAAGATACAAGAACCGCGAGAGAACCACGGTGAAGGAGATGAAATCATTGAGGGTACAGAGGTTGAAGAAAGAACGATGAAGAACAACAGGAAAAAGAAGATACTAATACCTTGATTATGTGAATTATGACCAAGATGGACCAGGATAAAGACATAATGACGGCCATGCTTGGGAAAGCCAAATGAAATTTGGAAGATAAAGTAGACAAATGAAACGACCAATTGAAAATATCAATTAACGATAAACTTGATAAAACAAATAAAGGAACACAGGACCTGTTAAATAGCAGCGCCAAAATACAGCAAAAAAAATTACACAAATATTCACAGACATAAAACCAAACTTGAAGATTCCAGTGAGGAAAACAAAGTTAAAGTCGACAAAGATATACAAACCAATGAAAAAAATTTACAAATTGCAAATATAGCAGACGAGATGGACTCGTCATCAATCACAGTTAATAGTTGAAAAATTGAACGATTGAGATTGATACGACCAAGAAGAATAGTATTAAAGTCATACGTAATTCTACCAACGCATACGACCCATTTAAAGCTTTTTGTCGAAATCCCAACTTTAATTCTGAGGAAGTACATAATTCAAACGACCAAAGACTTAGCCGACAATATTCAATGCCTCCAGATTATCACTTAAAGACACTCGAATTGTATCGGACAAATGTACCAACTTAAACGATTTCTATGGTTTCGAACATGAGTACTAGAATGGGGCAAACAAAAACGCCTTAAAATATTACTATTTACTGGTCGACATAAAGAGGAACTTGCCAGTAGCGAAAAAATCGCCTGCGACCTTTATAATCAGTGTAAAGATATACCGCAGCTTATCGAAGTGTAAATAGCTAAATATTGGCCAATCACTACAATGAACAACTATTCCAATCAAATCTATGCACGAATTAAATCAAAATCACCAAATAGGATATTACACTCGAATAGGACAGAATAAACCATTCTACGATAATCCAAACAATTTTATAGACATCTAGACATCGCAGACAATCAAACAGCAGAAATATATTGTAATCAAATTCCAATAATGAAACTGAAAGTTTACAACTTAGAAATCAAAGCCATTATATATGTAGAAATATCACTTATTAAGGATACGAGCGTCAAACTAATATAAGATTTGAAAAATATATTATAAATTAAAAAAAAATGGCATAATCGCCACAAATACAAATAAATTAGGGTCAATTAACCAAAAGATCAATGTAGAAGCTAAAATTAATAACCAAAACTATATACTAGATTTCTACATATTCTAACTAATGTCACATGAATGCATAATAAGAATCGATAATTAAAAAAAATCATAGATTTAAAGGGAAATCAACTACAAATACATGATGATTAATCGATAAAAATATTAAGTTAATCAATCACACCAAAGTTATAAGTTAGCAGAAACTAAAGAAGAGAACGATGATAATTCAGTAGCAGGAAAACAAGAATTAAATAATATAATTCAAGGGAAAATTGAAGAGAAAGATAATATAAATAACGCAATAGAAGAATTATTAAAGGGAATAAAAACTGAGGATAGTGTAAAGAAAGAACCAAAATCAATACTGCAAAGAAATGAGAGCGCATACACCAACACTGTTATATTTGGGAAGAGTTATACCCGTAAAATAGAAATCTAAATCTCTAAAGTGCAACAATTATCCGATTCCGCAAAAAAATCAAAAATAAGTTGACATAGAAATTGGAAAATTACTACATTCGGGGATAATCGAACGATCTAACCCTATTGTGATTGGATAGAAAACAGACACAAGTATATTTTATATGCCAGAAATTAAATAAACGAGTGAATACAGGATTTGAAACGCCGCTGAAAATGAATGTCAAAACTCACGAAAATACTGTGCGTTCAGCATCAACGAAAACATGAAAAAAGTCCGCACTAAACTTTCTTATACTTAGTTATATTCCATTTTTCCTATTTGTTTAATATTGTTTCGTTAACTGATACTATTTTGGAGATACAGAAAAAAGGTGATAAGAGTAAACAATCACTACCGGTATTGCTTTCAAAATACGACGTTTTCTTCCTTGCTATAAGATCTTAAGTCAAAATTGCCATTTGCAAAAATTGCTGCAAGCGCTGGAACAATGTCATTTTGCAAGAAGTGTTAACGTCATGCTCCTGTGAGGGTTCCTTGAAAGAAGAAAGAGCCTACTAGCCTACAAACTATTCTAGCCCATAGATTTAATTTCTCCCGTCTTGAGTAGGTGCCTCAACCAATGAGGATTTAACCGATTCCAATACCTGCAATTTTAACGATTCACTGTGCCATTGTGACAAAATGTTGTCACATCCAAAAAAAGTATTTGCTAGTGCAAACGTCAAATCTGTCATAGTTTCACAAAACTGGATGAAAATTATATAAATAAAACAGATGGTCTCGTGATACCTTTAAAGCATACATTTCAAAATTAGTACCCATTACTTCCAATCTGGAAATAATTTTACAGAACGATTATATTCTATATCACGGATAATCAATTATACTTATGCTTCAACGTATAAGTTTTCATTTTTACGTACAATGTAACAAGTCATACAGTTTCTTGAAAGATATGATATTGCAAGCTTTTTATGTAAATAGGTTGAGTTATTAATTAATTATACAATGTGTGTGAAGGTCAATCAAAATAATTATGAGTATTTATGTTTCATGGTGCACGTTTCTACGCTAGCGAAGATGTTCAAACTTCCTTATAGATTTGTATACAGCAAGAAGGAAAACGTCCTGTTTTGAAAGCAATATCTCTACCGGAAGTGATGGTTTACTCTTATCACATTTTACCGTATCTCGAAAACGGGACATGTAATCGAAAAAGATCTTCTGACAAAAGTTAAAGATATTGATATTTTAAACGACTTTTATTTGAAAAGTTCTTTCAAAAAATGTAAGTATAAGAAAGTTCAGTGCGTCCCCTGCAAATGTCAATTAGGTAGCTACGGTGAAATGATAAAAAACTGGTCGTTGATGAAGAAAGGTTCAACGTTTAAAAAAAAAATTGAACCGTTGGATGTATAAATGACTAAATATTTAAGTACTAAAAAGGGTCTGCATTAAAAGAAATGCATACTTACGTAATTGCACATATGTTTTACCAATGGATATATTAGTCAGTTTATGATTGTGCTTACTAACGTTGAGTCTCACTTTAAAATATGGATGATTTTCCAAAATAATTTACGGTAAAACGTTTGGAATCAGTACTCGGTGACCGTTTTTTCCTATCGACGCGTTTCGCATGTTTACGGGGACTGATTTTCATACGATCTCGTAGAATATAGTAGTGATATTGCGCAAATTTTTATTCTTTCGTATTATTTTGTTTTTATACAATAGTGCAGTGTTGTGTAGTCCTCAATTTCATGTCCTCTTATGTGAGCAGCTGCGGTTACATCGGACACTAAGTATGCACCACGTCAGGTAATAATAATTTTTTATACCTTTATTAGCTTTGTCTCTCGGGAAATAACGAACTATCCCAAACTATCGGACAATGAATTTTGAACATTCCCATAAGAAAAATCAGGGATTGTGATGACTAGTTGCTCTTAGATTTTTTATAGTTGGCAAGGATTTGCCAACGGTCAAATAATTTCCGAACTTTGAGGAAATTTTAAATCAGACGTATGCATATATCCGTAACAGAGATGTGTGTATCTTATGCGCATCTATTATCAATGTAGGCTACGCACCCAAAACAAATTTTCGTATATTTAGAAAATTACATTGCGTTTAAAAAAAAATTAATTGGACCATGTACATTTACTCATTAGTAATTAACATGTTTAAAAATTGCTTTAAAAATTAAACGATTAGCCATATTTTGCTTAGGAGAAAACTATCTGCGGACTCGCCTTGGTGTAACTTTACTCACGCCGACACTTGTTTTCATATAGCAATTTTATATCACATATATTAGAACACTAATTATTTAATATAGATAATAATATTTATTATAACAGACTCCCACGAGATCCAATTTGGCACATGTGACCCTAATCAGTAAAATTTTAAAGTCATGTTAAAAATCTGTACTATTAAACTAAAATAGTATCTTGTAAATAAATATATGGTTCAAAACAATATTTGAGAACTCTGCTGTAATTGCATTATAACATATTTATTATAGGTTTTGTGGAATATGATTTCGAGAAACAAATCGAATAAAAGTCATTTAACATGTGGGTACAACAAAACAATTTATTGTCCTTTTATCAAATCTTAGGAAAAGGATACCCAACGGTTAATATTATCAATTAATACCAGAATCAGATTTCTAATAATATTTGGCTATATGTGATTTTAGAGGGCGAAACACAATCTTATCTACTTCGCTAGGTTTATATAAAATAGAAAATAAATCAACAAATTCATATTAAATTAAATTATATAAAAAAAATACACATAAATAAAGGAAATAAATGAATCTCATCATTATCAACAAGTTTAGAAAACGAATCATTTACAACAATCTGCACATATTATTATAACCAATTTACGAATTGCCAGCATTCGATGAATTTAGTTGCGATGCAAAATAATCCAACTATGCATTAAAATGTCGCACATTCTATTATTTTTATACGTGAAATTTTTTGGAATTTCGTATTACGTTTTTAGTACAATGAACTAATTAATTTTATTGCGAACGACCGACGGAGTAATAAAACTAAATGGAAATTTGAATAAGTAACAAAATTAGAAAATAAGCTTAGTACAATATACATTGTCACGGTGGTTTTTAACCTATACTTTCTCCTACATACCTAATTTAATATATAGTATAGAGTGTGAAAACTCATCAAAGGGGAACACGAACATTTCTTTCTGCTTTCAAAACGCTGCGAACTAGATTTAGTATTTAATCCTTTTGTTATATTTGTTGAAAATATTGCTGCATTAATCAATTGTACGAAAAATACTGAAAATTTGATAATATTTTATGTATTTTAATTAATAATAAAACCCTACGATTGTATTATCTTTAATATATTTTTTTGGACTAGCTTATTTTTAAAGAAAAAAGAGAAAACTTATAATAACAATTATAAGATAAAAACCCCTTACCACACTTGATTTTTACAAATCTAAATACGTATTTCGGCAACTACGTGCCATCTTCAGTAGAATCTGAAAGGATGAGTGTTAAACATAGTATTTCTAGTTAATGGAAAAACCTTTGAAGATATTCTCTTCACTAGATCACCAGTGGGATAACACTGAAGTCAAATTAAAAAAACCTTATATATATACTCTTAACCCTAAAGGAAACGTAAAACGGGGTGTAGTGTACCGTACTCCTTGTTGCCATGAGTGCTGACTGCGGGGAAAACCTAAAACTAATCAAGCAATTCAAATAAGCTGGACTGCGGTATCGGTCCGTTGTCGGAATTCATTAAATTGTTTTTGTACCTGTGTATGAAAATGCTTTCGTAGCTGTCTAATTCTCTACAATTGTGTACATCTTTAATTAATTTAAGCGAATCTAGTGGTAATGCGTGGCCTATTTCTAAAATATGCTGGGCTACGCTTGATTTTTCGGGTCTGTTGAATCTAAAATGTGCTATATGTTCTTTATAGCGAGTTTTAATTGAACGTTTAGTTTGCCCAACATATTTTTGATTACATTCCTTGCAATTTATTTCATATATTCCACTTTTCTGGTCTACCTCAATTTTATCTTTGGCGTTCCCTAATAGGGTTTTCAAAGAATTGCTCGATTTAAACGCGACCTGAAGTTCATGATTTTTGAAAAGTTTATTTAAGTTTTTAGACGCTGCGTGATACGGTAAACAAACAAATTTATTGCCTTGATCTCTTTGAGGTAGCAGACAGGTGGAACCTACGAGTGTGTTGTTACGTTTATGTTTCCTAATAAGGTTAGTCACTATGCCCGTATCGAAACCATTGTAACTCGCAATGTTTTTAATAAGATTGAGTTCGGTTTTTTTAATTTGACTTCAATGTTATCCCACTGGTGATCTAGTCAAGAGAATATATATAGGTTTTTACCTTAACTAGAAATACTATGTTTAACACTCATCCTTTCAGATTCTACTGAAGATGGCAACGTAGTTGCCGAAATACGTATTTAGATTTGTAAAAATCAAGTGTGGTAAGGGGTTTTTATCTTATAATTGTTATTATAAGTTTTCTCTTTTTTCTTTATAGTAAAACCACAGGCTCCGCCAATTTTTATTTAGCTTATTTTTACTTTCTTTATGTATGTTCGAACTCGAGATTTTAACGGATATACATGTTTTGAGGTCCCCTGAATCGTTTCTGACTATTTTCGGAATGACATCTGTGTGTCTGTGTGTGCGCGCTCAAATCTCTGAAACATTAAACTTAACTTTTGTATGCAGCAAGAAGGAAAACATCCTATTTTGAACGCAATCTCTCTGCCGGAAGTGATGGTTTACTCTTATCACCTTTCTCCATATCTCGAAAACGGTACATGTTCTTGAAAAAATTACAAATGGTACATATATTGATATTCCAGACAACTTTCATTTGAAAAGTTTTTTGGAAAAATGTAATATAACTCAGTATAAGAACGTTCAGTGCGGACCACTGCAGATTTTTTATATTTATATTTGTATAGACACCATGGTAATATGTATTCTGGGATATATTCTTTTTTGAGAATATTTATTTTTATATTGATTTCCTTCAAATTTTTTAATTATAAATACTTTTTAAAAAATAATAATTTGTGGAATTGAAGATATAGATTTAATGAAGTTGCACATAGTTGTATTTATATAAGTCGATGTTACACAAAATTAATAATCGCATAAGTTAACTTTGCTTGAATGAATAAAATTAAACGTACAAGAAAACGTATAGTAATACAGCAAAAGTGAAACGAAAATTCAGAACGCAAATGCACCAAATATAAATGCAAAATAAAAGTCTTAAAGCATGAATCGACCACAAAGATTTTTAACTTACTACGTGTTTCTTTTTCTAACAAGTTTTCTCTGCATGTAAACATATATATTTTCTAAATATTTTGCAATAAAAATGAATGTCATTAACAAGAATTTTAAATGTTAAAAAATGTGGACATAACAACTAAAATTCCTCAAAAATATATACATTCAAAATATACATTGTATAATTAATCATGACACACTATTATATTACGATCAAAATTGTAACAAAACATTAACAAAATTTTGTTTTGATTATTTTGGGGAAATATCGTTCATCGCACGACCATATGATATAGAAAATGTGCACTGAACTTTCTTACACTTGGATACATTTCTAGCAAACTGGCGCAGTCGCGATGACAAGTACAAAGAACAATTTATTCGTTATTGCTTTAAAAATATGATGTGTTCGTCCTTGTTATATACAAATCTTAAAGTTTAAAATTGCATAATTTAACTTGAACAGTTTGGGCACTATACTGCGCATAGACACACATATACCTTATTACGCAAATAGTCAGAATAGGTTCAAAGAAGCTCAAAATATATGGTTTAATAAGTGAATCTCCAACTTAACTATTTATCTGGATCGTCGTGACCATCCTAAGGGTTAGGTTGGATAAAATACGTCGTCGTATAGTTGCATTTGATCGATAACTCATAGTTACTTCGCTGAGTCGCGATGACACTGATATTCAGCACGAAAAAATACAATTACATAATATGTATCACATTCCGCGTCGGTGATTTATATACTGAAATTATGCGGTTCAATTACTTTTAAAAGCAAACGAGATCGTCGTTATGTCCTGATGCTAATTATTACGTCCTGGTGGTAAATATACCACCTTACACTATAGTTATATAATATGTGATATATTATTTCACTGTAAACTTTAATACAACTTATATATTAATCTCCTTAATTACACTTCTAAATATGGAAGAAATGTTGACATCAGCCCACTTATTTGTAAACTGCAAGCATTCGACAAAGACGTGCATCATACATCGTGCATTACGTCCAAATATATTTTTATAGAGAACGTTAATATTAATTGCATCCATTAAAAAAAGCATGCGCGCCATGCACTAATAAAGACAAAAGTTTGCAATTTTGTTGTAATGTTCAAAATAATACTACCAATTCACTTACATTTTACGTGAACTGGCCCGTTAAAGTTTGCATAGTCTATATATGTTTTCAACAATATTTTACCTGAAAGTATGGTTCAGCTGGATCTAAGCCTGTTATCCTGCCAAGCCCTTTAACCATAGATCCAGCGTATCCCGCAGTATGTGCTCCTAAAGAATGACCGATAATATGAACGTCACCGGGATCGACGCCATCATTTTTCTGAAAATAAATATTACAACAATAATAATTCGTTCATTTATGTGCTATAAAACGCTAAGGTTTTGACATTTATGTATATATTTAAATAAAATGTAAATTGGATTCAAAACAATTTCAAAGAATATGTTTGCATTATTATGGACAGTAAAGCGAACATCAATTTAATGGGGTGGGAGTAGTGAAGGAAGTGAGAGTATGATTTACTTAAAAAAGTATTCGGAACGGAACGAAACGAAAAGTGTTGCTGTAATTCGGAGGCTTGAGGAGCAAGTGCGATAAGGTAGGTTAATAAAATAAAGGGAATAAGAATGTCAAGTTATGGGGGGGGGGTCCACGTCACTGATGGAAGATACCTAATGGCGATTATGGGACGAGGCTAAAAGAGCGCTAAGACGAAGGGCTGATGGTGCTGAGGGACTACCACGTTGAGTATTAAAGGCTAAACGGGGGGACATGTGGAAGAATGAAATATCTTGGCGGAAGTGGCGCTGAAAATAGTGAATATTGGTCGGTATGGATTGGAATGCAGCACCGATGACAGAAATACCATATATGGTAGATAGTTTCCAGGAGAATTAGTAGATTCGGAGATTTGTATTGTGCGGGAAGAACAAATAAGGCACGAATAGAATTGAGATTGAAAGAAATTATTTTCAATATTGTATTAGAATAAAATCTGCAAAATCTCTACTTTGAAAAAGTTACAGGATATTGGCGCGTTCTCGATGACAGGCGAAATAGCACATGCTTACATAAGAAAGTAAAAAGCATCTGAAAAAATAGGTCACCTACAATTCTTAAATGAGAAATATACTATCGACACGAACTGTTATTTTAAAAAACTTAGGACAAAATTGTAAAGTTGTAATACAAAAGTACGGTTAAATAATTGAGTGTGCACATGTGCGATGCCCACAATTAACAAAAATATTAATTTGTATATATTGTTTCATTTGAACAATGTGATAATCTATAAACGAATTCAAATAATTTCTACCGTTGTCACTAAACCCAAACACAATTCAATCCAAGGATATTTTGAATTCAAAACGTTAATTTAGAGTGTGTAGCTATGATTTTGTAAACGCAAAAATGCCTAACTCAATATCAAATTTAATTCAAATTTACTTTGCGAATAAATCAATTAGATTCAACCTTGCCAATTCTAAAGCTAAACCAACTCAGTGCAATAAACCCTTGTCATATAACTTCTAAACCCAACAAAGTGGCTATAATTATATTTAAAGTTTAAAATAAGTCCATATACATCAATGGCTGAATTTCGTGATTATGCATGAATTGATTAGCATTGATTAGCATTACGTTAAAACCTAAACTGCAAAATGTATGTTATTTTACATGTCCAATTTTACTATAGTTTATGAAAAATCGCATCAAGTTTTTCTAACCCAAAATAAAATCAAAATAAGAGCAATTAAACCCCTCGATCGGCTTAGGTTGAATGTTTACTTCGTGCTAGTTTTGGTATGTACAGAAGCCCAATTCAAATCCAAATATACGATAAATTTTCATGAAATGGCCCATAAATATCTGAACCGAAATTCAATGAACTTCATTAGATGACATCCTTCGAGATTACCAGTTTCATCAACATACCCATTGCGTGCAAATGCAATCCTCACTTAAACAAACATATGCAGCCGTTTCATTTATAAATCCAAATGCTACCTAGGCTCCTTGAAGTCAAGGGTAATTGCTAAAATCTCTATCAATCGAGCACATTCATATGAGAGTAAACATTGTTTCGTAATTTATGTCAAACGCCCAGTTATTGCGAAGTTTGCGACTAAATCTAAAGTGCAGAACGTTTCCATTTAAACCCAAAATTGAGTTAATTTCTATGCAAAGTCAAATTTTAGGAATAATTTATGTGAAATTCGCTGGTTGCTAGCGTCCCCAAATATAACTTCAGACAATAACAAAACGGCTGGGGTTGGACAGGTGTTCATTGTGGGATTTCAAAACTAAATTTCTGACAAATTCAATTTGCAATCAAATCTAATTTTGTGTTAAATCTAAATCTCTAAATACAAATTAAATGAACGAGATTCGATCAAAACATTTGAACCCTCTCAACGTAAAGCCAGAGCATATACGCTAAATACCATGGATCCTCAACTGAAATATATCTCTGGTATTGCTGTACGTGCATTAATAAATCCAAGCAAACCGAGTTCAAATCAAGGGAAGCTGGTTAGAACTATCTCGAACCCAACCCAACCTAACCAAAAATATAAACGAAAATAGAACCACTAAACCTCCAAACGATCTTGTTTGGAGGTTTAGGGTTGGGTTGGGCATTTCTTTCGTTTTAGATTTGCTTTGAAAAAGCCCTACTAAAAATAAATAACATAATTTGTCAATAATCACATCACAGTAATGTTCGATATGAGTTAAATGGTTTTTCCAAGAAATATGTCTTTTAATTGTTGCTGATATATCGCTGTCCACTTAAAGTTTTTAAGTCATTGCCATTGTCGAAAGAAATATAATTGTGTAAGGGAATATTTTGTTGCAATAAAATAAATAATTCGATGGAAATTTTGTATCGCATATCAACCCAATCCGTGTTATTTACAAACCTCAAGCTTGAAGCTTGAAGTCACTGGAAGTTGCTATAATTGTTTCTCAATCAAATCCAAACAATCTGAGTTAACTTGCACATATTTCACGTAACAGATGTAAAACGCAGGATTATTATAAAATAGTCCATTAAGCCCAACGTTAAATGAAATCTAAAAAAACTGCTGTGGTCCAATTAACCAATTAAAGCAAGACGACCAATAAGTTTACAGTGTTATAATATTTTCACCATCAGATACAGATTGATAATAAACGGAAAAGATATTTGGTGGGGATCAAATGTCAGCAGATGATGTCAAAATATTCGCTATAATTTATAATTAATTAATTATTATGACATTAATGAAGTTAAGTAGAGATTAAAGTATTATTTTCTTAAAGATATACTTACCACAAGATAATTTATAAAATAGCCTAATTCTAGTCCCACCAGACGAGTATTTGCTGTTGCCTGCGTGTAAAGTGGCAAGCTGCCTCCAGCCCAATCAACTACAATCACATTTGCATCTGCTGCTTTCAGTAATTCATCTCTCATATCGCCTACCTAAAACATAATTGTTTAAAATATATGAAATATGGAACTTTATTACATTAAAATCCTACCATACCACGTACAGCGATAAAATATGTGTGTTCATAAATTATGTTTAAGGGTGAAACGGCAAGCAACAATATTAAGCAGTTTCTAATTTGGCGATTTCATGTAATGGACATTCTTTTATGTTATATTATTAAGATCCAAGAAAGTTCTCGTAGTTCTACATTCTATTACAGTAGGTTCTTGATTGAAACTGTAGAAATGTAACAAAAGACGTACATTGAATTTTGGTCCATGTACGTGTTGCAATGGAACGATATTAAAAAAAAGAGCCCTCGTTAAATTACGACGCGAATTTTTGTATTTTACTGAAATTTTAAATTTGAAAGTTAGTTACATCCTTTCACATGTAGCACACCGGATATGTTCCTTCGTTAAAACCTGGGAAATCCCTTGACCGATGCTAACGAACTTTTGCTTATTTCATTGTAACATAATTGCACATTTATGTAAAATAAATGTTTATTTCAAGTCGCTGGAGGTCATCAGCGGTATAGCGTATTTTGTACAATTTTTTTTTTACATAATTACATTATTTCTGATGAAAATACGTACTTCATCTGGTGTTTAGACAATTTTCGAGAAATATTGCAACTGATCGATATTTCTTAATACTTTTGTAAACTATGTGCTAATAATATTCTCCACAAAATAAATTAAAGAATTTTTCTATTTATAAAAATAAAATGATTACATTAACGAAGAAAACACGATCAAGTACCAGAAGCATTGTTTTATTCAAGATAATGATTGCAAATTTATTAATAACTATTAACTAATGTAGATAAAAGTATATTTATCTTCTCATGCAATTATATTAACGATTCACAGGTATTAACAATGAAAGGCGACGGACGTTGCGCATTATATAATAATTAAGCAACTCGGACATGCGGATTGTTTAAATACTCGAATATGTTACAACACTGTTGTCGGTAGGTGCTACTTACCCAGTTAGATAACGGAGTGTCAATAAAGCCATGAATTATAAATTTGGTTTTCTTTTTAGGATCAAACTTCGATTTCTTTATTGTCTTCTCGTCTTGGGCGCGCATGATTTGTCCCTGAAAGCAATTTTATGTAAATTTGATTTGCAATATATTATGTTAACATTTTGATATTTGCAATAATTTATTTTCTAGGCTCAGCTGTAATTCACAACAACTGGCCTTGTAAAAAATTATCTTATTTATTTTGCGTAATAAATTAGAAATTCAAGTATTCGCATCAAAAATAAATAAATGTTGGTGCTACAAAGAAATTATCCAAATGTAATATCTGAATTAATCGTTTTGTATGTACTTTTATAAAATGTCACATTAATTTGAATGCTATTGTTCCACAGACTTTGATATTTTATCATACCAGATTCAAAATATTTCTATCTTTATTATTTAGTATTTTTATATCACCATTAGCTTGTGTATTTGTTTATCTTCAGTTTGTGCCAACTTGGGTAATATCGATTCACCAATCGATTTCGCATGTAACAATGCACAATGTTCTCAATAGATCGATTGGTGTTAGTTCTCCTCATTTCGATTCAACAATTGAATATCGCACGAGTAATTGTTGTGTGAGTTATACTTTAATTTTTCCTTTTTGTATGATTTACTAAGGGTCATCTATCGATCAACGATTAAAAAATAAATTTGCGTTTACGCGTCGTTTCATGCGATCATCATTATCGTGATCTCTTCTCCATCATTTTTTGAAGTGTAAATATTTTCACTACACATTCGCCTCTCAGCATGACGTCGTCTCAATCAAAAGAAATGGTAAGTAGAAAAAAAAGCAAACGTGTGTTAGTTTATTATTTACTAATTTTATGGCTCTTCTGTGGTGCTTGTATAAGTTCTCATGTTTAATGATGACAAGTAGGAATTCGTGTCACCTTAACGTTATAATTTTGAACTTCGTTGCGTCTATATCTCATTGCCAGCAGTTAATTCTTTCTGGGCATTTACCAATTGAAATTATGACAATATCTTACCAAATCTAATTATAACATAAAAATTGATAAATCAAAGAATACAAATCAAATAGAATATTATTAAATGATCTGCGGAATTTAAAAACTATCAAATAAAAATTAAAATAAAATTTGGGGAATAACTATAACATAACATAACACAAACAAGTAAAACATGTGAAGTTTTTTGTGCTTCATTTGAACTTTTTCTTCTTTTTGTATTACTACTAAAATGTGTTTATTAGATGATTTGATATTAAGGGGGGATCCTGCTTTAGAAGGCTCAACAAATCGATTTGTTTTTTATTGCTCAAATCTATGCCTAATATATCTAAGAATATGTATAAAAAGTTATAGCGGCTAATTCGCAATATTTTGAAAGATACAGCACTAAACACAGTGAGGTGTCGAGCAAAAAATTACGAACGCACGAACGCTCGGACAAACGAAACGCGTGCCCCTCCCCGCAGTGACATAACACCGAACTATGTACTGAAAAAAGTTCAATCGGTCGTTCGAAACAATAATATTTTGAGTTCGTAAGAGTTATAGTAGGATTATAACGAGATATTCCGGAAGTAATCGAAAATTAACATTGTTCCTGATCGTAAACGTTAGAGCGAGTTTTCTTGAGTTTTCGTTTTTACGATTTTTTTAAACTGGTGGGCGTGATTACGAGAAAACTAGACAAGCAATCAAAACGAAACAAAACTTTTGTTGGCTTCAGTAGCATTCTATTCTATTTGAACTAAAAAGATTAATGAAAAAAAAATTCTAAACAACTTTTTTAGCAAGTTGAAATGATTTTCTCTTCCTGCAAAGAGCACATTTATTTTTAAACCTGAGAAAAATCTTGAATTTCAAAATTTTGGTTTTTTTTTTAGTTCACATAGAAGAAAATATATGAGAATTACCATTTTCTTTGGTTTTTTTTGTTTCAGACAAAAATTACGGGCTACATTTTTCCCACCGATTGTAAATTGCAATTGAAAGGTGTTGCACAAATGTGCATAAAAATCGGTTCTGTTTAAATATTTTTCTCTCAACATATTTTTTTTTAGTGCTCAAATATGCAATAAAATGCCCTAAAAAGTTCACTAGACTTGCTCATTTTTTTCTGCCCCAAAAAAAACCCCAAAAACGCTATTTTAAGGCCTCCTAAAGCAGGATCCCCCCTTAAGAACTTATAATGCTTTACTACTTTTCTCTTGTTATTAATATCCTGTGGTTCTACTCATATTTTTCCAAAAAAATTAATCGCGCATTATATTTTTTTATCGTTTTTTTGCGAAACACGAATACTTACTTCTGTTGGATTAAGTCTTGTATATAGAATAAACCTAGTATTTATCACAGATCTTGGTAGAGGAAACACATTAAAGGGTCGAATAAAGACATGATACCACGACCTCGTTATATTCAGGCATCCTAGTTCATCGTAGCACCGCGATTCATTCTCAACTGTAAAAAATAAAAAGTCATTAGAGCTAAAATATTGTAACATAAGGTCGTGTAATAATCTTCTACGCGCTTGTGGCGCCTGGTGAGCTAATTACATTGATATGCAACGGATCGAATAAAATTAATTAATACGCAGCCTTGAATATCTGAATCCAAGCAGGTATTTCTGCTACTATCACTACATCGATTATATCTTAGTTATTTTAAGAAACATTAACGATTATTTTGTTAATATGGAAATAATAATTTCAATAATATTTTTATATGATGAATATATGATATTCTTATTTGGCTATATCTTTTAAACTAATAATCTATTCATAGTCAATCGGTCACGCAATAAAAATATTATTCATATATTGCAGTGGAATAATTTGAAGTAAATACTCTGTACCCTGTTTCTAACCATTGTTCTATCAAAAATAAATTGCAAGATTTGAAAATACTAGTCTTTCTCAAATTCTCTATTTGTTTTTAAATTACATGAAATAATGAATATAATTTAATGTAGTAATATAACAACATCGTGTATGTAGGGAAGTAAATGTTTCATTAAATATAATATAGTTATCTTCGAAGGAAGTGAAAACTAACAAATACTCTGCGTGTACGTGTTTATTTTCATGTATCTCATATTTAGACAACGTAATTACTTAAGGAACACAGTGAAATTGTATTGTTGAAAAGTAAAAGTCAAAATGTTGTTACCATTACTTCCTGCAATTGATGTAGCAAGCAACGGAATTTACCAGTAATAATGAATATCAAAATGATTGCAATTAAAAATCCAACACCCACTTCACTCACTTTGCAAATTGAATAGCAATATACATACTCTTCAGTTCTGATACACCTTTTAAATATAAAAGAAGTGTTGTTAATAGTCTTGTTGATCAAGGAATTAAATTATCCCTTCCAAAATTTCGAAAAGCAAATTTAGACAAAATTAAATCTTTTTTTATTGATTTTGTAGTTTCATTATGTCGCTGCATGTAAGTCAGAAATGTCATTTTGTTAAAGTAATTAACTAAATATTGATACTACAGGTAGGTTTTTACCGCTGTGTGAAACGTTTAGGTTGAACTCTTCTGGGTTCATTTTACAAAGTTTTCTTCAGGAAATCGTGCCCTTAAAATGACGCTTATAGCAGAGATATTACATCGATATTTCCTATAAGTGTAAATAATTTGATTCCTAAAAAAATGAAAAACCTCGGGCATTTCTAAATATTTATAAGTTTTGGTACAAAGTAATAAATGTGACAAATGTTTTTATGGCTACGATTATTTTCAAACTTCAGCCTTTTCGACACTTCAGAATAAGATATTCTTAAGAGAATGCGTTTTCGTAATTTTTATGTAAATAAAACCACTCTGGGTTCATTTTACAAAGTTTTCTTCAGGAAATCGTTCCCTTAAAATGACGCTTGTAGCAGAGATATTTCGTCGATATTTCCCATAAGTGTAAATAATTTGATTCCTAGAAAAATGAAAAACCTCGGGCATTTCTAAATATTTATAAGTTTTGGAACAAAGTAATAAATGTGACAAATGTTTTTATGGCTACGATTATTTTCAAACTTCAGCCTTTTCGACACTTCAGAATAAGATATTCTTACGAGAATGCGTTTTCGTAATTTTTATGTAAATAAAATATCATTTTCAGATAGAACGATTGATTTCTATAAATTGTTTACATGCTTCAACAGTTCGGAAATTAATACCTAAATGAAAACGAAACGAAATATTTTCATTGCCGATTTTTTAATCGTTGACATCATTTAAAAGTGGGCATTTATATTAATTTAAGCGAAAAACGATTTCGGCGTTTCGTCCATGCAGCACGAACAGGATAATTTATGCATATAAATTTATCGATAATATATTGGTAGTCGGCGGCGATGCGAATGTATAAAACGGTTCATAGATAATTTTAAGCAGGGAGTAGCAATACTCACTAGACCTATTGGTGAGTATCTAAACTATAACGTCGTTAGAGATGTAAAAACTGTGGCCAAGCCATCTTTGCTTAATGATGAGTACACCTTCACTCTCCATAATAGGGTTTCCAAATCCATTTTTCGCAAAGTTAATTATACGTAGAATTCACAATTTATATAACCAAAATTCAAATATAATATCTACTAATAACGATATATCACTTCCGTATATTAAGGGTTTATCGGAACGCATTAAACATGTTCTAAAGCATACCAAAAAACACCATATTTTTGATTTCGATAAAATTCTTACTAGAGAGTGCGATTATAGAACGCGTTTGGTTTTGGAGATGGTGCACATACAAAAACATACTAACGCTGTAAGCTTTAAAACTGACACATCTCAATTTAAGCAAAATTTATAATAATTTATTACTGTGATCGTGCATCTTTAGATTGATTATTTTTTCTTTTTTTATTAATTTATTTTAGTTTTACTTTACGTTCTTTCAAACTAAAACTATGTAAAAAATTAGTAATTAATATTTAACAGATCTGACCATTAATGAAGTCATTGTACAGCTGATCTTTAAGGTTGGTGTGTGTTTCTCTTTTGGTGCATGCTGGTGTTTTCTTTTGCATGGTCATTTTTGATAGCGATGGGAGGTAAACACATTGAAATGTATTAACTTGGAATTTATACATTGTCTTTTTAGAGCAGTCCTATATCTGAGTTGATTATTTGTCACATTAATTTAAGTTTTGATTTGTATTTCTTAAGAGGCCTGGCCAATGTTGACTCCGAAATCTGAAAATCTGAAAATTTTGATAACTTTACAATAAATTGAACATTGGTCATTCTAGTAGATTTTTGTTAATAGTTTTCTTAGCTAGACTTTTCACAATGGGAGTTTTGTGGCTTTAATATTAATTTCTAATATTGATTTTTATTAATATTGAATTAATATGGTCACAAAATTCCAAGTCGACAAACAGATTCGCCCATAGCAATAAATTTAAACAATAGTCTAAATATATTAGTGAGGAAATTGTTATGTTATGTTATGATAATGGATAATTGATAGTGAGCACACATGGAGTGCTATTCAGATAACACTACAAATAAGAAAACATAGAAACGATAAAAATGGAAAATACATCATCAATAACATTACAATAATAGATAAATAATTCACAGCAGACAGTTGAATAGCAGCGTGTCCGTATTTAGTAAATTCGTTTGACCGTAATTAGATAAATGTTGCAAGAAAGACGCTCTTCCGCTTATAAATTTCAAGCCACATTCTTTTCCTTTCCCCAGCACTTCTCTAATCGGTGAACTATATAATTACTATCTGAAAGGTAGACATACGAAACGCTAGTTCTTGTTTGCAAACAATTTACTCGAAGTAGTAAATACGCTATCATTACCATATTTTTAAACACTTGACGGTAATTAAAAAGGAAAAGTATTCAACTGTAACTAAATCATGAATGTATTTTTTGACATTGATATTTGTTTAACTTTCTACTGAAACATAATACACAAGGCTTGTCACACTATAACCTTCTACATATCTATTTCCTTTATTTTATAAAAAAAATCAACAAGGGCAAATATTCTTAGTTGGTTGGATAAACGCCAATTGCAATTAGTTTTACTATTGCTAGTGTATTTCCGGTGAGTTTTTGACGTTTCCAGTAGAAACTGTTACCACGAAACAAATGCTCGGTTGGGAATATTTATATTTTAAACCTAAAAACAGAAGTAATTCCAAATGAAAATTACATGGTATTTCGTACAGTAAATTCTAAAATATAAATTGATCTAAACGATTCAATCAATAAACAAAATGTAAGAAATATACAAATTTAAAATATAAACATACAAAAATGAAACGTAAATGACCGCAAAAGAAGAATAAACATAAATTAATAAAAAAGAAAATAGAAAATACAAAACCGTTAGTTTTGTGGATTCTTACCGGGTCTCTGTTCGGGTAAGGATGCAACCAACAGGTCCATAAAGTTAACCATTAAAGCACAAACGACAGAGAAATTTTAGTTTAGTGTTTTAGAACAAAAACTTAAGAAGTAGAAAAGCAATAGAAATTCAAAGAAACGCAAGAGACGAATGAAAATATAAAACATTAAATATGCTGTTCTTGATCTACTTTTGAAGAAAAAGTGATCTTTTAGATTTTAGTGAAAGTCATTTGTTTCGCTATAAGAAATTGAATGTTGGGTGAGTGTTGGATTTTTGCACGAGTCCTGGAGAATTCCGTCTCCATGACAAAGTCCACATCGCAAAGTATATTACAACAGAATTTAACGATCCCATAATGTTAATTGCGAGTTTAACTCAAACGTATTTTCCATTTCAAAACAGTTAAGTGTTACAGCTGCTTAAGTAGCATTTACATGCTGCTTCAAGAAATTAAATTACCACTTTATTTTGTGTACAAATTTTACATATATTTCGTCGTCCTTATTGATCCACTTTAATATTCAAAGCGCTTCGTGTACGGTTTACGTTGTGCGAATGAACAATGCATTAGAAAGTAAAAATGTAATACACATATTTTTATTTAATACTCGTAATGCAGAGCATTTAAGGTAATTATATTCAAAGTTTACATAAAAATTATACGTAATTATTAAGAAATTTTAGTTGCAAATAACGACCATTACAAGCCGTCATTATAATTAGCCAAATAGGCTACATTTACCGAGTAATTAATTATTAAACGCCAATTAAGTAAATTATTTAAACAATTTAATTTCCCACATAATTAAAACTTGCAAATATTTTAAAATTGCTGCAATACGACGATACTCATCTGTTTTCTGGACGCTCGGCGAATAAAATAAGTTTTATATATTATATTTATTGTATTTAAGTTTAATTTGTGCTTCTGTCTTATCACCTTCCAGAATTTGGTTGTCACTCAGAATTATACCCTGGCCGTTTATGGCTGATAATCCTGTGCAGAATCTTTAAACTATTCATTTGTACCGGAACCTTACGACGATTTTTTTTGATTACAAAAAAATTAGGTTCTTTTGTCTAAAAAGTACGACAGGCAGTATCCTGCATCCTGAATGCTGGTATTATTAAAAACTTTCGTATATATAATGAATTTACTGACTTGAAGTTAAAGGTGAAAACAACATTCTTTAGCAGAATTTGTGAAAAAATTAATCTGACACTAAGTTCATGAACGAAATCGTTCCGGTATTGCATAAAAATAGTGCATTAATTGCAGATGTGGTAGAAGGCAGGGCATTATATTATTCATACAAGTACAGATTACAAAAAGTATGTAATGAAAGCAGGAAAATCAGGTAAATTGAAACAGAAATGTTAATTTTGTTAAAGAGAAGAACAAGCTACCATTGGCAATACACAGGAAAGCCTGGAAACAGGAAAAGGTAATGTAATTTACATATACGGAAGGATTATGCAACGTTCTTGCAGAATTTAAAATATATACAAATAATTGAAGAACAGATAAAGGAAAGGGTGGAAACATACTAGAACAACAACGAGCTGTGTCTGAACCAGGGAAATAAATAACATTTATATAATGAGAAATATAATAAGAAGCCAAATAGAATAAAATGAAGAACTATTTTCATCGATTTAAAAGCAGCGTTAAAGTTAATTCCATAAAGTAATAATAATTTTATGCTAGTGAAAGTAAAATAGTTTAGGTGTATGTGCACAATAAAGTACATATTGGTAAAAGAATGGATAAAAAATATCATCTGATGATAATAAATAACAAAAAGGGCGATAGTAGAAAGATAGAAATAATCAAAGTGAAAAAATTACAGGCTACGAGTATAAAGAAATCAGAAGAAGTAACAATAAACGTAACAATTCCTAACATAGTGAACGAAGCAATGTCTCTTGCTGACAATTAATTACTGGAATATTAGTGAAATAATTATTTAAATAATACATACAGGTTATCAGTAAAAATCGTGGAAATATTTCTTTAAAGCCAGTAATAACCTTATTTTCAATATTGATATAATATATTATATTAAAAGCAATATCCGTTTCATGTACTCTAAATAATCCAAATATATCCCCGAACTAATTAAATCGTATTATTTGTTATATAGATTCGCCAAATCAAAGAAGTTTGCCATCCCAAAGTATCAGTGACCTTTTTTTATTTTCCGGTTCTTTTAAACAATCAGCGGGTGACCGGTTATTCGTAAAAAATATTTACATTTTTTTATTGGGAATTTTTGGTATGCATTTTATAATAAAATAATTCAATGTTATTTCAAGTGTTTTACTTTTCTTGTGCCAATATAACGTTTCGAATTAGAAACTTGCTGGAGCTTAAAATCATACATAACAACGGGGAAACTCGCACTCCTTGCAGATACCTAAATTACATGTCATGTACCCCCAATTCTTACAAAGTAAGCACTATCAACAACTTAGTGGACGGATGCTATGCTTTCTCCAACAAGAATTTGCTGGACAAATATGCTTTTATTATTGTGAACTATGTGTATAAAATAAAATAATTCAATTCAGTTCATAAATAACTTAATAACATTTCTGTTTCATTAAGTGTCCCTGTTGATATGTGAAATCGAAATTCGATATTTAATAATTTTTAAACTACACATACTATACATCAATAATAATTTTGCGCAGAGCGAAGAAATGGGTGCGTGCAGTTTCGTTGTCAACCAACATTATTGTCACATAACATGTGCTTTACTTTTGCTAATTTTAATCAAATGAATTGTGATAGTGCCTAATTTTTATGTAAAATGATTCAAATGGATTATACAGTACTGAATTCTTATGAGTTTCATACCCCATAAAGTATTCTCCACGGAAGAATAAACGCTTCCTGTTGTTCTTATGGGTCGAAATGATCTGTTTTAAGTCACTTTGATTTACTCTGTTACCATATCTGGTTTTACTTGAACTAAATATTTTCATTACTACGGCTCTGCATAATGTGGTTTTTACGAATTCTAATACATACCGTTGCTGTAGATCGTTTTTCACGATTACTTATTGACGGATCACTGTCGACCCCTTCTTAAAATATAACCTAACTTAACTAAATGTGTTATTATATAGGTATATATAAATAGGTGAGCCTAGTATACTTGGGGTCCTTGATTATTTTTTAGTATAACTGACGGCCAAGTAGCTCGTTGATCATTTGTTGACCTTTATTTATTTGATATAGTGCTGGACCCAGAACGGTTGTGGTCTTGTGGCACCCCAGACTATTAGGTAATACGTTATCAGATTAATTAATTTTAATTAGCTGATACGTACTCTCTTAATTTAAAATAATTAACAATATTTTTTCTTCAAACGTGTTAGTTATTATTTCTACCAGTCCATTATTTTTTATGATTGCACATGCTTTAAGATTTTTTCTTGGAGAAGAGCTTGAATAATGTAGGTAGCAAGCAAATAGCGCAGCCTATACATTTCATTTTAGACCCAACACAACCTAATCTGATTCACTAAATCCATCTTAGCCCAACCCAACCCAATCAATATAGGTTTGAGATCATCGACGTCTATCTGGCGTTAATGTACCGACGTGTTCCCTTCACAATAGTTGAATTAAAATAAAGGAAATGTTACAACAAAATAATTATCCCGAATGGTTCATAAACATAAATGCCAATAAACGAATGAAGAAACACACATCAATAAATATCCAAAATAACAATGAAATAATATACCAAGGGAGTAGTAACATAATAGAAAACACAATTACGTATCAATGAATTACGCCCCTACGACTGAAAAAAAATACATACATTGAACAATACCTACATAAAAGATGTTCTCGCATAAATACAACACAACATCCCGAAACGAAGATACAACAGCCCTTTCCAAACATCCTAAAGAAAATACTCATACTTATAACACCGACATTCACAAAATTTAAGAAATAGAAAGGCAGTACAACAAAAGAGTAATTAATGAGAAGATCTACGTTTAAAAAAACCATAATAATATTAATTATAAAACAGACACACAAAACCTAAGCCTAATCTATAATAAAATTTGAAAATAATTTGCAATGAACCCCAAAACAGATCAAAAAAATACCAAAATGTGTTAATATTAAAATGCATTTTAAATTGTTGTTATTTTGCCCTTTTGAATCATTGTTTTGTATCCTATGTTTGTGATAATTAATAATAAGAATATTGTTTGAATCTAAACTAATATAACACTATTTACAATAAAAAATGCATATCGTTTACGAATGAAATTTTATAGAAAGAATAATAAATAAATAAATAATAATAATAATAATAATAAAACAGTATACTTACAAGGTAACCATGGTATATTAACTTCAATTTTATCGGACCTTGCCCAACTGAACGGATCAAGAATGCCACCATTTACAGTCCGAAAACCCCAAATTGTCAGATTGAAGAGTGCTACGTAAATAAGTCCTTCTTGCCTCATTTCAATCGAGCGGTTCGATACATTAGATGATTAGCTTTTCACGAATCAGTTTAATGCACTTGTTCCTTTCACAAATAAAATTTAATAAACATCACGCTGGAATGTCTTCTATTTAATTATATCCGTTTATTAACGGCACGTTTTTTAATTGTTTTAAAAGGCTTGCGGTGAAGCGGCGCCTGGAACACCTGCAAACAAAAAAAGACATTTAGTTACGTGGACTTATGTTATTATTGCACGAACAATAAACCGCAATATTTTTTGAGTGGTGACTAGAATACCATATTTAGATATGTTATAAGTTTAACCAAAACACACTATTATTAATAATGTTTTGTACCGTAAAGCTACCTACATTGATTGGTACTTGCGAAAAGAGTAGAACTTGCGTAGAAAGTTATGTTAACTACAAATAGAGAGTTAAATCGGTGAACCTTTTGTGAATGTTGTACTTCGAAAAATCAATATAGAATTTATTTGAAAAATAGTTTTTCAAATCAATCCAAGTATTGTGAAAATGATAAAGGAGATGTTTTACATTTACTTCCTAGTTAGACTATAATTATTACAAAGTAATGATGTGGTCACATTGTTTTGTAATGAGTAAATATTAGTTTGTGAAATTAGTCAAAATATTGCGTTACATTCGTACTTTTACGTTCATTACGTCCAGCATTCATCATATCCATTTCATTCTTATATCCATTACATACAAGTCGTCCATTGGATCAATCACATACATGAATTATGATGATTACGTTGAATAAGCAATATTCTACGCTCACTACATTCATTGTCTCCATTGCAATCATAACATTCATCACTTCCATGGCCTTCATTACTTTCATTTCGTTCAATACATTCATGTTCGTTACACTCATTACGATAATTACCTTCAATGGATTCATTACTTTGCTAACTTCATTACATTAGTTACGTTCCACGAGTCCATTACCACCATTACACTTACTACGTCATTGACGTTCAATACATTAATTACATCAATTTGATCATTACATTCAATACAAGTTCAATACACTTCCACTTCCAATACACATTCTAACATTCTTCAGATTCAACAAAGAGTTTAAATAATCATGACGAAAAAAATTAAAATGTAACCATAAGCTATATTATTAAAATATACCATCATCCACCAACATGAAAGGAATCCACAACCCGCATTTTATTTAGAATTAATCGCAACTTTTTCGATTAATACAAAAAATGTAATGACAGCAAATAAAGATATACACGCAGTGTAAAATATGATACTCACGGTTAAATGCCAATAAAATGCAGTGATCTTTAAATGGGAAATTATTAAATATATATTATAGTGGCCAAACTTAAAAATCCTTTCAACAAATTACTGAAGAATTAAGAAGAAACATGTCATCACATGTTTAAGAAATGCTTAAAAACTAAAAAAATATATTTGTACGAAATTTGCTTCACACATATTTAAGAATTTTTTTTTTTTTGTTAAATACCATTGATTGTATTAATCATCAGAGTTTAGCACACAAGCTATAATCCTTAGGTTGTGGCGTGTTGATAATTTTATAAATTTCTCGCTAACACAAATGCGATTCAGATGTCCCAGAACTCGTGTCCCAAAGAAAACAGGCAAATGCCGACGACAATTTCGATTCTAAAAATGCAATCGAAGAACAATTAATGGCTTGCATAAGAGAGTCGTGGGACATCTAAGGTCCACCAACATCAACATGTTAGGTTAAGGCAGATGTTATTCAAGATGTCACACTCGCCATCATCTTGCTTTAGAAGGATCAAAAAATCGATTTGTTTTTTTATTGCTCAAATCTATACCTAATATATCTAAGAATATGTATAAAAAGTTATAGCGGCTAATTCGCAATATTTTGAAAGATACAGCACTAAACACAGTGAGGTGTCGAGCAAAAAATATACGAACGCATGAACGCTCGGACAAAGGAAACGCGCACCCCTCCCCGCAGTAACATAACACCGAACTATGTACTGAAAAAAGTTCAATCGGTCGTTCGAAACAATAATATTTTGAGTTCGTAAGAGCTATAGTAAGATTATAACGAGATATTCCGTAAGTAATCGAAAATTAACATTTTTCCTGAACGTAAACTTTAGAGCGCGTTTTCTCGAGTTTTCGTTTTTACGATATTTCTAAACTGGTGGGCGTGATTGCGAGAAAACTAGACAAGCAATCAAAACGAAACAAAACTTTCTTGGCTTCAGTAGCATTCTATTCTATTTGAACTGAAAAGATTAATGAAAAAAAAATCTAAACAACTTTTTTAGCAAGTTGAAATGATTTTCTCTTCCTGCAAAGAGCACATTTATTTTCAAACCTGATAAAAATCTTGAATTTCAAAATTTTTGTTTTTTTTTTTTTAGTTCAGAAAATATATGAGAATTACCATTTTCTTTGTTTTTTTTTTGTTTCAGACAAAAATTACGGGCTACATCTTTCCCACCGATTGTAAATTGCAATTCAAAGGTGTTGCACAAATGTGCATAAAAATCGGTTCCGTTTAAATATTTTTCTCTCGACATATTTTTTTTTAATGCTCAAATATGCAATAAAATGCTCTAAAAAGTTCACTAGACTTGCTCATTTTTTTCTGCCCTAAAAAAATTCCCCCAAAAACGCTATTTTAAGGCCTCCTAAAGCAGGATCCCCCTTAATCAAGTTTTATATAATAAAACAACAAATTAAACGTGTGAACTGTGTGAGCAGGAGAAATGGTATAATAACATGATAATAACAACAGAAATAAGATAGCCAAAAGGAATCACGAAACGAAAACTAAATACGATCAGAGTGAGTGCTCAAGTGGCCCCCATTCATTTGCAAGCATAACCGGTCCTGCCGCAACAGACTTTAGAATTTGTAACTATTTCAGGAGTAATGGTAGCAAAAGCTTCCTGAATGC
Source organism: Geotrupes spiniger (assembly GCA_959613385.1). Taxonomy (NCBI): domain Eukaryota; kingdom Metazoa; phylum Arthropoda; class Insecta; order Coleoptera; family Geotrupidae; genus Geotrupes; species Geotrupes spiniger. Next base: position 32,968,754 of record OY390732.1, read on the forward strand.
GACCCCTGAGTTGTTATTCTGTATCAATAGGATGCCGTTCAAGCTACATTTTTTTTCTTTAAGAATTTTTTATTTGTCTTTTGATGAGGATTGCTCCTTTTTTCTCTGGAGCGCGAGTTCTTGGACACCTGTATAGTTGCTCATATAGATCTCCTTCTCCTTTGGCCCTTTATGTGATAGCCTCCTGAAAAATTCCTCTCCAGTCGCCCCTATTGGACACTCGTAATCTCTTTACTATCAGGCTGATATCTCTCTGCATATCTCCGTTGCATCTTGATCCATTTACGGAAAATTCATCGTGGAAAATTCATCGTGAGAAAATTCATCGTGAGGAAATTGATAGTGGAAAGAAAATAGAAATTTAATAGAATTTAGCCCAATCCAACACAACGCAACCAAACCCAACCCAACCCAACCCAACCTCAACGGCACGATGAATGTCGTTTACATCATCATACTACGGATAAAATCCAAATGTACAATGACTGCTCCACAATATATATACTTTTTTTGTGTAACGCCACGTATATTCTTTTAAAGCACCTGAGTATAGAATAGTTATAGAATAATTTAGTTTTTAATTTAACTTGTTGTTCTTGTTGTACTTTTATAAAAGTAGAATATTCCTTACTCTAATTATAATAGGTTTAAGCGAGTACAATATATATCGCTGGACAATCGCTGGTATAGCTGGTAATCTTGTTGCATTACATAATTTATACTCAGTGACATATAAACTGCACCACTTAGAAGGGGTGGGATATTTTGGACCAAATTTGGCAGAAACATTGGACTAGTCTAAGGTAACAATTGATTAAAATTTGAAAGAAAACACTTCATCTTTTTGATTTTTCACTCATTGACCCGCCTTGGCATTGATTCCAGCAGGTGATCAATGTCTCCTTGGGGTATGGCATCCCAAGCAGCCTGTACTTCATGTCGTAGAGCTTCTATTGTCAACGGTGGGTTCGGTAGATTCCTCAATCTTCTACCCATCATGTCCCACGCGTGCTCCATGGGCGACAAATCGGGAGATCTTGGCGGCCAAGGCAAAAGATTAACATTGGCCTCTTCAAAGAAGTCAAGAGAAACCCTTGCTACGTCAGGTCGTGCATTATCTTGCTGGAAAAGTGGGCCTTCCAGCACTCGAAGATATGGAAGAACATGTGGTTCTACCACTTCGTCAATGTAGCGTCGGGCGGTCATACTGCCCCGAATGAAGAGCAAGGGTGACCTACTGCCGTAAGCAATAGCACCCCACACCATCAACCCCACAGTTCGGTGAACATGCCTCACAATCGAAAAATCAGGATTGCGCTTTTCTCCACGTCTTCGTCTAACAGTCATCCGACCATCATGCATTCCTAAACAAAATCCCGATTCGTCACTAAAGACAACTCGATGCCACTCCAAGTTCCATTGAAGTCTTTCCGTGCACCAGGCCAAACGTTCCTGGCGATGTTGAGCAGTGAGGGGTAGCACAAGATGTGGGCGGTAAGACAGCAAGCCAAAGGTTCTTATTACTGTTCGCAAGCCTATCGGACGACCTTGTTCACCTAACCATTGATCAGCTATTGATCTAGTTGTAGAGAATCGGTCTCTCAAGGCCATTAGTCTTAAGCGGCGATCTTGACGTTCATTGGTTCGTCTTTGAGCCCCAGTGCCTCTTCTCCGACGTTCAACCCCATGTTCAGACCACGCTTGATAAACACGCATTATTGTTGAGTGGTGCCGTCCCAAACGGTTGCCGATTTCTCTAAACGAAAAACCTGCTTCTCGTAAACCAACAATCCGCCCTCGGTCAAAGTCACTCAACTGCTGGTAAACTTGAGGTCTCCTTCCTCTAGGCATCATTAAACACTTGAAACACTTTAAACTAAAGAACGGGATCCTAAAAAGGGGAACAAATTCAAAAAATGACTCGATAATTGCTTGTCTATCACCACCTCTAAAAAATGACACAAACGTCAAAAATCCCATGACTACTTGATGATTGGGTTTCAAATTTTAATCAACTCTTTCCCTGGACTAGTCCACTATTCCTGCCAAATTTGGTCCAAAAATTCCCACCCCTTCTAGGTGGTGCAGTTTATATGTCACTGAGTATATTAATGACGTAATGAGTTACTATGCAGCATTCCCGTATATTTCTTACCAGAAACATCCAAAACTAAGTCCAGGCTTATATTCTCATAAGCACATGTCCGTTTGGGTAAGCTTTACGCGAAGAATATTATATTAAGTTAGTTAATTAGTTAGTTAGTTATTAGTTTTCCTACAAATATATTCCACAAATACAGTCGTAATATGATATTGTAATATATTGTTGGTTATTATAAATCTATTACATTTTTTCTGTAAAAATATATTTGCAACCCTAAAGAATAGTCATGAGTAATCATGATGTTTAAAATAAGCAATATAATATATTAAAATATGTATATTATTTTGCTCATTTTTACTTACAATAAAATATATACATGCACACGAGACAAAGTTTATTGATACATTTTTGGTTTCGCACTTTTATACACAAGTAAACAGAAATGTATATATTAAAATATATAATAAACTAGCGGACGAAATCGAACACATCAACACAGGCGCGGATTTATGAGATAATTAAAACATTTTTTTGCAAAAAAAAGGTATTTTACAACTTGAACCAATCATTCAAATAACTGATATCACTGTTTGTAGGTCAGCTATTTTTAACCACAGATTTGCACTAGAAAATAAATTAAAAATATCAATCCCTGTGCTTCACCAAAGCTTATCTTGGATATTAATGAAAAAAAAAATTGATAAATGAAAAAATCTAGGAAGCATTATTATGTATAATAGAAAAATATTGGAATATAGCAGACAAATAACACAAACAAGTAATGCTTGCTGATTTTCGGACCAGTATCATTTTCAACCAAATGCGGAATGTTTATTAACGCGAAACATAAATCACAGGAATTCAAAAAAAAAGTTAAAACATGATAAATATTTAAATAGCCCTTATAGTTACCAATGTGAATCCATTTTTGATCCTTTTATGTAATAAATATTTTTGTCACAAAGCTTTTGCGATGAGTACAGTTAAAACAAATAGTATGTTTTCCTTTCAATTTGAGTATTTTTGACATTGTGTTCTAGACTGTGATTGCAGTCAATATTACGCTGAAACGTAAAATGTTTCATTTTCATGAATTTTATTTACATCTACCAGTTGATTTACTTAAAAAGTATTTATGATTCATTTTCAACGCATATAATACAAAATTAGGTAAATTTTAGAATCATAAAACAACTAATTTTCTCAAATTGACGGAGACTGGTTTTTAAATATGAAAATGGCGTATAAATAAAAAACCTATAAATTTAACAAAAATTTAAAAATCACTGTCTCCGTTAATTTATTATTGATATGACTTCCCGGTCTAAAGAAACATTTCATAGTTTAAGCTGTAAGATAAAATTGTTAAATGCTGATATTAATTACTTGAAACGATGCATAAGTCACCAAGTTTGTCCTAATTTTACGAAAGTAGATGTTTCGTCAAATATAATAGTAAAGTTATTTTCTTCGCAAAAAATAAATGGCACGGTTCCGAAATGAATTATCGGTATAGTAAAAGAAGTAAATTACAATTGGAATTATACAAATTGCATTTACATTTAACTAAAAACGTAAGTGGACCCACGGATCATAAATTTAAGAACGCAGTATGTAAATTAAACGCAAAATTTCAATTTCAATTGTCTCCACCAAAGGATAAATAAACAACTTGTCGTGAATCAGTCTTCTGAGGTTTTTAATATTGACGACTTAAATTTGCCAAGCCGTAAAACGTCTATTAATGAGATATTAGCAAGGGTTGAGACATCTGTTAAAAATTTTGAAGGCAGCTCATAATCTTCATTCAGAGAGGCGTGTAAAAATAAAATCAGGAAAAACTTACAGCAGCACAAACATATATCAAATAATAAAGAATGTCAACCGCAGAACAAAACACTGTTTCTATTCAAATGCAGACAAAGTGAACAAATTAGTAATTATAGACAAAGCCGATTGTAGGAATATAGCCAAGCGTTTAATATCACAGGGGCCTTATACGGAATTAAAGAAAAATCCACTACCAACGATGATCAGGGAAACTAAAGACGCGGAAAAGAATCAATAATTTATTAACTAATTAACATAAATATTCGTAATTAAATAGTTCCTAGATTATATTGTTTTCAGTTTGAAGGTAACATCTATGAACAACAACAATGAACAGTTATGGGCTCATTGCCTCCATTAATTGGTTTATAATTTTGAAATATATTTAAAAAAAGTTATTCCCTAAAGTATGAATAAGGTACGTTGATGATAGTTTCACGATTTTTGATACTAATACATGCAATTTAGACGCATTTTTGTACCAATTCGAAATTCCAAACCATTAAATTTACAATCGAAAATGAAGCAAATGAAACCATTTTAGACACATTAGTAATTAGGAATAACAATCATGTAGAAATAAATATTTCCTAAATATTCTACTAACTTGTATATTTACCGTATCATTCACTTTCCAAAAAGTTAAATAACATTTTCAAAAATCATATACTTCAGATCGCGTTTAAATCTAGCACCTCTCAGAAAACTCTCTTAGGGAATACCAAAGATAAAATTGAGGTAGATCAAAAATCTGGAATATATGAGATAAATTGCAAGGTTTCTAATGAAAAATATGGCGGGTAAACTAAACGTTCAATTAAAACCCCATATAAAGATCTCATAACACATTTTAGACTCAACCGACCGGAAAAATCAAGCTCAACATATTTTTGAAACAGGCCATGCATTACCACCAAATTAATTAAATATTTACAATATTGTTGTGAATTCTGACCTCAGTCATCAATCCAACTTATTTGAATTACTTGATTTAATTTTGCAACACGGACCATATGAACATTACACTACATGCTTCATTATGTTTTCCACTAGATTTTGGAGTACAAATTAAAGAACTTTTTAAATGTACTTTAGTGTTAAACCACTGGTAATCTAGTGAATATAGAATATCTTCAAAGGTAACACATTAGCTTGGAATAAGGAATAAGGTTGACACTTCACTTCCTGCTGAAGAAGGCAACTTAATTGAAATACGTATAAATATTTGTTAAAATCAAGTGTGGTAGGGTTTGTTAAATTTATAGATTTTTTATTTATAAGTCACTGCAAGTTGTTCGCTATTTATTCAGTGGTATTAATTACACAAAAAACTACTTGCGTTGAACTTTGTTGAACTTTGTGGAGTAGATCACTGTCAGACATTGTATAAAAATGCATGGATTTTATTATATGGAATTAGATTTTATATGCGTCCAAAGAGATCCGAAATCAAACTTAATCCTTTAAATTATAATCCAAAAAATACAGATACAAATTTTAATAAAATACGCGCATTGAAGGATAATAATTATTTATGACAGTATATTTAATGAGTATTGTTTAAACTGCACCTTTACGTAAACCTACTTCCTTGCATTGCACAATTGTATTGAAATTAATGAACCACTTGGCTGGAATTTGAGGACACACGTTTTCAACACTCTACATACGTGCTGTGAGAATGAATAAACATGGCAATTCCATCTTAAATTTTAGAATAGAGCGATGACATTAATAGATCCCTCCACCAACACCATTTCGTATAATTGTACAATCAATTTGTCGGAGAATAATTTTCTTCAACGAGCGTATTTTATACTCGGTATAAAATAGTATTTGTGTCCATTACACAGAAAACGTTTCGGATCTTTAACTGAAACTGGTTAAATACGAATATTAAAAACCATGTTGGTACAATTATAACTCGCACTTAAGAGAGCGTTATAATTATGACACTTTGGACGTTTCCCCTGCCCAATGCTATTCGAATGTAATGAACTTGCCTTCTATACCTAAGTAGATCCATGCATCTACTTTCTTGCGAACATGTGGAGAGTTGGCGCGCCCTGACAAATGATTAAATTCATCCTGCCCTGTCGTCTAAATTTTTTTAATATAAATTAATTAAAATGTCAACATCATTCTGGGCCGGACCTAAATGTGTAAGTTAAAGGTCATGATCTAATGTCAGTGATTAATAGTTCAGTTTTCATTAATACCAACGGTAATGGTCCATCGCCTGACAAATTCACTTACGTTAAATAGCAATAGCAAATGTTACCATTTTACCAATCGTACAATACAGTGGTAATGGCAATTAAGCGGTAATAACTTAACTATCCATGACTTTAAATATACATAGATAACAATATAATATATAATATAGTACTGTTCCTTTTAAATAAAAATCCGGTGGGTGAGTTATTTGACGGATGTTTATAAAATATATGTATAGAACAGATTGTTACATAAATAATCTGGTTATATGAAACCAATACAAGAACATATAACGTAATCAGTACGGATGTCTTATTACTGTGAATGTATAAATTAAACACAGACCGACAAATGTGTCAAGTTGTACGGTTACATAAATGTACTTCTGTTACTTTAAATAATCTCGTATCTGAATGTCGATCGAATTAAATGTGAGTCGCCGTAATAATCAAGATTTTAAGAAAATTTTAAATAATTTTAACTGCGAATGTAAATAAACATAAACATTCAAATGCTAAATTGCTAAATTTTAACAAGCAAATATTTATTGTCAAGGAGGTTGCATAATGAATACGTAACTTAAATGAAAGTAACTTCCAAAAAATATTTTAAATATTTGCAAAGTCAATTCGGAACGCGCATGGCGATATAGGTCATGACTCATGGTGCATCTTCACCCCATCACCTCACCGGTAAATTGTAACTCTTTCCTTGTTGCGATATGTGTAAATTTGCAGCAACTATTACGTTAAAATATGTTATTTTATATTAGTATATTATTAAATTTATAAAGATATGATAACACTATTCAATGAAGCAAGTTGCTATACAGTATAATGCATTAAAATGCCTCTATAGCAACAGAGTAAAGAAAATTGGAAATGAAGTTTAAGAAGCTGCAAGAGTTGTCTTAAATATTGTGACCATTTTTACAAGCTATACTCAAACCGATAATTATCATGTTAGTTTTCAATTAATTTGAGCTACCGAATTTACATAAAATATTTTTTAAATTAATTTCGATTTTTCGCCATCTATAGGTTTTTTTTACTAATTTGCATATTTATTTCAATTATAAACATTATATATAATAATATCTTTCTGGATACGTTATATCACTGATCTAAATAATTAACGTAAAACTTAATCAAAGAAACTCGGTTTTAAGCATTACATTTTTTATTGAGATTCTCATTTAATGTAATCGTACATTTACCTCATTTTGAAAGTATACAATTTTATAGGATCCATAAATGCAATAAAATTATGTTGTTTGATTCGAATTGGAAGCTTCTGAAGGAAATTATATCCTTTGAAATTACAATTTAGTGAAATGTCTTCTCGTATCCTTTAATTCTTAAAAAAAATCTCAAAGCTTAAATTTAATTGCCTACAAAATAAAGAAATCAAGATCAAGAAAATGTATGAGAACTAAAACTATTTTATTTCTAAGAATTTTCCAGTAGTTTTTGATACATCGCTCATACTAAAAATGTCAAAATATAACAATAACTTAAAATAAAACAGTTACCTTTTGCGATGTTTTATATCGTAAACAACTATCACAAACTTTCGCAAAGGCGCTCGTGATTATGTCGAAATGTAATTAAAAATTAAATCGCACGTACTGAGCACAAGTGATGCATACCATCGAGCATTTAGAAACATGTAATCCAGTTACTCAAAGTTAACTTTGGCCAACATCACTGACCTACTCGCACAGGTAAACAAACATTCGACCACCGCAACTAAACTAAGAATGACAGTGTAAAAGCGCCTACATCTCTCCTATATTAACCTCTCACAAGTATTGGCAGGTTACACAAGATAAAAACATTGGTTATGCAAGGAAGAAATTCAGTGAAAAGCTTTCTCTAACCAACTTGAACCATTATTTCAAGTATGCGATCGCAATTCGCATTCCAAATACGCAGACGTTTCACCGGAGCGTTCCGCCGCGATTGTGAATTTCGTGCGAACCTGCAGTTTACGTTTACGATAACGCGACGAAATTTAATTTATTATGCCAATGTGGAATTTCAGTGCTCCGTTTTACATTTTGTGTTGTGTCGTGGAAGAAAGTTTACGTTCTGGCAAACCATAACTAGAAATTTCTACTTGGTACCCTTGTGGCTAGTTACAAATTACAACATACCTCATTAAGATAAAATATATAGAATATTGGTTATATATATTTTATTCGAAAATCAATAGATTTTTGGCAACAATTATACTGCGATTTCAATAACTAAAAGGTGTAACAATCGCGATTGCTACAGCTAAGTGCGGTTGCATAATCAATGACATTGAAACGCCAGTAATTATTATTAGCACGTTATAACAATTCAGTTTTTAAGCTACTTTTGTAAACAAACATCAAGGCATGAAGTCAAATTAACCAAGCACTTTTTAATATACAGTCGATCAGGTTTAATCAATGGCATATTTAATATCAGATATCTGAATGAGAAAAATAAGAAAAAATAAGTATCAGTTTTTCTGCTTGTCGCTGATATACGTTGGTGGACACCTAAAAAATGTTTTTGCGAAAAGCAATGTTACGAATTTGAACTCTTCCCGTATCTAAACTAAAAAGATAGACATATGCCGTCCGTGCGGTTAGGAAATGTAATTATATAATATGTGCAATTTTGTCGTATCTCTAACCGTTCGGGCGGCGTTTCGGAAGAGCGTAGCTTCGCACTCGTTACCGTTTAGTCTGCGCCTCAATATATGTATAAATATTTTATGTTTTTTTTTGATGTTTCGAGAAATTTCATAAAAGATAAGTTGATAAGTGGAGATTCCAATGATGGGGATTCAAAATTGAATCAATTTGGGCATTGCTTATATTCCACAAATATGTTTTTTATGATAAATTTCATTGTTCTTATTTTACTTTAAATATATCTTTGCGACCATGTTTTTCTGTTTGCTATCGAGCTTTTAACTTTGAGTTAACAGTGAATGTTAACGGCTAATATTTTGTATCCAAGCGTGTACCTGAATATTCATATGTATAATTGTCCAGAAACTTCATTCCCATTGTTTTCATTTTTCTTTTTTTTTTATTATAAATTATAAATATTCTTGCGTTGATTTTATTTCGATTGCTAGATATTTGATTCATTTTATCGTTAATATAATATAAAAACTGGCTCCGCGACAATTTCGAGACTTAACATATCTGCGATAGCTCTCACAAAGTTTATTTTGAACTGAAAAATCTCCAATAAAACCTCATTTAGGTGCCTTGCATTCGCAGTAGTTTTGAAAATAAAGTATTTGTCCTGTTCTTCTAAATATTGTTTGTACACCGTTTCATTTTCATTGTCATTTTCACTTTCGCCCAAAATTCTTTTGTGTTGTTCCCAACAATATTATTATTATTACTACTTTTAACGCAGTAAAAGAAAATAAAAAAGATGAATAAGATAAGATAAATGATAATATAAAAACTATTTCGAGGACGGATAGAAACATGTTAATGTCGTTACGGACGAGAGACAAAAGGTGGAGGAATTATATGATAGAATAATTGCAGAATACAAATTGGGGTACTAAGCTAGTACCACAGAATATGTTCAGAAGGAGCGACGTCCCACAAAATCGTGGCTAACACATTTATTATGTGCTAATATTCAAAGGAGAGATAAACTCTTCCAGTTGTGGAAAATATCGGGGTTACCACTGAGAATGGGAGACGATTAAGAGAAGAGTATAATAAGGCAAGAAATCATGTGACGAAGAAAATTAAAGAGGCGAAAAAGAAATATTTTATGACGTTACTGCAAAGTCACAGAAATGACATGAAGATAACCTGGAGAAATCGTAATCACATTTTAGGAAGACAAAAAAAACATTTTAAATTATCGGGGTCGGTAATTGCTGACAAATTTGCGGGGGAGTTTCGTAGACACGTAAATGATCTAGGGCACTTCTGCAAAAAGAAGCTGCTGAATAAAAATGACAGTAGTCAAATACAGTCCATCGTGGTAGAAGAGATATCGTCGCAAAAAGTTGTGGAGTTAATTAGACGTCTTGATAAGAAAAAAACAGCAGGAATCGACCTTATATCAGTGGCAGATATTAAGGATTTAGAGACTGAATTCAGTCAATAATGTGTAGCATCAACGACTCACTACGACGGGGAATTATTCCTAGTGACATGAAAAAGGCAATAATTAAACCCATCTACAAACAGGGTCAGCACAATAAATGTACGAACTATAGGCCGATCTCAATATTGCCTGTTATAGAAAAAATTATGGAACGATACATTTCAGATAGGATGTGGGAGTATTTAAACAAGTATGATATAATAGACAAAAATCTATTTGGCTATCAAAAAAGAAGGGTACCACAATACTACTGGAGGAATTACGCAAAAAATTAATACAAAACTAAATGAAAAAATGCATGTAATTTGTGCATGTAGAAGGCCAATCAATAGAATGCACTACGGGCCGGTTTGTCTGCATGATACATTACATGGGAATAGAAATAACTGCACTTGTGAGAAGATAGAGGAAGTGAAATCTTTCAAATATCTAGGATTAGAAATGGATTTTAATTTTGAATGGGGTCGGCATATTGATGGTGTTGTGAAAAGACTTAGGCATTTTGCGGAAATGTACCATTATCTTAGGGTACATTTTCCAATTCCAAAAGAGGCATTGAGGATTGCGTATCATGGTCTCATAGAGTCGGTCTTGAGTTATGGAATATCGGTGTGGGAATCTGCGTCTGAGTATCAGTTGGACAGACTTCAATCATTACAAGACAGAATCGTGAGGAATATCATACCAGAGAGAACGAATTCGGAGGAGCTGTACAAGTCAGCGGAAATTTTAAACATAAGAACATTACACATGTATAAGGTGATTGTGAACAACTTCTTCAATAAGATATACAGAGAAAACATAAATCATGCATATGAAACTAGAGCTCGAGATGGTGGAAAATATATAGAACCAGTAAAGTGATTTCCTTGGTGACTTTGCAGCTTCTTTTGGAAACTGCAAATGTAGATGTAGAGTGATCAAGGGAGAGATAGGAGCGAAGGAGGTGTTGGGGCATAAAAAACATTATCATTTTTATCACTGTAGTCGTTTCGCATTTCTTTGTGTGTTAAAGTTTCATAATTATCATCCACATATTCTTCAAGTAAACTACCAATTTAATCTCCATTTTTATCCATACTGTCGGATGTAATTTCTTTAAAGGATTGTTCTTCATTATTATCGTCGAAATAATCGTCAATTATCGTTTTAATTGATTTGCTTTATTATTAAATCATTTTCGGTGTGAGTGAAATTTTTATTACTGGTTGTATTTAATGATAAATATCCTTTAATGGAACGTCGCTTTCTTCAACATGTGTTTTATTGTCAATGTCATCATTTGGTTTATATGGGTGCAGTTGAATCTTAGTTCCATTATTGATAAAATCTTTAACATATAACGTGTGAGCAACGGAATTGTGATTGAGAGAGGGCTTTGGAAGTTTTCGCTTATGTCTTAAATTAATTTTGAGTAATAGAACTACTCGGCGTTACTAACAGGTGAACCAACCATTTTCCCGGTAACTTAAATTTAGATTAAATCAAACTGCAGGCAAATCTGTAAAAACTGAGATTATATTGGTAATAAAATTTTAAATAATTTGAATCATGACAGCCAATATTTATTATCAAATAAGATGAGTTATATGGCCACCACCGACATCTCTACACAATATAACTCTTCTTTTAACGGAATCAACAACATTATGAAGTATTCAAGGAGTGAAATTAATAATTTCTTCAATTGCGTTAGTAATTCGTTCTTGTAGATCGCCTAGATCAGCAACAGTATTCTCAGTCTCTGTATTTAAACTAATGATGCGATATCCAAAGAATTTCCTCAGAAAACTAATATTTTCAAAAGTCGTGTGTGCACGGGTGCCATCTTACTGGAAATAACCTTGCTGTAGTTCGTCGTCGTCAACATGTTTACAAATGGTGTTCGAGTTGATATTTTTCAGCATTTAACGTGCCTGTGATACTTCACTTTTGAATTGTAGATAGATAATTAAATGAGGGTAAATTAATTGTAAGATTAAAATATGTTTGCTTGCCTTCAAAAAATATGGGTCCAATAATTCTGCGTCGACTGACAGCAGCTCAAACTCAGATTTTTGTGGATGCAATGGGGTTTCGGTTTAAAAAATGTGGATTATCCGAACTCCACATTCTCATATTTTGTGAGTTGACATAACCAGAGAGGTGGAACCAACTTTCATCAGTAAACATTGTTATTTTGAAAACGGTCGATAAATTGTTGCCAAATTCTAGTCTCTAGGTATATCTACAGGATGTATTTCATGGATTACTTGCAAACGGTAGGGATGGCAGCGAAGATCTTTTTTAAGAATATTTCTACAGGTGCCGTAAGAAATGTCCACTTGCTGTTGCAAATGCCGTAAGGATGTCTGTGGACGTTCTTAGATTACTTGCCTCACTGCTTCGATAGTCTCTTCTTTCCTGATTACTCTTCGACCGCTTCCTTTCTTGCGATTTACTCTGCCAATCTCTCTAAACAAGTTAACGAAACGTGAAACGGATCGGCAAAAGTGATTATACTAGATGGCTTCATTTGGGAACACTTTCGGGCAGTACGTACGTCAATTTGACTGACATGAGGTGTGAAATAGTAATAATATTTACGTATCCTAACCTAACTTTAAACTGTCACTGTTACTGCGAGAGTTGAATAAGTGACATAGACTGTTTTAAGAATTAAATATGGGTTGTTATTTAAACTATATTAAGCAAAGAACAATGATAATAAGTAAGAAGAATTTTGATTTTGAATTCAGATTTTGGCGCTGCTAGCGTATGTCAAGTAAATGACACAAAAATGATTAAAATAAATTTGTCATAATGACAATAAAGCCTACGCTACATCGGTTTTTGTTAATGTGTCAGAAAATTGCTGGCCGAAATTCCGTGCCCGCGACTGTAACTTCAAACGCATCTCTTGGCGAATAAGTCCAAATTCCATTAATTTTTCTACCATTTCTCAGGTAAATTTCTACTATATGCCTCTTTCAAACTTCGTTAAATACGAATGTCATAATAAAAACTGTTTTACAATACTTCAAAAAGTGACAGTTTAAATGAACTATTTTATTGGATTAAAATTACACAATCATGGTATGTCTATCTCCCTCTTCCAGGGCCAACTCTAGAACACAATTCCGTTGCTCACACGTTATATCTTTTTTATATTGGGAACTTATTTCTTAGTCTTCATTATTACTTTTACGTACCTTAAATTTGTTGCCTGGTCTTTAAATTCTTTGTCATTATCGACAGTATAAATTGTAGTCTCATCACCATTATTCAAATATGTTTGATTGTATACACTATTTATGGTATTCTTATGCGTTTCAGTTAGTTGCTCTTTTTCAGTCAGAATTAACAATATCCACTAACTAACTAAAAATTTCTTTGGTCAATATTTCCGTACAATTTGGTGAGATGTTTGCATCACTCCAATTTTTCTTTCTTTGTTTTCTATTTTGTTCATCCTGAATATAATGTTTACCACTTTTTTTCAGTCCTGTACATCGATGATCCTTGGCGCTTTCTTGTCGCGAGTATTCATATTTCCAAAAGTATGGTCATATTCATCATATTCATATTCATACTCAGAGCCAGTTGACTCACCGTTAACTTCTTCACATACATTTGTCCATTTTGTCACGTTTCCCGTATTTCCATTAATTGGCGCTGCTTTCGAATTTTTATCTTCATTAGCTTCTTCGTAATTACTTTTATCTGAAGATGGCTCCTTGCCATTTTCAGTTACCGCTTCTTCGTCGTCATAGTATTCATATTCATCAATAGGATCATTAAAAGCCCCTTGGTGTCCATAAGTAACACTTTTATTTCCATTTATTTCATTAAGTTGATCGTCCGAGTTGTTCGAAATATCAGACAAAGACGGTAACTCGTTATTAATTTCCGTAATTGCATCAGAGGTCAATGGTATAGCTATTTTGTGATTTTCTCGTAATTGGTGAACCAATTAAGTATAAATTTTAAAGTCCCTTCTGCTCCCTCTTCAGTTTTCAATATGGAATTATTTAGCTGGGAATTTCTTTTTTGCCTCCAGTGAACCTTTGGAACGTGACAAATTAGAAATTTTGACTTTCAAATTTTCCGAATATGGATCCAAACTAATATCACCTTTGTAGTCGTCATAAAATGCTGGTTGCTGTCGTTCAAAGTATTGCGTCTCTGTAATAGTCCCAAATGAAGACTGATTTAATTTTCTACCAGTGTGATCACTCTCGCTTACGCTTGCACTAATAATAATTCTAGGCGTATGATAATCGTTATTTCGTTTCGAATCTATTTGGTGGGTGCTTATAATTGGAGATGGTGTGCTGATGGTAAAAGTGGTTGAAGAATGCAGCGTTTTAAAGGTACTAATTTTAAAAACTTCTCAATTTCTTTTGTCAAAGTGCTCTCCTCCAGTTTGAGGAAAGTTTTGGTAATGGTGGGGGTGTTCAGAACCTTTAGTGTGATACTTCCCATCTGTATAATGCTGATAAATGAAGTAATCCCTCGGGTGATTAGTCGTACCCGATATTCTTTATATTCTACACGCTGGATTTTATAGTTGCCATCGGTTTGGCGCCGCCTTTATAAACACTAATATGAGAGGTAACTATGATTTGCTTACTTTTCTCATCACTGAAACTTTGTTGCTGAAATGATATAGCTTTAACCTGTATGTCCGGCGGCGCAATAGGATTTAATTTGACGTTAATTTCTTCAGGATTGGTTTGGAAAACTTTTGTACAAACTTAAATGCGAGTTAAATGCACTTGCTGAAACGCTATGTGCCCAACCCAATTTCAGAATTAAACACGTTGCGAGATTGCACGACTTATTCTGTTCAAAATGATCGACTCTGATTGGCCGACGCAAGCGCAATCTCGCGTTGGTAACGACGAAGAAAAATTGCCAAAACTACAAAACTTTGCATGTTTATGAAACTAAAAATTGTTTGTTTCTTCAAAGAAATCAGTATAGTTTAGCAGGCTTTATTTATTATTTAATGCAAAAAATGAATCGGCTTCTAGCACAAGTGATTGATGGCACAGGTAGTCGAGGTTTTCCTGTATATACAACGATAGTAATGTTAAACACAATAACGTGCAATGTGTACGTATTGCAAATTTATAAACAACATGCAAATGTGATTGTGTTCATATACATACGAGTAGTATATAAATAGATTTTTATCGCAAAAATCAAAATGAACATTAAATTATAATAAATTATATTTTTTATTTATATTTTATGAAATAGTATCTGCCAACGTACCTCCAAAAACATTGTGCCTATCGATATATCTCCATTACGAAAAACAGGTGTACACCACATCTTAAAATAAAAAAATTGCGATTTACTCTGAGATCCATTTCAAAATGGCAATGCTGGTTTAAGCAAATCAAAACAAAAATTAGGCACTTAAAATCGATTTCTTTGATATTTTTTATGTATTTATTTTGATCATTACATCGAATTGTAGGCGAATATGTTTATTTCTATATGTTTCTTCAAACATAAGATGCAAGTCTTGCAATGAAATATTCTTCTCGTAACTTGCTATTCATTCTCATAACCCTCGATTTAAAGCAGTAGTTCTTGAGATATCCTGATACAAAATTAAACTGTTTTTTTATTCGTAAGATTTGTTTCGCATAAAAAAATGGATTGTTGTCCACTACTATATTCCCAATGTTCATAATTTTTTTAACGATATTGTATACTTGTACGTGATGCAAAACTTATTCAGAGTGTAATGTAACGAAAGCCAGATTCGATTAACATTCTATCGAAAAGTCCAGAGGCTGCCAATCCTACTGCACCCATATGGCTGTGTGATATCCATTTGAGAACTATTAACAAAAACAATTTTTTATTGAACTAATTTTGTTTCAAATTGCTTAAAACAGTTACATCATAAATAAAATTTTGTTTGCGGGCAACCAAGTAAATAAAATATGGCGGAGCTAGATGGGTTCTGATAAAATCAATGCAGTCCTATCACGTCAAAGAAAGAATTTATTAGATTTCTATAGGAAAAATTAAGAAGAGGACAAAGAACACGAACGAAAAAGAAATACAATAAGACCTACTACGATATGGTTGGATCAGGTTGACGAGGATATGCGTAAGTGTAGGATTGCGAAAAGATGGAAGGAAGGAGGATGCTGGATTAAAAATGAAAAGTATATGTTCTGTAAAGACTAATCCACATAAACATATTTAGAAAGCTTCCTAATGAAAGGGGCGTGGAGTCATATATTATTATATTAAATGGAAGATGAACGTCACAACTGGAAGTATTGCGTAACAGCGTAAACTAGCACAAAGGATCAAATTTTAAGTGTTTGGTTAGGAACCGAGAGTAGCTCTTTACATTGAGGCGAAGTTATACCACAAATTCATCGTAGACCGTGAAACAAATTGATGAATTGATGAATGAACAATGAACTATTGCGGTCAGTTTCAGGGATATTTTTATTATAAAGAAATTGCAGTGGGAAACGTAACCGATGACACAAAAATTCTACCATATATACAACAAAACATTTAAAATTAGATAATGTAAGTATTTCATATTTAATAGTATTTTTTGTTAGTTTCCAGTTTACTATAGGTTTTAATTGGTGCAGTTTTAGAAGTACCTTTTTGTGGAGAAACGATTAATTCCATTACGATTATATTTTCACGAGTGCAGCAAATTATTTAAATTACGTAACTTATTGCACGTTGTTCATTTCCTCCTTGTAAAAGAAAAGCAATGTGACGATCGTTGCATAACGGAAATATCATTAATTTCGTTATTGAATTACACGACATTACAATCTCGCATAATTTGTATGGGCTTTTGTCAGGCGAGGCGTATTTTCATTGACAATGAAATCATCCGCGGTATTACGAATGTGTTTTAAATGACCTTCGCGCTTATAATTTCGTTTTAATTTATCAACTTAGAATGTACATCAACATATGCAATTTAGATGACTTCAACAATATTATTATTAAGCCTATACATAAAATATATATTAAAAGATATGAATCAACCTATTAATTGGCTGTAACCACGGCAGCCATGAAGCTAGACAAGGGCAAGACAATACAATTTGTATCGGCAGAACTGTCCACGTCCCTTTTGCTAACTGACACTTTTTATTTCTACATAACTATATTATTGCCTGATTACCTTGATTGAACAAGCTTTTCATCTTTACCGCTTTACTTATACACAGCATACGAGCATTAAGCTTTGTGGCGCTTGAGGTTTTAATGCTAAATTATTAATTTTGGCGATTTTAATAGATTTTATTCAAACAATTTAATACAAATTTAATACCATAATTTTGGGCTTTACGAGTAGATTTTTAAAAATATGAACACTAAGGCATGCCTATTATCATTATTATACAGTCATCAAACATGGGCAGTGTTATCAAGTAGTATACTCTCAAAGCATCAGGGAATAATATTTAAGCGACGTAATAATTAATATATACCTCATTGATATCGGTTACTATTTTTATTTTTCGTAATGAATACGAGCACAATGCAAATCGTAAAATTATGTTGATAATCCTCTTGCGCACGTCTTCCTATTACGTTGTAAATAATGTAATAATTAAATAATTATCATGATCATAATAATTTCATTCACATGTGTGTACACATGTTATAAAAACGCGGAATATACACAATAGAAATTCCTCTAACATAAATATGTAATATCTTCATCTGCGTTTATGTAACGTGTGAATGAGGAAGGAAGTTATCATCAAAATCAACCTAATTGAATTTTAATGTTATAGCAAAGCAAGCGCGACAGCTTATGTTGAATAACGGCGAATTTACAATGTACAAGTAAACTGTTCCTTTTTCATAAGCAAACATAATTTACTATACGCGGAAGATAATTTAATAAATAAAAGTGGAAATGGTCTCATAAAAACTATGAGAACTGGCACAACTGTGTATCGAACCTTATGAAGTAGGAAAACTTGTTTTCCTCTCCATTCTCTATTCAGAATGTAGACTAGAACTACGGAAGTTATTGAATATATGGTTTTCTGCGCCATTAACTATACAAAAATGTAGGTTTTAATGTAAGTCGTTTGCAGAAATCTTCTCAGCGTCGTGTTGTGACCCGCTTTTGCCGAATTCAGTACGAACCGTTTTGTATTGAATATGTTAACAAACATCTAGTAAATGAAAATCCTGAAAAAGCAAAATTCTAACATGAATAATTAATGGGAGCATAGTATATTTACGCAAAACTACACTTGAGTGAAATATTATCATCTGCTCTTCAATGATGCATATTTAAAGAACGACTCCAAAGTTAAAAAAAATATTTTCTTATTTTTAAAATATTAATTTCTGGGTTTTTCTTTTTCCAAATGCTGTTTTTGTGAAATAAATACCAATAAAAGTCAATTAAAAAGTTAAAAATTATAAAATATGTCTTTTGAAAATATGCGTTTCTCATCAATTTCAATACGTCAAGTGGACACTAGATTCTTGATAGGTGTCAAGGAATTAGGATCTATCTAGATTTAATCAGTTACCAACTTTAAGGCACGTTCTTCTTAGATTACATTTTTCCTACAGGAAAATAATCTGTTCGAAATGCAAGTCACAGCTCTGTAGTTGAATTAATGTGTGTAAGTGTGGCAAAATGCCGCTATCCCGATTAGAGTTGTAAAACATTGCATTGATAAGCTTGAAAAATTACACTCTGAATGGCTACCGTTAAAAAAATAAAGGAAGAATAACTGATTCCTAAAAGAAACACGAAACACTATTTCAAGAGCAGCTAGATATGGTATTTGACATTGTTCACAATGATGCACTTGCTATGTGCACAGTATACGAAGAGAGAGAGAGTTTTTAATTGATCAGAGGACGGAAAGACATATGTTTATTTCATCAGCAGACAAGAAATATAACAAGATTGAAGAAAGAATTCTCCAAAGAAAAATAAAACAACAAAAGAGACGTGAAAAAGGAAATGAGCCAGGTTCCTCTTCCCCGATATGTCCAACTGTGACTATTTCAAATTAAGATTCGGATGATGAATCACCAGCACGGATTAAGGGGGATCCTGCTTTAGAAGGCTCAAAAAAATCTTTTAAAAAAAATTTTATTACTCAAATCTATGCCTAATATATCTAAGAATATGTATAAAAAGTTATAGCGGCTAATTCGCAGTATTTTGAAAGATGCAGCACTAAACACAGTGAGGTGTCGAGCAAAAAATACACGAACGCACGAACGCTCGGACAAACGAAGCGCGCGCGCCTCCCCGCAGTCACATAACACCGAACTATGTACTGAAAAAAGTTCAATCGGTCGTTCGAAACAATAATATTTTGAATTCGTAAGAGCTATAGTAGGATTATAACGAGATATTCCGTAAGTAATAGAAAATTTGCATTTTTCCTGATCGTAAACTTTAGGTGCGTTTTCTCGAGTTTTCGTTTTTACGATTTTTCTAAACTGGTGGGCGTGATTGCGAGAAAATCAGACAAGCAATCAAAACGAAACAAAACTTTTGTTAGCTTCAGTAGCATTCTATTTGATTTGAACTAAAAAGATTAATGAAAAAAAAATTCTAAACAACTTTTTTAGCAAGTTGAAATGATTTTCTCTTCCTGCAAAGAGCACATTTATTTTCAAACCTGAGAAAAATCTTGACTTTCAAAATTTTGGTTTTTTTCTTAGTTCATCTAGAAGAAAATATATGAGAATTACAACTTTTTTTGGTTTCTTTTGTTTCAGACAAAAATTACGAGCTACATCTTTCCCACCGACTGCAATTGAAAGGTGTTGCACAAATGTGCATAAAAATCGGTTCCGTTTAAATATTTTTCTCTCGAAATATTTTTTTCTGAATGCTCAAATATGCAATAAACTGCTCTAAAAAGTTCACTGGACTTGCTCATTTTTTTCTGTCCTAAAAAAATTCCGCCAAAAACGCTATTTTAAGGCCTCCTAAAGCAGGATCCCCCCTTAAGCGAAAAATAATTCAGAAGAGATGTATAAGCTATCATCACAGATTTGCAGACTGAACCAATTGCAAAGAAATCTTTATTTTCCAAACATGTCACTAGTGCGATCCAGTTATAGTTCATTGGGACGAGAAGATTCTTTATGATATATTGGACGCTGAAAAATAGATAGTTTACCCGTATTAGTATCTGCGGATGGTAAGGAGAAACTACTTGGAGTGTCAAAACTTGTAAACTAGCGCAAACACAGCGAACGCAGTTTATAATGTATTAACTGAATGGGGTTTGGAGAACAAGAAGAAGCTCCTGGCAGTAAATATTTAAAAGTCAGTGCAATACATGCCTTATTATTTGCTTTTTGAAGGGAATAGCAGCCCAGAGACGAAGACATGGAGTTCATAGAGGTACCTCTACTAGCTCTGGGCCATCTCCAGATAAAATTCATTGGAGAGCTCCAGGTGCAGTATACCACGCTAATTGGATGGCGAAACTGATACACGCCATCAAAATCAACTGTGGCTACAAATGCTGCTTAGGCACACCTTTCTCTGTGGAAAGACACGATCAATTATGAAGTTATTGATCGGTAAATTAGTGAAGTGGTTAAAAATGCCAAAAAATGTCACAAAAACTTGAAAGTTGTTAATGATATAGCTGAGCATGGTGTTGAAACTGTTTTAAGAGTTTGACAAATGATGAAGAAGTGATGAACAGTTGCTCCTGCAAGTGGTTGAAGCTAACAGAAAGTGGGTACCGAGCAAAACGACAAAACAAACCATGTTTATTTACCCCACTACTATCCTATAGGATTTTTGTATTATTCATCAATATTATACTATGACATAAACTAATTTACTATTTCTCAGCTAGTTGTACTTAATTTAAAACAACCGTCAAAATTACCGATTTTTCAAATTTATTATTAATGTTACATGTCTTCCAATTGAAATATTACCTTCAATGCCAAAATACTATAGGATTTTTGTATTATTCATAAATATTATACTATGAAATAAACTAATTTACTATTTCTCAGATAGTTGTACTTAATTTAAAGCAACCATCAAAATTACCGATTTTTCAAATGTATTTAGCATTTGTGTTACATGTCTTCCAATTGAAATATTACCTTCAATGCCAAAATACTTGTTTTATTGCTAGTAAAATAATATCACAATATCAATATGTATTCTCCATGTTACCCTTGAATCCAGAAAAACTCCGAGAAACTTTTCTGAAGTACATTTATTGTTCTTAGGTCTTCTGGTTGAAGTGGATCTAAAGATGGCAGTTTTGTTACTGTTTAGTAGTAACTCGCCTGATACCATTTACTTGACATAATTAAAATTGTGTGATCTGCAAACATTATTGAATCACAGCTTAAATATTTCGGAAGATCATTCACATACAAAACAAAAAGTAAAGGTCCCAGGATTGATCATTGAGGTACGCCGTTCTTTTTTACTTCAGCATTGCCGCTTCTATCCACAACAAAACATGTCGCGTTATTTTACCGAGATATGGTCTAATCATGTCAATGGCTACTCCTCTAATTCCATAAACCATCAAATTATCTAGAAGAATTTCGTGGCACACACAATCAAAAGCCTAGGAGAGGTCACATAGTTTCACTAGACAATTCCTTCGATTTTCTAAATCAGCGGTTATGTCAAGTAGATGCTGAATTGCCTGAGATGAAATATGGTTAGGTGTAAAGAAAATAGCTCCCTACTTAAAGAGTTGAAAGTATTTTTGAGAACGCTGGTGGGATGGATATTGGGCTGTAATTATTACCATCGTCAACATTTTCATATTTATAAATTGGAAATATTACTACTAAAGCATTTTTGTTAAGTATTAGGTGATAAGTTGTGATTGAGTATGCTTTTATTCTTTTTTCCAGTCACGTTTATTTTCCATCTGCTTCTGTTTATTGTCGCTACATCCAAGAGAATTTCTAAGATTCAGCAAATTTTGCTTTATAGCTTTTATACATATTATTGATTTCAGGATCATTTGTTTGTTTATATGCATCTAGAATCAGCACCATCGTTTCTTTTTATTGGTGCAATTCTAAGGTAATTTTAAGGGCTTTCTATTTATATTTTGTTGAGAGTTAACAAGTGGGAAAGCATTCTTGAAATGGTAAAGAAACGGCGTCATGAAATTATCAAATTTATGATTTGCATCATAAATAGAGAAAACACTTGCCCATTCTTCACTTTGCAGTCCAGTTGTCAAAGTTTTATATTATGCCTCTGAGAATTTTCTAATCTTTTTTGGGAGTTCCTTGCACTTTGCTGGTGTTATTGTATCCAATATTTGTGCATAGTTGTCAGATGTGAGTGGCTTGAGCATGTGCAACACAATTTGAAATTTTAGAGACGATATTTTCTACACAAGCATTATTTCGTGTTGCTTCGAAGATTTCATGTTTTAGTCCAAAGCTCCTCAATAAATTTAGGAGCTGTAAATTAAAATCATGTTCACTCTCAGTGTATATTAAAATCTCTTAAATAGGCTTTTTTTTGTGGAATTTCCATAGTTAGATACTATCTATTCCAGCATATTCTTCATAATCTGGAGAAATATTTCTGAAGCCTTGCAGTCTGTTAACTGCTGAAAGTTAACAAACTTTATCAATTTGTTGAATAGCATCTTATGACCTACATAAACCACGTTTAGCAAATATTCCTGCATCTCCATGCTTGTATTCATTTCGAGCGAACATAACAACCCTTTCATAGTCCGTTATTTGATAGTGGATTTGGTCATGTTTATTTAGCCAATGTTAACTAATACATATGTATATCAGTATTACATTAATGCACCGTTAAAGCTAAAGTTTATGCGTTATTTTTAGTGATGATTTTATTGTTTTAGATGTACCGACATTTTGATCGCCTGGTTTACTGTTAGCAGCTTTTGTTTGAGTTTATTACTCCATATTTAACGTATTCCATCTTTCTCTTAAGACATGGACACTATGGATCCCATGTAGTGTGTTGTACATTAAGGGGGGAAGTCATGTAATCGTACGTTTTTTCGAGATTTTTTCATGAACTGATGGAAAGGTTTTCCGAATTGAAATAAATCATATCTCAAACTATCACATAAATGGTTTATTCATAAATTTTTGTTAAGCAAAAAATATCAAAAATGGCGGCTCCATAGCTGCTGGAAGTCGGCACCTTAGATTTGCGGCGTACAGTCCACAGGTCTCAAATCTCAACTAATATCAGAAAACCAACTGTCTATTCTACTGTCAAATTACATCAATGCGCTTTGAATGACTTCGAGAAAAAATTCAAAAAAAAATAAATACAAAATTCAGGACCTCGAACGTCATGCAATAGCCAGTGAGTTAAAGAATTTGTATGGAAAGTTTCATCAAAATCGGTGGAAAACTCGTTGAGCTATATTGCACGGCTTGCGAAATTTTACATTCCGAGAAAAACGCGCTTGAATTTTTCGATACAGAAAAGTAGAGTTCCAGGGGACTTAAGGCTTAGTCTGCGATACCAGGGCCATACAAGATGCTATCTTCTTCTGCAAATTCGTCCATTCGAGCCGCTTCCTCCTCTTTTTTTGGCGTCCTTGCCGTTTTTCACCTGCTCCAAGTACGACGGTCCTGTCTCCGTACTCGGTATGCAGTTTGGTGATACCTATGTACGCTATAAAGATGTCTATACTTCGAATTCCGATCTGACCATTTAGGAGCACATTTTCCAAGTGTTCATAAAAAAATTCATTACATGACTTTCCCCCTTTAAGATTCAGGCCATATCTTGTATTGTCTCTTTCACAATTTATGCATTTTTTAATATTAGTTGATTCACATTTTTTTTATTCATGATTGGTACATCTGTATGTGCATAGTTCTGACATTTAAAGCATTTAATAATCCTCCATCGACGAAAACTGAACAAATTCTCCATCGCGTGTACACACTTTTCTGCTTTAACAAATAGCTGAAAATTTGTAGATCTGTTTCTAAGTATATATTCAACTTTTATCATAATATGGCAGTGACTGTACCTGCGTGCTCTATGATTACGTTACCACGCTCGGATTCAGTAAAATTTTATGTCAGACAAATGTAGACAGTGGAAAAATTTCACTTATTCTATTTTCTTTGTTGCACAGTAACTGTTAAACATTTCAGAAGGCATTTTTAACTAAATAGATTTCTGTTTCTATTTGCACGTTTTTGTTTCCTTAAGGGGTAAGGCCACCATGCGCCTCAACATTAAAGGATAATTTTAGGATTTTTACTTTTACAGATATACGTTGAAAAACTTGTCGAATTTTTTTATGCAGTACTTCATGAAGCGTCTATAAGTACAATTTTTTTTTTAATTTTTCACTAAAAAATGGCTGCTCAAGTGCGCGGATCCTAAGATGAGTTTTCTTGGCGATCCAAAACGAGCGAACCGACTGTACCCCCAAATTTGAACCTAGAATAAAAATTCAAGAAGTTTTCTTCAATATATAAATAAACTACTGGGAATTTTGAAAATATCTTTTTGCCGAGAAATGGTGGGCATATGAATAGAAAGTTGCAATTTTTACGTAAAAATTATATATTCGATTGTTTATAAAAAGAAAAGTACACAATTTATCAAGAAATCCCTACGTGGTCTACTAGATTATATATGTTTCAAGCTACTTTCAAAATTAGAAGACAATCGATCAAGATTTGTAGGCGCTATCGGTTCGCCCGATTTAAAAAATGGTGGTTCGAGAAAAACGCGTTTAAAGTTACGATAACGGTCAGACACGCCGCGTGGCGTCTCGGCAAACTATCACAAACGAGTGGTTCGAGGTTACGAAATTTTTAATACTTATTCTTGATGGAGGAAGGTTCTGAGCTAATAAAAAAATCGATTTTTTAAAAGTTGCATGGTGGCCTTACCCCTTAAGGCACTTGTACGCTCCTGACCAAACAAAATACCAAACCAAATCAATTAGAAACTTCAATAGAGATTTAAAACCGCGTCGTCGATCATTTAGTCAAGTTTTAAGAACCTGTCAAAGTAGATGGATGCCTTCACGGGCCATTTCTAAAAAGAGTAATCAATGTATCTGGACGTGAAACAAAACATCAAAATATCCTGGAGCTAGAAACCATATCACGCATGCAAAAGCACTGCGATACTCGCCCCGATTTCCATTCCACTTGGAAGAACTTAAACAGTCAAACGCCAAATAAAAAAAAAACAGATCAATGAAAAGTTCATTCTAATCAAGCAGAATTTATATGTGGAACGTCCAATGTACAAATTAAATTCAACCCTCTTTTTGAAGATGGTTACTAAGTCTAGTCATAAGAGTTGCTTCCTTTATTCAATTGCAACAAACTGCTAGTCGACAGAGATATGGGCCATTTCTGCAAATATGTTACTCGAATAACAATGGCATAAGATTCCACACGGTGGACCAATCATATATACCAAGGCCAGGCAATTTTCAAAAACCGTCGCTCCAGCTTCCTGGTAACGATGCAGTGGCATTCTATTTGCGATTTAACCGTTGTCATAACGAGACGTACACCTGTTCCTTAATTGATAAAATATCAATCAAGTACGGGTGTTTGAAACTTCTTCGGCAGCAGTCATTATAACTACAACATCGTATATGAATTAGATTTTTATAACACACATTAATATTATATAATTGGGCAGGTATTGTGCCGTACGATTAAATATCTACGTCGAATAAAGACACTAAAATTACGATGGATGTATTTCATATTTTGGTTTTAGTTATTTACTTTTGATTTTATTCCATGATGTTGCTTCATTGAAAATTATAATTAACTTACTTTTATAAATACTCAGCTCCAGTGACTAAAAATATGCAAAAAAAAATTGATAAATATATTTGAATTGTACGAATTTCACTATAAACTTTACTGGTTTTATTTAGCTGTAAGGGAACATAAATACATATTTGCCATTTAATGCCTCGACCAAGGTATTTTACAGGTGTTTCGTTGTGACTTATTTGCTGATCGTCTGAAATATTTATTTTCATTTCAAGTGAAGTGCGTTCAAACTTAAGAGGCCGTTACTCTCGTCTTATGGTAAACATTTCTTGACAAAACAAAAGGTTCTATTCAAACGGTATACTCGTATTGTCAATATTGATGGAGAAAGAAAGCATATTTATACCTCGTGATCTCGTAAAATTTTCATTTTGTTTTCATTGTCAGATTTGTTCCAAGAAGATGGACGCCATATTCAATTGTCGGTAGTCTTATTACAGTGCACCCAGCTTCGTTTTTTTATGTATGGTAGGGCAATATTTCGCCGCAGTAAATATTTTAGTGATTTTTATTTCCGTGTAAAGTATGTCAGTAATGTCTAGTTAATACCAATCGTTAATTATTTAATTATAAAATGTTAAATTAGTTCAATTTCTGTTAAAAGTATATAGTTCGATTATCTCTTGTGTACCTAATATTATTACGATACTGTGGAACGAAAACATATGCCCGTTGTTTCAAATGAAGAAATTATTTGTATTAGTAGTTCAACGTGGTTTCGTTATCTGGAAAGAAATTTCGCTCAACAGAGGTTGAAACAAATATATCCAGGTTAATAGAAAACGCGCGTAAAACGTATGGGCACAGGTGCCATCAGACGACACTGCTTATAAGTGTAATGATCCAATACATTTCGAACACACAGCATGTAATCCATATTTTAGGACATTTTCATTGCAATAGTTTTTTTCTAATTGGTGTTTAATTGTCATTTTGATGGCTTTCTTCATTATTGACTTTCGCCAGAGATACAGAAAATACCAACAATCTGTCCAATGTTCCATTTTTTTTTCTCATTAAGAATAACTGATTATTGATGTTCAATATTTTACTATTGCTGGCCTTACGAGAATCACTTTCTCGCTATCTACGGCACGAATTGCATTCATTTGACCCACATTTATATAACTTAATTATATTGATTGATTTAGTGACAATTTATTAATTAGAAGGTGTATGTAACATATTCAGAGCAACGAACGTAGAATTATTGATATTTTAACATACCAAACAAATCTTTGTTAAAGATTTGTTTTCTGTTAGTTGCTATAATAATTTTTGTTATTTATTTGCATAAAACCTTCAAATACGTATTTTTAAAATAGATAATATTAATTAGTAAATTATATACAAATTACAATGAAAATTGACAAATAGTAGGTATATAGCGGAATATATATATGATATGAAGATAATCATCTGACTGTAATAATAGTCATTATGCGCGTGACAAATATGGTATTTAATCTACAACTTTAATAATTCTATCACAAAATTGACGTTAAAGAACGGAAACATTGTAATTCGAATAGCACTTTATTGTTTGTGGTTTTTTTTTCAAAAGCAAGCTGTCTATAACAAATGAAATTATGGATTATGGGTTTAAACCAATTATTAGTATAGCATCATACAATTATGATATCGTATATAACAGCTATACTTATGCAGTTAATGATTCATATCGTAATTAATTCAAAACCATGCAAATAATAGATGATTTATTTAATAAATTTACTACGTACATTATGTACACGTTTCGTATTATAGCCTCGTGAGCACATATTTTATGTTCTTATTCGAAACATTACATTGTTATAATAATATCGTCAAACTGCAAAGAAGGATGAGGAGACTCTGAGGATTGTGGAAATGAAAATAATAAGAGCAATAATAGTTCCACTGAAGTTCGGTGACAATGAATATAGAATAAGGCAGGGACCGAATTGGAATATCATACTGAGGAAAATAACAGCATAGAGAGTAAAATAGCTGGGACATACTAATATGTGATGACCTGGTCCAAAAGCGGTGACATACCTAATGATCCCGTGGAAACCAGGAGGAAGAAGAGGACCATGCATAGAAAAAATTAATTTTATATAGATATACAGAATGAATCCTAAATGGCGGATAATATTCATAACATCCGATTCAGCATCAAAGATGGAGCAATAGAGTCTTATAACAATTTGCTGTGAATCTCATGGATGAGGAGTTATTGGCAGTCTTAAGTTAAATTACGGGTTGCTCATCGTACTATATTTTTATGAAATAATCTTTTCTAGCTGTAGTATAATCAACAAAAGGTATCACCAATCTGTAATTGTAGTCATCATACTCTTGGTTTACGTAGAATTTTCATTAGAAGCTTGAACTTTCTGCAATGCTTGAGTTTTACAAATATGTTGCAACAATGTGCAATACAATTTTCACATTTTGAAATAAACGTAGGCTGTTACGTACTTTTTACTTTAAATAATTTGACGTTTAATGACATATCTGTGACAATTTGCTGTAAAAAAGAACGTGTTGAATTGTCTTGTTGTTTATTATCTTAATAATTAGCGTCATGGAGTACAGCTTTGTGGAATATGCAGAGATGTATTTGATATTAGGAGAATGTCATGGTAATTTGTACGCTGCTGCTAATTTATATGCTGAACGGTATCCAAACAGAAGGCATCCAAATGCTAATGTTATTCGACGGCTTGATCAACGAATGCGAGAAACTGGAAGAACTGCACCTACTCCAACAGCTAACAGAGGCCGTCCTCGTCGAGTATCACCACAGGTTGAAGAAAATATCTTACATGTAGTGGAAAATAAACCAGAAAAAAGTACCCGGTCCATTGCCAGAATGTTTGATATTAGCCAAAGAACCGTTCATCGCTTATTACAGCAAAATGGCTTGCACTCGTATCATTATCAGCGAGTCCAGGGATTATTTCCACAAGACTATCAGCAAAGAGTCAGATTTTGTAGATGGCTACATCGTGAGCAAGAAAGGAATCCTGGTTTTATTGGACGTGTCTTGTGGACTGATGAAAGTACGTTCACCAAAAATGGAACATTTAATATCCATAATATGCACTAATGGAGCGATGAAAATCCCCATGCATTGTACCAAACGAATCATCAAATTCGGTTTATTGTTAATGTGTGGAGTGGTATTATTGGTAATAGGCTCATAGGACCACACATTTTGCTTAACAGACTATACGCGAATAATTTTGTTGAATTTTTAGAAACTGATTTTAAGGATTTATTAGACGATGTGCCACTAGATTTAAGAAGAAATATGTTTTTTTTTCAAATGGACGGAGCACCAGCACATTGGGGAATTCAAACCCGAGAATGGTTAAATCAGGAATTTCCAGAGCGATGGATTGGTCGTGGCAGTGTTGTAATACCTTGGCCACCAAGAAGCCCAGATTTAAACTGCCTGGATTTTTTCTTGTGGAGAACATTAAAAGCATTTGTGTATGAAGTGGAAATTGATACTCAAGAGCAACTCAAATCAATGAAGCAGTTATAATGATTCAACAAAACAATATGCTTGAAAATCTAGAACAGAACATAATACGTAGGTGTATGAAATGCATAGAGGCTGGGGGTTGCCACTTTGAGCACTTATTGTAATTTCAAATGTATTTACAAAATATAAAGCTTATGGCGTAATCGATATTTCCTTACTAGTCATGTGCTGTTAATCTCAAAATGCAAACAGCACATTAAAATTAGAATATTACTGTGAAAGAAGTTTAGTATGCATGCGTACATACATTCTCCTTAGGTTCCTAATTAAATCAAGTGCGTTGTTATGTGAATCGCAGGACACAACACTCAGATTAGTACGACTTGCCACACAGTGTTGCCTAGTTTGTAAAACTTTAATTAAGAATTCTTCAAAAACTAAATGGTTCCGAGCAAAACGCTTGTAAATTTTTTTGCTCAGTTTTTGATGCAAAATCACGTGATGTAAATATTATCCGCCATTTAGGATTCACCCTGTATATCAAAATGTTACGTAAACTATGTGGCTAAAATCATTAATTTCAAAAATTAGCAATAAATGGGTATTGAAGTTTTTAAAGGCAACTTTATTAATGAGATCAAAACAAATTAACAAAAAAAAAACTAAAAATGCAATTGAATCAAAAAAGTTAATAGATCTGGAAAAAGTGTCGTGACCTTTTCTGAAATTGCTGCTCCAAATATATTAGATGATATTAATCTTAATTTTTTTACTCCATGTAGTTGTGATGTTGTTTACTCTACATTTTACTTAATTTATTTTTTCTGAGAAATTAACTCAAGTAATTAATTAACTAATGCGTTGATATGGTATTAAAAGAAAATCCTAATTATTATATTGTACTCTTTAAAGCAACGCTACCGTTAAGTCATTTTCCCAATTGTGAGTGTATCTAAAACTATTCACTTATCAAGTTTTTTTTGTTGGGATTGTGTATTTTTCCAATCTACTTTTTAGATGACAGAATTGGCTTATTTGTGTACTATGTTACCTGAAATTAATACTCAAATGGTTGCTTTAACCAACGATGGCTGAAGTGTCCGGTGTATTGCACAACATCTTAACATACCACTAAGTATTGTGTAAGACGCGCTCCCGCGGTCCATGAAACACGTGAATTTACAAGAAGAACCGAATCTGGTCGCAGGAGGTCAACAACGAATCGAAATGACCGGTTTCTGTATCTTTCTGTGTTGTGAGATAGGGGATTGTCATCAACTATCCTTGCTGGACGATTAGCTGATGCTCGTAAAGTAAGGATTTCAGCCCAAACAGTACGGAGAAGACTCAAAGAAGGAGCTTTGTCTCCGAAAACACCAGCTACAGGCCCTAAAATGAAGGTAGGACATCGAAGAGCGCGGCTTGAGTTTGCATACCAGTATGTGAATTGAGGTGACAAGGAATGGAAGAACGTGTTCTTTACAAATGAGTCTAGATTTAGTCCTAGATAATCAGACGGTTGTGAGAAGGTATGGCGAAGACCAGAAGAGTGATACAGTCAATGCTGCATATCTCCCAGAATTAGATTTGGTGTTTGTTGAAAACGGCTCAATGCGAGCATACAGGTACATCCTCGAATGTTTAGAACCACACATGGTTCCATATGCGCCATTTATTGGCGAGAATTTTCTTCTTATGGATGATAATGCTCGCCCGCATATTGCGAGAATTGTCATCCGATTCTTGGAACAAGTCGGTATACGATGTCAGCCGTGACCAGCCAATAGTCCCGACTTGAATCCAATAAAACACGTCTGGGATTTCTTTGGTAAAAGAGCGACATGTCGCCAACCACGACCGGACACGTTGTATGACTTAAGAGTGGCACTGGCAGAATAATGGGCTCAAATCCATCAAGATATATACTTTTTATTAACTTTAACTTAAAGAAACTCTTTTCGCCATTTGCTACAGTTATTCGTATCGTTAGCAATATTCTTAAAGCGATCGTAAGGTTTGGGGCAAAACTTTACTTTGTAATTAAGCTCAGTATATTGCTTAGGCTTTGTTTTTTGCCCAAAAGGACAGATATTGCTGAAATTCCCTCTGCTAATTCTAGTCGATTTATGTCAAGAGAATCACCATCAGTTAAAATACATTCTAAATTCTTACAGTGTTTTAGTTGCATTTCTCTGGACATGGTGTTTTAATCGTTTATAGTAAGTCAGAATGTTAATTACTATGATTGCTAAGTAGTTCAAATCTAGTATCTAGTGTTTGATCGATTCTAAAATAAACAACTGTATTTTACATTTTTCTTTTCTATCTTTGATGGGTTCATCTCGTGCTTCGTATGAAAAGTTTCTTTTCTTCTTCTAACACGGTGTCCTATTATACATGATCCAAAATTAGCCTTAATATCAATTTCTGTTCTTTTGCATCAATAATAATTTCATCGAAGGACGAATCCTATCGAACATTATTAAAACATATTTTGCAGCTTTGTGCAAGGGCTAAATCAAAATATTTTGTTTGCATCAACTTGCTTATTAATTGAATTAATTGAATTTATTATGTCATACCAAATAACTAATGAACAAACAAACTTAAATTGTTTAATATAATTTAATAAACCCGAGGCCTCGTCTCTTATTAAATTATCAATTTGTATATAAATAGTATTGCCCATCGAAAAGTAAATGCTAAAAAATTAAATATGTTTTGTGAACCATGTTGAAAAAATTCCAAATTCGAAGGATATTTTGGCCATATCATTAACAACAAGTTTGACAGACTATACACCTTTATGCAGGTGGTATATTCTATATCTCGTTCTGTATATTTTTCCCGAGATAGTGACTTCTTCTTGAGCACTCTACGGACGAGCTCAACTAGCAACCCAACTATTTTTAAGAAATTACCATTATTACACTAAAACAACAAACAACTTGTCGATTGTACCTTGAAAAACCAAGCCACTTTTACCAGTCATTTTTGTAATTTCTACGATTTTTAGAAGCACCTCGTTCCAGTGATTGGTTTCGGCCTTAATAATTCTTTGAGTAGCCTCAGCTATAGTTTTACAAGAGTTTAACGATTGGTCCCTTTCTAGCTATGATTTTTGGAATTTTCATGCTCTTTTAAATTTTTGACGAAGTGTTTCCAACTTATAAAATCATCATTTGTCTATCTGCTGTAAATGTTGCAACAGACCAAGTAAACGCAGTTTTCTTAAAGAGAGTACAGAGCCAGTCTCGTAAAACTTGCTTTCCATTGCTTTAAATTCATGTATAATAACTTGCACTACAATATCGACCAGTAACCTTGTCTTACTAAAAAAACTTCTTTCAGCGTCTTCTAAAAATTGTAGCCACAATGCTGGATATGTACTCAAAGTTCGTACAACTCTTTCTGTGGATGTCACGTTGATGTCACCTTTTTCAATGCTGGCCGTGTGTCGTCAGTTCCAATTGATTTAGAAACTTCGTCCATCTTTTGACGATACTTTCTTTTACAACCGATGATGATGTTGGATTCTCCGAGCCATAATTTTGTTTTTTTTTTTTTTTTTGATAAAATTGTAGATATATTTTTAACGCGTTTTTTAACTTATTTTTGGTTTTCGGTGTCCTTTTTTGCACTGGTAACCTGTGACCGTCAGACTTTTTGGAACATGGCACATGACTCAAATTAAACAATGTAAACTGGAAAATAATATAAAAAATAAAAATGCTTTCTCGTTCTGAATAAGCTGAAACCCCAATTAATATAATTTTATATATACAAAGTATTTTTCGTCAATCGACAAAAAATATTTATGCGCTAAACAAAATATTTTTCGTATTCTGCGAACGTAAAGAAAGTGTAGTGTTGTATACATGTATTTTATAATAACTTTTCAGCAAATCATAAATATTCATTAAAAACGATGTTATAAATCTTGATTTTGAGATTTTATTCCGATGAATTATTATAAACCGCGTTTTATCGAAGCAATGAACTTAATAAATATCTTATATTATTCATTTAAATAATTATTTTCATAAAACAAAAAGTAAATCATTATACATATAGAATATTTTTTATAATTACAGGTAATAAGGATGTCTGCATGTTCAAACACAAGTTGAACCAGCCCTCTGCTCGCCTGCTATTGCTATTCTGTTCAGACTCGGAGAAGAATATGCATGTTCAAACAAGTTCAAGCAACGCCCTTTACAAATCTGCATTAATTTTTCAATAATAGTGTAAATATGTTTAGCTTTTAGACATACACAATATAAATATATTACGCCCTGTAAATTTTTAGCGAGCAAAATTTATTATTAGTACACATCAATATTTTTCTGACACTTGCAGCTAAAATGCCTCCCCTAAATTTTGGCGCCCAGGAAAAATATCCGAGTTGCCCACCCTGGTGAGCTATCTGATCTGTCTGATGAACCCAAGTTTCGTCTTTTTTTTTGAAAACATCCTTCTCCGTTTGGGTCAATTTTTTTTAATTGATAGTTGTCTGATGATCTTGTTGTTCAGTCGTAAATTTAGTTTTTCTACACTGCCATATCTCTACTATAAATCCTTCGATTATTAAGTGCCATGACATAAACGGGATCAGCAGTTTTTTTTGTAACAATTTTTGCAGAGGTGATATATTACGCCTCTTGTTTCAGTTTTAATCCAATTAACTAGGTATATATTAGCAGGAATAAATGGCAATTCGACAAAATGTAATTTTTCTTACACGATACCGGCTATGTTAAGGACAATAAACAATGTCCTCGTAATTTTTAATATGTCTTAATTTTAGAAGGCATGCAAAATATACCAAATTGTCGCTAATTGGCACGTTCTAAATTAAGATATACACCCAATGAATTAAATATACGAGTTTACTACAATAATCACTAGCTGGTCACAGTTAATAACATGAAAATGTAATAACCATATGAACTCTACTACACACATCTACAAGATTAAACAATTGCAAATGTTACTGCATTTGTGCATTTGCAGGCTAGCACGTGCGCAAATGTACGTATACAACATATACAATAAATTTATTATTGAATATATATTCATTTCTTTTTTCGGTAATTTATTGAAACTTGTAGGGATACGATTTACAATAAACGACTATAACCACATATATTTCAGTTTGTGCATATTTGAATAAATATTATTTCTAAAACCCTTAAAGAATGTGCAATGCGCTTACTAGTAGCATAAGATTTCTATGATATATTTTGTAATGGCATAGTTAAATTGCAAAAACTGGCAGCAATCTGTTTACTTGAAAGACTTTCTTCGATATAAAAAAAAATGTTTACGACTTTCTAACTTATAAAAGGTGAATTTGAATCTAAATTCACGAATATAATTAAATCTTACTGCAGAACTGAGCGTATGCAGTAGTTCGAATATTGGAAAGGCGATGCAAATACGGAAGAAAAATAACAATGTAGAGAAAGCAAACAACCTTTTAGCCTTAAAAAAATATATACACGTTACGGGAAATATACAGGATCATTAGCGAGAATAGGAGAAGTCTTTTACAACACATCATCCATTTCTGAGAAAATAAATTAATCGAGTTCTAGATTTTTAACAAAATGGATACGAGATATTTCAATTCTTCTAGGTTTCGATTTGCCCCTTTTAAGAAAAGCATTAGCATTTTACAGAATGCAAAATTAACCGATTTAAAAATAACGGCCGTCATTTGAAGAAATAGTTGGCTTCACACAAGCGGAAAACACACTTCATTTTTTTATTAATTATATTTTGCGAAAAAATCATATTAGCAATAGCAAGCACATTTATTTACTGTATGCCAAGGAAAGGAAGACTTTAAAAAAAATGCAATATACATTTTAAATTAATATAATATTTACCATTTAGTGTTAAGGGCGAGACATAGGAAATAGTTAGACCGATCAGTCACTTATTTAAATCACGACCGTTAAAATCAAGTATAAACAAATTACATTGGCATAACAATGAATTTAACATTGAACTGAAATACCTGAAATAGTAAGTATGAAAGCATTTGACGAATGTTCAAATCCAACAGGAAAATTATTCTATAAATTCAACATATGTACCCATTGCCAACTATTTTATAGTTTTT
Organism: Geotrupes spiniger; assembly: GCA_959613385.1. Classification (NCBI taxonomy): domain Eukaryota; kingdom Metazoa; phylum Arthropoda; class Insecta; order Coleoptera; family Geotrupidae; genus Geotrupes; species Geotrupes spiniger. The sequence continues at coordinate 33,004,441 of OY390732.1, forward strand.
ACGGAACATACGAAGTAGCGCAAATAACAACTAATCTTCGCCAAATCATTTTTAAACATTTAATAACACAATATTTTTGCAGCAAGTACATTGATGTAAATCTTACCGATTTTCGCAACGAACATATAAAAATATCACAGCCGAAGACGTAATTTGCCGAATTGTCTTAAATGTCTGCAATTTAAATTGTAATACAATATTGATTTTAGATAATTTATCGCGAAAGAATTCGCCAACTTAATATAACAAGTGTAAGTACAATATGACGTTACTTCTTGCGATCCAACTTCGTTGGTGCAAAAGAACAATACACTTTTCAGTTGTTAGTTAGTATTTCGAGGGTGGCACGATGTCTATAAATATCTTGGATACAAAAATATATTTTTATTTGATATAAATTGAAATAATAATAATACTAATAATTTGTTCATATCAATGTAACTGCGTTTTCAATTCTATATATTCTCATTGTTTATATACTATCAAGAGTTTTTGTGATTATATTACTCAATAGTAAACTAAATGAACTTTTCTTCTAAAGTAATGAGTTAAAAACAAAATATAATTCTAATATTTATATTTATATTATATTTATATTAAACATTCTACTATTCTTACCAATTTCTGGCATGACAAGATTCAAATATTTGGATTCTAATATATTATATTATGAGATATGTTACTTATAGCGAATAGAAGTAGAACACCTCGTATTCTGTCAGTCATATAATAAGTTTTATAGTGTCTAATCCTAATCGTAATCCTAATCCCAAAAGTATCGTTTACCAAAAATTCACAAACCTAATGATTTGATTATTATGTGTATTCCTCTAATATATATGCAATTTCTTCATGGCCTATTAAAGTAATTACCGGCTACCATCATTCTCCCTGTTTTCCCGTTACTTTCTTATAGTTAAATTGCAACGCACTTTTAAGATCAATAAAAAAACAGGTAATGTTTAATTGAAGTTTATTAAAAAAACAGAATTAAACCAGTTACTTTAAAACAATTAAATAAAACTTACACTGCGCCAATAAATTAGAGGAACACTAAGAAAACTTATAATTTTATAATTTCTTTTCTCATTATCTGCTTATATTATCATTTATTTACCATCACATGCATTCAGTTTGATTATTTCAAACTTGTTATGCAAAAAAAACATAGAACATGGGAAACAGTTTAGGAAAAAAGAGCTATAACATTAATCGAAGAAGCATATAGCTTATGTCACGTTGCAAGACAATTTTATGTAAGTCCTTCTGTCAAGTCCTGGGTTTGGAATCGGACCTGGAGATAGGAAGTTATTGGAAGAAGTGCTGATCAGGATATGGTGCACTTCGACGACGCTCTTCTACTTTTAGAGATCTGCAAAATGACATTAATGTTGCAAATTTGTACGGAAACTGTAGGAAAAAGGTTGCGAGAACTTAACCTAAGGTCAAGGAGACCAGTCCGAAAGCCACGGCTGACTTTAGATCACAAAAGAAACAGACTCCCCCAGAGCCGTGGTCCTAACTGCTTTTCAGCGATGCGTCCAGATTTCGCTTGACACGTTGTGATAGTCATCTTGAAGTTTGAGCGCGGACATTTGAACGCGATCGTGAAGACTGGTTCAGGACGTGGACAAGTTTGGAATGGGATCCGATATCTCATTCCATACTCGTACAGATCGCGTTGCTGTAGATGGCCGAATGAATGCTACCCTATATATTGAAAACAATCTTACAAATCATGTGGTACCTGCTGGAGGTCTTATAGGCCCTAGTTTCCTAATCAAGGATGATAACGCAAGACCACAAGAGGCAGGTTAGACAAGACAATTCCTTGAAGAACATCAAACGCCAGTTATGGACTGACCAGCCCTCAGCCCAGATCGAGCATTTGTGGGACGAGCTCAATCGGACGCTCTGAAACAGACCTGTGGCTCCAGAAACTCTTCAATAGCTTATGGTAGCTCTTCAGGAAGAATGGGTTAACATACCCCAAGAGGATATCCAGTGGTTGATTGAAAGTATGTCAGGCCGTTATTCAATCTCGTGGAGGACATACGTGTTATTAGATAGCCTTTAAAGTTTATTTTTCTCTAATTCGTTAATTGATGAATTTGTTTTGTTTGTTAGTTGTATTTTTGCCGTGTTTGATTTTTTGGATTGAAATGAGTGCATCCTATGATAAATAAGCAATAATATAACCAGCTTACAAGATTTCATTACTTTAATAAAATTAGAAAAAGAATTACAAATATTTTTCTTAGTGTTCCTCTAATTTATTGGCACAATGAATTCCGAAGATTACAAAACGAACATTTCATACAAAACTTAAAATCATCATTATTGAAAATTAAATTAAATTAAATTAATATTTATTTATATGTATTATTAAAAACAATTAACTTTAATTGCTGTTCAGTAGGGGAATGGCTTTCGACGATATTTTAAACTGTGTGGTAGTAATTTAAATTATTGAAACGAATTTATAATCAAAATTATTCTAGAATGTTAGGTAGCACCCAATTCCATTCGCTAATATTTTGGCTAATTTAATTTTAATACATGACCATTGCATTCTTTATGACGTTGCTATTGGTTGACATACTCGTAACACGTCTTCTCGGTTGTTGTAGGACACAATAACATTTTTATGAATTCATTTAAATAGAGACTTACTTATGGAGATATTGGCGAAACTAAAACATGTTAATAGCCTTCTTTAGCAATAAAATAAAATAAGAAATTTAATATATATGTAAAAGTGTCACCTTTCCTTTAGAAAATGTGTGGCTAACTGTGTATTTATGAGTAATACTTTTATAGTCCACGTACACAAACACGCATGTGAAACTACGAAAATGACATTCTCAAAATATTGCAAAAAATAGTTGAGCCGTTTTAAGAGACAATTTGATGCATCAGCTACGTGATCTGTCGGTTTATATCAGTTGTAATAACAAATTCTTGGGGCAATTTATGTCAAATGCAAAATTTACCCGGTCTATGCATGAGCGAACATTTACGAATATGATATTTTGTGGTGATGATTAATTCCAGTATCCTTATTTTCCAAATGCTGAGGTGATATTGCGATTTCTGTAGGTTTTCGTCTCAGAAAGGATATTCAGAATTTGCGTTGGTCGAATATATTTATTCCAGTTCTACTTGTTAAATTGGTTAATGGTATTTATTGTACATCTATTTATCGGAGTGTCTGCATATATGTGCTTTAAATTTCTCTATTTCAGAAAAATACACTAGCAATCAATAAGCATTTTCCATATCGACTCTTGTGTCGTAGCAATCACTCGTCGAATAAAACACTTTTAGCAATATTTAAGTTTATTGCGACATTTTTTTGCAATAGGTGTTTCGGAAAGCCTAGTCAAGACATAACCATTAATATGACTAATGACATTAAATGAAACCTATCGAGGTAACAAGGTCGTCTTTATATATACCCCACTATTTACAATAAAAACTAGGGAAAACCCTGTAAAGAACCTGGTTAGGGTATTCGACCAATTCACAAATTCTCTTCAATATAATTTAAAATCGTAACAAAATAAATTAACCTGCGAATGCAATAGTAATTGTAATGAATCAAATATTGGACACGGAGTTTTGAGCCAATATTAACTCAATATTAATAAAAATCAATGTTAGAAATTGAAAAGCCACAAATCTCCTATTGTGAATTACTATTTCATCAAAACTATTCACGGAAAATTTCAAAATGGATTAATAACTAATTTAAAAATAATATGTAATCGGTGGAATAAGATGTCATAAATCTTTAAATTTATTATATACATATTTATACTTATATATAATTGAAGTATTGCTCATAAGTACGCAGCTAATCATCGGATTACCTGAAGTTGACACTTACGTATATATTAAATATCTTATTTTATTTTGCTAAAGAAGATTATTAATATATTTCGCTAACATCTCACGAGTAAATGTCGTATCTGGAATAGTGTTGTGCCAATAACATCATTATTAAAGTAGTCTCCATTTAAATGAATTCATAAAAATATTATTATGTCCTATAATAACCCAGAAGACGTGTTATGTCAACTAACAACAAAGTTATAAAAATGTAATAGTCATTGATTAAAATTAGACGAGTGTAATTGCACAATCCAGGAAGATAACAGTACAATTGAAACATTTCTGTTATGGTAGTCAATTAATGAAAATTTGAGCGAACATTATATAAATGTGTAAACATTGCCTCGAGTTACGGAGTCATTTTTTATAGACGCCACTCTAGCCTTAATATTCCTTCCTACATAATCTTTCACACGTTACTTCCGACTCCACATAACAGTTTTCGTGTACGTATACGCAGGTTGGTACAGCAGTTCAACATTCCGCGGTTGTGCAATGGTTTTAATCGATCACTTGCTGTTTTAAATCGTGGTTTAAACCATGATAGTTATTAGGTACGGTTTACGTAATTTTTTTAGAAATTGATGTTGAATTCATTTGGCATTTCTATTACCAGTCGAAATGATTTGTATCTAGTAATCTGCAATCCATTCGATTTAGATAATTTTTAGTTTCGCAGCTATAATTAATTGTAGATAGCAGATGCAACGCTTTGAACTATTGCCCAATCAACGGATATTCCACGTCCGTAAAATTACCATACATAATTATCTAAAATTTGATGACATGTTTTCCTGCATTTTTTATTCAGTTTAATTTAATTAACTCGATACGCTAAGTAAATTATAAGTTCTTCTTGTTATTGCAACTGGAAGTTAATTATATATCGAATTGTACAACAGCCTTCCAACTTTCCAGTATGTAAAATAAGCAATGACATCTACAGAAAGTGTGTTTCATGTGCGTATAATTTAATTATTCCCATGAATTACAATGTGAAATGTTTAATTATGTAGAATATCACAGGAAGACACACAGTGTGTGTTGAACATAATTTTTACTGAAGAGGCTTATAATTATATGTTGAATAAAATCACCATAAATATTAGGTGCTAAATAACATCCTATGATTATTTTGTAAAATCGTTAAATAATTTAAATATGTGTGGAATATTAAATTAATAAACACCTTTTATAATATTAGCAAAGTAAAAATTTATAAACGCATTAATGAAATTCAAATACCATCGTAAGTTAATCGCATATTAAACAGCAATTAATGTTAACAAATTAACTTGCAATAAACTTTAATATTGTGTGTGTTTCACTTAATTTTAATATTTATGGAAACATTTTGAAATTGCAAAAGGTATGTGTACGAATAAACATTTTTCTTCACTTTGCATATATTTGTTTCATTCATTATTTGTTATAAAAGAAAACTAAACAAAGTTAAAGATGCACATGATCTCAATGAACAGCTAAAAATATCTTGCTGGCATGAATTGGATCGGATTATCAAATAGTCTTTTGAAATCGCATATTTCGTGCAGATTTCTACCCCCTATCCTTTTTTAAAGACAGTTAGAGATTTCAAGCACTTTAATGATAATTCTTTTCGCATTGACTTAGTTTCTATTCCCTGGGATAATATCTTTTACGTTAACAATATCGATGATAAGCTTGAATGTTTTAACTCTAACCTGCTTGCATTATTTGACCGGCATGTACCTGAAAGGATTATAAAAATCACGCATCCTAAATCACCCTGGTTGACTTCTACTCTCAGAGATATGATGCTATTACGTGATAACGCGTTAAAGCGTTTCAAGCGGACTAAAAATGCAGAACATGGCAAATATTACAAAACGCTTAGGAATTATGTTACTAGCGCTATTAGACATGAAAAGAAAGTCTACCTTAATACGCAGTTTAATAATAAAAACGCGAAAGATATGTGGAGAGCTCTAAACACTTTCGTTATTGACAGAAAAAAGAACAGAAACACGCTCCCCGTTCACTTATCTAACTGTGATGAGTTAAATAATCATTTTGCTAATGTAACGACATCTCCATTACACACTGGACTAATCGACTTCTATAATAAGCACAAATTTACCAATTTTCAGGAAGAATTCAGCTTTCGTCCAGTTGATGAAAGGGAAATTACCTTAATTCTAAATGCCATCACTTCAAATTCAATCGGCGTGGATAATATAAGCATATCTTTTTTGAAATTATGTTGCCCAACAATTCTTCCATGTATTTTGCATATTATAAATTATTGCCTGGTAGAAAATGTTTTCCCTAGTGTTTGGAAAGCGGCGATTGTTATACCTATTCCAAAAAACTCACATCCGAAGGAGTATAAAGATCTACGACCTATCAGCATTCTATCCTCCCTCTCCAAAGTTCTCGAGAAAATCGTCGATAAGCAACTCAGGAATCACCTAAATATTTATAATATCTTACCGGCGACTCAGTCGGGGTTTAGGCCAGGTCATAGTTGCAACACTGCCCTGCTTCATATTGTTGATGACATTATCCGGAGCTGGGATAACGGCCAATTAACCCTTTTAATGTTGTTAGACTATTCAAAGGCTTTCGACACTATTAACCATGACATCTTATTGTCGATACTTGGATTCATAGGTCTAAGTCGCAATACCATCACATTTTTCAAACATTATTTATCTAGTCGATCTCAACAAGTTAAAATTGGTGATAAATTGTCAGAACCCGTTTACCTCACTCATGGTGTGGCACAGGGTAGTATCTGTGGACCTTTGCTATTTATTATTTATACATGTTACTTTCCGGCTCACATTTCTTGTCAATTCCACGCTTATGCAGACGATAGTCAACTTTATTTTAGTTTTAGTATGGAGGATTTGCACGATGTTTCTAATACCATTAACACCCAATTAGATGTTCTTTTGGAAGTTTCGCGCAACCACGGGCTTATGATTAATCCGAGTAAATCACAGTTGATGTTATTTGGAAATAAATCCAAGCAGCAAGAGTGCAAAGATGTCTTAAATATAGAAATTGAGGGTATCCGGTTGGAGTTTGTCGAGGTGTCGAGGAATCTGGGTCTCTGGGTGGACAGCAGTCTCCGATTTAAAACACACATAAATAAAATGATTCAGAAATCTTATGGCACTTTGAAGACGCTTTTTCCTAATAGACATATATTAAGTCAGCGGATTAAACTGAGAATTACCGATTCGTTGATACTCTCTAACTTCAATTATTGTGATTCAGTGTACGGACCTTGCATCGATGCAGTTGATGTTGCTCGGATTCAACGGGTTCAGAATTCATGTCTTCGGTTTGTCTATGGAATCCGAAAGAGGGACAGGATCACCCACAAGTTGATTGAAGCGAATTGGCTGAATATGTGTAACCGACGTAGGCTACATGCTGCGGTACTGTTTTATAAAATTTTGATAACGAAAACCCCACCCTATCTCTATAATAAAATCAGATTCCGGACGGATATCCACAATATTAATATCAGGCATAAAAATACGATCACTATACCTCGGCATCGACTTGCCTTATTTGAACGGTCATTTTCGTATAATATTGCAACCTTCTGGAACTCGCTATCGGATAATCTTAGGGCGGTGTCAGTAAATAAATTTAAAAACGTTTTCCGGGCTATTCTTCAATCTTCAATCCCAGCAGTATTAATGAGAGCGACAGGCATAATTCAATAATTCATAATTTTATTAATTCACTTTTACCTGAGAAATTAATGTTCTTGTTCTTTTTCGGGTCAATCTTCATGTATTTGTTTCCTTACGCACTGGTTACGGCCACTCGTATCTGGTCCAGGTGGTAGAACAGATGGCTTATGCTAATCTGAACCTGCACCTATTAACTACGTTAATTATTTATTTTTATATACATATATATTTTTGTTTGTTTGTTTAATTCATATTAGTATATGCATTTCTTTTCTTTTCTTTTTGTTTTACTATAATAAGTATTGTATTATCAATTTAGTTAATAAAGGCGTTTATTATTATTATTATTATTATTATTTGCAGTTAATGGAATGCAAACTATTGGCCTTCGAGGATATAGACCCACATCATGAAAGCGATTGAGTATAGTTCATTCTAATACCAGTTTTCCAGTAGCAAACTCACAAGTTGGGTTGCAGAGATTTCTACGTGCAAGTTGCGAGAGGACGCTAGACATCTTCTCTTGGTGTTATTTATGCAGGTTGACGTTGTGCTGGTCTTCACAAATATCTCCAGAATCCAAAACACGATTCCGACATCGAGAAATTGCGCTTTGATTCACTCCAAACACTTGAGCAATATCTTCTTGTGTTCATCCACCTTCCAATTGACTTGTGATTCTCAAAGTCTCAAATTCAGATAGATCAGGGTGCTCTTTCTCATTCTTAACTGCAATTAAAGTTAAATATCGCCACTAGCAACCAAGGATTTGAAAATTTTATATCCTCCAGGGACGATCGTGTTAGAACTTCCACAAGATAAACTTGATTTCTTATTTACAAATGCAATGAAAGTATAAAATATTAGAAATCTAATTTAATTGTCTGTTTTTCTTATGTACAGTGTCGAACCTGAATATCTTAACATGTGGATTTTTGAATTTCTTGGAGGAAACCGTTGTGTAGAAAATTTTTGCTTCCTTCAAAAATTCTAATGAAACTATTACAATTAAAACAGCCTTGCATACGAAGTTAGCAAGATATCAAGTATCCCGTTCGTTACAGAAGATTTAAATTAAATTTGACATAATATTTATTGATTTAAAATGGATGGATTTGACTAAAGATGAAATGGTGGAAATAGTACAAATTGTACGGAACAATCATCAAACAACTCGACAAGCTGCTGTGGAGTTTAATAATAACCATTTTGACAGGTTTAACATTTTTTATGTAATTGTTGCTTCAGTTATGAAAAACAAAACATGTCACTCCAAGTTTTTTAAGTATTTAAATATTCGGAAAAGTTGTCGTGATTTAGGCGTAACCGTCAAATTTGTTATCTAAGAAGCATAAACTTGAACCTTTTAAGCCAAAATGTATACATTCATTGAAGAACGGAAATTTGAATTCTTGTTTGAATTTTCGTACCCGTATTATGAGACGTTTTGACAATAATCGAAATTTTTGGAGAAAATTTATTTTACTGTTGAATCAGTCTTCACTACCAATGGGGTAAAGTAGTTTTCAGAATTCAAGGTATTGGTCATAGAGGATCCACATTGGTTTTTAGAATGCAGCCAGGAATCTGAAAAGGTCAATGTTTGGTGTGGTACAATGGATGATTGATTAATTTGATCATTCTTTTGATAACAACGTAAATGGCGAGAACTTTTTTTGAAAACGGAATGTTTTGAACATGATTTTGTAGTTAGATAGGGCACCATCCCCATTTTTATAAGAAAATGGTTATATTATTATTATTATAAATTATTGTAAATAGATGTATCGAATTACATGGATTATTTCTGTCTCAACAAGGGTGCCCGAAGGCACACAAACGGCGATCATTTTTACAAATGCCAACATTTTAAATTAATTTTCTCTCGTCCATCGCTAACGAAGAGAAACTATTTGTGAATCGCTAATGGCAACATGGATATCGCTTAAATGTAGTGGCGTAAATAGTAAAGAATAATAACAATGGCAAATCAAATAAATTTATTGGTATCTTTTATATACAATAGTCAATAAATATCAACTGAATAGTTTGAAATAAAATCATTGAGTAAGATCAAAAATAATAATTTTTTTGTGCTAATATTATAAATACTGTGCTGTGTTAGCCTTTTGCTTAAATTTATTTGCGACCCTTTCTGGGGCGACAAAATGCAAATTTACGTCTACCCTACATTTAGTCCATGTGGCCTTGGGCCACCTGAAAGGATCGATTGACACGTATGTTGTTTGCTGCATATCTATATGTACTTACGAAACCAGACATTTCAACAAAGAGGGCAATGGCACTTAACGTTATACTTGCAGAACCAAGTGTACGTCATTCCGCGATGTTTTACATGCAACGTGCATCTAGATGGGTCCAAAAATGTATCGCCTTAATTATATACACAACACACGCATTTTGCATACTTGGCAATACCAAGGTTAAAATAGTTACAATAACAATTTTACACATTATACCAATCAGCTGGTTTTAATAATTAATACAATTTTTGTATTTATCTTTATATTAATTTTAATTTAATTTAATTTAATTCAACTAGAGACATTTGAGAAGGGATGAAATAATTCTTTTTAAAATATTGCCAATAAAGCACAACTATTACTGAGAAAGTATCGTTGTAAATAGCTTTTTTACGTTTACGTTCTATTTCTAGCACATGTGTGAAGATATATACATGTTATGTTACAACTATAATGTTTTTAACTAAGTTGTCATGCGAAATTTGAACGGTGTTTGGAAGTGCTACTGGACAAAGAGATTTTTGCCGTTATTATACAAACTTTGGGTGCTCAGTGTCTTTCATACGCGAATATTAAAAAGTGTGACCACTCCGCAAACATATTTAAAGCCGGATAGAACTATCACGGGGGCATATTATACATGAATTGGTAGTAAATTGAGTAAAAAAATGTGGAAAAATGAAAAAATGACGAACCAATATGTATCGTTGAGGAAAGGTTTACACCAAGAGAAAGATTTTTAAATGACTTAGAATTACTTTATGAAATATATACTGAAAGTGTGTCTTAAGATCTTAAGGTCTTAAGGTCTAATGTTGAATAATTTAATAATTAATTATTATTAATATGCAATAGTTCTGAACAAATTGTACCTACTTAAAAATGCTAAAACGGTTACGTTCATTAAATTGTGCTTAAATTGTGCTTTCTTTTCCACTCCTTTCTTTTCCAAACACTTCAAAATTTTCTCTCTGTCCACTCTGTCAAAGGCTTTTTCTAGATCTTTAAATTCAAAGTACGGTTTCGAGTCTTCAACGTTTTCTTTATTATTTGTTTTACAGTGAAAATATGGTCTTGTGTTCTCCCGTTCCTAATTCCACCATACCATTCTAAATACTTCCATTCCCTTATCTCTTCAACTTTTATTTCTTGTTCTGGTCTCACTTAATCTTCTATCCTGTTTTTCTCTTTCTCTTTTGTTGACATTTAAGAGTTCTTCAAAATATTGCTTTCATCTCTTCATTTTCATCTCATCATCAATTATCATTCCTCCTTCCTTTGTTTTTAGTGATCTTATTTGTATTTGTTTTTGCCGGTCTGATGTGTTAACAAAGAAAAACAATTTACGATCAGTTTTAGTATTTTTCTCCATCTTTTGTCCAAATTCTTTGCAACCCTCCTGTTTGCTCGTTTTTACCAACTTTTACTTTCTTCCTATGTTCCTTATAGTCATTTCTTTTCCATCTCGTGTGAACTTATGGGCGCCTTTGTGTTCGAAGAATGTGTTTGTGACTATTGGGTTATTCAGTCTATCATTCTATTTCAGTTGCTCGTCTTGTTCTGTTCTCCGTGTTTACCTATCACTCCTGTTGCATCGTCCCTATTCCTACTCTTGCACTCATAGACCCCATCAATAATATGTTGCCACCACTACTTTCAGTAACCAAATTTAGGTTAGCTTAGTATTCGTTTTTTCGTCTTCATTTGGTCCATACGTTGAAATCACTGTCACTCCTTTCCTTTCCCCTTCTAATAGTATTACGGAGAAGATTCCTTCTGAATGTACCCTCCATTCCTTTATGTACTTCGCCCATATTTTGTTTATTATCACGCCCACCCCGTACATTGTTCTTTGTTCCTGTTGTACTCCTCCATCAATTCACACGTTTCCTTCTCCTAACATTTCCCTCTGCTATGATATCTATCTTCATTCTTGCAAACTCTTTGTTCGCCATATTTCCTTCTGGTTCTATTTACTCAATTTTTCTCTTATTTAATTTGGGTTTTTTGTTCCTCGTCTTTCTCCATTTCTAGTCTTATATTCAGTATTTATTGCCAGTTCCATCTTCTTTTGCTTCTGTCCCTAGGTATTTGAATTATCTCTCTCACCCCTTTTTGTTTCCTTTTCTAGTTGTTGCTTATTTCTGTTCCATTTCCATTCAATTCGCTCTATTATAATCTTATTGTCTCTTCTTCTCTTCCTCGTTCGCCAGTTCAATCAAGAGTATATTTTCTCCTACTTTCATTGCTTCTTTTACATTTACATCTACCTTTAGTTTGTCTTTGACTATTATTTAACGATTCTTTTAGTTCTTCCACCGTGTATGTGTTGATTAATAAGCCTTTCATTACCACATTTCTTTTTTATATTTCTCCATCCATTCCAATTTATCCCCATCTTTGTTACGTTACTTTGAATGCGTTGTCTGGATGTTTTTACTTCTCTCAAAAGGTATTTCCACTTCCATTTCTGCTTTTCTTTTCTTGTTTACCTCGTCCGCTGAGCACTCATCACTTTCCATTTTATCAGCTTATTAGTTATTCTTCGATAGTACTTCTTCAGTACAGCCCTGTTCCTTGTTTCTTTCGTAGCTCGCAAATGCCTATCAACTTCACATGTGTTGTTAAGGTTTTATTAATTTAAGCTAATTTTTAGTTTAAACTTTTCGTTATAATGCTCGATCCCGCGGTTTTGCACATCTACGTGCTTTATGTACCGCCTATGTTTATTTACGCCCCCAAAAGTATTGCCGACCCCTATGTATGCTGTGTATGCTTGATCTGAAAACGGATGGATTACAGAACAGCAATTCCTAGGCTGGCTTAAATACTTCGAAGAATATGTAAAACTGGGTAAGGAAGGTCTCGTATTATTGGTAATAGACAATAATTCACTGATCATTGATACTTTTGTAGAGAAAAGGGTATATATATATATGCCTGATTGATGTAACTTTTTGCGGCGCGCTAAAACCAGCATATAATTCTCTGTGAGATAAATATATGAGAAGTTATCCTGGCAAAAAATACCATCAAATGAAATTTCTGAGGTTTTCAGTAGAGCTTTTGGTCGCGTGGCAACAATTGAAAACGCTGTAAAAGACTTTGCAGTGGCAGTAATTTATCGATGCAAATATATTTTCAGAAGAGGACTAGGCACCAGCAAAACATTTATTAATTGCAAAGGCAAAGAGTTAGAAGGCAGGCTTTTGGCACAAGTAGTAACTTTTCGACATCAGAATAACTTGACCTCCGTGAGAAATCTCCAAAGACTAGTAACTAAGATGTGTGCTACGTTCTGGTGTCGATCTTTAGTCGCTAACATATTCCATCGCCAAATGAAACCACCATTTGTTGATTATGTATGAAAGTTATTTAAAAACCGCTGTCGATACGAGCCAATAAATGATACAGATTTTTCCAAGACTATTTGTCTCTATGAAGATAATAGATAACCAAAAATAATCTACGTAATAAACGTAGCAGCAGTGTGTATTTAAATCAAATAACATAATAAAATGCAATTTTCCGCTATACTAACTTTCCTACCGTATTAGATCGTTTTTCTTAATATTAATCTTGTACGGGGTATATTTCACCATTAAAGAGCACTAAACGAATTACAAGTTTAATTACACTTATTTAGTGCATCTCACAAAGTTTACCTATATGTTATGTTTGCTGTAAAAGCAAAAGGGTATGACAAAAAATGAAAACTAAGCATGAAAATAAATGTGAAACAGTAAGGTAACATATCAAAAATAATTACCACACGAAAGTCAAGGTATATAACGCAATTTCTAAACAAGCTTGCAAAATTCAACCATAAAATAAACCAAGAACGATGAATAGCGAAGCAAATTTAATGGAACGAACTGCAGAAGATAATATAATATATAAATAAAGTCAAATCAAACAAATTATGCTAACCTTTAATATAGAATAAATGAATAATATCATTATTCGCGACTATAAACGAACAAAGAAAGCCAAGAAAATAACATAAAATTACAAACGATAAAAACGTTACAGCTGCAATAAAATATAGCTGCGCATTGAATATGGCAGATTTAACCTTTTAAACCATTCAAGTTCAAATGTAAATTGTGTTTGATGTCCCACAGCAAGGAAAGTATTCAAATTAACGCCGATAGATCTTAATGTCGGTAACGATGACTGCATGAAATTATGAATAATAAAAGATGCAGCGAATATTGTATATTTAAAAATTATGACTTTCTAATAATTGCAGGTACGATAGAAATTATACAGGAAGTAGTAAAACAAACACAATCTTTGTAAAGCACGCGCGTATAATAATAACCATAATGGGGAAGTAACACACATGAAATATGTGGGAACTATTCACATATAATTGATATATTGCCATATAATAATAATTTCTCAAAAATCACAGTCTTTCGAATTTTGGGTCTTTATACGGAATGCAATGCCGTTTTTTCCCTTAAAATGTAATGCTGAAGTTATTCTTAAGAACTGCAAATTGGTCGCCGACTCAAGCCAAAATATATGTTCTATTAAAAATTGTCGATAAGCTTTGTATGATCAGACCACTTTGAGATTTGTTCTCTTTCACAATTTTTCGTGTTTGTATCCACAATAAATTCAAATTAAAAATATATACTCAGTGACATATAAACTGCACCACCTAGAAGGGGTGGGAATTTTTGGACCAAATTTGGCAGAAACATTGAACTAGTCTAAGATAACAATTGATTAAAATTTGATAAAGAAAACATTGCATCTTTTTGATTTTTCTTAATAATGTGTTGATCCGCCCCTATTTCTGATACACTCATTGACCCGCCTTGGCATTGATTCCAGCAGGTGATCAATGTCTTCTTGGGGTATGGCATCCCAAGCAGCCTGTACTTCATGCCGTAGAGCTTGTATTGTCAACGGTGGGTTCTGTAGATTCCTCAATCTTCTACCCATCATGTCCCACACGTGCTCAATGGGCGACAAATCGGGAGATCTTGGCGGCCAAGGCAAAAGATTAACATTGGCCTCTTCAAAGAAGTCAAGAGAAACCCTTGCTATTTGAGGTCGTGCATTATATTGCTGGAAAAGTGGGTCTTCCAGACCTCGAAGATATGGAAGAACATGTGGTTCTACCACTTCGTCAATGTAGCGTCGGGCGGTCATACTGCCCCGAATGAAGAGCAAGGGTGACCTACTGCCGTAAGCAATAGTACCCCACACCATCAACCCCACAGTTCGGTGAACATGCCTCGCAATCGAAAAATCAGGATTGCGCCTTTCTCTACGTCTTCGTCTAACAGTCATCCGACCATCATACATTCCTAAACAAAATCGCGATTCGTCACTAAAGACAACTCGATGCCACTCCAAGTTCCATTGAGGCTTTCCGTGCACCAGGCCAAACGTTCCTGGCGATGTTGAGCAGTGAGGGGTAGCACAAGATGTGGGCGGTAAGACATCAAGCCAAAGATTCTTAGTCGACGATAAACTGTTCGCAAGCCTATCGGACGACCTTGTTCACCTAACCATTGATCAACTATTGATCTAGTTGTAGAGAATCGGTCTCTCAAGGCATGACGTTCATTGGTTCGTCTTTGAGCCCCAGTGCCTCTTCTCCGACGTTCAACCCCATGTTCAGACCATGCTTGATAAACACGCATTATTGTTGAGTGGTGCCGCCCCAAACGGTTGCCGATTTCTCTAAACGAAAAACCTGCTTCTCGTAAACCAACAATCCGCCCTCGGTTAAAGTCACTCGACTGCTGGTAAACTTGAGGTCTCCTTCCTTCAGGCATCGTTAAACACTTGAAACACTTTAAACTAAAGAACGGGATCCGAAAAAGTGGAACAAATTCAAAAAATGACTCGATAATTGCTTCTCTATCACCACCTCTAAAAAATGACACAAACGTCAAAAATCCCATGACTACTTGATGATTGGGTTTCAAATTTTAATCAACTATTTCCCTGGACTAGTCCACTATTCCTGCCAAATTGGTCCAAAAATTCCCACCCCTTCTAGGTGGTGCAGTTTATATGTCACTGAGTATATATACAAAGTCTATTTTAATTGAACTATTACTGACTTCAAGCATTCATTAATGTTATTATCGCCATTCAACATCTTTGAGAGGGTCGATTGATAATTCTATGAAATGAAAGAACGGAAGGAAATTAAATTGTTTAATTAAAATTTACAACGTACAAATTATGCCTTTGCATTCAGTGAATTGTTGAAAACTAACCTGATTCATTTTTTTTATATTAATTAAGACCTCATTGCATATGATAAGTTAGGTATTCAAGCTATTAAGCAATCACATCGACAGTGATAATTAGTAAATAAACAAGTGGCGAAATTAGATATCCATTTTTAATATAGTTCAAGGTAAATACACTATACTGGCACTTGCTTCACAAACTGTGGCCGTATTAATTAAAAGTTAATTAGCATTTTCGCAACTGTTCAGTCTTCAATTTATAATCAACTACAAATGAGCACATGGAAAATTTACTGCAATTTTCACTCAACAAGATTAAATTTCAAAACAACATTTAGACTCGCTAGCTATATACTTAAACCAATGCATTTTGCGATCATTATGGAGTTATCATATAATCATAAATACGAATGAATTATTTGTGTCTCAATTTTTGTAAAAATTAATCACGCACAATTTGTTAGTTTATTTTTTACTTTCTTGTACTTGATATATAAGTAGCTAGGGTAATCATCTACATTGACTTATAGATGAATATGTTAAAATGAAGAAATCGATTAAAAATGTTCTGCGATATGCAAATCAAACAACTTAAAATTGGGGGGGGGGTCCTGCTTTAGGAGGCCTTAAAATAGCGTTTTTGGGGGAATTTTTTTATGGCAGAAAAAATCAGCAAGTCTAGTGAACTTTTTAGAGCATTTTATTGCATATTTGAGCATTAAAAAAAATATGTCGAGAGAAAAATATTTAAACGGAACCGATTTTTATGCACATTTGTGCAACACCTTTCAATTGCAATTTACAATCGGTGGGAAAGATGCAGCCCGTAATTTTTGTCTGAAACAAAAAAAACCAAAGAAAATGGCAATTTTCATATATTTTCTTCTATGTGAACTAAAAAAAAGCCAAAATTTTGAAATTCAAGATTTTTCTCAGGTTTGAAAATAAATGTGCTCTTTGCAGGAAGAGAAAATCATTTCAACTTGCTAAAAAAGTTGTTTAGAATTTTTTTTCATTAATCTTTTTAGTTCAAATAGAATAGAATGCTACCGAAGCCAACAAAAGTTTTGTTTCGTTTTGATTGCTTGTCTAGTTTTCTCGCAATCACGCCCACCAGTTTAGAAAAATCGTAAAAACGAAAACTCGAGAAAACGCGCTCTAAAGTTTACGATCAGGAAAAATGTTAATTTTCGATTACTTGCGGAATATCTCGTTATAATCCTACTATAGCTCTTACGAACTCAAAATATTATTGTTTCGAACGACCGATTGAACTTTTTTCAGTACATAGTTCGGTGTTATGTTACTTCGGGGAGGGGGCGCATTTCGTTTGTCCGAGCGTTCATGCGTTCGTATATTTTTTGCTCGACACCTCACTGTGTTTAGTGCTGTATCTTTCAAAATATTGCGAATTAGCCGCTATAAGTTTTTGAGCAATAAAAAACAAATCGATTTTTTGAGCCTTCTAAAGCAGGACCCCCCTTAAGCAAACAAGAATAAAGAAAACAGTTGAGAACTAAACAATAAAATGAACATATCAATAAATAATATTAACCAATAATATTTCTACGTATATCACGTATTTGACATATTTGAGCAAGATTAATAAAACTTCCAAAGAAATAAATGACATGGGCCAATAAAATAAAAAATTGCACAAACTAAAACGAAAATACAAATTGAAAGAAATTCAGCCTGGTAATTCTCGTTTGGTCGAAGTCCTCATTTAGTTACAAAATATGTAATTGAACCAAATCGATATCCTGTGTACGCGTACCTTGCATAATTGCACAAAAAAATCGCTCACCTTGCACTCAATTTGTAATCTCTTGAATAATGTATACAGTTTTAAAACACTAAGTGAACGTAGACGTTTTCATTGAAAATTGTTTTGTAATTGAAGGGAAATGTCAAAGTTTCAAGCAAGTCGATAAAGTTGTATATTTAATTTTGAAACCGGTACCATTTGCATCACAGTGTCATCACTTAAATAAATAAAATGATTATTGATTTACAACCGAATCAATGAGCTGGAATAAGCAGTAAATAAGTACACAATTAATCTATGTTAATAATTAAATTTGTTTTAAGGTTTCGGGGTATGTAGAAAATCTGTATATAATTATATAATGTTTGGGAGTTGGTTGACTGAGTGAATCGAAGACTGTTGTGTGATTCTTTTAATTTCGTTTGGAAAGGAACACTTATTCACCAAGAACTCTTACTCACCAACATGTGGTCAAACAAAAATTCACAAAATCAAAATATCAAACCGATTACCGTCAATTAAAATAACGTTAATTGAAAATGACTTGCTAAGTTCTGGATTAAAATAATCGATTTATGGAATTTAGGCCAACAGTATTAATATGCGTTATACGACTTGAGTCGCACGAAAACTATTTTGTAATTATCTAGCTGAACCGTATAATCTTGTAACGATATAACCTAAGGGCCTTTCATGTTTCTCCAACGTATAGAATTATAGTATTTTGGTACGAATCATCAGCTGCTGCTGGATGTTGGGACGTTGGCCAATATTCAAAAATCACTATGAACAAATATCAATTTGATTGCCATATATTTGGAAATGTGACGAAAATTACAAAATATTTGAAAAGAGGAAATTTCTATAAACGATATAGTGTAAGAAATAGTGGTAGAAGAATCGCCACATGGGAGACAGATAGAAGAGCATTAAAAAAATATATTGCGAAAATTATTGTACCAATTGCCTTCAGTTCAGTGGATTGATGAAGACGATTTTAGATTGGAACATGTAACAGAGAGGGTCGCATGTAATTAGAACTTCTTTGATTTAAAAATAATATAGGCGATTTTTGGAAAAAAGGCACCACAGTCGAAGAAAAATAAGTAAGAGGGGAAAACATATTAATTAGAAATTCGATTTAATGACATTGAATATGAACAGAAAAGCCAAGAGGGCGGATGAGCCTGTGGTGAAAGAGGAAAGGGACATTCGAAGAAACAATGGTGATGCAGAACATGTATCAAGAGTATCCTGGTGTACGGAGCGGAAGTATGGTGTGGAACGAACAGAGAAGGGTAGATAGGATACACCAAGCTAAAAAGGGCACTGAACCTGAAAAACTCAATGCCAGATTACATAGTAAGGCGGTGATGAACGAAATGACAGCTAGCGCGGGACGGAACAGAGTCCAGTGAAAATGGTATTGGAGAAGTTAAAGGAAAAGGGGAACAAGAGAAGTTGCATATCCAAATGATAAAATGTATGAAAAGGCTGGGAGAAGATTAAATGAAGAGAAGTGGAAGAAAGAGGTGGAGAGGGAGATAATAGAGATGCGGAAGCAGACCGAAGCGCAGGGAAATAAAATCAGAAATAAAGCCAAGATATTTCTACCTCATCAATAAATTGAAATGTAAAGGAATAATCACACTACATCAACAAAATGTCAATATCATGCTTCAAACCCAAAGTGATGAATAGAAAAAACCAAGATATTTAAGGAGAAAGAGAGAGAGATCGGCAGAAGAAGAAAAAATGTCAGCAAGGTTCAGATGTGAAAGTGAGGAGAAAGCTAACAAATACTGGAAGAAGAGAAATATTAGATGTGAGAGTTCTGTGAAAATCGGTTGGGAGATACTCATGAAAGAAGGAAGGAAAATAAATGGAGGAAGGAAAATAAATGGAGGAAGGAAAAGAAGTATGACAGAGAACGGAGAGGGGCTAGAAATCTTAGGGAAAAGAAATTGATGAAGGAGAATTGTAGGAAAAGAGGGAACGGAACAGATGCATAAAGAAAAAATCACCAATGCAATGCAGAAAAAAGGCGTGGAGCCGAAGGCAGATGTTAGAGGAAAATCAGATAAAGAATTGTAAGAGAGTAAAGGCCAATAAAAGTTGTTTTACATTGGAACGATGAGGTCCAATTCGAAGTGCGTGTTGGAGCATAAGTCGAGTTATTTGGCCTAGAACAAGCCCTCCACCACGGTACTTTATTTTACCATAACAACTCTTGATACAAAATTTAGAAACTTTAGAAGAAGCTCTTTTGCCGATCATGAACGATTATTTGATATTAGAACAAGATTTTGCATTACCCCATGAACATGAAACAGCCTAAAAAGACCCGTAAATCCGATGGGTTTATAGTTGTACTGATCTGCCTCCTACAGAACGTTTGTGGCCTGGCATGAAAATATACCACGGAAACATCCTACTAGAACAACATTGAACTGAAGCAATGACTTTGCAAAATATGGAATTAATTGACTTCGAAATTCTGCCAAAGTTTGTTTAATACTGTACCTGAATGTCTAATGTTATAAAAAATAAAACACTGTTGTCAAGAGGTAAACTTTAAACTTGTTTTGTTAATTTTATTTATTTGTCGAAATTTTTCTACTTTTTCATTTTGTTCTTATGGTTATGCTTATGGACGGTAACAAAGTAACAACGGTTTTACTAATTTTTAGCTTTGAACGCCTGATTATGAATGTAGGTTATGATGACACTGAAAGAATTGGAATATTGTCACTGGCAAGTAAATCAAATTCTTTCCCCGTCCTTATTAATCAGTAAACACTTACTGTCTAGTGATACACACTCTTTCAATATTAACCAGAGAGAAAAACACAGGTAATCGGAACTTATAACGTATTTATTACAAAAATATGATGGCTAATATTTAGTCATGGACCCATTAGTCACCAACATTCAGTTCAGTCGTTTGGGTATAAATCTAATAAAATGTTGACAATTTTGTTCTTGCCTTAATTCTTCTAAGTATTTTGAATAGCTTCCCATAGTTCTTCTGCATTTCTAGGGCTAAAATTTCATTTGTAATTTTTTACAATGGTATAATAATGGTATGATGATTTCTAAATCAGAGGGCCACGGTTAGACAATATTATGGTCGCTAAACAATTATGTTATTGCCCTCGCCGTTTGGATGGGGCAGTTATTATGTGTTAATAAAAATTTATTATTTGGATAGATTTGCTGAGAAGTAGGAAGCATAATGTTTTCCAAATGTATTGCATTTAAATAACCGTCGATTCGCCAAACTATTACTAAATTATTCACACACACCCAAACTAAAACGTCCACTGAAAATCGCCAGGACCTGGTGCCACATATCGTTCATTATAACTTGCATTCGCCGGTCGATAAACACGTAGGCAGCCATCGTTGCAATATTTAAAGACTTCGTCTGAAAATACCACGTTAAAAACAGAATCAGAAATTTTAAGGTCGATAAATATCATTTGCGAGACTGCTTATTTTCTTCAGTGGGCAATTTTTTTTTGACACTCGGCATGCTGTCGACTACCATCCTCTGAAATTTGTTACGAATACAGCGAACTTGCATACAGTATACGCAATAAATTAATAAATAAATATAAAATTTTCCAAATTTAAGTGAAGTATATTATCGAAGAAAAACTAGTCTGGACGATTTTAGCACCTTTTCTTTTCCAGTGTCTGAATAAAACTGAAATTTATGCTAAAATCACATGAAAATGTAGAGATGGTGGACGGTGGACCTCAAAACTTCATATTTAACCCATCGTTGCCAATTCCATATTCAACGCTAAATGCCAACGCTTACAATTATTTATTATTAAATATTTTTTTTTGATCACGTTCCTTTTGGACATCAACTTGTTGGCATCACATTTCCGTAAAGGTATTATAATTTATACATATTATTTTCCGATCAAGACAGTGAACATATTGTGAATATATGGTAATTTTGAACTTACCTCGTACACCTGAAATTTATTACCGTATTTTATTCCCGTCGATAGTTACGTGTAGCAGTTTTCATTAGTCGCACATATATGTTTTAACCAATTGCGGAAGTGCACATATTCACAGAAAAATTACTTTGATGTACATCAAAGGCAAAACGATTGTACTTTCTCTATCAGTTTCATTTCTATCGCCAAGTTAAGTTTTCTACGTAACTTTCTCGCTCCTTTTCCTCGTGAAACGAGTCACTATGAGAAATGTATGCGTTAAGTCAGATTTAAAAGAAAACTGCGATGAGAAGAGCTAGAAGAATTGGCGGTACTTTCATTTAAGAATAACAATAATATATAAAACGCATTGATGTGGTTTATCAGTTTATTGACTTGTGCAATATGGTGATATTTACAACATATCTATTTTTGTACATTATATTTACAAACATAGATTATTTGGATTATTTGGTAAGTGACTAGTATTAAATTATATTACAAATTTACAACTAGCAATAAAACAAGTCAAAATCTATCGATATCATACACGTTTTAGTTATCTACAATTCTAATCTTCGGTATTTACTGTTCAAGCTATCTAAATAAATTTTCCGTCAATACACCAATTCGACCAAATTTATTTTCAAGTCGATCCGTATCGATTCGTGTTACTACTAAATATTGCTATTGATATGAGTCAATCACACCTACATTTTGCTTCGGCAACTGCGACCGCGCCTATCATCGCTATCGCGCCAGTATGCGGGCACATCTATTGCGCGCACAGATTCGATCACCGAATGCATCCACCGAAATGTAATTTTCACAAGCGATTTTGCAGTAAATGGTACATTTTTCGATAAAAAAAGTAAAAACAATCTGTAGTAGTCCGCACTGAACTTTCTTATATTTCAGTTTTCGAAAGAACTTTTCTAAAGAAGATATGTCCTCGACTCCAAAGAGCAGACGGAACGTTCCTTTTGAGTGCAACCGTTGGATTTCTGTTGATGAGAAAAATTCAATCGAAAATTCCTTCGAGCCTTTTCCATTATGATTCATTTTCGTCACCTTGTTTCTTCACTTTGTTCCTCAAATAATTTCAATGAATACGATACACTCACAGCCATTCCACATGCGATTCTGCAGATTTTACTCTGAATTTACTGTTCATCATTTCCATGTGCATTTTCTAATATCGAGCAACTTGATCAGTGAAATTAGTATATAATTATTTCTTTCGATGATCAACTGACACTGGTTTTATCGAACGCACGAGATCACTGTGAATTAATTTCATATATCTTCGCTCCTCGTTTTGTTGTGCGGATACCTTGCATTTACTTTTCCCTCAACGCACTCACACACTTGTTGCTTGGAGGCTGAGTTTCCTTGAATTTCATTCCCGTGGCATTGATATTTCAACTTAAAAACATTTAAATTTTGGCACAATCTTTTGTGCCAAAATTCAAGAGTTTCAGGTTGAAAGCATTCTGAAACGTTCTTTTTGACAAAATTCAAGAAATACTTCGTTAGTACCCGTTTGTACCACCTCCACTTCGATTTAACGTAAAACACTAAAAACAACAATGACAATGAATTGCAAGACTTTGACAATGGAACATATTACAAACAAAGAACATGTTGCAGGAAATCCATCCACATGATGGATGCCGACAAATCGTCAACCATCACTCAAATTTAGAATGGCCAAAGAAAGAAAATTAGAGAAGTTTCTATATATATATGTACATCGGAACAAAGAGAAAAGTGAAAGAACAAACGAAAGTGAATGGAGCAAAGAAACTAGAAACGAAAATTCAGTAAATAATCAAATAATCAGCGAAGGACTCGAAAAGAAAATATGCAGACATTCTGTTACAAACGTTAAAAACGATAAATGAGTTTATAAATCATCGACCATTGTAATCAGTCCAATTCGAGTTAAAAAAACATCCTTCAAAACATATTTCTCCAGAGTTCTAAAGAAATACACATTTATGAAGAAACGATACCAAAACATAATTTCTCACATTTAACCAAAAATCAATTCACACATTAACCTATGTTGAAAACAGCACAGAAACCATAACGCACGTTCTTCGAAAACAGAATCAACAAATCGCGTTGAAACCAAATTGCAAATTATCAAATATTTTATTTAATTTATGGAACTCATGTAACTAGTACGTGACCTAGATTGCACAAACTGTTACATCGGAACTGCAACGATATGCGTAATATGCCAACATCGAAAATATGTAAGCGTAAGCGGATTACTTATTGTATAAACTATTCAATGCCAGAGGAAGTACGCCAAATAATCAAGTGTAACGCAGACCATGGTGCAATCCAAGCCACGTCGCATATTCACTTGGACTTGACGAATTATACAAATCGAATAAAGTACACCACAACAAACAGAGCGTTTGATTTGCAACTATGGATCCTAGGCCTAAGACATCGATCATCCCACTCATCACACCATCAAAACACCGGAAAATTCCTTAGTTTGTTATTAAAGCAAAATATATATTTATGATATATACTTTTCATTTATATTCATGCCTTGGGATGCCAGCGACTGTAGTGCATTGCCAAGAACTATCAATTATACCTATTTTCATTACTTCCTTTAAATATCAACAGAAAACATGAATAAATACAACAGGCAGTTTTAAACGTACAATTCTTTCACATGACTCTTACATATTATAAAATTATTTGTTCGCATAACACCCATCACGTATGTACCACAATACATATGAGCGAAATCCGACATGACTCGATGGTGCCAACTGGCGTCCTCCCCATGAAATAGCAGATTCAATTTCTAATTTATCTCCATTAACGGATGCTCTGCTAAAGGTCTGTTGTAAGTAAAATAAAAAAAAAAAGAATTTAACAACGTTTTTCAATTTTGAAAATGTTTGAATCCTGTTAATGGCAATCGATACAGAATCGTTAGTGCCCGCAGCAATCACTTTGGTTTTCGTTAGTACCTCGAACCGCGAAAAAGTAACAAGGTTTTTAAAAATCTCAAAAATCTAACTGACAATTTTGAAAAAATTCGGTTCTGCATCGATTCTCGTAATTCGATAGACGGGAATCGATGTAGAATCGTTAGTACCCGTAGGTATCACTTTGTTTTTCGTTAGTAAACTTTCAATGAAAAAAATATAAAATAAAAAAATTGAGGTGCACTAGAAATTTCAAAACCCTAACTTTTCCAATGTTGATAATTTCTGAATTGTGTTAACGGCTTCGTAATTTGACCATCGATGTTTTCAAAAAATCATCGATTCTCCAACCTCGAGCCATTTACTTCAGTCATTTATCGTAACGTCAAAACTTCCTACAACTGTTTGCCATCGCGAATTCCTCGATGGGAAAACGATTCAACACGTATTTTGTGGTCGTTGGATGAATCGAGTGATTTTTGGCATATTCAGAGAAACTGAAGTGCTGGCCAGAAATATGATTCTGTATGGATCAAAAAAATGTAAATCAATACGAGTCAGCTCAGCTAAACAAGTCGATAGCGGTCCTCGTAATGGTTACGCCAGGTTTTCACTGCCTTTAATAAACACGCTTCTGATTCCAGCAATTACAGAGCATTGTCTTCGAACGATGGCAGTTGGTGAGGCTTGTAACATGATTTTTTGCACTTGGGATTGTCGTGATGTATCCATTTTCAACGCCAGTAACCATACGGTGCAAAAACTATTCCTTCTTTACCGTTGAAGCAGCAATTCGCACACGAAAAACGCTTTTTCATTTCAATTCGTATATACAAGTGCAAACTGATAAAAGGTACATAACTATGAAGAAAGCGTTGAAAAAGTAACTTTCTCATTCTTATAAGGTAATAAAAATTCGGTCAAAGCTATTTCAATGGGGGCTGGAATCCATCCAATCCTAATTTAAATCGTCCACCGTACTACCCTGTGACTTTTTTCTATTCTGTTGAAGAAGCAGTTGATTTCTAAACGATGAACTAGCCTGGGTAACACAGCAAGAAAAAATGTGTGATATACACGTGTGACCTTCCTTAAACAATTTGACTACTTTCGGTATGATGTTTGTGTGAGTGAGTCTGTGACTTTTCGTGCGGGTGTCTGTACACGCCCGCCCAACATAATTTGAAACGCTGCCCAAACCACTCGATACATGAACAATTAAATAAACAAAGTTGTACAGAATTGCATTGCCTACTGGATTCCATGGCATGTATCTATTTATAAAAATTAGAAGCGGGAAGATTTTTAAATGTTGTCGCGGAATAGAGATCCGTATTTGAACGCGTCCAATTTTCTAGAGGGCTCTCCGTTAGGCACTTTCTCTACAGCTTCATTTTAAGCAATTTTGTCGCATCTGGCATTACCCCATCGACCATTACCTGGATTGAGAGATTTGAATGGCCTTGGCGAAAAGACGTAAGGAAATCCAATTGTGTGTATTGTTCATCGACGTACTGGGTGTAAATTAGTTATGTAAAGTAAAAAACGTTCGTCAAATTTTGCTAAAATGTGACGATTATTTCTATAGACTTACTAGTAAGTATGTAACTTGCATGGTTTATTGGATCATGAATTAAAATTTACGAACTTCTATTCCTAACCAATATTCTAGCCTTTTAGTTTTCGTGTCTCTGAAATATATAGCATCGGTTATAAAAAACCAAGCTATTCAGTTAACCGTATAAGCGATATTCGATTAACCGGTTAACGGTTAACCAGTGCGGTTTAAATTTCTTAAAAAATTAATTACTTTACTTTACTGATAAGACTTAATATTATTTTAAATACAGAAGAAGCAGATACCTACTATGAGTTTTACTTATTGTAGTTTCTTGCCCTTTATCACCATTGAATGCAAAATATTTTCTTTGCGATGCAAAAGTAGCAGTTCGTGACTATAGTTTAAGGTTACGACCGCAAGAAAGCATAAATAAGAGTGTACCTCAAAGCGCGAACAAATGTTGATATTTTTTTACATGACTTAGACAACGTAATCCGAACATAAGATAAACAGGAAATTGAAATTTTTGCGGGCGATATAAACATAAATATAATGCAGGAAAATAAGATATCTAATTGTTATTTAAATACACTCTATTCGTATGGGTTCTCGTCCATGATTAGCTCACCGACGAGAGTAGGACGCGAAAATGACTCATGTTTAGATCATATTTTTGTAAGACAACTTACCAACAAACAAACGTATGATTCCTATCATCCTAAAATATTGTATAACTGATCATGATCCAGTGATTTTGTGCATACAATCTGAAGTATCAGAAAAACAAAAGGAAACAACTACAAATTCCAAAATGAAATTAACGAACTATAATATGTTGCATGAATATTTTGAAAGTGAAACATGAAACATGGGACGATGTATCAAAATGTACGAATGTGGATGTTGCAGCAGGGATCGTTTTTAATAAAATTAGCATAGCAATGGAAAAATGTACATACTATAACAAAATAAATGCAAAAAATCGAAAATTGAAACCGTGGATTACGATGGGTCTAGTAACATCAATTAGAAATCGTGAAAGCCTACGGAAAAAATAATAATTTACAAATATATACTGAATATAAAGAATACAGAAAAAGTATATCGAAACTTATACACAAAACAAAAAATGAATATTATCAAGAACAGCTTAAAAAGGCAGGAAATAACATGAAAAATATTTGGAATATAATGAAAAATGCTACAAATGAAGATATAAGAAAACATTAAGTTATAAGTGAAATACAAAAGGATGGTGGCAATATAATTAACACAGATATTGAAATGGCAAATACATTTAACACATTTTTTAGTGAAATAGGGGAAACGCTAGCAAATGAACTACCTAGAAAAGTTAATAACAATAATAGTAAAAATATGGTCTCAAATGTTAATTCATTATTGCTATATCCAGTAACGGAAAATGAAATATTTAACAATATAAATAATTTAAACAACAACGCGGCTTCTGGTATAGACGAAACAACTGTTAAGTTTATTAAATCGTTAAAATACACTCTGGTTACCCCTCTGCAACATCTAATTAATTTATGTTTTGAAACACGACACTTTCCAAAAGCCTTTAAAAAAAGTATTGTGATACCGATACATAAAGCAGGAAGCACTCTGTACCCAACCAATTATAGGCCGATATCATTGATAAGCAATTTCTCAAAAATTATAGAGAAATGTATTAAAAAAAGATTAATTCAATTCAACAAGATAATAATTCATTAAACAACTCGCAGTTTGGATTTCGAGCTGGTAAAAGTACTACAGATGCTGTATATAAATTAACGAAATATATATCGGAACATTTAGATAAAAGTAAAAAGATCTTAACAATTTTTTTAGATCTAAGTAAAGCATTCGACACCGTTGACCATCAGGTACTCTTGAATAAATTAGAGAAGCTGGGTATTAGAGGAGTCGCGCTAAGGCTACTGGAAAATTACTTAACAAATCGAACACAACAAGTAAAAATAAAAAATACCTACAGTGACGAAAGAGAAATAAAAATTGGCGTACCACAGGGAACTGTGATTGGTCCTATACTTTTTTTGATTTATATAAATGATATTTTGAAACTATCGTTTTGTTGTATATTTGGCATGGAGATGCCAAATATTCAATTCCTATTTTTCATGTTCAACAACGTATCACATAATATATAACAAATGTGTCCATGTGACAGGGTGGGGTCTGAGCTATTCATGCATTAAAACTGCAACTATATATATCCTTAAGTTCGACAAGAAACATGAAGACGAAATACATTCCACATATTTTAAACTGGGCTATTAATTAATCAGTACATTATAAAAGGTCACGTACGCGCTCATTCGATCAGTACTTTATGCAGTTTTAATCGATATTATTCGCCAATTGGTGCATTGCATTTACGATTATTACATGAAATAACTATTTTTTTAAAATCATAGGCTCACTTTTGTGTAGGAATTCAGTCTGCAGCCAACAATACATGAACCACTTTTCGGATCTGCAGCAAACCTGAAAGTAACGTAATAAAATTCGTCATAAAAACCATTTATGGTATCCAATGAGGCATTAAAACTGTTCCATTCATTGGCAAATGTCTTACCTATATATCGTGGAATAATTTCTAGTATGATGTTTACAATTTACAATTTCGTATTGAACAACCGATGATTTTTAAATACCCCTCAAAGTTGGTACTGTTTTGAATTCAAAACTGAATCCAACATGGCTGACAAATCGGCTATAGAATATCCGGTAACTATATGGTGACTAGTGACGTAATTACAAACTTACAGTTTAACACGATCCAATGATTTTTGGGCGACAAATTCCGAATATCACGAAAATAATACGTCATCTTCAAAAATGCGTTTTCATGCGAAAAAGTCTCTCCTTCCGGCGAAAAATCGCGTTATTAAGGCATTTATTTATATTGTTAAGTGAAGTAAATACCTCATTGAAAGCTAAAGAAATTGACGTTTTACAAAATGAATCAAGAAAATGGCTTTCGAATCAAATCTGAAGGTGAGATTAATGAATTAATCAATCAACAGAAACCTCAGAATACCGTCAATTCTCAAAAATCTATTTAGAATCAATTTGGCAAGTTTTGGGAACTTACAAATTGGTACTTCTAAGCAAGAATTGGCGAAGACTTTAAGAAGCTGGGCAGTAAATTTGCGAAAAATGAACGGAGAATATAAAGACTACAGCGTAAAAACAATTTGGAATACAACAGCTAAAATATTGCAGCAGAAATATTATAATGAGTACTTCAACACCAACCTGAAAAACGTAAGATGAGTGCGGCTGTTTTAAATATCGAGGAATTTAACAAAAGGATAGAAAGGTGGGACGAAGAAACCCTGTAAGGGGGGTATGGTCAAAATTGGTGTCCATAACAAGTGGGCATAACAGTACATCTTCACTTAAGCCACATCTACAACAAACAACATAATTCGAATATTATAAACAAAATTAGGTCACTATCGTCAGTAGGCATCAATGTATCATTTTCAAATGAACCTGTAGCTTCCAACACTGTCTGTTTTTCTGACTCTAGTTCTAAATTCGCTTAATAATTGTACTTTTCCTTTGATTTAATACTTACCTAATAAATG
Organism: Geotrupes spiniger; assembly: GCA_959613385.1. Taxonomy (NCBI): domain Eukaryota; kingdom Metazoa; phylum Arthropoda; class Insecta; order Coleoptera; family Geotrupidae; genus Geotrupes; species Geotrupes spiniger. Next base: position 33,034,380 of record OY390732.1, read on the forward strand.
TGTTTTCTTCTATTCTTTTAAATGTTTAGTTTGCGAATTTGTCTAGATGAAAAACTGATTTTGGGGGTCGACGAGGTCTAAAAATCGATCCCTATTAATTAACACAAGTTCTTATTTGAAACTTTCAAGATACAAGTTGTGTTACCAACTTGTTATAAGAATGACTAATATTTTAATAGGATGTATCATTTGTACTTTTAAAAAACTCAACAAGTCGATAAGCTTGCACAAGATGAAAAACATAGCAAGTCAGTAAGCGTGGACAAGTTCGTGCAAGATAATGAGTTCGCGTGTACAAGTCTTTCAGGCACGTTTTGACTTGTTCTGTATTTGATGCATATACGCGATTTAACATGAACGAAATCACGAACTCAAGATCAAGTCCAAACATGCTCCTGATATTTTACTATATATCAAGCTTGCACTTAGTTTGAAAGTTTATTTGCGTTTTGAAATTCGTTGGAGCTTGAATGATAATACACTCATCTACTAATTTATTTCAAGAGATTTAAAATTGATTACATAGTTAAATAAAGAGAATTAAAATAGTGATTGAACAAGAATTTACAAAGTGCTTAGTTACCTACGCGCGTTAATACATTTCTGCAGTTTATGAAGAAGTAACAGGGCAAGTACCAAAACACGTTTAATATTTTTGAAGTATTCTTTGAAATTACTTTAGAAAAGTTGTTGCCTAAAATTATAAATGTTTAGTTTATTTTCGTTTTTTACGCTGATTGGTACATAATACACATTTTCTATATAAAAGTGACTACTATCGGTGCCAAAGTAATAGTCCCCTGTGTTTGAAGACCTATATGAAAGAAACTGCATGGTGGTTAAACATACATTGTTACAACCAGCAACAATTTTTTCTGCCCCTACGTTTAGAAGTAATCATTAGGGAAGTGCAAAAAAGCATCCGATTTTTGCGATATCTAACGGATAGCCTACTTTACAATTTTTTCTTCTAGTTAACCGTTCCACCAAAAAAATTTAAACTTCGACTGGACGTAATTTGATATATTGTGCACACAGGGAAATTTTAATTTTTGCAACATTATATATACTTTAGCCACAAATTGTAGTTTTTGTGCGGAATGTATTTCCAAGGAAACATCAACTTGTGCCTATATCGAAATACGTATTGAAATAAAGTTTGCGTAATTTTTGGTGACAGCGCACATTCTTATCGCATATTTACTGCCGGGACCGGCTTCGCGACCAACGTATGCAACATTTGTATCGGAATTAAATTCAAACAGTTCACTTATGAAATATATAAATATTAAAATGAAATTATTAAATTTGTAAATAAGCATGAAGGTAATATTGACATATAAGAAAATCCACGGCTCTGTTAGTGCAATTATTAATGTTTATTAAATTTTTTTCTGTCTTCGAATATGCGCCTTCAAAAACACTTGATTATTACTTTTGCACCGATAGTAAACAAATGCGGATTCGGCTGTTGTTTGTAAACACTTTTAATAACATGATAATGAATACACATCTGGTAAATAATGATAACAGATTCATATAAAAGCATGAAATGTTATTTATTTGCCACTTATTGAATATCTTTATTTATAAACATTATAAACAATGTACTATTATTTATGAAAAATGGCGAAGAATTGTACGAAAGAAGTCAAACAAGTAATAATAAATGTAACACAGTTTTTTCAAGACAAAATAGATAAGAATGGACCAACTATTGATGTGAAGAAAGTCGTGGAAATAACAGCTAAAGCTCCAACGTCCCCACAAGGACTGTTAAGTAATGGATTCGATAGTGAAGATAGAGTAAATCATTTTACATCAAAAACTGGTAGAAAAAGAAATGTTACGAATTTTTGCAAGGGGTAATAAGAAGAAAGGTATTCAACTTTTATATGGAACAGAAATTTCCGACTGTAAAGACTTGTACTCTGAAATTACAACTGAAGTTCCAGATTTACCCGAATTTTCGCAGAGAACATTGTAACGATGGTTAGAAAACATGAAACTAGATATTAAACCAGTGTTAATAGAATACCCTCACATAACTGCTTAGAGAGCTAATTTCTTGACATCTCTTCAAAGGTACAGAAATTAGGGATGAGAAATCTTCTACACGGACGAAACCTGGGTTGGTGCAATTCATGCTCGACAGTTCGGAAGGGTTGAAAAGTAAACCCAGATAATAAGGATACTTTTGACAACTATCGAGGTGGAGTTCAATAAGTAAACGGTTATAGAGGCAGCATAAAGCGACCATCTGGTGCAGGTCAAAGAGTAATTATTTTGTATATTGGTAACTAGAATGGATTTTTGGAAGGATGCCGTAAATGCTTTATAGAAATGAATAAACAATATTATGAGGAATGGTACCGGCACTTGCTGTCAGTAATACCAGCAAAATCAATAATTATGATAGATCAAGCTCCTTATCATACAATGCTAGATACTGATTTTAGGAACCCTAAATTGACTAAACCACAGGTGTTGCTATTGGCTAAGCCGCATCTTTATCAAAATGTACTACTATTAGAAACTATTACAAAGCATGTAAGGTCTGAAAATAATCCAAAAAAGTTTGGAGTACCGCCCTGGCAGATTACAGCGCTAAACCGAAACCGCTCCCTTTGGGGGGGAACTATGCGCGAACTTTGGAATACGTATCTCGCTCTCAATAATCAAATAATGGGTACAATTAAACTTCAGTACGTATTTCGTGATGGGCATAAGTTGTGGTTTCCTTAAAACTACATTCCGCTTTTGTGCGATATCTTGTATCGGAGGTAACAGAGATCACGAAAAGTTCGATTTGCAGCTAAAGTAGGTATAATGTTGAAAAAATTTAATTTACGTCCAGTCGAACTTTCGATTTTTTCTGTCAAACGGTTAAGTAGGAAAAAAATTGTATAGTCGGCTATCCGTTAGATATCGCAAAAATCGGATGCGTTTTTGCTCTTCCTTAATGATTACTTCTAAACGTCCCTGCACAAAAATTTGCACTTACAGTATGTTACGTAGAAATAATTGCTGGTTGTAACCGACAGGCGGTTTCTTTGAGATACGTCTTCAAACACAGGAGACTATTACTTTGGCATCGGTAGTATATCCAAGTTTATCAATAAGTTTGTGAGCATACCTAAATAACATCGAGTACCTACATGTGATAAAAATATCCTCGTTAATATCGTTAACAGTTTTTTTATTGTTTTTTAAGTAGTTTCTTAAACATATTTTTTTTTATTTGCAGGTTTACTGCGAGTTTTATGATGACAGACAATAGAATTTGAAGTTAAGATTTATTCCATCTATATCAAATGAACACCCGCCGATGTATCTCATATATGAAAAAGTATTCAGGAACGATGACATGAAGCCTTCAAAAATGGAGGACCACTTATCAAGAGTACATGCTGACAAAAAAGTACACCCTTGTCATCCTTTCAAGCACTTAAAGAAAAACTAGAGAAGAGGCCATCCATAAGATCGATGTTTGCGTCATCATCTATGCAAGACGTTGATGCTTTGCGAGCGTCCTATAATATATCTTTACTAGTAGCGAAGTCGGGGAAACCCCACACAATTGGAGAGCAGCTTATTTCACCAGCCATTGTGGAGGTCCTCAACAATGTATTGCACAAGCCCGCACATGATACTATAAAGAGAATTCTTTTGAGCAATAACACCGTTCAGAGACGAATAGACAAGATGGGTCGCGACGTGGGAAACATTTTATGCAATTTATTACAGACCAACTCTCTCCAGTTTGACGAGTCTACATTTCCCGGCAATGAAGCTCTGTTGTTAGGATATGTTCGATATATTAAACATAACATACATATTTAGAGACTGATACCACCGGAGAATCGTTTTGTCAAGCCGGGGAACGTGTTTTTTACCGTCAAAGTTATTCCATGGAAAAACATTGTTTCTGTTGCGACTCATGGTGCACCATCTATGGTTAAGTTCATTTGCAGCTGCAGGGTGGGGATCTCACCTTTATTATTAAAACAAAATCAATAATATCGTCCTTTGTGGGTAAACTTATCCTTTATAAACAAAATGTAAGCAGAAAAGAATATTCACAGTTTCCAGATTTGTCCAAATTACCAGAAATACTTCAAGACGATGTTATTTTATCATATGTTCCTTACTTGGACGCATTACACTAGGATTTTATCAAGAGATTTGAGGATCTCTTAAATTTACAAATTTGTCAATGGATAAATAAATCCGTACAATATCACAGCCATGGAAGAAGCCAATGTGATTATGCAAGAAGTGTTGACAGCCATCAGCACAGACGAGGAGCTTAAGCAGAAGTACAACCAAGGCTATTAGAAGTTCTGGTTGCAGCACAACATTGAAACTCATTATCCTGCATTGTGAAAAAATGCTGAAAAATACCTTATCGGTTTTCCATCATCATACCTAGTCGAAAAAGGCTAGCAGTGTGGTTACAAACATTTTGACAAAACAAAGAAACTGTTTGAAAATAAACGAACGCGAAGATTTAAGGTTGCAACTTACCAATATTGAACCAGATTTAGCTAGATTGGCGGAAAGTCACCAGGTTGATCCATCACACTAAATTTTTTATTTTGTTTCTTTACCTTGCGATTTTAATGTTTTTTTTTCCAAAAATAATTAACTACGATAGTATTTTTACGTAATTTGTATTAATAATTATTAATTACACTTGATATTTACTGAATTTTATGTCTATCTATTTTATTAAATTTTGATGAGAAAATGATGTCAAGTTTACTTACTTAACCAACCGCGTTTTTAAATTGGTACGTATTATGCATTAACAGGAAAAAAACTAGACCTAAGATATTTAAAGTAATTTGGCTATGGGGGTCTGAGGAATCAGTAAATTTTGGAAAATGGGTCTCTTGCCCAAAATAGTTTGGGAATCCCTGGCCTAAAGTAAACTGAATGGCGAAAAACCGAAGAAACTTCCATGAACATGGTCGAATGGTATTCATTTCAGAGACGTAGGAATCTTTTTTCCTGTGGGGTAGCACAATCACTCAAAAGTTTCGGCGTTTAATTCAAACGATATTTATATATTTATGCTGCCACCAGTTTCAACGATTCATAGCGATTGCGTGTTCATAACCTATTTAAAAAAGTCCTCATTCCAAAAATAGGAAAAGCTATGTTACATGATTTATGAAGTGTACGCAATATTTCTGCAAGCCAGTGTACATATTTACTATTTCTAATCCCAGTGGTTCCGATCTAGACCCACCACTGATTTAAGGTTCTTGTCTAAACTAAGATAACACACCTACCCTAATTATCGACTATTTTCCAAATGTCAGATATGACAGACAATTCGACGAAGTTGCCCCTGCATTAATATTTAAATACATCTCCTAGGCGAAATATCAATTTTTTATCGTCGTTAGGTAAAAAAATATGGCCCCTGATATTCCAGAAGTGACAGTAAAAACGAAAAGACCATCAGGTATGTGTGAATCATGAATTAAATATGTGTCTGTGAAACCAAACCCTAGCCTGCACCTTGTATTGATTTCTTTGAATACCGCCAGATATATTAATAATCATCAATGCATGTTAAACTTGTGACTACTTACATGGACGAGAGTTTTAATAAATTCATCAATTTTGCAATGAACTATTGTAAACTTGTGAACTGATGGTACGTAGTCGTGTCTACGTCAAACTCAATAAATAATTTTGTAAGAAATAGGCACCTATATTTTACAAGGCAATGCAATATATTGATTGAAGACAGATGTCAATTCTCATGTGTACATAGTTTGAAGTTGATATTTAATTTACAATTAATTCACTTGCATAGCTTCTTTAGTCATTATGGGCTTGTATTGTTAGTGTATGCCGTATGAAAGAAAATATACGTAATAATTTAATTGATTTCAGATAGTGCATTTAAGCAGCAAAGATTACCTGCATGGCAACCCATATTGACCGCTGGTACCGTGCTCCCTACGTTTTTCGTTATTGGAATTGCTTTTATACCAGTTGGAATAGCACTTCTTTATTTTTCCGATGAAGTGAAAGAGAAAATTATTGATTACACCTTCTGCAACAAAAGCACCTTTGTAAATGGTGCATTTCGGGATGGAACCGAAACATGTGCTAAAGTTGTAAAGAACAATTCTGCCACAAGACAAACAGAAGATTGCTTGTGTGCAATTCCGTTTAATTTGGACGTTGATTTTTTTGTATGAGTAGCAATTTAATGTATATAATTAAAATATAAGTATACTTGTTTCAGGGTAAAGTATATATGTATTATGGTCTGACAAATTACTATCAAAATCATCGAAGGTACGTAAAATCAAGAGATGATAACCAGCTCTTGGGTCGTTTAGATCCTAATCCATCATCGGACTGTCAACCATTTGCCTTTAACACTGAAGCTGGATCGGAAGCACCCATAGCCCCATGCGGTGCTATAGCGAATTCATTATTTGATGGTAAGCCTAATATTAAAACATTCTTAAACGTTTAATGGAGCAATGAATTTCAGATACATTAACACTACATAGAGTTATTATGAAAGATAAAGTGAGAACTTTAGAGAATGTATCTTTGTTACGAACGGGAATTGCTTGGGATTCTGATAGGAACATGAAATTTAGAAATCCAACTGGCGATTTACGTGAAGCGTTCAGAAATTTCAGCAAACCGAAAAATTGGAGGAAACCTGTTTACGAACTGGACTTGGAAAATGAGGACAATAATGGCTTTCAAAATGAAGATCTAATTGTTTGGATGAGAACAGCTGCATTACCCACATTTAGAAAACTTTATAGACGTATTGATCATAATGCACCAGGCTGCATGAATGGTTTACCAAAAGGAGAATATGAATTGCACGTTAACTATAGTATGTCATGGGAATATGTGTCAGTGTGATTATTATACTTTTTTATATTATAGTGTACGATGTTAGTAGCTTCGATGGAACTAAACGTATGATTTTAAGTACAACTTCGTTATTGGGTGGCAAGAATCCATTCTTAGGTATAGCGTATATTGTTGTTGGATGTATATGTATATTGTTGGGTATAGCCTTGTTATTTATACACATTAAATGTGGCAAAAGGTGAGTTATAAAATGTAACTGCACATAAACCTAGCTATTAATTTAATTTTCATTTCAGTACAACTGAAATGATCAGCGTAAATCCAAGGACAGCATATTGATAAATGTAATAATTAATAGAAGCATCTTGCATTCCTAATAGTTGTATTCTTCAAGTGGCCTTGTAGAAACCATAAGAATCCTCGTGGTAAATTTTAAAAAGCTGTTGGAGCAATCTTGTTTTATTTATTAGAAAGAAATTGTATTACCAATGGAATAGAAGCACATTTGCAATAGTTTTATTATTCATTTTTTCTTTTTTGATCTCTACATAAGTACTAATTAATATATAAGATCATGTTTCGTAGCTTTTTATTTGTATATATTGTATATATTTTTTATCTGTATATTTATTATTGTATTATTCTTTAAAATGCATGTTGCACAAATCAAAATATATTACTTCAAATTAATTTTAATTGGTTTCAGTGATCAAAGAAATTGATGTGTTAATACTTAATACTTTTATCATTCTTCAACTTTGTTTCCAGGACATGTAGCACCTGACACGAAGCTTTTTAAAATGTTAGCTGAATAACAAAGCACATCAATAAATTGTCTAATTTTAATATTTTAATAATTTTATTGCATTGATAAAAAATGTAAACGTTATATATTTTTATTCTCTTCATGGAAACGTATATTGATATACAATAACATTCCTCTGCAAAGAACCAAATTAAGTGGGCACATTTTCACAATAGTAATCCATATTTGCTTGTTTGTATTTATTATAGGTGCCTTTATATGCTAATCAATAAAAATAAATTGCCATTTAAAATAGTTGTTAGTGCCAGTTGAAATTTGGAACAGGAAAGTATTGTATTTATTATTTACTGACATTTAATAACTTTTCCAAACAAATAAATAAATAAATAACTCTCGTAATTCTATTTCAAACAGAACTCGCCTGCTTCATTTTAATACTACATTCAATTTAATTCATACGTTTTTAAAATATAAAAGCAAGGTGCCGTATCATTGTTAATTAACTATTGAATACATGAAAGTAAATAATATTATTTAAAAGTATTTCAATAGTATGAAGATGGGAGTTGTGTCATCAGATCCTGAAATTCAACAATATATAGTTTTAACAGGTTACATAAAATGTGGGTTGATGCATTTAAAAAAATCTGCAATAGTCCGCACTGAACTTTCTTCTACTTTGTTATACTACATTTTCCAAAAAAACTTTTCAAATGAAAGTTGTTTAAAATTTCAATATCTTTAACTTGTATAAGAACAATTTTTTTGATAACTCGTACCGTTTTCGAAATAAGGAAAAATGTGATAAGAGTAAATGATCACGTCTGGTCGAGGTATTTCTTTCAAAATAGGACGTTTAAAGTTTCTTAGCTGTAGCTATAATGGTTTGGACGCTAGTGCGGGCACAGACACACACACACACACACACACACAGAGACGTCATTTCGAAAATAGTCCGAAACGATTCAGGGGACCTCAAAACGTGTTAACATCTCGAGTTCGAAAATTTTCATGATTCCTATACTTATATCGTACATAAAGTATAAGAAAGTAAAAAGAAATGCTTGCTAGGGACCTTAAAGCTTTACCTTTACCATAGTATAGACACCAGTGTGAGAGAACATATGTAGTATGAGGGGATACTGTATGCAGTATGAAGGGATACTTTATGCAGTATGAGAGGATACTGTATGCAGTGTGATTGGATACCACATGCAGCATATGTCAAGTTGTACAGAAACTGCCTGGTTAGAAGTACCATATTTGAGACAGTAAGATACAAGTAGCACACATAACCAATTGATTTTGAATCACCAATAGACGCCATTTGGTTGACAAAACATCAACTTGATCTTGTACTCGTATTTTATACTTTATTTTAACTTTATCACCTTATAAAATATTTTATTTTCTGAAGATTAAACTACATGCTGCATATAAATCAAACATACATATAACACGTATTATACATGAAAGTTAAGTTGATACATTAACACACAATTTAGGGGAAAACAGAAAGGTCAGTTGGATCGTCATCAAAATACTTAAAGCAAACGCAGGTACAGTACAATTAAATTTATTATATGACTATGGTCTTGCAAGTAATTAATTAAAAAAATTATTTTACAAAAGGTTTAATATTTTTGTTATAAAAATTATACTTGTGTCTCATAACTTGTCAAATAAAAGTACATCAGCACAAATTAATAATAAATAACGTTTGTTGTATTGTACTAGTTATCCATAATAGAACAAAGGAAGTTCGCACAATTTACAATCACAGGGACTCATTTGAATGTTTTAATCCTGACGTATCACAAAATGATAAAGTTGACAAATTTAATCAAATATTTAGTTTATAATGAGAACGTATTTAAAATATCAACTTATTTAATAGTACAATAACAAAAAAATCTTGTACCTAACCAATATGTTTATTTCCATCAAATAAAATACACATATGAGACAAATATATGCCCCTAACTAACATATATATTATATATATATATATATATATTTATATACATACAAACATGCTAAAATACATTATATACTCTAGGATAGCTACAGTATATTTATAAACGATATTGCAAGTACTTTAACATAAAGTAGTGTTTAAATCATTTAAATAGTGGAGATTTTAAAACGACAACTTCTTGTAAGAAATTTAAAAAAAATATACATACAACAATGTTTCTAATATTGATACTGCCATGATTTGACATTAAAAAAATTAATGAGTAATTATCAAATAAGAAACAGTGCGACCATCTTTTTGCCAATACTATACCTAACTATATACAATATTTCCAGTCTTTTTTTACAACTATATTCAAACACATTTTAGACCCTTTTGTTGTCCTCCTGGTTACTTCAATTTGCCATTTTTAAACATTCAAACATTTCATAAACCATTGAATATGGCAAAAAGATATGGGTAGCTTTTAACACATATGTTGTTATGAAAATTATGTGTTTATAAACATATGTTTTAGCAATTAAAAGAAGTTAATACCTTTATGAGTACATATCATTAATGATTTATATATAATAAATTAAAGCAAATAGTAATTAAAATACTAAATATACTTGTGTTATTTAATATCACGCAAATTGTAATTCCACACTCATTAAATGGGCATTATTTGCACTATTAACAAACATATTTGCTTACATTTATTATAAAAATTATATAAATAACAAGAATCAAAAAGTTTTGCAATGATATGAACTGGCTCAAGAACATAAAATTAAATATATTATTCAAAATGTACATGTCTTATATGTGCACAAAATAAAAAAAAATAACACAAATGTTTCTCTTAAGATCAGATATGAATAGGTACATGAACTAATAACTGCGCACGGTCCGAAAATACCTCACTGCACATTTCACATTTAAAAAGATTCTGCGCATGCTGCATTGATATTTCAGCTAATTCATGGAGAGGGCTTGGATCAGTTATCTCTTGTTTTATATGTAACATCGGTTCATCGATATCTGGAATTATTTGTTCGGGTTCTGGTTCAGGTTCTTCTTTCTTTTTATTTTTAGTAACAATCATGCCACCTTTTACTAATCTAACAACTTTTGTTCCAGGCCCAATAATAATTCTACCGGGCTCCAAACTATTGTTAGCTCTTTTAATTTTGGTTTTATCATCTTCGACAATCTGTTCGAAATTATTATGAATCACCTTTTCTGCATGATCAAGACCATTGCTCTGCTGATGCTGCGGATCACTGGCTAACAAATTATTAACTGCCTCAATGGTATCATCATCAGGAAATGTTGCCAGTGGCAATTTTTCAGGGTTTAAAATATGATAACTCACATTTTTCGTGCGTGGTCTGATACGTTCGCCTGTTGCTGACTTTAGTTCTGTAGGTTGTGTTCTCGTTACTAAAGTCTTTGTTTTGTGTCGAATTTTTCCACCTTCTGTTGTTTCCACAGCTACTTTTGTTTTCTGCGTGTGTATCATCTTCGGACGTGATGGTACTATTTGCTCCGCTTTAATTTTCTTCTTTGGTTTAGTACTTGTTTTGATGAGGCTACCGATATTTTCAGTAGGTGATGAGAAGGTATTGTACATATCAACATAACCAGACACATTTAGCTTGCTAACAGGTTTGTTTTGTTTCTTCTTTTTTTTCCTTCTTTCATTTTCATCATCTGAATCAGTATAGTCCTCATCATCTTCGTCATCATCATCCATGTTGTTTGAAATAAGTTCAAGCTCATGCGGTTTTAGCTTCCTCCTCCTTTTGTATTTTCTAGGACCCACTTGCGGCTGCCGCCGCATTGCCGTATTCAAGTCACAATGATGGATTAAATGTACAATTAAATCTTGTGATGTTGCAAACATATCGGAACAGACAGAACAACAATAAGGTGTCATACTATGACTGTAATTAGGGTCGGGCCCAGAATGATGAGAACGAATGTGTTCCCTTAATACTACACGTTGATTAAATGCTCTTGGACATACGGCACATGCGTAAGGTTTCTCACCAGTATGAATTCGTTCATGTTTACGTAATGTACCACCATCAGCGAATGCCTTCCAACAAAAGCGGCAACCGTAAGGTCGTTCACCAGTATGTATCCTTAAATGTATCTGTTGTGAACTACGAGACCCAAATGTTTTACCACATTCTTTGCAAGGAAATTGCCTGCCTGATACACTACTATGACTGTGCCTATGGTTCATCAAAGATCTTCCGTCGGGAAACTCCTCCCCACATGCATCGCAACTAACAACTTTACTTCTGTGAGACAACATGTGCCTTTTCAATCTTGCTCTATTATGAAATGTTTTTGGGCATTTAGAGCAAGAAAAAACTTTTTCTTTTGTATGCTCAAATGAGTGTTTCAAAAGAGTTCGACGATCTTTACATGTACGTCCACACTGTAAACACGTATTGGGGGGCAAATTCTTACCATGCTTCGATTGCACATGGACTGCAACAGATTGTTCATCTGTACATAATTCCCCACATAACATACATCTATGCTCTGTCCCTCTAGCATGTACTTCGGCATGTGCTAGTAAATCAAGAGCTTCCTGAAACGATTCCCCACACACATTACACACGTGCCCAAATTCCGATTCATTTATGTATTCTTCTTTCACATGGATTCGTTGATGGCGCTTCAACAAATCTTGTCTATGAAATGACATTCCACATGTTTGACAAAAGAACTCTCCGTATTTGCCCTCTTCTTCAGAATATTCATCGTCATCCTCTTCGTAATCATCTTCAACGTCACCATGTTTGATTCGCATATGTTCTCGCATCAATGCAGCGTCCCAGAACATTTCACCACACCTCTGGCATTCAAACGGACTATCACCTGCATGCACTCTCGCATGCGAAGCTAGTGCCTTTTCTCTTGCAAATCCCACACCACAGTGCTGACAAACAAACGGCTTTCTAGGATCAGTAATAGGATACCTCGGCTCAGCCATAGGATGGTTTTCTTGAGGCAAGTAATCTGAATAATCAGATTTTACATTATTCTCCATGGCTTCCATTAATCGCATATCTTCGTCAACATAGTCGTAAGATCTTGAACCCGACGCGATTTTACCATCTGAAGAATCTGGATACTCCTCTTTAACTTTAGTCTTCTTTCTTAGTTTCTTAATAAATGGTTTAGCTCTTTTTTGTTTTTCATAATCGGAATCTTCGTGTATTTCTTCTTCGATGTTATCCGTTTCAGGGACATACGCATGAATCTTTAAATGGTTCATGAGGTCACATTTTCGTATGTAACGCACACCACACAGGTTACACCCATGTGGACGATCTGTCTGATGAGCCACCATATGATTCATTAAATTCGCCTTCTTTCTAAATCGACGGCTGCAAAAGTCGCATGGATGTGGACGTGCCGCAGTGTATTGATCTTGATCAAGTGGTAGTGGTATGACCACATCTTCATCTGCTTGCTCCTCTGTTTCGCCAACGTGTTCTTCCGAACCCACAACTATTTCTGGACAACTTTCGTTCCATTGTTCACTTACAATTTCTTCCGTTACATGACAGTTGATAAATGGAGTTTGTGGAGCTGGTTGCATGATGAGGACATTGTCATCAGTTATGTACATCACATTATCAGCAGAAATTTCTCCTTCTGCATGATGCTCACTGTTATCTTGAACAATAACTTCTTCACAAACATCGGCAAACTCGTTCGTATGTGTTGATAGAATTGTTTCGTTTTCTATACCGCAAATGACTTCCTCTTCTTGACCCACCGAAACGGCGTCCTCCCACGCCAAGGCAAAACCTTCCTCCATTTTACTTTATTCGGAACATTTTTGTAGTCTGAAAATTTTAAGTTAATATAATGTAAGTATTTATAGGTTATTAGATTTTTTGACAAGAGAGGTTATGCATAATTGAGGTTAGTAGCGTTTCGGTTTTGAAAAAATGTAAACAATAACTTTTTTGAGTTACCTTTACTGTGTACATATTCTACATATTAACAATTATAAATGTATCCAACAGTTAATGCAAATTAAACAATACTACGCGCCATAAATGTCCATTGCATACCAATCTTTATAAAATGGAAAGAAAAGGCCAATTACATCATTACTGATTGTTAGCTTACATTTAGGTATTTTTCGGCTAATAATACTTGTAACAGTTGCGGCAAATCGAATTGTATAATCGAAAATTGTTGCTTACCCTTATATATACAAAATATATGGAGAACCTAACCAAGTTTCACCTAGAGCAGCGTCGACCTTCACTACGTTGGGCAAATGGCTGCGTTCGTTTTGCTCATAATGTAGGTGTGTACACTAATATTGCATTTAAATTAAGCGACTAATTTTATTTATAGTGTCAGTTGAAGATTTAGCATCTGTAATACGCAACTATGAATTTCAGGAATTGGAAAAGTGCTCCAAATTCAATAAACAAAATAGGTTAACCGACAGATAACCTGCAACAGCCGCCAAATCGTTTGACTACTTCCTTCAATTGTTTTGGCGCGCGATTTAATTTAAAAATGAGTACATTCAGTGGGAGAATAAAAGAAATACCTGATATATTAGTTGACAGATTTATACTGGAAAATAATAATTCTAAGCTATTTTTTTTGTCTCATTGTCACAGGGATCACATGGACGGATTACAAACAATAGAGTTCAAAAAATATTTGAATACGAATGAAAATGTTTACCTTTATGCTTCATCAATATCGATTAGAATACTGAAAAATATTTATGAAAGTGGGGAATACTGTAATAAACAATTGTTATCAAAGTTAAAGGTTTTATCCTGGGATTCTGCAACTTTAATTAAATTGATCAGTGGTGATGAAGTTGTACATTTAAAGGTTACAACAATTCCAGCAGGCCACTGCCCTGGATCTGTTATGTTTTTATTTGAAACGAACCAAACCGTTTTATACACTGGTGATTTTCGAATTAATGCAAAAGATTTACCTAAGTATAAAGAATTTCATAATTCAGATGGTACTGTTAAGAAAATTGATAAAATGTACTTAGATACGACATTCTGTAAGGAACGTTTTCAACATTTTCCTTCGAGGGAACAGAGTATAAATGAAGTGTGCAAACTAATTGATGAATGGATTGGTGTGAGCAATAAGCACATAGTACAATTAAGGGTGCCATCCTATTATGGATCTGAACATTTGTTTCTGGAGATATACAGGCGAACAAATAAATCAATTCATCCAATACACGAATCAAATAATTTGTATAAATATGTTAAGGAAATGGACAAAGTATTCACAACAGGCGAGAAAAATAGCATACAAATTCATACGATGTTAAATTATAACAATAAGTGTTGTAACTACAATGTTAATGACAAATTTGTTCGCACCATTAAAGTAACTGCTTGGTTTTGGGAAAATTATGAGCCAGGTGAAAGCATTGTGTCAATCAGCGAAGATGAATGTCGAGTCTGTTATTCAAGCCATGCATCGTTTCAAGAAATTCGTGAATTTGTTACATATTTAAAACCGTTTTATATTGAACCTTGTGTTGTTCCATTTGATATGGATGAACAACAAGAGTGCAATCGACTATTAATGAACATTATGAAGGAATATAAAAAATGAGTTTTTATCACGGATAATTTTGATATCTAATGTGATTTATCGGGGGAAGTCTCTGTGTGAATTTGTGCAATGATTTTTTCAAATTCCATTGCATAATATCAAACCTTTTTATACATTTAAGTTGCATAAAGTTGTTTATCTTGTGATAAAAATTTACATTATTTTGTAACATAATTTTTAATTGAAAAATGTGTACTCGGTGCACGCCCACATTACTTAATTATTTTATGTAGTCAGGGTGTAATAAGAAGCTAGAAGGAAAATTATTTCTGTGTTTTATTTGAGGTGAGACACACTTGTACAAGTATAAAATCGTCAGGTGAACACAATACCTATCCAGTATGCAGTTAGCTGAAAATGTTAGTAAACATTAAAAAATGTATATTAAATGGTAGATTCTTATTATATTATATTTTATATATTATTAACAGACAAATATACATATAATTTTTTAAGTCAAGCTTTATTCTTTAATCCTCTACATAACCAGTAGCAGTCTGTAATTTTCCTAAATTCCCGATAAAAATGATACATGTCCTGAAGTTCGTATAACACGCACATTTTGCAAGGTAAATTATAATATTGTTTTCTTTTTATTAAAATTCAATGCATACTGTTATGGTTGATTTCCGTAATTTAACAAAAATATATATAGTATAGAAAGTAGTGGGGCATTTCACAGCCCATTCCCAAAGTAAAATTGACACACCTCTTCAAGCATAATCAATTATGCTTGTATCAAAGCAAATTACAGTATTTAGCCATTGCAAATAGGGTTACTATAGCACAAACTACTTCAAGTCTGTTGTCGGCTGAATAAGCAATACACAATAATATTGTAATTAAATGAAGTGTCTCAAAGCAACACTAAAAGCTCATGTCAATGCAATATTTTCAAAAAAAGGTAGTAAAAATCCACATTAACCCTCCAATTAGTGAGTCTCCCGTTGGTCTTAAAATAGTGAAAAGGTCCGCCGGGACCTATAACAAATTGTGTGGTATTTTGTTTGATGGGTTGTGTTTGATGGTTTTGATTGTTAAGTTTAGATTATATAAAGTAATAAAAAGGCACAAAAAATGTTTTTTTTTTTGACAATTTCGTTTTTATTTAATATTAAAATACATGAGAAAAGGGAATAAATCACTGTTGTAATGCTTCTTGCTAATTTTCCTGTTCGAGTGTGCAGGTACTGCAACGATGCAGCAACGTTATGGTTAGCATAAACTGCTTTATTGGAAGTAATGCAATACGCTGATCTCCATACTCCACACGACATAACTGGCATGATGGCTGATTTGATCGAGGCGCAAGAGAAGGTGCAGCTCCTGCTGTCGGTCTTGCTACTACCTACAAGGACAAAAAATATGTATTTTTCTGCTTTTGTGTGTTTCAAAATTATTTTCTTTTACCTTTACATTGAATGCTTCCATAGTGTTTCAAATCCTGGGATAGCTCGTTATACGTCCATTGGTGGCTCGTTCTTCAATATTAGACAGTGCTAATTGTGTCGTGAGCAATTACAATGAACGTCGCTTATTAGTTTTTTTTTATTGGCCAAATTTCATTACATATAATAAATGCAGCTAGTGCAGCAATATCTACCATATTGTAGAATATTGCAAGTGGCCAGCGATTTGTTGATTATTTGCAAGAATATGTGCCAAGCATCTCATCCACTGTATCCACGTCGGATTTATTAGCATTGTAATCCAGAATAACAATGGGCTTCTTTTTTTCAGTTGTGTCTACAATTGCAAGTATAGCGCATTGTACACAGCAATATTACCGCATTATTCTTCTTTGGAACATATGAGCACAGTGAAACATCGTCTTTGTAGAAGTCAAACAATGAGTTACAAACAGGACGCGCAGGACTTTTCAGGAACTCACGTGGAACAAATGTTTTATTTGAACGTTCTGTTTCAACAAATGCAGTTTTCTGTCTCATCAATGTACGCGCCACATCCAACGTGGAGAAAAAATTGTCAGTATAAATTGTGTGGCCTGTATTCACATATCTTTCCAGTAATTGATACACAACATTCCGCCATTGATTTAAATCACGCTCTTGACCAGGCAACTTCCCTGAGTAAATCATTCCTTTGAGATGATAAAATGATTTCAAATTGCACAGCCATCATACCTTTATTCCGTACTTAGCTCGCTTAGATGGAATGTATTATCGAATTATCGATTAATATCTCTACTATCAGTTTTTAGTAAGATTTATGAAAAGGTCCTGAACGTGCGCCTGTTTTCATTCTTGACAAAAAATAATACATTACATAGTAACCAGTTTGGATTTGTTCATAAAAAATCAACTAAGGATGCTATGTTCGCTATCTTGAATGCTGTGTATAATAGTTTGGATAAAAAACTAACCACGGCTAGTTTATTTTTTGATTTCTCTAAAGCTTTCGACACCATAAATCATGAACTACTTTTACAAACAATGTCTAATTATGGTATTAGGGGAATCGCATTAGAATTATTTCGATTGTATCTTAGTATCATGCCACTGGTTTGAGGGGTATGACAGACCATGTATACAAAACATTCTATTCAAAACCGCGTGCGGTGAATCTCAGGGGCCAATCTTAGGACCAACCCTGTTTCTGATTTATGTTAATGACCTTCAGAGCGAAATCAGTTGTCTAACTGTACAGTTTGCAAATGATACAACCTGTGTCATGATATCTGACTCGGTACCCAAAATTGCACATTTAGCGTCAAATGCAATCTGTGAAATGTCCACGTGGTGCAGCAACAACCCCTTGATGATGAATGAGAACAAAACCAAATTAATAAATTTTACTATTAAACATAACGTTGTTGCCTATTCATTCAGACACATAATAAATCAATTCCTGAAGTTGAGGCTGTTAAATTCCTAGGTTTACATCTTGACAGGCATTTGCATTGGGATGTGCACTGTGCTTCCCTTTGTAGTAAATTGCGCTCAGCGCTTTATGGATTGCAAATTTAAAAAAAACATGTGTCTACGACCTCCATAAACAAATATTATTACGCCCACTTAGTATCGCATATGCGTTATGGTATAATTTTTTGGGGAACGGCTTTAAGGATGTGTTCATAATTCAAAAACGCGCTATTAGATATATGTGTAATATACCTTACCGCACAATTTGCCAACCGTTAATTCGTAAATTAAATATACTGACTCTACCAAGTTTATATATTATGGAACTGGTGCTATTTTTTCTAAATAACAAAGAAATATTTTTACGTAATTGTGATATTTACTCGACCATGGTGACACGTAATTGTAATGGGGCCACTATTCCAACTCATAGATCCAAATTTTATGAAGAGGGACCCTGCTACAAAGCCATTGCAGCATATAATGCTTTACCTGATGACTTAAAACATACAAAGAATCACAGAAATTTTAAGATTACTTCGAAACGGTTTTTGCTGGAAAAGGCGTTTTATTCTTTTCATGATTATGTATTGTGATGTTCTTACCAGTATTTTTAATTCATTGTTTACATTGTAATTTTATATTTGTATTTGTTGTGATGTATGTATATTGACAATGCTAATATCTATGGATCTACAGCAATAAACGTATTATTATTATTAATATTATTGCGTAAACCGTGTGCGACGTCTATATGGGAATAATTGCTCGTCCACAGTCAGCGAATTGTGCGGGGTGTAAACTACCGCCAAATTGGCCTGCAACATTTGCCAAACATTGTCAATAGCAGCAGTTTTACTGTTGATTAATCGCTCCCATCGCGTATTTGCGATACCAAAGCAAATGAATTTTTTGACGAGCATAAATCGATCGTATGATAATGCGGCTTTGTATATTGGAGCATGGGTTGGGCGCCACAGTTCCTTAGCAGGCTCATTATTCGATTTAGACAGCCTAGCATACAAAACGATAGCCAAAAATACATTAAAGTGATTGTTTTCCATTTATTTTTCTTCATAGGATTTGCCGAATTCCATACAGTTGTTACTTCCCTGGCTTTTCAATTGGTTTCCCGTATGATAATATAAACCATATCTTCGGTGATGAGCGTGCGGAATATGATGTAGGGATCATATGTGTCTTTCACTGGCCCTGGTTTCCTTCTTATATAGTCAACCACGAGCACGAATGGCAACCCAACTCAACCCAACCCAACTTTACTCCATTTCGTACCATTTTTAGATGTAAAATAACTGTCAGAAGTTTCGGTAGTGGCAGGAGCAGTTTCGTCGTCTTCATCTAGCTCCTCATTGATTTCCATATACGGTTCAGTTTTGGCTTCCGACTCATCAACGACAAGGTTTGGCTGATATGTTAGGTCGTCATCTTCCATCTTGACGTCAAATTTTAAAATTGCGATGTTCACTGTTCAATATATAAACGTTATATGGTTTTATTTATGAAACTTACGAATCTTTTATACTGTTCCGTGTGTTTGTTGTATCACAATTTGTAAAAACAACATAAATCCCAACAAACATTCAAACATTGTTTGTATGAGACGTGCCGTGGTATACTAATTGTTCAAAATTATATTGATATAATTCAACCCATACAAGATTAAGGAGTTGTGAGAGTTTGAAAATCAAAAAGGACCTTCTCACAAACAGAAGGTTTAAAGCTTTATTTAAAAGAAATTCTATAAATTTATTACCAAATGAGCATTGTGGATGAAATAGGAACCGTTGTCTGGCTTGTGATTGATTGAAATTGTAGCCAAGTATGCATATTTTTTAGTTTTAATCTTATTACCCACAACTTACTGACAATAACGATGCAGAGGAGCAAGAGTTGTCTAATGACGGTTAAAATACAACTTTTACATGGACCCGTATAAATTGCTCTAAGATTGTGGCGCGTGCTTTTATACTAAATACCATAACAGAATTACTTGATGGAATACTTTTAAAATTTATGAACCAAGGTTTATTAATGCTGATTTAATTCACAGCACAATTTATGTTTCTTTCTTTAACTCCATATTTGCCACAATTATTCAATTGACAATTTCAGGAGCTTGTATTGAGGTGGGGAAAAGAAAAAAAAATAGTACAAATATTTTAATTGATATTATTTTATATTAGTATGTAGTAGGTACATGAAATATGTGACTTGTCAAGTGACACTGATATAAAGAAAAAAACATTAAATCTGTTTTCAGTTATTGTATCTTGTAAAATAACTTCATGATATCTACATAGCTACAATAAAGTTTAATATGACGATCTGTATCATGAATTTTTATACAAATAGTAACAGTAATATACATTGTGAATGTTTGTATATGAAATAATGAAATACTATAACATCAAAGTTTGTAAACTACAATGTTAGGAAAACATATGAACCTATACTTCAGTTGTACATTAATTATTATTATAGATATAAATTAAATTACTGGTTGTAGTTTACAAAAATCTTTACAATGTTATATCAACATTTATATTATATACAAGCTATGTACTTGAATGCTACTTGTAACATGACTAACATGCCATTCTTATGATATCTTATATACATATTCATATAACTAAATTGTTGAACGTTAAAAATGTTGCCTTAAGTAAATTGAAATCCACGTTAAGTCTGATTCTCACTATCAGTCGAGCATCGGTGAAATATTCTAGAATACATTTCGATTTCATATATGGGGTAATCAGGATCTGGTTCGGTCTTTTTAAATCGTGTCTTCCTGAATATGTTAAAACTCTCAGACGTGAATACAAAATATTTCGTTCTATGAGTCAAGTCGCTCATGTTGATCCAATGAGATTGTAGTTAACCATTCCCTGACCTTATGATCAGACCATTCCAGGATATAGTAAGAATCGGTCTTTATGCATTCAAAATTATAACTATAGACAATTGTTTTTGCATCAAATTAGGTATCTTAAAGACAATAGTTATATAAAAGTAGCAATTCGCGATTACATGGAAATAACAAGAATTAAAAACATATTTGTGTTACATTAGCATATTTATATATGAAGTCCGTGGCTGAATTATACATTAGGTGTGTTTGTTATTCTACACCAGTGGCTACTAGAGTACACTTTTAGGCAAGCATGCTTTCTTACATATTGGTTTTGCAATAGATCCATCTTGAATCCTCTACCAATAACCGCCTAGTGGTTTAAAGAAGTATAACAAATACATTTTGTAAAAAAGTGAGCTTGGTGGTAACTAGTGCAAGAAAACAAATACACCTATTGATGCAAAAATCTCTCATTTCGTAACAACCATCTTGTTAATAACAAATATTTATTTGCGCTTAAGGTAGATGCCCAAAAACAAGTAACCACATTATACAATCTACAATGGTCAAATGGCCAAAAAGTGTGGGGAATTCCTTGTTCGTTTTGCTTGCTCAGTTGAGTATTTTGCTATATTGTTTTAAAAATAGTGGTCATGAACATGAACTTTTGATTTAAACTTGGTAAGACTGCAATAGAAATTCATGAAGTTTCATGTTGATACAACTACAAACACAAATGGTTTGAAAGTTTTTGTAACAATACTGAATGTAACAGCAATAAAGACAGACCAGGACGCCCATCAGCTTCAACTACTGGAGTTAGGAGCAATTAGATTAACAGTATGTTTTCAATTTGAAATGAGTTGACTTCAGAACAGGAGGGCAGCAGTTGTTTATATCATTGGAACATGTGACCATGAGGTTTCAAATGCAGATTTGTTGCAACTTGTGTGTGTATATACAGGCTCTGCAGTTAAAATTTAGCATCATTGTCACAAATAGAAGCGGTCATGACAAAGCATGTAAGATATTATGAAAGACGATCTAATCAAAACAACGTCTGAAACTGACAAGAATGTGAGCGGATAGCCAAGGAATCAGAATGTTAATTCCCTCAGTTACCATAATGTTGTGATGCAAATATTGGACGTGGCTATGCATTAATAATAACTATGATTCACTGGCACTGCTTTTGCAAATCACAGTTAAAAACCTTTCCATTTGTTATTGAGCCTTTTAAACTTGCAAATTATGCAGTATTTGTTAAAAACAAGATGTGAATTCAATCGTTTATGAAAAGTCATGGAATTTGAGTCACCGGAAAGTTTTATTATTCAACAAACAATTTAATTATGTCCAAAACTTTAGGTTTGGTGGGGCATCATCTCATTGAATATAACTGAATGATGATCTAATTTTATTTAACTTATGTCATATTTTTTAAGATACTTTTAAAAATAAGGCAATGAAGTAATTGGTCCAGTTTCATCAAAACTAATAACCAATAATTAAATTTATTTACTTAAGACTAGGAACCTAGGTGTAAAAAAATTGTATAAAATGTATAGTATTTTTATTATCACTAGGATATGTTCATTATTTACGAAACGTAAGTTTACTAAATGAATATTCCAATAATCGTGTATTATATTACAAACATAAATATAAATGTTAAACGATAAAACGGAAAAATGCCCTCAATTAGAATAAATACATAGCTGCACTAACTTAAACAAATAAAACCTACTTAATTGTCAAAAATCAACACTAGTTTAGTTGTAATAACATATCTTGTCATAAATATCTAAATATTGATATCACTATTAAATTACAGACATACTTTTCATTTAAAAGTACTTGCAATGAAATACAGAAAGTGTCTCATTCGTATTGAATATGTTTATTTATGGCAGTTTTTTCTCAAAATCAACCCAACAAGTTAAATGTCACTACAATAAATCCCAATTGTACGATTAATTTTCAAATGGTTCGAAATCAAAATTTGCGACACTTACTCTATCAAAATAAATAAAATTATGATGAAAAATATATTACATTATATATTATAAGTCTTGGTACACACAACTAGCCTGCCCGGGTTGTCTCTCAGTCAAAACACGGCACACATTCAATGTGCTGTAATAAAGAATCGCAGCAATTGGTCGGCTAATACGGAAATTATTGGAAAAACACATCTGAAATTAATGGATTTATGGCCAATTGCTTGATTTCTGAACAATAGCACCAATAAAATGGTAACAATACAAAACGGCTGACTGGCGATATACCAGGCAAGCAACTAAAAATAAATAAAAATCCTAATCAGTTTGAACCTTTCATTTTTTTATATAAACGAAATATATACTGGACATAACTACAGATGTGCAATAAATTGAGTTTCCCGTAAAATAAATAATCGAATATGGTGTAGTTTTATCACAGAAGACAAATGGAACTTGTGCAATTATGGCAGTAGCTAGAGTTAATGAATAAATGAACAAAAATGATATTCTTTTGATGTTTGATGTATGAACAATACTGACAGAACAATAATAACAATTTTCAATACTTATTAAAAAGAAAATTTAATTGACAACTGGCTAATTTTATGTAAGGATATAATTGATGCTGGTTAGTATAATTATATTGTCCAGTGACAACATTTTAATTTTTATAATAAACTATAATCAAAATCAAGGGTTCTCGTGAATATGCAGTTTAGGCATACGTGTACATAGAATAGGGCTCTACCTCACGCAGCCAATGTGACATAATATGTGCAATCTGCTTATTCGCTTCATCTTTTCTTAATTTGGAGAATATAACTTGCAATAGTGCGATAATATTCACTTCAGTGTGATATTATTTAAAAATAAATATTTCTGCTCCACACACTAAGAAATTGATGGAAAAATGCAGTTAATTTGATGCATTAATAATAATAATAACCACTATAATTAATTAAGATGAAAGATTGAAGATGAGAAAAGATTAATGGAAATGAGGTAAACTAATAAACTGAATATGTACATGACATTCCAAAACATAACTTAGATTCATCAAACTGACTAGGTACATCCATGTAACAGGCAAGCATTTATAGAACATTCACTCAACTATCAAACTCTGAGAGAAGCAATTTCACATCTCTTACGATCAGAGAACAACATCGGGCAGACTTTGTGGCCACTAGGCTCTCGAATCATTATCGTGCACAATTTTTCTCTCCTTGTAATAGATTTCTTCACTCTCTTTATCACACATTAAAAGTACTACACCGCCAAATAAGAATATGGCTGCTCCCCATCCGACACCATATGCCCAACCAAATTCCCATATGGTGCGATTACCTGAAACATTTTTGAAATTTAAATATGCATTAGAGACAGCTACATAACAACGAGACTGTGATCTCTGGGGATGTATAGTTTATTAAGAAAAAGAGATGTTCTTCTGTTGAACAATAAATATTTATAGGTCGTAAGATGTTCATTGACAGTTGAGACAACCTGACGATTCGAATTTGTATGTGCATGCTGTAATACATCCAAAGGATTACTAAATACATGCAAACATAAAACTGAATCCTTAGTTTGCGTCAACTTTTACCTGAAAAATACATACCTAAGTTTAATTCAGCGGCAAAACAAACTGGGTAAATTATAAGTGCTATAAATATGGAAACCACTGAAAAACAAGAACAATATTATTCGATTGGGAGCTATTTTTTTTAGTACTCACATGAAAGGGCCATAACAATAACTGCAAATCTGTAGTATTTATACTTTGTATGATGTTCTTTACTTCTCAAACCAAGACCAGTCAAGACTGTGGCAACTACGTTTGTCAGGAGTGTTATTATACAAAGCGTTGCAGCTGCATGGATGTATGCTGTAAAATAAACATCATGTACTACATGCATATATAGTTACTAATATATTTTAATTATTTATAGTATCTTTAAAAGTATTAACAAATTAAAGAGGCATATTAGATAAATACATCTGGTGATACTTAGGAGCGCGGGATGAGTTGACTAAGGAATTAATTTTGTTAATATTCGTTTTAGTATTATAATTATTTGAATCTAGATCACTTAGACCGAGAAGATCAACCTGAAGATGACAATTGTGACATTAACCCTTACATGGACAATTCTACTACGCGGTTCATTACCCGAGAAAAAAAAGCAGAACATATATATATATATATATATGTTCTTCTAAGTCAGCGAGACCTAGAAGAGCTTCCTGAAGCTGGCAGATGGGACTCTGCCGAAACGTCGAAGCGACCCTTCGGGGAACATTTCTACAACGCGGTTCACAACCCGAGAACCAAGAAGCACAGATTTCAGCCGCGAGAACTTACGCACCAACATATATATATATCTAGCGATCCACCAGTTAGTCTTCATGGACCTGTTTTAATTAATGTTCACTGTACCATTGAGGTGTAAGATTCGACCATCTTTCATTTACTGCATTTACTTGTTCATTCCGATTTTAACGCAATGTTAAGCTCATTCCGTAAACATAATTTTAGTTTTTGGAATATAAATTTATACATTCGGTGGCATCCTGGACGGCATGTATAAAGTAATTTACGCCCTGTTAAGCTAGTGTATTCTGTCTTCATAGTACAAGTTCAGTGTTTCGCAGGGTAATTTGAATAGGTTGAAGTGTTCTCTCCATTATGTGTTATGATATTATTGTACTGTATTTATATGAGTATTCGTATTCGTGCGTAGTGGTCTTCGCTCAGAGCAAATCTGAGGAACTTTTTCTGCGTCATCCGTAACGACTTTAAATTCATTAAGGTGGACCGCCCCGTTTTTTCCCGGGTTTGAGAATAGAGATAACTATGGTGCTCTTGCATTACATATTCAGAAAATACTAATTTTCGGTGGATTTGTTTTAATAAACTAATTCGTTTGCCGTCTTAGCAATTTTGGCAATCGTCTCGTACCTGCTGCATAAACAATTAGATGCCTAGCAGCTCGGTTTGACGAAACTGATGTAACACAGGATTTGGCGAGCATGACAAACCGTTCAACCGAAAGGTCGGCCGTGTATGTAGACGTATTGAGGAAGAGCTAGAACCAACCACGGTCTACGAGATACATCGTACAATAACACATCACATCAAAGATGTTGTGGAATAAAAAGCAACCAGGGCATCAGTTGTTGATCAGAGACCAACAATCCCGTCTACAGTGTAGTCAATGCGTCACAAATCTTCTCTGCAAAAGGTACTCTTTGGTGGTGTGTGTATGCTGAAATTTTGCTCTAGTTTATTTAAAACAAAATTAAATTAATTTTTGATATCTAGTTAGTTAAACATTTCGACAGGATTTTATATCTACCTTTTTGACGTGGCCCACAAGATTACCCTCTATGACTGTTGCATACTTCTTCCAATGGGTCTATTTCAAATTATGCATTACACGCCAATATTCTACAGACCCTGAAGGCCCCAAAGAAGAAAATTCAGAGGACAGACAGAACAACGCGAATTGTATTACGAACATTTAGCACTTGGCGGAACAACAATAAAATGAATTAATAATTGTATTGAATTTGGAAATGTACGATAATTCGCTAATTTTAATGGAAAGTGTACGGGAAATTCCCGCGGTTCCACTGTAAAATAGGCAAGCATGTCACTTGGACGGAACGTATGTGTTCCTTTCGATTGTATATATTTTTTAGTTTAACGCCATTTGTTTTATTTCAATTCCTTTTATAAGAATTTGTTTCATTTAATTCTTAATTAACATTCATTCATTTTTTAAGTCATTTATCATTCTACTTGTTTCTTTGTTTAATTTTTATTTCATGTTACGCATTAACATGTGGTATGTGGAAATAAACATATTGATTATGTAAAACCCGGATAAACTACGCCTAGCTAAAATTGTAAAACGAGCGCACAACGTTTGAAACGCGTTGTTCGGGCTGAAAATCGCTCAACCAACGAAATAAAAATGCACCAGGAATAATATTTTAAATCGCACCGATTATTATTGCAATATAATAGTACGTGCAAGGCTGAAGACAGTGCGGTGAACGATGGGTCAACATTCATTTTCTGACGGCGCGACATTCAAACCATTTATTCCCTTGAATCTGGAATTCCATGCATGACGACGGATATCTCTTTTTGCACTGACATACGATAGTGAATGGAGGTAAGGCAGGAAACTAATGCAGTAGATGTACAGTCGGCCAAAAATGATTACGGACAGTCGCCAGACGAATAGGCAACACTTACTGCATAAATTAAATATTCAGCGCAGCGAAGGAACGCCCACAATTTTGCCTAGCTGTAATGATATTTAACTATTTTCCCGCGAATGAACGAGAGAGAGAGACAGAGACATGTAACAAAGCCATATAAGGAAAGGACAAGTCGCACCATTTGTATATTTGATGTATTTGGAAAGGTGGAAAGCATTTTTAGACGCGCCAAAATATGTTCCATTTGAAATGCCTTACAATTTAAATGAATTTTGCAAAAAGAATAAACAGAATAATGAACTACAATTAATTGACTAGTGTCTCTTCATTCAACGGTGAGCTTCAAATAGGGTTCAACGTGGGCAGATTCACGTTAACTATGTCACTGTTGAAGATTCCTATGAATATTTTCGGAAACGAGGCTTAAATTCTGAAAAATTTCGAAAGACAACTGACTGGATGGGTTAGATTGGGTTACTTTAGAACTCTCCATTAGAGATAAATGAAAATTAAAGTAATTTAAAGTTAAGGGGTCAATTCCATCGAAACTGGATGAATGTATGCGCCATATAAACATCAGACTGACGACGAGATTTGAAGGTTGATATCTCTGATTCAAGGTTTGTGAACATTGACGGTTAATTTGATTCATGAAATAATTCGTTGATCCACTAATATATTTTCAATTAAACAATGAATGTGACACATATGTTCTCTCTGATTAGTATTACAAGTGTATTTCATTGCATGCGTGAACTTAGATATTGTTTTCATTTTCAGTATTGTTTCATTATTTCTAATGCTGTAAGCGCAAGTTTTATAGAATTATTTTTTGAGAAATACAATACTAAATTATATTAGCTGGACGCGAACGTTGTCATGATATAATAATATCTGATTTGACTTTGCTTAAAAATGTTTGAAATCAATTCGATATAACTCTCGTATAACTGTAAATACATCGATAATTATTAGCAGAAAACAGGTTATTCTTTTTAAAAGTTGCCCTGTTAAGCTATTTTCTGTTTTTCAATAATTGTAATATGTAAATGAATTGCAGTTCAGTATCGAAACGATAGTTCCTAGGAGTTCGATGTGGAAATTTGTGTCTGTGCATTAGCGAATTAGTGTTGCCTATGGTCGACTGTACATCAATCCTTTGCTTAAGTCGAGGGTAATTTTGGGAATACATACTTCTTGACGATATGGTACTATAGTCATGATGTTCACATATCCTAGATAATGTTGCAGATGTGGGTTATAACCAGCCTTGTTCCTTCGTGGAATTCTTCTAGGAATTCGAACATGAACTGTAGCTCCTTCTAGCTGGTTCTGGACTGAACTCTATCTTTGTCAGACTTTGCGGTCTATAGGAAGCCCGCCGTTGATCTTACTGAAGTATTTGGTAAATAGTTCTTTATCTCTTCATAATTTTATATATATTCGCCTCAGTTGCCTTATCGACTTTTAACACTTGTAGGAGATGATTTGATAAAAGTGTTTGATGGCTTCTTCAACAGATCCCGTTTCTTATGTAAATTCTTGGGGTTACCAGGATACCCATGAATCGAAAACAAGGCATATTTTCTCAGGCGTTCTATACGTTGTTAATCATCGTAGGTGAGACATCGAGACTTCGATGCTGTCGATCATTATGAGTTCTTCGACGCTTGATGCCGCAGCTTGACATGGTACCGCAGCAGTCATATCTGATGACTTCCGACTGGACACAGAAATAACTGCCAATGATGCATAGAAGGCGAGTTCTCTGTATGCAATTACTTGATGTGCTGCTTTCATAATAGGCGGTTTTCTTCCGGGATATATATAAGCCTTAATTTAAAGTTTCATAATTTTAACGCACTGACGTCATGCCAAAAATAGTCAGAATATATACAGATGTTAGGGCCGTTTCAGATGAGGCGTAGGATGCGCCCTACGTCCTACGCTTGAAAATCAGTTGGCATTGTGTTAAATGTAGAATTTCACATAAGAGCGTTTGAATCGGCGTACGCGCGACGTAAAATTTACAGCGCGGGCATACGCTTGGCCCGCACGCCTCGCGTAGCTACGTCTGGCGTAGGACGTATCCTACGCCTCATCTGAAACGGCACTTAGACCGTGTATTTCCATTAAAATCTCTAGTTTGAATTTTTCCGTTACGATACTTTCTTATACGTTAAGTATAAAAAAATAAAATAGCTATTCAAATAGAATGATAATTTTTGCACCATTTTGTGTAACTTGTTATTGTAAATATAAAGGTAAGTAAATCAATTCTTCGAATGGTAATGCAATACTGCCAAGCTCCGTTGATTCTATTTCACCTTGTAACTGATAATAATATGTGTACCTATAACATTATCTTATTTTTGGTGCAATATTTACATTATTAATGCATAAAGTCATCGGAAAATATTTCAACCAGTGGCTTTTTAGTAGTAGTTTATTACCTATAACATTATCTTATTTTTGGTGCAATATTTATATTATTAATGCATAAAGTCATCGGAAAATATTTCAACCAGTGGCTTTTTAGTAGTAGTTTATTAGTTTTAGTAGTAATAGTTTATTTCCGTTAATACTAACCGGCATCTCTGGATTGATAGCACCCTGGCGGAACTTGCATGTTGAATGGCAATGGTTGGGGCGCATCTTCCTCTATGCAGTGCATGAATAGGCCCTGCCTCCATCCTGCTGACATTAACCAGTCTGTTGACGCCAGTCCCATTATCATAAGTATAATAACTATGAGGCCACATATGAAAGCTATAACCTGGAACAGAAAAGAAAATTATTATTATTTCGACATTTGCGAAACAACAATTAAAATAATCATGTTTGAATAGTGATTAACCCACGTGAGTATTACATTCTTATTTCGAAGAAAAAAACACGTCACATATTTATCAGGTGTAACGAAAGAACGTTAATTTCGTAAAAATTACAATTTGACTTGTGTAAAATAATAATACACGTTAACTACAAATTGTAATTATAACGATCATAATTTTTTTGACATATCAGGATGGGCATTAACATAGCAGTGGCTGAGGCCTTGTGCCTTGTTGCCTATGAAACTTAAGAATACTATCAAGCCCAATTTTAAAACTAAGCGAGTAATGACGCAGTAAATACACTTTGCTGCTCCATACGAACTTTATTAAAACGACCTATTGTTTCGTTGTTTATCACCTTCGGTCGAGCTGGGTGTGTTTCATTTGCTGATATTCTTTCTCAGAATGGACTGAGAAATGACTAGTAAAATCCATTAGAGAAAATGACGTCGCCCGTTTGTTTCGTGTTAACATGGTTTTAGATATTTTCTTCCTAGAAATCATTATATACTCTAAAACATTGTTAGGCGGCGTGGCTCATTTTGCAGCAATAAGTAAACGTAACTTAAATATGGACACAATATTTGAACAGTTCGTTAGGCAGACAATTTTATCAAACGGAGCGAAGCGCGGCAGCTGTTCCCTTTGTGTGTATATTATGGCGCGACCTAATCTCGATTAATGTAAACGTTAACCTAGGTCGATAGCTAAATCCCTACAGTTTCAATCCATAACAAGTTTTCTCATTTAACCGATTTCCATTGTTAAGCCCTGATATTTCAGTTAGTGATCATACCTAACTAAGAAAATCGTTTTATTTATGGGCAATTATATTCAACTTCCATCAATAGTCACAGTAACGATTATACTTATTCATTTAATAGTATATTTCTGCTGAAGATGACAATATAGTTGTCGAAATCTACATTTAGATTTAATAAAATTATGTGTGGAAAGGGCAGTATTTATTTTTTTAGGTTTTAATATCATTCAATTATTCTAAATACAAATACACAACGTTCATGTTGTTTTGGCATAATAATGGTCCAAGGAAATGACATTTAAGTTGGCAGTAAAACTGTCTGTTTAATTAGGTTATGTCTTTCTAGTTTGAGGTTATACATGACATCAATGCCTAGTGCTTTGTTGTGAGTTTTACTAGTTTGCAATAGAAACATCCTCACACCTTTTTAATATAATTTGACACAAGCAGGAATGACCCGATGAATTATCAAATTTTGATAATGTTAACATATGTTCGCATCTCACGATGCCATGATTACCCTATCGTCAGACCACCGTAAATATATTAGTTAAAGCTGAAGAATTCAATAAGCGTGCCTCAAAATTGTTATTATTAGCGCCATTAGTATGTCCTCAGACTGCTACGCACATGATGAGGTATGCTTGCCTGACCGACAAGATTTGTCATCGATAAATAGGTTGCATGAGATGTTTATTTTGGAGGTAAATGGCCCTGCGTAACATACACATTACATTCGAACATATGTGGCGCTTGTTTACTCGCATTTCAGTCACACATATACACACCCACCCTACCACCACTATTGCTGTAAAATGCTATTTATTAAGACGACAATTTTTGATTTCTATTTTGCTATTTTGATTGGATCAAAGTTAAACGGGGGTATTCCAAAATATTAAAGTCATTGCAGTCATATTTGGCTGGGCTGGAGCATTATTTTGATGAAAGAGAACACGTCTCAATTTACATGGGGGAGAGCTAAGTCATCGACTTTAACGATTTTTTTCTGTTAGCAATCGCCAAATTTATTTCTGCGATCATACGGCCGAACATTTCTGGTCTGTCTCGCCTGAGACCCAATGCATTGTGAAATATTTTTTAATGCGTTAAACATGCCACATATTTCAAGGTAATCCATTATCATAATCGTATACCAAATCAATATTTGCTTTGGTAACCATGTTTTAGGCGGTTCTGCTACTTGATGCATGCTTAGAGGATTATCTTTATTATTATCCAATTTAAAATCTTGTGACGAATTCTTAATTACTTGATATGAAGGTATATAATCACCCATACAAATTACCGACCTCAAGAGAATGAAATAAATATTTCGTAGTTGTGCAAAATAGGTGAACGCTATTTGAAATATACTTACGTCAAGAAATGACATGATGTTATATGCCAGTCAATGATAACCATGTTAATAACAATAAATAATGAATCTATAATCATTTGGATACCAGACTTACTAATGTTAGGAAGGCATTTCTTTCAATTACTTAATTAATTAATATTAATTAAAGGGTTGCAGCGGAATAATTGTCAACTCACAGTTCATCGCTAAATTAATATCATCTCGCCAAATAAAGTACTAGAAAGGCATTTTTACATGCATTCAGCGGCAGCAAACCCCAAATGGAAAATTTTGTTGTGCAATCAATACTTACGAAGAAGTCATGTACAGTAAATGGCCCGATATATTTTTTTTGTCTTCGCACTTTCATGGTTTGAATGGTTTCAGATCAAACCATATATTTTGATTTCACATTTTTGGATAAAACTTCTTTCGTACCAATCTATGTCATGTAGTACATTTGAGAGCTGAAGTTCTGTAAGGAACAAAGTAGCTGAAGTTTTATAAACTTTATCAAGCTGTTGATCATGTGTACTAAATTGATAGTTCAATATTACATACATGACTTCTACTATAGGGGTATCCTTCCTAGACCTCTTCTTAAAGTTATATTTTCTTTAGTATCTGAAATAAGTTCTTTTTGTGGGCAATACGTAGTTAGAGAACTTATTTTGCATAACTTTGCAAGATTATATCAATATTCACAGGAAAACATGATCCGTTAGTCACATCTAAATAGCATTTGCCAAAATCGTGATAGATAATTTTGGTCTTCTCATAACTAAATATGTTTTACAGTGGAAATGGATGATTACTATTCCTGGGAAATCACATTTGTTATAAATGACATCGTCGTATATCGTAAAGTTGTCGTTGCAAAGTGTAACATAGAATAAATCAGATGCGACTCTACATTATGATAGTGCCATAAATATGGAGTAAGGACTATTTAACATTAGTTAAATATCTTTATCCATTGTTGATCTGTGAAATCTCTTATTGAATCATGATGATTAATACTGATACTATTTATGCTAGGGTTCGTCGGATATCTACATCAAAATAAATATCTGCGGCGCTGCGTACGAATAGATGCTTTTAAGCATGCTTTTTTAATTCCCTCAAATCAACCATCAACTCTTCTGATTTTGTATTTGTTGACTGATACGTTATTTCTAACAAGTGGCAAATAATGCTTATGGCTACTACACTCTCTCCACTGATAGATCTCTCTAATACTATGATGAACTTAATTTCTACACTCATTCAGAAAATGCACTAGGAACTCTTTGACACGTGGAAGCTTGGAAACCTTATTATGGTTTCAAATGTTTTTATTATACACGACAATTGTTTCGCCATACAATGGCTTCATCAGGTGGATGATAACTTATTATGTTGTCATCCATCGAATTATATTAAATTTCTTAATAATTTATATTGTATTACCCAGCAATACAATATAAATTATTAAGAAATTTAATATAATTCGATGGATGACAACATAATAAGTTATCATCCACCTGATGAAGCCATTGTATGGCGAAACAATTGTCGTGTATAATAAAAACATTTGAAACCATAATAAGGTTTCCAAGCTTCCACGTGTCAAAGAGTTCCTAGTGCATTTTCTGAATGAGTGTAGAAATTAAGTTCATCATAGTATTAGAGAGATCTATCAGTGGAGAGAGTGTAGTAGCCAGAAGCATTATTTGCTGTCGTCATATTTTTAATCACAATATTCTTTAGTTCGGTAAACGACATCAATGTAACGTAACAGCCAACTGTTTGAATATATGTATTACAAAATAAATCGCGGTTTATTACTATCAATTACAATATACTCCAGGCTAACTTTGACAATATCTCTTTATAAGTTCTAAGAATCCAATACAATTTCACTGCTAGTTGCTGCATGTATAGTTGCTGTATCTGTTTTTAACTAAAATCTATATGTATATAATATGACTTTGGGTAATAAAACCAGTATATTATAAGAACATGAACGTGACTACCGTTGAAGTCGACAATTTCTTGTAGATGTGTACCATGTATTATATACACATATAATTCACAACTGTCCTATATCTTTTAAATATTTTTGCTGTAATACAATTTATAAACCCAACCAGGGAAACGCTAACTGATTGCTTTTAACTTATCTGACATAATTATGTAGTAGTGGAACAAGCTCTCCTTTCAGATGATGTGATCAGATGCTTGGATCATGTCACATCCTTTATCGAAAAATGTGCAAACAAACTATTGTAGAGCACAACTTAAATTGCACTCTCGTAATGAATGAATTAATATTGGAGCTGTTTTAATTCGCTTTATTTTACGACACAAGTATTATTGTACATCACTTTTAAAGTTCCGGCAGTAAATTTAATATAATTTATTGGCACTATTTCATAAGCCTTTGCATAAGGTGTAATTTTATTAAATCGGAAATTTGAAATCAACCTTGCAATTGTTTTGTTTTATATCATTTATTATTATTGTTGCTGTAGTTAATTGTGAAGTAAAATCATTGGTCGAGATATTTTAACCATACAGAAAATATAATTGGAGAATTTGTCATTACCTATACGAGTTTTCAATAAATTGAAATCTATAATACCGCGAGGGTAAGATCCTTTCTTTCTTCACGTATTTGAATCGATGATAATCTAGCTCATGTTAAAGCAATGTATCTGTTTATTTGATACCATAACAAACGTGCCCCATTTCTGTCTTTTAAAGTGTCAAAAACGTGTTTGATACGATAACTGCGAACTCACGATACTTATCATAAACTCTGTTTAAAATGTGTCGTTTAGTTAATTTTGAAATATAAACCATTGTGGTGAAGCACGTATGACGTAACAAGGGTCCAACATCGTTGTCTACGTCGATATCCTAAATGGCAAGGTGCTGCATAAACTATTTAAAATTATATATTCTCGTCCAGGTACCCTGCAAGCTGATCGCAGTTCTCAGATGTTTATGTCTAATTAATTTCTTGTCATGGGCGGCTCGTCTAAGCCATAACACTTTAACATTTTTAAATTCAATTCAAACGCGATGGGTTTGTTAACAATATTATTACTTCTGCATATCCCATTTTTGACTTTGTTAGATAGGCGTCTATTCCAATTACTTAATTAATTTTAATAATCAAAGGGTTACAGCAGAATTATTGTCAACTCACGGTTCATTGTTTGGACAACTTTAACATTTTCCGGATGTATTCGGATGCTAGTGTACCAGAAATATTACACTTGACGTGCTTGTCGCTCCACCGTGGAGTCACGGGAGGACCAGCGGGCGTCAGCCCCCAATGCCATGAATTGATATGGGCGTACTCGACAGGCAACTTTGGAAATTAGCATATCTTGCCTCCTGGACATACGGTTTCAGAATCACTGTCATCCTTACAGGGACATATTACATATTACCCGATTCAGACTCGCAAGTCTAGCACTCCACGCTGCAATGTGGAGCTATAATACCTAATTGCTACAGTCACCACAATGGTGAACCCATAAAAAACATATACATAACAATACAAGTACATCTTGTATATTGTATCAATACAAACGGTACCTATAACACATCAACAACACATAGTCAAAATATTATCTTACCAACTCTACATTTGCTATAATGGTGTTTGCCACGATTTGCCTGGCCACCATTTACCACAACTCACAACATATCACAAATTAACTACGCCACTGTACTATTATTTCCTATACGTTAAGTTAAGTTCACGTACCATTAGCAACTGTGCAAACTAAGGCCCCTCTTTGCACTTCATGCTATAACTTTGTTATCGCGTAGACGATGCCCCTCCACTCAACCCTTAGAGTATAAAACACACAAGACTGTGTATATGCATATGCATTTTAGGGAATGTAAGTAAATATTGAAAATATGCATTTCATCAAATGTTAAATGTAATCAATTCTCACCGTCAATTTGTTCATCTCTTGGACTGATGTTGATTAATTATTTTACTTGAAGCACGGTATGTGACGAGGGTACAAACGAACTCAGGCGAAAGTCTGCATCACAGGTTGAAATATTTCAGTTAAGCAGCAGAATTTCGATTTACTGCTTGAGTTATAACGTAGCCGATGAAAATCTAGCAGCTACAGATATTGTTAACGCGTGTTGAACCACGTTGACGGCAGCAATAAGATCACTCCCATTTATTTACTGTATGTAAAGGTTTTCTTAACAGGTGTCGTCACGGCACGAGCTAGAATGTATGTGTCTGCACTATTAAGTGATCGGATGCACATCGTCTGACGATAGAGTTGTCACTGTTTATGTATTTTCTTACTATCCATAATCATTTGTTACTATTTTATGAGCTTTCTTGGGATTTTTAAAATTCAGTTCTATATACGAATTTCTATTTAACGAACATATTTTGTTTCTTTAATCGCATATAGCAAACTTAAAATATTCCACGATGCATTGCACATTGGTGGAGGAAGAAGGGTTGGTATTAAATAGTTTGTAGCGGTTGTAATTTCCATGTAGTCAACTTTTGTTGTAGATTTAGCAAAATTGTTAAATAGTAGTCGAATCCTTAATATCAATTATTTGATATTAAAATTGAAATAGCATCACTATTTGTACAACTTTTTCTTGTAGTACTGTTAAGTAAAAGTCAACGTTAGTCAACTCCGAGATTAGTTCTGCTTACTGTCAAAATGGCTGACAAACTATTGCATATGACAAACGTCCTGTGTCACTTCGTTAATACTATACAGTTAATGGTCTATCTGAATTGTGATGGGCCCACGAGGTGGGTGATTATAGAGGTGTATGGATGATAGTACCTCGATAACGTTTATGATGTTAAGGTTTATAACGGCTCTTCGTAGTCGTTTCGGTGTCAAAATAATAGGCGGCTGTGTTCGGGGGCCGATATCAAAGAATCATTAAAGAAGTGCAAAAAAGTACCCGATTTTAGCGATTTATAGCCGCCGGTTGTCTTTTCATTTTTTTCCTCCTGCACCATTCACAAAAATAATATGGACTCTGAATTGTCCTATAGCGAGTAATTATAAAGGTTAGACAATTTTTTCAAGAAGAAAAATATAACAATGGGCCAACTATTGAAGTAAAAAAAGTCGTAGAAAGAACACCTAAAGCTGTTGGAGTCATCAGAAGAGAAAGTTGAAAGAGTAAGTAATGGACACCGAATTGAAGATAAAGTAGACGATTTTAATCCAAAAATATAATTAGCGAAATGACAGATTTGATAGATGGTTAAAAACCATGAAATTTTCATTCAGATAATTTAATAATAAACCAGTGATAATGCAACACCCTCACGTTATTGCTCCGCTTGATTCGTAATGTTTTACGAATTTGGTAACAAATTTGTCTTCAAGTGGTGATAGGTATTCATGTAAACAATATAGCATTACATGTAACATCAATTTGTACCTGCTCGCATATATTCAATTAGACGCTCACAATCGCTTCAGGTCTACATAAAATGCAAGGATATCGGTATGTTTTATACACCGCCGGTCCATGAAAAGTACTCGTAGCCGGTGCGATGGCGTCTTGTAAAAATTACAAATCGAACTTCATATAAACTTCATTATCTTAAAGATAGCATGCATTATTCTTCTAATCCGCTATCTTTTAATTCGCATTTGATTAGATTATTCTAAATATTAGTTTGCGAAAACTAATATTTATATTTTTATATACACTTCAGTATCTTTACATTTTTTGAAGTAAATATTGTTTTGATAGTACTATTACCTTCTACTAAATAAATAGTTTATATTTTCGATACGTTTCCCAACAATATTGATTTTATTTATTCAATTATTGAATATTGAGGCAACGTAGTATAATTTTCCAAGTCGCTATTAAGCGCTAGTTTATATTTTTGGAAAGTTGTTCATTCGACATAATAGTTAAGCTGTCTAATAAGTAACGACATGAAATTACCATTATCAAGTAAATTTTTACGTTTTAAAACTACTTATATTATCGTTGCTCAAATAAAAAAAATACAAATACAATCTGATAGTTGTTTGATATCATTTTTATACAAATTATAAATACTATAACCTTTGTTTGATTTAACTGCAAATAATTGCCTCAATAGTACTTTAAGCTGCACAATTAAAAAAATACCTACTTTTCTGTACCTCACCGAACTGACTGCTAATCTCATTTTCACTTCGTCTGGCATTTTAAAATATACAATGGCACTTGCACGATTATTTTTAACAACTACACCGCCGCATTCCAATTTTAAACTCCGAATTTAATAGGAAATTACTTTAATCTTATCTTGTGATTACGTCAATTTTTAATTAACACAGTCACCAACGGTAGTCAGTTAGTTATTTCACATTTCGAGATCAACCAGTACTTTTATTTACGATATTTGAAAGCGACTGGGAACTAACTAATGATTAAAATACCCTTGCACGTCACAACCCAAGCATTGTAAACAGTGATAACGTGTCGCCGAACTAGTTAAGTCTACCAATTCGTTGCCTTGTTACCGTCAATATCGAAAACAGCCTACACGAATTCCTTGCAATTACACAGAAAAATTGGTGGAAGCATTGGTTTTTGATTACTAGCGATACACGAAAATATATCAATGACGTTGAGGAGAAAAACGTGCTTTTTCAATTAAGAATATGCAGGTTAGTACAATGCACAAGAACGGTATTTTATATATGTTACATATTAAAAATTAAATTACATATGAAAAAATATGTTTGATACCAGATTTCATACTACTTGCAATTTCTCGTATACAAGATTATAGAAAAATGCAAAAACTTTCATTAGAGTATGATTTGTTTACATTTTTAACCGTTGGATAATAAAAATTCATTTAATCAACCGTGTTGAACAATTATTAGCATTAAACATTGTTATTAGCCAAGAAATAGAAAAATATTTTACAATTTTCTGAAATATTTTATCTATGTAAGTGTACCATGGTTCATATGTTCTATATAAAAAAAAGATAAATTTGCAGCACCAAAAGAATAATTTCTTCAAATAACTTTTATTTAATATATTTTCTTGTAAAAGGCAGTCAATTCTATATGAGAAGAATATCTCATACAATAGCTGAACTAGTTCCTATTTATAAAACTTTATTATTTTCAAAAAACCGATAAAAATCAACAGAAAAATTGGGGATTATTATCACATGGCCATTTCACAAGGACGAGGACTCTGATAACAAATCTAACATATTACAAATAACGCTATAGCTACTATTTGTTACAAAAATCACATGTATTATTATAATTGTTGTTTATACAATGTGTTCCACTTAAGAGTGTAACACCCTCATATCTTTTTTTATTTTTAGTCCAATTTTAGTATTTTTTTTCCAAACGTAGCACACTTATTGCTCTATTTACTCCCAAAAAAACAATTGTCTTCTTTAAATGCAAAGCAATCTGCGATGGCAAAATAAATGGCAAAAATCAAGAAACCACTTTAGGGATTTTTTTATCGAAAAATTTTACTAGTAATAGTTGTTCAGAATTGGCCAAAAACCCTAAATCCAAAATTTCATGAAAATTAAAAAATGTTAAAATTTTCTTCAAAAGTAATTCCGTAATTATTTGCACAGGTGGCTGCGTGTGAACAACTACTACTTTAAACAATTTTGAATTTGGATTTAGGGTTTTTGGGGAATTCTGAACAATTATTTCTAGTAAAATTTTTCGATAGAAAAATCCCTAAAGTGATATCTTGATTTTTGCCATCGCAGGGTACTTGTTTTTGGGAGTAAATAGAGCAATGAGTATTCTACTTTTGAGAAAAAAAATTACTAAAATTGGACTAAAAATAAAAAAGATATGAGGGTGTTACACTCTTAAGTGGAACACGCTGCATATAAAAGCAAATGGATATTATGGATAATTTATTGAAAAGTAGGGCTTAGTAATATTTACTTTAGGTGATAGCTTTATGTGTATTTATGGTACAAATGCCAATTAAGATAAAAATACATTTTATAGTAACTATAAATATTAAGTGTTCAATCAAATAGGAGGACGTGTCGAGGGTATCATAAAAGTATGCAATAAGATTTTCTTGGCGTGGTCGTTAGGAGGGGAAATTTTGTAAAAGACGTTATCTTTATATATTCATGATATCGTTTACTGCATTATTTTATAACCGCGATTATGTCAAGTTTTTAATCATCAGTGTGTGGCCAATTTTCAAGGATTTTTAAAGTGCCACAGTCTAAATTTTGAAATGACAGGTTTATAATAGAATATGTCATAAAATGGGTCTTGGGACCGATAAAAAATATTACATACAAATTTCTTAACGTTTTTAAGCTCATAATGATTATTAATATAATACAGATGTAGCATACTATTTGTATGATAGGGCGATGCCTATAATAGTAGATTATACCACGAGTCAATAATGATAGCTATTATTCCCGAGGAAAAGTATTTACGAACCGAGCGCGCAGCACGAGGGAGTAACACTCCGAGGGAATAATAGCCATAATTGCGAGTAGTATACTCTACTTTATCTATGACTAAAATATATAAATTTGAGATTTTTAATGAACAACTTATGGTTGTGAACCATCAATAACAATGACACTTTTGAGTTTGTGTATTTTGTTTCTATGGTATTATTTAATTTGAGAAATTTTGTGATTGGAGAGCAAGTGGGAATAATGACTATTAATCCCTCGTCGTTATTCCCTAATAGAATATTATATGACATTATTGTTCAAAAACCACAAATATAATACATCCATTATATACTAGCCGTAGATAAAATATTTTATTTAGAAAATAATTAATTAATTGTTTAAAAGTGAACCAGAAAATTATACTTCAGCAGCTTACGTAATGACCGGTGGAGTACCAATCAAAAGCTATAGAAAAAATAATCTGGTTTTCGAAGATTTTCACCAAAATATAATAGATACTTCACAATATTCACAAGACTTGACATAAATGTACAATGGTGCACTGATATTTGTGTGTTACTGAATTGTCCTGAATTATTGTACACTTTATAAAAGAAACCTTGATCTGCTTCGGCTATCTTTGATTTTAGCAAAAAATTTCCCACTCATCCTATAAAGAATAATTTTCGATACTTGTTTCGTAAATATTTCGATATTTCCACTTCCGAATAAGGAAGTTGGCACCATTTACTCTAACATAATTATTAATGACAGATACAACATGCAACAAGTATCCCAACTGGTGAACAAGGTGACATCACGTATGGCTTAAAATAAAATTAATTAGAATTACTATAATTGTTATGTAACGTTCCGAAATATTGATAATATATCGTTTGGTACAGAG
The DNA here is from genome assembly GCA_959613385.1 of Geotrupes spiniger. Classification (NCBI taxonomy): domain Eukaryota; kingdom Metazoa; phylum Arthropoda; class Insecta; order Coleoptera; family Geotrupidae; genus Geotrupes; species Geotrupes spiniger. The sequence goes on from OY390732.1 coordinate 33,075,916, forward strand.
AAGCAAGAAGCATAATAAATACATTACATTAGAAATATACAAATATTGAATTAGTATTCTTATTTGTAGACAGATAACCTATCACACTGCAAGCTTCATGTGTTAAATCATCAGAAATGCTGTCGTGATTCTTAATCGCTCGTGTGCGTTGAATGCATTCACATTATAAATTAAATTAAAGTATATTGGTAATACGTTCAGGACAAGAAACACGACGACGTATGAAAACATAATTAAAATAACAAATCTGCACAGGTTCTACATGTAATACAACAAATGAATAGATTTGTGATTATTCATTTCACCACTCGTAATCTTATATCTTATTAAATAAAATACGTTTATTACTTAATATAATAAATGCCCTTGGCAATTTGCACTTAGCAATTTGTCATACAAACTGAATTAGTTGAACGTATAACTTGACTACGAAAACATTAAAGTATACAATACGAGTATTGCAACGGTCATAAATATTACGCCCACTTTTATATATGACTCACATTTTCCCAGTGACAAGTATAAATGCGAGCACGTTCGTACCATAATGCAAACAGGAAGATTAGAAAGTTAATTTTTCAAGTATAATGTGTGCGCACATCAACATAAAAGTACAATTTTACATTTAACGTTTCATGTTTATTCTGAATTCCAATGCGAAGTATACATTGTCTACAGGAAAATGAATGTGGACGTTGCTTGAACTAGAATCGCTATGAACTAGCATGTCATTTATATCAATCATATACGGGTATTATTGATGAAATATTTTTTGTTATGTATAACATTGGATGCTACATAGATTTTTTAACAAAATGCGTAACCCTCAATCGGAAAATGATAAATAAAATCTTATAGCATAGCAAATTGTTTTACTGCGCGATATTATCATAAAAGAACCTGAACGAAGCAATTTAAGACCAAGTAAACAACAAACATAAATAAATGAATGGCGTTTGTTTCCGATATGAATATTATGACTTTAATTTTGATAATTAAGCTCTGGGTTGGCTTAAGGGGGATCCTGCTTTAGAAGGCTCAAAAAAATTATTGCTCAAATCTATGCCTAATATATCTAAGAATATGTATAAAAAGTTATACCGGCTAATTCGCAATATTTTGAAAGATACAGCACTAAACACAGTGAGGTGTGAGAAAAAAATATACGAACGCATGAACGCTCGGACAAACGAAGCGCGCGCCCCTTCCAGCAGTCACATAACACCGAACTATGTACTGAAAAAAGTTCAATCGGTCGTTCGAAACAATAATATTTTGAATTCGTAAGAGCTATAGTAGGATTATAACGAGATATTCCGTAAGTAATCGAAAATTAACATTTTTCGTAAACTTCAGCGCGTTTTCTCGAGTTTTCGTTTTTACGATTTTTCTAAACTGGTGGACGTGATTGCGAGAAAACTAGACAAGCAATCAAAACGAAACAAAACTTTTCTCAGCTTCAGTAGCATTCTATTTGATTTGAACTAAAAAGATTAATGAAAAACATTCTAAACAACTTTTTTAGCAAACTGAAATGATTTTCTCTTCCTGCAAAGAGCATATTTATTTTCAAACCTGAGAAAAATCTTGAATTTCAAAATTTTGGTTTTTTAGTTCACATAGAAGAAAATATATAGGAATTACAATTTTCTGTATTTTTTTTGTTTCAGACAAAAATTACGAGCTATATCTTTCCCACCGATTGTAGACTGCAATTGAAAGGTGTTGCACAAATGTGCATAAAAATCGGTTCCGTTTAAATATTTTTCTCTCAAATATGTAATAAAATGCTCTAAAAAGTTCACTAGACTTGCTCATTTTTTCTGTCCTAAAAAAATTCCCCCAAAAACGATATTTTAAGTCCTCCTAAAGCAGGATCCCCCTTAACTTACTTGAAATAGGTAGTTCCATGATGAATAGCTTACACAGATATAACCATCTTCAAGTAACATTTGCTAAAATGTCAAGAAGATAAAATGCTGCACTTAAATGGCACCATATGTATTGTGAACGTGCGTACTCCTGTAAATTTGTAAATATGGGAACACTATTTAAGGATACTGTTGCAATTGTTTTGCAATTTTTTGAAATTGATCATATTACTATGACTAGGTGATCGAGTATTAATCCAAATCGTTTATATTTTATTGCCAATTTTCACCGATTGTTTGTACAATAAGTTTTCTTTCCTTTGGGAATTTTAGGTCAAATTGTTATTTTACAATAATCATAGTTTGCACGAACAAATATTTATTAGATAATTGTCATTCTTTGTTAATAACTCTTCTGAACTCACTGTATTTTCTTGTTTATTATATACATATATTCAAACATACATAAAATATGTAATAGTGCTATGACATATGCTTCGCTACACTGTAGCATCTTCGGATAGCGTTTCTTAAAAATTTAATAAACGTGTTTTTCTATTTCTAGAATTTTTGCGTTCTTCGTATCGAAGGCTGGTGTTTTGACAGCCCTGTGGCGTATTCTGTTCAAGAGATCAAACGATATTTATGCGTTTGTGCAAATATTGTTCCTACATATGTGCCATTGCAATAATTGGGACTACTTTGTATATTAAGTGAGTGATTTTATTTTGTGGCGTTATTGGTCTTAATTTTGAGAAATAGTTTCTGTTATTATTAAAGTGTTTATTTGCTAGTTGAACATTTTTGAAGTGTGTTTTGTATTTTTTCTCATAATTTGGGAATGTAATTTACTGAGATGTATTTGTTATTTTTCTTCATTGATGTGTTTTTTTTTTTTTTGTAGAATTAGGGTCGAATTCATAGACGCTACTTGAGGCGTCCTCACACTCACCTTATCCTCACCTCAACCTTGAAGTAAATTTTCGTATTCTTGAACGTTCCTCGACTCAGTTTCCACTCAAGTGTCGGCCACATTGTGAGTTGAAACTGAGTGAAAAGTAAGGAAGCGCAACTGTCACCTTAAGCTTTCCTTTCGTATGTTTATTGTGGCATTTGGTGTATAAATTGTCATATTTTATCGTGAAATTAATACTATTTGTCGCCTTTAGTGTTATTTTTGTTATTCGTTAATATTTGCCATTTTTATTTATATATTGTTGAAATGGAAAACGATTTTTTGGATTTTGTGCAACATGTGGAATGCGAGGACGTATATTTATATGCACCAAGGTAAGTTTATTTCAAATATTTAACATACATGTTATATTATAGGGCTCTATCAAACATAATAACTAGACGACACTCGATACTTATGCAAATTTATTTCTTATTTTTAGGTTAATTTTAAGGGATGTGCAAGATCCCTTGGAGAGGTACATAAACAAAATTAAAACAACGGTTCAGGTTTTCGAGGCACGTCATACAAGAAATATTGCTACCGTTAGTGTATCCCAATCGAGCCGAGCATATACGTAGAGAACTTCCTGTACCACCGATATTGAAATTATGTGTTGCTTTGCATTTTTATGCTTCAAGTAGTTACCAGGTAAATGTTTACTTAAATCTGTAAATGCAGGGTAATATTCAATTGTCTTTTCTTTGCAGAGAGTTTGCGGTGATCTGCAAGACATTAGTTGAAGCACTAGTTGCCGAATAATCAGTGAAGTGTCAAGAACTATCGCAGATGCTCTCCCGGTGTACATCAAATTTCCAAGCACACCTATATGTAGTCAATCACAAAAATTTTTATGCATTGTCACATTTTCCGGCAGTAACATGCGCTTATAGAAATAAAAAGTCCAACAGCAGAAGTGTATCCCTCTTTATACGACCCGCATTTTCAAGACAGAGGTGTTGCAGTGGCTGCAGCCCCGGAAGAACAAAGGGGATTTTGATTCGGCAGTATTTATACAGCGACATTTTGTCCAATAATATAAGTGTTAATTTTTGTGATACATTTTACAAGTGCATCTTAGTTCTTGTGTGTATGGTTGCATATTAATATTTATAACAAATTGTACATAATAAAACACAAAATGATATTTTAATTTGTTTTTCTATCTCTTTTTGCCAAGATTTGCTCCTTTTTTAATTTTTCCTTACTAACGAACTCTTTTAAAAACAATTTCTCTTTACCAGAGAAAAACTGTTGAACTCCATATTATTTCAAATACCTATAACAGTATACTGCTGATAACGTTCAACACAGAATTAATGCCATTAACGGCGAACGATAGCAGTGATGCCAACCATAACCACTAAAATATCTGCTTGGTTATGACGTAATTAATGACGTAAACCCTTACCGTCTCCTCGAGCGATACTCACATAAGGAATCGTCTCTGAATACGAATTATGAGTCTAAGGTGAGGACGTGCTAAGTTGAGTTCGAGGTGAGTGAAAAGTGAGTGGAGTGTAAGGTCCACTTAAGGAGCGTTTATGAATTAGACCCTTAACCTTAGCTTTTATGTTTTGATTCCTTATATTTTTATTTGAGAACTTATTTAATCTTTTATTGATGTGTGTGTTGATGACATGGTCAGAGTAACAATTTTGTTTTAAGTAATCTTTTATTTTACTTATATTGTTGTCTAAAAATTCCTTGTTTGCAAATGTGTAGCATCTATATACCAAATTCTTAATTCTGCTGATTGGGGCATACGAATGATAATGTAGATTTCATTGTTGTTAATTTGTTAATTTCACTTTATATATTTATTGTGAAATTTATTGAATTCCTTAAGAATAGTTGTTCCTTTGTTGTTAGACATGTGTGCACTCACTCATCTACGTAGCCTTCAACGAATTGTATTTTTTTTTAATTTATTGTGTACTGTAGCACTAAATCCTTCATTACTAGGTTTGCTATAGTGGCCGATATATGGCTTTTATTGTAAAATTTATCATTTAATGTGAAATATGCAGAATTTAAAAATAGTAGCGTAGCTTCTTTTAATAATTCTTTGCTTAGGGAGGTGTGTTATTTCAACGACTTTGCACACTGCTTATTATCGGTCGCAGAGGGTTTTCTTAAACAGCATTTTAATAATAACGGAAAATAGTTCTAAAAATTAAAAGCAAAAATGCCACACAATAAAATCACAGACGCAATATACAAAATACAGTACAATGCTAACAATATCACATATGTAGGATACTTAGAACAATATTTGCACAAAATAATTTACTCAGACGCATATAGTATGACCTCTCGACACCACGGAACTGTAAAAACACGGCAATTAATGCATTAATTTATATAAGATAATTAATTTAAAAAATAAGTTGTAACTTTGTATTAATGTATATTTTTTGTTTCCCTTACAAGACTTTTAAGAAAAAATTTATAATATTATTTTGTCTGCATCGGAAAGAATTTCCATCCCCCTAATAGTAAATAGCATATCTAAAACATTTCGGAAAGCGCTCTGTGGTTGTACATAACATTTCTTCGAGAAAACGACGTAATACAATTAATAATATAATATAATAATAATTTAATATTTAGGTTGGGTTGGTTTATTTCGATTACTACATTTTCAGCTCAAAATAATTGTAAGAAATGAAATTGGCAAGCTTATATATACACAAAACAATAGGTAAATTGTTTTCTAAATTCCCGATACCTAAACCCAATATATCGAAGATTATGTATAACTCGACTGTTTAGATTGTAACATAAACAGTACATACAAAGACGTAGCAAAATCATAGACAGGATTGTTCAGAAACATATAGGATGAAGAAAGAAAAATCGGCTTTAATAAATCATTTTAATTTCGACCACATATTTAACTGTGAAGAAGCTACTGTTTAAGAATACTTTGGGCAACAATACCATACCTTGTATTTTCGCATTATAACAATATGGGCAGCATGTATACCTTTATTGTCAAATTGTGTGATTTTTATACTTATTTTTGTACATATTTTCCAAAATGAGAATTTTCTGCAATTTGATCTTGCTCTTTAAAATTGTGGTTTCTCAAATTCAAACCGGCAAAAAATCATAGGGGTTAGTCGGCGAGTATTACAGTAATGTATGACAAAGACAAAGTGCTATACCCACATATTTTGTGTGCGACATTAATTTTGAATATGTTTAGTATGCATTTGTTTGAAACAAAAAATTGCTAACAGTTATAATAGTAAATCGGAAACTGTGGTTGGAAAAATAAAATAAAATAAATATTCTCCTTACCACACAGCACTTCATTCAATCTGAATTTACATTTCGATAACTCAGATCGAAAAAAGTTCTTTGTAGTAATATTTATTTTATTTTATGCTAATAATTATTCAAAGTAAAATATTATTTAATATTATTATAATATATAAAATTGTAAGAAACAAATCCTGTCAGTACAGCGTATAAAAACAATGAGAAGAAACCAACTGCTGGTTGAATGCAAAGTGCGTTTCTCACATTCCACTTGCCATTGGAATGTTAATCTGCTTCCATTATTATGACAAATACTACGACGGAAATTAAATTTAAATAGTACGCTAGAAAATTGTTGTGTGATGATGACATAAAATTAAACGCGTATTTTGAATACAAATGGCTTATTGTCCATTGTACTCAATGAAACAATACAAAACTATTGTGTATTGAACTGGACAAACGATTTGTTATGGATTCAAGAAAAACACATAAGAGCTATCAAAGTCAGGTGTAGAGTTTTTAATTGTTCTTAAAGTTATACATTGCTATGAAACTGGTTTTTATTTTAATTATTTTTACTTTCATTTTACTTACTAATAGCAAGCTTATAATTCCACTATCTAGGTTTTAAGTTCATACGTACTTTAATTTCACTATTTATTTTAATCTCGTGTTCAGTGTCTTTAAACTTTTTTTTATTATTTTCTTGTTTGTTTAATCGATAGTTATAAATGTTTTGTCGTGTGGGTATTTAGTTGCCTACATTTAGTAAGTTTGTGTGTATATATGTATTTTAGACATTTTATAATGTCCGCCTTTTATTTTGTTTTTTGCTTAAGTTCGTATAAAAAACTCATAAACAGCGTATTAACACCAAACATACCAAATTACTTCATCTAACCTGAAAATATTTAAAACTGCTTAGAGACAAACGACCAGTTTTGAGATCATCACCTATATATTTGTATATTCTCCTCCAATACTCAACACCCCATCCTGTATGCCCTACTATATGTCGAATCTAATCAGACAAAACCAATTAGGTAGACAGACATGGTGTAGAGTTGGGGTGCAGTCACAAATGTAGTGCAGATTCGTGGTCCCAGAATAGGCTCTTCATGTCTACTATTCTCTGTTTGCGACAACAAGAATCGAATTCAACGAAAAATTTAGGAGCAAAAAGTTCACAACCAATCTTACGTCACAGAACTAACCTGGTCGATTTCTCGTACTCTTCGAAAGGTCACCGCGTATGGATATTTCAAATTCATCACAGCACAGCAATAATGTATCATTAATTCGCTAATTTCACAATTAGGAATATATTGTTGTGATATATGGTGCTTACACGTTGGAAACCAAATGTTCTGTTTATTTGTGTCTCTTCATTAAGGTACCAAGTTATAATTTAGTGCAAGAAAACAAAACTATTCACCTTAAAATTAATAATTTAGATTCGAGCATTTATCGAGTACTCTTTCTCAGGGCATATGTGAGCTATTAAAAAAATATTAGTATTCAAACACAACTCTAAATTTTATAAATTAATAAACAAGTTTATTTGATAAATCAATAAATGGAGTGAAATAACGCCGCCAAAATAGAAAGGTGAAAATTATAATTGCTAACTTACTAGCTAAACTACATGCAACCGATCTTCATAAGATTTTCTAGAATTGGTCGATGAAAGTAAATGCGTAAACGCGTATCTTTATAAAAATTGGTTATTTTGTAAGTCTCGAGACCAATTAACTTAAAACAAACAGGTGTAGTGATGGGTAGTGGCTGTGGATATAAAAGGTTCGTTTTTTATAAACTTAAGTGTTAAAAGTAATTGTGTATCCTTATAACTACTAACCTTAACTTTATGATTGTAACTAGTACAAAAATGTCCGCTGGTCCACAAAAAGTCCTTGGATGGGTAAATGCCGATATATCTTCGGATGTGAATTTTCGGTCGGTCCGGTGTCCGGTCTCAGCTGCTGCAAGGCTAATTCAAAGTCTGGCTGGTACCAATAGGTCGAATTTTCGTTTTTCACAATTTCAAATTGTCAGTCGATATGGTCTTCTATTTATTTACCGATGAGTATTAATGTTTCATACACTTTACACTATTCATTAAGGTTTTCTTTCTAGTAATTCTCTTTGAAAACGGTTAGGAAAACTTCGTCGACTTGCACGTAACACGATTCAAAAAAACTCTATTATTTACCTGTTTTCACGTTACCAGGACCACGGCAATTATTCCTTCCTGTTTTTGTTACTATTGGTGGATTCTGACCATGTGTCTCTTTCATGTGGTTACGCATTACAATTGGTCGCTAACGTTTATTTAACTTTACATTTTATAATGGTATGTCGATTTCATAATCCTCTGATGTATAATTTTGAATAATACTTGTTTTTATAATATAAGTTCTTATTCTAACGTATTTAATACATAAAGATTCACTTTTCTATTGAATTTTATGTTTAATATTACCTGATGTGTATGAATATCTAATTTTGGTTCCGCAGCCCTCGGAAAGTTAATATATGTAAATGGTAATTAGTATTTATAATTATTTTATGATTTTATAATTTGTATTTACCAACAAAACTACAATATTAACACGACACTCTGTTAATTTCGGCCGGTATTTCCAACGAAAAATACTACAAGTGGTGACAGTTACTAGGGTGACGAACAGTGAGTTTTCTTTCCTTATCCACTTGAGATTAAATATTATTGACAATATACGTTTATGTTTTCAAAAGGTAACACTATCTTTATACATATTTTCTCACCCTTTGTATTATTTATCATATCAACCACCCTACCTCTTATACAATCGTCATTAGCGCATTGAATTAATCAATCTTTCCTAATTTTTCCCTCTTAGCTTTATCCTTTGCTCTTAAAATGTTGAACATTTCCAGCTTTTCCGACATCTGATGCCTACGTGTAGTGTTTAATGAGCAACTCCGATTATGTAAGGGCGACACCAACACAACAAAAACTGCGGTATTCTTTGCTTAGCCACCCACGCCCAAGGTTCGCCAGATAAGAATTATCTAGATTAACATTTAAATATACTTAATTCAGTGTCATTTCCTTATTATATGAAATTGCAATGTTTGGTTATTCCTTTCTTAACTTATAATTTCACAACTTGGCATGAACTCGCCCGGGAATCAATCAATATCATTGATGAATCTCTCATTGAGGTAACAGGGGTTAATAATTAAATAATTACAATAATTTTCGAGGTATATTAGAGTATATTTACATTCCTCAAGCACAACCGATTGTTGATGAACTATGTTCATCGCAAACAGGTTTCTCGCAAACCGAACAAGATTTTCGTATTTTCCGGCATCTTTTGATCGTTTCTTTGTAAAATATATAACAAGAACCTATAATTTTTTCATGCATGTACTGTCTCCAGGTTGAGCTTGCCTTTCAGGAACAGTGGAAGGACCAGCCTGTGGCTGAAGTTGCGCATTATTTGGCCATTCGCAAAACGATCCTCAATAAAGGGTTTCGCTACGTCGCTGCTGAGATTGCTTTCGAATCATGTTGCATATATGAAGCAAGAGCGCCTACGTCTAGGATATTGAAATAGCAAGCGGCCATCTTTGAGTGCGCCTGTGCGTGGTGTATCGAGTAATCATTTGATCCATAGTATCTACGCCGGTTTTATATTTATTATAACATGAGATCATGTGAGGTTTTCTCTTTCTGTGGTCATTCACAGCAGTATCATGCATTGTCGATAGTAAAAGTATGGCTTTGTTCTTCTTTGGCACGTACGAGCAGAGTGTAACACCTTTGTGAAAAGCAAAGAGGGTAGAGTATTCTTCTTTAGATTTATGGGAAGCCATTTGTTTTGGAATGTAAGGCTTAGCAAGAGGTAACGTAGTGAAATAATTATCTATAGTGATATTTCTGCCAGTTCCTATGAATGCTGCCGCAGGTTCTCTTACCACACTCTCTCCTTGATTTTTTTCACGAACGATTACAGTTTTTCCTGTATAAATAATACCATTCAGAGGGTATGCATTCTCGGCATGGCACCAAATTTTGATCTTGATACTTAGCTGGCTTAGTAGGTATACATTGCGTGAACTTTGTGTGGCCTCGGTAAGGATAAAGCTGCTCATCAATTGTCAAATTTGCTGTCAGCTTGTACATTTTACTCAAGTTCGTATTGAACATTGTCCAAATAACACAGATGATCAGCTTTATCCTGACCTGCTAGTACCGCACGTCTATCGACGTGGCGAAAATTTGCGACTGTCGCTGTGGGACGTTTTTACATATGATTTTGATTGTTCAGCGTACGGTTGGAGTTGTTTTGCAAGATATCTTGCTAGTGGTTGAGTTGGTGATCCTCTGGAACTCACAATGGGTCGTAGTGGTACATCCTGCTTGTGGATTTTGGGTAGTCCGTATAGTTTCGGGCATCTTGATGCTTTTTCTCTTGGTATAAGTAGCTTCTTCGTCTCTAGGTGATGCTGCAATTTTGTCCTTGGTGGTCTTCTCTAAATATGTTGTAGGATCTGTTGGTGTCGGTTTATATGCAGGATCTTCTAATATTGTCTTCATTTTCTTCTTGTATTCGTCGGTATTCATGACGACCGTAGCGTTGCCTTTGTCAGCCCGAAGAATGATGATGTCTTTGTTTCCTCGTAGACTTTTTAAGGCAAGATATTCCTCTCTTGTGATGTTTCTTTTTGGAGGTGTGCTGTACCGTAGGACTCGTGATACCTCTTGACAAATTATCTCAGCTGTGTCCTTGCTCAGTTTCTGTGAGGCTGCTTCCACATTGCTAATAATTTCTTCCACCGGAATCTGATGTGGCGCTACCGCAAAATTGAAACCTTTGGCTAAAATGTTCGTGGAAACGTGATATCAGGGATAATTCTACAACGCGGTTCATTACCCGAGAAAAAAGCAGAACAGAACATATATATATATATATATATATATATATATATATATATATATATAATATATATATATATATATATATATATATATATATATATATATAATGTTGTGTCGGTTTTTTGATCTTTTACGGCTACTGCGATTTACCAAACAAATGTAGCTGTTGCAATGTTGCATGATTTTTTGAAGTTCTCCACACATCGCATTTTTTTCAGGTTTCTAATAAACATGGTATATATTAAAATCAAGTGGTAGGGTTTGTTAAATTTATAATAAAATATATAAGTTATTTTCGTACAATTCAATGACCATTTCAATGATGTCTAATATTTTAAGTTTGTGATGAATGAAAATTAAATTAATGGTTAATGTAACTCTTGCATGCCGTAGACAATTTATTATTATTATTATTATTAAGTCATTCTCAGTAAAATGTTACTGAACTTTTTACGATCTTTATATCCCCGTAATAATAATTATATATTACTTTAATCATAGCTAAAACATGCAACTAATTTTAGCCAACACAATGTGGTTGAGAAAGGTTTAAATACACAGATTACTTAATGTCAACGTTTAGTATTTGCCGCGAACTATACGCGATTACATAGTATGTAATTTGCACAACCAGAATGAGGCCATGGAGGCGCATCAGTGATGACGAAGAGACTCGTACGAACAATGGCAGTATCGAACAAAAGTTATATAATGGTCGGACAAGTCAGGGCAACTGACTACAAGAGTACTTTACAGTGAGCGACAACAACAATAGGTAGGATACTTTATTCACGGAGGGTGAGTCGTGTTTTCTCCAACAATACGCCCAATATAAAGACTTTTGAAAATCCGAAGAGTAATGCGAATCGGGTAGATATAAAGCAGTGTGTTTTATTCGCTTGTCTCATTAGGTTCCTGATCGCGCTGCGGTAATGACACATATAGTTACTTAACAAGCCCGTTATTACATAAAATCATTTTAATTGATGGTTACAATGAACTACAGACGACATAATGTTCATAATGTACAAAATATAAATGTAGTCTTTATTATAAATAGATGATATTAATAGTTTTAATTATCAGTAATGCGTTATTTTGTTTATCAAATAGCAATACAGGAAGGCTCACATGTAATGTCGAATATAGTAAACAAATTCGATTACACAAATTATCATTTATATACATTTCATTATCGACGATAGCAAACATATTTATAAGCGGAAATGATATAGTGAATATGTTGTGGGTAAAAAAAAGAAATTAATGATTTCAGTTATATACTTTATTTCTTTTTTAATTCAATATTTTATATTCTATAGCGCCGTACATTAAGACAAATGTAGGCAATCGATTGTCTCTATTTATACATGTTTTAAAACAGATTTCCAGATAATCAATTTATTTATTGACCCTACCACCCAACTTCAAAACCTAAACAATATTTTCAAAATCAATGATTTTCAGTTACGTTTAAATCAAGTATTGAAAGCAGTCTCAGGGAGCGATACAATATATGAAATAATCTGTACGTTGTAATAAAATATATATTGGGCCACGAAATGTCCAATTAAAACTCGATGATAAAGAATCACCTATTAGATAGACCTGAGAGTCAAGTGTGCCAATATATTTCAGAAACAGGCGACGTGTTATATACAGGCTGGAATTAATTAACAGTTAATAAAATTCTGAAGAATTATTTTGATACAAAGAAACAGAAATTTAATGAATTCTGATAGACCTACACCACAGTGCGGCTTACTTGAATTGATTGATTTATGTTAGATTCTTAGTGGGCGAAGGCGACGGCAGGTCTTACTACGGGACCGGAAATAGATCACCGGATTTAAGTTCGTAAAATGCACGATGTTGAAAAACTAGCTGCAATCATTTAACTTTTTTGTAGATTAGTTTGTGCCTTACTCGACGCATTAGAATGATTCATAAACATTGCATATTTAGATTTACAACGGGCGCTAACACATCGCATACTATCTTAATTCACATATAAGGGAAGGAAGCAATAAAAATACAAAATGTTCATACGTACATATCACGTGTCTACTCTTACAAAGTAAAGAGGGGCATTTGAGAATGGTGCACTTTCCGTGTAATGCCTTACACGTGAGAATTTTTAACTGACAATGTTCCAAATGGACTCCATTTGAAATTTGTATCACGAACGCTTTTAGATTTAACCTAGAAAATTTGCAAATCGAACCGCTCAACTCGACCGTTATAGCCGATCGTGCAGGAATGAATACGATGAATTAAATTAAATGAAATTCAATAGTTTTCAAAAGTAATCAATGCCTTATTTTTTTAATTGAGAAATAATGTTAATAAAATACTATTTTGAAGATTCGTACCAACAAACACAGATAGAAAGTGAAAGATATACAACAGTAATAATATATAAATAAATTGAAAATATAAGCCATGTCGAAAATGACCGCTTCAAGTTATTTCTTGCATTAAGATCATTAAGAAACGGAATTTGAAAATACTTCGACATTTATGTGTGTATCTTTTCGATGCCATCATCCATGCCATTCTCGGTATACACTCTTGTTATTAAAAATAATTTGTTGCGCGAAAACTAGCCAGCATTGGTTCTTGCATATGTTGTAACAAATAATTATCCAATAGAAATCACTTTCAATGTGAAAACAATCTCAGATGTCAATAAACGAGGCATACTATATTGCTTTTAACATAATGATGGAAAAATAATGCTGAGTGTGATGAGTATAAAACTCTGAAATCGTATAAAGTGGAGAATAAGGACACTGCGATAAAATATCAGAACTAGTAGACAAGGAGGAAGAAAACAAGGAAACAGGAAATAGTAATACCAAGTAATTTCTATGGCCATCAGGAATAGTAAAACAAAACGGTATGGTGGCCAAAAGATTCATAGAAAAATAAGGAATGTGGTGTCGAGCAATTATCTAAATAAGAACAAAATAGTTGAAGGAAACAGTGAGCAAAGGATTATTATGCAAACCACAGAAATCGTTAAGAACACAGACATACGTATCAAGAAAAGATGACATTAATATCAGAATAAAAAATTATTAACAAAAAAACAATAAATGTATAAGACGAAAACCAGAGATAAATATGTTCGAAAGCTATAAAGTTTCGACGTTCCGTTTTGAGACGTGGAAACGGAAAATGGGATATAGTCATTGAAGATATATATTGAAGAAAGGAAAAACATGGATGTTGGTAAAAACAAGAGTATAAATATTTACGATTAAACAATGCATGGCTCTAAGTTTTAAGTATAATTTAACAGATATATTGTAAAAAAGCAAGATTGAAAATTGAACATTTATGGCATTTAAATATGTGGAACAGGCAAATTAGGATTGAAATAATTAGAATGTAGATAACATGAAATTTAAGCCACAAAATTGTAAATATGTGACCTTGGCATATATTTGCCTGAAATAAAATTATGGATAACGATCACTTAGGGGCCATCATAGCAAGAGATTTTATACCAATACATATGGCTAGACCAAATTTTAACTATACATGAAGTTGTTCAATTATTTAATTAAAAGTGTGTTTTTCAGTAATATAGCGGAGAGTTACTTACAACTAATTTCTCTTCAATTGCGTGTCGACAACTTTATAAAGTAAACACAGCTTACTTTATTGAGCAATTTAATTGAAGGTACGGTATAATCGAAGTTGGAAGTAGAAAGTCATGCAACAAAAAGGGCGTTATATATAATACTATGTAAAAGGGTTATAAGTAGTGATAGGTGCAACCAAACAATCGAAATGTTAGTCTTTGAATGAATTTTGCAGTGAAATTCATTCGAAACACATTTTTGAATGAAACTGGAAGTATTATAGCTATATCTATTTTTCTGTTAGTGTTCCAAAAAAATTGAAGACCACTACATAGAAATGTACTTCAACAACTAAGGTTTTTGGTATTAGCCACTAATGATGTGAAATAAGTTAATGTGTGTCGAACAAAAAAAGTAGAACTTTCATTCCATTCCTTATATCACATCAAGCGTACAAAGACACAAAATAATGGTTTCGACACTAAATTGTAATAGAAGTCAAGGTCGAACACCGCGATTTCCCACCTGAGCCACTTTGCCCCACCAGTGGGATATTATCCTGCAATGGGACAAAATGGATTAATCGTCCCACTGCTCACTTGTAAATGAAGCAAAAAATTATACTACTCTGAGCAAATGGCATCTACTCGCTTGCAACAATGTAACTTGAATAACAAGAAAGCAGGAGAAAAATGTTAAGATATGTTGAGATGTAATTCTAAAATTTCTGGTAGGTGACATAAATAGTAGCAAATTAACAGAGCCATCTTTCCTCACTCACCCCCATTGTTTTTACTTTCTCATATATTATATGTAAGAATATTATACGTAGTATAGATATGTTAAACCACAGTAATAAACATAATCCGAACATACAATTCACCATCGAAGAAGAAACCGACAATAAAATCAATAACTTAGATATCACAATAGAAATGAAAACACAGAAATTAGAGTGTAACATATTTAGGAAGCCTACGCAAACAAGTAACCTAATACACACAACTTCGACACATCACAACCAACACAAACATCCGCCATTCCAAAGATTATTACACAGACTAGAAACAATACCCGTCAACATAAAATACCATCAATAAAATAAACATAGAAAACAAACAAACCAAGAACACCAAAGATAAGAAATGGATCTCATTCACATACATACACCAGCATATGTATATATACAAGATCACAAAGCTTTTTAAAGGCACGAACATGCAAATAGCCTACAAAACTCTAAAATCTAAAATATCAGCTGATATTAAGATGGAAAACGTTGACAAATGCATACAAAATGGCATATACAAAACAAATATATGGGATAAACAGATCAAATTCAAAGACAGGTACAATATTAGTTTACAGAAACAGGAAAAACCGACAGCAACTACGCTGAACATCTTAATACATAACCACATACCCGTTAAAATCAATGTTGCTAAATTTTATTTTATTCGTAAATGGAGAATTTGGTTTTGGAAGTTCAACGTAATTTGGGCTTGAACAAAGCTGCAGCCATGCTTCACAAGAAAAAAACAATTAATACTATTAGACTCATTAGAAATAAATAGATTGAAAAATTGGATCAACGCCATTTATTAAATGATCAAAGCGAATTTAATAATTTCCCTTTATTAACCCTATTTTAATTGTAAAATACATATCACGCACAAAATTATGTACCCCCACAACCGCAACCCATCTAAACAAGGGAATGTGGGTATATATTGACAATATTTTCCAAGTTGATGTTTAGTAAACGCTATCTGACGATGCTCCAGTTTCCTTGATGTATGTATACAAGACTTAAATCCGTGAGTGAGAAAACATTAAGTGACGATGAGCCATATCTAAGCTTTTTTGTGTCCACTATATTCCAACATAATCCTTTACTCTAGTCTAGTCCGAAAATAATTTGTCAAAGGTTTTACTTTTTCTTGAATTTTAGCAACCTTAGCAACCCTCAATGAATAATGAGTATGTTTATCTTCACAGGTACCCTATTATTTCATCCAGGAAAACTGCTAAGCTTGGGGTCGGAAAACCATTTATTTTTTTATGTAGATAAGTATCACGTAGGGTTCGCGCATGTTTGTATGCATACGAATCCATCGCAGCAGATTTACATCAGATAGCAAATTTACATAAGTTAATACGTTTACGTAATAAAACAGAGTTTGTTTTATTAATCAATCTCGCCATTTATGTCAGCAAGTGCACAATAGAATACCATTACGTCTAATGGCAATTGTGTTCTAAACAGACTACTAAGTAGTGATCACGTAATAAACAGAATATATATCATACATAACACAGGTTGAGAAAAATCATGCGTATGAAGTTTATATGTCTTTAACTACATATATCTTATCTTCATTGAAAAATGTCAGTTGAAATTTGAAAGGAAAGTATTTGTGAAGTACTTTTCGGCGGCCTCAGAGGCAAGTAACTGTACATACACATTTATGCTCGCCCATCGATTTGCTTCAGCTTCAAGCTTTGCGAAGTACACTAATAAACTAGTCATGTATTCAAATATGTTTTACAAAATCCGATTTTGTTAAATGTTCTTGAATAGCAAGCAATGCATGAACGAGGTGCGTGTTTTATAGAATATGAGCAACACGAATAAGGAAAATAAACGAACGTGATCTATAGGAATTGAGTTTTACATGAAATGATGCTGCACATATTGAATATCCGAGAAAATGTGAACTGAGCGCAGCGAAAATGTTTTATTTATGAATGTAAAATTACTCCAAGAAGAATTTTATTTTACGTCGGGTACGCCGTAAAATATTTGAAATAAGACATCATCGACATGCTAAAATTATAATTCACGATATCAGTGTTAATCTGCAGTCATACATTGTTAATTGTAAACTTATTTGCTTCGTTGAAAATTACATATATATGTACATTATGGGAATCATTAATATACGTATACACAAATATATCAGGTCGTTACAAATTACACAACCTAACAGTTTACACAAATGAAAACTATATTAAAGTCTCACAAGAAACTGTTGTCATTAATATATTCGTCCACAGTGTAATAATCTTTCCCACTTAGAAATGTCTTTAAATTTTTCTTAATTTATAAAAAGTATATTGATATATGACAGTTCATACGGACATATTTTTCAGTGCGTGTTCGACAGTTAATCGAGCACGGAAGGACAAGATCATTCCTTGAGCGTGTATCATAGTCATGGATATCTATTCATTTACGTTCGTTACGTTAGTGTATATATGATTTGCGAGTAGATATATAACGATGGAAAAGTTAAAATTCCCATTATCTTAAACTCCTTTCTGAAATGCGTTTGCGCCGACAGCCCCAGCATATATCTAACGGCTCTCCTTTGTGTCACAAATATTATCCCATACGATATTGAAAATTGTATTAATCCAAAATATAACAGCTTAAGCACTTTATCTCATAGTTATACCGTCCCTCTAGTGTCCTCTCCTAGAAATTTTGAGTTCGTAACGTTCTCCATTAATTAAGATTTTCAGCAATAGTCTTGATGTTATAGATCTATTTTTGGTGGAGAATTGTACTATTTATATTTTTGATCATTTGATCATTGATCGACGTCGTGCCTTATCTTTAACCTCCGTCCATGTATTCTCACTGATTTGTGTGGTCGGCATATATCACTAAATAACCTCTCTCAGAGCGGATGACAGGCAGTCGTCCATTTCCTCTGATCTAAATCGTCAATTTCTACTGGTTGAGTTCTTGATGATAGGTATAATTTAATCCAGTACAGAGCATCTCCTGTAATGGCTCAATTTATCAGCTTTTAAGTAACACTCCACTCATATCGAAAATAATCCCAATATTTGTTCTCTTTCATTCAGTGAGTTATGAATATGAGTTATGGCTTCATCTAATGCTGTTTCGGGTTTTCGTGTTTGTGCGAAATCCGTACTGGTGGACGGATAGGAAGTTAAACTTTTCTAAATAGCTCTGGATCGATACCGGCCTATATATTTTTTTTATTCTTCTTCTTTGTTTTTGAAAATTGGTAAAACTCGTGATTCTTTCAGATGCTTCCGGCATGGACCGTCTAGGAATCTTTTGTTTATTAACTCAGACAGTGGTTTCGCTATAGCATGACGTATTTCCATCACAATATTCTTTATCACCGCCAATACTTCCATTGTGCGGTCGGGTATAGGTAGAACATTATCCAGGTCACGAACCTTGTTACCGCTGGCGATGTGATTGGAGTGTTTCTTAAATGCTTTGCATATCTTTATATCGTGTTACGCATTTCTGCCAGTGTTCTTCATTTATGTTTTTTTATATAGTATAGTACGCAAATTACAATTTCTTCCTCCACACAAGTGTGTTCAACACAGTAGAATTCGAAAGTCTTTTCCTAGCAGAACCGGGTGCAATCCATTACTTTGCCGGTGATTTCGCTCTTTGGGTAGTGCTCAATGTTCAAAATCGAATAGTGTTGTGAATTTTCTAGGTAACTACGAACGCCGTGAAAATTAATACTATCACTAATCAATTTAATAAATGTCTAGATCTAATTTTGTATTCAAAACGTACTTGCAGTTATACTGAACGTTCTGAGAACTTGCTTGTGCCGGAGGACTCATATCATACTGCTCTGTTTTCAAACGTTTTACGAATTTTCTTCAGACTTTGAGCTATTTTAGTGTTAAATAATATCAGACCAGTTTGACAGTGAAGTAACATATAAAGTAAGCAATGGCGCAGCAATTAACGTCGATAGAAGTTAGTAGAACTGTAACTTTACTTGAAGAAGGATATTCACAACGTTATGTTGCCCAACAGTGTGGGGTTGTGCAGGGAACTGTGTAGAAGCTTTGGAAACGATATAAGTAACAGGTACTGTAACAAGGCGAGCAGGTACAGGTCGGCAGAGGAAAACTACAGCAGATGATGACCGTTTTCTACGATTGCAAGCCCTTCGAAATCGGACACAAACTACGCGGGATCTGCAAGAAGATGAAGTGAGGGCAAGAGGAACAAGAATTAGCGACAAACCGTATGCAATAGGCTGAATATGAGAGCAAGACTTCCTGCAAAAGTGCATAGGTTGACCAAAGCACGTGGTCAAAGAAGATTTAAATTTGAAAGAAAACACTTACACTTGCAACTTCGCTATTAGGCTCCTGTGACGAGTCCTGGAGAACGTTTCATGCCAAATATAGTGCATGAAACCGTCGCTTTTGGTGCTGGATCCACATTGGTGTGTGGTGGAATAATAGCTAGAAGATACATTGACTAGATTGTAGCGCTGCAAGTGGTCTCAGGAGCAAATGTTTGTCAATATTTTATTTTTATGCAAGGTAATGCCAGACGGCAGATGATCACATCGTCACTGATTATCCTGATAATCACAATATCCGTAAAATGGATTGGCCCGCATGTAGGGCAGACATCAATCCAATCGACCATCAATTAGGGAGACGTGTTCGACGACGTCCAAATTCTCCAGTTACAACTGAAGAGTTGGCGCAGGTCTTAATTGAAGAATGGGACAATTTTTTCTAAGACGCTATGAGAAGGCTTATTTGCAGCATGCCACGATGCTGCGCCAATTTGATTTTATTCCAACCACTTTATTGTTGCACATGTTAGTTAGCACATAAAAGTTATAGTGTATTTTGTTTTTAATTTGTAAAAATTGGTTGAATACTTAGTGGATCATTACGTATGAAATTGTATCCAAATCTCTTAGAATATAGCAAATATTTCAAAAACGTTACTACTTTTATTTTTTGAGTAGTGTACATATTTTTTGTCGTTATTTGTGCTACTGTCATAGTTAGATAGTTTGTGCATATAATATAAGTTAATGTAACATTATCCTGTAATCTGTAGTATTATCTAGTTAGTCTCTTCTTAGTTTCTACTGTTGGATAACAAATTATTATTATTATTATTATTATTCTACAATCTAGATCCTCGCGTGCTATTTTATACATACTCCACCTCTAATATATGTTGTCCTACTGAAGTTGGTAACTGTCGTATAATCGGCAAACGCCAAATTGGGCAGTTCATTTTTTGCACCAGGTTTCACATAAAACTTTAATGTTATTCTGATTCAATAATAATTCTAGGTTTTCTATTTTTCCAGCAATGGATATGGAATTGATATTAAAATGCATTATGTTGAAGTCCTTGTTTTCTCAGACCGGTCTAAAAAACATATCGGTTTTTCGGAAAATAATATTTTATAAGATACCCCTCGGCCATAGTTTTCCATCAAGTGGAATTCCTATTCGGAAATATATAATACAATCTATTGCTATTTCTCAATTCTAATTTCTGACGTTTCACCTCATATATCCCAGCTAATAAAGTTACGATCGTTTTCTATTATGACTTTATTCAGGCGGGTTACGAAAATCCATGCTTCGATGCTGTGAATGAGCAATTTCCGTTCGTTCCTTATACAAACTCTCGCTTATATTTGTATGTGCCTTCATTTTTATATCTAACTATATTGATGTTGTCTGCTTGTTCCATACATTTGCTCGTCATAATGTGTTTTATACAGGCCTTCTTGTGATTTTTTCCCCTGTAGGTCACTGACTTTCGAACTATTGTTGATACTTTACGTGGTGTTTTTTCCTTTTTGTAAAATTTCTTTATATATTTTATCTTTCTCTTCAAATCCACCTGCCGTTGAATGCATTTACAAAATTCATGTTTATTGAAATTTTGCTTTTCAATAATAGATTGTAATTTAATTTAACTATCTCCTGCTATAGCGATTTGTTCCGGTTTACTAACTTCCCTACTTCTATTGATTCAACTCACATGGATCGTTAAGTGGAGAAGGATCAAGTTATTTTCCAACCGGAGGTGGGTTGCTCCTGTAACTTTTTGCATATCTCGAAAACAGTATGTGTTGTCAAAAAGTTATCCTAATAAATGTTAAACATATTGACATTTTAAACAAAAGTTGCGCGTTTCTCAAATGTGCTTACTGGTATTAGTTGAACTGCAACTGGCATCGAACTCCGTTGTATAATAGTTCTGATTCACCCACACGATTCGATTCGTGAGCCGTCGGGCTTGGCTCATATCTGAACGCGGCTTAATATACATAGATAGGGCTGCGTATGTGCTTCGAGGATCGTAATAGGTTTTCTAGATCAGCATGCTGTACGTGCGGTACACGTATCTGATATACACGCTGCGGAAATGCACGTGACGAAACTCCAAGACATCCAGGGCAACACACAACGCATAATGGCTGGTCCGGAATACCATCGTGCACCGTGAAGCGGACATCCCAGTGATATCGAAATCCACGAAATAATAAAGACAAACATGGGCGAAAATTATATTTGTATTGAAATAATAATTAACCAAAATAAACAATTACGTTTATGCGAATATATTTAAAGCAAATAGTTAAAAATGATTTTATACCACTGTTTATAAAAATATTTACTGACTCAAATTTAAATAGAAATCAAAGATTGGACGATAGTTACCATTTGGCAAGTTTACAGTTTGAAACAAATTGGCGAGAGAAATAATTTATAATGACTAAATTATTTTCAGCGAATTTACATCGTCAAATTGCAAACCAATATATAAATTTACTTACGCAATAGTTACGTCACAAGATGGGTATGTGCATCATAACATAGCGAATACTTCTATGTGTTTAAGCATATTCCAATAAGCTACAATTGGGTATGGTATACATTTTTGTGCTGAATTAGTTACAAAATAAACAAGGTTGGTTCCAATCGACGAAACGCGACGCGTGTATAAATAAACCTGTTTCATTAAGTGAACTGCGGACCGTCCACTGATTGACCGATTTCACTGAACCGTTATGTTATTGATTATACGCAATGAACTTTTGCACCACAGCTTGAATTTTTTTATGGAAAATTAAATATTATTAAATGTAATTTATTCGAGCACAACACACCGTTCCATCTTGGGCTACTGGTATTGAGAGAATACCTCGTTCTAAATATTTATGTTCATTATCCATTATGTTTCATATTGTGTATGAGTAGTAAGGTACTAATGCAGATGTTGTTCCGTTGAAATGCGCACTGCTGTTCACCAATTAGTTCGTGTTTTGATATGTCGGTTAGGTCTTCTTTCTATAACTTTTTCTAATATTTATTCAATTGGTCGGTAATTCTGCGGTATCTCTTTCTCCCCCTGGTTTGATTATCGTTACTTGGTTTATTAGTGTCACTCATAACGGGCTTAGCATTTTCCTTTATTATTTTACTTGTGATTTTATCAAATCCGGGTATTTTGTTATCTTTGAGTTCAGTTATTATTTTTGTTGGTATTGTGGAAGTTTGTTGTTGTTCTCGGCTGCCGGTTTGAGCTTTTTATTGTTATTTTTCTGCTAGTATTTTCCCAATGTTTGTGAAGTATGTGTTGTTTAATACTTTTCATATTTTGCGAGGATTCTATCTTGCATGTTTTGAATTGCTTGGTGTAGTATTTTACTTTTACATTTCTTATTAATTTCTCGCTTTCTTTTTAATGGTTTCACTATCAGGTTTTTTATGTTTTCTGTACATAGTATTTCTTTGTATTATTTCTTCATTGATCTAATACGATTTTTCTTTTCTTTTTATTGCTTTATATGTTTTGCTTGATTCAATAATATGTCGTAATTTTCAAAGTAATGTTGATGTTAGTTATTTATTTTTTCATGTTGTCCCAATCTGTAGTTATATATTCATATCATCCATATTTTAATTTTGATATAGATTTACATTTTATGCTAGCTATTACTGCATTGTAGTCCGACATATCAGTTTTACTCATTTTTGTATCATCTATTTCTTCTTTTCGGTTTTTTATGACATGATCCAATATTGTATGGTTTCCTGTTGGGTTCATTCGATTGTCATTTTATTTACTATTTTGTACCCTTGTTCCGGTAACATATTTTTATATGCTTTTTTAAACTGTTCTTTGGTGTATCAATTTTCACGAAAGTAATTTGAGGGATGAAAATTGTGACATTCAATTAAAGTCATGCGTTATATTTCTCGAGATTATGCTATGCTAATATATACAAACTATTCTGAATTACACATATTCCACCGTAAATATAAAGCTCATTATTAGGTTTTATTATTAAAGATAAGATAACATCTGTCGATATAAAAAATGTAGAAGAGCATGTATTCTATAATACGATATTCGAGCGTGTTTATATTATAACTGTTCTAATGCGACAAAGAAGAAGAATCTTCGAAAGATCATTGCAAAGTGACAAATAACAATTGACACATTTAACAAAAGGTGTTTTTTCTTTGAAGACGTAATTGGTGAGTTTGTATTTAAGAATAATTTTAATAAATAAAATTCTCAGAATTAAAAAATTTGGTCCCCACTTTGTCGTTACTACCCACTACTAAGTGGATTACTCGTTAATGGCTGTTACGATGTCGAAATTTCTTTCGATGTAATTCCTACAAAAATATAAGCACAAACAAACAACGTATAATCGGATTACTTAGTGACATTTTTAACGTAAATTTGTTTATGATGACCTTTGAATTTTTCTACAGCCGTCGATGTTTCTGAGTGTCCAAATCGTGACTTCACCAGAAACTCATGCGCGAGCGCGATAACATCCAAATGTTTGTGGCCAAAATCACAGTTACACCTGCGTATTAAAATAACTGCTCGATTTCTAATTTCGCCAATACATTCTGGCTTTCGAATATTTCAGTGTTTGGAATAATAGTTTAAATTTCTAATTTTACCCTAATATAATCGATTAAATTCCTAATTTTGCCGGATTAGAAATTTAAACAATTATTCCAACGTCGGGTAATTGTTTACATTTCTAATTTCGCCAGCACTCTCGGACGTTAAAATAATTATTTAAATTTCTAATTTCACTGTCACACTCGGGTGTTAATATAATTGTTTCAATTTCTCACATTCGGGAGTGATTATTCATTTAATTATCTATTCCTAATTTTGCTGGCGGTTGTTTAATTTTGTTCTGCACTAATATCGGATTCCAATTTTCCTCGCTACGGATTCATTGAAATGGGATACACCTGACCATGTCCACTAAATAATAGTTTAATCTTAAATATATATATCTCCAATTTTGGTTAAAATGAGATATATTTCACATTTGCGAGCTTCATTAAACTACATCATGGGCACCGGCAAAATCTTGTGTAAATTTCTATTTAAAGTTGGCTGCTAGAAACAAAATCCGCAATCTCCTTAAATGAACTATTTATCAAAAGTGACAATCACACTCCTCGTACCAGTTGATGGTGATGGTTTGATTTTTTTTTTTACGTTTGACGTAGTAATATGGTTGTGTTAACCTTGTGAAGTTTAGTATTTAATTATTACAGAAATTATTAAATTTAATAACAATAATAAAACGATTATTAGAGTATTACTGTTTATTTAGAGTATTACTTACCCAGCACATGCTTCACCAGATAAAGCAAGAAAAAGGTAAAGAAATCTCACTACATTGAAGTGCAATGTAAGAAGATAAGGTGTGTATTCATTGTTCATAACATTGTTAGTGAGTGAATTTGAGGAATAATAATCATTGTAATATAATGTATACAAGACAGTACAATTAAAAATGTTTTATTGCAGATATTCTTCAAAATTTTTGCTAGAATTCCCAAAATATGGCGAGAACACTGCAGCTTATAAATGCAAATCATTAGCAATGAAGAACATTAAAAACACACATTTTACGCTTCGAAAGATAAACTTATAGATTCTTTCAAAATAATAAACATGCACCAAGGACAATAACTGTAAGATGTTTGATAAGGAACTCGTCGAAGGAAAAAGTACCACAAATGATTGTGTAAATGATGTGATGAAGCATTTTCACGAGACTGGACAAGCTCGTGTAGAAAATAAAGAAAAATCAAACAAGAAGCAGATGAAACTTTCATAAACAAGTTTAAATGTATAGAATCCCATTATTGTCGTTCAACAACAAGACGAATGCATTAAATGTATAACGAAGCATCAACTAATGAAGTTAAAGTAAAACTGTTGTACTGTTGTAGTAGACTAATTTTTAATGTAAAATTTAACATCAGCTTTAAAACGCCACCTGCTGATATTTACCTAGAATTACCAGAAAGACTGAAGCGATACTCAACGGACAACGAGATGAACTAGCTGATAGATTGACAAATTGAAAGTTGATGGTTTTTGGTCTTTCGAGAAACGAATGGGATGACTTGATAACACTTTCTTTCGACTTTCAGAAAACTTCCGAAAGTACCTGGTCAGACAGCGGAATTCAAGACCGTATCTAACTTTATATTATATCTAACTTTACCAAAAAGGTAAAGTATCGAACGGAGAAATTTGCAAGAAGGTCTGACGAGATTTCTTCTGCTTTGTACATCGACCAACATATCGATTTCGGACAAAGGCCAAACATGATAAGACTAGTGGTTGATGGGTGCAGTGGCCAAAACAAAATTACACTATTTTAATTCGTGTATGCTGCGAATGGTTAGATAAGGAAGCTTAAGAGAAGACAAAGAAGAATATTAAGGAATGAGATTTTCCGAAATCGAATCTATTATAAACTTTAAAGTATTTTACTGTAAAAATGATGGAAGTATTTTTTACAGATGGTATAGATTCATTATTTGCTGTACATCATGGTGTATCTTTTAGAAACACAATTCTCCATACAATTATGCAATTTTTATCAAATGCTATTGAAGGAAAATTGTTTATGTTTCTTGGTATTAACAACTCAAAGAACAATACTGCATTTACATTGTTCAGATATGTTACATTGTTAAAATATTTAAAACATTAGTTACATTTACACTAGACGTATCACAATTGTCCTATCCATATCGCTCAGAAATAAACAGTGTTTGTGTTGGCACATCGTTATGGTACATCCTGTATTGATGAAATTATTTTCTGAATATAGATTCGATGCTCATATACAATTTTTATATGCGTACGTTTTTATATTATACGTAATAAAAATGGCAAATAATGAGCTATGTATATAATTATGGTGAATAACCCCATATTCAGCAATAAAAAATGCCTGCATTTTGGTGCCTTGTATGTTCGCCCGCGCATAATATTAATTGACCTCAACGTTTAGAGTTATAGTCAATATAAAAGAGAACATATGACAATAATACTCGTTTTAATTAATTGCATAGTACGAAACTGTTTACCACTATAGCAGTAGTGCATTTCAGTGGTTTTATTTAACAGATTGGTATTAAGTTCAGGAAATTCTTACCCCTCTATTGATTTTTTTGTTCCCTAAGAACAGGAAATCATAGGTTAAGGTTAGCCCTTACAGTTGCTGTGACAACCACAATCGTTGCGTTTGAGCTCCAACACGTTTGTAGAACTTAAGTTGAAAGAATCGTTTCACAGATATTATGTTGACGTTCTATCATTAATCAATTTCAGAAGTTCGCATTAACATATATGGTTATTAGGAAATTTCAAAACTTCAGACGAAATTGTAGTTGAAATAACAATAAAGTGAGAGTATACACATGTACACATACGTCTAAAACTTAGAAGATACAAAATCTTACATACGTGTGTAATGCAGTTTCGTTAGATTAATAGTACCAAACTTGCGGCTTTATAAGCCTCCTAAATTTATTAATTCTCAACCTTATGATTGAGGGTAGGTTTTTGTTTTTGATTTTGTAGTTTATTACAATAATAATAACAATAAATCTACGACTAAAAAATAAAGACTAAATAATATTTACGAAATATGAGAAATTTATTATATATCTATATAAAGGAAAACTTCGCGCGCAAATATTCACTGATTTAATTAATTAAACTGATAAAACGAAGAGAGACTTAATGCAGCCAGATTAAAGCTATCAAATGTTACTTTAGGTTATTTATGCAACTTAATTCTATCGATGAATGGTACTACGTCGTAGATGGCTTATTTTTATATCCGTTTTGTTTGCATTGGGATTGTTTTTAATTTGTTTCGTTTTGTTAATTTTCGTAAATCCATGAAAACCGTGGGACCGTGTCGTTCTTGCTGCTTAGTGGGTCATTATACTTTCTTTTGGTCTATCACGGGCTTGCTTTGACATTTGTCCGGCTAACAAGTGCTGGTTTCCATGTTCTTGAAAGTGTTTGTGTATCAGAAAAAATATACATCATCATCCCTGACAGGAGAACATGTTGCCCTAAAAAGTCAACAAGAAAATGAAGACAATATTAGAAGATACTGCATATAAACCAATAATTGCAAATTTATTCATGGATCACCTGGAAACAACAGCATTGGATACTGCGAAACTTAAACCAGATATATGGCTAAGGTGACGATAATAATATATGGTCACACGGGAAAAAGAACTAGCTACTTTCCGCAACCATCTTATTAAGCAAACCGACCATATCAAATTCACAATGGAAGTGACTACTTGCGAAGACCATCGTCTGAGCCCCACTGCATCGGAAGAAGACCAACACCAACCGATATTTCAATGCTAATTCATACCACCATCCACTTAGTCATAAAAACGTTCATTACAAACTCGGAATGGATTGCAGACGACACCAACAAGGCTGAAGAAATAAAGAGTATACACAAGGCATTACCAGCCAATGGCTACACAAAACGAGAAATACAAAGAGCAACTAAACCAAGACAGAAGAAAACAGAAGATGGAGACAGGAATCCTATAGCGGCAGCATTCATACCATATATGAAGGGAACTACAGACAAAATTAGCAGAATCTTACATAAGGGAAATATCGACACGTAATTGAGAAACTCAAAAAGTAAAAATTCAAAGCAAGGTGTTTATCAAATCCCATGCAAAGTCTGCGGCAGAAAGTACACTGGGCAGTCTAACAGAAAAATTGATATCAAGAAAGAACATATGAGAGCAGTGAAACAAAAAGGTACATCATCATGCTGAAACACATATTAGACACGGGGTTCATTATACACCACACTTGGATAATACGGATGCTATTGATATAGAGAAGCTGCCAGAAAATATGAATAAACCGGATGATGCACAAAGACTTCCAAGAACATGGCGACCAGCACTTCTGCCCGTACAAATATCAAACGAAGCCAGCCAGCGCTAGAGAAAATATCACGACCCACTGGGCACCAAGAACGACACGGCTTACTGACGCGAAGCCAGAGCAGAAACCAAGCATGCTCGTAAAATGATAACTTTTTCATTTGACAGTCAGAAAACTTGGTAAACCCTAAAGTTCCTGATCAAATGGCCTACTACAGTCGACAGTTATACACGTACAACTTTACCATCGTTCAGGATTCATCGAAAGTAAACTTGTTGGCAGAAAATGTCTTTATCTATACATGGATGGAACATGAACATCGCAAAGGGTCAAATGAAATTGCAGCGGCAGTATATCATCGTCTATCCCAAAATGATTTGTATTCTTGTTCTATCATTAGATTGGTTTACATGGTTTACAAAAGTTGTTGAAGATTACGCGCACAATAAATACAAAATTTACAAAACCGAATTTTATCGTATTAAATATAAGAACATGAGGTCTATATCTAAAAAACTAATATCTGATGCCTAGAGGATTTATGTAAATAGTGTTGAGAATTCCATAGTAATTCTAGTATAGACTCAACTCAGTTTTGGTCGTTTATTAGATCGAGACGGGGATACATACGCATACAGGTATCGTTTACCACGACCGGGATTGCTTTGATGAACCAACCTATATTGTCAATGTTTTTGCTAACTATTTTTCTAGTGTGTACATCCAGTCAGATTCGCTGCATTAATATAAATAACATCTTTGATGGTGATATAATTGAAGCGGCGAAAAAGCTTGGTAATAAAATGACGGCTGGAAATGAAGTTTTTTGTTGAAGGACCCTGTACATGTTCTGGTTAAACCATTGAGGATAATATTTAATTTGATAATTAAATCTTAAAAATTTCCAAGATTATGGAAAATAGCGCGTTTAGTGCCAGTATTTAAATCAGGCGACTCGTCTAAATTAAGGAATTACCGTCCAATAACTATACTGTGCAATTTTGCAAAATTATTTGAAATTGTCATTTATAGGTCTTATAGGTCTTATAGGTATGGTAAATTTAAGCATGTTCTCTCGCCTTGGCAATATGGTTTTATTGAGGGTCGGTCATCTGTAACAAATTTATCACACAGTTAACGTCAGAAGTTGTTGACAAGCATGGCCAAGTTGATATCATATATACTGACATAAGTAAGGCGTTTGACCAGATAGACCATGACATTATATTAAGTAAATTAGTTGAGTGCGGTTTCAGTAATTCTGCTGTAAATTTTTTTCAAAGCTACTTCGGTAACAGGGCGCAATTTGCGGAATATAATGGCCACATGTTACATAGATTAATAGCTACATCGGGGGTTCCTCATGGCTCCAATCTAGTGCCTCTACTTTTCCTTATTTTTATAAATGATTTGCTGAAATGTGTCAAGAGTAATAAGTTGTTCGTTGATGATTTGAAAATTTTGTATAGACACAGTGAACGACTGCTTAGAGCTGCAGAAGGATATGGATGGAGTTAGCAATTGGTGCCGAATTAATCATCTTACTTTAAATGTGAACAAGTTTAGAGTTATGTGCTACATGAAACACATGCACCTGCTTTGTTTGATTATACTATCAATGATTTGATCGTGGCTAGGTGTGAAAGAATTAAGGACTTTATCGTATCATCGATTATTATGATCGTTTTATGTTAAACATTTATTGATAATTATAAGGCACATAATACCATAGATACTCATAATACGTTAGATACAATAATACAAATTCTAGAACACAATTATTTATGAACATGAACTTCAATCTTTTCACAATTGTTAAAGTTGAATGATACGCATTTCGTATCCATCATCATAGTTAAGTCTTCTGCAGCTTTACTGGCATCATTCGGATGGGATAATTCAGCATACATTAAATCCAAGCCTCTTACTTCCTCCAAAGTTTTACTTGTACGTGCAAATTCCATTGATTCTGTAGTTTTTGATCCACTGCTTATTGAATCGTTTCCGACCTGAATCTTTTTCGCAATTGAAACCTTCTTTGTCAGGTTTTCTTCTAAATATTCCTTTGTAACTTTGCTTGATTCCCAACCACCCAGTTCTTGCAGCTGTAAAATGTCTCCACTGGCATTAACAAGTAAAGTTGCTGAAGATCTCCGAATGCAATGGCCGGTGTACATAGCTGGATTTTCAAGTTTGAGATATGACGCAATCTTCTCAGGAATTTTTGAGAAAAAATGAATACCACAAGGTTGAATCGTACACTTTCCATTTCTGTACGATACAAACAGTCTTTTGTGTGTAACGTGCCGCGGCCGTAATGCTATATATTTCTGAAATAAAGCCACTAGATTAATATCACCTTCAGATAAAACGGCAAAAAATCTTTTCTTGTGAGTTTTTGAGTCGGGAATGGTAACAACTATCTTACTCTCTAACATCTCAACATCGTCTGTAGACATTTTCACTAATTCATTGGTTCTGCAAGCTCCACCTAGCCCAATCAAAAAGGCCACTTTCATCATTAAAAACTCTTTATCTGAAGCTGTACACACAAATTCTTTAACTTGCTCTCTCGTGAGTACTTTGGATTTCTTAACTCGATGTCCAACATTTTTCTTCTTGATGAATCTTATCAAAGCACCATACTTGTCGATTTCCACTCTTTCCTTCAATTCCAAACAAGCTCGCAACATACTGTACTTTGGCCACAAAGATGAAGGATAATATTCATTTGAGAGTTTCACAAAATAGGCCAGCAAGACCCTTTCCGACGCACCTTGAATTTGTTCTCGTACTCGCCATTCGCAAAACAGACGATATTCTTTTTCGTAACATATTTTCGACTTTTCTGGAAGCAAGTCTAATCGTGCACTATCTGCTGCTTCCAAAATATTTGCAGGAATATCGAAATCTTCCATGATATATTTCTAAATTACAAAAACGTGACTTAAACTAACGAATTTTTTTATGACAGGAAATTGTTGATTTGTTTAATTGTTTTTGCATCGCCCTGATCACACTTCAACGATGATACGATAAAGCTTTGAATATAACTCGAATATTAGCGATTTAAACACACTCGGACGTTGCAACGTCCTCGATTATTATAAATCGCATAATATTCTCGTTACATTAATAGCTATATGTGTCTACTTTGATACTACATTAAGCTTCACTTATCCAGGAAACAATTAAGTTGGCCTATAAAATGTTAGGATTCATTATTAGAAATAGTAAGGACTTCAGAAATACAACATGCTTAAAGCCTGTACTATTCGTTTGTCCACCCGAAGTTGGAATACGCCGTACTAGTGTGGTGTCCATTTTATCAGTGTGATAGATTGGAGTCAGTGCAGTGTAGATTTTTGAAATACTTGTCACTTAAGTGTGGTGGTGTTTATCCTCCGCAGGGATTCGATAGCAATATGATACAGGATAGATTTGGTACTAAGTCGCTAGAGTTAAGGTCTGAAATTGCTATTATATTCTTGTATAAGTTGGTACATAATGGTATTGACGGTTCGGCGTTGCGGGAGAAATTAGATTTTCAACGCAAATGCGAATATATTACTTAAATCAGCAGTCAGTGTCAGTGTCAGTGTGCCAATTTTAAACTACTTCCAGGTCAATGCGACTTGTACTTCTCGTCGCTAGATAGTATTTTGTCAAATATAACATGAGTTACTCTAAATGAAATGTTAAATTGAGATTGCTACAGATCGTCTGCTTGTATTCATGCAATGTTGATTTTCTTTTTGCTTTTTCTTTTGTCTTTTGTTTATAAATTGTCCCTGTTTTGTTTATGTACTGCTGGGCAATAAATTGTTGTTATTATTAGACTGTGATCAGATGGATGTAGGAGACAAAATCGAAATTCAACTATGATCGGCATGTGCTCTTATTTTTTAACAAATTGTGCTTCACTCAGTGTTGAAACTACTTGCATTTCCGATACCTGGACATTTTTTGATCCCTCCTGGCAGGGTGTTTGGAAGAATTGAAAAAAAATCTAAAAAAGGAATCAACAATAATGAAAAGCAATAAAATCTTTTAATTTTTTTAAATTAATCTTCGTTTTCGCCCTCGTACACATCAACCCGGTACGAAACCACAGGACATAATGATGGTCTAGTAACTTCCAACGTCAGTTCTTCTAGGTAACTTTGACCGAGAAGACCTACCTGAATATGGCAATTGTGGCACTGCGGAAATGTCGAGACAATCGTGAGACAATTCTACAACGCGGTTCATTACCCGAGAATGAATCAGAACATCAACATGAATTTAGAAGGGAATATGGAAAACATATATAATATATTGAAATTATGTCAACAGCTAGAATGAGTTCCTAAAATATCTTTCGACCAACATTAATTGAATTTAATTAGAGTACATAAATTGATAATCGTTTCAGCATATAAGCTTCGTGTTATTATATTATACGATATAATGTATGAATCAATCACAGGATTGAATTGTGCTGTCACAAACACAACAATAATTTGCAATCGACATTTGAACATACAATTATTTTGAACCCCATATAATAGGTCGCATGCTTTATTGTTTGTCAATGCATATATACAGGCTGCTACAGATTCGCTAAAAATGTGTTTAAGATCATTGTATTGTAAACTAACAGTAAAAAGCATGCTGATGATGAACTGTCATATTAATATTTTTCCGCTAAATTATTGTTTTAATTTTTCACTTCAAAGCAAACCAGGTATGTTCGGCGTATAAATGAGCGGTTAGCAAATAATACTCACCCACAATGTGTGCGATACATGCAGTTACTAGTTACACGCCAATACGCTGAACATGAACCATTACACAAAAATCTCTTCGAAATATCCTCTCCAATTTGCTTTACATTGTTAATCGCGGAGATTCTTATTTTCTCGAGCAATGGCACACAAATAACGCAATTATTATCAAAGTGTCTATAGTAAAGTTCACACATAGATCAAAGGTTCACCTTTCTAAGAGTTTCACAATAAATAACCGGCTCGAAGCAAAAATAATTACATTGAAATATATTGAACGACAACCAACGTGTCATAAACTCATGATACATTTTCATCACTTCTACAAGTATATATTTTCATTATACCTTTATTTGTTTCTAGCTGAATAATTATATATTTATAATTATTATATTGTTAATATGTTCTGTCAAAACTGCGAACAATATTATACAAAACACGCTGTATATATTATGTTACGTAACACATGATTTAATATATTAATAATATGAATCATTCGATCTGCAACACTTGGAAAAATAGTTTTCGCATTTATGAAAGAAAGTGCTTATTGGGTACTGGCGATATTTATGACCTCGAAAATTGCACTAGCTATAAATTTCACAAACCTATTGGACGTCTAAAGTAGAGCGATGTAACTGAAAAGAGATTTAATCCATTTCGAGGAAGCAAGCGAACCACCTGGTGCAATTTGTACGTGACATTAATGATATTATTACAGTTTATCTACTTCATTTCGGGATTTAGAGGATGCATATTTCATACTTTTTATCCTTCTTAACAAATGGGGTGGAAGAAGATAACGAATGAACTATTTCTCCGTGTTTCGCAAACTTGCGCAGTTTATTGCTATTTTGCATGGCATTTTATGTGTAAACTTTTTACCGTCGTATAGCCGCGTTTTATTTTATAGTTAGGTTTATTAGCTTGTAAGCCGTTTAGCAAATGAATATTCTACCCTTTGTACGCTGGTTTATGTAATATCTTGTCTAATACATTATGTAGGTAGTTTGTTTAATTTCTGCTTAGGAACCGTTGCCATAACTTCTTCTAAAAAATCAGTTTTAAACGATGGGAAAATCTCTTTTATACGTGAAGAGAAGGAAAATTTTTATCGATTTAATAATAAGTACGTGAGAATGTTGCGAACATATCTAGAACTATATGACTTGGATAAGAAAATAAAATTAATTATTAATTTGCATAAAATGTAAATATAAAACAAAGATTAGATATGATAGATATAAACCGAAATATGTAGTTGTTAAATACATTGAACAAAATATACAATTTAAAGACATTTTTCGGAAGCAACCACTAATAAAACAATTTCGACAAAAGCTAGACAAATCTAATCGTTAGTGTAAAATAGCTTATGCTATTCTGTGACACCGGAAACTGCTAATGACGTTAAAAGCTTTTCGCCATAAATCACTCTTTGACATTAAGAAAGCCAGGTCAAACGAGATGACGGCATATGAAACCAATGACCACGCAAGGCATTGAGCTTAGTGGTGGAGCCGTTGCACATAATCGTACCGCACGAAAGTCCGATGAAGTTCAAAACTCGCTAGCAGTAGCGAGACGTAGTAACTCTACTTAACTACGTAACTACAAATAATACTGTCTAGACCAGGTCTTCGAAATTTATCATTAAAAATTTAACAATTCTGTTCCATCGCAAACTTGGTAAACAATTAACACTTAGGAAGGTGCTTCGGAAACAAGGTAACTCCATAACTGTTTTATAACTTAGGATTTTCCAATATATATGTCATTAAAGTTGACGATTTTGCCACTAGTTTAAAATGTATGTGTTGCACGGGCTATACTTTGAATCATGTGCTTAAAATAACTTCCGAGAAGAAAAAATATTACTGACGTGGTTTTACAACAATATTAACATTTTTTTCAATTTATTTTGTGATTCATCGATGCCACTTTTACCTTCATGATAATTTTGAATAGATTGTCTTCAAAATACTGTTACTTGTTACTGTGGCCTCTATCAGATTTGTTATATTCGCTAAGTTCATAAAAGCTTCATATCGTATCACATCACTGAATACTTTAGGTTAAGTTACATTTAGGAATGCGTTTAGTTTGGATTATCAAATTAATTAGGTGGTAGAACAGCTATGCTGAAACCTCGCCTTATGGTTTCCTATCCTTTACTAATTATACACATTTAGTAATTACTTAATTTTGTTACTCTGTAAATGGAAAAGGAAATAAAGATTATTATTATTATTATTATTATTATTATTATTATTATTATTATTATTATTATTATTATTATTATATACAATATTTAATTTTATGTACAATAAATATTTAAAGAAATCAATTGCCAATTGTTCGAAGTGGTTCTTTGAAAATTGTGCCAGTATTCTTTGCTTTGCTTTGTCAATTATAGGGTCTTCACGATTTGAATGATCTGTTTCATGATGATCATTATTATTATCTAAATTTCCTGCTTCCGCTATTAGTCATCGAGTTTTGGATAATTTTTCGATATATTTCGCAATTCGAATCCTTCATTGAATCCATCCATGTAATTGAAAATTGATTTGAAAGTGGTTGGTGATTCGCTGATCATGTTTAATTCAATTCGCAATAAAGCATCATTTTTGTTTGAACAACCTGCTGTATGTATAATTGGGTAATCTTTAATCTTTTTTACTTGCTCCGTTTTTGGTTGCACTACTATACAATTTGTATTTGGATTCAATTTGTGAGATTGCTATTTAATATCATAATTTGTGTAATTAATAGATTCTTATCCAGATGATTGTGGCGTGTAATTTTTTTAAATTATCAAATCCTAATAAACAATTAAAGTAATTAAGATCTTTGTGTAAATTAAATAATTTCGAACATGATATAAAAGTGCTGTACTTTTTTGAAATTAAAATATTTTTTCGCTATGTTGGGATTTATAATTTTGAACTGCCAATATCAATTAATAATTTTTAATTATTTTCAGGAAGTATTATGTATGGAGTTCATTGTGATCATTTATTGAATTCATCAATTCGAATTGGGGTATTCCGAGGCTATTTCGCATAAAAAATGATTTTTTCCTTCCGGAAATTCAGCGCAAGGTTGATAATCCATGTTCGGTCCATATA
The DNA here is from genome assembly GCA_959613385.1 of Geotrupes spiniger. Classification (NCBI taxonomy): domain Eukaryota; kingdom Metazoa; phylum Arthropoda; class Insecta; order Coleoptera; family Geotrupidae; genus Geotrupes; species Geotrupes spiniger. Next base: position 33,112,506 of record OY390732.1, read on the forward strand.
TGCACATAGCATATTTAATTAAGTTAATCTTGATCCGCACAAACCCGAATAAATTTTCTTTAGAATTATTTTTAGATACATATAATAGGTTTAGGTAATTAGTCCAGAAATCGCAACCCTGTTCAGGTACTGGCGGTCATCGCAGATGCTAAAACCGCTAAAGGTTCCGGTCGAATATTTATGGCCCTTCGTACTTTTCCAAATTGCATCTCTTGTACGCAATGATCGCATAAATCCACTCATCATTTTACGGCTTCCAAATTCATCACAACGCTACGTTGTAAATAAGCCATCACACATTGTAATTTAAATTATTATATGGCATGCATACCCGGGAATTTAGTGCTTCTAATCCTCTTGGAATCGGCCAACCAAATGTCGGGCAAAACAATCCTTTCCTTGAGCAGTATGAAATTCGTTTTCTGGCCAATCACGAGACTAGTACCCTGTTTAGTATCGCATAGCACCAAAGTATTTCGTACCTACTAGCGAATCTAGCGAACTTCATTATTTAAAGAAGGTTTCGCCCTTAACATTCAGTGTAACATCGGAATCGAGTAGTCAAGCACATAAGTGCAACACAATCAAAGCAGTATTAATCAAGTATCAGTCGAGTAGCACATCAGTCTACTTTATTAAAACACATACAACAGTATAAGTAGCTAACAAGCAAGGAACACATCGCAGTAGTATACACCAAGTGCAAAGTATAATTGTAAAGTAATTGTAAGTAACGTGTTAATAAATAGTGTACAAAGGTAAAAGGAGTTTTTTATGCAACCAAGCCGTCGAACGATATAATAAAGCCCAGGCAATAGCGGCGCACACCAGTGGCGTAAGTCCGTGAGTGAGAGACGAATTCAAAATTCTTGTCGATCTTACAAATCGCCACTATCGAGTACGCGCAAGTGCTTCCTTCGTTCACTTCGGCAAACAATCCATATCACTTATTTCTTCGGGTATTTCATAAGAATCGTCATCAATATTATGTAATTCCTCGACTACGAAGTTTGGTTTATTTTGTTTAAAATAATAACCTTGGTTTAAATTAGGTCGATAAGTATTTCCGGTCGAAGCTCGTTGGAATTCATTTTGGAAAATTTTGATTTTGATTAGGTGTAAAAATATTTAGTTTTTCGTGAATATTATTTCGAGTGTAGAGTATAATCCATATTTCGTCTTGCAAAACATCGTGCATTATGATCAAAATTAGTTATTTGTCGTTGTGCATTTTAAAAAATAGGTTTACTTTGGAAATTTAGTTTTTGGACTAATTTATTTTATTCGAATTTTTACCTTTAATATTCCATTGGGAATCGTTTGTGAGCATTAATTAAATTAGCATTAATTAAATTTGTGGGATTCTCTGTTCGCATAAGAAATCGTATCGGTTTTTTGAATCCTCATTCTTAACGCATGTGTTGTTAAATAAGAAATTTGTAAATTTAGTCAATGTTGAATTCGATTATAAAACTGGAAAGGTGTTTCGTTTCCTTGTTTTCATTCTGCCATTTCTATACCCAAGCTAAAGCAATCTCTTTTGTCTGAATAAGTATTTACTAAAGCAGTTTTTAATTCTATCCAATTTGTAATAATACAAGACGAGCGATTCGTCGCAGTTTTTCCCTTGATTTTTGCTAAAATGCTAGACATCAGATATTCATTCTGGATGTCGCGTATATCGTTGGCTTTGTAAAAAGTATCAACTGGCTTTTCGTTAATGTTGATAAGGTGTGCAAAAGTTATGTTTCACAATTAAAATATTTTTGTTGAATTTTGTTGACGATATAATTTTAAGAATTTGCTTCCAGAATCAGCACAAAAATACACGTGCACTTATAATAAAATTAGTGCCTAGTCCACTCAATCTTGATGTTCTCTCAGAACGATGGTGTGTTTGTCGATGTCCACTCGATTTGTCGTTAAAATTTTTATGTTGACTATTATGTTGATACTATTTTGTGTTCATTTTAGCAATAAATCGTTAACACGAACAGATATATTCACTAATTCACTCGGTAATCCTACCGAATTTTCGTTTTTGGTTCTACTTCTTCCTCTTCTTCGCCCTTTGTTCGTCTGGGAGACCTGGATGCTCTGCCTATTTCCCGATTTGAAAATCCATTCTGCGTTTCTCTGATCTTACCATTAGTGTTCTTGCTACGAGTAGAGTTGTGCCGAGTGGTGATGCAACTGTGCGTTAAGGTATACATTAGTATGTGTCTTCTTTCTGCATGCTGTACGGCTGACGCTCCTTTCATTTGATGACCAGTACTTTTAGGAACGGTAACTGGTCTTCTTCCATGGTGAATTTAATTTGCTTGCGTTGCTTATTGAGGTTTTACAGAAACCTGTAGAACTCTTCTCTTCCATGTATCCATGTATCCACACCTTTTAACTCGAGTGTCTCTAGTGATGTGGTCTCCAGTTCCTCAATGAATAGATTTGCTTGTTTGCTTGTTTCGCTGGTTTGCCTGTAGCGTTGATTCTACAAAATAAAATAAGTATTCTTGACGCTATGCTGGACTAGTTCCGTGATGTGTTCCGGTGGTTAGTATTTCTGTTCCAATATTTTCATAGTTTCTCCTACATCAAATCTTACAAAGAAATGGGTTTCACAGAATGATTATCCAGTTTCTCGATATTGCTTCTACCTGCGTACCACATAGTTAGTCTGAACCATTCGTAAATGAAATAATTCTGGGTATAATTTTCGTAAACTGAAGAACACATAATATGAAAAAGTACAAAGAACGTACTAGAACGTATATACCCCTTAAAACATTTCGCATATCACACTTTGGGAAACACAGGTCCATAAATATAAAAACGTAGCTCGTAAACAATGCCAATTTCCAAAACAAATACGGTCGAGTTTATTTTATGTTATTTTTGCATTCACAATGTATGAACGCAGAGCAACCTATACTAAAATATTACCAGTTCGTTACAGTTCATATCAAAATTAATTGCTACAAAATTGCTAATAAATATTACATGAAGCATAATTAATAATTATGGGTATAAAAATTAATGATAGTGGAATTAAACGTTGCAAATTTTGTACACATTTATTACGGATTAAATTTTAATAACAAATAATTAAAGTGCTTAATTTTATGCAGTGCTACAAAACAATGACTATGCAAAAAACACTTGAAAACGCAGCGAAATTATAATTTGGCATAAAGTGGGTCAAACAAATGAGCAATAAAAATTATCATATAATATTAACGTGCATTTTCAAATAATATTTTAACGCATTGTAAATTGTCACTAGTTTTCAGAGCGCTTATATCAGCTATTTGTATACCGAAACTGATGAAATTGTAATCAAATTACCGTTTATCCTAAGCGCAGTACGTATATCATATTCACAACATCCCATAAACACCTGTTCCACCATGCTGTTATAAACTGGCAAACTCTTCTTATAGTTCATGCAACTTCACGTCTTTAGTACCTTGTATGTCACAACCAGTAAGGCGATGTATTCCCCATAGAGCTCCTATGATACATTATGCCCCCATTTATTATAAATGAGCACGACAACTAATTAGCTCCATAATTTACGGTTTTAATTTCTTCAAATTATTTCTCATGTATTTCCTTACGTGATTTCAGTTCCATCTTATTTTCTTATCTTACTATTATCTCTTTTCATGTTATTTGATATTATTCTGTTCCTTCGTTTAGTACTCAAAATGTGTCTTCTTAACTTTTCTTTCTATTAGATTTCCTTAATAAATATTGTTGTACTGCACCTCATTATTATTTCTGTTATACCTTTATAGTTATATTATATAAATATATGTGGCTTATACATGAAATTCCATACCACGCCCTACCGAATGGATGATGACAAAAATAAATTGACGGAGACAGTGATTAAAATTATAAGCAAATAACTATTTATGAATTAAAGTAAATTAATACACTACTTTAGTTTAGTACAATTCGGTACAAAAAGTGTGTAAATAAAAAAGGTTTATGTATTAACAATTAATTTTGCAGCAATAAGTTATTGCAATTAGAAAATAATCGTATATAGTTTTTTATTGACTTCAGGATGTACTACAAAATTATTTGTCATAAGATATCTATTATTGGTGATCTTATGATTTTATCGTAACCACCCCGCAATGGCTAATACTAAAACTCCCCAATAATTACCATATGAGCATGCGTGCATTTTAAATAGTTTCCTGGGGTTGAACAAAATTATTTATCGTCATAATTACTTTCAGAATGGAGAAGTTTATTCTGTGTATACCATTTTTTGATAAACTAACCTTGCAAGAGCTTCGTGGCAGCATATACACAAGTATGTAATAAATTAGTAGGCACCTGGGGGTTGTACAAAACTATTTATTAACAAACTTACATTAACTGTGGTGGTAGAGAGCAACGTAATTTTCTTCACGATAATTGCATAGAAAGTATCCCGTCAATACCTTGAGTCACAGGCAAGATTTTAGCAGTTTCCCGTGGTTTTACAAAATCATTTATTGTGATGTTTGCGTTCATGAGGAAGAAGGTTGATTTTCAAATCTCGATTTGTGTTCAAATCTTACTAAAAGAACAGATATAGACCATATTTGTCTTCCGATAAAACTTCCCATAAAACTTTACAAGGTAATACATGAAAGGATACAACCAATTAAGGGAACAAAAGGGCGCAACATCATATTCTAAAAAAACTCCCAACTTACCTTCACTAAATGAAGCGGTTATATACGCTGTTATACACGTTTGTTCAATGCACATTAATTTTAAATAACTCAGCTAAGTGAATAATCATTTTCCCAATAACTGCGATGCATATCCACATAATAACAGTGATTATTGTGGCAGCAGAGTGCAGGTTTTCATTTTAATACGAGCATATCAGAATTGCAGTTAATAATAAATCAGAATTTCATCTTCATAACATTAACGTTTTAAGAGATTCCTCAGATATAAATTGAGGCAGACTGTTTTAAGCCGATTGCTTTCCAACTGTATCCCTAGTGGCAGCGTAGAAGCTTACGAAGGCAAGGCAATTACATATATAGACAATGTGTTTATACGATTGCGTCCAAGTGCATCCAATGGTTTTCGTGCAATATCTCATTGATAAGTAAGCTCGTCGGTGCGTTGGTAAACTATAAACTGGTCTGTACATATGAACAATACATATATCTTATATGTACTATATAATCTATATACAAACAACCGTTTATATCAAAACAGGATTCCCTCAGATACACAGTTCTGTGTAATTTTACTAATTTTGTTTATGTACATGCGAATAATAACAATTTGGTTATTCGTTTTCCACAGTCATTTCGATGTATCAAAAATCGCGAAAATATCATCAACCCTAGGAAAATAAATATCAATTTTTTAAATTCATGAAAAGATTAGCAATAAATGGAGATAAACTATTACCCATAGCTGCACCTTATGTTTACTGGTAAAATTTGGAAATAATTTTGATTCATGGATTAACATATTCCTTAATTAAACAAGGTTGAATATAATAAATTTCTAAAAGATGTTTTAAAAATTTAATAGAATCTGTAATAGGTACGGTTCAGTTAAGACTTCTAACCGCATATTATTATCTTTGTTTATACATTCTGATTATCTATTGAAAACTACTGAATTTGGTTCCTAAATTCCATCACAAGCCACTTAGAAATAATTTGGCGAATTAATATTACCCCCCCCTCCCGATTTGTCAATATAATTACCTATGTGTCATTTGCAAAAATGTTTATTATACAGCTCATGATGTTGGACTGGTGGTCATTTATGTGTAGAATATTTCATCCTATTTCGATTTTAAAATGGCGTGCGGAGTTTGCAAATATGAGTCTAATGATTATTTCAATCTCTCCACAACGATAAAAAATTATACATTGCACAAATGTTTACTCTTTCCCTGTTGTTGTAGAATTGTGGATATTTCTTTCTCAAGTTGATACTATTTGGAAAAGGTCCAGCCGATTACATATAGACTTTTCAATTGCGCATTTTAAAATATAAATAAACTTTGTATTATTTATATCGAGTCATGTAAAATTCTTTCCGACATTTGCCTTTCGATGTTACATAGACTAACCATTTCATCCATTCAAACTTAGTCACGATGCCGCAGTTTTTCAGAGAATACTTTTTCCAATCACGTTACATCCACTATAATTATAGTCAATCGCATACAATATACAAATTTTAGTTACAACTAATTATTTGATTTAAATTAATTTCTTTGGTTGAATATGATCACGTTCCAGTGCTGTTCTCACTATTGGCGTTTATCATTTTGGGGCATATCTGAAGTTATATCAATCAGATTAATGTGCCATATACCACCATTGTATATATACAATAAATAACAGGATACGTAATTTTCCTCGACTGTCTAGTTCACCTATGAAGTTGCGTTTGATTTGCATGGTGGAAACGCATGTTCTAACTTTTTCATGGATTCTTTCCATTTATCTGTGTTGTATTGTGTAGTTTAATTTCCGTTTGACATCAAATTATTTCATGTAGTTTATTCATATACATGTTTTGATTTCGCTAAATTTCACTGGGATTACGACATTTCCATTACTAACACCTGTCTCATAACTTCTGGGAAAAAGTTTAACAAGATATAATTTAAAGAAAATAAACCTTTATTAAGCAAACAAAATAAAAATAACTAATTGACCTTAGACTTTAACATTTGTTGCTAATGGTCCTCTATCCTCAATGACGCAGTTTTCGTCTCATGGCTTGGACGCTTTCTAAATCCACTTATCTAATTTTTCGGTAAATCAAATATTGTAAACATGTTTCGCGACCAAAATATTTTGCCGATGATGATTACATATTTTGGCCTGATCTTGCAACATCGCATTATGTCAGAGATACACTCAACTGGTTGGATGCCCATCATGTACTATATGTCCCTAAAAATGATAATCCTCCGAATGTCCCTCAGGCAAGGCTAATTAAAAACGTTTTGGGGCCTATTAGCAGGAAAAGTGTATGAACATGGTTCGGAGGCCCAGAATGAATAAGAATTATGACAAATAATTTATTGAAAAATTAGAGAAGTGGATTTAGAAGCCATGATGCGACACGTCAGACGAAAACTTCGTCTCATTGAGGATAGAGGACCATTAGCAGCAATCTAACTTATATGATGATCATCAGATAAGTCTAAATAGTAATTCTGAAGAAACGTTTAAAAACTCGTGCGTATGAATAAATGCAGTTTGCATTATTCATTTGATGTGTGAACTGAATGTCTGCAGTTACTTGGGAGAACACGATATTTAGTTCGTCTTAGGGAAACCGTCAAATTACACTAGAATAATGTTTTCGTAATGCTTTTCAGCGGAAATTATTTTTTCCAGATCATATTAATTAAAGTGTTGGGTTGTCTTACGCTCGCATAAAACTAATTGCTGTTGTTCTAAGTATATGCGAACTTTGTGTAACATAATGATGATGCATATTTTAGTCCCACCCAAACGCGACTTGTGCACAGAACTGTGATCATTTTATCACACTGAAAAACAAAAACACGAACTGAACCAAATAAAAACTTAATTATTTTATATATTTTTAAAATAATTAATCAGTGTGGGTTTAATTGAAAATCAATGAAATGGAAATAATAATCTTAACATGTGGAAAGCTTGTAAGACTGATTTATTTTTCATATGCGTACATAAATTTAAAAGTGAGTTTAAAATGAATCTTACCCTCATTTAAAGCAGTAGAACGTACCTGAAACAAAAACAAATTTTAATTAATTTTAGACATTATAATTCAAATTTATTTATATATTGTTATGATTAGTATACTAAGTTAAAGCTAGATACACGTGATATTTTGTGAACCGTTAAATTAGTTTTTCAATTAAAGTAGAAATAAAAAGTTAATAACAATGAAACTTTATTAGCGACGAAAATTTACTAAAATCTACTAAGCATTCTTGGAATAGACTGATTTTGTGCAAATGATAATAAGAAGTAGTTAACTACAATGCGTTCTCGAATGCCTGGAACAAGGCTCCAAATTACAATCTCTGAACTTTTGCACGATAGAGTCTCTTAAATAAGTTTTAAGTTTGCCGGAGTTCATGAATTATTCGCATTTCGCCAACAAGATCGCTACTCAGGTTTTGATTTACATATCTAATATTTTAAGGAAGTGTAAAAAAATAATTTGTATTAATAATTCAACTTCAGCGTGTTGCAATAGGTCGCAGCACATTAGACTGTTTCTATAGATTGGGTCAGCAACGCTCTTGCAGTTGTTGGATTTACAGCATTCATTGTAAAGAACATAGGTACATGTGCAAAAGTTAATTGGTAGTTTATTTTTCTGAAATGAAATAAAATTTGAATGGTTATTTGAACTCCAGGCCTTGAAATAAGTATTTATTTCTTGTTGCAACTATACTTGCCTATAATTTGTTACATTTCCTGTTACATTTGTATTCATTTTATTGCCTGGTTTCATCAGGTTTTTTGTAAATTTTCGTTATAATAAAACTAGTAACTTTTGGTACTTCTTTTATTAAATTACCTTCGTCGTTTTCGTTGTACATATAGTAAATGCAGCGATGTTTAAATGAGAAGGTTAAATGGGAGTATTCTAACATTGAGATTGATTGTGTAGAATGGATGTGGGTGGTATGCTGATGATTTCAAACGTGAACGAAATGTCTCCCAGTATGTACGACGTATATCAACCGCGCCGTTGAAAGTACCCTGCATTTATTGAAATATTAACATCAATATAGTATTTTCTACATATTTTATATAAACCAATCGTGTTTTGCATGACTTGGCTGTTAAGCCAAACAAACACATTCCATAATTCGGCCTGATCGGCTTGTTAAAGTCTGGTGCTGGGCTTTAATTTATAACACAAAATATATTTTTATGAATTTCTAAAACGCATAGTTTCGAAAATGTTCTTGACTCGTTTACGTGACTAATTGCAACATTTCGTTAATATACGTATGTTTGCCTGCAAACATGCAATCCAGCAAAATTTCTTAATAACGGTGCAAATATGTTTTGCTCATTTAGTGCCGTGATGTAAAGCGTGATTAGCGCTCTTGTTTCCGAAATGCAAATAAGTTATGAACTCCGGCAAACTTAAAACTTATTTAATAGACTTACTTCTTATGTATAAAAAGTTAAGAGATTACAATTTGAAGCTTCGAGAACGCTCTGTAGTTAAGTACTTATTATTATCATTTGCATAAAACCTTTATCGCGAACGCTTAAAACTTATATTTTGATACATTTTACACGTGTGTGTATTATAAACGTGGAGCACACAAACATTTTTCTATATTTTTTATATATTTTATGCATAATGTTCTTAATGGTATCAAACGCAGGAAAGTTTATTTTTATTTGGCAAATGGATGGTGGGACATGAATGGCGATTATTGTTCTGCCAGTGCAAATTGCTATTTTGTATTTATATTAGCTTGGGATTTGCAGAATTAATGCCTTGATTAAACGGTAGCCATTGACTACGTAAATATGAACTTAACGCTGTGAATCATTTATCTTTTTGGCAGTATTGATGAACGAAATTGTGACAATCAGTTCAATGTCAGTGTCGAGGGAATATTTGGTCAAATGCATTTTCAACACTTGTCTAGTCACAAAAACGAGAATCCATTGTTATATCTGTTTTTAAATTTGCATAAATCTGCAGCACCTAAATAAAGAGCAAGCGAATTTATTATTCATAAAGAAATAAAAATTGCTTTTCGCTAGGATTAATATGATAATGCAGGATTAGTAAATTTATTATTCAGAATCAAAATACAAATTGCTTATATATTTAAAATTTTATGTAAATGAAGGTAATTACCGTAAAACAAACTTCGTTATTTCTTAAGCTATATGTAATTAAATCTAGTCTTTCTGCACACAAAATTAAAATGCATTATCCTATTATTTATTTCTGATTTAGGGCTTCCAGGTACGAAGATGTACTTCTTCGAGGACGTCGATTTCACAAGCCGATGCTAGTGTATTAAAACAGTATGTTGATTAATCCTAAAGTTATCCTCCAAAAAATAAACAATACATGGTAACAGTGAAATTGTTGTCAACATGTAACGATTATGTACGTTCAAAGTGAACATTGCCACCCATTCGTTACACATTGTTTTTTTTTAAGAGATCTGAAATTAAAGAACGAGCATTCTTGTTTTTACTTTTGCAAATATCACAGGCTTATTTTATTATTAATAAATTTTCAATTGAAAATGGCTATTAACTTTGGCGAATTTAAACATCCATCACGTTAATCCCCGCTTAAATTATATAATAAAAAATATAATGAAAATAATAAAGATACAACAAAAACACCCTAAATATTTTCCTCATTACTACTTCTACTACAAAAAAATAAACAAATATGGAGGATACTCAACATTTTACTTGAAATGAAATGCGCTGTGAACAATGTCGCCATCAAAAAAGAACGAAAACCCAATATACATATTACAACGTAGATTGTAATTTTAATTATATGCAGAGAATTTAAGCGATTGTAATTGGTTGAATATTATAAGTGTTATAACAGCAGTTTCTTGATCACGAAAAATCACTTGACTTTAGATGTCAACGAGGTGAGGTTCAAGAAGTAGTCAACTTCCGCTGGGAAATGGAAGTTTGAGCGGTAAATGACAATATCCCAATAACGGACTATAAACAACGGCGTAACTAAATGAATGAATTCTTTGTATATGTGCTTTTTGTTCGTGTAAAAGGAAATTTGAAAGAAAACAATAAAACAATATAAGAAACAATGTATTCTTAAATGGAACACTTGAAAAATCAGTGTGTACAAATGAAAATGAAAAAATTATTGTGTAACATTAAAATCGTTTAACTTTCCGCTTCTAAAATTTTTGATGAGTCAGCTAAAAAAAAAAAATTTATTTTGACAAGAAACTTTTTATTCAAGTCAACATTTTTTTAATGTTGCTAATGCTAATTTTTCTTTAAAATACCGAGATTCCTAAGTAGTCTATTACATTTACGTAGCTTTTAGTTATCCAATTAGAAAATTGTGACAAATTGATGTTTCAATAAGGTGTCGAATTTATGTGATTTTAATAAGCATTACAGATTTCATTCGTTAATGTGATAAATTTTTACCCAGCTTAATAAGTACCTACCACAAATTGAGTTTGTTGGTGTCATTACAATGACATTTGTTACAGTGATAAATTAGCGAAATTATGACATTGCATAGTAATTTATATCAAACAATTACACCGTGCCATATTTCTATCTGAAACCAATCGCGTAGCGCAAATTGAATTATCGCGAGATACGATAGAGCTACATTTGCTGTAAATTGTATGGAATTAGTTGAGTTTCGGTGCGTCAGCAGCGCGTTTTATTATTTCTGTTGAAATGTATGTTAGTGAAATATGATAAGATCGGTTGGTTTTGTTACTGACATTGATCAGCGTAACTCGAATGCATCTGATAATTGCCTTCGTATTTATACGCCACTAGTTTAAAGTTGTTTTAAAACGTGCGCTAGTATTAACTACAGATTCGGTCTGCATTTAATTTGCATAACTGTAGGCGCCATTGGAATGCGCCTGAAAAGCATGTACTGTTTGATGTTTCATACATATCGCAATGTTAAAATATCTAATGCACCAAAGGGGAAATCGCGGGTGTATTACCAGACATTTTGCTTGTTTTAGTGGAGATAACATTTTAGTTAAAATAAAAATACAATTAATCAAATGAATTTAATTAAATTGAAAATAAAAATTTCAAAGATTGAATGAAAAAAAATTAAATTATAGTAACGCAAATTGATTGATCCAGGTGAGCTGAGTTGGATTGAGCGGGTGATTTAATAATGCGCAGCATAGTTGGTGTCGACGAGTTTTATACAGCTGTATAAAACTCGTCATCGAGTTGCAAGACTGAATTCGGTTGTCAAATGTGGTCTAAAGTGCAGTGTAGCTGAGTTTTTGAATTTATGTGAATGCGTTTATGCACCTTTAGCAAACTTGGATATTTTCACAATTTTTTGCTAATTGTAATTTAAGGTTTTGGATTTTTTAATTTTGAAGAATTTTTGACAAATTATATGTTACAATTTTACAAATCGTTGCAATTTAAGTTTTACATCATTTTTTCAATGAAATCAATGAAAGCTGTACAACAAATTGACAGCGTGTTTGTCGTTAAATTTTGCAATTAGCAAGCTAATTAGTAGTAAATAACGAAATTAATGCAATTAACGAAATATTCTGCCAATTAAACATTCAGTAAGTACACTGCTGAAGATGACAACTTAGTTGTGGAAATGTACAGCTAGTGTTAATAAAATACTGTGTGGTAAGGGTAATTTATTCTGTAAGTTAATTATAAGCTGTCAGTTTTTTAAACTTCATTTTGACAATTTTTCAATTAAAATTAAAAACAATTTTTGGGGATTTTACAATTTTAACTGTTTTTTAATTTTTGCATTTTAGCCAACTCGTTACATGTTCGGCAACTTCGAGTAATAATTCTTAATATTTTGTTTCACTTCAGTTGGAATTATTATTTATCACGGGTTGGAATTTATGATATTTTAATGTAATCACTTTATTAGATATTTGACACCCTACAACGTCGAAAATAAATGTTGCTCATTTGTTTCAATGTCAAAGTATTGAGATTCTCGTAAATTCCAAATTGTTAAAATTGTCTAAAATTGCCGAAAATAGTAAAAAATGACAAAATTATCAAAATCATCAACATTGCAAAATTGCAATAAATTGTGAAAGATTTTAAAACCTAAAATTTGCCAACACGTCATAATTGGTTCGAAAGCTAAAATTCATAAATAGTAAAAATTCGAAATTAAATTTTATCGAGAATCACAAAAATTTGGTAATAGTACAATTGTCAAAAATATCAAAATGCCAAATTTATCAAAACTATAGGATGCAAATAATGGCAAAAAATGTAAAAATCCTAGGACTACTATCTCGTGGTCGCCAGCATTTACTTATACAGTTAAATTAATCCAAAATTATAACAATTCGAAACTAAAATTTATCGAAAATGGGAAAAAATGCAAAAACCATTAAAATTGATAAAAATATATCAAAAATGTCGAATTTGTAATTTTTCAAAACTCCAGAATGCAAAAAATTGCCGAAAAGGCATATTCATAAAAATATCTTAGGTCAAAATTGTCAAAACTGACAAAAAAGCCAAAATTATCAATTATTGTAAAATTCTAGATAGCAAAACAATTAAATATATCCTAGTACTACTGTCTCTTGGTTGCTAGCATTTAGTAGATAAATTGTCTGATTATTTTTTATTGATACATTTTATACAATTTTCGTTAATCGTTTTACATTTTGGACAATTTTGTAAATTTTGCGTATTAATATTTGCTGATTTTTGACAATTTTTATAAAAATATCCATTGTCAATACTTTTTCACATAATATTTTTTATAATTTCCTGCTGACAGATTTTGGATTTTTTGATATCTTTGTTCTGTGAATTTTTTGTCAATTCTGCTAAATTTCGCATTTTGTCACATTTTAGGGTTTTGTAAAGTTTTTGGCCAAAACTAACATTGTATACAATATTCACAATTTAATTTTTTTATTTCACCCTTTATGTAAAAACAATTATCTGGTTAATTCAACTCTGTTGAGCTTACCCCAACCAAACTTGACCTAAATTGTTCATCATTGTATTTAGCTCGCGATGTTTTAATCCATTTCAGTCGTTTTTTTGTTTAAATTATTTTTTTACTTTGGCACCTTTTAGACGATTATTTCAATACTTTTGCATTTCAGACGATTTTTGCTAATTTTCGTTTCTTTTGTATTTTTCTGGTTGATCTAATTTGAATGGAAATGTTGGCATTTTTTAATTTTAATTTATTTTAGATTTTTGCAGTGAAAAGAAATAAAAAATGGCAAACAGTTGTGTTCGTCCCGTGGTGAATTGAGTCGATGTAGATACTTTCTAATATAAATAATAATGTGACGTTGATAAATATGGAAATTATTATATTATATCAGTGCACGCAATGAGGAAGTCTGTGGATGTGGTCGGTATGGGTCAGGTAGGAGTGAACTTACAAGACTAGCGTTGATGTAATCCCCACAATAAACACACGTCACTTTTATTATCAATCCACTGACTACGACGGTTAGATCGTTCACTTTTAATTTTTATTAGTTTATTATATGGCGATCCTGTCAGTTCATAACAAAGCGTGAATGAGAGGAAAGAACAATTGCAGCGGTTCTATACACTGCGCCAAATGAACCACTCGCGGGGATGTTTCGCGACAAGAAAGAGTGGCAGTGTCTAGTATCAAGTTAAAACTTCATGGGTAGTGATACCTAAGTAATAATGACTTTATTATTTATTGCATGGAATTGGCTGATCTGAGTTATTACATTGTATTTAAAAATAATGCAAGCAGCACTTGCCATAGACACATAGCCGAGGTGGTTGCAGAATAACTTTGCGACAATGGTCCGTAAATGAATATATAAAATAATAACCCGTTTGTAAGGGTACCCAGAGACTTGCATAATGAACGAAATGTCAAACACGAAGACTAAAATGCAGACTAAAAAAATCGATGACTCGTGTAAGCTTGATAAACATACACGCGCGTACGGAAGATAAACAAGATGGCAGACGGTACTAAGAGAATTAGCAGTAAGACATCAGAAAAATTTAATTCAACAAGAATTTACTCTGACGGAACTATTACGTAGGAATGCGAGGGAAGAAATAGTGCAACAAACATACAAACGTATAAATTACTGCGGAAGGAGGTACTAAATATACGCAGAAAGAAAAAGGTTACTACGAAGATAAAATAAAGAACATGGAAGAAAAAGAGTAAAGAAATAAGAAATTCTTACCGAGAAGTCAGACAATCAAAAGAAGGTTTCCAGAGCAATAAATATATTGCAAAGATAAAGGAAGTAAATTAATAGGAGAGGATGGGCAGATAACAGATGTGAAAAGAATTTTTCGGCGAGCTGCTAAACAAGATATCTTAGCAAGCTAATAGAAGCAATAGAAGAACTAGGGAATGAGATCGTGGTAGTAAAAAAATCGATGAATTAATGTAAAAATAAATATGATAGAATATGAATCTTAGCAATAAGAACATGAAACTTTGTTAAGGTTGGTATTACGCATTAAATAATCCGATAGCCACACTGCTTCATTGGCACATAAAGATATATTTCTTCGAATTAATATAACGAAATATAACGAGGATAATTGGAATCATTGGAATGTACACGAATCACAGTAATGACTACGTCACGATATAACGATCAGCACGTACCCAAGATGCAAAGCAGAGTATGCTTAGTAAGTTCCTAGTTAAAAGTATTTTGAACTCTTTGTTATATTATTACATTTTAAATAAACCAGACAATCTCAAATAGACGTGACGAAGACGTGTATGGATTAAACAATGAATCCAGTCTAATCTCAATCTAAAAATATTACGACATTTTTGATAACATTAGTATTAAGCATAAAAAAGTAAATGATTTAATGTGAATTTTCAGAACTATACGATTCTATCAATCCAAAGTAGACATAAATAAACGATTTAAGGGGAAAGATGGGGAATTTAATATCCTACTGGATTGTAAAAACTTCGTCGAGTTCTTTGTAACATTGCAGGAGTAATGGTTCCAATAGGCATTGAATTACCAGCATAAACCCATTTAATTGTTTGTGTCCCCTTCTATCGTGTAAGTCATTCCTACAAATTGATTTAATTTCAAATTATCTGACAATTAAATTAAATTAAATGTGACGGGTACAGTTGCATTAAATTTAATTTAATGATACTTTATTCGCCATCAGCGAACCTGTTGCACTCACGTGTTTCTTATTTTTGAAACCAAAAATAAAAAACCTTAGAGGATCGATATAACTAGGTGAAAGTATCAGGTTAAAATTTATAAATAAATTAGAACTAGTAAACAATTAAGTGCTACAGATTAATTTTGTAAATGATACACTATAAGTAAGTGGCTATAGTAAGCTAAGATTTTTAAATAAGTGTGATTTGTATGAATAGAATAGATGTGCGATTTGTGTTAGATATCAGAAGAAAATTAACAGCGATAGATAGATAGAATTTTAGTGCGATTATATTATGTGGTAATTTAACTGGGATAATTTAAATATTAAAATAATGAAATCTTGTTTTAAAGGAAAGATTTAGCGAGATATTTCTAAATACGAATTATGTGAAAGAGTAGGACAAGTAGCAATAAGTTATCGCCATCTAGATATGAATACATACTGTTGCTGCTAGGATAAGTAGATTAGAACAACCATAGAGTAAGCAAACGTACGAAGACGCTGTAAATCCTCACAGATTATGAACGCCTCATATATTCTGTTAGGACAAGCAATAACAAAGTATATAAATAGTTCCTAGAGGTGATTTTAGAAGTTTAGAGTTGAGTCATTACAATGGAAGAATGAATAGCGAGTTTTATTATGAACTCAGTGACAACGACTATCTTACAAATGTATATTATATTTTTACTACTTCTTAGGAGAAAAATGTGGTAAAATAATATACCATTGCAACAAAAAACAACTTACGAACTGTAATTCTTACAATTTATTCAGTTCAATTACTATGCCGAATTTCAATTAACAAAAAGTTATATAAAGTTATTAGATCGGACTAAGTAATATAGAACAGAAATATATCAACGAGCACAATAATTGTACCTTGAATTCAAGTATATCCCTTACTCACTGTACGTCAGCAACGCCTGTACAGAATGTACAAAATTTATATCGTGTTAGTCGCTACTATGGAAAACACTAAAGATGAAACAAAAACTTCATGCGTGTTATCAAGTTTGATTTATTGAACGAAAAATTCGATAACTTACAACGAACTTTAAATACAACGGCGCGGCGCAACTTGCAAGCGATTTATGGCATGAGCTTAGAAGATTGAAACAGTTGTTATATCGAATAGAAAATCGAACTGACGTAATTCATTAACTCCAGGAAAGAAGGACAAAAACAGACAATTAATTTACTGGTATATAAACAAACTATTGCAATAACGTCCTAGCTCCTAACTGATAATTTATTTCAATTATACTCGCACATGTGCTCAACGGCAATTAAAGGTTGTAATAATTAGTCGCGTAAAATTGCACTGTGATCAATAATAGTACATGTTTGCGTAGTAAACGATGAATATAATATATCTAGATAACTTTGACAACTCAATGCGAATTTGGATTGGGTTGGATAATAATTCTCATATTATTTAGATAGAACAAAAATGACAATGATTTAACTCGAACTCCAAATATGAGTACATCCAGGAAATAAAATACGTATTTATAAACCAAATATTTAACCATGTATTATAATTATATTGATTCAATTTAATAACGCACACATAAAATATATAAATAATTGATATTATCACGTAGATATTATAAATAAATATGTACAGTAATTAGTACAAAAGAAACGTCAACCTTGCTCTTAGCAATGTATTCTAACATTTTTTGCACAACATAAAGTGCAGCCATCGATCAAAACGACAGACCTATTATGTAATTTCTTCTCGGATGTGACCAATGAAAATGAAGGTTTGTGTAAGCGATAATGGCAGTCTCATGATCATGATAGGAAGTCCAGATAGACAAAATTGGAAAACTGATAAAAAATATTAATGTACTAACTGATGTACTAACATGTGCTATAATTAAGCAGGTGTGAAAAAAAGACGTGTTGGAGTGCTCCTTATATGGTCAACGCAACACAAACCACTTGCATATTATGGTTTAAGAAGGAAAAAAGTATTGCCGTTTAACAGATCCATCCCTTTTTATGTACATGAACTCCATAGTTAGTATATGCGTACACCGAATACGAGAACACCTTACTTGAGTGCTATTAAAACGTAAAATGTATATGTTACTAATAACTATATTGCAATATGTTATACATGGTTGGAAAAGGGCACTAATTTTTTTATTCCAGGTGGCGCTTTTATCCGAATAAAATTTATAGAGTATACATTAAACATACTTTCCTATATAGGTCCGATCTTTGTATTCTTTGTATATGTATACTTATTTCATAACTTAGACCTTCCTTTCACAGAATGCAAAATTTCATGAACACTGATTACTGAAGACCGTTAATCCGAAGAGAAAAAGAGAAGCCCAGAGCAAGTATCCAGAAACAGTAAACTAATTAGGTGATTTACTACCAGAAATGGAGAAGATGCAAGAGATGTTTGAAAATATGATGAAGGAAATCAACGATATAAAGCCAGCAATCCGAGTAGTCAAATAGGATCGAGACAAATATGAAATATGAAAAAACGAAAAACCAAATAATGAAACTGGATGAAAGTTGAGAGTCTTGAGATAGAAAAAAAGCAACCTGATTATGGCAGCGATGAATATAGCGACGAGCTATAACAGAATGCTAAACAAGGAAAATAAATCCAGTAATACATCAGAAAAAAGGAGAAGGAAGAGAGAAACGAGGAAAAGGGAACAAAAGCGGGATATCAGAAACTCATCATAAATGGTGTAATGTAGACATGGCACGAGCACCATTTCAACAAATTAACGAAGGAAGATAAAAGGACAGAACTAATGGTAAATAAGAATAAAAATAATGAGAGCTAAATAAACGGAAAACAAGTAGCTGAAGTTAATAATAAGAATAATGAGCTGGAAATGATTCGGAATCTAAGAAGAGTTAGTAACAGAATCTGAAAATACAAGACTAAAAGCATTAGCAATTACAGAAACGAAGAGATAAGAAGTAATGTATTGAAGTATTGAAGTAATGGGGGAATACATTTTGATATACAGATGTATTAATAGAAATCATAATACCAAAGGAGTAGCCTGCTTAGTCAGAAAAGAGAATGGCATCAAAGTAATGACATTTAAAGAAGTATCATAAAGAATACAAAAATATAATATATAAGAATTATAAGAATATAAAAATATGGACTTATCTTCAGAATTATAATTATTTATGGACCAAATGAAGGAGCGGCTAAACGGGTACTAGACGAATTTTGGAGTAAAGTGCGAATGAAGTAGACGGGAAAACAGCCTCGCTGGTTATCATCGGCTAGGCAATGACCCAGAAAGATCATGACAACCAATTGGCAACAAATACAAATGGGTAAAGGATCATTGACTTCTAAATATTGAACTGTGGAATTAATACTAGTAGAAAGATTTAATAAATCTGTTAAGTTAATGGACGTCAAAGTAAAAAGAGGAAATGATATATGAAGTAACTATCACTTAGCTGAAATCAAACTGAAACTAATTAGAAACCAAAGCCCACACCAAGGAGTAGCAGAACTTAGAATACCAACGAAATAAAGGACCAAATAGAACGATTCGTTAATAGACGGAAACCGCTCCATTGCTCATTTCTTGTGTACCTGTAAATATATAATTTATCCGCGTTTCGACCCCTACCATTGTGATCTCGCGAACAGTTATTTTTTTTTACAGAATTTTCATAGTTCACTACATATTTTGATAACATTGGCATTGCCCATTTTTTTTAATGATCATAACTTCTATTTTACTAAATTTTGAAAACATATGGTCAGGTTAAAGTTGTATAAAATGTGTCTACATTCCAGTTATAAAAAAGAAGAAAAGACGGGTTAATGGGTTTGAACGAACATGTATATATTTCACCATTAAACACTTTGAAACTACTTTTTATTATAAATATCTTGTTTGGTTTTTTATATATTGCAAACAATTTCAATTCAGCGTACTTTTGGAGATTTTACGACTCCATATGCAGGTCCTTTAGCAAAAATCACAACAAACAACTTTATTTTCGGCATAAATTTGTACTCGATGACAGTTATCATTAAAATTTGAAAAGCCCATCAAATTGGTTAAGGGGAATCATTTTAATGTCGTGTTGCCCATTATCAATATCGTAACTATCCTCAATATATTTTATAAATTGATAGACATTAATTACCTGAATTATTTTTGTATATTTGTAGACGAAAATGTGTTAAATGTGTGTGAAAATGGTCATAAACATTAAAAAATAACAGTAAAATAAATATTAGTAAAACGGAGATAATGAGTGTGGGCAGGAACTCACGACGAACAACAATAAAATTGTGAAAGACACAATACAAGAAACAAACAAAATAAAATACAGGTGTCGATAATGGAGGAAAAGGGTAAATTGGAAATTGAAATCAACAACAGAATAATAGATACAAATAAAATGTATGGAGCTGTATATAACATATGCTTTAATAAATATATGATTGATATATGGTTGTGAATCGTGGACCATGACAGAAAAATACATATACAAAATATAAGTTACAGAAATAAAAGTTTTACGAAAAATTGAGGAGCTAACAATAAGAAATAAGATATGAAGCGAAGTAATCAAAAGGAGGTATAATTGAAAAAATTGAAACACAACCAGGTGGTATGGACTTATGAAAAAGATGAAAGATGATCGATCGACAAGTGAAAACAGTGTGGGAAATAAAAACTGAAGGAAGAAGGGGGAGACGTAGACTGCATGCAGGAATTATCAGAATACTGGCAGGGAATGATATTACATGGTAAGCCAAGATATTGGCACTGGATCGGAAAACATAGCAGACGTAACAACCTCTACTTACACCTTTCGTAGAAGAGGGCTCGGTAAGCAAAACAATTAAATTATTTTTTACAAATCGTGGTTTTAATCCGATCTTCGAAAACTCTCTTTAATGTAACACAGAAAATGAAGGGAACCCTTTATGTTTGAGATGGTAAATCTTATTTTAGAATTTAAATAGTTTAGGTAAAAGATTTGCGGGTAAAATTAAAAAACTTCTAAATTTTAAAACGTAATGTCAACCGGGGTTCTGCAATTACTAGGAAACGAGATACATAATCTAAAATTGAGAAAGCAATGTAATATGCCGATCGATATTTTAAATTTCCGAGATCATTGTTCGATGACAATACATTTTATATACTGAACAACGTGATATTAATTGCATTTGCAAATGAATAATGTAAATGAATAAATAATAAAATATGAATAATAAGGGCCCTTCAAATAGTCCAGCTTGTGTGATTGATGGTCAGTGCAATTATTTACATTTAACATAGTAACTGCAACAGTGATGGTTTACATTGAGTTTGTATTTGTAAAATTTATATGTCGATGATTCGAAGTATTATATTGACTTAAATAGATACATTTTGTAAATTATGCCAATTTCATTGTTGATCTGAATTTCACTTATATGGATTTTTGTGATTCAAATAACAACTTTCTCAGTGATGTTATATGAATCCTTTAAAATTATTTAATACCTTCCACTATATACAAATTACCTTTAAACAGATTATTTCCATATAGCGATGTCTAAGATCAGACAAGGCAGAACAATAAAAAGGAATATTGCCAGTGAAAGTAAATATATAAACCAGAAATAATACGAAGCTACAAAACGAAATATAGAGGTGTAGAACACAAGAAGGGTGGATATACGAAGCAACATGGAGGTTGAAGAACTGTAGGAAGAATTTCAAAATGCAATAATGGAAAGTGCGCGAGAAAATTGTGGAATAATAAAGACGAGAAACAGATACAGAAGAACACGATCGTGGAACATAGAAATAAACCAAGAGATAGAGATCAAGAAGAAAAGGTGGTAAGAGTACCTACAAAATGGCACAAAAGCGAAGTATAATGTACATCAGTAACAAAAATGAAAACGAGAAAACAAGAGAGTAGGAAATAATTTGGAAAGAAGATGGAGGAAAATAGTAAAACTAATCTAAAATTGTTTTTTATAGTAGTTAAAAACATCAGATAGGCAAAATCAACACAAATGAGATCACTAAAAAACAAAGGAGCACTGATAACAGATAAGTAAACTAAAAAAGGAGAGATTAAAGCAATACTTTGAAGAACCCTTAAATGCTAACAAAAAAGGAAATAATAACAGTGAGAAAGAGCAGAATAGGAAAGAAAATGAAACGAGACGAGAAGAAGAAATAAATATCGAAGAGATAAGGGAAAAAATCGATTAATGAAGAACGATAAAGCCGCGGGGCATGAGAGGACAACGGCAGAAATGCTAAAAAATCTAGGAGAGAAGGGAATGGAAGTATTCAGAAAAGTATGTAATGAAGAATGGAAGAGAATCAAAATATCGAAGGACTGGGAAAAAGGGATGAAAGTACCAATACATAAAAACGGCGATACCAGAGAGTGCAATAACAATTACTTTATTAGTAACGCACTAAATATTTACGAAAAAGTGTTGGTAGTAGATTGAAAGAATAGGCAGGACAAGTATAGGAAGGGCAGCGCTGATTCAGGAAGGAGAGAAGAAGAATTCGAAAGCGTACTTTATATTTGTAGATCTAGAAGAAAAAGCCTTTGGCAGAGTGGACAGAGGAAAAGTTAATAGGAGCAAGACTAACATAATGATGATAGGCAAAGTGGAGGAACATACCAATATAATACCACGGGGAGAAAATGGACAGGTACAACAATTCAAGTAATTAGGACCAACAATAGAAAGATCTGGAAATGAAGATATAGACATGAGTGAAACAATTGACAAGACAACAAAAACCCACTATATGAGTGAAAATTTCTAACAAAAAGAAAAATATCCAGAAGACACAGTTGACAATATTTCGAACGCTAGTTAGACCGATATTAACTTATGGATGCATGGATGTGAGCCATGGGTCCTATCAAAGAGAGCCGAAAGTGAAGCAAGCAGTGGAAATGAAGTAGAAGTAGCGGTCACGGGAGTTACAATGATAGATAGAGTAGTGAACATTGATATAAGACAAAAAATCAAGATTGGTTCAATACTGGATTGGATAGAGGAAAGACAGGTAGGATGGTGGGGACACATCCAAAGAATGGAAGAGTCGAGAGAAACACAGAGAATATGGAGGACAATAATGCGGGAAAAGCCACAGAGGCAGGCTGAAAAATACATGCGACAAAAACATAGAGAAGTACATAATAGAGATAAATAAAACACTGGATGAAACCAAAAGACTACCACAAAAGAGTGGAAGCAATCCATGAGAAATAAGTAGGAAAACAAGCTCTACACCGAAATGGATATATATATATATATATATATATATATATATATTTTATTTATATTTATATTTATATATATTTTATTTAATTTCGCGTATGTGGGTTCTCTTTATTGTGAAAAATACCCTTGCGGATATTTTTCTATTTGACTAGTGTTGGGTTTATTAAAGACATCTAGAATATCTAAAAATACAGTTAAAATATTGATTAAAATATTTGAGCAAGCCATAACATTCTGCAAAATGTTAAGCAAAATTTGGTTGTGTTTCAATCCATAAATATTAATTTTAACTGTATTTGTAGATTTGCTGACCATACTTTTAATAACAGAAACGCCTGTGAAATAGAAAATATATGCAAGTATATTTTTCACAATAAAAATCCCACACCGAAAAAATTAAATAAAATCATAAAATACACGGTTTCGACAAACAACAAATACATATATTTAATTATACTCAGTTTATACCTCGTTACATTTACAGTTAAAGATTTTTATTTTTATTTTTAAATCCTTCATAATAGCTCAACATTAACACACCGGCTGTTTTTATGATGTGAAATAAAACATGACACCCTATTAAATATGTTACGTGCCAACATTCCACCAACGATAATTTATAAGATGCATATACATATTATATTTGTTGTTTGTCATTTTCATACCTCTTTATGTACTAGTACACAGATGATTAAATAAAATAGTCAATAATTTTTCTAGCGCAAATTCCACAACGAGCTTTTGTATTAATATAGCAAAGTTTTTAGTTTTGCGTTGTTTTGTTGGGAGTGATGTGTTAATTGTCTGAGACAAGTAGTAAAATGGGCAATTAATAAATAAGCTACTATGCCTTAGTAGTTCAGATTTTTTTTTTAATTTCATTATCCCAGGTTACTAATATTACTTTAGTATGTATACAGTGATACGGGTATGTACGTATAGAGAAATAAGTATATACTGATAACGTGCAATAGTAAAGTAGAAGATTAAACAAACAAGGGAAATTTTTAATACATACAAAACACCCGTGCTATAATTTGTGACGCACACAACTAAACTAATAAATTTCAGCGAATATATTCAGGTGAAGACAGCTGTTTCGCCCTCTATGGTTTCATCAGACCACCACATACACATTCGCTGAAGTTGCATCAACATGCAAACATGAGTGACAATGAGTTTATGTTGTGAATGTTAAGCCGACGTGAATTTCCACACACTTATACTGATACATTCGCTAAAACTTATTTTCAACAAAGTGGTGCGGAGTAATTGTAAGTTTTGATGATGATGAAGTTTAGTTGGTCGAATAGACACACAAAAACTCAATGCAAAATTAGTGCTAAAGTGAAAAAGTGTGACAATTAAAAGAAATCTCAAACTTAGTAAAATTGTGTAAAATGGGTAAAAATAATTAAAAAATTAAATGTTAAACGGCCACACACGAACACTATAATAAATCATAAATCACCGAGGGCACAAAGATTTCAAGGAGTGAAATCTTAAAAGAATATTTAACTCGACCAGGGGTCTTTGGGCGGGCCGAACACGATTAATGCTTACATGAAAACACCGACGCGATAATTACACGCGTTTAGCGTCACGTGACGTGATATATCAAACTTCTGCAAATTTTAAGCGGGGATCGACCGCGAAAATCCGGGCGATCATAAATGTGTTCGAGGAGGTGAATCTCGGTAAGAGAATGTCAGAATCGCGCTGAAAGTGTAAGACCGAGTCTACAGTCGAAAGACTTGGTCAATTATCCCCCAAATAGGATTAGGATGCCAACTATCAAGCGAGTCAGAGAATATCGTAAACTTGAACTTATTCAATTTCAAAACCCGCATTTCTTCTTGATTCTTGACATCCACGTGAATATTTGAACATTTTAAGGGGAAATGATCTTCCATGAAAGTACCTGCCAATCTACATGTCAATAAACTTTGTTTCTATTTAATTCTTTTTCTATTTTATTTTATTTTTCAGTATCAACGAATGATATTAAGTAAAGTTAATAAAAAGATGATTAATTTTGTTTGAAACGTAAAATATTGCAAAATTGCCATTTCTTTTACAAAAGGATCTTTATTGTTTATATTTATTGTATTTGACTTGAATGTAATGACTATAAAATACTCTGATTCTGATTCGCTACGTTATATACTTGTTAAATAAAATAGTATTTTTAAAAGCATTTACATTATTTATAAGCTAAGTGTAACCACCCGTTTAGGCACCTTCCCTGCCTTATTTTACCTGAAACGAAACCGTACTCTTGAAACGAAAACTAATCTGGAAATATTTCTATATCTTGCTAGAGCAGTGGTAAATCGAAAGTGATAAAATAATTCCAATAATAATAATAAAATAATTTCAATTTCCGCTTAGATTTTCGTTGTGATTAATTTTATTGTCAATATGAATGATTTCAATTTCAGTTTTTCGTTTCTTGATTTCATATTTGTTTCATTGGCGTTATTTAGCATTGCGTTGCTTAATTTTAATTTCTCTTTTTGTAATTTTTTGTATTTTTATTTACATTAATCCAAGTAATATTAGTTTTGGTTTAGTTACTACTATTTTTATTATTCGTTGATCTTTCAGTGTCAGTAATGATGGATAATTTTATTAATATAAAACAAGACGAGTTCTATTCTTTTCCTCCCCAAATGTTTCCTTTTGTTTTGTTGTTTTACTTTTATTTACTATTGCAATATTTTTCAAGACTTCCACTGCGTTTAGCTACCAAGCAAAATGGTAAATACATGGTGCGTTTACTAGCTATCTTTCCGGTCTCTTCTACATTTCTACATTTCTTACGTTTACTATAAACTTATAAAATTGATAACTTGTTCCATAGCGAGAACTAGATTATATGATCGCGAAGTGATCGTAAAAAAATTAACAATATTGAAAAAAATAATTGAAATATACGTTAAATAGAAGTTCCTGCAAATTTATAAATTGACTGCCTTAATACTGAATATTTAATTTATTTTTCAAATTACTGCTATTGGTACAAATGTAGAAATACTATGTTTGTCACATTGCCTAATGTTTGATAAATAAAAACAATGTATTCAAATTAATTGTAATAAATTACATTAAAAAGTAATAATAGCATACACCGTTTTATATAATTACAAGTGCGATAATACTCCTCTTAATTGTGTACTAGCGTTAGTAAGCCGCGGATGAGCTCACAAATATTTAAATATTTCTGTATCTATTAGTCTAGTAAATAATTGGTATGGAAAGTCGTCGTCTTTCTCCAAATAAATGAAAAAAATAAAATAATCATCCCCAAACGTCTCACTTATCAAAATAGTTTGTTTTACCAAAAGAAACAAACTTGCTCAGTTAAATAAACATGTTTTTAAAGTATGGATGTGAGACCATTGGTGTTAGAAATACACGTAGCAGGCATTTCTAAAATCATTTATTCGAAATTAACGTAAATAATTTCGCTCCAATGAGACTAAAGTAGGGCTATGTTAATGACTAACATTTACCTGTGAGATCTGATTTTCCGCCATTAAGAGAACTATCAACTATCTACCAGGTGAATAAGGGTACGAGAAATTAGAATGTGAGAATGAAACAGCATGAGAGAGGAAATATCCACAGTTGTAGCACGAAATTCACATTCTGGCGGTTACACTGAATCCGTTCCGCTAGGAGAACGATCGAGACGTCGCTGATAACTGCTTATTGTTTCGGCACAATACACATGTGTTGACAGTTCTTAGGTGCTACGTGCTTAAGACGTTTACGTTAACGTTGTACCGTCGCGACGTTTGTTCGAATGCTGGGCTCGTTTCGACGCCGCCACCCCCACCCTTTTGAAATCGATCACTGAAGCCATGTCGCGCCGCCGCCATATAATAGTTTATTCTTTCAGGATTTCAGCTTTTAATATTTCCCGAGTTCGAGTTCATTCCGCATTAAAATATTTTATAGTAATATTCCGACAACAGGGTGGCTTACAGGAGTAACGAACACAAAACGAAACCAAATGTATTGATGCAAATAACATGGCATGTTTGATTTCATATACAATGGAACTCATGTTTCACCGGCGAATTTCGAAACAATACGCTGTGATAACCTCAACTAAAAATATTGTTGGTATTGTGTCATGGATTAAATTAGCTAACGATTTAAACTTAACTTTAAAATTATACCATATATGTACGATAATTTTTTTTTTAATTTAAAATTCATCCAACTAATTTACGAAAGTTAATTTGAAATATATTTTAGAAAAAAACAAGATAATTATTGAATAATTGATTGGGTTAACAAATGCTCTGTGTAATAATTCTGCGCATTGAATTGAAAAACACATGTAGTCACGAATAATTTATTTAGTTTTGAAATTTATTATCACGTTACATTGTGTTTTAGTTTAGTTTAGTTTTAGACATTAAATTCATCATTTCAGTTCACATTGATTAAATTTGTTATTTTATTACCAAGCCCGTTATCTATATTTGAGTTAAGAAACGGCGCCGCAAGCTTTGAAGCTGCACAAAATCGTACAAAATCATCAATTTCTTTAATCACACCATCTAAATCGGTCCGATAATTTTAGTACAGCATCTCACTCCGTAAACTAAATAGAAATATCTCGCTACTTTAGTAATAACATTAAATCAACGGATCCAAGAAGTTGCTAGCACAGCGTAGCTAAAATACGAACAGCTGTGGGAAACCCACGATGTCATTTCAACGATAAAATTCTTAAACGAAAAGTAAAACTAATTTAATGCAAGAAAATAGAACAAAAGCAAAACCAATTTCAGTGAAGACACCTTAACTTAATCCTGCCTTTTTCATATTCTACAGATCACAACCTCTTAATTTCTATTTTCATTGTGTTTGCTAAGTTTGAAATGTTAAAAAACTTTTTCATTAAATCATCGACGAGGGAATTTTCCCAAAGCATCTCTTGCATATTCAGCTATTATAACACAATTACGCCCCGGCAGTTATCGCATAAATCCCCCTTCCCAAAAACCGTCATTTTACGACCCGTCAAATTCATCACAATGCTACGGTTGTAAATAAGCCATTAAACAACCCAATTTAGATTATTATATGACATGCACTGTCGGTAATTTAGGTTTTTATAATCCTCTTAGAATCGGGCAACCAAATGTTGGGCAAAACATCCCTTTCCTTGGTCAGTATGAAATTAATTTTCTGGCCAACCACGATACGAGTTCTTCGCCTAGCACCAAAGTAGATTCATTTCGCTTCCACCGGTGATATATACCGAACTTAATTATTTAAAGAAGGTTTATAACATCAGAATCACTCGAGCAGTAGTAACACAACAGTCGAGCAGTATTAATCGAGAACAATTCAAGTATCAATCGAGTAGCACATCAGTCCACTTCATTTACAACATGTACAGCAGTACAACTGGCTAACAAGCACACAACACATCGCAACAGTATCGCAATAAATAGTGTACAAAGGTAAAAGGAGTTTTTTCTGCAAACAAGCCTTCGAACGATATAATAAAGCACAGACAATAGCGGCGGACATCAGTGGCGTAAATCCGTGAGCGGGAGACGTATTCGAAATTCTCGCCACGAGTTGAGTACACACAAGTCCCTTTCGCGCAAATGACTCTAATTGGATAATCTTATCAATAAAGTGGCGTTTTCCCTAAACTTTCGATGGCTAGTATCAATGTGGCTTCAAGAAAATTATATGCTTTCATATCAAAACAGATCATGGACAACAGCATAAACAGTGTATCTATATATGGTATTTGTACACTTACAACAAGTCTACAATACAAATCAATTAGAACCATGTACTAAGGAAGGGGGGATTGTCAAGGGCACTATTTAATGCAGTGCTTAACAGCGGCAAGGGAGCATGTGATAAAAAAATAAAGACACTTTATGCTGTAAATTGCGGAATATAGGAATGGTAATATAATTTAGACAAGGAACAAGAATCTGGTAGGAACGATCGAATCCATAAAAAACGTCAAATGTTAGTACAACCAAAAAGCAGAAATAGTGAAAATAATAGCAAAAGGCATATTATACCGTTTGGAATCTCTTAAACATATATCAGTCAAAGTACTGTCAAGCAGTGCATTAATATTTCATTTTATTATCTTGATTACCTTGAACATATGAAGGGATACATTTGAAAGAGTGGTGTACTAGAAGGATAAACGTAGATTTAACAGACTTTTATGGATACCCACGTAGAACTGGGTACTGGGTGAACAAAGAAAATGTTCGCTATGTATGGATAGAGAACAGTTCAACGTAGTTGGTATTAATGGTGGGCATCTCGAAGAGGAAAAATAGGAAGGGCGTGGATGAAATGGTTAGAATTCGTAGACAAGATCTGGATGAACTATAAGTAAATTAAGTGGTAAGTAAATTGGAAACAGTTAATTAATTAATTTAATTCAGCTGTACAGCTTAATCAGCTTAATCCAACAGGTCAGGTCAAATCATTATAATAAAAATATTGGCTTTATTAGTTGATAGCACACAGAAACACATGCAAACGGATTCCGAAAATATGGAAGGACAAAACGTACATTTGCGTTAAAATCTCGAGTTCGATAGTTTTCATAATAACAATACACATAAATTAAATTCATTAGGTTGACGTTACGAACAATCTGCAAAACATTAATAAAAAAGCACTTAAATCATGAATTCGTTTGAAGGCACGGTACAATTTTATTTTATGATGAATAATGTACTCCAATCCGTCATAACACTTTGCAATTGATGGTGCATTCCTTAAATTGTTTTCGCAAACTTCTTCTTGAACATTAATTACAAGTGAACTGTGGAAGAAAAAGCACTTAAAATGCTATGCGTGAAGTTCTGCAAATTTAGAAATCTATGGTGTGCAGTCAGTAGTTTGAAGTCTTAATTTATTAACTTCCACAAAACTTGAAGGGCTAGGAAATAGAAGGTAAACGTTGAAATCGACAGAGAGTTGTGTTACGTTGCCGGAAAATAAGAAAAAAGGACGGCTTGTTTGCGTCCCAACTTTATGGATTTAAGGAATAAATGAGTAAACTTTCTCTAAAGTCCCTCTGGACGTTTAGAGGCATTGATTTTAGGTTTAACGTCGAACATAATATAGTTAATCGTCTATATAACAGGTACCGAAACTTACACGAATAAAATACTAGTTGAATTTAACTACAAGTAATGATCATGCTTTCATAACTTTGCTTGGCACAAACAAGAGTTTTTGCTACAAATAAAACAATTCAACAAGACTTTATCTGGGACAATTAATAGACACGTTATCTTCATTAACAACTAATTCTAAAATGTAAATATTTCGTGATTGGATAAATGAGGTGGCAATTTGTAAATAATATAAGATATCGATTGTTTGGCTGTAACCAATTGAATTTTGCTTAGGGATGAGCAAACCCACCATACGTTTGTTACACAAAAAAAAACTTATGTTAGGCAACCAAACATGACCTATGGAAAACATGGCCGCGTTATATATATATATATCCCGAGACAAATGGAATCACGTATAATTATTATGATAAACTCTATAGAAACATTGTCAACAAATCGAAATTGTTGACACTATTCACCGCAAATCCCACCCTTACGATAAAATCTGCAGTGGCCCACACTGAAATTTCTTATACTCAGATAAATTTGCAGCAAACTGGACCACTCGCGACGATAAGCGCTTTTCTCGAAAGAACTTTTCAAATAAAAGTTTTTTAAAATTTCGTTCTCTTTAACTTTTATAAGAACTAGGTGAACTAAATTTTTATGAATGAGTACTCCGTTTGTTGTAGTTTTTGTTTATGAGCAGGCAGCTGTTCCCAATGTCCGTATTTTCAGGATAATCAGTCCATGCGTTTCTGGGAGAGAACCAGGATCGTCCATGTTTCAGCTATGCCAATACAAACTCTCAGCTTAATCGAATCTGTTACTTGACAAAGCATTAATTAATTATAATGACAATGTCAAATATTTCAATTGACATAGGGTAAAAAATCGTCACACTCCACAGTTTATATATTTGAATTCGAACATTCAAATATCAACAATTCAAACTAGGTAAATAACTAAAAATAAAATGAAATAAAATCTAGGAAACGTAGGTAGAAAAAGCAAAAGCGAATAAAAAACAAATAAAAATGTGTCCTACAATGAATAAAAATAGAAAACAAAAATGTAATTAAAATAATAAAAAATGTAAGTAAGTACTTATAAAAGCGAAAATAAATAAATGCAAGAAAATACGAAGTATACACTACTTTAAAGCTCTAAATAAATTAGGGTTAATTTCAAAATAAAAAAAATGATTCCAGCAAAATTAACAATTGCAATTGTTTCAAGGGAAGTTGTGGAGTTTCCTGAAGCAGATCTACTCGAAGTAGATGACTTTAGTAAAATATAATCATTGCTCAAATTGTTAAAAAAATCTAAACGATTCAGAATTCTCAAACATTACAACAAAATTGCAAAATTAAGAAACGCAATGACGTTGACTTAAATATCAAAATTATCAAAAATGCAAATGAAAATGGAAAACGAATAAATAAAAAATGTAGAAATCATGGAAAGAGGCGAAAAATTAAAAAAAAAAAAATGCAATATGCCAAAATTTATTAAATCACAAACATTGGTAATATGACATGAAATATTATACGTGAAAACTTGATAAAATTGGGAAAAAATTGAAAAATAAAAATGCGAACAATACAAGAATATATAATTGTCAAATTGTTCAAAAATGTACATAATTTTAAAATGTCTTATTTCCGTCGATGTCTTCTTAGACCAGAAAAAAAATATATACAAAATTGTCAAAACAATGTAAAAAAAAAATCAATAATAGTCACAATTGAAAGAAATGCAAAACGGACAAAAAAATTAATATAAAAATCTTTTAAAAAATGCAAAAAAATTAAAATATAAAATTTCCGTTGTCAATATGTACCGCCAAAGAAATTAAAAATAAACTACATTGGTTAAAATGTTAAAATTGCCAAAAATACAGAAAGGGTCAAATATCAGGTGTTATAATGTAAAAATTGCCAACATACTATAAAAATTTATCAAATAATAAAAATACAGGAACATCGTAGAAATGGCAATTGTTTAAATTGCATTTTTTTCAAAAATGCCAACAGAATGCAATCGCTACAATTATAGAAAAATCAGATTTGTAGGAAAATTAAAAAAATCAAAATTTCATAACTGCTAGGCAAAAAAATATTTAAAAGATCAAAATAAAACAACGAACAGCGTACTGAGAAAAAGTAAAAATAAATAAGTGCGAAAAACAGCAAACTTTAAAGAAAGTCAAACATTTAGTTAAATCTGCATAAAACAAATACAAGTTTAAAAAAATATATAGACAAATAAAAGTAAAAAAAAGTAATTCAGGTTAAGCTCGAAATAACGAATAAAAAAAAATCCGCGGTGGTCCGCACGAAACTTACTTATACTTAGTTATAGTACGTTTTTCGAAAAAAGTTTTCAAGTGAAATATATCTATAATTTATGTAAGAATATTTTTTCCGTAACGTGTACCGTTTTCGAGATATGGAAAAAGGTGATAAGAGTAAACCATCACTTCCGGTTGAGTGATTGGATTGAAAATAGGACGTTTTCCTCCTTGCTACATACAAATGTTAAATTTAAAATTTCAGAGCTCTAGCTATAATCGTTTGGACGCTAGAGCGCGCAGGGGACCTCAAAACGCGTATATCCGTTAAAATCTCGAGGTCGAAATTTTTCATGATTCCTATACATACTTATACATAAAGTATAAGTAAGTAAAACGTCATGACAGTCTCGTATATTATGTCTATAAATACAGCCCTGATTTATAATCTCCGTATAATAAGCATCAAATGTTTTTTATCTTTTATTGTTACAGACTATTGACTTGATTTTTTACTTTTTTATGTTTCAAAAATATGGAAAATATTATTTTGTTTAACGCTTTGTTACAATTTAATTAGTTTTATGCTTTATGTTTTATGTTACGTGTTTTATTTTCAATTTGTAATTTTTTAATTTTACCGTTCGTATTTTGATTTATGATTTTGAATTTGTTTTCTCTTAATTTTTGTGTTTCTTTTTGCAATTTGAAAACTTCTTTTACGTATTTTGTAATTAATTGTAATTTTTAACAGTTTTACGTATTTTGTAATTAATTGTAATTTTTAACAGTTTTAACAGTTCTTTTTCATTTTGACAATATTTTATTTTTTCGATTTGTTGAAACTTCAAACCATAACATTTTGGGCAGGGCGCTCAATGCGTCGTTGGCGGAACGCACCATTGTCCTTTGAAAGGCCATAACTCAATACTCGGCAAACACACATTGCGTTACCATGGATTACCACGGACGCCTACCTATGGCTCCGCCGAAAGTGTCGGCTTTTAGATCGACTCCGAATAGACATTTCCAAACGCCAATTGCCCGTACGACGCCCCGAAACGTTCTCGTCGGAGCGTCAAAGACGGATCGCCGCGCTCGTAAATGTGACAAAAGAGCGAGAACCAATCGCAAAGCCGGGTTACACTTTTTCCAATGGGTTATAATTTGTTTTATGGTTTTCGAGATACAGAAAAATGTGATAAGAGTAAGCCATCGCTTGCGGTTGAGCTTTTACTTTCAAAATAGGTTTTCTTCCTCGCTATATACAGATCTTCATTATTAATTAATTAAGTATCGCAATTTTAGCACAGACTGTCATTCGAAAAATAGTCAGATAGCAAGGTGTATTTGCGTTAAAAACTCAAGTTCGAAAATGTTCATAATTACTATACTTTCTTATGCAGAAAGTATGAGAAAGCAATTATTACTAATGGCAATTGGGTTATCAGGACAGTGAATATTGAAAAATGTTGTTCCTGTAGGCTCTTTAAAATCCCACATTCGCTATATTAAATGTGAGATTCCATCGAACCCATCATTTTTGCCATGATTTACTATTACTACTATTATATATATTATAATTATAACGTGATCATTGGTAAATTACTTAAAATTATTTGTGAATTGATTATTTTTTGCACGGCCCCCCTTAAATAAATTTATAGTGAACTATTATGGAAATTGCGTAATGCAATAACTATAAATCAATTTAGAAGATCCATTGCATTTTATGCTCGTCTATTCAAGGGATGTGTTTTTTGTTGCCGTCTCCATTTCCGTCCATTCATTCTAATTCTTTATACCAGACCGCTCTGTCCGTGAGCATTTATAAAGCGAAGAACTTCATTCAATTCGTGCATTTCTTTTGTGAATCGTATGTTTGTGAGCTCAAAGTCTTTTGTTGCAGTGCAGGTGTTGTACTTTAAAATCCGCACGATGAAAAGGCTGCGACGTTGTGCTCAGAAATGCTGCTATGCAATAAATATTTCGTCAAAAGAATGCATCTAGGATTATTCCCAAGGTATACATTACGGGTGTATATTGTTATCGGAATATATTACATATAGCTATTTTACGATTCCGTTTAGTTTTCTCAAAGAATCAAAAAATGTTGAAGTTTAATCCACATTATTATTTTTGTAACAATGAATTTAAATAACGGCGAAATATCTCACCAATATTTCTGATGGTTTCATGGTTGTCGATATACGTATTAAGAATGAATAACTAACAATGATATATCCTTTCAGTATAATAAATACCCTGTTAAATATGTTCCTACATTGTTAATTAACAATTTCAAACTCCTCCTATCGTTGATAAAGTGAGTATTCTTGCGACTAGTGCGTATTTTTATTTTTATCTGCTCGTCAATTTGGATTGTTGTTCTTAATATACTGAGTGACATATAAACTGCACCACCTAGAAGGGGTGGGCATTTTTGGACCAAATTTGGCAGAAACATTGGACTAGTCTACGGTAACAATTGATACAAATTTGATAAAGAAAACACTTCATCTTTTTTATTTTTCTTTAATAATGTGTTGGTCCGCCCCTATTTCTGATACACTCATTGACCCGCCTTGGCATTGATTCCAGTAGGTGATCAATGTCTTCTTGGGGTATGGCATCCCAAGCAGCCTGTACTTCATGCCGTAGAGCTTCTATTGTCAACGATGGGTTCGGTAGATTCCTCAATCTTCTACCCATCATGTCCCACACGTGCTCAATGGGCGACAAATCGGGAGATCTTGTCGGCCAAGGCAAAAGATTAACATTCAAGTCAAGAGAAACCTTTGCTACGTGAAGTCGTGCATTATCTTGCTGGAAAAGTGGGTCTTCCAGCCCTCGAAGATATGGAAGAACATGTGGTTCTACCACTTCGTCAATGTAGCGTCAGGCGGTCATACTGCCCCGAATGAAGAGCAAGGGTGACCTACTGCCGTAAGCAATAGCACCCCACACCATCAACCTCACAGTTCGGTGAACATGCCTCGCAATCGAAAAATCAGGATTGCGCCTTTCTCCACGTCTTCGTCTAACAGTCATCCGACCATCATGCATTCTTAAATAAAATCGCGATTCGTCACTAAAGACAACTCGAGGCCACTCCAAGTTCCATTGAAGTCTTTCCGTGCACCAGGCCAAACGTTCCTGTCGATGTTGAGCAGTGATGGGTAGCACAAGATGTGGGCGGTAAGACAGCAAGCCAAAGGTTCTTATTCGACGATAAACTGTTCGCAATCCAATCGGACGACCTTGTTCACCTAACCATTGATCAGCTATTGATCTAGTTGTAGAGAATCGGTCTCTCAAGGCCATTAGTCTTAAGCGGCGATCTTGACGTTCATTGGTTCGTCTTTGAGCCCCAGTGCCTCTTCTCCGACGTTCAACCCCATGTTCAGACCACGCTTGATAAACACGCATTATTGTTGAGTGGTGCCGTCCCAAACGGTTGCCGATTTCTCTAAACAAAAAAACCTGCTTTTCGTAAACCAACAATCCGCCCTCGGTCAAAGTCACTCAACTGCTGGTAAACTTGAGGTCTCCTTCCTCTAGGCATCTTTAAACACTTGAAACACTTTAAACTAAAGAACGGGATCCGAAAAAGTTCATTCAAAAAATGTTCGATAATTGCTGGTTTATCACCACCTCTAAAAAATGACACCAACGTCAAAAATCCCATGACTACTTGATGATTGGGTTTCAAATTTTAATCAACTTTTTCCCTGGACTAGTCCACTATTCCTGCCAAATTTGGTCCAAAAATTCCCACCCCTTCTAGGTGGTGCAGTTTATATGTCACTGAGTATATGTTCAAAGGTTTTAGAAAATCCAAAGCATTTCTTCTTCTGTTGTGTTCTTGCGTCCATTCCACCTCCACTACTTCGTTAATGGTTTTAGTCGTTAATGGTTTTATGCAAAGGCATTGAATGAAGCAGTTAACAAACAGGACAAAGTGGAAATGGATTGAGGAAATTAAATAGTAAGCGACAATAAGAGTAACACCATAATTTACAAGGAGACAAATAGGACACAAGATTTCGAAGAATAAAGAAACAGACTCAAATCAATTTATAGGCTAGTGGCTAATTTGGGAAGAAAAAAATAAGCAGTAGAGTTCTAGTACCGATATTAATGAACTGAAGCTCATCGAAATGTAGGAATTATAGATGAATTTAATTATTGAACGTCGTTTAAAATATTACAATAGTGCAATAAGATGTGATGAAGAAACGACAATAGGAAACTATTAGCAAGGGTTCAGAAAGGGGAGATAGATCCGATACATATAGTAACACTAGTAATAAACATCTACGAGAACAGTACTGTAATTAAAATACATTTTGTTGATTTTAAGCTAGCATTTCACAAACAGGAAAAGGTACTAATGTAATGCAATACGAGGCAGGAGTAGGACAAGGCTATCCATAAACATTTTTAATAATAATAATAAGCAATACAAGAAGTCGCGTTATTAGAAAAATCGGTACAAGTAATAACATGTGCTTACGATATAGTCATAATAGGAAGAGGTAAAAAAGATTTAGATGAACAGCCGTTAATAAAAGCTCATGAAGCAAATATAAGGGAACTGCAAATTAATGAGATAAATTAAGAATATCCCGAGAATGACCACAAGAAAAACATAGGGAACAAATATGCCAAGCAAAGAGAAAATGGCATAGTGAATGTTGTTTTAACAAAAAAAAAAAAAACATTTTTTTTACAATAACTAGTAGCAAGGACCAGTTGTAGTGGGCTTCAGTTTGCAGGCAAGACGTCGATAAGGGGTGACTATAAATATAAAAACGTTATAAAGGAGGGCGCTACAAGTTATCCCGAAGACCGAGCATACAGTGATGACAAGAATTTAGACTTGTCCCGTAACGTTGAAAATCTCTAAATAATAACATTAGGCCCACATAACGTGTGAGCAACGGAATTGTGATTCAGGGAGGGCTTTGGAAGTTTTCGCGTATGTCTTAGATTAATTTTGAGTAATAGAACTACTCGCCGTTACTAACAGGTGTACCAAGCCTTTTCCCGGTAACTTACATTTTAAATCAAACTGCAGGCAAAGCTGTAAAAACCGAGGTTATGTTGGCAATAAAATTTTAAATAATACATTTTAATCATGACAACCGATAGTAATTATCAAATAAGATGAGTTATATGGGCACCACCGACATCACAATGTAACTCTTCTT
Source organism: Geotrupes spiniger (assembly GCA_959613385.1). Lineage (NCBI taxonomy): Eukaryota > Metazoa > Arthropoda > Insecta > Coleoptera > Geotrupidae > Geotrupes > Geotrupes spiniger. Next base: position 33,150,347 of record OY390732.1, read on the forward strand.
TTAACGTCGTGCAACATGTTCACAAATGGTAAAACTGTTTTACAATACTTCAAAAAGTGACAGTTTAAATGAACTATTTTATTGGATTAAAATTACTCATTCATGGTATGTCTATCTCCCTCTTCCATGGCCAACTCTAAAACATAATTCCGTTGCTCTCACGTTATAAAGAAAACCAAACTATATTTAATACATAAACAAATAAATAGAAACTCAATGAACCAATGGTAAATAAACTTTAATATCACAGATTTAAGGATTTTATGATTGTCAATGAAATGTCCGTGAAGGGTAGCGTCAGTGACATGTTTTAGAAAAAATATATAAGCATAATCAATTGAGTTTTTTTAAGTACTATAAAACATATATTCTCAAATATATAACCATTGCCATTGCAAAATGGTTCAATATTTCTCCTTATAATGTCGCATAAACGAAGACTAGGACTCGAACAGGATCCTTCTAAATCCTTCTAAAATCAACACCCTAACAACATCGTTACGGATATCCAATTCAATAGTATAATTACTTGGAGTGGTTTAACCAAAACCCGAAGAATTGTTCATTCTGTGGACGAGAATATCAAACACGGAATCAAAATATAGCTAAGAATACAACCACAAAGTCTAACAAAGGGTACTGGACACTGAATGTTTTACAAATCGAAATTTTCTACTGCGATACCATTCAAAAGAAATTGTGTCGATAAACCACAAATTCATCTCACCATCGCTACCAAGCCTGCGCAATCCATTTCATAGTCGGGGCGAACGACTATACTAACATCTTATTCGTCCGTACGAATTCGAAGCGCGGTCCCGTGAAATGTCAATGATGTACAACGATAAAACTTTATCTGACAAATAAACTCATGCAAAAGATTGTATGATGAACTAATAAAATTCAATTTTTCGATGAAGCTGACGAATTAATAACGAGCCATAAACTTGTATTTTGAAATTAAAAATTAAACTTTTCTTTCCAGAAATTCGTAACGTAAGATGTTTTAATGTCCCTCCGTCATTTTAAACCTTAACAGAACGTGGTACTGTTATATATATTTAAAATTTGGAAAATGTCCAGGTTTCAGGATGAAGGTGGATGTTCAATTACAAAAAAATCTGCTATGGTCCACACTGAACTTTCTTATACTTAGTTATACTACACTTTCGGAAAAAAACCTTTCAAATTTCAGTATCTACAAATTTCATAAGAATATTTTTTTCGTATTGTTTTCGAGATATGGATAAGAGTATCGAATATCGAGGGTGATAAGAGTAAACCATCACTTCCGGTTGAGATATTGCTTTCAAAATAGGACGTTCTCCCTTGCTATATACAAATCGTAAGTTTAAAGTTTCGCAGCACTAGCTTCCATCGTTTCGGCGTCAGAGCGGGCACAGACACACAGTTATTCCGAAAATAGTCAGAATCGATTCAGGGGACTTCAAAACGAGTATATCCGTTAAAATTTCGAATTCGAAAATGTTCATGATTACTATACTTACTTATACATAAAGTATGAGAAAGTAAAAAGCTCAAGCATGAGATTTTTAGCTTCGTGTGCCCTAAAATATAATATAATGCAAATATATATTTCATAATGAATTCAGGAACAGCTACTACATACTCAAACATGAATTTATTTCAAACTTGTATTCGAAAACTTTTCAGCTTGGGACTTGGAGACAATGTAAAATTTGTGATTCGTGCAGTCTACAACTGCAGCTAAATCCTTGTCATGACAGAAATTGAAATGCATAGCAAAATTACGGGGGATTGTTTCTATTGCTGCGCATTTCTGGATGCTTCCTATATTGTATTTCATTGTTTGCTACAAAGTCTAAATGTAGTGCTCAAACTACAAGTAACAAATTATTAAAATTGATGGAATAAATTACGCACATTCCCAAATAAATTAAATTTTATGTTTCAAATACGTTATCTTCAAATTATTGCAAACACTTTTTCCTTCTTTATTTTTTCAATCGGGATATGTAGAATTCAGCTGAACTCGACTAAATTTTAACTAGATATGAGGAAAGCATAATCACTTTGATTCAACTAGAGATATGTGATATGAATATAATATACGGCGTATTATTTGGCGAACATGTGGGATCATTTTTGGAAATACTGGCATCCAGCACGAGTACATAATTGCATTCTTATGGAGCTCATGAACCATTTGTGTTATACAATCGATAATTTAAACACGTTCACACAACATGTATATAATATCTGTGTGAGAGTGGTTTTCAAAACTAGCAATGTCTATACTTTTTATTTTTTATTGATGTTAGACGCAAAATGAATAACAATAATAATCGTAAATTGAAGGCAATGTTGTGACTATTACCTACAGCATCTCGTAGCCAAATTATTTTTTTTGACGTATATTATTTAACTCTTAAATACTATTGATGTACATATACCGAAAATAATTATAGCAATATTTTATTGTAAGACTTTACAACATTATGACTTAATTTACATATATTCCATGGCAAATAACACAAATTTAAAGAACTTTTAAATTATTGACAAGTTCCGTACAATTTATAATTTATTTGTAGAAGTTTGGTACCACAACATAACGTGTGGACTAATAATAAAATCCTATTGACCCAAAGAATTACATGCAGCAGGCAACATACTTTTAGACCAAACACATTTATCCTATTTTGGATTGTGGATTGCTACTATTTTTTGTACATTACACGTTCATAAATGATGTTGATAGATTTTTGTCTGTCATTGAAGATTTACTGGTATCGTACACAAATTCAAATCGACAAGTCAGAAAATATTAGACCAGTTATAAACGTATAGAGGAGAAGAAATGCAAAAAATTCATCATCACAGTTATTTGTCTACTAGTGTGAAAATCGCACGCACGTGCATATTGCAGCTCGAGACGTTAAGTGCTGAAAAAATGCGTTACACATTTCAGGAAATACATTATCATTTTGTAATGTTATTTTACAGCAAAGGTACATACAATGATTAACCTTCGGTAGAAATTGACCATCCACTACCAAGAGAGTTTTTTTCTATATTTATACTTTATATTTCGGGGACCCAAACATTTATATTGGTCACGTTTACAGAAAATATAACACACGTAAAAACATTTTGAGGCAACTCACGAACAAGATTATGATTTATTATAACATATGATATTTTCAATTGGATATAAGAACGCACCTATAATGATATACTTACGACATAGTATTTTATTACGGCACGATGAGGATGGAAACGAGATACAAATCACATATGATCTTTTTTCTCAAACTTTTATGTCCGACGTGTCAAAATTTCATCGGTTTGATATAAAGCTAAAGCGCAATATTAATCCGGAACTAACGGCATGTGCGCCCCGTGTATGTGTTCGGTTACAGATGATAGTTATGAGAACGATATTCGATATGATTGAGATATGTAATAGCTACGTGCTCAAACCGACTTGCTTTGCACGGTAAACGTGTATTGCATACGGTATGACATATCACGTTACTTATATCCAAATGCAAAACATAGATTGCGAACATTCAAATTAACTGCCACATGCACTTTAAGCAAAACATTGGATTTAATGTGCAGAGAAGGCCAGTAAATTTATGGTTACGTACTTTATTTGCTGGATTAAATTGCTTTTTTCCTAGATATATTTTAACCAGTTTGGGTGGTTAATTAATTTAAAGTAACGTAGTTGTCATACTAAGATAATTGTTTTAAACGAGTTAAAACGCTGTATTTTTCAAAGGATGCGTTTTGATTGGTTAGTGCTTAAAATAATAGCAATAATAGATATTACTATACAAAATATGATATCCACGGAATTTAAGCAACCTATAGAAAATCGTCAGCAATAGGCAACTAATAATTAAATAGATCAATTCAGTATGCGTACCTCTAGATGCAATACTCTATCCGAATACATAGATTTGACGTCGAACTAAATATCCTGAAGTACACCTCGCAATACATAAAGAATTGAACATGAAGCTGTAGTATTAAATAACCCAACTAAATTAATTATCAACGAAATGCATGTGTAAAAAGACGAAGTAATTAGATATAGTAGTAGATGAATAGCAGCTGTTCGAAGCAGAAATCAACTACGTACCATCAACATGCACAATGATATGGTGTGTAGATCAAAGCACTTTACGAATACAAGTGCAAATAATAACTTGTTTTGATAATATGAGGAAACTTATATATCAAGTGCTTCGCACCACGTTCAGTGAACAGAACCTCACACGTTTTGCAACGAAATCGACATGCACGCATTAATAAAGGAAATATAGGTATTACCACACGCCTAGTTGCAGGTTGAACGAAGTGAATTCGTTAACATAACAATCAACATAACATATAATCCAATATTAAAGAAAATGGAAGTTATCTCCAGGCTTGTGGGGTACAATAAAAGTAATATAATTATGGAAACATGAATAGCCCATTTCAAACAGAACTATGCATAAATAAATACTGATACAAATCGTAGTGTAACGAGTGGTATTGTAATATGAATCAGGAAAAATCAGGTAGACCATATTTTGCACAAACAATAATTACATACGTGTAATAAACGCAAACTGGTGTCACCATTAATATATCTTCAGCCCTACCTCAAGACAAAGGATGTCAAAATTTAGGTCTTGGAATACATATTAAGGGGTAAGGCCACCATGCAACTTTTAAAAATCGATTTTTTTATTAGCTCAGAACCTTCCTCAAACCCTCAAGAATAAGTAAAAAAGTTTCGTAATTAGAAACAATCTCGAACCGCTCGTTTGCTATAGTTTGCGGCGCACCAAATGCATATCGCAACTATTACTGCAACGTCAAACGCGTTTTTCTCGAATCACTATTTTTTAAATCGGGTGAACCGATAGCGCCTACAAATCTTGATCAATTGCCTTCTAATTTTGAGAGTAGCTTCAAACATATATAATCTAGTAGACCACGTAGGGATTTCTTGATAAGTTATATACTTTTTTATTATAAACAATCGAATGTGTAATTTTTATGTAATAAAATCAACTTTCTATTCATATGCCCACAATTTTTCGTGATAAATCGATATTTTCAAAATTCCGTACGTGGTCCAGTAGTTTATGATATATATTGAAGGAAATTTTTTTTGATTTTTATTCTAGATTCACATTTGGGGGTACAGTCGGTTCGCCCATTTTGGGTCTCCAAGAAAACTCATCTATCTTAGGAATCGCACCCTGGAGAAGCCATTTTTCAGTCAAAATTAAAAAAAAAATTGTTTGTACTCATAGACACTTCATGAAGTACTGCATAACAAAATTGGACAGGTTTTCCACCGTACTTCTGTAAAACAAATTCCTAAAATTGTCCTTTCATTTTGACGCTCATGGTGGCCTTACCCCTTAAGCAATAAAATATAAAGTTTCTAAACTAAACTAAATACGTTCGCTGCGACCAGTACCGTCTCGTGGTTAAACCAAAAGGGCGGGTAGAGGCACACCCAAGGGGTTTAGTGTGAGGTGCGCTGAGATGTGGCTAGCAATGATTTCATTTAATGTAAAAACTCGTCTTTCGTATACTGCGCATACAAGTGATTTATGAAATCATCAAATGAAGTGGTGTGTGTTGCCCTACCAAAATTCGTCGTAGGAATTTGATTCGATCCATAGCGATACCATATATTATAGTTACAGAATTACGAAACGATTTAGTTTAAGCGCGTATATGACAAATTTGACAACGCGTGTGGGGCATAACGAGAGCATGCCCGCTTGGCGCTGGGTCGTCGCACAATTGATATGGCTGGGTATCGAGACGGGCACATATTCAAACACTGAACTGATAAATACTTATACAATATACCAAATATAAATTAATTTCAATAAATAAAAAAATGCTTTTCGTTTTGCTGGGGGGGTTACAAACAGTCGTAAATATGTACTAAGTTGTATTTAAAAATATTTCTTTGATTTATTTTTGAAACCAATTCATCAATTATGTAAATACAATAGTAGATTGAGTACTATGTACAGAAAAGTGACATTTGGCTTGACGAATAGGGCATCGATAGCGAGTACTTAATGACATATGAGTCAGGTAAAATTACTTTTCAGACGTGGTGCGTATACTATACTATAATTTTTTTCATTTTGATAATGTTAGTTTTTAGTCTTTTTAATTTGCGAAATTGCGAAAAATATAATTACATATGATAATTTCATTTAATACATTTTGCTAACCATTAATTTCTGCATTTTTTGAAGAACGCTAAAAATATTGCAAGTCATGGATTAGATGCAATAATGCAAAGCTCACGCAGTAAGTGATATAACACAAATACTACCCCTACCATTGCATTAAATTTATTCAGCGATTCATCCCAAACTAAAACGTATAGAACGAGCCCTTTATGGGCTCACGAGATTATACATATATATATATATATATATATATATATATATATATAAATATTATCCCTCTGTTTCTACTGCCATTTCTAAGTATTCCCAACATGTATCTTTCTTCTCGTTTTCGTCCGGGCATTCTTGTTCTGCATGATTTCTATATTGTTCTTTCCAGTTTTCAATTACACCAGGCAAATAGTTGGTTCTAATTTATGAGCGGCTTTTACCTTGATTTACTTTTCCATGGAATTACTCCCGCTTCGGTTAGCATATTTTCTTCATTCATCTACGTTTATCCCAGTTATATTGTTGCTTCTTGTTCCTTTCTCTACCCTTCTCGTCAATTTCTGATAGATAGAAGGCTGCATTACTTATTTATTTGTTTGTACATTTTTGTTTTTTTTTAATTTCTATTAATTCTGCTTTTAGTCCTTTCATTGTCCCGTTTAAACTGAACACCGCCTCTGGTATTTTATCTAGTTTGTCGTCTTCCTTTTATAGGTATTCGACCTATTTTTTGCTCGTTGTAAACGGGGACTGTTATTAAAAGGAAAAGGAATTAAATTCAATGGAAAATTAATAACTATATTATTGAGGAAAAATTAAATTAATGTAATTCAAATTCAAAGTATTAATTAGATGATACTGCTAACTAAGGGTCCAGCAATAATTATATAAAAAGTAACTTGATACAAAGAATATAAGAAAAAAACAGATTGAACTAAAAAGAAGAATAATGCGAAATATGAAAACACAAAAAAATACACGAAAGTAAAAGGAGAAGAAATATATCTAGAGGAGGGGCAACACAAATTAACTATAGAAAACGCAAATGAAGCTCACATAAAATGCAATAATTCAAACAGAAAATAATTAATGGAAATATTTAAAAACCAGGTTCATACATCATATGAAACGTGTAGACATCACAAAATAAATCAGGAACGAAGTAAATTATGAATCTCAACTAAAAGATGACAACGAAAGTCAACAATAAAAAATAATATAAATAAATAAAAGGATGAAAATTGAAATAAACAAATATTAATATTACAGAAAAACATGTGGGAAACCAAATAAAATTACGAAAACATTAATTAAAATACCAACAATAATATAGGGTTTTACTGGTCTAGTGATTCAGATAGCCAGCTAGTTATCTTCAGCTTGCAGATTCAACACTCGAATTTTATTTCAGAGATAAAATTCGTAATAATCACGCTTTTGAATTGAGTTTCCTATGTTTTTCATATGATATATGAATGCTGGGGTACTTTCTTATCGCTATAAATCGATCAAGGACGTCAACCAAAGAGCACACAGAATAACTGGGAAAAGGCAACGAAATATATATAGAAATAAGAAAACTAAAAGAAAGGGTAGAAATGTATATACATTGATTGCACTCTATCTGTAGGATCTTAACGATTTGATTGTCCCATGCAATAGCAAAATACACATACGTAACAAGTTATATATTTTATTTGCGAAATATTAAAGATGCTGTAAACTTAAATAATAATAAAAATATTATTAATATAAGAAGAAGAAGGAATATTCAAAATATATGAAGTCTCCCACATTTTCTACGAATTAATCTCATCCTTTTTTTGAAGAATGATAACGGTATTGCAAGTAATTAAATAAAAGCAAGAACACGAAGCCACTATGTAGATGTAGATGAATACTGAAGGAATTCCAATGACCAACGCATATATGTACTGACCTAACAGTTAGGAAGAATCATTTCAAATAAGCCATAATTTCTCAGTTCAAACATCTCGCGGAAATCCAACTACAACAGTTCAAGTTCCTCGTTCAAGAGCCGTATGGGTATTAAAAACTAATGTATGTATCCAAAGCTATATTTGGTAGGGCATGGGTCTTTAAGTCAAATTTGAAGAATAGTTACAACCTAGATAAATGAGAAAAAATGAAAAAGTCTGCTTGAAATAAAATTAAACATATGAATATTTAAAATATTTTGTAGCGATAAAGACTGATGATATTTTTAGCGATACAACAAGACGAAGCGAATGTTCTTATTAGATACACCAAAAATTACGTCATTAAGTTGTACGTGTAAAAAACACCTCACACTGATCGTTTGTCGATTGTTAACAATGTAATTGATTGCCAACTAAAAACGAAAATAACTATACTTTTCCATAAATTTTATATTCGCCGATCCATTTTATTTTTATTATTGTGCAAAACTACTAAACACAACGATAAGCAGCAAATTGATTTAAACGGTCGTTTGAATTGGATTAATTCAAAATTTCATTCAAATTTAGAATGTAGTAGGTATGTGATTTATGTCGAATATGTATTTGGGAAATGCGAATAGTTTTAAACCAGTAACAAATGTTAACGGTATATTTCATTAAACGGGGTATTGTTCCATTTTCAAAGCGATCATTAATAAAGTTGTTCGGAATAGTGAATTATCTTCAGGCCACAAACACAACGAACACATATGCATTGCAATCGTTAATTGCAGTTTCACACTGTCCGCATGTTCTAATTGTATGCGCCGTTGTTGCCGGCGAGTGAAGCCAAAGCTGTTCGAAATTATCCAATACTGAAAGTGGAAAACTATTTCATCCTCCGATGACGTTCCAATCAATATGGTTTCGGTAGTTACGCAGTTTGGAACACTATGTAGAATTAATTTGTTTATACAACATTTGCGAAATGTGAAAGGACGTGACGTCAAAAATTGAAACATGTACAATAAGGCTCGAAAATTCCGATATAGCCCGGGCGACAACTACATGCACGTATCTGAAGTACCGGCAGGTCCGCCGATTTAATTGCATAAATAGTAAGGAATATTTACAATTAATTATATTATTTATAACAATTATATTTCTTAAAAAATGCATTGCATATGTTTTCAATTATTGTCAGTACATTTGACCATCATAGTTTCTAAATGTATGACAAATATGTCATATTTTTAAAGCTATGACGATAATAACTACTTTATGAGGGCAATTCATTTGTGTTCATTTCAGTTTTAAGAAAATCACAAATTACGATTTGCAATTGAATTATACATATTACAGTAAATTATCGGGGATAACGATCGTTGCGGGCACTTTTATTAGACACAACTTAATTGGTTCTATTTCAATATTTCGTAATAAATGTCTTCTTCAGGAAAAAGCTAAAAATACATAAGCACATGACCATAATAATAATAAAATGAATTGCATAAATACTTATAACGAGCGATGAAAACGAGCTTAAAAAGCGTGAAAATAAAACAATAACGTGTTTCTCGTTAATATAAAATATAAATTGATAATATTGTAAATATCAGATTGGAATAAGTAATCGCTATTTATTTTTTTTTAAAACAAACCTTAGAAACAAGGACTACCCGTTAAAATTAAAAGTTGATTCAAATATAATACGGATAATAACTGCTTCAATTGAGAAAATCAGAAGCGATTAATATTAATGATATCTCGTCGAATCTGATCTGCTGTCACCACACTCCAACTGAAATAAGTGTTGCCAAAATTTACTCTGGTCAGTTGGACGAACGAGCGAATTTCTAGGGATTTCGCTACGAGGAAGCATAATTAAACGTATCAACATGTACTAGTCAGTTGAGGTTCGTCAGAAGGTAGTAACTTTCTTTTAACAAGGAGTTGATGTTAGTGACATAGTGCAGCAGGTTGATTTATCTGTAAGTATTTTTCATTATTCAATTATTCAATAAGAAGTCGCAGAGTAACTTTAAATTTAGATTGCAGCCGCCATACAATACGGCATCATTTAATTCATAACGGCAACCGAAATAGGGGCGTTGCTGTAAAAACATATTTAAACATAAACCATCGGCAAAATATAATCGCTTTTGCTCAAAATTTTTAGTGATGAGAAAGTGTTTAAATTGTACAGCGACTATAAGGAACTTCCATGGAGAAGCAATAACACGCGGTATTTGTAAAACACAATGGACGAATAACTATGGGTTTTTGGGGGTGCATGTCCTTAGCTGGTCCGGGTGATTTGGTTCAAATCAGTCCTAGAATGTGCACATATTGGAAGACGTCATGTTACCGAGTATGCTGATAGTGTACCCAGAACCTCAACACATTTCATTCGTTCACGTAACAGTGCCGTACACACGTCCCATGTGGTTCGTCAGTGGTTTGAAGATCACCCAGAGGTCGATTTAATTCCATAGGCTTCTAAGTCATTAGACTTGAACCCCATTGACAATTTATGGGAATGCATGGTTCGAGAATGAGATGACGTTGGCGGTCGTCAGGACATTCGGAACAGAGAAGGCCTGCGCACTCATTGCTTACGCATGTGGGAAACATTCCGAGGTCGACCAACAATTAGTTCAATGGATGTCAAATCGATTGCAAGGAGTAACCGACCTCGGGGGCTTCCCACACATTATTAAATTTACCCATATTATCATTCCACTCCGTTTTATCAATGACACATTTTGTTTCCAAGCGTTAATACTTCTTCGTATGTTTGATATTTCTACAAGTGTATATTTTTACGGTTGTTCAGTTTACTATAAATAATTTTTTATTTATTATTATTTCTTATAATTTGTTAGTAGAAAAGCCTGAAACAGTTTTTTGGCGTCGACGATATTCAACTGTAATTAGGTGTGGGATTGCTTCTGTTAGTCATGGATAATGCTCCAAACCACTCTGTTAAATAATCTAATACCCAAAATTCTACATGGAGTAAACCAAATTTAGTTGGATGGCTTGTAGTTGCTAAAAGTTGAGCTGTTGGCCTTAGCCAAAGATGAAATCAAAAGAAATCATATTCCATACGTTACCGATTCTATTGTGCATGGTATTGGCAAACTAAATCCCATAGAATTGATTGGGGTGAAAGCGAAAGGCCATGTTGCTCCAAACAACACACCATTCAACCTACCGGGCGATAGACGATTATTTTATGAAGGATTGGATACAATGAATTGGTCGTTCATAACATGTGTTTCATACGTTTTGAGACTAAATTCACGTGTTTCTTTGTCTGCATAAATAAATACGAAAATTTCAACCAATGAACTTGTCAGACGTAACTGTATTTCTGGTGTACTGTCAAAGACAGTTTGTTTGAAATTTGCCATTAAAAATGTCAATAAACTGGATCTCCAATCTGTTTGGACGGCTCAGTACAAATGAAATTCATGCAGTGTTCAAAGTCAAGCCAACTCACGTGCAACTGTTTTCCGTGGTTTGAAGGATTGTCGTGAAGGTAAAGTACAGGAAAATAAAAAGAAGTTTTGTCGCCCAACGAAATTAAATGTCAGAACAATGAAAAAACTGTTTTCAAGTACCAAAAACAAAGTTGGGCAATCATAAATCATTGGCACAAAAATTTCATATTTCAAACGGAACAGTCCATCGTATTTTGAAAAAAAACAACGTAATTTATGAGAACGTCAACGATCACCGATATATACACACCAGCAACTAGACAAAATACCAACATGCTGCCGTACTCGTACTAATGGCATTGTCATCGTTTTGCATTACGAATCGTACTTCACATTTTCACACCATGAATTAAGTGGAAACGACGACTTTTATACTGACAACACTGAAACATCATGAACAATCAATATGCCAGCAAATCGAAATATTAGCCAAAAATGTACGTGTGGGTAGCTATGTCCTCATAGGGTGTCTGAGTGCCTTTGATTCGTCCAAACTAATCCAAAGCGATCGATTCTGAAATATACATTAATCAATGCTTGCCGAAATGGAAGACATTTGTCAAAAAATATCACGCTCGCGAATTAATCATGTTTTGGTCGGATCTTGCAAGCAGCTATTATACGAAAAAAACAATGGATTGGCTGAGCAAAAAATACTGTTTGTACAGAAAAAGGACAACCCTCCAAACCTACCACAGCCTCGAAACGAGCAAGAGTTGATTAAAAAATTAGACGAAACTTGAAAGAAATTGACATAAACACCGTTCAAAACCTAATTCGGGATATTCGTTGCACATTGCGGAAAATCGAAGACCATGGTCCATTAAGTGTACTCTAAATGTGTTTTTATACAGTTTATGAAAACTTAGTCTCAAAACTAATGAAACACATGTTACTATATAAGAAGTAAATTTATCGCGCCTTGTTCCCTATCCCTGTGAAAACTCCTCCCCGCCGATAGCACCCACCCCTGCATTCTTAAAAGGCTACTTGTACTTTCGCTCGTCCTAAACATATCGCCCAGCTTGATGTAAATGATTACGATTTCGAAAACGTTATAATGTAAATGAATAACCGGAAGATAGTACTGGTCGCGTAGCACGAAATTTTGGGTTATCACAAAGTTTTGTGGCGAGCTGTAATTTTTATGTTTCCTCATTATCAATATTGATTAATTGACTAATTTTGCAATTTTGAGATAATTCTGTTGTTAGTTGCACTTTTTTGCTGTGTATTTTTTCAATTATATTTTTTATTGTGGTATAATTTTGTCATTTTCGCATTAGGAATTATTTGACCATATAGCCATCTTCTAACTTGACAATACGCTGTAAATTTTGTGAATCTAATGCCTTCTAAATGTTGACAATTACTAATTTGCAGTTTAAGTATTTTGAAATGTGTTGTATTTTTCAGTTATGGCCCATTAGGAAGCATCTCAAGGAAAAGTTGAAGTGTTCTAAAATAGCCGTTACTTGTTACAAAACCTTTGTTCTCTCCTTCCAGCAAAATTGCGGTGGTCATAAAATACGCTGAATTATACCATTTTATTTCGCACGTTTTATGCCATTAAAACTGAATCTATTGAAGCGTTTTTAAATGTTTTGGGACAAGTTTATGGCAGAACTAGATTTTATAACTATTCCCAGAAGCCCGACATTACCTGGTTTCGATGAAGGTTTGCATGTGTAGTGGCTGTTTTCATACTGAGTCTCCAGCCTGGGATGTACCAACATATCAACCATTTTATATTTATTTTCGGTGGTTTATCATTACTATTGCGTGCAATCAGTGAAAGCCCCTGCCATTTTGGATTTGGATTACTTCCGTACTGCACTTAAGCCATAATATATAAGTCTGCCAACACTCCATTTCAGGGTCCCGCACCACTGATCATCCAGCCTACGGCATGGAGTGTTCTCATTTGTACTGATTTCTACAGGCAGTTCGTCACCTAGTATGGATCTTCTTGTAGTCTTGTAGTTAAAGAAATGGACAAGCAGTGTATATGTGCAGCCGTTTCTTTACCCAGACCCATTTTGAAGGAATGTCAATTTCATCCGTAATGACCAGTGAGACTTGCGACAACAAACAATAGTATATTTTCCCTTGTCAGCCGCAGATAGTTTGTATCTGTTCTTTCATTCGGATAGTGAAGTGTTATCTTAGAAATATTGCAGCCTTCTGCTTCACAGCGTTTTTAAATATTGCGAGGATGTTCTTTTTTTCAATGGCGTTAAGGGCAGATGGCATCGGCATATGTGCAAGCTGAAATATAATTGGTTAGACTGCCTAGTGGACAGTGGATAAAATCGGCTGAATTCAAACATGTAGATATAGATTGTAATTTTGCAATTTATGTCGAACACCAACGTTGCTTTCTTTATATTTTTGGTTGTAACTACATCAGGAAAAATATGTATTCATTTCAACTTCACCGTTGAGTAACAGCACTAGCAGGGTTTCTGACGATAGGAGTCACAAAATGAATATCATTTTGTGCGCTCATTTTTTTGCGGTGCACAATTTATACAGATATAGTTGATAAGTTAATTCTCGCACAGCAACGACTATTAAAACTAAAATTGTTTTATTATAAATGGCCATCAGGATCTAAATGGCGTCCACAATATATCCTACAAATGTATTGCTTTAACACAACACTAATCATACAAACGATGAAGTAATTAGTAATAATGGGAAAGTCCCTAATTATGACTGTGTACATCTATTTACATTCGAATCGATCTTGTTATTTGAGTTTAAAAACAAGTCTGTAGTTGCCATTGATTACATTATATAGTAATATAATGTAATGTAAATAATACTAATATAGTATTACTTATTTTGTGGAGTCATTATTAATAATTGAAATGGAAAACTTGTCCAGTAAAGTGATTCACGAAAACTGTACACAAAGAATCTAATTTGTTAAACCGTAGCTTACTCTCCCAAATGCGAATTAGTTGTGCGCTTATAAGTGAACATTTGGAGATTATCCTTATATAACGAGGGTCGCAGATCGATACATCGCATCGCTAATAAACGCCACATCTGTTCCTTAACGAGGAGCCGAAACCGAAATCCTTGCAGTGGTCATTTTCTCCATCTTTATCTCATTTGCATGGCTACAGTTGCTACGGATGGGGAGCATCGCTGCCGTATTCCCCAAGGGACTAACATTGCCCTAAAGTATCTGTATTGTTAATATTATACTGAGTTTACTGTATGCAATTAAGCCCATGGAATTTACTACAAACCATGAACTGCTTTCTATGGTGAATTAAATTAAAGCCACATTATGTTAAGCTGGACTACTTCAGCTATATTATATACGGCATTCCCATTGTGAACAATATGTAATTCGGTTACGGTCAAGTTAATTATTATATTATATTATCTTATTTCCTTGGAAAAACAAAAATATATACTTCTTGTAAAGACAATACTGTATTTCAAGTAAAATATTCAAAGGATGCAAGACTAAGATATTGTCAAACTTTCTATTTATATATATATATCGAGTGATAACCACTAAACCTGGCCATAGTATTCATGTTTAAACAAAATATATGGGTTGCCTTGACATATTTTCGTTTAATGTCATGTTGACAGCTTATTGAAAGTTTATGAAATTGCGTTATAACTCGTGCTATAAGTTGTGTTATAAACATGAACTATTCAATTGAAGGAAGGGTGTTCATGGTTCAATCCTTTTACTCTGGTAATAGTTTAAGAAGAGTGAGAGATTTATTTTCTGTAAAATTCATTTATGAAGTAGGCGACATAAATTCAAGGCAACTCATATATTTTGTTGAAACATGCATACTATGGCCAGGTTTGGTGGTTATCACTCGGTATACATTTTCTGCCTGGCAATAAATAGATAACGTGTATGATACATTTTTCACTACGGAAATTGCAAGTTAAGGAAACGTGTAAAGCTATTACAAGGTGGAAAAATTAATAACACTTTTCAGTTAGCACAGCATACGCTTCAGAATTAAAAAGCAGAACCTTTGGAACGAGCTGCAGTTTATATAAGCTCGTGTTAATTGAACATTTTTGCATACAAAGATATTATGAGAGCAGATAATTAAAATATGAAAAATTGTTACCTATTTCGCTTTATGCCCGTATTCTTTTGATTGTAGCTTTACGCGTGGCCGGAGGAAACCTGTATATCTCGTTCTCCTGAACATCATGATTTCAAAATTGCGTATTTTTCCTACGTCTCTGGAGTTTAAAAAGAAGGATTATTTACTTTACCGCATACTATGCGGGAAAACGCTCCGTCTTCGTAAAAACGAAGTTACATGTGACATGAACGGTGCATAGTTCAAATGTTTACATCTCGGGAGGCCAAAAAACATATTTTTTTTACTTTTACAAGAACAGTTTTTTCGATAAATTCAAACCACTCTGGCCGAGAGATTGTTAAAAAAAACCTGTTCTTCCTCGTTGTATATAAATCTTAAGTTTAATATTTCAAACTAGCTTGGGCAGTAACACTTGAAGGAATGGAAGTTAATATAGCACGAAGACTTGGCGATGATCACACCACCATATCCAGCGTGATTCGGCGTTACCGACCGTCAATGATTTCAAAGTATGGACTAAATGAAGACGAAACAGCTTAAAAGAAAGAACTGTGTCTCTGGGACAACCTAAATTTGATTACCGAAAGTAGTCGAGGTAACATATATGTGATGGAGGATATGAATACACGAGTAGGGAATAGGGACGATAGAACGGAAGTGATAGCTAAATACGAAGAACAGAAAATGACGAAATAACGAACATGAGAATGAGACTGCTATCGACTGAATAAGCTGACAGTTACAAACACATTCTTCGAACACGAAGACGTCCATAAATTTACACGACACGGAAAAGAAAGGAATTATAAATCCACAATAGACTACATATTATTGTGTTTTTTATTAAAATATAAAAGAAAGATAAGAATAATTTATTTGTAATTAGAAGTTATTAAGTAAATTAGAAAAATTAAATTTATTTAAAATTATGACGAAAAGAGGTGGTAGGGAGATCACCTGGGTGATCACCTGGTAAAGCAATAGCGGGGATGCAGACAAGTGTGGGAAAGGAAGGTAGGGACTGAGCTATAAAAGCAGACATTTTATATAGTTGTGAGTTATTTCCTAAATAAAAAATAAAATTCATCAAGAGGCATAATTCATAGCAATATGTAGAGAAAAGGAAGAATAATCGAAGTGATAGATAGGAGAGTCATGAGAAGCTGGAAAATATATAGCGACCACTTATATGGTCATGTCAAAGATCAGACAAGAGACAACGATAAAAAGGAAGTGAAAGTAAATATACAGAACAAAAAGTAATAAGAATCTACAAACTATGAGAAATATGAATGGTGGATATACCGCTAAAACAATATGGGGTTGAAGAACTGTCAGAAGAATATAAAAATGAAACAATGGAAAGTGAGAAAGAATGTTGTAGAACAATACAGACGGGAAACAGAGGCAGAAGGACAAACTGGCAGAGCAAAGAGATAGGGATCAAGAAGAAAATATGGAAAGGGTACCTACAAAACGGCACAAAGCGGAAGTGTAGATCGCTTCTTTGACTTGACATTCTCGAAATGTTGGAATAATCCGGTCTGGGGCAATTCAAATACACAGTTCATTACCACGGGAACTTTCTGTTAAAATCTCGAGTTCGAAAATGTTTGTGATTACTATACTTCATTATACCTAAAGTATAAGAAAATAAAAATATATATTAACAGAATCAAGTTGGGTCCTGCGGTAATTATGATACCTCATTTCCTATATTTATGGTGTACGAGTGGAGATCAATATTTACAGTCCCTAACATAGAGGGAAACAAATTAAAGAAATATGAAACGTTTATTTTTCTACATAATGTCCCTGAATATTGATGCATTTGGTCCAACGATGCTCCAAACCTTTGATTCGTCTAAAAAAAAGTTTCGGTTGCTCTTCCAACCAGTCGTTTACGGCCATCATCACTTCATTATCGTTGTAATATCTGGTCCTCCGAAGATATTCTTTTAATTTTGGAAATAAAAATAAATTTCTAGAGGCCTTTACTCAATTTTCCCCGTCTGTTATTGTATGTTCACGTTACAAAAAATCAGCCAGGAAAATTCCTTCTGCGTCATAAAAAATTGTTGCCATAAAGCCATAACTTTACCAGCGGATGGCAAATCACGAAATTTGCGGGGTGGCGGAGAACCTCGGCGATGCCACTCCATACTTTGTTGCTTCGAGTAAGGATCGAAATGGCGAACCCACGTTTCATCAACAGTGACGAATCGAGAAAGAAATTCATCCGGGTCTGGCTTCAGAATGGAATACTCTAGAACATTCCTGATCAGGTGTCATTCGTGGGACCCAACGAGCAGACAACTTTTTTAGCCCTAAATTATTTCTTAAAATATTTTCTATAATATAAGAAACTTCATAATTTCAGCTATCCGGCGAATGGCCAGTCGTCTATCTGTCATTACCATATCGTGTATACGATTAACATTATCTTGGGTAGTGACAGTCACTGGTCGTCCAGCACCCTTCGCATGTTCACATGTTTGTCTTCCCAGTTTAAATTCTCGAGACATATTTTTCTCCACTTGGTAAGGAACAGTATCCTCACCTAATACACCTACCATGTCTTCATGAATTTTTTTTTTGGCGACAGCTCGTTCTTTTGCAAATATTTTATAACTGCACGAACCTCTGATTTTTCCATTTTTAGAATTTCTCTAAGCTTATTTAATTAAATTCTAAATCATTTGAACAGGTAACAAGTGATAAAACTACAATTGAACCAATGTAACAACAAATACTTAATACTTTAATGTGTCAAATTGATTCAACGTCACTCAACGCCTACTATGTCAGGGACGCTAAATAACGATCTGCCCTCGTAGATTAGATTTTCGGACGTTTCGCCAATTCGTAATCCCGATCATTATGCTTCATATGATTTAGGCCAGTTTTTCAACATGTGTATCGTGTCAATAGTGTAATCACGTACGATCATATCTATTTTATTTGCGTAGAATTTAATTGTTAAACTAAAAACACCACAGGTAAAAGTTTCTGGAATTATAATCGAGCTATTTCTTTACTTTACGAGAGAAATAAGAAATTTAGTAATCCACGGTCATGTTTACAAATATGGCTTATATATAAATGATTATAAAATTGCAGTGCAATGTCCATTATCAATAATTTGCGCGCTTGTCGATAATCCGAACCATCCCTACAGTTTCCCTTGCATTGGTTTACTAAAACCTGCAGTATGCTACAATCTTGTTAAAAAGTCATGTAATTACGCATTATTTTGCAAATTAAATTTACAAATTTCGCAAAGAAAGGAGAAATCTTTCATATAGAAAGTTCAAGTTAATGAACAATTTGCTTGTAAGTAACAAAACAGAAATGCCACCCAACATGTTGCAACTTTTAATGCATAATCCAAGCGAATCCGAAAAACTTAGAAGGACTGAATTTAATTTAAAACTTCATCGCTAGCATTTATTAATACATTAAATAATTATTAAAACACGATATTGTATTGCTACGAAAGGTGGCAAAACAATTAACGAAAAATAATTATATATTATTAATTATATAGTTTCATATTTAAGTCGTTTTAAAGTTACTATTAAAAAATCTTTCAGTTATTCTATCAGGCAATATAAAGCAGGTAAAGTATCCAGTATTATCTGTAGTTATCATTGCTATCCTAAACATAATCAGATATAGAAATGGGTCCGGAATTTCCTTCGCTATAAGATTGAATGTCAATGTAGAACATTTATTATTTATTTTACATGTATTGTGAGTTCCATTATGAGTTTAAGATTTCTTGTATTTAGCTTAGAATACGGATTTTGAAAATTGTGGCAGCAAATGAGAAGAAGGCATGTCATGACGGAAAAAGAGAAGACGACCACGTAATTATTAGTGATCAGCAGCCTACTAATCGCCAAAGTTTTCCACAATATGAACTATAGAACAACATTGGTATCCGTAAACAAAGCATTAGCAAAAGCCAATATTCAAATAGCTGATTATAGGCACTTCCTGCGTACGTACCTGGATCAATATAAGACATAGTTCTAGTCCTACAGATCCACCGCCCACAAGATATTAAAAGTCATATTGAAGTTAGTTCACTTTCAAATACATTGCTTTGTCTGTAAAGCACCCCGCAACGTCGCATATTGCTTCGCCATTTGTCAAAAATCTTTTACTCTCAAATGCTTTTTGAGTTTTGATAACAAATGAAGTCTAACGGTGCTTCGTCATTTTTGCAGTACAATCCAAAACAGCAAAATGTCTGCACGATAATTTAGTAAATAAATAGTAAATAATTTTGAGACATGACGTTTAAAAAGATACAGTATTTTGTAAAACATTATAGTTTTAAACATAGCAACTATATTCAATTATTTTTACGAGAAACATTCCAAAGTAACAGATATCAGTAGACCCTCGTATATTATTGAAGCAAATAAAGCGAGGATTGATACATTTAATATTTTACTGTAATAGTAAATATGAGCAACCATTTACATGACATCATGGGGTTCAACGGAATCCCGGCCCTTCTGTTTCATAATATTATATAACCCGTCCGTTGCGGAACCATGTAATTATGTAGTACATATTTACTTCTTAACGAGGACTAGGCTTGGACGGTACGTTCAACCCGTCAAATAGAAAACCGTGCATGACAATGAGAATTAGACGGATGTAGCGTCGCAAACTTTCGCAGATCTTAAGCATAGTACTGCGTTGCGTCCTTTGCCCGTAAATTACACGGACCACTCTTTCAACCAGTATCATATCAAAACTGTCAATTGCTTCCATTGATATTCTTACGTTAAGAGATTCATCGAAGCGACCTCATTTTGCTCCAAAAATTGTTTGTTATTTAAACACATAATTCATTACACAACGATGACGGTGGTAGCACTACGTACTGCATTTGCTACAAAAATCGGTTAAATTATTAAATGTAAACAAAAATTTTTATATTCACAGCTAATAATTATTGATATTTTGAATCGCAGAAATATGTTAGATATCCATTTTATAGATTATAGCATTCATCACCCTTCGAAAAGCTGTAAACCAATGAATTTCATAGAGACTTAGAAAATACCAATCAACAAATAACATTAATGTGTTAAGTACATAAAAGCAAACGCGGTTTAGGTTTAAGTGGTTTTTTTCTCATGTCTCACTGGGCTTCAGCGTCAATATTTGATGCATTTTTTAAATACCGTTTTACTCATCAATCAATCATAAAATCGCGTGTCACTTGCATCTGTGCAAAAATACTGAGATTACTTTGATATTTATGAATAAAGCTTTTTACCTGGAATGTCTTTGATTTTTGTATTAAACAGTCTAACATTTTCGATAACTTCGGACTTTCACGATAGTATAATCATTTGTAAAAATATGAGTGTTTTCTTGACAGTTACAATTTTACCCTATTACAATTTGTAATTTTGTAATGTTCACACTTTTGACAATATTTAATTTTTTGTAAATGTAATTTATTCTTTTGGGCATTTTAAAATTTTTCTCGTAATACGCACAGGGAAGAATGATACACAAATATTAGCGTACATAAACCACGTACATGGAAAATTTAATTAATGCAGACATAAAGAAATTACACAAACGTGACAAACGTTTGCAGTTACCCGCTACACCTAATTTACATTGCTCATTGAATAAAAGCATAATTGAGTTGGCGTTTGAATGATTGAAAAGGAAGTAACTTGGTTCCGTTACGTAAATTCGATGTAACATTCTGGAAAGAGGAAACGAATTATGAAATGGAGTTTCCGGCATATCAGTTCCCGGAAACGAATCGCTTTAAAATCTGATCTATGTTTTATGTGCGAATGATAATTCGAAATTTTCTGTGTTAATTAATTTTATACAGACGTGTGATGAGGGATTTAACATTAGCATGTTTTTGCCATTAAGTCTTTGATAATAATAATAATTCTACACACAGTTAGTCTGTTATGTAATTATTAATGTGGTAAACATAATTTTTAATGCAGTTCCAAATAATGAGAAATGCGAAGGTAAATTTAATTAATATGTCTACACATAAACATGTAAGTAAAATTTGGAAAGGTTAATGCGCAAGAAATAAATAAAATACAAAAAAATATTATAATTAGACAATCCATAGTAAAAGAGCCGGCAGAAGTTTATTTTGTCACCAACCAACAGAATTACAGAATTAAAAAGCGTTTTGGGTGTGCGACATTCACTTTCTACTCGCCATAAATAATTGTTATGATTTGGAGAACGTTTTATGATATATACATATTTAGTTACTTATTGTACGGACAAGTTGGATGTATTTATTTAAGGCGACCGCTGATGTTTAATTATTGTGAAATGTAAAATGAATTCACGTATATTAACTGAATACCTTGTATCTGCAAGATCACGGTTCGGAATGTTGGCAGATACTTTCTCCCTGTTTGCGAGCTTCTGAACAAGCACGTCAAATATTTGTGTAACATATTATATAATTCACCACTCTATCAGTTTGTCGCTAACTATCCAGCAACAAAGATGATAAGTTACCACTATCAACCTATTGTCGAATGACAGGTATTCCTTTTAAAGATTCAACCTATTTAATGTGCACCGAATTTTTAATGCATGAGAAATCTAGGAGCACTTCTACATCACTTCGACCGTGAAGTATATGTATATATATAAATGAAATACTTTCTCCAAAAAGGAGAAGGTTCTAATAAAACCAACGTTCGTAACCCTTCATGTAATTCATTAAATAAACGAATTAAGCATACCTTAGTACCGTAACGGTATAAACGGAATAAATGATACCCGTGGAAGTTGTTTGATATATTGCATTAAATATTAATTTCTTTCGCATTCGTCGCCTTCATTACTAATTATATATTTACTTAATCGTTCGTTTGCTTAAATTTCTCTTCCTTTTCCACGCTTTATATTCATCTGGATGTTTATTTTTAAATATTAACTTCGAGTTATTTCCCCTCGCACTTGTGTACTTTCCACATGTTTGATTTTCGTTTGATTTCTAATTTAATTTTATGTTACAGATAGCCGAATTATTAAGTTCTTATTGTATTGAATTGTATCTTTACTATGAATTTTGTTTGTTACTTTATTTAAGTTTTAAATCGTTCCAATTATAACAAAAGGACTGTTGACACCACTTTTATGAAAATAGTGCACCCATACTGAGTGACTACTGTTAATCGAGTATTATTTATTTATTTACAAGACCATTTCTATTTGCTTTTTGGTCGATGCTGTTTTTAATGAATTCATTGTTTACGTCTTGATAAAATATATAATTTAACTGCATGTTTGTATGCTGTTTTACTTTATTTACCAAATAATACACTGCATATTACTAGTGATGTCACGAATCAAAGCTTTGGTCTGATATTAATTACTTTTGTGGCGCTGACATGTAGAGAAACCCCTGTCAATACCCACTTCATCTACGCTGATGAGGCTCTTAATGTACAAGATTTTCCTAAATATTATGTATTTGACCAGAAAAATGTAGAAGAAGCATGGCAATTATTCAAAGACATTACTATCAATGTAACACAGCTGCATTAAACACGAAGAAAAAGCAGAATGGAATTACGAAATTAAGGAAATTATTAACAAAAAGAAGAATTAGAAAAAATCTGAAGCAAACTATGAAAAACAGAGATAAGGTGAAGCTAAACAGAAGACTTTGGTAGAATTTGGGTGTAAAATATAAAATACAAAGGAAACTTTAATCTGTTCTACAGAATTGTAGAAACTAGAGAAAGACTAGAGAAAGAAAACTGGAAGAAAATATAATAATTGAAAGTAACGAGTGCAGATATACAACAAATGGGCGTAAATGGAACGGGATGATCACATTTGTAGTCAGAAAGAAATGGGAAGAATCCTAGCGGATTGGTCATCTTGCTTATTTTTAAGAGCGGAGGCAAGAAAAGCTGTCAAAACTACACACGAATAACACTGCTGAAACCAGTTCTGGATGTTATGTAAGGATCCTATAGAAGAAGTCGGGAGCCATCATAGAGCCCCAACTAGAAGCATCATTGTGTAGATACATACAAGGACACAGAACACAAGATCATGCATTCACGAAGTTATACACAAGACATTAAATCAAGGAAAAGAAGCTTTTACCGCCTTTTTAGATTTGGAGAAGGCATTCGATGCAACATAAAGTATGGGAAAGCCTCATCAAAAGAGAACAGTAAATTGGCAAGTACAGCTGTGAGCTTATATAAAAATAATGAGTTATGTGAGCACGTATAACATGAAATCTGATATATTCGAAACCAGAAATAAGTTAAGACAGGGAGGTGTTATGAGCCCGTTATTGTTCATAATCCTGATGGACGACATAATAAAGCAGACTGCCTGAAATGTAAAGAAATTAGAAGCAGGATATAAGTCTAAAGAGGATTGTTATTTCGGAGTGCGCGTTCGCAGATGACGTGGCTATATTTGCAAGAACAGAGGAAGATTTCAGCATAACTTAAATACTTGGAATAAAACACTGCAAGAGTTAGGAACGAAGATAAATCCACCAAAAATATGGCTATGGCAATCACAAATGAAGATGAACATTAAAGTAATTGACAATCATATGGAACAAGTCAGTGAATTTAGATACGTAGGAATAATACTGAACAACAAGGGAAAACAAGAAAAAGGCATCATAAAAAGAAAAAAATAAGCTATTAAAACATATAGCAGTATGCGCAATAGTATCATACAGAAAAGAGAAGTCTGTAGGCATACCAAATTACAAATATAGAAATAGTATATATATAGAACAATTATATAATGATATAAGATATATAACCAATACTAAATACGGATGTGAAACATGGGTTAATCGCAGATAGATTAAAAAAGTTCAGGCAGCAATGAAAGGGTCAAGCAGAAGAGATCAAATCAGAAACCAATCAATTAGAGAATAATTAGAAGTAAAACCAGTAATATCAATAATTGAAGAAAAATAGTGTGCTAGTGGGGACATTTACAAGGAATAGAGGAAAGCAGACCGGTAAAGCAAATATGGATAGATAGAATTCAACATAAAAGAAGAAGAGGAAGACCACACTAAATATGGGCGAAAATACTGAACAGGAAGAATAATAAAATCGATAGAAGCAATGAAATTAGCGCAAAACAGGAAATAATGGAATACGAATATAAGAACATGCATCATAACCTTACACCGATGCGGTACAATCACCAGTTTAACCCTTCGTTATTTTGTCATTTCCCGATGTTATCAAGTTGTGTTAAATAAGTACATAATATACTATATAACTATATAAATTATCTTATGTTTCTTTATTAACCTCACTTACCAATCAAATTGACGTATGAATTACGAAATATATTGGATTGGCTTAAGCTCCGCGACACTCAACTCAGTCACTTTAAATTTACATGTAACCTGAAGCTCAAACTAAACAACGTAAAATTTAAAGCGACCCACACCCACATGAGGATCATATATTGCCCAACTACTAGCAGACAGATACCTAGGTATATATTCACAATATGTGAGTACGCCTTGGAATATTAACCTTATTATTATCATTATTATTATTTGATGAAATTACTTTTCGCGAGCTTTCATTTTCGTGTAGCCTTTGGATTTATTCGTGGTCAATTAAATCTTCACACCGATTTAAATAAAAGAAACTCAAATTTGTAGGTTTTTCAATCCACGCTTTTCGATACCTAGCAGAGTTTGTACAGTCTGGTTATTACAAAGAAATCGTATGCAAAAATCAATTCGTTAGTTATTTCATTATGGATTATATCGATATAAAGTTGATAAGTACTAAAATTAAGGTATTTTTGCTACAGCCATGAAATTTAGATTGGCTTCTTAAAAAGTAATAAAAAGAGCTAGAGCAACGTATTAGTTCATGGTTTTAGACCGATTGAGGCAATGCTGTCGAAATATTTGGCATTGGTGTAAACAATCTATAGCGAAAATTAGGATAGACGTATCCGTCAGAAATTAAACGATGAAATGGCGATCTTGACCAATAAAAATGAAGCATTTTAAAGAATGGTGCGATCACTGTATAGTTTTCGAATTCACGTCAAGGCTGTAAGACCTGACTGACTTTGATATAGAATTCAGCAACGAACTAAATACTTTTACATGGCCAGTAAGAAACTGGTGAGTGTGTATTCAGCTCGTAAAAATTGTAATTGTAGTTGGATTGAATAATTCAGTTGAGTCGAAGGAATGAAGTATGGAGTGGCATTACCGATGTTCTTCGCCACCCCGCAAATTTGATTTGATGAACGTGGACATACAATAACAGGCTCTTACTAGGCCAACTTAATTTCAAAATTGCGCTATTGTGTCAAGGAAAAAAGACGAGGAAAATTCAGCAAATGAATTCATAAAGACAACACTGTCCCCAAAAGCCATGTTGCCATGAGCGCTATTCTGAACGCTGGATTTGAATTGTTTGAACATCCCGCATATTCACCAGACCTGGCCTCTACTGATTTTATTTATTTCCAAAATTAAAAAAATATCTTCGGGCGACCAGATATTACGACGATAATGAAGTGTTGACGCCAGTAAACGACTGGTTGAAAGAGCAACAGAAACTTTTCTTTTTCAGAGGAATTAAAAGTTTGGAGCATCATTGGACCAAATGCGTAGACGTTTCGGGAGACTATGTAGAAAAATAAACGTTTGATATTTCTTCAATTTGTTTCCTTCTATGTTAGGGACCGCAAATACGGCTCTCCCCTCGTATATGCGACCGATAAAGATCTGGCGATCCTGTATGCAGTTCGTTATAATTGTACTTGCGTTGGGTCGGGTTCGATAAAATGGTTTCTTGAGATAACAAAAGCTTTTCAATGTAATAATCCGGATACACGGAGCCCATCATTATTCCTTTTAACTATTTTACCTTACGTAAATAGGATATGAACTTGAACTATATGGGTTTGATTGTAAAATGATAAGAGATTTTTGGACCATAATTATTGCCTTGTTATTCAGTTTATTGGCAAATAATACAAACCTTGCAAAAGCTCAACATTTTCTAAAGTAATTCGTAACTTTGTAAATAGAACCCTTTAATTATGTAATTTAATATAATAAAATACCACTCATAATTTATACATAGATACGATATTCATCGACTGTTGTCCTTTAAAAGAGAAATTAATGCAAATTTATAATATTGTTGCAAGATGAACATCACAATATGTACACAAGTCACGGCAATGACATAACGGATATCACTGAATTATTAAATACAAACCATATTTAATTATCCAAAATAACCCTCCGCAAAATTATATTTGGTAATTTATTCATACATCTCGTAAAGTACGAGTGTTTTGCCTCTCATTTAGGAGCGTCATAAATTTATGTTTTACGTGAACAATCTTTCGTAGCAAATGCGCGCGTTCACAATAAAGCTACTAACTTTGACATCCATAATTAAAGTTAATGTAAGCGCGACAGGAAAAAAATATTTGTCGCGAACACATACTCGTAAATAATACCATAGTGTCTAAATCAGCGTTAAATGTCGGAATACGAAATACGAAAAATTGTTATAACTTAATGGCCGAATGCGATGTGCAATCATTTGCAGCACTACCCCATTCCTAATATATCAAAACCATTCCATTCCGTTATATATCGCCAAATTTATCCCATTTTCACATATGAGCTCCACGATAAAAATACCAATGCTTCCGTGAAAATTCCATGATACTTTCAGTCTGTGACATAACGTAGATTCACACATTACTGTTTATTAATTTTTGACCTGAGTACTTCATGTACATTATTTATTCATTATAAAATGTAAAAGTATTATTATTCTATAAATGAGTTTTTTCCATTATATTTCGTATAATAATTGCATCTACTCGTATACATTTTAATAAAATTTCTTTATTTTAATATTTTGAAAGGGGGAGGTTTGTTAATGGTTATAGAAGGGTAAAAATTAAGCTAGTAATCAATACAATAAATTAATTCAAAGGTTCAATCCAAGTATATAAAGTTAATAGTTTAATAAGATGTAGATTTTCATTAATAAAAATTATTATTTATTGGCAATAATTATTTATTGGCAATTTCAAAACATTGAACCTCTTCTCTCTGTTCTATTACTATTCCACCCAATCTAATATTTCAGCGCACCTGGGCTTGTGGATTGCCTTGTAAAATTTCAAGCAATAACTTACATTTTTCCGTGCTGATGATCAATTGTATTTAAGTGAACCAAACCCCTGCATCCCAAATTCTATTACAATGAAACCAATTTAATTGGGCGCCCTTAATTGATTCAAATAGTTGTCGTGGAACCGTTCCTAATTGTTTTTTACCAGCATTCCTGTTAAATGTGCCATTCGGCTCTACGGCCCAAATTAAAACGAATGAATCTCGGCGGTCCTGAAAATGAACTTATTTAATTAAATGTCGTTTGCTACATTTCATCAACGATTTGGTTGGCAGGTAGACAAATTGACTAGAGAGGGTCGTAAATTAACATTTAAAGCGTTGTAAACTGGAAAGGTAACGGAATAACTTTTCCAATTATTCCGGATTTTCCACCGTAGCGAGTTAGCCTACACTAACTAGGTACTTTTTTACGCCTTGTAAAAGTCGGCTTGTTTATATTAACAAAAAATCGATAATGCGGCAAATGGAAAATAGCGAGTTCTGGGAACTGAAAGTTTAACATTGGTGCGCTGTAATTATTTTAGCGGGACATTTTTACAATGTTCCAGTTAATTGTGGTAGATCTTTTAAGTGGTATATGTGAAATGGTACTTCACGTTGACAATTAAGGGCCAAAAAGTTGACAACATATATAAATTCTACGTACTACGCCAATTTTATTATGTGTACGTTTATTATTTAAAATTTTCATTTCCACGTACATAGTTAACATTTTCTATATACTCGTACAAATTGGTTGAAATCATATAGAATGTAACTATATTTTCTAGCGATTACGTGACGGTTTGCCACAGCGGTCGTTATTATAATTTATGGCAGAATAAAAATCAACCAACAGTGTAGTTTAACTTAAACCAATTTAACACAACAATAATATTTATTATGATATAATGAAAGTTTTGAAATGGTGCAGTCTGTATATTTAAATAATATAAATACCCACCAGTGTGTACAATTTATGCAAATTGTTGTTAAACAAGGCAGTTGACTCCTAAACTAATGTACGTTAAGTTAAATTTTTCAACGTCACCCAATCGATAATAACGCTTCATCTAGATTACTAACCTCAATCGTGATGCAGCAGGATCCGAAGTAGAAAACTTAACAGATAATGGATGATGTATAGGTTACGTATTTATAATATAATGCACTTGTTCTTGTATCTCTTGCGCCTTGAAGTACACACCAAACGCCTCATATTCCCAACTTTACACGCAATTGCATGCCGTGTTTTGTTTGTAACCGATATCTCTAAAAATGAGCACCATGGGGTGATTATGTACACTATGTTGAGCTTAGTGTACAATGTCAGACAAAAAGTTTTATTAACTTACAAGACATCTTCGGAATACAAGTGAAAGCAATCTCATATATCTGTCCAAACATCTGGTTATTATGTAACTATATAATTTATTTTCAAACGGTTGACGTAAATCAAAGGGATGAATTGATGATATTTACTCAGGCGGTACATTAACAATGCGCAAAATCCATCAATTAGTTCACAATTTCAAAATAGTTGTGATTGAGTTACAAGCTAATAACAGTTTCCAAGCGGTGCCCTGATTGCACGTAGGCTAAAAAATCAATTCACATTGTAATATAAACTTTAAATGTCCATTAAATTACAGCTAATGTAATCAATTGCATCAATTTTATATTCGATACACTTCGAACAAAACTCATTCGTTTCAATTTGCAATTTTATTATTGGCTTTGCGCACACAGTTTGGATATGCAATAGAAAAATATCCAAGTACAAGTTACAATGCCATAAAACACGATTCGATTTAGATTCGATGTGGATTCATTCGCTCACGTAGCTATATTTAAACAATATTCTGTTCGATACTATGTTCTATAATTGCTCATATTTATGAAACAGCTGCAATTTATGAACGCTTGATTATATTATATTTCTTCCTGGAATTGAATAGTCAACTCGAGCGCTTTGTATTTTGAAAAATTCTTATCTGGACGGGAATTTCTTCGAAGGTTTTTAACGCAAGTCACTCTATTTTACCCTCTGATGAGGTAAGTTATCTTATTTTTAATATAGCGTGTTTAAATGTAGTCGTTTTTATTAGGGAAATGTTC
Organism: Geotrupes spiniger; assembly: GCA_959613385.1. Classification (NCBI taxonomy): domain Eukaryota; kingdom Metazoa; phylum Arthropoda; class Insecta; order Coleoptera; family Geotrupidae; genus Geotrupes; species Geotrupes spiniger. The sequence continues at coordinate 33,180,398 of OY390732.1, forward strand.
AAACAAAAGATTACATTGTAGCACCGTATCAGAAAATAATAATAATGATAATATTACTATAAGTAAGATGAATAGCATCAAAAATTTACATGAAACTCAAACAAAAATGCAAAATGCATATTAAAATTTAAAATATATCACATATTCATAATAAATTGTACATTTATGTCAAATATATTTAAAATATGCGCCTTGGTGTAGATAGTGTGTTCTAATAATAGTGTTGAAGTCACCGTTGCACATTGTTTTGGTGTTTCAGGTAATAATAATAATTTATATTTAAAATAAAATAAAAAAACTCATCCAGGCTGTAGATTGGTTTCGCTGACAAAATAATTTTGAGTGTCCTCTTCATATTTTACAGCGATGCATCTTTGAGGTCTTCGAGTAAGTTGTCTTCATTGATACACAAGGCACGATTTTTTGCTTTGTCGTACATTTTGTTTTAGGCTGGTCGACTAAATATTTTTCCGTGTGTCACAAGGGTGTGATCTTTCATAACCCATAAGAGTTTTAAATAACACTTTCATTATGAAAATACTTGGCAAGGTAAGTATGAGGGGAGATCATTACTTAGCGTATCTGACATACTAAGCGTTGAGTGACGTTGAATCAATTTGACACATTAAAGTAAAAATCGTTTGTTGTTACGTTGGTTCAATTGTACGTTTGTCACTTGTTACCTATTCAAATAATTTAGAATTTAAGTAGACAAGTTTAGAGAAATTGGTGAAAAATATGTCTCGAGAATTTAAACTGGGAAGGCAAACATGTGAATATGCGAGGGGGCTGGACAACCAGTGTTACTACCCAAGAAAATTTTAATGGTATACACGATATAGTAATGACAAATAGACGACTGATCATTCGCCGGATAGCCGAAATTACGAATTTTTCTTATGGTACTATAGAAAATATTTTAACAAATATTTTGGGGCTAAAAAAGTTGTCTGCACGTTGGGTCCCACGAATGTTGAAACCTGATCAGAAACATTTTAGAGTATTGCATTCCGAAGCAAGTTTGGCAAAGTTTAAAACAGATCCGTTGATGGAACGTGAGTTCACCACTTCGATTTTTAGTCGAAGCAATAAGGTATGGAGTGGCATCGCCGAGGTTCTCCGCCACCACGAAAATTTCGTGCTTTGCCATCCGTTGGTAAAGTTATGGCCAAAACTTTTTGGGACGCAGACTGAATTTTGATGACTGATTTTTTGGAACGTGGACATACAATAACAGGCTCCTACTATACCAATTTAATTTCAAGATTGCGCGATTGTGTCAAGGAAAAAAAAGGAAAATTGAGCAAAGGAATTCTGTTTCATCAAGACAACGTTCCTGTCCACAATAGACATGTTGCCATGAGCGCTATTCTGAACGCAGGATTTGAATTGTTTGAACATCTCGCATGTTCACCAGACCTGGCATCTAGTGATTTCTTTTTATTTCCATAATATCTTCGGGGGACCAGATGACGGCCGTAAACGACTGGTTGGAAGAGCAACTGAAAGATTTTTTACCAGAGGTATCAAAGGTTTGGAGCATCGTTGAACCAAATGCGTCAACATTCAGTGGGGTTATGTAGAAAAATAAACGTTTTATATTTCTTCTGCGTTAGAGACCGTAAACACTGATCTCCCCTCGTATTTCGTATTTTGTAAACAACTGAGTCAATTTGCCTTAGTTGAAGATAGTTATTATACATTTCTTCTGCGGGCGAAATATTCTTGAGGCATGGATGGAATATTCCCAAAACACATATGCTGAGAGCCAAAAGTATTTTGTTTTTATAGAAACGAGTACAAAACAGAACTTAATTTCAGAGCTAATAGTCTATGTGCGACTTCCAATTCAAATTACTATTCAGATATACCCCCAAGAACTTGATCCTATTTTCCTTGTGAATTTTGTAGCATTATTACTACACCTGCACTGCACCTTTTGCTCATTAAGCTTTACTTTACTTGCTGCAAACCAATTTCCTGATATCTTAATCATGTCTTCTTCTTTTCTTTTCAATTCTTCGACTTGTTTGTTTTTTTAATAGTTATGAGGTATTAGCAACGTAGAGATATATTTAACATCTTCCCTATGTATATTTAAATCACTGACATATTTAGCGAAGAGAATTGGACCCAATACAGAGCCCTGTGGCGCGCCAATCGCCGAGTGATTCCCTTTTGTTCCAATGCAGGTGTTGTTTTCTATTTGATAGGTACTATTTGATTATGTTGTATGACTTCTAACTCCATAATGTGATAGTTTGAATATGAGGATGTTGTGTGGGGCCGAAGCAAGAGCTTTGCTTAGATCGCAGGATATAATATCAATAGCGTCGTTGTTCTCATGTGCTTCAATGTCCTTTTCCAACATTTCCATAAGGCTTGATTTTCACCTCCTTTTTTGTAAATGAACATAACTTTATTCTGGTTTAATTCCTGATGGAACACGACTATAAAAAAAACTGGATGATATTGCTGTTGATTTAAAGATGTTTAGATATTGCGCTGCGTCAGTACATGCACGTCCAAACATTGAATTAATTTCCATTGCTATTGAAATAATTATTTACGTTTTATTTTGATACAATTGACTCTATGTCCATATTTTTATTTGGTTCATTTGTTTCTTTTTTATAACCATCTATATAACTTTAGTTTTATTCACACCATACGTATAATTCCTTAAGGGGGATCCTGCTTTAGAAGGCTCAAAAGATCGATTTTTTTATTGCTCAAATCTATGCCTAATATATCTAAGAATATGTATAAAAAATTATAGCGGCTAATTCGTAATATTTTGAAAGATACAGCACTAAACACAGTGAGGTGTCGAGCAAAAAATATACGAACGCACGAACGCTCGGACAAACGAAGCGCGCGCCCCTCCCCGCAGTCACACAACACCGAACTATGTACTGAAAAAAGTTCAATCGGTCGTTCGAAACAATATTATTTTGAATTCGTAAGAGCTATAGTAGGATTATAACGAGATATTCCGTAAGTAATCGAAAATTAACATTTTTCCTGATTGTAAACTTTAGAGCGCGTTCTCTCGAGTTTTCGTTTTTACGATTTTTCTAAACTGGTGAGCGTGATTGCGAGAAAACTAGACAAGCAATCAAAACGAAACAAAACATTTGCTAGCTTCAGTAGCATTCTATTTGATTTGAACTGAAAAGATTAATGAAAAAAAATTCTAAACAACTTTTTTAGCAAGTTGAAATGATTTTCTCTTCCTGCAAAGAGCACATTTATTTTCAAACCTGATAAAAATCTTGAATTTCAAAATTTTGGGTTTTTTTTACTTCACCTAGAAGAATATATATGATAATTACAATGTTCTTTGGTTTTTTTTGTTTCAGACAAAAAATACGTGCTACATCTTTCCCACCGATTGTAGACTGCAATTGCAAGGTCTTGCACAAATGTGCATAAAAATCGGTTCCGTTTAAATATTTTTCTCTCGAAATATTTCTTTTTAATGCTCAAATATGCAATAAAATGCTCTAAAAAGGTCACTAGACTTGCTCATTTTTTTCTGTCCTAAAAAAATCCCCCAAAAACGCTATTTTAAGGCCTCCTAAAGCAGGATCCCCCCTTAAACAGTCTATAACCTTTAAAAGAGTTTTTATCTTTTATTACCTTATGAATTGTCTCTAGAGCATCTAGCTTATTCTTTATTATGATTCATCATAAATTATTCGTCATCCATCTTAACTTCTTGTTATATTTTTCTAATTTATTTGCAGTTGAAGGTTGAAATAAAATTGTTTCATTCTGAGATTTATCCTGTGATTCGGTGAACTACATCAATATGTAAACTTTAACTCTTCTTAGAGTTACAATTAACTCTAAGATGTTTCAGTCATGATTCACATTAGATTGTAAGAAGAAAACAGATCCAGTATTGGTTTCTTTTCCTCTAAATTCAGCCAAGAAATGTATATTTGAGTATTCTGCTACCAATGCCTTTGAGGTAATTAATCCCAGTGCATTATTTAATTTTCATAGGTAACTGTTAAATTATCCGAAATGAGATCTGTATATTGCTGGTATTACCAGCTTCACTGACAATAATTCAATTTGAATATATTCGAAGAGTTTCTTTATATCTTATAAATTTTTAAATTTATTCAAAACTAGAAAACCTCCATGTATAGTTCTGCAGTATCTCTTCGCAATTAAATAGTTGTTAATTTTTATATTTTTCAAATAATTCTTTCCAGTCACACAGTGTTCAGTTATGCACATGATGTGCATATCATTATTATGTAAGCGTATTGTAAGTTGATCTATTTTGTTATATAGGCTGTTGATTTATTATGCCCGCTAGTCAAAAATTTATTTTATTAAATTTATATTCCCCGATAATCGTGTTTGTTGGCCACAATATATTTAGAAAGCGGGGAATTCAGCGACACCAATCTTAAAAGTAATACTATTTATCGACTTAATATCAAGTTTTGTATATTCGTATACAATTATGTCGTCTTTTCGTAGATGATCGAGAATTTGTCGTGTTTACGTGAAGGCGATATATACATCCCCATTTTTTTCTTTCCAATTTTGAATTTTGCGGCCCGGTTAGCGTAGTTTTCTTTTCATTCGAATTAATGAATGTAGATTCTCCATTTACGACGACGTTTTTTCCTTTAATGTTTTGTTGTTCGAAGTTTTTATATTCTAGTTCATTCATTTGAGATTGTATCAATTTTAATTCTGTAGTTTTGTATGCACTACATTCATAATGAATGAAATTCTGACAACCAGATTCACTATATTTTAATGTTTTTAACCAGCATTTTTTACTGAGATTCACTCCCGTGCAATTAATACTCAAACCGGCCATGTTGGCTATATATATGAACTTCAGTTCTGGTATTACATAACTTACTTACTTACTTGTGAATATATTATAACTTAATATTCCTTTAAAATTATCTATCCACCGCTAGATAATAAAATATAACCAACAATACATTTATAATAAAAAGGTCTATTCAAATATAGGTAATTTTGTATAATTACATATTGATAATTTTCATGTAAATGGATTGTTATGCTTGCAACATGTTACATTGTAATTGAATGATACCTATGGGAATTATCGTGACACCTCTTCATTTAATTATTGCTAATATTGATTAATAACAACCGTGAAAATTCTATTGACTGTTTGGGAAGCGCTTTCTAAATGTTAGTCAACAAAAATGAAATAACTGCATTAATATCACAATTCAGTTGTAGAAAAAAACATGATTTTTTGACTCATTTAAAACATACGTTTCGAGCACTTAATACAAAAATATCCATTAGGGAATAATCACTCCGGGTCATTTACCGGAAATCCGAGACAGCCTTCCGAAAGTGCCCTCTTGCTTCACTACACGTCACTAAATAATGCAAAATGACTAAATTACAATGCATCTTGGACCGCCACGTAGAACATTTAATATTTTAAATTTCCACGCCGTTGTAGCTAGCTAGCAACAATAAATTCGATTTAACGATGTTGATTCATACAAAACGATATTAAGTAATATCACTTGAAACAAGCCGCTTACATCGAAAATGCATGCAATTTCCACTGTTCTTGAACGTATACTTGGTGCAAGTGAATTGAAATAACTTGGAATTACATTGGTCCCGAACGCATAAAAGAGCCGGGCTTTTATTCGGAACAAGGAACTACTAATTAAAGCCTCTTTATCACTTTGGTAAACAGAACTGTTAACAGCGAAACGCTTAGCAATTAGTAGAACATTTGAAACAAAATGTTTGAATATTGAATGCGCAGTTAGGATTACATGTACGCGTTGTCGTTATGGGGATATGCAAAATGAACTAATTAAAATACACATGAATCATTATTTAATGACTTTTAGTAATAAAAGTGTAAAATGCGGTGAACACCGACCCTGAAGTACTACTTTTTTTACAAAATTTGTTCACACAAAGTATAAAGTACAAGAGAAACATTTCGAATATCTTTCTTTTATTATAATAAATTATTCTCAATGAGCCATTAAATGACATAATTTACATTTAACTACCGCTTAAGCTCCCGTCGGAAAATGTCATATGAGACATTGCGACAAAAATACGGAAGGAAGCATCTTATAATATACCTAGGTTTTAACATTCTGGATGATTTATTATCAACTTTTCATTTCTGAAAGCCTTTCTAAAACACCCGGAATCACTACCATTGCAAATATTTAAGTTATTAAACAAAAACAAATTACCAGGGTCATCATAATCATTTTGTGTACTTGTGTAGATCTGAATTTGAAATGTAATTCACGAAAATTTTGAGGGATACCCTAACAAAAAAATTATGCGTTTATAATTTACTTTGTCCGTTTATTATTACTATAAATACAGACTATCAATCAGATAAGCGAGTTTATTTATTAAAAATGGACATATCGAACTTAGTTCTGATTATTAGTAACTTAAAATTAAAATTCTCGGTTGGTCCATAACGCATGTTGCTCTATTTCCTGAAACAGTTTGATGTCCTTGATCGACGACTGCGATCGTATCTGAAATTGCTAGTATCCCAAGGGAAAACGTCGAGATTTGAACAACCGTTCGGGAAATTACAGTATTTACTCATACGAAAATAACGAGTACACACAAGGTATGTTCAACAAAGTCTCTCGCGAACGTGAACCCGCTCATAACTAATATTATTCGTTTGTGCTATTTGTAAATACAAAACACAAAACGCTCTCTGGCAAATTGTTTACATCTAAAAATAAAAATAAATGAAATACATTTATGACTTTCAATTACGTAGCATATAGACGAACAGTACGTGCATAGTGCATACATACTCTTGGTAGTTTAATTTGATTTGTTTACTGGCTTATATTGCTTCATAATTTATGAATTTATTGCCGTCGGGCAGTGTAAATATTTCTCAATTATTGGGTGTATTGGATGAAGGTATACGTTAGTCGAGAACGCAGCAATTAAGCGCTAAGTTCTCTGCCCGAGCAAAATTCTAATGCTCGTTATGCTTTTTGTTACCTCTTCTTGATACATTTCTTGAGTATCCCTACCAAAGCAACCGTCCTGCCATATAAAATGTAATTTGTGTATTTTCCTCACGTTAGCTGTTGGAGATCCCATCCGTTGCCATCGTACTTTTGTTTTCGTATTAATGTATGTAACAAAACTTTTGGAAAATTTTTCGTATTATTTTTTCCTATTAAAAATAAAGCAATCAACTTACCATTGAATATTGAGAATCGGTCATGTTTCTCCTGTAGTTTGACAATACATTTATGTACAAAGTTTTACAAAATGTCCTACAAGTTAATCGCGGAAAGGTATTTACAATTTGGTTGGACAAATGTAAGTTTTTTAGACAAGGATGCAAGGTTTGAATTGGCTAAGCATCAAATCACATCACAATAATTATTAATTTATCCATTAAGTTATCTGTTTTCCTGACGTTTGGAAACAAGCCATTATTATTCCCATTGCGAAAAAATGTGATAAACCTTGCAAAGATTTATGAACAACTGATCTACAGATCAATCTTCAGCACGGCTTTCTGCTGGGGAGATTAACTACAGCCGATCTTAGTTGTATAACTCACTTTATTAGTGAAACCTTTGGCTGTCGTGGTCAGGTTGATATATTCCATACGTTGAATCATAATGTATTGTTGACTAAGCTCTGTTCGTTTGGGTTCGGTCCGTCACCATTTTTACCGTTAGAACTAACTATATTTTCTACAATGAATTTTCTTTCGTTCGATTTCCGACTGACATTTTCTCAACATGTTGTCAATTTATCCAAGGTATAGTCTAAGATGCTAGGATTTGTTGTTTATATTGTTCCTTCGTTCTGAGGAAACTAGAAAGCTCGGTCACCCACTTGTACTTTGTACCACCTTTCCATTGAACGAATTCAACGACGGTTCTTGAAGTGATTGTCCAATGCGAAGTTTCTTTCTGTTCGTGGAGAGATTCATGGCATTACACTTCTCTGGAAATTGGTTAATGGTAAGACTGTCCGCAGCTACTATCAAAGCTAATTTTCACGTGGCTCACAGTGCCTCCTATCTGTCACCTACGTTCAGTTTACCAACACCGATGACCAATATTTTGTGGGAGGTTCCATTGGCGAGGATGAGTAGGTTTCCTGATTCATATTACAATGGCATATTCTTTAACATATTGTGAAGATTAATTATATCATGTATTTTGTTCATATTGTTCACTTTGTTTATTTGTATGCATGTTTGTATATTATTTTGTGATGTTATTAGTTTTACTGTTGGGCAATAAATTCATGACTAAATTCAAAAAAGTATTGAATTTAGTTATAGGGAACCCTAATACAGCTCGAAAGAGAATAAAATTCTACGCCAGAATAGGTAATAAAATATAGGCTGTGCCATTTAAAATATGGAAGTTCTTCATCTTCGACTATCGAAATTTTCCAATATATTTTCAAATCACCCTGTATAATTTTTAACATCGAAATATCAATGAATCTACATTTCCGACCATCATTTGAACGATCAAGGCTGATGTAGTGATTCAAAATGAATTACTGAGGCAAATATAACATTTTATTTGGTACCACGCATTTCAACAAATCTTCAAATATTTCGAAAACCATAAAAGATAGGTATAGGGAATATTGCAGGAACTCACCCTCATTTGTACTCTAACTCTAAATAAACAAACTAAACGTGCATATCTGTAGCGTTCATTAACGTTTAAAGTATTGTGGGAAAATATTCAGGTTAAGAGAGGTAAACTTCAGTGGCGTTTACGTCAATCGCTGCTCCATACAACACCCAGTCAGTCACGACGACTAACATGTGGTGTATTGTATGAGCTGTAAAGACTGAAATAAAAAGTACTTAAAGTGGTGGTATAAAGCTTGCAATGTAAAACATCAATAAATATTTATATTCTTATTATATAATAAATGTTTATTGGATGCTGCATATTTTTAGAACGTGTCGAAAACGTAAGCAGTTTTCGTAAGAACGCAAATGTATTTTAAGCCACGCAGCAGTTTCATATGAAATAAATTCCGGGAAAATCTGTTCCCGCTATAACCTATTTAGGATGCAATCTTAAATATTCACGCTGCCAGCACTTTTACAAACAAATTAAGTGTTATTAAATAAAAATTTCATTCTGAACACAGAACTGAATAATTTATTTAATAGCATATTTATTTAAAACTGAACGAAATTCTTATTTAAAGCTAATTAAATTAAATGTTTGTAAAAAATTGATGCCAATTCAAAATGTTTCCATTATTTATTTATTTGTTATATTTTTGTTGAGTGAGTGGAATTCTAACAGTGGATAAGAACCAGATTATCTTCGATCACCTCATCTTGTTTTACATTCGTGCCACATGATGTACATTAATAACAAATATTACTCGTCACTTATCCGGCATTGTTCAAGTCCTTCCAACAATCTAGTCATTGATTTTATAAACCCGAGCTTTTTCGTGTAGGTCCATAGATATTTTAATTAATTCTACGTCAATATTAGCATATGATAGGTGGTTGATTCTGGTATTTTGTGACTGTTGAGTTGTTAATTCGATGCCTTAATGATTTAGCTTGTTGTGGCCACCCTGGTTCAATTTCTTTATTACTTTTCATGCCTTTATTGTTTTACTTAAATTTACTGGCTAAGCCCTTCATCCATTGCATGCGTCTTCAGATCTACGTAAATTTCCTCACAATCACTACTTCAATAACTTCTTCAAAAATGAATAAAAGTTTATATTCTCTATATGCCCAAATACTGAACACGTAAACCAGAATATCGTAATTACATTTCATGGAAACACAAGGAAATATAAATGAATTACGAGATTTATATACCGACGTTTGGACAAAGTCATATTTGACAACAAATTTACTTTTTCTATATTTACGACCTTTAAACACAGAGTGCCAATGTGTAAAATTAAATGGGCAGCTTTTACATTTATTGTATTTGTATATACGACAAATCCAATAATGTAAAAACTATCTACGTTTCAAAACATAAATAAGATTATATAAATATACTTGGGAGAGGTAAGGCTAGGTAATTCAAAAACAATGAAATTCTTCATAAGTCGCCGATTGTTAAATATAGTAAGGGTATAAGAATATCGAATAGAATTACTCTAGGTACTATTTTATGAAATACATACCTTAAGCGGTCTTGTAATAGTAACCGTTTCAATTGTAGTTGTAGGCGACATCGTTCTGCAAGGCACAAAGAAAGGGCATACGTTAGTAACACTATAAAAAAGTTACTTTAAAATATAACATAGCATATGACATGTACCATCAACGTCAAAAGAAATGTCATACTGCTCATAGAACGGTAATATCGGTACATCTTCTATTGTAAAATATACGTATATCCACAAATGTAACCACAAATTATTTAGAAATGTTTTCTAATATTTATCCCTTAAACAATACGTCTACGGGTTAAATCTTAGAAAACATTTCTAAATAACTTGAATATTAATTAAAAATACATCAGAACGCTAAAACACGTAAATAACACAATTGATTTATAATAGAATTAAGTTTAACAGAAACAATATTATATTGTTTATGATTTAAGTTTATTTTAAATGGACTTATAAATTCAAATGGATATTTGATAGGCCTACAAACTTATTAATTCTTTCGCGCAATATTTTTGAATGTTTTATGTTCTAACCCATTCATATATATAGTAAACAAATTGTCATTATTTTTAAAATAGCTGAGTGAATCGATACGCCAATATTTTAGCCCTGTAGCATTTATTTTGATTTTGACTGTACATGTTACACATGTCTTTGCATATCTACAGTAATTGTTTTAAAATGTAACTACAATGGATTTGTTAAATCTTCACATTACTTCAAGCGTGCATAAAACATGGACTATTTTAACCAGTTGATTAGTTAACTAGTTAGTAATTTACGACGAGTGGTTATTTTATCCTGAAGATTTGCTGCCACTGCTATATATTGAAATGTATTGCTTGCTCGTATAACACAAAAGTTAAAGGTCGGAAATATATAGAGAAAAATTGGGCAAACTTGTGTGAAAGTGCTCTTGGCTAAAGATTAAAGTAATTACGATGCTTTATGCTTGACCTATTAATGTCAACATTTATTCTCTATACGTGTGATAACCGAAACTCATTCCATTATCTATTTCACCAAAAAGTGGTTAATTTTACTTAAAAACCGTTTCTAACAATGAGTAACAAATGTAGAGTGGACGTAAACAAAGTACTTATGTATGTTAAACAATATACAAATAATTGAAAACATAAAATTATATACGTATTCATGGTGTACAGCCAGTTAGCTCACATACTGTACACTTTGTGTGGCAAAGTAATCAATAAGTTTTCTAGTTCAAGCTTTGACGTTGTAATTGCAAATGATAATATAGATTGCAAACGCAATTCATACTGCGGAAATGTCAACTACATTGGTTACGCTTTAATGACGCTAATTTCATTTCATGTTATATTTATTACGGATGCTTTCATTTCATTTTAAATATAATCTTCAACAATTCGATTGGAAACAGGTATATTGTGATGACCTAAACAACTGTGAAATGTGGAAAAATGAGGCCAGTTTAAACTGCATCACACGCTCCTCTCTAAACTTGGTTCGGGAATAATACTAAAACTAATGGTGGTTGTTCAAACCTTCATTGAATTACTTATCTTACGGTAAAAATTGTAAATAAAGCTTTGTATGGCAACAGATGTAACATGAATAATATGGGTAATATAACTTATCGACGCAAGAATCATAAGAAGCGTAATTAAATTGATCTCGCACAAAACTGAAGTTGATGCTCCGAAAACTGAAAACTGTATAAGAATTCCATTTTGTGTCAGATGCAGACGAGGATTTTCCAACTTCTATTATCGTCCTCATTCAGTTCTTTTTCCCATTGGAATTTCCTTTTCCAGAATTCTTTGAAAAACATTTTTTGTACGACAACATCGAAAAATGTTCATATCAAGAGTGTAAATTGAATCATAAGAAGCTACATTTTGTACTGAATTTCATTTCGCATCGGTTTCTAGGCAAATTGCTAGGCAACAAATGCAATATGAAATATTTCGTGTTTGGTCTCTTGTTTTTTATAACAAAAACGAAGGTGGCTTAAAGAATATAACGTCAAACGACAAATGTCATTAGTTTGTTACAGTTTGTGCATTACAAATAATTTCGTAGTTATTTCCAAGATATCAGATAATTAATATGGACAGTAATAGTGACTTGGAATTGACACCTCCAAATATATCAGAAGCAGCACTAAATTTATTGCAACAAATTCTCCCAAAATGATTTTCAATAATTGCACATTTAACTTTAATAAATAAAATACGTAGGTAGGAAGTTATTTCATAGTTCTTCTTCTTAATTGGTTGGGCACTGCTATCCAGGCTCTACTAATGTATAGGTAATTTCGTATTTTCATAGATCCAAAGCAATAAATAAAATATTTGCATATTTATTTGTATCTATTTTTATAATTGTCGTTGTCGTAGAAAAAGTATAGTATGCAACTCGCACAAAATGGCAATTTTGTACTCGTTTGAATTGCACACTCGCCTTCAGCTCGTGTCGCAAACTTTCAAACTCGTGCAAAATGTGCATCCTTTTGTGCTTGTTACATAATATACTATTATGGGGATCAGTGCTGGAATAATCCATGATTACTGTATGAAGTCTACAATTAGTCTTCTTGTTACAACTGCTTTGCACGGTTGTACTAATTTGAATATGATTCTGTCCTCTTGCGATTCTTGAGGGATTCCAAACACCTGTGTTCCGCGTGGACTTAAATTCAAATCTTCTTTTACTATTGACTCCTTCTGGTTACTGATGAATTCTCTGTTCATTCTGGCTCTTTGAAAAAAAAAATGTTACGTTGTATTTCGTAATTGGAATTGGCTGGATTTGCTGTCAACATCGGATTGTCGACATACAAGTTGTTTCTCTTGCATTAAATGATAGGGGCCGATCGGAATTGATTTAAAATACTGCATAACTCCACTAGAATATTCAGCCCTTCGAGGAGGTTATTTAACGACTTTCCATGTAATGACTACGTGATGATTCGATTGGCGCAATTTAGGCAGGGCATTTTTCTAGGCTCAGTTACCAAAGACTTTAAAAAAAATGTCCGCTAAATATTAAGATTTTAAATCAATGCTCCTTTCAAGCTGTTCGATTGCCTTTTCTTCCTCAGCAGTTTGTACGGATCAGCAATTCACATTGCCTCCAAAAATGCCAAAACTGAAAAAATGTATATCAGATATCTTGTTTTGTACTATGTGATCGCAGTTTGAGCGAATCCTTTGTTCGGCTTAATAATATTCCATTCTACCGCTGAATGAATGAGCTGAAAACGATCTTACAAACGATCATCACGTAATAACATCTGGATTTTCCTGTTTCAGTTACTGAGCTTCTTTATCGCGTATGTGAGCTAACAGTAGCTCTTGTGACAAATGCATCATAGTGTTTCCTGTAATAGTGTTTTGGAAGCCATCCTTTAGTATAAGATTCACTTTTAGTTCCCTCAAAGAGATTTTCGGCTGTGTAAATGTTGCTATCGTAATTTTCAGGGCGTACTGATGAGTCTGGGTTGCTGTGCCAACTCCACCGTTATAAATTAGCGCTAGCACTAAGAGGTAAGCAGTTTGAGATTGATCAGTAGGTTGATCAGCGTTGCTTGAGTTTTGTGAAAATGTGCTTTTTGCCACCACAGCATCAGTGCCATTTTCGTCCTTCTGACGGCACTCTGATGATATTCCTCCTGCCGTCTTGTTGACTCTTTGCTTGTTTGCACATAGTGCTGTGTTGTGAAGTTTCTTGCAGTGGAAACATTGATTCATCTTGTGACACATTTTCGATATATGTTCTTCTTTCAGGCATTTAGAACATAGCTGATGTTCTCGAATATATTGCATCCTCTCCTCATAAATATCGAATTTCCTGCAGTTGTCGTTACTAACCATTACAAGAAGGACGTGATATTAGCGGTGAATAGGTTTTCTTTGTTTTCCAATGTTGTGAACGATGGTTTGTAAACTCCCTCCATTGCATTGATTCTTAGATTGGCAATGTTTTCTAACGTTTGATTCTCTTAGCGTGATTCTCAATTCTCTCAATATTTTCTGCCATCTCTCTGAGATCTCCATCATTGATCTTTAAACTCTGCAACTCTGAATACAAATTGTATAAGCACCAATGTATCAACACCAATGCATTCCCAATTTATAATGTAAAGTTTTGTTTAGTTATTGGCAACAAACATTTTGGTAAAATTTACCCTTTTATATAGCTGCAGCAGAAATTTGATCTGAACGGAGCACAGAATTCTAATTGTCAATTTCTTATCCAAAAAATCTGCAGTGGTACGCACTGGAGTTTCATATACTTAAATAAATTTATAGCAAAACTGGCGCAGTCGCGATGACAAGTACTCGAATGCAATTTCAAATAAAATAAAAATGTTTGCTTTTAAAATATGATATTTTCGCGAGGAACTATATACAAATCTCATGCTTAAAGTTTCATCATTTTAGTTTCAATAGTAGCTGCAACATCGTGCTCATATTTAACTAGCTTTTCAGGGTTAGATGATGCGATGATGTGATGTAATTCTCCAAAATTTTAATATAAAAACTAAAAACTTTCCGTATAAATAAATGATTCACGAATAGTTTGTTTGTAAGGAATCGAATATAAATCTATTAATATTAATCGGGCCTAATAAAGGTAATGGCATCACGGCGTTGTTGTTATCGTCAACAGTTTCAGTACGATCCAGCAAAATAAAATGCCGTGTCGGTACATTGGCCAACAATACATATCGAAAGCAAAGGCACTGCTGTTATAATTTATACGCATGCAGTCATTTTAATGGTTGTATAATGAGATTAATTAAAATGGTAAATGGATTTTCGATAAAACAAATATTCGGCCAATGAAACGAGTGCAATGCTAACTATGGATAATGAGGTGTATGTGTGCACGGTATTTCGAACAAGAAAATGAATTTCGTTATGTTTAAATTTGTTTGTAACATAAACAATGCATCTCTATCAGTAAAGCTTCTTTTCATTTTATACAAGACGATATCCAGAGTTGATAGTTTAAAGTTCACGGCGGCTACATTAACGTTTATTGTTCTTACTTCAATCAACATAAACTGGTTTTCCTCGGAGCTGTTCTGCAGCGTAGTCAATATTCAAGTAAAAATTTCCTCATACATTCATCGTTGGCTTAAAAATGCCTACAAGATAATGTGCAACTAAAAGTAACCAATGACTCAAAGTTGTAAAAATGCAAGAAATATTCAAAAATTAAAAAAAAATTATTGCAACAAATCACGATTGTCAAAAATGCAAAAATATAGTAACAACTATGTCAAAATTTTAAAAAGAAAAACAAAATTGTCAAAAACGGTACAAAAATAAAAATTTTCAAAATTATTATCAAAAATGCAAAAATATAGTAATAAAATTGCCAATATTTGCCGAAATTGCAAAAAAAAGTAAAACAATAAAATTTGCAAAAAATCACGATTATCAAAAATGTAGAATATATAATAATAAAATTGTTAATATTTGCCTAAATTGCAAAATATGTCAAGACTGTAAAAAACAGAAATGCAAAAAACTGTAAAAAATTAATAATGCAAATAATTCATGCAAAATTGCACAATTTGACATAAAGAGGAATTGTCAAAAAATGTAAAAAAATAAAGATTGCAAAATGCAAAAAAAATCATGATAGTCAAACATGCAAATATAGTTGTAAAATTGCAAAATATTGTAAAAAAAAAATAAATTTGCAAACTGTAAAAAAACATTTTGTTATTTCTTGTCGTTTTGCAATTTTTTGGAATTTTGGCACGATTGATGTTTTTGGTATTTTGATGTTCTCACTTTTATATAAATGTATGGTTTTGAATTTTTTTTTAATTTTTAAGTATTTGACAATTTTTACTATTTTTATAATAAAACGTGGTTTCCCATTTTGGCAAGTTTACTTCTTTAATTGGGTAGATTATTGAATAATGACATTTTGTAGTTTGGAATTGTCAACTTTTTTGATTTAAGAAAAAACTACATCAAGAAATATTGTTCCAAGAAATCATTTGTTCGATTGGTGCGTTGGGTCCTTGTATCGTCGACATAATATCGTTCGTTTAGTGGTTCCCTGTATTGTCACGAAGAGTGCTCTTGGTTTAATCACCGATGATAAAACTAAAATCTGTTCGCCGGAATGGCAGGAACTGCAAAATGACACGAAAACATGCAGTGTTCCTGTTTAAACGTTTCCAGGTATTGATTTTATATCGTTTTTCTCCACAGAATTTCGCGAGTCAAATCGGTTTTGTAGTCTACGTCAGGTAGTATGTGTTAGGGTTAATTCTAAATTAAACATGAAAAGTTCATTTTTGATATATGCGTCGTAAATTGTATGTCGTTAATTAACGATGAATTCAACTCATTGCAATAAAAATTAAAAATATTTTGCCTGGCATAGATTTCAATATAAAGAAATATTGCAAGTTGTTCCAAAATATGTACATACATACACACTCAAATCCCCCTAATACCTTTCGATGTGGGGTTCTATTGCTATGCGCTCTATCTTAATTATTCTTAGCACTTCATCTTAACTTTATTCTTCTTGTCCTGTGCTTGCGAAATATTTCCATTTTGTACCATGGCCTCTGCCTCTTTCATTGTCACACCTCTCTTTTGCAGGTGTTTCGCAATTGCATTATCCCATGCTTTTCTTCGTCTCCATCGCTCTATTTTCTTTCCTATACTGGCTCCCCATATTCGGATCTTCCACCAATTGCATATGACCCCACCAGCACAATTATCTTTCTTCAATGCATTGCAAGGTTGGTTCCGTACGTTAGAATTGGTCTGAACATTGTCTTAAATATTGATATATTGGTTCGTGTTGTTACCTCCTACTTTCTTATAAAGTCTTGTCTCATCATATGGTATTTTGCTTAATTGTAAAATTGTTAAATTGGGAACGTAAACAGTTTTCCATTTTATTTAAATGTTAAAAAAAGTAAGGAGCTGAAATGAACTCCAATTTAGAAACATTTATTGGGTTGGGCTGCGCGTAGTTTTCCACTTAAATAATGTAAACAGTGTAATTGTAAAAATTAATTGGGTTGAATAGGGCGTAACAGTTTTCAATTTAAACAATGTAAACAACCGCAAATAGCAGACATGAATTTTAGCTTAGTTGTAAAAAATAATTGGGTTGAGTTGAACGTAAACAGCTTGCCATTTAAACAATGCAAACAAACCTAAACAGCAAGAATGAAGTACAGTATAATGTTAAAAATTATTTGGGCTGAGTTAGACGTAAATAATTTAATTTTCCATGTAAATAATGCAAACGAACGTAAACAGCAGAAATGAACACCAATCTAATAAACATTAATTGGGTTTGGCTATGGTAAACAATTCTCAATGTAAATACATAAACAGCAAAAATGAACTCCAGTGTAGTTGTAAAAGTTAATTGGGTTGGGTTGACGTAAACAATTTGCTATTTAAATAATGTAAATGCACGTAACCAAGGTCGAGTTGGGTTCGGTGTAAACAGTTTTTAATATCATTTTAATGATAAAACTAAAAAGAATGAAGAATTTCTGAGGCTGTTAATTGAAAGAATTTAAGCAAATGACAACGTACACAGCAGAAGACAACATCAGTATAGTGGTAGACGTTTTCCACGTAAACCAAGAATTTATAAATAAAAAGTTCTTTAAAAACAGAACAGCCTTTATGTAGTTTTCCTTCAATATTTTATATTGATGACTTATATCTACCTTTCTAAACTTCCACAACATTGCTTTTAATATAAACACAGAACAGAACAAACTATATAAAAAAGCAAATGTACTAACCTATTAATTATGGTAAATCTGCGGATTATTTTCGTAACGAATGTAAGTTAATTGATGTTAAGTACGCATAAAATTGCCATCCTCATCATTCACCGTTTTTTCAATTCTGTTCATGATATCCTTTTCTTGCTTCCTGTTTTTCTTGTTTCCTGTTCTATTTTCTCTCCTTCTAATTACATATTCAATATTTCTTCCGGTTTAGCTGGCATCGCTTTCGTTCTATTTATTTATATTATATTATTTTTATTTTTATTTATATTTATTTTCATTCCTTGTTATTCCACATGTTCATGTTATTCTGCAGACCATTCTCACATCGCGCCATCACCAAAACGTCCACATACGCACATTCCAATCCACAGGCTGTAATCTTGTACACCACTATCCTTAATAACTCCATCTATAAATTAATTGCAAAGGTAAGGGATCAGCACTCCTTGCCTTAATCCTTCCTTTTTTCGCCTGTTTCCTATGTTGACATAATTCCTGCTACTTTCATAGATCCTTTTTGTTGCTTTTATCAGTTCCATATTTATTCCCATTTCCTGCATATCTCTCCATAATGTTTCTCTCTGAACATGGTCAAACGCTTTTACCAATTCAAGAAACGCGAAAAATGCTTTTGTCTTACTTAGCTCGGATTTCCGGTTTATTTCTTTTAATGTAATTATCATATACTCACTCTTATTGCAAATCGCTATTATTACCCCTATCTGCGAGTCTTTAGGGATTACTCCTTCTTCCCAAGTCTTCTTGCAGATTTGTGAACAGGTTTACTCCTACTCCCAAATATGTATTACAATTAACAACTTCCAGAACGCATTTACAAATAACTTGTAAAATGTTAAAAACTTTCAACGTTGTTATAGCAAACTCTGACAAGCTGCCAGACCTGAATAAATTATTTATAATAAAATGTTACAAGTAAGAAGAACTTACAGCTAGGTAAGGTGTTACATTTATGGTAATAAAAAACTAATATGATGAAGATAACCATGATCAAGGTAGTGATCATGGTTATCTTCCGGGTTCGTGTACGAGAACAGTTCATAAGTTATAGTAGCGGCCAAAATTCTATCACCTTTGCTTTTCTTCTTCATCTCACAACACATATATATTTTTAATCTTTAGTATGTGATGTGGCATATACTGAAAGACATGTTTAAACGTATACCATTCATATTTCACGAAAATAACAAACACAAACATTTTTTGTTGGCATTCATTTTTCTGGTAATCTGCTACCATGCTTCTTCTAATTGTTCATTAGCATTTTTTGCTTTTATATTTTTTAATCGACGATTCAACTCGTCCCAGAGGTTCTCAATTGGATTTAAGTCAGAAATAATGAAATGGCCTAATCAGACTGACTAGGCAATTTCATTACATTCACTCGATGGTTATTAGTTCTTCAGTTCTTCACTCCACGCGCTGAATGGTTCGGATCGTTGTCCTGTTGAAAAATGAATCTTCGACAAAAACTATCGCGAGCAGAAGGAAGCATAAGATCTTCCAGAATGCTGTACACTTCCTTAATTATTATGCCATCAATTAGATGGATAGGACCAATTCCTTGAGCACTAAAACAAACCCATACCATGACGTAGCCTCTACCATGTTTGACGGTCAGAAGTTGGAAGCATGGTCGAAGCGTGTGCCAATAGGACGTCATACGTAAGCTGGACCATCACTCTAAATGCTCTTTTGCAAATTCAACACGAGCTTTTCACCTTTTTCTGATATAAGTGATTTTTTAACAGGGCGGCGTCCATTCGGTCCCGCAGATTGTAAACGACGTCGAACTGTCCGAATGGAAGGAAACACTTCCGATTGATAATTCACGCGTAATGTCAACTGCTGTTAGTCGAAGGTTGTCACGAGAAAGACGAACAATATTTATATCCACCAATTTTTATGTTACGGTGGTCCTGGGTCGTCCTGAGTTTTTCTTCTTCTACACATCCCATTGCACTTGCAACCGGCTCAAAAATTTAGTCATGGTACTTTTACCAACACCAAACTGCCTAGAAAGTTGTTCGTGGTCATTCCCTGCCGCCGTCCACGTACAATTGCTTTTTGTTGTTGTTTGCCGATGTTTTTTAACCCGTAAATTCGTGCCATGAGAACTTTGGCAGATACATTTTGAGTAACTTTAAATAAACGAATTAAAAACAAAACTAAATTATAAATAACAGAATTGATGCCATTATTGATCGATTTTTTTTTTATAAACATCCAAGACGTGATATAATTTTGGGCGCTACTGTATGTAATTTGAATAATAAAGTTTGTTTTAATATTTTTTCATAAATAAACTAAATGAAATATAAATAAAATAATAAATAAATAAAATACCACTCAATTACCCAGGTATACATGCTGATTTTTATAATGCACTAAGGGATGATCATACATCAATATGCAACATTAGGAGCTACATATATGTATGTGAAGTCTAACGTGCTCTGGTTGGCAGATAAATTTGAAAATGCTTTGTTTACAAAATGGTTCTGAACTGGTCCATAAAAGCATTTATCCTTAGGAGGCATTCTTCTCAACCATTAGCAACTTCGGCACCTCTATGACATTGGTCTCTACTCTGATGTGAAGGTGTTCCAGCATTACCTTACCCTGGATGCGTTTCAGCCAACCCTATTGGTAATTTCCCGAAGAGCCATTTCAACTTCTCGCTTCTCTTCTAATTCGTCCCTTTCAAATTCACTTAGTTGGAGAAATTCTTTTGTCTATGTCCACGAGGCATCGTAAGGCAAAGTTGTAGATGCAACAACAGCAAAAAAACTACATTATATATAAATGCAACAAATGCTAAAAACCACGTGATTTATTATATATTATATGCACCCAATTTATTAGCAAAAAAATATTGAAATATATTAACGTTTATTAGGTATTCGAGCTTCAGCTGCACTTAGTATATATCAATTTCGCAAGCAGTCTATTTACTTTTACATCTGTCGTAAATACAACTAATTATGTGAAGCTGCCGTCCTCTCGAATTTTCCATTTTATACTGCGGTTTAGCTACATAGTAGCACTAGATTCTTCCAATGTAGATTTAAAAAATTCAGAGCTCATCCTTACGATTCATATGCACATAACAAAATGTCGCAAAAGTATAAAATATCTTAGAGATTACATGATATGCGTTGGTTGCATATCTGCCACAGAAAGGAAGTTGAAATGCGCCATATTCATAAAATTTTATTATTCAAATCTCTTCATAATAAAATTCGTTTTATGTCGGACGTTCATAATATAACAACGAAGATTCGTGAATTGTGTTCTCCGAGACAATATAAAATTTCAATATTCGAACAAACTTTTTATTTCGCAGTTTATCGGAAATAATATTAATAATAATAATAATTATTATTATTATTATAAATAATGGTAATAATCGGCTGTCAAGTCTGTGTTCCTAATTTACGAATAAAAATTGTCGACGGCATTTTATTAATCAGTGCAATAACTCAGTATTTATTCTTATAGTTAGATTTAATAATAGAAAATTGCAACTCGCTAATGTGATTGCATTATTTGAAACTGGTACTTTATGAAGAACAAGTATACAAGTATTTGGATCAAGTAACTCAACATGTAAAGTTAACTTGGTTATAAAGACGATAATATTGTAGTCGATTAACACCCACAACTATAATTGGCAAAAATCCATAACAAAATAATCTGATTTTTAAAATGTCGAATACATCTAAATGACCACAACATGAAATAAACATTATGTTCAACTGTTAAAGGGTTTATTTGTTTGCTATTTTTATATAAGTACTTACCCTTCTTCCAATAGTATTTTTGCCATTTCGCCAATTTTTAGAAAATAAGATTCGGTTTCAGGAAGATATCTGAAAGTAAAACTAGTATAGGTATAGGGAGCATTTCCTGGCTATCATGATATGATTAAATTGGTGTCATCGAAGTGAACGTTAGATTTATTGTAAGGTTCGCCACACACACACAATCTGTCTATCAGTCGAATTCTAAGCATCGTTCATGGAACTTTTTCTGGCTTCGTAGCTCATACTTATATGGTGTCATACTACAATTTCTGTTGTTGACTCTTTTTCTCTGATTTCTTCACATAAGCTTTGATTTCTAACAAATGTGTTTTATTTTCAAGTGTTATCAATAGGAAATGCTCCACGTATACAAAATTTCTTTAGTAAAAAAAAATTGGTTGCAATATGTAACTATAGAAATATAACTATCAAAATTTATCTTGGTCACTGTACTTTCAATTTCCATTATCTACCACATATGTTAGAAGATATGGTTAAATCACATAAATTGTAAGCTCTGTGGTGAAAACCATAATCCAAAAACTGTTTAATTCAGGGGCATGGCAAAAAAGTCACTAGAACAGCTTGACAAGTGTTAGCGATCAAACATTGACAGACATAAAGGCAGGATACTAATTCAGAAAATTGGCAGGATACTAATTCAGAAAATTGTTTTAAAATCCACAACCACGTTTGATCAAGATAATTTTTGCTTTTACAGCTGCAACGACCAAAAAGAAAGCCAATGAACTAAAATGGATTAAAATAGAAAAATGCAAGGAGAATAACACCAGAATACTGGGTAAAACATCAACGGTAAAGGGAGGTACTTCAAAAAGTGACTAAAAGGAAATGCTGTCGAATCGGGAGAGGAGGTTGAGGCTGGTGAACATACAGTGGAAGAAATAGTGACAGCATAAGAGCAATGAATACGAGGAAAGCAGCAAAATATAACACAATTAATGTCAAAAAGAACTACATAAAAGTATGCATGGCCTAATAGTGAAAATATGGAGAGAAGAATGGGCCAGATGAATGGATAAAATTAAGAATTTACAACACACACAAAAGCAATAGTATAATCCCCGGCAGAAACGTCAAACTACCAATAAGTGATAAAAAATCAAGATATTTGAAAGAACGTCATACAAACAATAAAGGAGTTAATAAGGATAAATGAAAAGTAAATGAGTATAATATATGAACATGAAATGACACAAAAAAATTGTATTAAAGGAAATGAAGAGATGGAACTAAGGATAATGTACACACAAGGACAGGCCGAAGTGCAGATGACGAGACGTGTGGAAGATAATTTGAGAGAACTGAATATAGAACACAATACGAACGGCAGATGAAAATGAAGAAGTATAGCAATGCACATTAAAGAATTTAAGAGGAACAGTAAGAAGTTTGGACCAATACACAAAGCAAATGTAGAAAATCATACGCTATCCACAGCGATTCCTGGTGGCATAGTCTGCAATATGATATTAACAATTTAGCGTTTAATAGTGGAGTACTACAGGAATCAATTTTGGGCCCGATTCTGGTCCTAGTATATATCAACGATCTGCATGAAACACAAAACAATTGTACAGCTTTGTTCGCAGACGACACATCTGCAGTTATAAAAGTTGCAATGCAGATTTGTTGCATCTACTCCTCAGATGACCAACAATGCATCTGCTGAGGGGCATGTAGATGTAAAATGAGTTACCAGGCATTTGTATGAGTATAATAACGGCAGCTATACGTCAATACCATCACACTGAAGCTGATGTTTGATCACAGAGGTCTACTTAGACCGGCTAAATCGGTACCTTCGAGATTCATGACCACATGCACATTAAAGGATGTATCGTTGGTAATCTAATGAGTCCTATAAGACGAAACAGCTGTCATGACCTGATACGTCCGCTAAAATTTATGTTCGACAAAGTGGTCATTTGTGCCGGAGGCTGCGAAGTACTTACAAGTCCCGACGGCACCGGTCAACATAGCCCCTGCGATCACAGCAGCTTAAGAGTGAAGCTATTGACTTATATATGGCGTTATTATACATAGTTAATCTAAGAGATCAAACATCCAAATTGTCGAAAAACAATAAAAAATGGTGATAAAATATTCAAAACAGTATTCAAATACGCCAAAATTGGCAAAAAATGAATAAAATGGTGGAAAATAGTTGCAACAAAGTCACAAATTACGTAAATAGCGATCGAGCCTTGTTCCATAAATACTTTTATGTAAAAAAAAATTGATATTGATGCTTACTGAACTTGAAAAGGTTGATGAATATATGCTACGAAACATCGATGCGTTTCCTTCTCGTTTTAAATCTTCAGAAGGCCACATTCACTTTGCACAATGTTTGGTTGTTACTGTTAATAACATATTCTAAAAAAACCAAGCAATATTCTTTGATTATTTTTCAGGAGAATGACGAACTGGCGTGTTGACAACCACTGCGAGATGATAAATATTAAGACAATAAAAGGTTGACACCAATGTACAATTTTACATTGAAACCAATAATAAAAAAAGTACATTAATTTTGCAAAAATACACTGAAATTAAAAAAATGAATATCGCCAACCTTTTAATTTAAAATGCACTGCATTTACTGCAAGATTAATACAACTCAATTAATTTTTGATATTTTAAATGTTTAAAATGCCAAAAATTGAAAATATGCTGACGTGCATATTGTCTAAAAAGCAATAATTCTCGACATTAGCAAAACTGGCAGTTCGACAAAATTGTTGATGTAATTTGGTGCCCATCATCATCAGTTCATCGTCGGGAAAATGTATTGTCGAGAGATGGCATTGTGGTTGAATTGGGTTGGGTTAGGTTGGACTGGATTGGATTGGGTTGCGTTGGGTTATCTATATTGAGATAGATAAATGACTTTAGACGATAACTGGAACTGAAAATAAAGATGGGAGAACTCGTTGTAGCTGATTTTAAATGACCTGTTCCATAAGTTGTAGCTTATTTTGGTAAATACAACAAATTATTATTGTTGTGATAAATAAATAGTAAATTCTTTAATAATTAACTAGTGTACTTCTCGTGCAGTGGACGCAAAGAATAATAACCATAGCTAAATGAGTTAGACACTTGCATATGAAGGCGTCGATGAAATTAATACTTGGTGGAATGTGCAAAGTTCACAAAAACGCATTACAAGATTTGCCTAAGAAAATAATAATAAACTCACTTATTATCACAATACACGGGGAACGAAAAATACCAACGAAGTGTTCCGCTTAGCTCGTTAACAAAATTACAAAAAAATGTAGCACACCAGTTAACAAATATTTATAATTACATTCGGCCTGACAGAAATTTACCTGATAAACGTTTCAAACTCTGCCTGGAGCACCATTTGCATGAAAATGTATTTTACGCATTGGATGATTGTTTAATAGTGCTTTTTATAAATAGGTTGTATGTATCTTGAATTATGTTTATTATATTATTTTGAATTGTTATCAGGGAATGAATAAACATTATTATTATCATTATATTTATTTATACGCTTCCAGGTCCACGGAATCTCTAGAGAAAAGTATAATAAGTAAATACTTTGGTTTTCATTGTCGTGGGTCAGAGAAATTCTAATTCCCTTATACAAAAACTTTCAGCAGCTGTTAATGAAGTTCAGAAATGACACTTTGCCGCAACGTCGGAACAACCCTTCTAGCTACAATTTAACTACGCAGTTCATTACCCGAGAACTAACAAATCTTGATTTTACCCGCTAGAAGCGACGAATAAACATATATACACAGATACATAAAAATACATTAATAGTAACATTTAAATCGACCTATTCAGATATGACATTATATAAATAGTTGGAACAAAATCACCCACAGTTAATAACGATTATGTGACGTCGAATCTACGGTTAGACTGAAATAAAGCTACCGATAATGACGACCATAGCCAAGTAATTCAATATAACGAGACAGGTAATGACATTACATTTAGGTTACACTATATCTTCTTACGGAATACTTTACTTTGAAAGTATTCAAAATTGCCTTTGTGAATATTTAAATTGCTCTCAATTTAAAAAGGTCCCTGTTAGTTCAAACAAACTCACGAAGTGAACGGAAATGTAATAAACCGGAAATCACGCCTGATTGGTACGGTATTAATAGAGATATTTTCAGATATCTCCGAAATTTGATTTCGGTTACTTCTTAGTTCTAAAGAACAAAAATAGTCCCAACTTCATATGATTCACGAAATACGAAATACGAAAAATATAATTCTAATCGCAGGCATATCACCAAATCAACTATTAATATATGTCAACAACTCGATTTATATTTCCAACGTTTCACGTTCTTGAAACTTGACATTGTATTTTAATTAGTCAATTTTTAATTATAATATATCGCCACTGTAAAAAAGAAAAAACTTCATTTTCAACTACAGATATGTCGATAACAAGCGAACATTTTATCTGAATAGTACGTGCAATGTAATGCTAATATACACTGGCGTTCCCCCAGTACACAATTCAAACAACTGTAGGTAATAATCAACGGCAGTAACGACATAATCAAAATTTGCATAAACACATAATTAACCGTTGCATAAAAACTAATAAACCGCGAAATATAGCAGGAAACATGGAAATAAATGTTGTGTAACATGGACTCAATGAACCGCATTTTTCATTGTTGAGAGTTATTTTTAAGTCAATATTTTATCGACGTAAAGACCATTTAAACCACGCGATTTTTCACCAACTTCGTTTTATGTTCAAAAACGCGACGGAAGTTGTCGGATTGAATTTAATTAAAATTTATTGAGACGTAGTCATTTATTTATATTAAACTGGGTGATAAATTAAATCAAGAAGGGGGGTGTTCATTTCAATTAAAGCTACACGCTATTGTTCCCATCGTCTATAAGCAATACTTCCTCTTTAATCACTAAGTCACGATATGGACATCCGACAATGTTAATATTCACTAAGTACATTTTTATTCTTTAAAAAATTAAAATAAGTTAAAACGCAATAACCCTGAGTTGCTTTGAATTACGTAATGACATGATGTGCGGCATTGTGTTCTAAAGCAATTTATTACGTAGTTTTAAGTATTAAAAGTCTGAAGCGGTCCCCACTGAACTTACTTACACTTGAATACATTTCCAGTGAACTGGTGCCGTCACGACGACAAGTACATTGTTCGAACGAACAAGTGTTAATATTTTAATATTTAATATGAACAGTTTTTCGATAACCACGCAAGAGGAGAGACCTGGACACTGACAATGTACAAAGAAGAAAAGCTAAAGATATGGGAACGTAAGCTGCTGAGGAAGGTATATGCAGGAGCAAAGGAAGGGAATTAGTGAAGGAGGCAAAATAAGTAGGTAGAGAAACTTTTTGATGAAAGAAATATCATAACACAAATTAAAAAATCTGCAGAGGCCTGCACTGAACTTCCTTATCCTTATTTATACTTCATTTTCGAGAACTTTCAAATAAAGTTTTATAAAAACATTTTTTTTCGATAACTCATACCGTTTTCGAGAGATGGAAAATGTGACAACAGTAAACCAGCACGGTTGAGTTTTCGCTTCATCGCTATACAGAAATCTAAAGTTTAAAGTTTCACAGGCACACAGACCACATACACATCACACATCCACATTTCGCAAATAGTCAAAATAGGCTTAAATAGGATCGATCAAACCGTGTATTTCCGTTAAAATTTCGAGTTAAAAAATTTCATAAATCACAAGAATAAAGAGATTAGATGGCTGGGCCACGTAGAAAGGATTTAGGAAGGAACATTTGCCAAAGACCACTATGAATACGACTGGAAGAAGTGAACCAGACCAAGTAGTTGGTGGCGGGAAGAAATAGCGAAATATCTGATATGTGATGTATGTGATATGAGTGAAGGAGTGGAGAACGAAGGTGGAATACGAAAGAATGGAGCTAAATCGCCGCACGAACCCAGGGTCTTCAAGGCCTGTTGAGCTAATTATGTATAATATTATATCTATGTTTTTACTATAAGGAATATTATGGCACACAACTATGTGAATTCAATATTAGAGTGGTCGTGTAATCCTCATGTAAACGCAACTATATCATGTAACTATAAAATCTTTTATGAAAAGTATTCGTTAGTAGATAATAATGTGAATTTACATAAATCATGATACGTTAAATGCCTGCCATTTATGTAATATGAAGCAAGTACGTTTCATTATGCTTTCCACGGTTTAAAAGCTTAACTGTTCGCTACGAATTTCCCAATTAATCATTTGTAGTGCCCCATTCAATGTATTTATTATTAGCAAGGTACGTACATCATTATGTACATCGTAACAATGGTTCTTTTGTTTCATCTGAAATGCCTCGAATTATAAGTATGAGTTATGATTTGTATTTTCGAAGATGGAATCAGGAAATCACATCTAAACCATTAACCAACGGTATTTACCATATCATTGTCATGTGCTGTTTGTTTAGCAAGCTTATATATTTTATTTGAACTGAACTCTACCTGCAATGCCGCGAAGTCAATTGCTTGTGACATGTTTGATTAATTTTTGAAACATGACGTATGCCGGTGAAGAAACAAATGATACGCACTAATAAAATGTACCATTGGTTAATAACGGGTGCTTTTTAAAATTTGGCGTCGAAGTTGGCCATGAATGTTTAACTGTAAACGAAACACAATTTTGTACATACACTCAAACGTCACTTAAGTAACAACTTTTGACAATTTATTTATTTTTGAATTTGAAATGGTTTTGTCACAATATCGATGAGTCATCGGCCGAAATACAGCCATAACTTTGCCTTCAAGATCCTGCTACCTTACTCCGTGTGACGTGTTTTTGTGGCCCTATGTAAACAACTCCATTTTCCAGCATCGCTTAAATAACCTCTACGAGTTGCGTGAGGCGTTAGTTGCCAAAATTTATGAAAATAATAATCCTCAAATGTTGGCGAATGTCGGTAACGCAGTATTCAAATGCTTTCAAGTCGATGGCTCACATTTGGATTATTTGTTATAAACCTTATTTAAGTTTTTTTTCGTTTATTATAACACTACAAATGCTTTTAATCGCATTAACGTATTGAACTGTGAATTAATTAAATTAAAAGTGAGATTAGACCAGTTAGACGTAGGTTAAGATGTCAAATTAATAATAATGGTTCGTTCACATTCACGGCCATCTTTGACGCCAAATTTAAAAAAAAAAACACCCGTTATGATAGATTTTTCACGTATATTGTAACTTATTACCGATGATTCGATGAATTCGCAATAGTTAGATATTCGTTTATGTTTCTTTTTATAATTTCAATTAATTGTGATTTATGACATAATTTCGCGGATTTTACATGTATTTGTATTATTGTCTTACTTACAGTAAAGAATTATTTTTCATTGCAATAAAAAAAAATATGAAATATAATTATGCAGACTCTAATTCTTATTATTTAATTTGGTAGTACAGAAAACGATTCAGTGAAGCTTTAACTATAATTATAATGTATAATATAGCAGCCTTTGGACGGTAAGTGGGTTAAACTGTCGAAACTTTTGGTAGATTCTTCGTCGTAGTTCTTCTTGATTTTGGGCTACCCACCCACCGTCGTAAACGTTTCTACCGAGTAAAGCCCAAAATCTTCTATAGAACGTGCCTGTGGAGCATTCGAGGGATTATACTCTTTATGTTCACATGGGATATTTTGTTGCCTTAATCAATCTTGGATTCTTCTCGCATAATGGCACGATGTCAGATCCGGCCAGAACAAAAAAGTATCATTAGCATGATGCGTTTGAATAAAATTCACTATTTTTGGGAGGTATCTTCGAATATAAATGTCTGCATTTACATCTTCGCCCCTAACTCGCCCAACACAAGGTCTTGAAAAACCAGCTTCCGAAATGGCGCACCACACTATTGTGTGTGGCGCACCTTGTCCTCAAATTTCGCTTTTTCTTATACCTTACGTCAATAGGAACGTCCTCAATGTTGTCTTCATATAAAAGCGTTCGTTTCCTTTTATTTCGGAATTAGATAATATAAAAGCTTTTCCGTCGTCTAAAACTATCATGGCATTGTTTCTGAAATGTTCTAATTTTAATTGTCTTCGGCATTTTTGAATCCTCTCTATTGAGCAGCCGTGTATTTTGGACATTTTGTCACTTTCTTATTTTATATTATATACTAATTTCCCTCTTGGCTGTCATATGGGAAACCCCTTCTGTTACCCTCCTTTTCCTACGCTCCTCTTTCCTCTCCTTTATCTCCACTAATAACCCTGCTCCCTCTTCTCTCCCAATATCCCCAATCTTTATCCTTCCCCTCGTCCTCCTTCCTCCACCACATTTCTTCACACCCCTCCCACCAGCGCTTCCATTCCTCTCTACATTTTCCGCATGCCTTACACATCTGGTACTCTTCCCATCCAACACTTGTTCTTTTTCTCCTCAATTACATCTGAACCTGGCTATCACGTTCTCCTCTTCTGCCGTTTTGTCGCCTCCCAAATACGTTGGCCTCCTTTCGTACACCTGCAGCTCTGTGTATCGGTGACGTTGTATCTTGCCCCCTCTCTCTACTGCGCTTCCACCTGTTTCCATCTCTTTCCCTCTGATTCCACACCGCTCTCCCCATTTCCCCCTCAAAACCAATAGTACAACTTCAACCCTTTCGATGAAAGTATCCCCAAAATGTACCCCTATATAATTTCCTACGTTAACTACCCACATCAAACTTATATAATTAAAATAATTCGTACGGCTAATCAACAGATCTCTTTATCTAACGAAATGTAATACTTATAAGTCACAACCAAGAATTAATAAATAAAAAAATATCTGACATAGGAGCTACTTTAAATAAATGTATGTTCAACTTTAACCATCTAGTTGTAAAAATTCACACTAGATGAATTTAAGACAGTATAATATTCAATTAGTGTAAGTTTTTGAGAATGCTCTAACGAAGCATGCATTAGAAAACATTTTACACAACTTAGAACACAAAATGTAAGCAGAACAAATGCTACTTACGAGCAATGGAGAAAATATTTATAAATATTAAGAGGTAATGGAGAGTAAAGCATTTTACACTAAAACTAGAATCGTGTTCGTGATTAACAAATTCCAATTACAATTGTTTCAATCGAAACCTACAATTATATTCCATGCCTAATACTGAAGTTATAATCATTCCAGGAGACACATTTTTAAAATGTAATTTAATATTTTTGATTCTTTTTTTGTTTTTCATTTCTTATTCCTGTGAGTACCCTATATTTTACAGCAAGGAGTAAAACCTGTGGTAATCGAAAAAAATCCGTTTGACCTGATATTATAATTTACAGTATGTTATAATGCAAATATAGTGCTCCAAGGCTGCACCACTAACACTCGCAATTGCAACATTATAAGTTTATTGTGAACTTATAATAAACTATATACTATACTTGGTGGGCGAAGAAAACATGTATGAACCACATAAAAAACGGCTTTCCATTGTTTTATTACTGAAGCTATCTACTATGACGAAAAAAAAAACAAGAAAAACAAGGAGGACTCGTTTGAAAACGAACATACAAATTTGCAAAGTAGTTTCAGATATTTGAAATCATTTATTCAGCATTATAAGATATATCATAACCGAATGCAACGATTGCTGAATAAAAATAATAATAATTTTGGATGCGGTAGTCTGAATCTTGTTTTGCAATTGACGGATTGGTGTACTCGTATGTGGAAAATCTGGATAAGTCATCAAAGAAGACTATGCCTAATAGATTTGCTAAAGAAAATGCGATCACGAAAAGCCAAAATCAATCAACAAAAATGAATCAACTTTTCTACCTACATGAACGGTGTTTCATTTGTACATTAATCATTTACAGAATAGGTATAATGATATGTAAAAACAATTTATGCAAAAAATATTTACTGGCGTGAAAACACATATATTTTTCCTGCTTATACATCATTGTGTACAAGGAGTTTGATATTTGAGTGTATTCACTACAAGTTATCTATAAAACTAGCACAATGAACACGACGTCTCGTGTTAAAAAGCAGTTTTTCCTAGGTGTTTTATACAAAATTTGTTCCTTATCAATTGCAACAATCCTTATATTGTTGCAATATAAAAATATATTAAATAAAATGCTAAACCTATGTTAGATGTGTTGAATCAGCAAGATCTCGGACAACGCTCATAGTTCTTTTAAAAAAATGAACATTTGTGTTTTAATTCTACTTGCGTTTTAGACTTTGAGACTTTGAATAACTGTAAAATTCGTTCTTAGCACTTGAGACTGCTATAACTTCGAAAATGAGATGCTTCCATGGCACAATCTGTTTGATCTAGCTCAGAAATGGGACATCAGTCGTTATTGAATACATCCATTTGGTATCTAATTAAGCATGAAAAGCTTTCACATTCTTCATGAAATATGCGCATGGTATCCCATAAAATGTCTTCCCTGCATTGTGGAATGATTTAAGTCAGTAACAAGCCCTAGGGGTAATATAAATTATCTTACATAGGATTTAGTAAATCTTTTTAAATATTCACAACACACCCACTGCAATCTTTCGACTACAAGCATGGCACTAATTTTATTAACTACAATTTTGCAAATTACATAAAATCTTGTTTCACTTTTCGCGTTCATGTATGGTTCGTGAGGTGGATTCTTACGATTAAAGGTTAGTAAGGTACGTTTAAAAGAGCAACGTAACTTTGTGACAATCTAATGGAACCAATGGTAAGTTTGAATACCAAAGTTAGTTACCCACCGGATCTATAATTTTCTAACCTATATCAGCTATTTCCAACAATTAACACATTTGAAAATCTATTAATTCTATGTATTCGGATGCGAATTTCTTGTCATTATTTTTACGATCAGTTGGTCGCCAGGTAAGCGTGTCTTCTTGTTAAGCACCTTCTGTAGAGCGGATATAAGGGTTATATGAAATAAATAGAAATTAATAATTGATAAAGCGACGGTGCAAGAAATTCGGTGAAATTGCAGCATCGCACAATTAGAAATAATATGCGATAATATTACTAACAACTTAACGAGCACGGTTGCAGTCTGCAAATAACCGGTTCAGAAGAGAAAAATAATACCAATAACTCAACTACAATAATGTACATAGAGGAAAGCCGCGCAGATGTTAGTTGGGAAATTTACAGTGACAGCGAGACAGATGGCCGTGCCCGACAATATTGACCCCCAAATGAAGGGATCTAAATTTCATGTAGAGTGCACAACGTGAAATTTTATCCAAAACCATAAGTGAGGAGAAGAGATCATCGACACGAACCCAGCAAGAACTCGACCTACCAAGTTAGCATGCCGGATTCAGTCTGAAGTAAGTTAAATAAGACATGGAGCTAAATAATTTATTGTTGAGTTTTAAATTTTAGTACACTTTAACAATTATACAGAAACAAACCATAATACATTTCAGCGAGTAGATAAAAAATAATTGTACTTGGAATATGCAAATTGGTTGCATCCAGAGTACGAATAAATTTTAAAATAACTATACTTCGAATATGCGAATTTGTCGCATCTGGATTACGAGTGCAATGATATGGGTTGCGGCGAAATTCATTTTAACTTCAGGCAACCGATGTGTTAATTTGTAATTATATTAAGAAAATGACATTTATAATAATAATAATAATAATAATAATATAGAGGTATATGCAAACAGACTCCGCAGATATAAAACCAGTGCGATGAGGAAGAAACACAATGAGCTCTTTCAAAATAATCAGAATATGTTTTACCGCCAATTGACGGAACCAATTATCACCAAGGTAGATGCACCACAAACACCACCTAGAGATTCAGTTCTGGAATTCTGGAAGGAAGTCTGGACAGAAAAAGCGACGCATAAAACTACAGCCAATTGGATCACAGAAGAGAAGAAAAAAACGGAAAAAGTACAAGTCATGACTGACTCACACGTGTAACGGTTAATTTAAAACGTTATTTTATTTTTCCAAATAATATCGAATTAACAATTGCGCTCGTGACTGCCGCATAGGGTCCCGTGAATGTTTTTAGTCTAAGAAGCGCGCTCGGTACGCTGGGCGTGACCGCGCACCGAGAGAGATTCTCCCGCGAGGAGAGAGGAGGAAGAGGACAGTTGGCCAGGGGTATCTGGACATTTTGGCAATTTTTATTTTTCGAATTTCAAATTTTCCATTAAAAGGAATTAATAATTTATTATTTTTGGATGTGAGAAAATATCGAGAGAGTACGGGAATCGAGTAGTATTAAGCTTAAGACAAGTAAAGTGTCTTGGGGACGGGGGCGCTGCCAAACCAAAAAAAAAGCGTCGCACACGTCACCACAGAACAAGTCCAAGCTCCCCTAAAGAAAGCACTTAACTGAAAAGCTCCAGGAATCGATAAGATTCATAACTTTTGGCTGAAACGATTTCATGCGATACATAGAAGAATGGCGCAACTATTTTCGGAACTAATCCAGGATCCACAGAATATACTTCCTTACTCAAGGAATAACCTATCACCTTCCAAAAACAGCACCACCTAGCCCCGACCCAAGTAAATACCGCCCGATAACATGTCTTCCAATGCTTTACAAACTATTCACTGTTGTAATTACTAATAAAATATACATTCACCTGGACAAAAATAATATCTTAGCACAAGAGCAGAAAGGATGTCGCAGACAAAGCCAAGGCTGTAAAGAGCAAATAACAATCGATGCAAAAATAACTGAAGATGACAAACGAAACAGGAAAAATATGTATTGGGGATATGTGGACTACAAATAACCTATTGATAGAGTGCCACACACGTGCACTTGCCGAAGTCCTACAAATATACAAAATAAACCCAAGATACAAAGGACACTAACGACCTTGATGGAAAAATGGAAAACGCAACTTATGCTAGACAGCGAACTAATAGCTAACCTAAACATCAAACGAGGGCAGACTCTCTGAGCCCTCTGATTTTGCGTAGCCTTAAACCCACTATCAACAATGTTAAGGAAGAAAGATATGGGGTACCCAATTACAGAAGATGGACCAAAAATCAATCACTTAGCGTATATGGATGACATAAAAGTAATTGCAAACACAGAGAAAGAGCTAGAACAACTTATGAGACAGGTGGAGACGTTCAGTGATGACATACAGATGGAACTTGGACTCGACAAATGTAAATTAAACGGAATACATAAAGGGAAATTAAAAGAACAGCAAGGATACACTCTCCACAAAGACAAGAATAACCTAATAGCGGCATTGGAGAGAGACGACACCTATAAATACCTAGGAGTTCTGCAAGCGAGAGGCATTGGCCACAAACAGATGAAAAACAATATCAAGAAAACCTACGAACAAAGGCTAAAATCAATACTGAGAACAAAACTCAATGCTAAAAACTTGGTAAAGGCAATTAACACCTATGCCGTACCCGCTCTGAGCTACAGCTTCGGCCTGATCAAATGGACCGATACAGACCAGGAAGATCTCAACACACACGCCTTTACGAATTACCGAGCCCATCATCCAAAGAGTGCCATTGAACGCTTAAACTTACTGCGAGAGAAAGGGGGAAGAGGCGTGGCAGATTTGAGGAAATTGCACCACAAAATGACAAAAGGTATCCGAGAATACCAATACTACCAGAAGTCGCAAAACAGTCGCTACATGCGGCGGTGATTCTAGCAAACAAAGCTTATACAACTTGAACTTACGAGACCGACGGCACGAACGCTGGAGAATAATAACGCACGAGGAGGAAATGGACAAATGGTCACGAAAACAGCTGCAGGGTTCTTAATGGCTATACAGGGCCAAGTTATCGTAACGCTGAATTACCGCAAGCACATTATTGGCGACAAAAATATTACGAACGACAAATGCAGAATGTGCGGCGGAAAACCTGAAAACATAGACCATCTGATAAGTGGCCAGTGTCCTACACTGGCCCCAAAAAACTACGTGGAACGACATAATAATGCCGCCAAAATAATCCACTCCTGGCTAGCGCGGGAAATTAAACACACCTCTGAAATAACGCAGTATTACAAATACACACAATATTGTATGTCTACGTTCCAAAAAATAGTCATCAACATTCCGTCTGCGTCCCAAAAAATTGTGTCTATAGCTTTACTAGCGGTAAAACACGAACTTTGCGGGGTGGCGGAGAACCTCGGCGATGCCATTCCATACTTTTTTGCTTTGACTCAGGATCGAAGTGGTGAACCTACGTTCCATCAACAGTGACGAATCGAGAAAGAAATTCATCCGGATCTGCTTTGAACTTTGCCAAACTGGCTTCAGAATGCAATACTCTAGAACGTTTCTGATCAGATGTAAACATTCGTGGGACCCAACGTGCAGACAACTTTATTAGCACCAAAATATTTGTTAAAATACTTTTCTATAGTACCGTAAGAAAAAATCGTAATTTCAGCTATCCGGCGAACGGTCAGCCGTCTATCTGCATTGCCATATCGTGGATACGATTAACACTTTCTTGGGTAGTGACAGTCACTGGTCGTCCAGCACCCTTCGCATGTTAACATGTTTGTCTTCTCAGTTTAACTTCTCGAGACATATTTATCACCACTTGGTAAGAAACAGTACCCTCACCTAATACACCTACCATGTCTTTATTAATTTCTTTTGGTGACAACCATTTCTTTTGCAAATATTTTATAACTACACGAACCTCTGATTTTCCCATTTTTAGAATTTCTCTAAACTTGCCTACTTAAATTCTAAATTATTTGAACAGGTAACAAGTGACAAAACTACAATTGTACCAACGTAACAACAAATGATTAATACTTTCATGTGTCAAATTGATTCAACATCACTTAACGCCTACTATGCCAGGGACGCTAAATAATGCTAAATAATGATCTCCCCTCGTAATAAATGAATTAAAGATATGTCTATAACAACTGACTATCGTCCAGGGATACATTTTATATAATCATTGGACTAAAAAGTTTTAAGAGATAAAATGAAAGATCACATCACATGCGCACAGAAAAAGAAAAGAAAGAAAAACAAATTTATCGCGAAACTTCAATAAACAAGGTAAACAAGAGAAGTTACCAATACATGCTCTGATGTAATTACTGTTCATTAGGGCGGCATGTTTCCTTGCGAGTATGTACATCTCCTTGTGGGTACTTTTTTTAAGTTGCTAGAGACGTAATGCTTCATTCATTGAATTGAATTTAATCTGTGTTATTTAGTTTTCCACGGCATAAATTACACGTAAATGGGTAAAAATAAGACACAAACAATAGTTCAATACATATCATGCTTGAAAAAACATTCGTCGGTAGGAGAATATATGCACACTGAACTTTCATGTGCTTTTACAAGAAAAATTAAACCGTGAAATGATTTCGTCAAAGTAAATTTGTAATAAAAATGTACTGGAAAACAGGATAAGACGGAGAGGACTGAAAAGTTGCCTGAATGACAACAACTCGAGATCATACGCTATAAAAATATTCACCTTCTGACACGCTTAAATTCAAATAGAGATATAAAACTAAACATAGAATCAAGGAAATCTTTTCATAGCAATAATAATCATATTGTATTACAATTTAGTCTACAATTTGTATCCATACTTTGTATTAGTTACATTTACCCTACATATAAACTGTTTGTAGTTACTCGTTGGCCGCGAAGTAAATGAAATAGACGTTAGGTGGTGTCAATGCTTTGTCACCGCAAGATATAATATCGTTGAAATAAAATTGATGTAAACGTTGACCTTATTAGATTCTTATTGACTTTTCGTTCGTATGTAGTACTAAAGAAATAAATAATTTATTAATAAATATTAATTTTATATTCATTTTTCTTGCATCGATAAAATTACAGTTATGTAACATATCTTTGTAATGTAATAGACATTGACATTACTTTAATGTCAATAGGAATAGTTTAACAATATAGTTCGTATCTGTATTTTTTAGGAGGTCATTTTAAGTAAATGACTGTAATTTAATTAAACAATTACCCGCAAGTGTAACAAAAACTGGCAACATCGTCTCACAAAAAGCTAATACTGCAATGTAATGTTGCGATCAGCAAAAACTAAGCATCGTACTAAACACATTCCGTTCGAATGTGCGTTATCCATTTACAGATAATTGCCTTTGTTTAAATGAACGTTTGTAGTTAATTGTTTACATTCCAAAGTTTCCGTTAACGGAATAAATTAACAATCGCAAACCAACATTTGAATTTACAACATTTCACACTTAATACAGAATATGAAAAGATTCAAGCCAATGGAATATTTTACCTTGCTTTAAAAGTGCAGAATATGAACTATTTATTATACCAAACGGAGCGGAATTAAAAGGCTGAAATGGGAACTAAAAGAAAAATCAAATGAATGAATATTGCATTTTTAGATATGAATCAAAACATTGGCGATTCCATTTGAAATAAATTATTATGATTTTCGCAACTGAATGTTGTTAATGTATTAAGTTACATTTCGAACTTTAACGAATGGACCGAAGTGTGAACTTTAATTGAATAATAGTAGGTTGATAAAATATTGTTTAGAGAACGTCGAAGTTGCAGTCTTACCTCTGATGGCATTTCGGAGATCAGATCTGTCCTTTGTCTAATATTGTAAAATTTATTTAACAATTATTATTATGCTGTTGATTTTTTATATTCTTAGGGCTTGTCATTTTAAGCAACTAAAACATCACAAACGTACGTTAGTAGTGTACGAAATATAACTTAATAAGCTACTAATTTAGTTAAAAAAATTATGATATCATTCCAAATTAAGCCGCCAAAGTGCTAAAATTGTTTTATTCATTTTTAAAAAATCAATATTTAAAAGAATGTGACTAATGAGCGAGGAATGCCTTTGATTTTTCTATTACACAGCCTTTGACAATGGATTATATTAGTTCCCACTTTAGCTTTTTTAATTCCTCTCCATTTGGTATAATAAATAGTTCATATTCTGCACTTTTAAATCAAGGTAATTTAACTGTGAAGGTTAAACAAAAATGAATTATTTTTAGCATACAAATGTGAATGTCTGCCATCACATGAAGAACAATTTCCATGCAAATGAGGCTAAAATATACAAATACATTTGGATCGTTCACGTTGCAAATCTAAGCGTATTGCTACTTGGAGATTGAAGACATTGATTAGTATGTAAAGTTCCAAACCTGTACACTGAAACGGCAAATGTTAATATATTGGAGACAGTTTAACATATTCTTTGACAATTATGGTGAATTTTAATGCAATTTATTATATTTCCAGATTCGAAACAAGTAAAACAAGTTACAAATGCTGTCTCATATAACTAGGCCACCAGAAACATTTCTTTTAATACACGTGAAAATGTTGGTGAGAACAAGATCTAACCTTAATAAAAAAAATATGAATATATGCGTCGCTTTTAATACAAATAACTTTGTAAATTAAAAATTATTGCTATACAATGATTTACTTTTAATTGTAGTAGATAGACAAATTGATATTTCGCAGCTCTATACATCATTTAATTCGATCAAAATTAAATAATTTAGAATGAATTTAATAACGAAACTATATTATAATGTAGAAACATGTAATACCATCTTTTGTAGCTAACGTTATAAGTTATAAGTGTACGCCGTTTATTTTACAAACGACGTTCTTCATAAGGTCTAACTACTCATATGACCTCAAAATGGTTCAATTGACCTATCCCCTCACATTTAATCAGAGAAAGGAATCGTGTCGCCGCTGAAATGTTCACAGTAAACGACTGAACTTGAAACTCGAGATCAAGATTGATAGAACTTGCTAATGGAAAAGAAATATATAGTGGAATTCCCGAGCAGCAATTTCAAATGGCTTTTAGAACAAAAAACACTTTCACTGGTAAGGTCCATGTTTCAATCGTGCGATGCAAAAATTACAATATTATAATGAACACATAAAAGGTGTGCATTTATAGTTTGCCAATGTAATAATATATTCTCTTTTGTCCAACGGTTTGTCGGAAATGACTCGTTTGCTAATAATAATGTCACACAAAAAAATATTTTAGCAACTTGGCGATCTCGTAATTTTAACAAGAAATAAATTGTAATTTACAAATTTAACAAACCCTTGACGTATTTTGGCAAGTAAGTGTTATCCCACTGGTAATATAGTGAAGAAAATATATTCAAAGGTAACACCTTAGCTTCATACTAAGTCTGACATTTTTCTTTCTTTGTTTAGATTTTTTTAGGTTTCTACTAAGATGGAAACTAAGCTGCCGAAATAATATTTGTTACAATCAAGTGTGATAGGGTTTGTTAAATTTGTAAATTGTAAATTTTTATTTATGTCAATTGATTAAGAAATAAAATTATATAAATACTTAGTGAAAGTTTAAAAATGAACAAAAGTCATTTTATGATTGACGTCAAATTAAAATTATCTTAGTCAGCAAAATGTGCCGAACTCCACTTTCAGACGTAGAATTTTCGAGCAATGATCATTAATTCAAGAATTGTCCGATTTAGTGGCTTTCTAAATATAACGCAATTTCCAATGTAAATAAAACGGTAGCCGGAAGCAGCGGATGAATTTTAATGAAACTTTTAAAGTAAAGGCAAATTTAAATAACATTAGTGCAGTGCGGAAACGAATATAAAATTGTCATAAATCGCTTATAGCAACTTATATTAACTGCAGATCCATTTTAAATTATAAATAAATGTTGGCAACGCCAAACGGCATACATTGCACGAATTGCCACGATAAGAAAAATATAAAGTAAACACTCATTTCGTACCTGTGGGATAGTGTGCAATTTTGAGGCGAATAATTTTCAGTTAGCAACATTAGATAAACACGGCATATGCCGGCGTCAGCTCAGCGGCGAATTTGGAGTTTCAAATACACGGTTGTCCCTGTTATGATAAATTGTGAAATTCCGTAATTTATGTTTCCGCTAAAATTATAAATCTAACACTATCATCGTATCTATGTGCAATATGGCGAATGCATAAATTTCCACAATAAACATAAATATTAATTTAATTAGCATAGTTATTTTCAATATATGTACAACAATTTTCTGTCAGTTGGAAGCTTAAAATTAATAAAACGAAACTAAAAAGTACTTGTGAAGGGGTAATAATTATATATTTCGAACCGGGATAACCGATACTTATTATATCACATTAAAAGGATACTCAAAATTCAATAAATAACGATCAAATACATGAAAAAGACAAAGCAATGATAAGACGCTGTACCGAGCCGAGTGATTTCCGATTCCGTAATTTACATTACGCGAAATTCATCAGCGTAATATTTTACGGATTCTCAACACAGTCTAATATTTGTCAAAGTTCGGCCCAACTACTGGGTGGATGGGAAAAATTCCAGTCGAAAATAAGTGATGTTAAAGGTACCATCAAAAAGGCGTTAAATCAGCAAATAGAAGATACGTTCGAGATGTCAAGAGCGAAATGAGTTGTTATATTAATTCCATTATACCTTGTCCAATGTAGTTAGTTCATTGCAGTGAAAATGTCCTTCACGACAATCTATGCAATTGCGATCGAGTCGTCAAACTTAGGATCGAGAAATCATTGCTGGATTTACCTTATCCAACGTTGCACTTACGTTGTATTACATATGCACTGTTCCCTCTATTAGAACAACGAGAAATGACTGCTAGTTCCAGTCAATGCAATACCCCAAAGCATGATTTATTCTGGGATTTATATTAATATTTTTCACTTCATTAGAGACATGGCTATCTGATGACATCCATACCAGTGAACTATTCCACCGGGGTTATATTGTCGTGCGTCAAGGTTGGAACTTTAATGATGTGGAATCGTATTAAAGGTAGCGGTGTATTATTGGTGAGTAGGTATATCGCATTTTCCTATTTGTCTTATCGATGCGAGCTCAGTACTCAACTATGTGCCACTTGCGGATAATTGTTGGCTGTACAATGATCATATCCTCAACGAAAATCCATATATATGTTGCATTTGTGCC
Organism: Geotrupes spiniger; assembly: GCA_959613385.1. Classification (NCBI taxonomy): domain Eukaryota; kingdom Metazoa; phylum Arthropoda; class Insecta; order Coleoptera; family Geotrupidae; genus Geotrupes; species Geotrupes spiniger. The sequence continues at coordinate 33,222,292 of OY390732.1, forward strand.
TTTCGGATATCTCAGTGAGAGATTTTGAGTTATTTATCAACTTATTGAAATCCTGAATGCAACGCATGATGATAATATGTTATCGAAGATTTCAATGCACCTAATTTTAATTGTGCCATAATTAATGATTGTAAATGTCAATCAATTAATAATTTTATAAATTTGATCAGCCTCAAACAACGATGTAAGTACAATAAAGGTGATATGCCATTAGTCACTGAATATTCGTACCATCCACCCATTAGAATGTCTATTAGTTGTTCTATTAGGATAATATTCACAGGGTATGTAACTTTAAGAAATTACATTAATTTGTTCAATACTTTTCTGGAAATTGACTGGGTACTAATGAGGCTTGCGCTGAATTTTATATTAAGGTTCATGACAAATTGTACGTTAACGATATCAAAAAATATAATTATCCGTATAATCTTCAGCCATATAAACACTTACGTAGTATTGTCAAAATCAATTCCTCAATACTTTTTAAAGGTTATCTTTCAAACGTACAGACTAAAATTAAGGACGACCCAGGTATTTTGTTTCCTCGATGAAAAAAAAAACGTCTGGGATAGCTAATTCAATAACTTATACTACTAGCGCTGAATTAAATACACCATTCATGAGTTTCAAGAATACTTCAGGTCTGTTTACACAGGATCATCCAATAATTAGTTGACGAATACTACAGTCATGGCCCATTGTATTACTATTTTTTAGTTTTTGAAATACTCTAATAACGTCAGGGGTAACATTAACAAGTGAATGGTTCACTTGTTAATGTTACCCCTGACGTTATTAGAGTATTTCAAAAACTAAAAAATAGTAATACAATGGGCCATGACTGTATCCCCAGTTTCTAGTTAAGTATTGAGCTTATGCATGTTATCGTCTAAATTTATCTCTGTCGAACAACACTTTCCCTCAATGCTGGAAAATTGTCGCTTGGTTTTTCCTCGCGACTGGTCTCTTTTTAAAACTTATATGGGTAGAAACCAGTATCCCCTACATACTGGTTTCTACCCATATAAGTTTTAAAAAGAGACCAGTCGCGAGGAAAAACCAAGCGACACTTGTTTAAGCAAGAGAATAGAATGATCGATGGTATCAAACGCCTTAGTAAAGCCTGTATAGACTGTATCAACCTATGTATTGTTATCAATATACCCAGAAAAAAATGTGTTAATACTGCAAGATTTATATATATATATATATAATATATCTATATATCTAAGTTCATTACCAGAGCTCTGGTGTTCCCCAAGGTAGCGTCTTGGGTCCGTTGCTTGTCATATTCATAAATGATCTACGCAACAAGCTTCAATGTAATAAACTGTTGCTTGCGGACGGTCTCAAGCTTTTCGCACAAATAAAAACTATTGTCGACTGCATATATCTGCAGCAGCAATTGAATATATTCTTGTCTTGTTATAATTCCAAATATTAGTAATTTTTCAATTCGTGATCCTATGAAATTGTTATATTTTTTCTTCGTCCGGTCTAAACTGGAATATGGTTTGATAATTTGGTCTCCGATGTATGGCAATCAATCAATATGGATATGGTCGAAAAGGTCTAGAAGGGATTTCTGCAAGATTTTCACTTTACTTCAGTGCAGAACATATCCTGCTCAGGGATGTAATAACAACGTTCTCCTAGGTAGCTAGGGAATTAATTCCTGGTCACAGCGCAAAGATAGGCTGACGTCAAGATTTTATTCAATCTACTCAAGAATTTCACAGATGCGCCGATATTGGTAATGGACAATAAAACGTGCGCCGCCAGGCTCTGTATCTTGGAGGCGCACGTTTTATTATCCACCTGTAGAACAAACAAATGTCGAGATTCACTTCAATTCATTACCATTATTTATATTAATTAGCATTTAAGAATATATTGTCACACATTAGTTTTTGTGCGTGAGTTATTGTGGCTGGGTTGGTGGCACATTTACTGTTTTATGTTGATCTGCAACAAATCAATTGTGGCAGATCAAAAGTGAAAAGAAACCAAATTAAAATTATAACAATTTATTAATTTTCAAAAACGGGTTTTTCAACTGAACATAACACATTCATTTTAAGTGTATTTTAGAAGCGTATTCAAAGGTGAAAATTGCCACTGGATTTATTCACAGAGGTTACCTTATGAACAGTTTGTCGAAACATTCCCTGAGGAACGAGGAGAATTTCGTGTTTTCGCACAACATTGAAAGCTTTTTAGAAGCAGCGTTAAAAACGGTAAATCTGCAAAGTTGCCACTTCTGATCTTCAGCTCAGTAAAATGTAAACCAAATTGTCAAACAAAATCCTCTATATCTCGGTACGTCGTATATCCCAACATATAGGTTAAGATTATCAACCAACGTGCCATACCTTTAGTAAATTTCATATATTTCAGGACTTTCCTATGCCTCTTCTCGTAAAATCTTGAACAAATATTTGAGTTTATGCTCGTATAAATGTTCAATCAATCAACAAATAAATCTTCCTAATTTCAGACAGAGAATTAATTCACTTTTGTCACTGGAACAACAATAACCTGCTCAACATCAACCAGCAAGATATCACTTTCTTCCGACGAGACATGGTTCAACCTGTCTACATACATTAATTCACAAAACTACAGAACTTTTTCATAACATAACCCCAATATCATTCAAGTGCTGTCACACCCACCCATTGATGTCCGGGTGGCACTTTCGCGAAAACGAATCGATGGCCCAAGGCTCAGAAATACGTAGGATAGGTAGTGGTCGGCCACCAATTACAAAGAAAGGCGTCTTCGGAGACTGGCCTCAATTAACCCGTTTGAGACAACTCGGTCGGCGGGGGCTACTTGGAGGGTTGTTTTGGAAAGACAGGTGTCTATGCGAACAATGTAACGCAGAATTGGTTCGTATGGTTTAGCGTCATATCTACCAATTGTTCGGCTTCCTTTAACCCCCGAGCATCGTGATGCCAGGCTCCAGTGGTGTTGGCTGAGGGAGCATTGGGTCGATGAATGGCATCAAATCATCTTCAGTGATGAATCCCGGTTTTGCCGATGGCAATCTGATGGACGATTGCGTGTCAGAAGACCGAGAGGACAAAGGGTAAATATGCAAATTGCACTTAGACGTCATTCTGGTTTAACACCAGGTGTTATGGTTTGGGGTGCAATATAATTTGGAAGCCGGTCAACTCTAGTCTTCATTCAAAGAAGTCTGAATGCGGCCCGCTACATCAACGAAGTTTTGGAGCCAGTTTTGTTGCCGTACCTTCAAAGACATCGCAACAGTGTTTTCCAGCAAAACAATGCTAGGCCACACATTGCAAGAGTAACGCAGAGAGTTTTTACGAGTTCAAATTCAAAGAGCTTGGGATGAAATACCACAAGCAGAAATTGATCACTTAATTTTAAGTATGCCCCGGCGCTTAAATGAACGCATTCATTTTGGAGGAGATACCACGCATTATTAATTTTTTAACATTGTTCATAAATACAGATTTTCTTGAAATTGTTATCATTTATTGTCTTACTCAATCTCAAATTGTCACCAAAATTTCAAATTCGTATGATCGTCTCTTTTGGGATCTCCTTTTTTTGGCTATTAGTGTATATTATTATTAATAAAGTACAAGGCTATAGTGCACAGTATCGTAATACCAACTAAATTTATGATAAGACGTGATGAAAGACCATTAGAGCAGTGCCATCTCATTAAAATCAAGGGACCTATTTACAAACAGATTCGTAAGAAAACTAAAGTTCAAAATTGTACTTGAACATGTACCAAGTTATTTAATTGATGATTGATGATCTAGTGTCATTTTATTTATATATTAGTTTTTAATCCAGAATATTTTAATGAAGACACAATTGCATTTAAAAATGTACATATGGAAATAAAATATATCTATTTTACAGACTGCTACTATTAAGCTTTAGTGAATTCCATTATATTAGTAATGAATTATCGCAAATTGCACCCAACATGATCTAAATGGTCTATTATAGGAGTTCGATTTGCAATCTGTTATTTATTTCAATTAGTGCCTTTTATTCTGTTTAGGCCCAGTAAAAAATGATTGAATTATTTGCAATATCCAATTTATATTTTCGTACTGAATAAAGGTAAACTCTGCCATAGTCCTTAAGTTTACAACTTCCACCATTACTTGGCAAGTGCAATGTAATTGTGAAATATGAAGCAACAACATCTTTATTATCGTTGGTTGACAGGCAGTTCAATCGTATATTTCCTTTCATGTCAAATTGAACAGGTAAAACTTGTTTTTCCAACCTTGTAGAAACATTTTTACATCAACAATAGATGTTCATACATTATCTAATACAGTTAACTGTCGTTGATCTGAGTACGGGGAATAATATTTTCGTCGATACGAAAAAGGACGAGTAAATGATAATCTATTAATAGACAAACATATTTTTCTACGATCGCTCCGTTATGAAAATATTAAAAATAAATAAATTTGTATTCGTTTCTAGATGGCTCTAACTTGGGAACGATAATATCCACGAAAATATTTTTAATAAAGGTCGTGTATCGTGACACAAGTGGGGCATTTTCCCACGCGATATAATACTAATATCTGGGACGTAGCTGAATTTCATTACAATGTCATTTTTATTAGCAATATTTAATATAGCCCCCAGTTACAGAAGATTATTAATGCGAACTATTAATTACAGCCGCTGCGTTATATACAAGCGAATAATTAGTGGAAAGCGTTCTAATGGTTATTGGACATGTGTTCACGGTGTAACTAAACAAAGTGATTGGTTTTATTCTTATTGATACAGGAATTGATTTACATGCATTAACATAACAATATATTTATATTACATCGGTTCTGGAAGTACGAACTGTCATACTATTTGAAGGTTGAGACTCGCCCGTAAACTATAACAATCAACGGATTAAATACACTTTCAGCTTCGTGAATCCTGGCAAAATGGAACAAAAGCGAATGCCCGTATCACACAAAATTTGTATACAACGTAAATCATAAAATGAGACACATAAGCAAAGTTCAAGTTACGTGGTAAAAGGTGACAACACGTTTACACATATTTTAAAATCATAGTCGGGGTAGTCTGCAACAAAGATTGTAATATTTAATCAATCCATACTACTTTAATACTTTCAAAAATATCCTTGTAACAAAATATAATGGACGGATCACAATATTCCTAATGAAGTAATGAGTTCTCAAAGTAATCGAAATGACAGAATCGCAATATTGTATATTTTTCCGCGTGCTATTTTATTTGTCCTCTTATTTGTGCATCTTCGGGTCAATTGCAATAAAAATAAGCATCTACTTGCCTCGATTACTGTAATAAAGTTTTCTTTCCGGAAACTTTGGCGTCGCATTGAATTCGAACCTGCCGATTCGCGCAATAAAATAAGATATTTATTGTGTCGGGCGAATTATGTATATTAGATAAATTTGCAACAACAAAATTTCCTGTTCGTCTTGAACAAGACAATAAATTGAATTGCAATGATGGTTAGGATTATACCCGTTGATATTCATCATAAACATGATTACACCGCTAGGATTTATTAGTGCAGCCACTCGAAACAATAAATTTACCGAAAGCTCAATTTCATAATGGGCACATCCTAGTAAACAAAATTGAATATCATATTTAATTATTTATGATTTCAAACAGAATAACCATAATCTTTGCTCCTTTAGAAATTGTGTAGTGTAATTTTCAAATGTAAATGCCCAAGTTTAACTGCGCCATTACATTAATCATACATTTAAAATTGAATTAGCTATTTCATATATTTTTATGTCGTTTCAGAATTAAATATTGTACTAAATATCATCAAAAATACACGTAATTTAATGCAAAATTATGTCCAGAGTATTTAGGTAATTGTAAAACTATGTAAGTAGTTTCTTTTATGGTCAATTTTCATTTACTCGCAAACGTTGCAGTGGGAACTACCCCCGCGAGACTTTTGCCGGGGTTGAGTATAGTAACGATTTACGAAATTATGCATTTGCCGCGTTTTAAGTAGAATAATTATTATGCTTAACGCGCTGAATGGATAGTTTGCTGAATTTGCAACACCGACATTTGACAATAGTACCGATAAAATATATTTAATGTTACAGCTAATAGCCCATTAAATCGATATACGTACTCGCACGCAGATGTGCCACAATAATTCGTATAATAAGCATTTGCTCCTTAAATTTTTTTTTGATAAAATGTTAAAAGCCAATGGAATGTAGGATTCCGCTAGTAACCGTTAAGTAAAAGACTTACCAACAATTTAACTGTAGTGCCTTCCAAGAGATAATATTAAGAATTTAGATGACTGTGTACATATACTAGCCATAGAAAATATTAATTTTGTCTTAATTTCTTCCGTCGTAGTATTTAATGTCGCAATTTTATTGGGATAGTAGAGAAGATATACCGGGTCGCGCAAAAGTATGGAAATGGTTAAATATTTTTAAAACCACTTATCAAAATTAAATGAAATTTGGCACGCGAAAAATATTTAAAACAATCTCTTAGCTGTAATTTTTTCAGATAAATACGTTCATTTGTTTCAAAGATCCAAGGCCAACTTGATTTTTTTTTAAATAGCAACAGGAGTAAAATTTTACATTTTTAAAAAGTACATTTTCTTCTGATTTTGACAATGCAATACATGTTAACCTTTTTTGTTTCAAAATGTAATTTTTTTTTTCTGATAACACCAACAATTTGAGTCAACGACAAAGCCTAGTTGGATATGAAATTTATTGTGTAAGAATGGTCAAATAATTTATGTAAACACATAAAAATTCTGAAAACAACACTAGAACTTTATTAAACAATTTTTACAAAAGGAGTTCAAAATATTTTCCGTTTATCTCTTGGCCATAATAAAATCGTTCAACATTTTTAAATAGCAAAAAAAAATCAAGTTGGCCTTGGATCTTTGAACAAATGAACGTATTTACCTGAAAAATTACAGCTAATAGATTGTTTTAAATATTTTTTACGTGCCAAATTTCATTTAATTCTGATAAGTGGTTTAAAAAATATTTGACCGTTTCCATACTTTTGCGCCACACGGTATATATTGCTTAGCGTTGTAACGTCTCGGTCAACTAGTGGCCTTTTTCAAACAAAATAAAAGAGCGTTGTTAACCACACATGGTTTCACCACACAATGGTAAACATACACAATTATATAGTCAGTAATGTGAATTAATTTGAAGTCAAAATTAACATTAAAGAAAAGGGGGTCCTTGTCAGACCGATCACAAAGGATAAAAACGTAGAAAAAACCGAAAGGACGAAGAAAGATGGCATTTAAGAAGGATTATGGTAAAAGAAAAGGCTCGTCGACGAGATGGTCTCCTATTCAAAAATTATGCCACCAAGGACAAAACTGACTTGAGTTAAATTTAAATGTGAAAATTTTGCGAGAAGTCCTGTGTAGATAGTGCTCAAACTGTCTTTATCTTTTTTAAAATTCATCGCATATGACGAGTTAACAATGTAACATATTTCCATAAAAGTTCTTTGTTGAAGATGGTCGTTAAACGCTAAAATCTTGGTTTTGTTGTAATTTATGTGATGGCCATTGCCAGTGGAAGGAGTAGTCAGGGCACAATATTTGTGTTTTAGTAAAGTGTAACTTTCATGCTGTGTGATACGTTGATACGTTAAGACGTTGAGTGGTTTGGCCTATATACACTTGGTCGCATATTCATTGCAAAGAATTTGGTAAATGTCGTTACATTGCAAAAGAATTGGAGCTTTGACATTCCTAGTGGAAAAGAATTTGCCAACAGGCAACAATCTTGACGGCGACTACAATACTAGTAGATGAAACAATTTTTTGATGGATGAGGAAAGTTGGTGTATGTATGGGAAACTTTTATAATTTTTTATAGTTGGTTGTGGGATTTCAGTTTGTTGGCTGAGAGGAGAGGTTGAGAACAGTAATTTACCAAAAGTACCGGAGGGTAGTTATTTTCAATTAAAATTTTACATAATAAATGTAAACTTAATTGATTGAACTACAATCACAAGAATATTCAATTGATGTTATGTGTTTTACGGAATATAGGATGAGTGAATTGGAATTAATTGGAATACATATATCCTGTAAGTAATTTAATCAATTTAATTAAAGAAAAAGACTTTGAAATATCGGGTATTGTCGTTCCAATGTAAAATGTTACTACCGTTAATCTATAACTACTACTATTACAACAACTATTAAAAATCGTCAATAAAATATACAAACTATACATCAGTGGGCACAATAATCACAGAAAATACACTTACATAGTATAGTCATTATAAAATACATATTAAAAGGTATAAAAAAATAAAAAAGGTATAATAACAATTTATAGCAATACGAGAAATACCAGGTTAGAATAATAAGAAATATTACTCGACTGCACCAGTGCAGTTTAAATATTCCGACACTGAATAAAAACTGATCCTCAACAGGAATGATTTTACTTTACTTCTAAATTGGCTGAAATTTGACTCCTTTATTGGAACTGGGAGCTTGTTATATAACTTTATTGGCATGACCATAAGCTCATTTGCCGAGCATGACAATTTATGCGCAAGGATGGCTAGATTGTAGTTAGGTCTCAGTGAATAATTTTTGATTTCACTTCTGTAATTACCAAAATGCGACTCTGACTTTATATGAGATACATAGTTAACGATATACAACGAGGGTACAGTTAGAATCCCTAACTCATGGGGTGAATGATTTTTTTTTGTAATATTAGTACTTACTACAGAAACACGATTACAATTCCCCCAGCATATAATATTATAACGTAGAACAGACTGTACATAAGCATAATAATAAATCTTCAAAAGGTATTGATTTATATGCTTGCGAAGTTGCCAAAAGACGAAGCAAGCAGACTTTTTTAACAAAGTATCTATATGATTGGTCCACGTCAGACGTGAATGTAATGTAACTCCCAGGAATTTTACGACATCAGTTTGTTTGATACTGTCATTGTTCGACTTTACCAAAAGGCTAATATCAAGCTCCTTAGTAGAAAATAAAACCATATTAGTTTTGCTATTATTGAGGGCCAAACTGTTTAGTGAGCAGTATTACTGCATGGAATATATTAGTGAAGTTGCTTGTCTACTTAAGTTATCGATGCTTCCGGCAGATACTGATGCTGAGGTGTCATCAGCAAAAAGGACCGTGAGGTCGCTTTCCAAGGAAAGGACAATGTCATTTATATATATTAAACAGCAGGGGACGTAGCACGCTACCCTGGGGTACTCCAACAGATACCATGGATTTATGGACTTCACCGTTGTTGATTATAATAACTTTCTGACTGCCACGAAGGTATGATTTTAACAATTCAAGTGCTAAACAACGAACACCAAAAGCATATAATTTATTAGAAAATAGGTCATGGTTAACTATATCAAAAGCACGTTTAAGGTCAAAAAATATACATGTAATTTTCCTACGTTTCTCGAAGTTCTTAAATATACAGTTGCAAAGTGACAACACAGCGTGCTGGGTCGAAAGACCCCTCCTGAACCCGAACTGATTATTAGTAGGAATTTTCGCAATATTGAGGATATTAGTTAGTCTGGTCCATTAGGTTCAGACCATCAGGCAATAATGTTAAAGTACAACTTCTATGCTAAACTAGAATGCAATTTCCCAATTCAGAGACAAATAACTGAAACGGGTTATTAATTTTTTTATTATATGCTACAAACCAGCTTGGCTTGCTGTTCATCAGCAATCTACTGCTGCGGATGCTTTTGCGGTATTCCATAGAAGCGTTGTTCAACAAGTTTTAATACGTATATCTAATAAATATAATAAACCTACATTGCGCACTGAATAACTAAACATTATGAAAACTCGGTTAAACCGAGCAATTATATAACTACCAAAAATTAAAATATAGAGAAGCACGAAAGAAAGCTAAGCAAAATTGCCATAACTTGTTTCTATTAAAATCACCAAACAAAGCCAAAGCCTCATGGCATTTCATAAATCCTGATTTAAACATTAGATGTAATACAAAGGAGAGTGGTAATAGTACTAACAGTGCGTTGCTAATTCGATACTAATGAGAATAAAAGTGGTACAAACCTCCCGGTCCTATCCGGAGCCGAGTTTACAGAATTGAGATATCTCAAAAATCTTGGAAGTTGTGATGGTGTATTTATGCGATTCGTAAGTAGCTCGTAACTTTGGGAAACCAACGTGATTCATGCGGATACGATTCTGCATCGATTGCCGTTAACAGAATTAAAAAAAAAATCAAAATTTAAAAAGTTAGGTTTCTCAAAATTTCCAAACCTAGTAACGTTTCGAGTTTTGAGTAAAATGGAAAACGAAGGTCGTACTAACGAAGCACAATCGACTGGAAGTTTAAAACAAAATTCTAAAGTTCGGTGCCAGTTCTCTAAGGTTAAGGGTACTAAAAGGATGTTGCAAATGGCATATTTCGTGTTTATAACATATGTGTCACTAGAGCCGATTAATTAATGCATTTCAATATTATTGTCTCTTATGTAACATGCAATGTTATGCAAGGAAAGAACACAAAATTGCGGTTCTTTTAAAGTTAAGCTCATATTCTCTCCTGCCATATCGTAAACAAATGATGTGCCTTTTGCTTTTTCTTTAGCTATATATTTTAAATATAATAAGTTTGTTACTAGTAATAAGTTTTATTGATTGTAAAGTGCATATAAAATAGGCATGCATAATAACGCAATACAATACATGCATTGAACATGTGTCCACAATGTTCAATAAATATAGTTGTATTATTTTGATTTAAATATTGGTTAAATACTCTACTACTAAATTTTTGCACTGGTTTTCTTGATTTATACAGTAAATGCTGGACTACATAGAAGTCACCCATATTTTACATCATCTCACATATTTATGTGTAATGCTTGACAAAGGTGCTTCTACGCACCCACCTGAACAGAATTGGTAATGTAATAAACATCAGATCATTTTCCTTATTCATACGTAAGCTGGCCGCAGTTGAACGAAATTATTGACGTAGTATATGACTCATCAAACGTGATGCGAAGATCTTGCTGTATACACTACGCTACATTACACTAATGTAAAATATAAATATTAAGAAAACTTACAATAGATTAAACTACCCCCTGCTTCGATTTACAACCTTTCGCTCCCAGTCTTACAATATACATGCTGTCCCTAAAATGCGTGGACATCACTTAACCACAGATTCCTGGTTCGAAAATAAGACGATTTAACTAATCTATATGCAATTACGTTTCGTTTAGCTAGTATACCCCTTCAAAGTTCTTTCAAGAAAAAAATATTTTGTCCATAACGAGAGAACGCTTGGATCGATTTGGATAATATTCGGTATTGTACTCCTCACGGATGTAGGTCATCTTTTAAGGTGATATTAGTTATTATCAGTAGACCATTAGTGTACGAAACAATGGTAACCCGGCATAAACCAGTCAAAAACTTTTTAATATGAAGGCCAATAACTTTCAAAAACATAGTTTCAGAAAGAGGCGTTCAATAGTATTTTTTTTTGTTACTTTGTAATTGATGATATCTGTTAAGGTTTAGACACAAAAAAATTAAATCTGAGGGACCGCGCACTGCATTTCTTAAAACAAATGTAATCTAGCAGTATGATATTCTAAGAAATAAATGACGATAAGGCAATTTGTTATGATATTTATTAGTAACAAGTATGTACTTTATTAGATCTACAGTAAATGCTCAATGTGACCACCATCTTCCTGGATACAAAGGTTGATTCGACGCAAAAAAATGAATTGTACTCGTTGTAACATTTCTGCATTATTCTTAATGGATTGTGAAACGTTCTGTATTCTGGCCCAAAGTTCGTCCTGTGTGTTTATAGGACGAGAATATACTTTGCTTTTTAGAGCTTCCCACATAAAAGAATCGCAAATATTTAAATCTGGTGAACGAGGTGCCCATTTTGCATGAGCACCATCTCCTCTGCCTATCCATTTGTTAGTAAACTGTACATGAACATGATTCCGACCAATATAAAATGCGGTGGTGCTCCATCGTGTAGAAACCACATGTCGCGTCTAAGATCTAACGGCAAGTGTTCCAATAAATCTGGTAAGGTATTTATAAGGAAGTCTAAATAATTCTCTCCATTTAAATGATTTGGTAAAATGACAGGACCTATGACGAAACTGCCGATTATTCCTACCCATACATTCATTCTAAACTCATGTTGAAAGTGGCGTTGCTTGCAGACATGTGGATTTTCAATTGCATACACATGTTCGTTGTGCAAATTTGTCATACCCCTCCTTGTGAAGCACGCCTCATCAGTGAAGAGAATTTTCGTATGAAAATCTTCTTCTTTCTTGTATGAATCTATAAAACTCAAGACGCGCGATGGTATCAGCTGGCAAAAGCTCCTGGACGTTTTGTATATGGTAAGGATATAGCAATTGTTCTTTAAGAACTCTATGAACAACATTTCATTGTACACTCTAACACTTCTGCGACAATTTCCTTCGCAATATCCTAAAACCATCAACATATCTTGCTCAGCGTTAGTGTGGTTTACAGCCATTATTACGGAAATAACGAAGAATATTAACTGGTAAAAATCACTAGCTAACACCAACAGAAATTTGAGACACTTCACAATTGATAAACAACAGCTACTGTCATTAAAAGTACGCTTGCTTGTCACTAATACATATCATATCTTCATTTATTTCTTAGAATATCATACTGCTAGATTACATTTGTTTTAAGAAATGCAGTGCGCGGTCCCTCAGATTTAATTTTTTGTGTCTAAACCTTAACAGATATCATCAATTACAAAGTAACAAAAAACAATACTATTGAACGCCTTTTTCTGAAACTATTTTTTTGAAAGTTATTGGCCTTCACATTAAAAAGTTTTTGACTGGTTTATGCCGGGTTACCATTGTTTCGTACACTAATGGTCTACTGATAATAACTAATATCACCTTAAAAGATGACCTACATCCGTGAGGAGTACAATACCGAATATTATCCAAATCGATCCAAGCGTTCTCTCGTTATGGACAAAATAATTTTTTCTTGAAAGAACTTTGAAGCGGTATACTAGCTAAACGAAACGTAATTGCATATAGATAAGTTTAGTTAAATCGTCTTATTTTCGAACCAGGAATCTGTGGTTAAGTGATGTCCATACATTTTAGAGACAGCCTGTATACTAGCTTTGATTTTTCTAACGCCAGTGTTCTTTTTATTTGTCTTTGTTGGGCTGCTTCTATTTTTTTCCACGAATTACTTTGCTTTTTACGCATGCGGTCCATATTTTCCTTGTTTCTTGGAAGCACCCGCCACTCTGTCCCCATAAGCTCTTCCTCAGACCCTCCTCCACCGCTATCGCCTTCTTGCTGATATGTGCTATATGTTCCTCGTTACTATTGTTGTCCCTCATTATGTATCCTAGGTACTTCTTCACTTGTTCTATTTTCTCCCATTTCATAATTTTAACCCACCGTCCTGGCCCTTCATCGATGTCTCCTCTAACTCTGTTATGTATATATCCAACTCATTGCCCTGTCTTTCCTGAAACACGCTTGTCCTTCCGGCATCACCCCTCCCTCCTCCACCTCCTCTTCTAGTCTACCTCCATCAGTCCTGTATACAGTTTATGCATATTTATTATCATAAATGTTGGTGGGTGTTTAATCGGTTAGAATTAAAAGTACAAACCGTTTACATCACTTTTCATGTAAGAACACATTCGGTATGCAAATATACTATCATTTTTTGCAGTGTAGCGAAATTTTCGGACGGATTTGGTGTGCCGCAGGCCAGATCCGCCGAACAATTCCTTTGTGTATGGCAGGATTTCCACATCGGTTGATGATGAATCACTTGTAAACGACAAGTCGAAGAATTATCGTAATTTCTTTTTTTGTAAAAATTATTGTACATGACATAATTGTACTGTAAAATGAATACGTTTCAAAATTGAGCGAATGTGGAAGCAACCTTAACGGAAATACAATGTGAAAATGTAGGTTAAAATTATTTGCTAAGATATAAGGCCAGAAACACGATAAAAACGAAAAACACCTAGATATAATCGCAAGCAATAGTTCGATACCAAATTAAATGAGCTTAAAATCGCATAATAAAATAGGGTTTATAATATAATATATAAATAGGTTTACGGACATGTAATTTGATTAAAACATATGCAAATTATGTTATTTCGGCGTAAAGAATTAAGGTTTTAAGCGATTTATTGAAAACAATTATGTAAATTTAGTGAAAATTTACCGTTGGCGTGGTTTGTGAATGTATTCAAAACTAAACTGTCTCGTGTACAATCAAAAATTGAATAAATAATAACTTATAACGAAATAATAAAATTTAGCATTAACATTGACACTTGTAGTTGTTCCGGTTTCAATAAGTGCTAGTCATAAATTACAGCAAAGCATGGCATTTGCCATTTCAATGAGGTTTTTTTTCGGAATCAGTCGTAAATTTGCAAGCTAAGAGAAAGTACGTTACTAAAAAAGCGGTGCAACATGAAACATACAGACTGGTCCATTTAAAAATATACACATTATATATACAATAGTTAGTCAGATCTATGTTACTAAAAATCGTTACATATGTTGATTATTATGTTCCATATAATTGTATTAATAATTGAAGATTTTAACTCTGAAATTAGTTCAACGCGTTGTAACTAAATGTTTTTAAAATTGTCATGCACCCATGCGTACAGACATTAGATATGTTTACTCATTGGGCAGGTCGCGTCAACAAAATATATTTGCCTTTGCTGTTTCACAATCTACATCTCATTTGCGGTGACAAGAACACGTTCGTCTACAACCTCCTACAGAATAAACTGGAATGTTCAAATATGTACGCGGCATAATTTGTCGTAAACATTGTACCTACATCAGGAGATACAGTATGGACAATAAGAAAAGCTGGCCCCTTTGTGAACCTGAAAATTCTAACATAGTACCTATGTAATGCTTGCAATAATTTTTACTCTTTATGCTTGATCGAGAGACCGTGTCATATGCCTGATGAATCATCATCAAATAGATGATGCATCAGAAAATATTGTACTAATTATAGTTAGACATCTCGTATTCAAGTGTTGTAAATATTGCAATTATATTCATGTGCGGTCAGAAAATCCGCAGGCCAAATGAGGGATGTGGTCCAAATAATATATGCATGACTCATTTCTGATGACATAAAACTCTATAACAAAGGTCCAATGAACACAATGGGTGTTTAAATCAACATGGTGCATTAACAAAATATTATAAATGAATACGATAAACAAAACAAAGCATGCTTTGTATTTATATTTCCGCTGCTTTGTTACAGGTCATAAACTGCATTAAGGGAAGAAAACCTGTTTCGGAAGGGTAACAGGTGTACATTTTGTTAACATAAGGAAGTACCTAATATTTACCAGTAAGTCTAAAATTGGAATGTTTACAATACAGATGTTTCGTTTGCTTTCTTGTGACCAAACCATCAACAATTAAACATTGATTTAATCATGTCTAGAGTCATTATCATGTTATGACTTTCATTGTACAAACAAAAGGTCAAAGGACAACAAAAATATGAAAGTTTAACCCGCAAATAAAAGAAACTGTTTATGGCGAGTGTATTGTTTATAGCTAATGGCATATGAAATTCTCTGTTTTCTCTTTGGTCGATGACACAAGCCATAAAATATTCTATACAAATAGTTCCGAACGTGATTTAGGGAATCTACTTGACCTAGATTCCACGAAAAAAATGTTAATCAACGTGACGAAAATTAAAAGGATAGCTCCAGTTTTAATATGAATCATGCAACGTGTGATTCGTCAGTATTCGTTATAACTTAGATTACTTACGTTCTGTCCAATAAAAACGTGCACTTCACTATCTTTGTACACTGATAACAGTTATCTATAAACAAACCGTAACACCTATCAAATATCGAGATATACAGCATCCATATTTATTTGTAACATGGCGAACGTAACCGAGATTAAGCAGGTTATGTTCAATGTTTATGGAATGCCCGGCCTGAATTACCAGTCACTGCACCACCTACCGACCTTTTGCAGAACTGCCGCAGTCCTTTGCCCACGCGCCGTAGCGCACCGCCAATTTATAAATTAGAAACGTGATGCAAATAATAAAATAATAGTCGATGCACGTTATTACCATGTAACCTAAAAACAATGCTCGTTGCAATTATGGGAATATTAAGCAGGCTAAGCAGAAACAATTGGATGCGTTGCAAAACAATTGCTGTGTAGATGAATAAGCATGAGCGTAATAACGGCTGTTCAAACTCATGTAATCCTGGTAGAAATTTACATTTGCCTTTAACCCTAACCTAATCAACGACGACTGACAATATAATATTATTATTGGCTATTTATTATGTGTATATGTCATATATTGATTTTTAGTACTAATATATTTTGAACCTTGGGGTTCTCCTTAATAAGTGGAGAAAGAGAAAGGTTGCATTAAAAACGTTAAATCGCATCGCATACACAATCGTCATTTTTGGAGAATTTAAAAACTATATTTTTGGTTTTGGTACATTTGAAACAGTACAACAAGATGTGCGTGAACAGTGAAAGTTTGACTTAATTGTAGATGAGTTAAAGAACTTTTAAGTAAACATCGAACAAATATTAGAAACATGTCCTTAAATATGAATGTCAGATAAAGTCTCGTAGAAATGCACAAGCGGAAATAAAGACAGGGCACATTGTGTAGATAATATATCATCCACTGTTTCACCAGTAAGTTCAAAAAATATCGAATAAAAAAACTGTCAAAATAATGGAGAGAAAATATTTATTACGGACATCACCCTGAAAGACACACCCATTATTACCGAATGAGCTTGTAAGCAATGGATTTAATAAAATTGAAATAAAAATGTCTCATGGTTCCCAAAACAAAACAAATTCGTTGCACGTTCGTCAAATAATTTTATAATAATAATAATAATAATATTTTTATTGCCCAACAGATAAACATCTAATTAGAGGACAAATTAAAATTAAAAATTAAGCACTGATAACAAATCTTAATATTAACTAAAAATTAGAACAAAGAAAAAATAAAGAAAGAAATTAAATACATAACGAAAAATTGAGAAGAACAAGTCATTTTTGCGTATGAACAAGGCGTATGAGGTGTGCGTGGTACATTTATTTAATATAACCCCTAAACTAGTGAAATTAATATCTACTATTGACAGATATAAAATTGAAAAATCACATATCCTAAATAATGGCGATTGGCATATAATATTTGTACGAGATGTTGTAGAGTAAAAAGTGCGATGAAGCCGAGTCGGATGATGTGGTACCATGAAATGAATTTTTTCCAACAGCTGAGGCGCAGTTATTACGCAATGTTATTATTTAATAAGTGTTGAGAAGTATGACGGCATCCAAACCCTCCATCGGGTATAGACCAGTTTTTTTGAAGTGAAGATATTTCAGAACCTTTCTTTGTATTTTATCAATTGCAACGGAGTGACCTTTGTAAATTGGAGACCAAATAATTGTGGCATATTCTAGCCTGGAGCAAGCAAAGCAATAATATATGGGCATCAATTGATGTAAAAGTTCGGGTATTTTTGATCAAATGTCCCAACGTTTTCAAAGCGGATGCGGTAATGAAGTTGATATGATCACAAAAAGTTAGGTTTTCATCGAAGATGATACTCAAATCTTTGAAAACAATACAGCGGTGGATTACAGTATTATTAATAGTTTAATTGAATTTGATAGGGTTAAGTTTTCGGGAGAACGATAGCACATTGCATTTGGAAACATTCAATGGCAAGTTATTAACAGAGCACCACGATTTCTACAGGTTCAACTGCTGCTGCAGAAACAAACAGTCATAGGTATTATGAACTTTGAAAATAAGTTTAATATCATCAGCAAACAACAGGTTACATTACATTCAATGTTAGAACATACATCATTAATGAAAATGAGAAAAAGCAAATGCCCTAGATTACTTCCCTGAGGTACACCAGAAGTTGGGATGAACTCATTTGATTTTTGACCCATATAGCTTACATATTGCTTCCTGTTCTTTGGATAGGAGTTGCATAAAGACATCTGGCGTGGGGAAAAACCAAAAGCAAACTTGTTTAAAAGTATTGTATGATCGATACGGTCGAAGGCCAGTGTAAAGAACGTCAACTTGCTCATTTACGTCCAAGGATTCAGATATAAATTATGTCAGTATTGACAGATTGGTAACCGTAGATCGCTTATTAATAAATCCATGCTGTTCGACAGATAAGGTGTTTCTGATTTGGGGGAAAATGTTAGGATATAAACACATCTCAAACACCTTAGCAAACTTGCTCAGCAAAGTTCTTGGTCTATAATTATCAATTAGGAGGGATCTCCTTTTTTGTGTACCGGCACCAATCTAGCTATTTTCCAACAGTCGGGAAAAACAGTTTTTTGTGTGTGGACGAGCAAAAACAATAGCATAGTTCCTTACAAGGAAACTGGGTAAGTTGTCATCACCAATTGTGTTAGAATTGTTGCATTTTAAACTTCGAGTAACTGATTCAGATGCAGACACTATATTGATTGCGGGAGTGTTGATGATAGTAGAAATGTCAGGTGATGGATTATTTATGGCGTTATATCAAGGTCATCTTCACGCCCGGTTCTCCTGTACACCATGCGAAATTTATTCTTGCGTTTAATATTGTTAATGTGTTCCTTAGTATACGAAATAGGATAAGGAGAACGGCGAGTGGATTTTAAAGGGACATATTCATCAATGCAATCAAAGATTGTTATTCATGTTCATGTGCAACTTGCACATCATTCAAATTTGTGATAATTAAATCAAGCAGGCGACCATGTGAATTTAACATTGGATTAATTAGCACCAGATCAGAAAATTGTATGAAATTAATTAAGTGCCGTTTGCCATCATTTATGGCAATATTATTAAGATGTGGGACATTAAAGGCTCCCAAAATTAGTATTCTATTGTCATGTTCTTGATTCAGTAATTCAAATTCATCCAAAAATAATTCGAATTAACCAATAGGCGTATCCGGCGGAATATACATTACACATGAATTTTGAAGATACGGAGATCCAGTTTACAACCTACAATATCAATAAGTGGAACAGAGTTGTTAATTTCGGTTAAATCTAATTCTTGAACATTCATGTTTGATTTAAATTCCAACAGAACTCCTCCTCCAAGACAGCGTCCAACATTTACAAAGTCTCTATCTTGTCTGAAGACGGTATAATTCAATAGTGGAATTGACGTGTCATTAACTTTTAGTAAATGCAAAACTCGCCTTATGCATTTCAACCGATGTTGAGAGCCACGAGAAAAACCTGTACAAAGTTAATTGTACCGTATTTATGATAATAAATTACTACAGCATGCCCTACTTGTTTATCAAAATCACCAACTTCATTGTATTTAAACGACGGGTATCATAGTACTGCAAAAATATAAATAATAATTTGGATAAAATATGTTTTGCAGCATCAACTTGGATTTGACCAGTTTTGTAATAATAACGTTAGGATAAGTTAGATAAGTTTTGCAGAAATAATTATTCATTAAGTTTATAAATATTCGATTAACATAAATACCTATTAATATAAACTAGTATTAAGTTCTTAATCCTACTCCCTCGCTTTCATCTAATGGTCTGGGTTCACAAAAAATTTATTCCTCAACATCTTGATTCGTTGCAGACTATTCCTCCAGTAGTCGTTCTTCCGCCAATAAAGACTTGAAGAAATCTAAATCTTCCCTTAATTGCCATTCATTTCCAAAATGTTTGTCTAATACTTTTTTCACGCCATTCAGTTTTTTCGGATTTATCGGAATATTCATTGGAATTGCGTCAGTATGACAATGATTAAGAGTCTTTCCCTTTTTTAATATAGATTTAAATAGGCCTGTATCCGAATTGTAATACATTTCACCTCGAAGAATAGCATTTCCAGTTTGGATTTTTTGCTATGACAGATCTTTTCGCAGGTGTTTTCCTATTTTAGAGTTTTGGGATTGGTTGTTCGACGTCATTCCCTGTAATGTCCAGTTTGTTTTCGTCATTGCTTTCTGCAACACCGTCTCTCATTTCTTGGTTGTCTTTATCATTGCCTTTGTCCTCATACAGTTTTAGGATAGGGTAGTCTTCTCATTCTTTTTTTGAAATTGAAGATGTTTGGATAAATTCGTTTACATGCTTTTTCTGCTGCCGAGTATATTGCATATTTTCTTTTGCGCTCCATATAGGTCGTGGTCCATTTCCAAGGAAAATCTTTCCCAGTATTCCTTTTTTAGAGTTCTTATCTGTTGGTTTACTCTGTTTCTTATACGATTATAGTTGCTGTAGCCCTCGGGTCTTCCTACTTTTATACGCCAGGTATGCCTTTCTCTTTTCTGCCGCCAATTCCTTCATATCTTCAGTGAGCCATTGCTTGGTGTTTGGTCTGCCGTTGGGTTTAGTTTCTCTTACTCATATAGCTTCCTTGGCGCTATTTAATATATTGGTTTTTATCTTCTGCCATGCTTCCTCGACGTTATCTTCATTGTTTATCTTATTGCGGTCGATCTTGCTTTTCAGCCATTCCTTGTATAGATGCTTAATGCTTTCGTTGACAAATGATTCCATATTGAATTTTGTGATCGAGATTGTCGGTGGGTGGTATTTCCTTAGTGTCATGGTGTGCCCTATGTTTGCTGAGTTTAATGCCCTTACGTCCAGAATTTGACAGGGGTTGACTGTTCTGTTCGTGATTATGTAGTCCATTGTACCTTCTTGTCCTCTTGTGTTACCCCATGTTCGTATGTATTCCCATTTGTGTGGGAAGAAGGTGTTATTGATCCTAATTTCATTTTGGGCGCACATAGACATTAATGTCTCATCGTTATCATTTAGCACTTCTTCATTGTATCGCTGCATTACACCAGGTATTGGCGTGTTTCCGATTCTTGAATTTAGGTCACCCATTAGAAATATCTTGTCGTTTCTGGGTATGTGGTTTACTATATCTTGAAGATCATTGAAGAAAGGTACTATTTCCTCTTTGTGTTTGCTAATGTCCGGTGGGTATGCACTTGTGATAGGCGTCTTGCCGTGTGCGAAGTTCATTATGGTGTGCATTAATTTTTCGTTGATATATACAGTATTGTCAATATATTGTTGTAGCTTTTCATGTATGAGAATTCCTACATCGGTGTGCGCCCGTTCTTCCTTGTTCTTCCCGCTATAAAATAGGCAGTAATGTTGGTATTTCGCGCTCCTTTCGCTTTCCTTTCTCCTTCGTCTCTGCTAACTAGCATATGTCAATTCGGTGTCGGTTTGTATCCAGTATCAGTCATTATCTTGGTCTCGATGGTTCCAGGATTCCAGCAACTCAGTCTTAGTATATTCTTTTTCCAAATTAATTTTTCCGTGTTCTCGCCGTGTCGTCGCGTTTTGCCCGTCCTTCCAAGGCTTGTATGGTACTTTGAGCTGGTTTTGGTTTTTTTACGGTGGGTGGGCTGCTAACCCGTTCGTTTATTGGGTTAGGCAAGCTCCCTGCCCAATATGTAAAAAAACAAATGCTCACAGAAATCTTTGATGACGACTAAGGCGAGAAAAAGGACATGATTAGGTCAGAAATGCAATATTACCAGAGTAGCATGCTGGAACATCAAGACGTGAAATGCAAAAGACCAAGAAATTATAATTGAAATGAACAAGCATAAGATAAACGTATGTGCCCTTTCAGAAACGAGGAGGAAAGGAAAATGAACAGCATACTATGGAGACTACATCTTGGTATACTCTGGCAAACCTAGAGAAGCAAGAGCGCATTCTAATCTGCTTTGCAAAGCACACTGAACAACACAGATCAGAGCCACAAAATCGTCTTGAAGGAAGACCTTAACGTTAGAGTGGGAAATGATGTGATCGAAGGTGTTAAACAGAGGCTGTAATTAACGACAACGGCGAACAACTGATTGACATTTGATAACACCATCAGAGATATTGGACGTGCGGGCAGTGACCTCAGCTAACATAGGCACAGACCACAACTTTGTTCTCGCGAAAATTAAAATACAAAACCCTCCCGAAACAACACGCGACCCAATATACATAGAGAAGTACAACCAGGCTGACCAACAAACTTGGAATGGAAGACCTCACGATCCATGACGTAGAAAATTAAAAAATGCAAAGCGACAAAAGAATCAATTGGGAAAAGGAGAGTCAATATAAACGGCCAGAATAGGAGAACGCCATGGTTTACCATGTAAGTGAAAGAACTAGCTGACACACAAACTCAGGAAACGCACAGAAATAAAGTGAACTTTAAGATCAGAAAAATGGAAACAGAATACTGGCGATGATTTACGAGTGAAATGGACCATGATCTGTTTGGCGCCCAGAGAAAGGTATGGAAAATGCTGAAAAACAGAAAGAAACCAATAAATGAGTTTGTACAAACAAAGCACATCCCATTAAACGAATGGGAAGAATACTTCGAAAATATGTACGACACAGAGGGAGATGGTAATCCAGGAGGAAGTACCACAAACAAAGTTCGATATTAACGACACACTTTCAGCAATGAAAAAATGACAATATACCAAATGAATTTCTTAAATATGGCGGGAAGGAGTTAGCCAAACACCTAACCACTCTATTTAACAGCATAATCAGCGGAAATGGAATACCGACTGACTGGCATAGGAGTATCACCATACCTATCTTCAAGAAAGGCCAGACAACTAACCCCGAAAACTATAGAGGCATAAGTCTGCTCTGCATGATCATGAACTTCTTCGCCTCAATGCTAAGACTGAAGTTGGAGGAACACGTGGAAAATAGAAATGAACAGCAAGGTTTCAGACAAACTAGATCAACAACAGATGCATTATTCATACTAAGATAACTGAAACAAAAAGGATATAGAATACGTCAATCCACTGTACACATGCTTCATAGACCTCACAAAGTCGTTTGATAGCGTACAACTGAGGGATGTGATAGAAATCCTACAGGAGAGGCAAGTACCATCGGAGATCGTCAATATCATTCAGCAACTTAACCCCAATAACGCTACAGCAATTAAGGTAAATGACAAAACATCCGAAAACATACCAACGCCCGGCGGCAT
The DNA here is from genome assembly GCA_959613385.1 of Geotrupes spiniger. NCBI lineage: Eukaryota > Metazoa > Arthropoda > Insecta > Coleoptera > Geotrupidae > Geotrupes > Geotrupes spiniger. The sequence continues at coordinate 33,245,530 of OY390732.1, forward strand.
CAGACAGGGGGATAATCTCAGCCCCTTCTTGTTTAACTTGATAATGGACAACATCATAGACGAGGTCAACTCACTGAACCACGGATACAGACTAAAGCACAGGCGGTTCGGTATCATTTTCCAATACGGAAGACGACCTACAGCGACATGTGTTTCGCTCCTATCATGTGGTACAGTAATATGATATGGTAATATCAAACAAGAAAACAAAAACAACAACCTATTCCAGGGTCCCCGTGAGATGCAAAATAGAAATTGATAGCAGCAGCATACAGAGGATGATGGATTTCAAATACATCGGATTTTAAATACATCGGACACACTAAGTTACCACAACCCAACACAAGAACTAAGACATCAAATAAACAGAGCTGCTATCATATCGGGAAGCCTTAAGAGACGTCGTGTGGAATAAGAAACAACAACAACAAACATGCGTATCAACAGCAAGACGAGAATATTCAAAGCGTTGTAAACCAAATACTAAGTTATGGAATAGAAACCAGGGCAGACACAAACAAAACAAAATCGATGCTGAGGACAGCCGAAACGAAAACCCTTAGAACAATAGCTGGGAAAACACTCCATGACTCCATGACTGAGAAACGACGAAATAAGAAAGATGGAAAAGGCAGAGGAGACGCCACTGGTATGCCCATGTTAGAAGGATGGAAACAGGAAGGTTAGCCCGAGTAGCGCTGGAGGACATGCCAGAGGGAAGCAGGCTAAGTGGAAGACCACCAAAGCGATGGATAGATAGCTGGAAGTCCACGTCCCCAGAAAATCGAATCTGACTGAAGAAAAAACAGACCATGAGGTCTTCAAAAGAAGAAGAAAAATATCTTTTTGCTAGTCCAAACTTGAAATGCCATGGCCTCACTGCCTTACTACATTCTCCGGCACCTTTTTTCCAATCTAGAACTTGGTAATCTTTACCCAATTCCGTCACAGTCCCATGTAATTGAAAAAATTGTTTATAAGTTTTAAGATCGGCCATTGTTGACCCTGTCAGGTGTCAGGTGAGATAAAGGATTGTCCAGGTATCGGAAATACAAGTTCTATAGTTTCAATACTAGGTGGAACACAATTTGTTACAAAATAAGAGCACAATCTATTGATAGAACAAGAAGGTAAATCAGTTTGTGATAGACAATGCAATTTCATTTAACCCTTTGTGATGTTTATGTTGCATTCATGTGTAGATAAAGACATTTTCTGTCAACAATTTTGCTTTCGATGAACCCTGAACAATGGTATAGTTGTACGTGTATAACTGTCGATTGTAGTGGTCCATTTGGTTTGGTTATCATTCATTATCAACCTCTTTCAGTTGATTAAAGAAAGCATTTGCCCTTAGTTTGTGTATCCTTGTTGTTTCTATGCTACTTTTTTTATTATTGATATCATTTTCATGTGTTATTTTATTTTTTTGGACAGTTCGATACATTTAGAGCATGCATCAGTCATGTGAGCTTTAAAACCAATATTATATTCTTTTGTGAAAGAGGCTTCATTGTATAGTCGCCATAACTTGGAAATACTTACTCCGATTTGTAAATATTGTCGATTGTCTACTTTGGCTCGACAGTAATGACTCAACTCAACTCCTTTTAAATTTTCAATAAATTGCCTGACAGCTATTCGTTTTGGTTCATATTTTACACTAACTCGATCACCACCTCGGTTCTCTAGAGACATTAGACCTGTTTCGAGATGTCGTTTAGCAACTCTCTGCACAGTCTTTTGAAATGCAAAGTGTTTTAAAAAAAGTTTGTTGACATACCATACATTTCAATTTTGCGTCATTCTGCTATTTTAATAAAGTAATTCACAGAAATACTCTTTCTACTGCTATTTTCTTTTATATGTCGCTCTCTTTTGAGCATCTGAAGTACTTTAAAATAAACCCATCTGAAATCAAAAGAGAAATAAAATAAGGTGATGTGATAACATGCTTAAGTGCTAAAAAAATAGGTGCATGTGAAAAAATCTAACGTTATCAATGTACCTTTCATGTTTAGCAATTTCTCCCTTCTACTTTGTTCTGTCAGCATTCTTTTCTGCCTTTACCAGGTGGTGCAGCTTGAATTGCTTGGTCGATTTTTATCCACATAATTATGAATTTATACTAACTAAACCAAAGATTATAAAATGTGCACGAACGCCGTCGCTAAATTATTAATGAAACTGTTAGTACAATGGTCTTCTACAAGACGTCACGTGGGCCTCATTACCGTTCCTTATTGATTGTATGGATAAGAAAAGTTTGGCGTATCAGAGAGCCAGGATAAGACAAGTTTTGATGTGACAAGAATAATTTTACACGTATTGAAAATGGGATAAAGCAAGTTGTGTTATTTCATATTGTTGGCAGTTACTAGAGGTTAAAACTCATTACCCAAGGCCATATGTAGCCCATTTTTCGTCAAAAGTCGATAAGGCGAGTTTTACTATAACAGGTCTCATTTATTATTTTTTATTTAAATTTATCATTACTCTTGGCACACGGATTTATTGTCATAATTCGATTTCTCGTCCAATTACATTTTTAACGTAATACAACAACTATATGTTTCTTATGGTTGCTATTTTTAAGCACACGATTTTTTTAAATGTTTCATGCGGGACGATTTCACGGTGCATACTTGATTTAATTATACCATTAATCACTATATCGGACGCGCTCAAACTCCTCTGAGGCATTAATTAATTTCATCAATTCCTGCTCACTTCTTGCCTTGGGCAGTTTGATATTTCCGAGGTTTTAAAGGACAGCGCTGCACTTTTTAATTTAAAATCTCAATTCACCCGATAAGTGCTACCAAGCACATTTGAGGCAAACATTTTAACGTTCGAATTCAATTGTTCGACGACTTTATCCTTCTTTTCTCCGTACTTAATACATGTTCGTCGTCTGCAATCAGTTTTAATGGTTATTCCGATATCGTTTGAGAATTGAAATTTGTCGGATCTGTTTCGAATCATATCCATATGAATATTTTTTTGTTCGAGATATATATATTTACAAGTTATCAATTAAGAAAATTAAATTTCATTTTAACTTAAATGCACATCATGTATATACGCGAACAGACTACTCTTTCTCCCTCTCTCTCTTTTAACTTTTGGTCTAAATTAGTCAACTCGTGATGTTACCTCAAATTTATTATGAAAAATAACAAAATTTGTTATAAAACGATGTTGATCAGATTATTTAAAAAGCTTGTTATAACTATAAAGTTTCAAATGTTTCTAACTAATTCAGCATAAAAAGAAAAATATCATTTTTATTAATTTCAGCCCTGTTTTATATAAGTTGTATTTACCGCACTAAAGCAACTTACAAATTAATCCACCCATGGATGGGACGTAACCAGACTGTTATATCATATGTCCCTGGATTGAGTTTTCAATAGGTATGATTGACCAAAAATTTTCGAATTGGAAATTTATGTTTTGGGATTCCGCCCTGCTTGGTCTGAAACTTATTTTTAGTTTACTTTAGATTTTTTTAAATCAAGTAGTACAGTTGGATAAACACTATTTTAGTTCCAGGTAAACTATCTTTTCCGTTCATAGTACATCAAAGTGTTACTAAGAAAAGTTATTCATAATGTAAAGTTATGCAAATGCCAGAGTAACTGAACAAATGTGAAATGAATTTAAACGTTACTTACTACATTACCTTACCATATTGGAAAACAGTGAATTTATTAGTATTTTGATAATTATTTAATAAAAGTGGTGAATGAATAGAATTTTATACAATCCTCGGTGGAAACTTACATTACGCCTCGGGATATAGCTAACATATACCTCGGCTGTAATGAAATACTCACCCACCTCGCATGTAATATACTATTACATACGAAACTGCGGTTTTCTTACCTAATCTATTTTTTTTTCTTGTAATTTGTTTAATTCTTTTCTTATAATAAACTTAAGTTAAACCGTTCTTATTGAACTTCACCGTAAAAGTAAACCGTGGTTACCGTCGCCCAAGATTTAGACGGAAACGTGTGTTTTGATTTAGATCTCATTTGTCGAATTGAACGTTACGGGCTGGTGGCTGCTCAACACTTATTACATACAATCAATTTGCTCACGAGTGAACGTTGAGAGGCTTTTGAGTGATTATCTGCGGGAACGCGACAAACAGGAGATGAAGGCGGAAAAATCTGGCTACACCTACCCCACTGAAAAAAGAGTCCTACATCCCCGAACTGACCGAGTTGCTGGATCTTTCTCCGGATTTCGTCGAGTCGTTCGGTTTGGACGGATAGTCCGTGTTTTAATTTGTAATTAATCAGAAACTGGCTGCAGTTTTACTGGGTAACATCGAGTGCTAGCAGTGGCGGTTCGGAACAAAATCAGAAAGGGCGCACACATGTTTTTCCGCAACACCCAAGGGGTTGAGTATGAGGCGCGTTTTTTAAATGTACTTTCCCCGCTATAATCACTTTCGTCAATTTATTTTTTGCTCCACAACTGTCTTAATGTTGAATTGCTTTTGACAAACCCGAGAAAATAGCATTTTTACATTTTTGTCAATATGAGATTTTATAATTATTTTTATTGCTTCAGACATTATATTTACTCAAACTTGTAGAAATTATTACTATATGTTGTCTCATCAGGATCATACAACCTAATACAATCTATTAGCTTTCCTAATATACCGGGTGGAAAGTATCAAACCCGAACATAGCAGAATTGCATTGGAATATACTTTTATGCATACACCTGCTCCCCATTTCCACCGATAAAACTTATAATGGCATCAAATGAAAGAGAATAATAAACGGCGTCAATTGATACTAAAATCTTCTCTTAATACCTTATCATTAGTTTTTTACAAAGCAATTAATATTAAAAACCCAGGTGCTATAAACTATGGGCGGCCGTGCTTCTGTCGGCACAACTCACTATTTGTCAGATTTGACAACTGCATAATTGATTTAAATTGCTTTGTAAAAAACTAATGATAAGGTATTAAGAGAAGATTAGTATCAATTGACGCCGTTTATTATTATCTTTCATTTGATGTCATTATAATTTTTATCGGTGAAAATGGGGAGCAGGTATATGCATAAAAGTATATTCCAATGCAATTCTGCTATGTTCGGGTTTGATACTTTCCACCCGGTATATTCTCACTTAACATAAGCTTGCAGAAAAATACCATAACAATAGACGTAGCAGCCGTGCACGCAGTAGCACCAATACACCAATAAATCGTAGGCCAAACTTTAAAGTGTATATAAAGATTCGCTGAAGGTATGTCGACACACCATTTTATTATCAATCCCACTTTAAGGTGCACGTACGCAAGGTTAATCATTGGATGGATACTTTTACTCAACCTGTGTCGTGTATTGTCGAAAACAAGTTTTTTATCGGAAAGATAACCAATACTAGTAATTTAGAGTAAAAAAACGGTAGTACTGCGCAAAATCGTTTAATGAAAAACAAGGCAACTCCGCAAGTGAATAAAGATAACTAAAACGCTCGGCTCTTGAATGGTATCGAAATTTTGTACCTACGAGTTTTTTATTTAGTTTTTGTCATGTATGTTCGATTGTCATTGGATGGATACTTTTGCTGAACCTATGCCGTGCATTGTATTATTTTATGTGGCGGTGAGGTCGAATTTCCGGCTTTTGTTTGTTTTGTCCAAAACAAGTTTTTTATCCCAGGGATAGCCAATCATAGTAATTTAGAGTAAAAAACAGTAATACTGCGCAAAATCGTTTAATGATAAACAAGGAACTCCGCAAATGAATAAAGATAACTGAAACTCTCGGCTCTTGAATGGTATCGAAATTTTGCATGTACGACTTTTTTACTTAGTTCTCGTCATGTATGTTCGATTGTCATTGGTTGGATACTTTTGCCGAACCTATGCCGTCCATTGTATTATTTTACGTTGCCTTAAGCTCGAAATTCCGGCTTTTTTGTGTATTGTCGAAAATATATTTATATACATATTATATAACTAAAACTCTCGGCTCTTGAATGCTATCGAAATTTTGCACGTACGTATGTTTTCTTCTTCATATCTATGCCATGTGTTTGTTTCCTTTGCTGCATCAATTATTAGCATTTATTGAGGTTCCAGCATTTTGTCTTTTACTATTTCTTTAATTCTTGCTAGCTTTTTTCAAGTGCTTCTCTTATATTTTGGCAGTTTCTTCTGCTTTCTGGCTTCTGCTCTTGTTTTCTGCTTTCTCTCTCTTATAGTAATTATTGCCAATTTCTTAGTCCATATACCACCTTAATTGACTTGGTTTTACTCCAATCCTTCTATCTAATCTCTAGTTTGAATATTCGTTCTGTTTTTGCTTTCCAGTTGTGTATTTGTCTTAAATGACATATCTTATTTAACGTGCAATCGATTCCCGCTATTGTTCAATATAATTATATGATTTTTATACGATTTTGACATTCTCTTTTTTCTGTGTTATTGCTATAGTCTAACGCAATTTCTTCAAATTCGTCTTCTAGTTATTTTTATTTACTAATTATGCTACTGATGTTACGTTCCTATCTTCCTTTGTTATTATTTTTCTCATTGCTCTTTCGTCATCATTATTCCTTTCTTATATTTTCTTCTACAGATCGATTTATATATTTTCTAATTTTCTTGATTTTATTTCTGCTTTCTCTTTTGTTTCGTTTCCCTTGGTCGTTTCCTTTTCCATTGCGTTTGTTGTCTTCAGATAACAAACGCAAACAATATTATCCATTAATTTTCCAAGGAAGAGCGAAAGGGAAGAACGTAAAAATATGAAACAATTAGATCACGATAGAGACAGAAATAAGGGAAAACTACAGAAAATGGAGGAAATAGAAAGCTCCGCCATTTCTATTTCCTTCATATTCTCTAGTTTAGTTCTCTAGAGATAATTCAAGAAACTATAAACAGCACAAAGGGGACAGAAAAAAGATGAATATGATCAGGAAAAAGAAAATGGAGTAAATGAGGAGAACCAGAAAGAAATATGGAGATTGGCAACATGGAATGTAAAACAAATAAATGGAGAGGAGAAGGAATTAAATGAAGAGTTTGAAAGGATGACCAGGATAACAGAAACAAAGAAAAATGGGAAAGGAGAGAAAATGTTGTTGATATACCAAGCATCACAAACCCAACCCAACCCAACCCAACCTAACCCAGCCCGTCAAATGGAGGGTTAAGATCGCTTATGATTTTACTTGACAATGATATTGCCACGTTCTTTGTTGCTAAAAGGCCGAATTATTTGCACGCGGAAAATTGATTCTCCGATTTATTTAAAAAACAAATGAATACCAAACCTTGGTGGGAAACCACGTAGAATTTATAAAATGCAAATATGCATTTATACACGTCTATTCATGAGTTGTCGATATCTATTTGTAATAACTCGTTCTAAGCAACTTGAACTGTGTGGGTTAACTGTGCCAGATTTTGTAGAGGATGGTGAAAAGTGGATCGTCTTCTCCCCATCAAATCGCACACATGTTCGATGGGGTGGGATTTAAATCCAGTAAACGGGGTGGCTACGGCAATACATTAACGCCTGCTTCTGGGAGAAAGTCCGTAAAAAATTCCAAAGGCTCGAATATGGCGACATAGTGTACGGATAGTAATCCGTCTACCTTCATCACTGTGACGCGTAGTAGCAAAACGGTCTCGCTATTACCGTTATTGCAGTACATACAATTAACACTGCGGCCAATTTCGCGATAGGACAAACAAACATCTCTATAGGTAACAATTCTACCTCTATCAAAATCATTAACACGGTGATAATTCTTCAAATCGATGAATTTTGTTACGCTTAACACTATTAAGAGAGACGCAACCCACTAGGAGATAAAATTTTAACATCGTTACCATAGCCTGCTTCAAATAAGTCATTCCATTGACAAAAATTAAGGTGACGATATTATTCCTTCTGGGAACGTTATTCCTTCTTATAACGTCACTAGCATTTGCTGTTCACTTACACGTTCCATGCACCTCAAAATTTTAATTAGCGAATCTTTAACCATTTAAAATCTACAACGTAACGTACAACGTAAAGTGTCGTACTTCGTATGCAAATGAATGATCGGATCGGTGCGGGGATTTCCAAATATTCCGCACCATTTTCGATCGAGTGCGATATCCCTTCACAGATTCGCCTTGATTGTCTACGGGTTTATTTTATTTATTGTCTACAATACCACGTTGTCTCATACGCAGAGTTTATAGGCGAAAATTTCCGCACACGGCCGGAATCATTACCTAATATTTAAATGACGTTGTTCTTCCTAGATTAGCATGTTAAATTCATTTTCTTGTTTAAATATTGTGTATATAGTTTTTCCTACACTTCATTAAATTTATGATCGCAGTAGGTAAACAAATGCAGAAGGAAGTGTCCGAAATTTAGTGTCCAGCACACTGCTGGACACTAAATTATCGTTATTCTTAAGTGAAAATATTTGTGGGATATTTTCCGTTTTGGGTTTCTTTTTCCATTGCGTTTGTTGTCTTCAGATAACAAACGCAAACAATATTATCCATTAATTTTTCCAAGGAAGAGCGAAAGGGAAGAACGTAAAAATATGAAACAATTAGATCACGATAGAGACAGAAATAAGGGAAAACTAGAGAAAATGGAGGAAATAGAAAACTCCCCTCTTTATATTTCCTCCATTTTCTCTAGTTTAGTTTTCTCGAGATAATTCAAGAAACTATAAACACCACAAAGGGGGCAGAAAAAGATGAATATGGAATATAAGACCAGAAAAAAGAAAATGGAGTACATGAGAAGAACCAGAAGGAAATATGGAGATTATGGAATGTAAAACAAATAAATGGAAAGGAGAAGGAATTAAATGAAGGGTTTGAAAGGATGAAGAGGATAACAGAAACAAAGAAAAATGGGAAAGGAGAGAAAATGTTGTTGAAGTACCAAGCATCGCAAGCCCAACCCAGCCCGTCAAATGGAGGGTTAAGATCGCTTATGATTTTACTTGACAATGATATTGCCACGTTCTTTGTTGCTAAAAGGCCGAATTATTTACACGCGGAAAATTGATTCTCCGATTTATTTAAAAAACAAATGAATACCAAACCTTGGTGGGAAACCACGTAGAATTTATAAAATGCAAATATGCATTTATACACGTCTATTCATGAGTTGTCGATATCTATTTGTAATAACTCGTTCTAAGCAACTTGAACTGTGTGGGTTAACTGTGCCAGATTTTGTAGAGGATGGTGAAAAGTGGATCGTCTTCTCCCCATCAAATCGCACACATGTTCGATGGGGTGGGATTTAAATCCAGTAAACGGGGTGGCTACGGCAATACATTAACGCCTGCTTCTGGGAGAAAGTCCGTAAAAAATTCCAAAGGCTCGAATATGGCGACATAGTGTACGGATAGTAATCCGTCTACCTTCATCACTGTGACGCGTAGTAGCAAAACGGTCTCGCTATTACCATTATTGCAGTACATACAATTAACACTGCGGCCAATTTCGCGATAGGACAAACAAACATCTCTATAGGTAACAATTCTACCTCTATCAAAATCATTAACACGGTGATAATTCTTCAAATCGATGAATTTTGTTACGCTTAACACTATTAAGAGAGACGCAACCCACTAGGAGATAAAATTTTAACATCGTTACCATAGCCTGCTTCAAATAAGTCATTCCATTGACAAAAATTAAGGTGACGAAATTATTCCTTCTGGGAACGTTATTCCTTCTTATAACGTCACTAGCATTTGCTGTTCAGTTACACGTTCCATGCACCTCAAAATTTTAATTAGCGAATCTTTAACCATTTAAAATCTACAACGTAACGTACAACGTAAAGTGTCGTACTTCGTATGCAAATGAATGATCGGATCGGTGCGGGGATTTCCAAATATTCCGCACCATTTTCGATCGAGTGCGATATCCCTTCACAGATTCGCCTTGATTGTCTACGGGTTTATTTTATTTATTGTCTACAATACCACGTTGTCTCATACGCAGAGTTTATAGGCGAAAATTTCCGCACACGGCCGGAATCATTACCTAATATTTAAATGACGTTGTTCTTCCTAGATTAGCATGTTAAATTCATTTTCTTGTTTAAATATTGTGTATATAGTTTTTCCTACACTTCATTAAATTTATGATCGCAGTAGGTAAACAAATGCAGAAGGAAGTGTCCGAAATTTAGTGTCCAGCACACTGCTGGACACTAAATTATCGTTATTCTTAAGTGAAAATATTTGTGGGATATTTTCCGTTTTGGGTTCTCGTCATCATCTGTCGATGTCCAAATTGAATGAGCCTCGTGGGAACCAAATCGCCAGTAAAGGTTTAGAAGAGTTTTGGTTTACCGAATGATCAACGTTTTACCGACCAGTAAAAGTGTTACCGAATCATCGATTTTTACCAAACAGCCAAAGTTCTACCGAACCATTAACTTTTACCAGCTAGTAAAAGTATTATCAAACCATCAACGTTTTATCGATCCATCAGTGTTTTGCCACTGATCGAACAACGAACCGTCTGCTTACCAAATTTCGATTTGTTCTCGATGTCTTGTTAATCTTCTCCGCCAACATCCACAAGAGATCGTTACTAGTGATCCCACGATCGACTACGAAAGCTCCTAAACATTTACATCGTTGTGTTTGCAAAAATAGTGTAAGGTATGTATTTGAGAGAATTATAAATTTGTATGATACTAACGCTAGTGGATTGTTGTTAGATTTTATTATTATTATCCCGTTATTTGTTTAGTTATTGTTACTAAAATCGAACATCGATCTCCCCATTTTGCCATTCTGTATTTATATTTTCGTTATGAAAACCGATTTCGTAATTTTGTCGTTGTATTTATGAACTATTCTACAATCGTAAATTGTCCGCAACAGTAGTTGCCGATGCACGTTGAGGATAACGTTCCTACATTGTTCATTAATAATTTAAGTGTTTACCTGATTAATAAAAGCGACTCTAATTTTATTTCAATCGTTTATTATAGTCAAAGTGTACCATTCTTGTGTAACAACAATTATATACGCCTGAATTCCAATAAATCGGAATTACAACCGTAAGTTCTTAGAGCTTACAGTAAAGAAAAATACACGTTCTATATTTTTTGGTATCCCCAGCCAGTATATAATAGTGCTCACCAACATCAAACAGGTAGAGTTTAACATGAATGTACAGAGAAATCAAGTTCTGATTCAAGGATTACATAACTCGCAACACTTTTTGTACTCCTCTCCCATTCAATATTTGTTCTTCTTCTCCTCGTTTCCGCATCTGAATCTTGCTATTCTTTTTTCCTCTTCCTCCATCCATTGCAGATATTTTGCTCTCCTCGTGAATACACTTATTTCCTTATATTTTTTCATTATAACTTGAATTCATAATCTTTCCGTCCCTTTACTGCGTTTCCACCTATTGCATCCTCTCCACTATCACCTTCTCTACTCCACTGCCCTCCCATCACCTTCTTTCTACCTCCTCTATGGAGGGTCCCTAGTTTGATGGTTCCCTCCCCTGTCTTCTGCGTCCCTCTATCTCTTCCATCACTCTTTTCCCCAAACTATTACCTCTATCCCCTTTTAATACTTCTTCATATTTTCCTCACTGCTTCTACCTCCATTCTGTCCCTACCTGCCTCCTGTCTCACAATATAATCTGGGACTTTTTTAGATGTAGTGTGCTTATCACATGTCTTAAACATGCCCTCTCTATCCTTCTCTGCTCTTTTAACCCCCATACTTCTACCCCATACATTATGCTCCTCCTGCATCTAAGATCTTCATTGACTCCACGAATCCCCGTTTCTTCTTTCCTCATATATGGATAAAGTGCTCTTCCCAACTATGGTCTCCCTCAACATAGAACATATTAATATTTTTAATCAAAGTATTATATTCTTACTTGCAAGACAATGCCGCCTTTTTTGCCTTAATATTGCCTTCATGGTTGATATACTTTTTTCCTTGTAGTCTAGCTGTTTTCAGTTTATAGGTTGCTGGGTTTTTATTACCCTTTCGCTTACGTTTAATCTCTTGGGAATCATTGCTTATACTAATAACATTACTCATAATTAGTAGCTTGCCTAAACTTTTAACTTTATGTAAAATGAAATAAAATTTGCACATGTCTTTCTCGTGTAAGAATGAGCACCAAAATATCAACCATCGAGTAAATCGCTGTTTACACTGCTGACAACTATTTTTTTAAACGGGCGAAAGTTAATGACATACGTCCATTAGAAACGAATCCCAATGTTTGACATGTAGTCTACACTGAACCAGAAGCCTGACATGGGCTCGTTCAAAACTATCCAGTCAGAATACGTGTACAGTACAATAAGGTATAATAAACAGAAATTGATAAAATCATGAGTTATGACGCCCTGTTAAAAATTCCGCAGTGGTCCGCACTGAACTTTCTTATACTTAAATAGTCAGAAACGATTCAGGGGACCTCAAAACGTGTATATCCGTTGAAATCTCGAGTTCGAAAATTTTCATGATTCCTATACTTACTTACACATAAAGTACAAGTAAAAACGATTCAACTATGAATTCACAAGTTAAGCATACTAAAACTTTTCTTGACCACTTCTATTAACTCGATTCATTATCTTATATGTATGTTGTGTAGTTCATGATTGGTACGCTAGTGACTACGTTAATAATTCTACATCAACTGCCTAGGGTTTGAACACACCCCGTATAATTTTTTCAAAAACAACTCATATCACCAATATACTTGTCATCTCATCAAGTTCCCGCTTAGCTCGTCAAGAAAGCTAATCTTTTGTTATTCAATCTCACATTTTAAAGTTTAATTCATTTTCTTTTCTAGTCACAGTGAAGTCCATTGTTTTTCTTCGATAAATGCTGTACATTGTAGCATTATACTGTTTTGTTTATTATTGTATTATATCTATAATATAATACCAATTTAGTTAATAAGTCTTTTATTATTTTTATTACTTACAATTCTTGTATACAATAATGTATAATGTTCACAGAAATTTGATTTTTTCCATGCAGTAGTCTTAATTATCACTTTGGGTAAATAATATGAAAATCTTTATTATATACATGTATTTTAATATATTTTTAATAGATATTTATATAACACAGTAAACGGTAATAAATTTATTACAGAATTGACATGCAACTAGTACAAAAGCCACATATAATATAAAATATACAAAGTGATCCTTAAAATTAAAGATTTGCAAGAGTGTGATGACATTAAAAATAAATTAAAACATAACAATTACAATAAATTAAAAATAATGTAATTTTACAAAAAAACTGATGCGTTTTAACATTCATTTAAAATAGTGTAGATAAAATACGCTTTATTGTATAAAATAAATACATTAAATTTCACAATAGGAATTTCTTAACAGACTTTACATTTTGTTCATCAATAATTTAAATAGCTAACAATTTTTAATATAACATTTCTCTTTCGTTTTAAAAATTACAAAAAAGTAATCAGAATTAATTAAACTATAACTTTATTAATGAATTGACCAAAGCTTTAAATACTCTTAATTTTTACAACATGATATAGAAAAATATGGAATGGAAATTTTAAAACCTGATTTAACGAATAATATACATTAAAAATTATGACAACATTAACATCTAAGAAATTGTACAATTACATATACATATTATTCACTGGTAAGAGACAATAAAATCACATAGAAACATAAATTTTTGTGAAAATAATAGAAGAATTAATATCGTACTTATGTTCCAATGTGACTCTAGTTCCTTAAAAACTTAAGAATAGTATTTTTGGCTGAGAAACGCTTATATGAGAGTTTCTATATTGACTAAGAATTTTAAGTAAATCACTTCTAGATTCTTATAAAATTGTATGATCAAGATTAGGTTTTGGAGCAAAATTTTGTGCTAAACCAGCCTCAACAAAATAATAAATTATAAAGGAAAAAACCCATATTCATGTGCCTTAACTACAGGAAAGTGGTGGTTCTCAAAATGTTGCTACAAACCAATCTTAGCAGTCTTCGCTTTGACAGTGTAACACTAGAAAAGATGATGATAAACTGTAAATATTACCAACATTAAAAAGATCTACAAATTCATCACAACTTGAGTTCCCATATAACAACATGAGCATCATTACTATTAGGCTCTCTAAGAGTAAATGCATTTTTAGTTTTATCTGCAGGGCAGCAGGGTTGCCTCCAATTGACGTAACCTCGACCTCCCATCAAAGTTATGACAGTTCTACGTGAATTATCAGAAACACTATTTCGCACTATTGTTTTCGTATTTGTTGGTCTTAGTGGTACTTGTACTTCTTTTTGAACGACTGTTTTTTCACTAACTCCGTTTAATTGTCTACTTGCATTGGAATTATTCCTTGATACACTACGTCCTATGCCCCTGATGGCCATACTCTCTTCACTACCAGATGATGTATATAAGCTAGAAGATCTGGAATCCACTGACCAATTGGATAAATCTAATGAGCGAGGTCTGCTAACTTTCATCTTCAACCTGCGGTCTAACGTACTAACTTTCCCTGGAATTGCTGCTAATTCAGGGTCGCTACGCCTAAGAGACTCGTATATAGTGTCAGTTAGAACATGTTCATCACCTTCATAATCTTTTGGGTACATCAAATCACCATACAGACCGTAAACATCGCATGTATCACCTGAACCTTGTGAAGAAGTGGTGCTCGTCGAAAAGATGGAACCACCATTTCCCAACCCCCTCGGGAGAGTTTTACTGATCCTCGACATGTCGTTGTCTTTAGATCGTCTACGCCTTAAAATTACTGGGCTACTTGTCAACTGGTGGCGTAATTTAGCAGTAACTGATGTCATTGATGAATCAGAAAGTTGTTTCTCTATTTTCGGACGCTCTTCGCCACTTCTTTCGCTGATGGTGCTGCTATCTAGGTTTTCCAAATCTACTTTGGTTTCATCCTTTATTTCTTTAAGAGTCGTTTTAGGAACCGTTGTATAATTTTTTGGTTGTAACGCCAAAAGAAATGATATTGGTCCATAGTGTGCATGATATGAAATATTTACACGTCCACTTATAATAGGAACACCTTCCAAGCGAGGGAGAGGTATTGTAAGGCTAATACCGACATTGGTTCCAACCCATAATAAACCTTTGCAGGCTAACAAAGCAGTTACGTTAACTTGAGATCGATTATTATTTAAGCAATCGTTGCTGGAACCAGATGTTGTTGCTCTCATAACATTTGATGCTATGTTTATATCTTGCAAATGCTTAAATGTTTCAGTATGATATAGGCATATCGTGCTTGAATTTCTCAATGAAATCCACAGTCCTATACCACTATGTGCCATCAAGTTAACGTTGCCAACATGTTCATGCTGTATGCTGAAACTTTTTTGTAAATCACCTGTTAGGCCGCAAAGGACCCATACCTTTTTACCGCATGCGGCATATACGCATAGATTAATGGGTAGTAGGCTCGAAACTGGGTCACTTCCCAAACTTATCAATTGAGGCTCTTTTAACATCCACGTGTTATCATTAGGATTTCTACGATAAATTAGCAAAGCACCATTACCTAATGCAACAAATACCGAGTCGCAGTGGTATTTAATTTGTACAATGACGTCAGGGACAAGTGCACTTCCAATTTCTTCTTGTTTCTCAGGCTCATCTGCCGCATAAAGCAATAATTTGCGGCTATCTGTTCCCATCCAAATTGAATCGCCAGCAAGGGTGGGGCTAGGGGCTGGAGCACCCTTCACATATTCCATAGCTGTTACTTGGGTTTCCACTAACGAAAAAGAGCCCACTTCTTTTAGAAGGCTAGCTTGTTGCTGATTTTGTACTAAAATTGCTATGTGACTACTAGCACCGTCAGTGGTACACACCCACATATAACTTTGGGATCTACTCCGTCTTCTTGTTGCCTTTGGTGTATTTATTGTATAGAAACAGCCACAGCGTACCTAAAAAATATAATTGTAGTAAATTAAATAATATTAGCATAGTTGTAAAGCGTTGTAAAGTATGTCAATTTGCCAATATCAAGAAGTATGCAATAATTGACGTTGTATAGTCATAATTGTTTTAGAGACGAGGTTGGAAAAACCAACGAAAATTGCTCAACCATCCCAATCTCTTTTTGCTTTAATTGACATGATTACTTTTGAATTGAAAATTAAATAGGGGAAGTGAACAAGGGAAACAAGAACAAGTAAGGAATATATGGAAATCAATATAAAAGTAGAAGAAACGTGAAATAAAAACAGAACAATAGAAGTAATAAGAAAATAGAGTTGTTGCTTTCCATCTCATTAATTAAGAATTTCTTCGCATTACAAGGTACATTAACATTTCTTCCTACCAATACATCCAGGGACTGTCTTAATTTTCAAGTCATCTCAATTATATTGAAACATTTTAGATTGAATACATACCTCTGTTTGATGCTGTGACTTGTAAACTGGCTGTGATCTAACAAATAATGGCATTTTAGTAGATGGTCTTTGTTCTTGCTCAGGAACATCCCAAGCCGGAGAGTTATTTGGATCCAAAGCCAATTGTGCAAGCCGCAACTCCGTTATCCATTCCTTCTTAACAGTGGGATTGTCAGTTTGGAATGTAAACACCTCGTCTTTTCCTTTGGATTTAGCAACTATTTGCAGACAGCATGAATCAACCCATGCCATTTCTTCGTCCTTGTGTTGAATAGAACTTTGTATTTGTTGCAAAATCCGTTTGGTGTTTTCGAGTGTTACATCTTTGTAAGATCCTCTCAGTGATCCGACCAAGTCGGTAATCCTACTCATTACTTCATAATCATGCATCAGGTTACTCATTTCCGTACATAGATTATCAGCTTGTGGCTGGGTTCCTTCAAACGAAGCATTTGATTTTAAACTACCTCCCTTATTTAATCCGACAGTTAGAAGGCGACTTAAAGTGGGAGAAGCACTGGTGTCCTGTATTTCAATGTCAGAAACTGGATACGTCCATTTTAAACTAAGCCTTTCACTAGCTCCAAAATCGTCAGATACTTTCGGCGCCACTGATACACACACTACTAAATCATTCAGCAGCAATAATCTCCTACTTTTGGCTTTAGTGATCATACCACATTGATTAAACTCCTGTAAAAATAAAGCGTTATCTTTAAATCCTAAAAATAAATCAAGTAAACTAACCAATTGAGTGACATTGTCTTCTCTCAGAAGATATCGGTTTGCATCAGATAAAGGCCTCGCGGAGAATTTGCCACTGATATTGCGTAACATCTCTTTAAAAGCTTGGAATTGTTCAGCTTCTCTTTTCCTTTCGTTGAGCATTTCTGCCAGCGATTCTAGTTGTGTTAAGGCGAGTTGTAACGACATCCTGTCGTGATGTCCTTGTGGTGTGTGTTTTAATAAGTCCTACAATTTGTTATAATTATCATCAGTTAGTCATACTATAATTAGTGCATACCTGTAAAAACAATATAAATTGTGGAAATCTTTGCACCGGTTTAACCATTAATCCAAAAAATGATAGCCTATCGTGAGAACTTATCTGTTTCACCTAAAATTGTAATTGTTAGCAAAAGACTACAATTAATTTTACTTGATTGTACTTTGAAAAAATCAGCTAGAGCGGACTTCCTTTTAGCCTCCATTTTTGCCAAATCCATTGCCACAGAAAAGTTATTTATAAATCCACTGTAAATGTCCAAGACTATAGCCTTGGAAAAAGAAGCCACAAATACGTCTCCTATTTTTTCGTCCCTGTCCCAATTTCGAACACACTCTGCCATAGCTATTCGGAATAAAGTATGGCACTGCAAAATTTCGGGCAATCTGTGGAAAAGTGTGCATATTTTCGAGCCACTTAAAATCGGCGGACTACTTTCTTCTAATGGTTTCTTATAATCCTGAAACAAGCAATAATAATAGCAAAGGTTTGATAGAGTGGCGTTAAAAACATACATTTACAAGTTTCTGAAGCGTTGCCACATATGAATTTTCACTGTGTACTATGGCTGCAACAATCATTCTTCTTTTAACCTGTTGGGGTGTTAAATTGGGAGGAGGAGGCGGCAAATTTGGAGGCACTTGTCTCCGCTGATGTTGCAACGTGCAATTTGAGAATGCTGTTTCTTCTTCCACCTTTGAAGAAATAATCGAATATATTTCGGAAAAAATAACGTATTTATATAAATATCAGGTGTTTCAAATTTCCAAGCAATTGTAGTTAATATAATGGGTTGTATTTGTCAAATTAAATCATGTACGTACCACCATATTTTCTGGTATTTACTCAAAATAATTTAATTTTTTTTTGCATTTGTCTTCTTCAATGAAACTTACCTCTGGCAGTAATGGCATTTTGTTCGAATTTGAGGGCGGTCTGCTGTTATCGGGTGTTTCGATGTCATATTGATGGGAAGAACCCCTTCGGATGGAAAACCAGCGCGACAGGCGACTGTGATTTGCCTGATTCTGTGGAGACGTATCGCCTGGTATGGAACTATCCAAAGATAATCGTGGCCCACCGCCCGCTCCTCCACTACTGCGCCATTTGTCGCATAGCGTCCTGGCCTTGTTTAACGTATTACGCAGCTGTCCGTTACTCCTGAGAAAAAAAATATGTCCCCGATTTATTTTTCGTTAATAACATGTATTCAAACTAAGCACGGCTGGATGAAGACCATAATTTTGTTGTCATAACTCATTCGTTCAGTGTTTTATATATTTTTTATGGTGTTTGTTTCACCCTAAAAGGAACGTTAAATGTTAAAATAACAAAGTTAACAAGTGTATGTGTGCAATATTGTGACATTATAATCAGGGTTGCTGTTCATATTATGTTCGTAATAATAGAACGTAAAATCTAACGCAGTATATGTAGTCTGTGAAATCTTAGCGAAGTTTGCAAATAATAACCAATTATACGCAAATTTAGATGAAACATTAATTTTATTATAGGTTGCAGATGTAGACACCACTCACAGGGGTACACGTTAATCTATTCGTATTAAGTTCGTAATAACAGTTTAGGTAGAACGTAAAATCAAATACAGTATCTGTGGTTTAGGGAATCCACACGAAGTTTGCGAATAAAACACTTTATCTATAAGAAGTTTTGCGATCGATAGAGACCTCGACCATGGAGACAATTTCTAAAGTTTGCCGGAAAAATGGTTTTAAATCAATAGTAAGAAGTCTCAATGCCACCATTTATCTACTAAAGAAGATTTTGTATTTCGTACATTCGCATATTAAAGTTTTTAGGAAGGTTGAGGACATTCCAATCGGTCAGTGCATTGTAAAAATTCCTGACTGCAATACACTTCAGAATTATACTTATCTCGTGTCGTATCAATTGATGTTCGTATAAATAGAAAGAAAAACTAAGTTTAACCGTCGTAATATTTAAAATGCAGAATTTACACCAATATACTGTTTAGGTGGAAGCATTTCAATTACAAAGGAAAAACCAAAAACATTGCATCCAAATGCGGATAATTACAGGAAGTTATTTATTTAAAATAAAAATTAACACAATATATTAAATATTAAATTTGAAACACAAATTATAAAAATAGCTTACGATTGATATTCGGTGGGAAAACAACAATGAAATTCAGTCAATTTGGCTATGTAATGACTTATACATTAAAATTTCACTTCATACAATTAGAACGAAATATAGTGAGCTAGTTCTGTGTTATCGCAACTCAAATTCAAATCAAAATTTGATTGATTCCAACCCGAGAAAGTGGTGCATCTAAATCAAACATAACAAAAACCAACAGATAATCCTGCAATGTTGGGCTTTATTTTCATAAAATTGACTTTTTTATTACATGATATGTAGGGTTTATGTTGATGTTTTGTGCTTTTCATTCAGGTTCAGTTTGGTGAATTTTTGGGTTTAATTGAGTAGGACGTGTGATTTAATTGCAGAGACAAAGAAGCGAAGCTGAGCGAGTTCTATTTTATAACAAGTCAAATCCAAATTTGATTGAACCCAACACAAGAAACTGCATATAAATAAATAAAACGTAAGAAAATCCAATAGAAGATACTCCTTGGATAATCCTGCAATTTGTAACTTAATTTTTACCAAATTGAACTAATTTATTACGTATTATCATCTAAGGTTTATGTTGATGTAGAGTTTGCTTTTGATTGCGTTCATAACAAACTAACAAAAGGACCAATGAAAATGTTCCTGCCACCACTCATACCTAGCTATGGTCAACCCAAATGATCAATGCCAGCTTGATCCCCCCAGAGAAGTAATTTCCCATTTAAGCAATGCCTTTTCATGGACGTAGTTCATCAAAACTCGTCAATACCTGAACAAGTAGCTCATCAGAACTCGTCAGTAATAGAACAGCAAATACTCCATCAGAACTCATCAGTAACAGAACAAGTAGTTCATCAGAACTCGTCAGTAAGAGAACAAGTAGTTAACAGAACAACAAGTAGTTTACCAAAACTAATCACTAACCAAACAAGTAACTCTAAAAGAAGCTCAACCACTAGCTCAATCAGAAGTTCAACAAACCAACAAGTTTAAAAATAATCACAAGTGCAGCAAAAATACAATTTTGTAAATACATGTACATATTATTTTGTGTGTTTGTATGTTAAAAGGTAAATAGTATTTTTGTGAGAGAAGCACGAATGAATAAAGCCAAGACGATAGCGGCGCAAAACAGTGGCATAATCGAGAGAAATTAACCTTCGTCAATCGAATGCGAAAACATATATGACATATGTATGACGTAACTCGTAGATATTTTAGGAATTTGTAATTTTTAAAATAATGTGAGATAATAATATTGTGGGATTGGAAACCATTTCTTTAATTAACTTTTAATTTTTACGTCTCATCCTTATGTATTTTTCTAGTGCGGACGTACTCAACAAGTCGGCGAAATTTCTATTTCCGAAGTCCGGCAATATTTCCAAAAAAGCAACCAATTTCCATAAATCATATGCTTATTGCAAGAAGCAAGGGTTCCGAGTTCAATATAAAATTAACGGGAATTGAAAATGTGCAAACTGGAATAGTAATATAAGATCTGGCGGAAACCAAAAATAGAGCAATTGTAAATCCGAAAATAAAAAGTCTTGGAATTAATTCAAATTATTAAGCGAAAACGTGGTCTACTTGATGGTGTTAAATGGATTCTGTATCTAATTGAACACCATATGGAATTTAAATGCGAAAAATTTTCATATCACACTTTCCACCTAAAACGCTCAAAATCGTCACACAAATAATATGTCACCACACCCATCTTCCTTAATCCCGTAATCCGACGATCGGATGACGCTGCCATTAATGTCAAAATTAAAATCATGAGCTTAAATATGACAAGTGTTTACATACAAAATGGACCAAATTATTAACAAACATAACCTTAACATCAATTAGTGCCAATGTGGAACACAGGATAGTGTAGCATTCGTAAAATTGGTGACGTCAACAACAAGAAAATATTTTTTGATTACACACAACGTGGCGGCTTGAACAACCAAGGAGGTAATTGTACGCTCGCAGGATACAGTTCTCTCATCGATCCCATATGATGCATGGACAACCCACAACCATACAGCTGACATCAAAACTAAAGTAAGAATAAGAAGACAAAAGGGGAATGTATTTTAGACTTCTACTTTGCGCCATGTTACGATAAAGGTACTCTTATCCCCTCCTTCAACTGGACAACAAATAACTACCCAAGAGGACCCATGATAACAAAAAAACTTATATGGTGAGCAGAGAACAAAGGTTTTAGTTGCCAGGCTCGAGTGGGGGAAGGGCGTTAGTTTGTCGGCCTTGACTGAGCATAGATCGTCGATCCACCTGAAGGCACCACTCCTGCCAATTTTATTGTAGTATTTTATTGCCTGACCAAATACCCATTTGGTCATTTCAGTTTAGACGAGAATACTATTTTTATTTAAATCTATAAAGATGCATAATTTATTCTACTAGCAATATGGGAACATAACTGTACGTATAAAGTTAATGATTTAATGCGTTTCCTTGTGAAAATGCTTACAATACAAATAAAAATAAATAATTCATAACTACGTTACTCATTTATATATCTGCTCACAAATCTCATATATGTAGTTCAACATGTGAAGGCGTCGGATTATAGCATTCTCGTTCGCTCTTGCCTATTTTAGAAAGCACGTGCATTACTACATAATATTGACTCGACAAAGTCGGCAGAAGTTATTAAAATTAACGGCTACATCGAAGAATTACTAATTTTAATAGGTGGGTAGGTAGTTAAATATTTTAGGTGTACGTGGGCATTTGCAGGATAATTCGCACGAGACCATTAAAATTTTTTGTAGTAGAATTGGGACAAAGTGGGCGTTTTGATGATTACACAATTAGAAACCAGCGCGAATATAATTTTACAAAAGATGGACTTGCAAATTATGATTTATAAAAATGATAAATTCTAACACTGCACGCCTGTACCTGGACAGTTCGGTGACTCAAATCTTATTATAGTGAGTTTTTGTGCGCAACATTTTCTAAACCTTGAAAATGAGGAAGAAGTTCATAACGTTATATTACAAGTATTTTTCTTAATGTGCTTTAATTGTTTATTTGCGTTTTTCTTTTTTGCTCCATAATTACTCTTAAAGGAAGGACACTGGTTAAAAAAATAATAAAATGTTTTCAGTAAACTGAAAACATCCTGAAGAAAACTCGGCACATTTCATAATTTGAAATTGTTATGTTTTGTCCAAACAAGACCACTTGCGCTTAAGTTTAACGTGATTTTAATGGAAAATATTTAAACGTAAACTAAAAATAATAAACAGAAATCTAATTACCAACTTGAGTATTCCAATAATAACTCCATTTTACGAAATATTGTAGAACTAATAGTAAACAAGCGCGAAAGTTATTACTGCACATACAACGCGCATAAGCGTTAACTTTACACTGTAACTTGACGCGATAATTGCAGGTCTTCAATTAGACATAATGATGCGCGTAATTAATATTCAAAGTACGTACTAAAACGGCATTGAGATCTCCTTTTAACGTACGGGCGGCTAGCAAGAAGGAAAGTACTAACCTAGTGCTCGAGGCGGCACTGCGGTCACTTTCTTCGTCGGAAGACAGTTCTGGATCTGATGCAGAACACCAACTATCCTCAGAACTTCTCTGCGAAACTGTGTGCTGCAAAGTGCGGGGATGAACCAACGATGCGGAGACTCTTCTTTCACATGGCGCTTCTTCCCACACTCCCGAACGAACACGGGGTTCATCTAAAAGAGAAAAATAATTATTATGTAATGTACCACAATCAAAATTTGATCGAAGAGGAAATTAGCCATAAAGAACTAATTACTGTTGGCCTCGAAACCGTCTAGGTTATAAAAGTAACCTGTGTTGAAATCGCCTGTTTATGATGATTCAAAATCTATACAAACCGGCCGTTGTTGGTGCAATAATTATATATAAGAACAAAAAATAATATGGTGTCTAAAAGTATAAAATTGATAATCGTAAAAATTATTTATATTCGAGGCTGCGAGTCAAGTTATTCTACTTAATTACCCATAATTTTCAAATTCAACAACAATGAAAATCATATGTTATTCAATAAATGATTTCATCCATTAAAAAGAGAACCATATGCTGATCGATAAAATACACGGATTTCTAGAATAACAACATTGTTGCTGGACCAAATAGTATTTTAACGTTAATATTATACGAAAACGCAGACATAAATTTAATAAATCACTGCATAACAAAATCGTTCGAAACTGCTGAAAGAACACTAGACACTTTGTACTAATAAAAACTAATTGAAGATCATAAAGCTCTGACGTCCTGCATCCTACACTTTTAATAAATTCAACTAAGCCTAAACGATAATTTTCACATCAATGATTGTCAGGCAAGATTATTTTCAGCGGCAATTATTTAAAAATAAAATATTTATTATCAAAATTTAAAAAAATTCTCGTATTTCTTAATTTTTTTCTAAATTATTATTTACAATTGTGCACACCGTACTCATACACAAGTACATATCTGTTATAAGATTTGCCAATGAGCAAAAATAATCGAGATTGTTTTTATCTTGCTATCTAATTAATTTTTCTCCTATTTATTTTTTTCCTAAAATATGATTAATATTTATTACCTCCATTATCACTAGTTTGTTTCAAATAGGCTCCAATACTGCTACTTATCGTTTTAAATATTTCATAATCTTGTCACAGTTGTTCTTTCACTTGAAAGAAACTAAATTTATTGTATTGCACATAGAAACTTAACGAATTTCTTGAACCAACCAGTGGTAAATAATGAGTACATCTAAAACACATATCTGTTTTGTGAAATTAATAAGAAATTTAACTCATTTCAATTGAAGCAAAAAGAAAGTTGAATATATAATCCAATATTATTGACCAAACAAGGCAAAGTAGAGCCGATCCACATATCTTTAATGTATAGTTAAATGTTAAATGGGAATTGTAACGATAAACGTTTGTTAAGATTTTACCTTTAGGGTCTTATAATAAAACATTTTACATGGTAAAGGAAGACCGGTTTCTGCCATTCTGGATAATAATGAGAATTTGCTCGATATGTTCTCAGATTCATATATGTTACGAATTACGATACATACAGGCAGGTAGGCGAAGTTGAGAATGTTGTGAAAATTCCCACGGTGAGTAAAGCAATGTTTAACAAGAAATTTCAACTAATACTACTTTAATAAAATGTTACTCGATAATCAAATCGACAAACTTTACTTTTTATAAGAAATATATATGGTAACACTGTTACATAGAATATAAATAAATAACTGTTGGTCGAAATATCTTTGCTCAAAATTTAGTGCTTTCGACTAGAACAGGATTATTTGAATTTTTAATACTTGAGTCATTTAATTAATCAAGCAATTCCTAACAAGTAGGGGCATTATAATTAACCTAAAATAGTTGCAAAATTATTTAGGTAAATAAAGATTGATGTCAAATAAAGAAAGTAAATTATATTATACTCGTATAAAACATATTACATTCTATATAATAAAGGCTGCGATTGAACACACTTTCCCTATAGTTCCATACTTTACGACTAACAAATTAGCATTAGTTTAATTTATGGCGCCACAATTTTTCACAATAAATCTTCATAGTCCAACTTAGATGCATGGTATCTTTCCACCATACATATAATCTGGAGTTCATTGAAAGCGAGATTGCGAGTGAAAAGATTTAAAAATTGTTAAATTAACATTTCATTGAATCATCATCATGCATGTAGGTGCACGATGACTCGTCTAGGATAGATGATGCACTTATTATGAACAGTTTTACGTCTCAAACTTAATGGTTATATTTTAGATCGCACTTAAAGGCGTAAAATGCATATTAAAGAATAATATCACTGCGGAATGAGACATCGAACACTGTAATCGGTACAATTGTTATTGAACCATAATCAACACAGCGCTCATACGACGAACGTATAAATTTAATTATGTATAAAGCGTCATGCAAAAGTATTTTTTAAGTATGATCGTCGCGCTCGGTAGTAAATAGTAAACGGATTAATGGCCATGTCAGCCGTAGACCATTTGGATTTCTTCTAAGGAGAAAAATGCATAATTCAACACATATGCCAGAATTGCATTTAATCACGCGCGTGCATTACGCAATGCCTTTATATGCCGCACGTGGTCTGACATTGAATTTTTATTGTACGATTTTGAGAACGTAAAACGAATGACTTCGCAATTCCGTCCAATTAATGCCAAGCTGCATTAAATAGATAAAGACTGCTGCATAATAACACGAACCGATACTTGAAACAAACCGCATGGAGATTTTTGTCGCAACATATTGTCTAGAATTTACAATGCAATTTGCTTGAAAAGGGTAAACAAATTAGGAATAAATAATAGCGCGGTGATTCATTGCATTCGTCGTCTTTATTTTCTACGGCGTAAATGATTGAGACCACAAATGACCTATGTACTTATTGTCGATATTTAATTATATCGTATTTAAAAAGAGGACATACCGAGTTTGCATATAGTTAGACGCATATAATTGATATGTTTTTCACTTCACATGCTTGGTCCTACAATGGCGTTGATTAATGAAACAATTTACAATGAAACGGACATTGGTCATCGATGCTCTCGTGGGTGGTCAGTGGTATAAACAGTGATCAGTATTATAGGATTTCTATAGGATATTGCTCTGTTCGATGGTAGAAAAATATAATATTTAGATGGGACCAGGGTTAACGCAGGACACACCGAAGACAAAGTATGGAAAGATACAACAATTCTTTCGGCAAGACAAGCTCTTATTGAGTGGGTAAAAACCGGATTAAAAAATCCATTTGGAAAAGGAAGTAGATATACATATCGAGAGTGATAATGGTTTTGTTGAAAATGGGTTGTTATAGTTTCAATCGAAACGAGCTTAGGATTACCATGAAGAAATGAATGGTGAAGTATTTACCAGTGGATGAGAAAGGTTATACCATTTTTGGAACAGAATTGAGTTATTGGAATGGATAATGTACCGTGCCACTCTGTCTAGGCAGAAAAAAATATGATTTAATTAATTGGCTTGTTTGTATGACTCCATTGCATCTGGCTCTAGAGAGGCAACGAACGCAGATACGCAAATGCATCTGATAGAACCTTTCTACATAGTAAGACTATTCTATGTGACGTTAATTGTCGTTTGCGTGTATACGAAGACCAGCGATGAAGTATTTAAAAAAGCATAACACGGATTGGTAGTGGAAGCACCCGGTGTAATACTAATCAAGGTCTGTATCGATAATTATAGTTTGTGTTTTCAGGTTGCTTACTGATTACCCGAATGTACGCCTATGTGAGAGGAATTTGGCAATGTGAGCAAACTCTTGGCTTTCATGAGGTTTTGTGAAAGTGAAATCAACTGTTATCAGGCAGGGTGTAATATTTCAGCACGAAACGTACAATGCACAATAATGAGAAACGTATAACGTACTCAACGTACACGTTTGTAAATAACAGTAAAATATACACACTGACATTGGAAGTGTTACGCCCAGAAGAAACAATTTCTTGAACTTGATCTTTTGGCAATGTGATTTACAACATTTGTAAGACATTTTAGTAATATGTAATAAAATAAATTAATAATGTGTTTGGCGACCCAGTGGCTGAGTACACTCCTGTACACGTCTAGACATCGACAAAATGAAATTGTCGATGTCTATTTGTGGTACCTCGTTCCAAGCAACTTGAACTATGTGAGTTAACTGTGCCAGAGCCTGTGGAGGATGGCGCAAAGTGGTCAGTGTTTTCCCCATCAAATCCCATACAAGTTCGATGGGATTTAAAGCCGGTGAACGAGGTGGCTATGGCAAAACCCTTGCTTGGAGAATGTCCATAGTTCGACGAGCAATATGGAGACGTGCGTTGTCTTGCTCAAAAAGGACGTTTGGGCGGCCGTCTAGATAAGGCAGTAATGTGGTTTGTAGGACATCACTCACATAACGTGCATATGTCACTGCCTCGAATAAAGACAAGTGGTGATCGGCTACCACAGGCAATAGCCCCCAAAACCAACAGTGTACATGCATCTCAACGGGAAACCCAATATCACAGTCAGCTCTCATATACAAGTTTCTTCACAAACCACTACGAGATAAAATTTGGTTTTCGCAAACAATTATAAAAGTTCAAACACATTGTTACCATATCTTCCTTTAAATAAAGTCATTCTGCCAAAAATCAAGTTGAAGAATTTTTTTCTGGGTGTAACACTAAATAATAATAATAATGTCAGTGAGTATATTTATAAATTAATGACCAAATCAGTTATGCAGGGTGAATATTTATATAGAAATACGTGCTCATATTACATAAAATATGTACCAATGTCCATAGTTTCGTAATGGGTAATGCAGTAGTGCAGCGTTTTAGCGATGACGTCTGCGTTTTTCCAGAGTCCACGGCTGGACAAACAGCTTATGTAATTTTTGAATTATAATAAGCCAATGATTTTTTTTTCGATTATATATAATAATAGCTATAGAAGTACGTAGGATTTCTTCGACATTTAGATTTTTGGCCAAATGGCGGATAGTGAAAAGTGAAGAATTTGCCTAAAAAATCGTCAGATAATTGTTGATAACAAATGAAATATACAATATAAAAAAATACTACGTACTTCCATAGACAATGTATTTTTTAAAGATATGTTCCAAATTTGAAGTGAAACGGTTATCTGAGTTATGTTTCCGGCCAACTGAAAAATTGTAGTTTCAAGTTAAACGCGTTTGAAGTATCGAGTAGTAGAAAATCATGAATAATTTTGCAATAACTGTAATCTGCGATGCCTGGACCATACAACTGGCCTTCCAGATTGTCGTCCTGTTCTTGTATTTATTTTCTGATCTTTTAGCCATTCAGCCAGCGATCTCTTTGCAAGCTTTATGCGCTGTTTGTAGATCTCCAGGCACATATCGTAGCTGGTTGGGCCGATTTCCACGTCTATTGCCTCCATTATGTGCAAAATTGAAGAAAACCCGTTATAGTACACACAATTCTCACAGGACACTACTATTTTCAATCCCAAACCGCGCTTGCCTCTTTCAGTAAACTTCAGTTCCGATTGGCATACCTTACAAACGACAACGTTCGAAATAGCCGTAAATACTGTAATAAAGTTAATGATACGATAACCAAACGCTAGATTCACTTCGACATCATACAGATCTTTCGATTGCTTCAGTTTTTTAAACTATGTATTGCCATTCAGATCATAGCGATTCAATGGTTTTCTTCGCGATGTTTTTGGTCTCCTCCTGTTGGCGGATGACGTTTTTCCTCCTTTCTTCCCACTGTACACCGCCTTGTCACTCATTGTAACAACAAATCAATGCACAGGACACAGAAATGAAAGTTCAAAGAAGTATCGAGAAAAACGAGTGTTTGTCGACTAACGTCCTTCTCAAATGCTTGAACATACGTAACTGACTGAAGACGTTCGACGAGTCTAAACTTGTGTACAATAGTCAGGGAACCAAGGATTTCAATAACATTAGCCGTATACCTACTCTAGTTCCCCTAAATGACCCTTCCTCTAGCGCTCACAAACGGGGCTCGCTGCGGACTACGCGACTTTGTACTAAAATTCGAAAACCGAGTACTTACGGAATTTTTCCGGCCATAATCTTTTGGGACATCGTTTTTGAGGTTCTAAGGGACCATTTAGAAATGTAAAAAATAAATCGATTTTTGAAAAATCGTACAGTGGCCTAACCCCTTAAATAATCGTAAAAGTATAGCATAAGTAAGATTATTAGAAGATATTTTGGAAAACAATATTACGTAAGTATGCCACGTTGGATAGTGTAGCTTTTCATATTTGTATTGGATTATGTAGCCAGCCATTTTAACGCCGACCTGTTCTTGATAGTAATTTTTATATCGTAAATCTGGAATATTATGTCCTTATATGACCACAAAGTAGGGCGCACAGTGCGGTGAGTACAGAAATGTACCAGTACATGAATATGTCAAGTAATTGTAAACGGATCTAAAGCTGATATTATCAGAAGAGATTGTTAATTTGGATTCACGCAAACCCGTGTAAATATTCGTCAAAATTATTTTTAAATACTATAGAATAGTTTTAGTACGGTAATTAGTTCACGACCCGGTTCAGGTACCAGCGGTCTTGGCAGATGAGGCCATATTTATTACTTATTTTTCCCAAACTTTAAAACTAAAAATTCTTCTACGGTCACGTACTTAACCTTATCTCTTTGCAATACAATTTCGGCCCGGCATTTATCGCAAAATCACCTTTCACAAAAGCAGTCATTTTACGACTGCCAAATGCATCGCTTCATCATTCAACCTTGCAGTTGTAAATAAGCCAATAAATATCGTAATTTAAATTATTATATGGCAGGCACTCTGGGGAATTTAGATTTTCTAATCCTTTTAGAATCGGTGAACCAAATGTCGGGTAAAACGTACCTTTCCTTCTGACCAATCACGGCAAGTTTTTCGTCTTGCAACAAAGTTTCACTCCCACTATTGATACAAACGAACTTTATTATTTAAAGAACGTTTTCGCCCTTAACAGGCAGTGTCACATCATCATTATTCAAGGCAACATTCGAAGAGTATAACATCATTATTATTCAAGATAACAGTGGAAGAGTATCGCACCATCCTTATTCAAGGCAACAGTCGAAGAGTTCCCATCATTATTCAAGACAATGCGAACAGTGTCACATCATTATTCAAGACAACAGTCGAATAGTATCACACCATCATCATTATTCAAGACTAGTCAAGCACAACAGTCGACAAATATAAACATCAGAATTACTTGAGTAGTAACACAACAGTGTTATTCAGTAGTATTAATCAATTATCAAACAAGCATTTTACAATTACATTTACATTTACAATTGACACATCGCAACAGTGCCAATTGTAATTGTACAATAATTATAAGTAAAGTAGTAATAAATAGTGTAGAAAGTTAAAGGAGTTTATTCTGCCAACAGGCCTTCGAACGTTAAAATAAAGCCTAGACAATAGCGACGCTCATCAATGGCATGAAATACGTGAGCGAGAGACTTACTCGAAATTCTCGTCGAACTTACAACTCGCCACGAGTCGAGTACACACAAGTTCCTTAATTCCCGTCGTGCAAACAGATATCATAGAATGAATATAAAGCCGTCGTTGTCCTCTAGGACCTTATTTGCTGCAAATCTTTGATATGTAGTACGATATATTACGATATATTTCCATCCAAATTGGCACGGTATTTCGTATATGAAGTTGTTGGTGTCTATGTATGAATTCGGTGTTGTCTTTGATGATTTGGAGCGGATTGTGTGTGTAGATGAGAAGTAGATTTTTGTTTTATATTTTTGTTCAATTATCCGTATTTTCTTGGACGTTCCTGATATGTACGGGATGCAGTTGTGCACTATGTACTTCCTTTATTTCCGTCAAGTTTTCCGATGTTTGTTTCCGTTCTGTACGAATGGCTTTCCTGGTATGCGTATATCCGTTCTTTTGTAGTGTTCTCATTATTGTTTAATCTCCTCCTGCAACTTGGGTGCGAAATGTTTTGTTTACTTAACTCCAAGTCCAAGAATGCAAAAAAAAACAAACACGTCGCATATTCCAAAAACGCTCAAATCTCCAATTGATCTTATTTTTGGGCAACTGTGCATCGCGTCGCTTATCGCATCGCACAGTAACTAGCGTTCACTCATTTTTTCATTGCGCAATTCAATCGTACTTGAGCAATGTATGAGGGGAGATCATTATTTAGCGTCCCTGACATAGTAGGTGTTGAGTGACGTTGAATCAATTTTACACATCAAAGTATTAATCATTTGTCGTTATGTTGGTTCAATTGTAGTTTCGCACTTGCTACCTGCTCAAATAATTTAGAACGTAAGTAGATAAGTAGGGAAATTGTAAAAATGGAAAAGAAGATGTGGTAGGTGCATTAGGTGAGGGTGCTGTTTCTTACCAAGTGGTGAAAAATATGTCTCGAGAATTTAAACTGGGAAGACAAACGTGAACATGCGAACTGTCACTACCCAATAAAATGTTAATCGTATACAAGATATGGTAATAACAGATAGACGACTGACCATTCGTCGGATAGCTGAAATAACGAATTTTTCTTATGCTACTATAGAAAATATTTTAACAAATATTTTGGGGCTACAAAATGTGTCTGCATGTTGGGTCATACGAATGTTGACACCTGATCAGAAACGATCTAGAGTATTACATTCTGAAGCCCCGCAAATTTCGTGTTTGGTCATCCGCTGGTAAAGTTATGGCCACAATTTCTTGAGACGCAGACGGAATTTTGATGACTGATTTTTTGGAAAGTGCACATACAAAACCAGGCTCCTACTATGCCAACTTAATTTCAAGATTGTGCGATTATGCCAAGGAAAAAAACGGGGGACCGTAAATACTGATCTCCCCTCGTACAATATACTGGTGTCCGAGTGTGCGGATTTGCAGTTGAATATTCGTGACATTCATTGGTCACAATAGGTTTATACACAATGTAAACGTTTATTAACGCGATGATATAAAATACAATTCGAAATTTAATCAATGATATCCTTGTGAAAATTCCAAGTAATTCGTATATATATGCTCCGTTTGTGTAATCCATATTCCATAAGTTTGTGTTTGTCGGGCACGTAGTCATATCTGTGTCAGTTATCGATTTGCCCACAATGCAAATAAGTATTTCAATATATGTTATATGTCGCCAGTTACACCGCAGCATAATACCATTACGGAGTTAAAATTGTGTAATATTGTTTTTGGATCAATTTGTGAACTTACATAATAGAATTGGTTAACAACACTCAAGACAATATCAGTATACGATCGGATAATTCTAGGGATTAGGAAAAGGAATTATTAAACACGCTCAATTGACATTTAACAAAAAATCAATAGCTAAGGAATTACTATTTTAATGAAATTTGATCAATCCATTAGATATTATTTGCGACAGTTATGCGTCCACTTTCCACGAAGTCCGAGAACTAGTAGCAAGTTAATTAATCTGAGTTCGCTCGTGGAGAATTACATCCCTGAAAACATGTGATTAAAAAATAACTATTTACTTTCTTATACTTTATGTATAAGTATAGTAAGCATGAACATTTCCGAACTCGAGATTTTACACATTTTGACATTCCCTGAAGCTATTTAGACTAGGTTCGGAATTCCGTCTGTGTGTCTACTACACTGTTGAAGCGAAAACGTTGAAATGTTATATTTCTATACAGCGAGAAATCTCTTAACCGGAAGTGGTCGTTTACTCTTGTCACCTTTTTCCATTTTACAAGTTATCGAAAAATATGTTCTTTTAAATTAAAGAAATTGAAATAATAATAATATATTAAAGTAATCACAAATCCAATTAAAAATAATAATAAAATCAATAAGTCCATTATATACTAATACTAATTAGCCTATTTCTATTCGAAAACAAATAAATATTTTTGACGTCATTAAAAATACAAATCGGCAATACTGTTTGCAATATAACGTCAAACAATCAGTAAATATTATCGCAATTTGCGCAAAAAACGCAAACGTTGCATTTATTTATATTTAACATCGTATTTAATACCTACTTACGTTCATATTTGTGAGTTGTCGTACACAATTCCATTTATCACAGGAAGTTGTTAGTTTAAATTTACTTGCGCCTGTTTCGTTGCTGACATCCTCTGTCACGAGATCAAAGGTTTAATTGGAGTTCGCTAGTTTTTAACGAGACCAATTAGATAGAAAAATTAACTCATTCCTCGAATTAGGTTCACTGTGTTACGATATGGCGGTAATTTTGTTCAATTATTGTAGTTGGCATACAAATATTTCCCAAACATGATAACGTTACATTAAATTTAATATTATAGATGAGAACTTTAATACACGCATCGCTTTAAGTTCCAATTAACTTAACGTAACAAGTATAAACCGGTCTGCATGCTAATCAGATTATTATTAATAACAAACAATAACAGTGTAATTAGGCGATATTAACAATAGCAAAAACATATTTACGAAGCAATTAGGTCACACAGCGACAGAAGCAGGTGTAAGAAAGTTAACGTACTGTAAGCTGGGATTTTAGATATTTAAGTAAAGTGTTAGCCAGGCTTCTCACCGGGCAGTTGGATTATGTAAATTTTACGTATGAACATTCCAATTGCATTTGGTACAGGCCCTAGACTAACAGAATTGCATCGTTGGTGTCTATAAAAATGCAGTGAAACGATCGTTTTTTTACAATTCACTCTATTATTATTATTATTCATCAATTTTATTTGTAATAAATATAAATGTCGAATGTTAACTTCTATGCAAAATAATAATATTGTTATAGTATTTTGGAATTAATGATTGATTGAACTTTTCTTTCATCGACTTTGTGACTTTATGACAAACAATTATACTCGCGGCTCCTTGACTAATTATCGATTAAAATTATCAGACTGTAACACAGTATATATTTTTTTATTACAAGATATGCAAATTATAGTTTATTTATGACAGTTGCAGCAATCGGGTGAAAAAACACTGGACTGTTTACGGGTTATTAAATTATTGTATGCATATTTATTTATTACCCCTTGTGTACCTGCGGTGGGCATAATAACATACACAGCGAGAGACCAATTCATTCAAAATAATATTAATAATATAATTAAATTCAAACCAATAAACAAAGAGTGGCACATTTCTCTTCAATTCAACATGTCACTTTGTGATTGCATTAAAATGGGAAATATATGTATGAACAGAGACTTGGTCATATATTCTTCAATAAAACAAATTTCAAACTTTCAAAATAGGATGCGCTACAATGTTGCTGAATTAATGGTTTCATAAAAGATTTATGGGAAAATATTATTCGTATGTGAATATTTAACGTGGAATGCTTATACAAATGAAGTCATTGTTATTGTCACTTTTGTTACATGAAGCAAGGTTAAGAACACGAGTAAATAACATTGCGAAAAAATATACATAAATTTACATTTCTAGTGCATAAAGCATGCAGTTGCAAGAGGAAAAATCGTTCCGCCGAAGAATTAGATCATGTAAATCGTAACGTTCGCACTTTATCCTATGACACTGACGTTTTTATTGCCTACTAAATTGTGTTCGCTGACGTAGTAATATTATATACGTAGTATAAAATTTAATCGACTTTTCAAGACCTGTGATGTACCATCTTGATTGTAAATTGATAGGTTTGTTTTTAAAACGAGTCGAAATAATAGATATAGCTACATATTTGAGAAAACGATTAAGCATCTATTGGAGGCTGATGGTGCAAGTGCATTGTTAGATGTAGATCGTGTAGTACAAGGAAGAGCCAATGAGTAAAAAAGAAATGTGACAAGACCTGTGACAAGAACTTTACGGATTCCATATTTTCTATATAAATTCAGGAAAGAAAAATCATG
Organism: Geotrupes spiniger; assembly: GCA_959613385.1. Taxonomy (NCBI): domain Eukaryota; kingdom Metazoa; phylum Arthropoda; class Insecta; order Coleoptera; family Geotrupidae; genus Geotrupes; species Geotrupes spiniger. Next base: position 33,280,618 of record OY390732.1, read on the forward strand.
AAATGTGTAATGACAAACGTATGACAGGTAAAGCTGTTATAGTGAGAGGGGTTGCGCCTAATGTGGCTGACTGGATAGGAGCTATGCTCAAGGCAGAACAATGACACATCATTGTGTGGAGAAACGGTTAGATTTAGGGCGGTAAGTGGTTGCTCACAAGGAGGGGTTCTTTCCCCCCTACTGTGGACTCTTCTGGCCTACTAGCCATTGTCAGCCATTGTATGGAGGTCGACATACATGCATTTGCTGATGATATTGTTATTCTTGTAAGAGGTAGTGATGAAGCAATCTTCTCTGTAACACTGCAAGAAACGCTAAATGTGATACAATGGTGGTGCGAAGGGAAGCAACTAGCCATAAACCCTAGTAAAACAGTTATTGTTCCTTCCACCAACACGAGGAAGGTTGAGAAACTCAAACGATACCATTGACAGAGGAAGCAAAATATTTAGAAAGCTCAACTGGAACTCCAATATGGAAAAATTGATACACAAGGCTAGACAGGCACTTCGGATGTGCCGTAGAATATGTGGAAAAACGTGGGGATTAGTCCCCAAGGAAATATACTAGCTGTACGTGGTGGTCATTAGACAGATCATTACGTATGACTGTATTGTCTGGTGGACGGCCTCCCCACGAAGGACAGTCAGAGTAAAACTGACCAGCCTGTAGAGAATGGCCAGCATAGCGGTAACTGGGGCGCTAAGCACCACACCGTCAGCAAACATGGAAGTGCTACTGGGTCTTCCTCCTTTGTATATTTTTCTGCATAGTGAGGCCAGGAAGGCAACACAACGCGGCTATGCAAAGGCCGCAGAGATTGTCGACGGACATTGAAACGGATGACATTATGGGTATGAGGGCCGACACAATTTCTACAATATACAGCTTCGGACTGCCCTATAAAGTCATAGTTCTTACTAAAGACTCGAGTCGCCCTGTTACAGGCAGATTCTCGCTGGTTTACGGATGGCTCTAGGACAACTGCAGGAGTGTTCTACCGCAAACCAAGGACTGAATTAGAATACAGCCTTGGCAAGCATGCATCAATTCAACAGGCATAAGTCTATGCCATTGAAATGTGCGCGAGAGAGCTATTAAAAAGCCCTTGGCAGCACAGGTCAACAATTTTTTTTTGATAGCAGAACAGCACTACAAGTCCTTGCTGACAATAAATGAACGTTGATGTCGACCAGGGACTGCCGCGAAGTGCTCTCTCGATTAGGGAGAATCAACAAGGTTAGCCTGGTCTGGATACCCAGACACGCTGGAATAGAGGGAAACGAAGCAGCCGATTCCCTGGCCTAACCCGAAATTTATTGGTCCAGAACCGGCTCTTGGGATCACAAGAGCTCTGGCCAGAAGTTCGAACTAGTGCTGGATGGAGCACAAGGTACTTGAACAGTGCCAGGGAATGAGCCATTCCAAGATAGTACTGAAGGGCCCATCTGCTGCAAGTACCGGGACACTGTTGGGTTTGGGTAATACCTGCGCACTCTAACAGCCCTGGCTACTGGACTTAGCCGACTAAGGCATCATATGCATAGGCTGGGAGTAATTGAGGCAACTATGCCTTGAAACTGATGAGACAGCCCAGCACGTTAAGAGTGCTTGCCCCGCCGGGGACAAAATCAGGTTCACAGTCTTTGGTGCGAAAAACTTGAGCTGGGCAAACTTGACAAAATCTCATACTATAAAATTCTCCTTCATTTAAAGAGAATGGGAATTGAGGGTGAACTATAAATAGTTGTGAGCCACAATAGATCCTTGCGGTCGCAGTGGAGGGGCGATTACACGCCCCACTCATTATAACTAAACTAACTAAACTAAAACGTATGGCAGTTCAAATACTCCAATCAGTATTACAAATTTATAAGTATATTTTCGAAAATTCACACATTCACAACATTTAGTTAGTTTATTGAAATTCTGAATTTTTTCAAGGTATCTTTCTCGAAATTTTAATCGAAAGTAAATATTTTAGTTCTTATACTACATCAATATATTCTCAAATCAAATAACTTACGCTTTAGAAGACATTCAGAAACGGAACAATAACACTCCATAGTTTTCTTACTGTAAACAGTTACGTGAGATATATCAGACGGAACATACTTCGACGAACAGGTACAAATATACAACAACAGGAACTCAACACATCTCAATTTAAAATAGTCGCAGGTCGATAAACCTTCGTTAAATAACACTGTAGCAAAAATTTGCACAGACCATCAATTTGTTTTCAAAGGTATTCAAAGATATATTTTGCTATCCAAGTATAAATTATACAAACTAATCACTCGTTAATAAAATTCTGCAGAGACTGTTGTAAGTTGATTTTGAACGAAATGAAACAATAGTAATAATGAGGTTCGCCTTCATAAATATGACTCATCGACGTAAAATTATCTTCTATTCCAATGTAAACATTTGCTACCTAAGCGAAGCCAAGCGTGCGTATTTTACGCATGGCTGTACACAATGCACCATGTAAAATAATCGGCTCAAAATGTGATTTTTCTTTGTTGCTCGTCGATAGCATTGAATAAGCTTATGTATAACTATTATTCAATATGTAGAGTAGACTTTGGCCGATTTGAGAACTGTAATCAAATAAAATAGCGTAATATTCTGTTTTGTAAACAAACATTTGCGACATAGTTCTCTTTGTTTTGTAATTAGCATGATTAAATCTTCTAGAGTCGACGTGTTGTATAATCATAATAGTGAGAAGTTGAGAAGTTAATATCGTTCACACCTACTCTATTTTTCTCGGCATTATTCCACGATATTGTTATTCCGAATAAACGAGTCGTTACACGCTTGCACCTCATGGTATTCTGATTTGCAGCATTTTTAATAATTTCCTCGGCAACTAAGTTTTAGTTACTTGAGTTCATATTCAAAAGTTTTCGGTTGAAGTTAACTTGATATGAAACCTAAATATCACCCACGAATAGGTGACATAAATCAAGCAATTGTCGTAAGGATTTCTACGTCACAATCCATGTCTATGTGTTGGAAAAGTTGGTCATCGCTCATTCGTAGATTCAGATCTGATTCGATTATTAGATGGCAGTGAATATTTGATCTCTGATTTTGTGACCTCGTATCACCCACAGATCACTATTATGTTTTATCATTTCTTTGTTCTATGTATATAATGTTTTTAAAACTTGTGTTTTCCTCGTCTTGTCCTGGCCCATTTGTATTCCAATCCATCTTAGTTTTGTGCCAGTATTTCTATTATCCATTCATTCTTCTTCCACTTCATCTATGTTGCCTCGTGACCTCAACATTTCCACTGTGTGAATTTTCCATCCATGCTTCCTCCCCACTAGCCAACTTTTACCCTCCTCTAGTCTCATCGGTACCATTATTCCATAGTACACTTCCATTTGTGTTTATTTATGCATAGATCTCTTTTGAAATATTACTACTTGCTGCTCTTAGATCTATTTCGTCTCAAATATTAAAATGGCGAAACCCTCTCTATGTTTCTCCTTACCAGTATTGTTCGCTTAGATTAAGTGGTATGGACGTTATTTTATTTAAATTGGCGTTGCGTAGATTTGAAAGCTTTCAAGTAATTCTCGAATGTTGTGTCAAGGAACCTTTGAGGAGGTGAATAGTAAATAATATAACTAATACGTGACACGATATTCATAAACAGTTTCCTGTTTTACAAATAATGTCTTTTTGTTTGGTTTGAAAACATGATTATATGCATTGCATTTACACGAAGTTCTCTCCTGCCTAATAAATATGTGGCGCCCTAAGAAATTACAAATTCAAGAATCACACGCCATCTTCACTGTTACTCACGAAGCCAGCACATTTTCTAGTCCTTAGATATGATAAGATATAAGATAAATTAAATATCGGCATACAATGCTTAAGAAGTACAAGTGAAATCGCTTCAACCATAATCTATAGCATTGTTTAATCTAACGTCGCACATTTGGTAAAAAGTTTATTACCAACAGGGATGTGATGTTTGATGAACGATGTAAATAGTTTTATGTCGCAATAACAGTATTGACATTTATATACAAATTTAAACAATTTTAAGAAATTCAAAATAAATTTCCCTGGAAAGAAAACAAAATCGATTTATCTGTTTCAACATTTCATGTAAATATTCGTTGTATTTTTAAGGTCGACGGTTCCGAGAATCGCACACTCATTTCCGATCATCATATAAACGTTGAATGCGAAATTAATTACAATACATTTTTCTTGCGATGCTTTTATTAATTTAACCTCAACGCTTGCGCCCCGCGACCGTTCGGTGACATTTCTAAATTATTCACCGCCATGGGAATCTAACATTTCCGAGAAGTCATTTCGATAAATTTAATATATTGTTTCAGGTCGTGCTTGACCTATAGAGCAAGTTAAATTCTCCGTTGGAAATAGAAAGTGACACGATTTAAAACTTGAATCTGGACTATTTAAAGTTTAGTCATTATAAGATACGATTCTTGGGAAATGATAATAATAACCTGCTGTTTGTAAGGTGTATCCAACGTGTACGAAATTTACCTCAATAGTAACCGAGTGTTACAACAACAGCGAAAGAATAAGACGATTTAATATATGAATTCCACTTTCATTGTAAATCGTTTTGAAAGTATAATGCAATAAAAGTTCAATTTTTTTTATTGATTTTATTGTTTACAGCGCTGCATGTGTTGCATCCAGGAATTGATTTTTCTCGCACATGGTTCCAAATATCCAAAAACTTTTGCATTTATATTTGAGGGGCATAATAAAATTACAATTTAAATGTTTTTCTAAAAATGAAATGAACTTTAATTAAGAAGGTGATGATTATTTGGGGCTTTCTCAAGTAAAAAATAAAATAAAATGATTTTTGCTATTTGAAAGTAAATGTTTTTATACATTTCATGTGATTGTAATTAATAGCATTTTTATTTACCTTGTACTCTTACAGTGCAAAGAATTGCAACAACTAACTAAACTTATCGAGGTTCATTTATTGTAAACTAATGAGTTAAAATAGGTTTTTTCAGTTCAAAAATGTTGTATCTTCAATCACAACAATATTCGAATTCGAAATCCATTGCTGCTGACAGATAATTTCTACAAAATGTTGAATGTCAATAATTACACTTAGAATAATTTCAAAAAACGTTTTGCAAAGTTCATTATTTTAGATCCATATTCTAGTCAGATAAACTTCATTATTGATTACAATGTGTTTATGTTTAAGTTTTTTAAATACTAGTACTCTTTGTTGTGCTATTGTTATTTTTTTATGATTAATTCGTCAATATTAACCTACAAGGGGAGATCTTTATTTAACGTCCCCCAACAGTAGGCGTTGAGTGACATTGAATCAATTTGACCCATTAAAGTATTAATCATTTGTTGTTACGTTGGTTCAATTGTAGTTTTGTCACTTGTTACCTGTTCAAATAATTTAGAATTTAAGTAGATAAGTTTAGAGAAATTATAAAAATGGAAAATGAGGTTCGTGCAGTTATAAATATAAAATACTTGCAAAAGAAAAGGTTGTCGCCAAAAGAAATTCATGAAGACGTGGTGAGGGCATTAGGTGAGGGTGCTGTTTCTTACCAAGTGTTGAAAAATATGTATCGAGAATTTAAATGCGAAGACAAACATGTGAACATGCGACTGTCACTACCTAAGAAAATGTTAATCGTATACACGATATGGTAATGACAGATAGACGACTGACCATTCGCCGGATAGTTGAAATTATGATTTTTTCTTATGGTACTATATAAAATATTTTAACAAATATTTTGGGGCTAAAAAAGTTGTCTTGACATCTGACATCTGATCAGAAACGTTCTAGAGTATTACATTCTGAAGCCAGTTTGGCAAAGTTTGAAGTAGATCCAGATGAATTTCTTTCTCGATTCGTCACTGTTGATGAAACCTTGGTTCACCACTTCGATCCTGAGTCGAAGAAAAAAGTATGGAGTGACATCGCCGGGGTTCTCCGCCACCCCGCAAATTTCGTGTTTTGCCAACCGCTGGTAAAGTTATGGTCATATTTTGTTGGGACGCAGACGGAATTTTTAACTGATTTTTTTGGAACGTGGAAATACAATAACAGGCTGCTACTATGCCAAGATTGTGTCAAGGAAAAAAGACGGGGAAAATTGAGCAAAGGAATTCTATTTCATCAAGACAACGATCCTGTCCACAAAAGCCACGTTGCCATAAGCGCTATTCTGAACGCAGGATTTGAATTATTTAAACATCCCTCATATTCACCAGGTCTGGCACTTAGTGATTTATTTTTATTTCCAAAACTGAAAGAATATTTTCGGGCGACCAGATATTACGTCGATAATGAAGTGATGCCGTAAACGACTGGTTGGAAGACCGAAATATTTTTTGCCATGGGAATCAATGGTTTGGAGCATCGTTGGACTAAATAAAATAGCTGGTCTCTTCTTCGACATGACAAGAACATTCGACTAAGTAGATCACAATTTATTAAACTCCTTCAGAAAGGAATTAGAGGGGTTCCAAACCAATGGATCTGTCCCTACCTTTCCAGTAGATTCTAGCGAGATTCTATTTGTGAACTACACTACATCGAACCCAAGATCGCTAAACATAGGGTACCTCAAGGAACTATTTTAGGACCCCTACTGTTTTTAGATATGATAGATGATCTCCCGGTGAAATGTGCTGCTGCATCCAAAATTGGATTGTACGCAGATGACACTAGTATGCTAGTTGTCCAACCGACAATAGAAAAGTTAATAACCTCTGCCGATGATGTAATACAGCAACTGCAGAAATGGTGCAAAAGCAACGGGATACTATTGAATATTTCAAAAACGCAAGCAGTGGAATTTCATCCTATAAATGAAAAAGTTGATTAATGCCCGGTTTCTGAAACAAATTTTTAAGTGAGCGTTAACTAACTGGTTCATTAGTTTAACGAGTCCATTAAATTACATTGGGTTTCTGAAAGCGATCTCTAGTTAACTAATGAATCCGCTAGCTAACGCCAGGTTGCAGTCTAAACTATTAAATAATATTGAATGTAATAGATGGCGCTGCAATCGTCGTTGTCAAAATACCGGTAAATTTGTAAATTCTTACCTTCTTTCTTCGAATATACGGATTAAGAGTTCTGAAAAGAACTGATTATATTATTAATTTGTCACACAGAACTTACTCTCCACGCAAGATAATCAACATACAAATACAGTGACACTAACCTAACAATTTATCGAAACGTGACAGAACGATATCACATGTCATACGTTTGCATTTATAAACACAACTGCGCATGCGTCATTTAATTTAACTGTCCATAATGCTGCGTTAACTTAACTGAACGACGTCGCCTAGTTAAACACATATTCAGCGTTTGGGAAACCCGTTTCCTGTTTTATCGAACAGTTAAACTAACTGGCTCATTAAATTCGCTATCAGAAACCGGGCATAAATGACCTTACTAAAAGTGAACAAAACATCATTACCGCAATCAGAATTGGTAAAGTTCTTAGGTGTCACTATGGATAGTAAACTTACATGGGAAGAACACGTAGTACAATTGACTACAAAACTTAGTTCGGTAGTGTTCTTGATGTGGTCAATGCATGAGACGGTATCATCAAAAGTATTAAAAATTACTTATTTTGGACTTGTGCAATCCGTGATGGGCTACGAACGTATTTTCTGGGGGAGTTCTAGACATTCACATAAGGTTTTAATAATGCAAACAAAATTAATACGAATAATGGAAGGAGTGAATCCAGGAACTAGCTGCAAGGGGCTGTTCAAAAAGCAGAACATAATGACAATATTTTCACTTTATGCGTAGAAATTGGTGCTTCATAGTTTTGGAAAGAGGTTTAACAAAAACAAAGACATTCATGGTTATAACACAAGGGGAGTGAACCTAGTTCGACAAGATTTTTACAGACTTATGCCCGGTTTCACAAACGCTAATCGGTCGTTAACGGCTTGTTAACGAATCTTCAAAAGTTTGACGATTCGTTAACGAGTCTTTAATCAATCGTCAAACATTCGACGATGGATTACCTTGAGGAACCGTTAAAAGAAAAATTACCATTGTTTTGGATTCCACACGCAATAACGAGTCGTTAAAGGCTTGTTAACTAATTCACCATTTGACAATCGTTTGTGAAACCGGGCATAACAGTGTCACAGCATGCGGTGGAGTATATGGGGCCGAAGTGCTTCAATAATTTGCCTGCAGAAATAAGAAATTGAGACATTATAAAAAAATTAAAGGAATTTGTTTTGATTTTTACACTAATAGGGAATTTTATAAAATGAATAAACATTTTATTGTAAATAATAAAATACTAGCATTAATTCATTTTGCACATTGATGGTTTAACGACCACTTGACTTATCACACAATGTAACAATATGTATTGTACATTTATTGACAAAATAAAATTATTATTATGTGACCAAAAAAAAAATGGATCGACGTTCAGCCGTATTCGACTCCATCTGTTATCTTCAGAGCTTGGCATAGGTACTAAGAAACTGGTACATATTCCAGGCGAATAGGACAAGGCCGTAAAAGAAAAACTACCCCTCGAGCCAAATGGGTATATTGTTATTTCTTGTCCTCACCGACGAACTGCTACTGCTCGCTACAAAATTTACTCGGAAATGCTACCGATGTGACAATTTTCGATCAAACGGTTAGGAGACGACTGAAAGAAGTCAATATGACTTCTCGCAGGCCTGTGCGAGTTCTTCGCTTGAGCAAGGATCATAAAGTTAGCCGTCTAGACTTCGCCCGTGAACAATTGCAATGGTAACTTCGACACTGGAGGTCTGTGCTTTTTACAGACGAGTCGCGGTTTTGTCTAACTCGTTGCGATGGTCGTATACGAGTGTACAGACGTCCTGAAGAGCGATACACTGCCGCGTGTATACATGAAGTGCACCGATTCGGAGCTGGTATGGAGTGGCATTAGTATAAACGGTCGCACAGACTTTGTTATCGTTCCCCAACGTTTCAACGCACAAATTTATGTTAAGACGATTCTTCATGAACATGTTACGCCATTTGCAGACAATTTCGGCCATGGCTTGATCCTACAACAAGATAATTGTAGAGTTCATACCGCTAATTTAACAACAAACTTCCTCCGGGAACATGAAATTCAAGTGATGGGGTGTCTAGCCATGAGTTCAAACTTAAATACCATCGAAAACATTCGGGATTTACTCAACAGACGCATTAGGAAGCGTCCTGCTGCACCTCAGACTCCTCGGGGGTTGGCTGAGGTCCTTGTGGAAGAATGGCGAAATTTACCACAAGACATGTTAAGACGTCTTATTCGCAGCATGCATCGACGATGCCAGGCTAGTGGATGGCACACGCGCTACTAAAGATCGGTATTCGGGCGTTTGTAGAATTTCCATTACATTTAAAGTTGTAACACACATTTCGATTTTGGTAGTCTTCTCAATAGTTTGGTGTTACTCAACAAACCCGTTTAATTACAACATATTTGTTGTTTCTATCTTTTTAAGTAATGTTGAAAGAACAATATACTAAAGTTTATACTTGCCTCTGTCTTTCATTTGAAAAATTATGCAGGGCTAAAAAAGTTGAGCAGTGTATTTATTTCTTTATTACTTTGTTAATGCTATAGAAATTAGAAATGGATATTAAAAACTTTTTTCTTTGCCTGAGCACATGCCCAGTGGATCCCTTCGCACATCGACATATTGCATCCCTTAGTATATTTAGCTGTACCCTTTTACTAAACCGGTGATCTGAAGCGAAGGATCTTGCTAAAGGCAAATTACTTTAATTTTCTGTGGTCTAGGAAGATCCTGCTCACACAGCTGATGGAATCAAACCAACAAAAGGGGGGGGGGAACAAATAATTATGGAAAATAACAACGAAACATGTATACCTAAATAAAAATACATGTAGTAACGATTATTTTTTAGAAATATAATTGGTAATAGACATAATCAATAGACGCATTAAGTTAGCATCTAAATTCTGATTAGCATTATCATAGCCATAACAAGAATGTTTCTTTTGATAACCTCAAAAGATATTTATTTTGACCACCCAGTTGATTGACGACATATTTTTAAAGATGTAATTCAATTTCTAATTTACTTTTAGTAAACCAATATATTTAGAGAAAAAAATCAGGTGGTTAGAACAAACAACAAAAATAATTTGCTTTTACATTTTTTAATACAAATACGTACTGTGAAATGAATGTCGTAACTTTGCAATATTTCCAAGCAAATAAAATTGATAACTTTTAATAAATTCCATGTAATAAAAGACTATTGATTTTCTACAATCGTATAAATCATTTGCTGAGAATTTAATGGATAATTGTGAATACATAAAATTTTGTGTTTAATGTGTATTAAATGTGCAAAAGAACTTCGCACTACCGATCAGAGATGATCTGTTTATATCTTAACTTTCGTTTACATTCACGTGTAAACAACTATAGACAATGTCAATAATATACGCTAATGTAAACAGACGAAATATCGAAATGTGTACGTTGTTATCAATTAAATAAGCGAATCCGAACATCGTAAAAATATTTTTCATTAAAGGCGTTTCTATATTTTAAGTTCATTTTCCTATGTTTACTCGAAAAGCAGTTTACTTTACGCGTTTATTCAACGCAGCAGTTTATTACGTATACAAATTGCTTATAACAAAAACAATTAAAATTCAAACGTTAAATTCGTAGTTTCATTTGGTGAAAGCATCTAATTGTATTATTATACGCGCTAACAAAATAACACCCAAATTGTAATAATGATGTCAAATAACAGACCAATCACAAAATAAATAATTTTATGCATATCATTATCAAATGTAAATACCGACAGTCGACATCAATATAAACAAGTTCTATTGGATGAATTTAATCGTATCATTTTCTTAGGTCACGGTACATTGCGAAATATGACTCGAAATTAGTAATTTTGCGAGATATATACACTTATGTGTTGTTGTTGGTAATCATGCATAAAATGCAATGAGTCTTAATTAAGACACAAAGAAAAATTATTATTTTTATAAAGTATGCATTTTATACGACGTAAATGTAACTTGATCAGGCTTGGGTATATCAAACTTCAAAAACACAAAGGAGAACTTAATGAACATAACATAGAGAATATTATTATATTTATTATTACTTGGAAGTTGTTTGAATTTTGCAGTACTTTCAAAGTGTTAAAGAAAATAATAAACAATGCGACCTGGCAAAAAATAGCTTGATAATGAAATAAATGTCCTGAAGCGACATTTATTTCATTATCATTCATTTTATCTCCCTTGAATGTATACCACCTTTTATTATCTCGCAGCAGGACGAATTCTTTTCAGTATCGACCCTGAACTAGAATGTTATCACACCTCGAACGTTCCCCGAGCATGTGTTACAACAGTCAACAATTACATTGCATTTGTAAGATTAATTAAAAATTGTCAATATATATCGTTGAATAACGAGACCAGTAAATTAATGAGAAAAACTTACGAGAAATTGCAGGTTTTCTTATGAAAAATGATTGCATTAAAACACTCTAAACAACATCCACTGATAAAAACCAATAATTTACCTAATGGAGCGCGAAGTTACACCGCACAATTCGTATAATTAATTACCGATCACTTTACATCGTCGCCGGTTCCGAAAAACCGTTCAAAATTGCCGCGATAAATATCCTGCGATGGGAGTTCAGGTCGCGCACAGCTCTCGTACTGCCGTTTCACAGCTTACTAGATACTGATTCGGTCCTGCTGATGTCGATTCTTGCCCGCCTCGCCGCACATTCACTAGACGTTAGGCGCCGTACTTACCTACATACTTCACAAGGTGACTTTCTTGCGCATAAAAAGCCTTACGTAAGCTCCATCTCTTCGGCGATGCTCTTAATAAACGAAATTAATTATAACGAAACACTTAAAAAATTTGATAATGCTTAGGTTGTCGGGTATTGTTTCATTAATGACATAAGTGTCGGCCAAATTGTAGTGAAAAACTGAGAGAGTTTTAATTGCGTTGGAAAGTTTAATGTAAGGTCTTTTATCAATTAGCAGAATTTCTAAACCAGCATGGATTAAAATAACGCGAGTGCTTAAAAATCGCCAATAGCGTGTAATTACACTTACGAGAACACCTCGATATAATTAATTGTCTTCCGGTGTCAGACTTAAAAGCGGTTACGTAAAATCTAATGGAGTTCGGAAATGTTCTCGTTTTTTAGAACAAAAACCGTACAATAATTATGCCTTTAGACGTATTCAAGTTAGCATTGTGTGAAAACTAAATATTTGCAATGAGAACAATTTTAATTATGAATTAAAAAAGATATTTTTGGTTAAAATAATACCTCCAGAGTTGTGTCATTCAATAGAGATGCAAGAAATCGATACATTGATACATTAATTTGAAATGAGTATTTCTACATCTGAAACAAACATTAATACATGGTGTTAAAAAAAGGGTCACAAACTTTAAGGGCTGATGGTATGGCCCAAAATATGTCGAAAAGTCATAATGAACATGGGTCCACAAATGGACGGTTTCGGAGTTACGTTTTTTTTTTATTTCCACAATACGCACGTGTGAGCCGACGAAAATCCCCATGCTATTATGGAATCCAGACATCGGGCACGTTTTTCATTGAACATTTGGGTGGGTATTTTGGCCGACAGATTACTAAGCCCGGTTGTTTTACCAAACCGATTGACATTCACTGCTTATGCGAACTATCTGCAGAACACACGGGATTTTAGACGAGATTCCTTTGAACCAAAGGCGACAAATGTGGCTCCAGCACGATGGTGCTCCGTCGCGTTTCGATATTCGAGTATTTACACGGAACTTTTGGACGAAGATGCGCAGGAAGGGGCGGACCTGTATCATGGCCTGCAAGATCGCCCGATTTAAACCCCCTTGATTTCTTTCTTTAGGATTGTTCGAAGGTCCATTACACGGAGATGTCGGGCCTGCCTCGAAATGGAGAGAGGGCACTTTGAACATCTCATTTGACTTTTTGCCTCTTTCGTTTGTTCTTAAATTACGTTGTTTGTTTGCACATAATAAAAAAGTGGTGTAAACGCAAAATGTTTCGTATCTCATTTCGTATTCAGTAAGACTTTTCGGCATATTTTGGCACATACTATCAGCCTTAAAGTTTGTGACACTTATTTTTTAACAGCCTGTATAAGCCAATCTATATGTTATCAATGTGGAGCATTTATAATTTCAAATAAGTACTCAAATAGGGAATAATTCTAGTCAAAACAAAAACTCGAGTAATCCGAAGGCATTTTTGGTTAATTATGCAGCAAGTCACATAATAACAAAAACAAATACTGGAAAACAACAAGAACAAAGTGCAAGCTGAGAAGAACACAAATAATTATGCAAAGCAAACAAATACGTATCAAAAATAATAGGCATAATCGAACCTCATTTTAAACAAGAAAATAAAACTATACGGATGAAATTATTGCAATTAATAAAACAACTTACGAATGCAGATATGAATTATGAGAAGGAAGACAGATTAACAAGCGATAAGAACTAGGAGATCAGGAGAAATAAAGGATAAACAATAAAGTATATGAGCCAATAAACCGCAGGGAGTAGAAATTAAATAAATTACAAATTAATAAATTGATATAAATGTATAACACAAATGACAATCTTATATTGAAATAAATTTCCAGAAAACTAGCGCAGTCGTATAAGATAAAGTATAGGAAAGCACAAATTAACATTGTAAATAGCAGATACGTCAAGGGTGACATTAGTTCAATACTTGGCCAAATATCAAATATTTCAAACTTAAGTTAGCTGAAACATAATAAGTCAATCCTAGACGCGCCGATTACTTGTCAACAACAGTAGATTGCGATAGATCTTAACATAACAACGAAAAGGACTTCTTGATACGATGGCGAAGAATTCACCATGGATCAAGACTTCTTGATACGATGGCGAAGAAGTAGAAGAGGTATATGGACTTCAGACTAAATTGTAATTTTTGAGAATTGAGAACCAATGACTGGAAAGATAACCCCGAGCGAGTAACTGCTCTGGGATTTAAGGCTCATTAATGTAGATCAGCATAACACCAGTCATTATCCTCATCCACACCCACAGAAATGCACCATAAAACAGTTGGTTTCAGAAATGATGCCAACACACGGTCTATAATTTAAGCGAATATATATTGTTGCTTATAATTAAAAATGGCACATATCACACTAACTTTTTAGTAAAGTCCAGGTATGTATCTCTGCAACTAGGTTGACATCCTTGGTAGAGTCAAAAATTACAAAAAAAAATAACTGCACACAGTAGTCACTTGTACATTACATGCCATATAAGTTAGTTAAATGAGTTATTTTACAAGATTTACACACATGGAAACTCAATAAATAGTCCGGCTTTGGAACCAAAGAAAACAAATGATTGAAAACAAACACATTTATGAAATGGAAATAAAGCTAATGCAATCGAAAAAATGGGAATCAAAAAATTGAAATACAATTAACGGATATGAAAATAAACCTATCGAAAGAACGACATTTGAGAATTATAGTTCACTTGAAATGAATGGCACACAAAATAAATATTGTCGAAAAAGTAGTAAAGTTTTTTTTGTTTTACAGAGATTTTAGTACCCCCTGTATTTTACTTTTAATTATTGTCAATTTTTCTTCTATACGTGGGCAATTTTGTTGTTAATATATTTTGCATTTTCTAAAGATTTTAAAATATTTAATGTCATATTTTTAATAAATAATGCGCTCAGAGCACATTGACAATGTTCACCATTTTAATAATTAGTATGGCCATTCCAAATGATAGAATCTTTTGAAGATGTGGACAATTTAACAAACTTCTGACAGATGTGGATTAGTATTAAACAATTTATGAATGTGTATCAGTAAAGAAATATTTCCAGAAATATCTAAGGTAGCAAAAGCAGTCCATAGCTACAAGTCTTATGTTTATGGCAAAATAACGTTGCAGAAATAGGATGTGAATGGAGGTAACACAATATTGGAGGATTGGGATGATATGGTTTTGACTAATTTAAAAAAATGCACATGTGAGGTAGAAAAAGAAAAGATGGTTGAGCAGAAAAGAGGGAATCAGAAAGCATCAAAAACATTGTTCCTCATGTTTTTGATGCTTTCTGATTGCAAATAAATGTCAGCAAGGACAAGAAGTAGCATACGATTAGAAATGTTAAAAGATACAACAGGGGAAAAAATCATGGAAATTGACATGCAAAATATAGGCAATACTTATGATCGATAAAAAAAAACACTAATGCATTCATTTCTAAATGAGATAGAAGATAAACACAGGAACACTGCTATTTTGATATGCTGTTAATGGTAAAATAGAAGGGCAAGTTCGAAACAACGTAAATGGGCTTGACACTTGAGAAAACTCTGCTATAACCACCTCGAAATTAATAGGATATCTTTTATCTATTTTGATGACATATTGCAAACTCATGTAGAACATAAAAACTATGGAAGATTTTATTGAACTTCTGCAAGGATTTGATTCTATTGTGGAAAATACTACCTGCAGGAAACCACCGCTCGAAAATGGAAATGACCACAGGGAAATCAGTAACAGCAACTACCGAAGTGGTTACAAGAAACTCCGTAAGATGGGCTGGAAAGCTTCATATAAATTATGAAATAAATCAAAAAACTAAAACGGAGGGCCAAGAAAGTTAAAACGGACGTTCATAGTCAACATTTTTAGTTTTCCAGACCCAACTATGAGAAGCACATTCAACAAATACTAATTCCATTTGTTAAATTGTATTGGAACAATATTATGACATATTATCAGTAATTGATACAAACGTATCCTAATCAGTAAAAATGGAGTCATTACAAATTGTAATCAACGAAATAGAAATGTCATGCCACGATGAAAAACTAAAAATTTAAGAATGGAAATAGTGGCTGTTTCAAATTTGAATTATGTAGCATATGAGATAATGTAAAATTAAAAAGTGGTGAAAATTGATTGCATGGGAGGAAAAAGGATAACAAAAATAACACGTACCTAGTTAAGCATTCATATAATTTGTTATTTTTATTTTTCTTCGTTTTTGCTAATTTTGAAATGATTCACTATTTTGAAAATTTTGGCAATTTTGACCAATTTACCAATATCGTCAAATTTATTTTTATTAAATAATTGTGCAATATTTATTTTCTTAGAATCTTGAAAAAATTGCACAGCTCGATATTCAAATCTTTTTCTTCTGTTTTCCACTTGATATTTTTCCATTGATTTGAGCTTTGAGATAATCTTGAAATGTTTTATAATTACATGTTTTTTCATTTCAAACAATATTGAAATTCGACACAATTTTCACTACTTTGGAAATTTTCCATATTTTTATTTATGGTTATAATAATATTCCCGAATATTTTTCGTTTTTGTCCATTGAAGATAGTTTTAACATTTGACATGCTTTGGCTTTTGTTATTGTATTTTTAATATTAAACTTTTTGGCATGTTTGGTAATTTTAATGTTTTTGAATTTGCCATAATTTTGATCATATTTTAGAATGTGCATTGTTCCATGTTGCTTTTTCTTTTAACATTGTGCTGCTTTGCCTTTTTCACCCCTTGCGCGCAGCTATGTTTATATGGCGGAGGAGGAAAAAGTTACCGATATCTGAACCACAGCTGCTGGACAGAGAGGTGGTGGGCATTTCTAGAGCGCCATTAATTTTAAGGAGCAGATTAAAAGTCAGAAATTCAGATTTTTAATCTCTTTCTGTGTCGACAATACAAACATAACCTCTATTGATCGTAAAGCTTGTTTTATTTTTACAATAATTATACGCACTGATTTATGACTATATTTTAAAGTACATAAGCAAACAATTTGACATAAAATATTTTCGTATACTTTCGGTATAATTCGCCTAAATAACCTCGAAAATCCATTACTGAACTCAAATAGGTGTTAACCACGAACACGCGGGGAAGACCTTATAAGTTATCAATAAATTATGTGACGTCTGAATATGAATTAAATAAGCATTTCAACGTTATACCAACCAAAATATTATATAGACAAATTATTCCATGATAAAATTTTGAGTGCGACGTGGCTCTCGCAGCAAGCTTTTTGAATCCCCACGAGCGGGTAATCGATGATTGATGATGACGAATCGGTGAATCGGATGTTTACGAGGTAAGTATTCGTCGCGTCCTTAATGCAGGAGATATATACAAAAAAAACATTCCGTCTCGGTTCTGGGCGAAGATAAAAATAAAGGAAAAAGCGAGAAGTAAAGCCTGTGAAACAATAAAATATTTCGGAGATTGTCAAAAAATTCGTGAACTTATAAAACACTTCGAGAAAGCAACTATCATAAAATGGTTGTGAACCCTTAATCAAATAGCCTAAATTCCAATGGAGAATATATTAAGTTGAATTGGGACGAAGATGTCTTCACATGCAAAACGAAGGTCGACTCTCATTTAAGAGCTTCTTATTCCATGCTATGCTGGGCTATTATACTAATTGTACAAAATAACAAAAGCTACCAATAAAAACAGTGCCAACAATAAGCAAATTGATGGACTGCGATACGAGCAGCACACTGAGTCTATTAGTACAAATATTAATATAATAAAACAACGACAAATTTTATTATTCCTGCCGAACATTACAGCATTGCAAGTCTCAGTAATTGTTATAATAATCTAACTGTCTCTCGTATCATGGATTATATTTTTATTTGTGAATAGGAAATCAATTCGGAAGGATCTACCGAGTTTACTTAATTATGTAAGTCAACAATTTCTGTATATTCAAACTGTGATTGTAAGGGTTGGGTTGGGTTGGGAAGGATTCTCACAAACGTACCGCAAACAAAGTATTCCATAACAATTAGATTGTAACAAGCTTTGAATATTCGATCCAAAAGATTATCGTGTAGGAAACTATGTTGTGCTTTCCACAGCGACTTTATAAAATATCTGATTTTAGCCAAAGCAAACGAGCACCGTTCTTTTTGTTCTTATTTGTGATCATTATTTTACCCACAAGACAAATGTATGAATTACATACGTCAAAACAGAGACTTATCAGGATTAATTCTACGTATTTCTTTATTACGTTTTAGTTCTCAGAAGACGAGATCAATATGATGTGCTTTAAATTCCTGCAACGAAGTTGACCTTAGCGAATGATTTATGTATCGAAACAAGTTCTTTATCAGTCGCAGCTGAAAATGGAACGGTGGAAACTTTCATGTTGTTTTCAGATGCTCTATTACAATGTAAAGCACATTATTTAAATAACGTTTTAAGTTAAGTTTATATACACCATGGAGTGAACCAGATGCCGTTGAAATATTCAATTATTTAACCAGATATTTACCTTATATTAACTGCGATGTAAACCAACTTACGTTGTCAAAGAAAAAAATAAGTGCTGTAGAACAGGATGTAAATTACTACAATTTTCTTGCATCACGAGAAAGTAAACAAGTCTCCTTCCTCACAATTGTCGTACAGCATACTAACGAAGTTATTTTTAACAAATTTTTGCCATCTGTGCCAGTAAGAAGAAAAGTCAACTATAATTAACCGCCAATGTAATTAACTGCAGGTTCATGTTATGTACTAGCGTACTACGTGTAGGGGCGGATGATTAATATGAGCAAGCATATGCAAATGGAACAAGCACGCCTAATTACTGTATGATAAACAATTGCTGGATTCAATTATAGAAAATCAAGGCTTAATTTTCTTCGTAAGTTTTTTTTTATTAATTGTATCGAACAATCAGATAAGGCAAAGTATATACTTTTAAGCACATTGATATATGTAGATGCAGTGATGCTTGAATGACAATCGCAAATAAACAAATAACGAAATAATATCAATTTGCTATAGAATCATTTCATAGTTGTTTTTCCAAAACTTCTGTAATATTTATTAAAATGTGAGAATTAAAATGGATTTATGTTGACTTTACGTAGCTTATAATAATAATTATTAATTGGTATGTTTATTCAGAAGTGCGATTTGTTCAGAGGTAAGTAATTGCATATTTTACGAAAGATTATCAATTCGATGCAGGGAACGCACAGCTTGATTCAAATGAAACAAATGTGAATTGTTTTGAAAATGTATTTTGCGAATGTTTTTCCTCATACTTTATGTATAAACATTCAATGTCTTTATAAGAAATATATTTTCGATAACTTTTCCGTTTTCGAGATACGGAAAAATTGACTGAAGTAAACCACCATTTCCGGTTGACCATCCTGCCTGCTTTTCCGTATCTCGAAACCGTTACCAGTTATCGAAAAAAATGATTCTCATAAAAGTAATGTAATAAGGGGAGACGAGTCGATGCTATTAATGTTGTGTTTGAGCCATCGTTAATATTTTACGCGACGTAGTTTGTCGCCTTAGGAGTGATGTGTAATTCTGTTGGGTCGATGTGAATGCGTCGTATTTTCGACGTACGGAAGCTAGTGCCATCCATCCCGTTGGTGTCGTAAAAGCAGATTAGACCACAGGCACAGCGTTTGTCACATAGCCACAACTATAACATTTAAGCATTTTAGATTTTCCTTGCGTTTCTCGTGAAACATCTCATATGCTCTCATTAGAACTTAACTGCACATACGTAACGTGGTATACGTTACTTGTTTATTATGCTGTGATTTAATGTGGGTTACTTTTTTTCACAGTTGGTTCTGTTACAAATTTCTTACTTCTACTGTTGATTTAACATCGTGTCCATTTGCATATTTATATTAAAATTCATTGTATTTATGTATTTCTAAATTTTGCCTAATTTGCATTTTGTGTATTTGTAAATGTAATTGTGGCACTTATATTGTCCTTGATTTATATTTGCTATTTGACTTAGTTTATTAATTATTATTACTCTTAGATAATTGTAAGCCAGGCCTGTGAACATCGTGTATTGAGGTAGTAAGTTATTAAAGTTCGATATTCTAATTGAAGCTTAGCTGTTTCCGTGACTATGCTACTAAAACATTTTCATCAGGAAGGACAACCAAGCAATTTTAATTTAATGATCAATGATTGAATTCATTAATGTGACCTTATGGAGAAATATTACTGTAAGTGTACAAAACACATCAGACACGCGATATAAATGCTCTAGACCCTTGTGGACGTCTCGTATCATTATCAAAATTGTGTGTCCACAAAGATATCCTTGAATAGTATAAATATAGACATTACCGTAACACTGAAGTATTTGATTATCGATTGGCTTTGCAATAACTAACAACCATATCGATATTTGCAGATAAAAAGGAACGTTGTCGCCTATATATCACTGCATAAAAATGGAACAAATCTATATATAGATCACTGACAATACAACCTACTTGTATAGACAATAACAATAATAAAAACAACCGACACTAATTTATATCGCAAACATTAAAACAATCACGCTTCATTAAACTCAAAAGTACCTGCTATAACTGAATAGATATTTTCTTCCTGTAAACTGCATTCCTGTTCACGTACAAATTTCAAGCTGCTTTTTCTGACGCACCGATACTTCTCTAGGTACCTCCGCAATTGAAAAACATCACTTTTAAGGTTAACTATTTCACTTTCTTGTCTCGCGAATCTCGCTTCGAATTTCGGTATTAACAATTTCGTCACAATCTGCGTCACAGATACCACAAAGTCACTGTTCTCGATAATCTTTTTCGCAGCAACGTTTACATTTTCTCCGCATCCGCACGCACAAGTCATTGTTCGAATATTACTGCAAGAATTATTTAGTATCCGACGAACGGATTCCCGCACAAGAACTTAAGTACTGAATGATATCCACGCTAGTGCAGCTGTGCCGGGTAGAAAGTTGCGTCATCGGGTTCTTTATTGAAACTTTAATAACTTTATTTGAACAGTAATTGAAAACATGACGTAATAGTTTATAAACAAGATAACGTCGCGGGAGAATTAAACGCTTCTTACTTACTGCATTGTTTACTGTAAAGAAGCAGTGCTAATTAAATGTATTAATTTTAGTAATTTAACGTGACTAGCAGTGCTCGAGACAACGTATCTGATAATAGAACAGCGTACTTAATAGTTAGAAACATTACACGATTTCAAAATCCACAGTGGGTACTTGGGACTGGCACTGAACTGCCATATCTACATTAATAGATAACATAAACATTATTTTATTTGTAACCAACGATAATGTCAGCGTACAGAGTAATACAACTGAACATATAATGTAAAATTATAACATTTGGAGGAAACACAGCCAAAGTGATAAATAATTGATATGCAAATACAGCACGTGCTACAGTTTTTGAGCATTTGTTTCGTGTTTTTAAAATATTGCTGAACATCTCTGCGAAATTTATTTTTTACTTACAACAAAAATATGAAAAAAGCTTACAGTAGAGCATAGTCTACACTGACTTATGTTTTCAAAAATCGTTGACGACTTATTGTTACCTGATTATAAAATTTCAACAAAATTCCTTAAATGAGGCAATTGTTATAATTCTAAAACAGTACCAAAATGACAAACTTTAATGCCATGATGACATTATCCGAAGGAACTAGAAGTAAATGTTAATTTTTGAACAAAATTAATGAAGAACGTTTATATTGCAACAATACGTAATAATATATAATGTATATATTTTCTAAAAAAAATAACCAAAAATTATGCAATAAACAAGGAACTGCTTGCACTCAACTCGTGGCGAGTTGTAAGTTCGACGAGAATTTCGAGTACGTCTCTCGCTCACCTATGTTACGCCAATGATTTGCGTCGCTATCGTCTGGGCTTTATTAATCGTACGAATGCTTGTTACAGATAAACTCCTTTAACTATGTACACTATTTATTATCACTTTTACAATTTACAATTTTTCACATTACAATTGGCACTGTTGCGAGGTGTTAGCTTGTTTGCTAATCAATGCTTAAGTGTGTAACACTGTTGTGTTACTACTCAAGTTTTCTTGTATAAAGTTGTTACTTCGACTGTTGTCTTGAATGATGATGATACACTGGATGTGTTACTATATTACTTCGACTGTTGGCGTGATACTGTATGTAACCATGTTTAACTGATACTGTTCGACTGGTGTCATGTTACCCTTGTTACTTTGAATATGTAACTGTTACTGATAGACTGTTGTTCTGAATGATGATGGGACACTTCGACTGTTGCCTTGAACGATGCCTTACTTTGTGTAACTATGTCGACTATTGTAACTCTTCGACTATTGTCTGGCTACTCTTGTCTGTGACTATTCTTGAATAGTGATTATGTGTTACTTCGAATGTGTAACTGTAACTGTTCGACTGTTGTCTTGAATGATGGTACACTTCGACAGTTGTCGTGAATAGTGATGCTGTGGTACTTCGAATGTGTAATTGGTACTGTCTGTTTAAGGGTGGAAACGTTCTTTAAATAATAACGTTCGTTTGTGTCATTGGTGGGAATGAAATGTCCCCACTTTGATGTAAGACGAAGAACTCGTCGTGACTGGTAGAAGAATGAATTTAAAGAAAGGGGAGTTTTGCGCAACATTTGGTTCACGGTTTCTAAGAGGATTGATCTAAAATCCCGAGAGCCATATAATAATTTAAATGGCCAAGAAAGATCGGTAATTGTTTATTTACAACCGCATTGAAAAATGTAGCAGTTGTAAAATGACGGCTTATATAAAAAGGGGAATTTTGCAATTAATGCCGGGCCGCTATTGTGTTGAAATGGATAACGTCTTGTACGTGACCGTACAAGAATTTTTTGTTTGTAAATATGGGGAAACATAACTAATAAATAACAGCCCGGTTAGCGGATTTCAACCGCCGGTACCTGGAAGGGGTCGTGCGTCTTACCATACTTAAGCTCTTCTAGGTATCTAAAAATAATTGTGGCGAATATTTACACGGTTTGCGCGGATCCAAGCTGACTTGATTAAATGCTAATATGTGGGACCGAACACAATACCCATAATAAAGTAATTATAAAATTGTACACCGAAATATATTTTAACAATTATTGTATTACTTATTGATAATTTGAGAGAATGGCGAAATAATTCATCCAAGGATCCACCTTGCTTATTCTAGCAGACCTGTTTCATTGTTCATTTGTATCTTTTAACTTTTACAATAATTCTCATTAGAAATGTATAATGAATTGTAAGTTACGAAATATTGGCCTTCAGAGTAGGAGTGACTTCTTGCATTAAGTACACCTAACTGATACTTCTTTCTAGTATTGTCTATATTGTTATTTATATTATGTAATAAACACAAACCGTTGGTGTGTTGGTACCAGATCAGTATTTACGGTCACTAACATAGAAGGAAACAAATTGAAGAAATATCAAACGTTTATTTTTCTACATAATCTCCCTGAACGTCGATGTATTTGGCCCAACGATGCTCCAAAACTTTGATTCCTCTGGAAAAAAATCTTTCGGTTGTTCTTCCAACAAATCGTTTACGACCGTCATCACTTCATTATCGTCGTAATATCTGCCCCCCTGAAGATATTGTTTTAACTTTGGTAATAAAAAAAATCACTAGGGGCCAGGTCTGGTGAATATGCGTGATGATCAACCAATTCAAATCCTGCGTTCAAAATAGCGATCATAGAAATATGGTTTTTGTGGGCAGGAGCTTTGTCTTCATGAAACAGAATTCCTTTGTACAATTTCCCCGTCTTTTTTCCTTGACACAATCGCGTAATCTTGAAATTAAGTTGGCATATCAGCAGCTATTGTATGTCCACGTTCCAAAAATCAGTCCCTCGTGCGCCCCAAAAAAATGTGGCCATAACTTTACCAGTGGATGCTAAAATACGAAATATGCGGGGTGGCGGAGAACCTCGGCGATGCCACTCCATATTTTGTTGCTTCGATTCAGGATCGAAGTGGTGAACCCCAGTTTCATTAACAGAGACGAATCGAGAAAGAAATTCATCTGCTTTAAACTTTCCCGAACTAGCTTCAGAATGCAATACTCTAGAACATTTTTGATGAGGTGTCAACATTCGTGGGACCCAACATGCTGACAACTTCGTTAGCCCCAAAATAGTTGTTAAAATATTTTCTTTAGTACCAGAAGAAAAATTCGTAAGTTCAGCTATCCGGCGAATGGTCAGTCGCCTATCCGTCATTACCATATCGTTTATACGATTAGCATTTTCTTGGATAGTGACAGTCACTGGTCGTCCAGCACCCTTCGCATGTTCACATGTTTTTCTTCCCAGTTTAAATTCTCGAGACATATTTTTCATCACTTGGTAAGAAACAACACCGTAATCTAATACACCGACCATGTTTTCATGAATTTCTTTTGGCGACAACGCTTTCTTTTGCAAGTATTTTATAACTGCACGAACCTCTGACTTTTCCATTTTTAGAATTTCTCTAAACTTGTCTACTTAAATTGTAAATTATTTGAACAGGTAGTGACAAGTGACAAAACTACAATTGAACCCACGTAACAACAAATGATTAATACTTTAATATGTGAAATTGATTCAACGTCCCTCAACGCCTACTATGTCAGGAACGCTAAATATGATCTCCCCTCGTACACAATCCAGTTCTTCCGTTCTTATATACGACACAAACACATATCTTAGTTGTGACGACTTCGAGTTGTATATCGTTCATCTGGACATATGATTCGCGACTGGTGTATCTTCAGGAGACTCATATAAATAAAACATAACAGATATTTTATTATGCTTAGTAGTATTTGCTCGTTTACAAAATTGCAAAATATAAACCACCCTCTCACATAAAGAACCAACCAATCTTTATTACGCATTTGTGTTTTGTCGAGGACATTGAATTTCGAATTTGAATATTTCCAGAATCCCTTTAATGGATAATGGCCCCGTTGTAATAATTACTGCCTTAATGTTTGTTAATTATGCACAAAAACATTTAATATTAAAATATACACTGGTTTTCTAATATCTGACATCATATACAATGTGACTTTTTTCAATACGTACAATTCGCTTGGGCAGATCTGGTATCTATAAGAACGAAATTTGAGATTAGTTGTTTAGCTTCACAGTACAGTTTAATTATTACAATATTAGTAATTTATAGTACAATACAAATTTCATGAGCAAGAAACGATTAAGAACTTTTGCACAATGACCCAGACATAGAACCGTTCCGTAATAGCTATTAGTTATTGGTTAATTGGTAGTTCCACGATTGTCATTTTTTCATATGTTTGAAATAACTCACTCAACTTTGCCTTTATTGCTCATTAAAAAATCCCCCTGCATAACAAACCAGTGACACAATAATTTATGTTCCAGGTCATTTGATCAGACGTGCTTGGATTACTTATGTCCTGCTATATTGTTTCCTCAATTAGGCGAAGTTGATGAAGTTTTTATTAGCCTATTAATATTTCCTTTAGTGCCGATCGATAATTTTAATAGCTATTGTTGTTGCATTGAATCATGCCCCTAAAATAAAATTGTCGTTGGTTTAATTTAAATTTAATTTCTTTTCGCTTCGTTAAATTTTCATATGCTTCTATGTCACTACATTTATTTTTCACCTTTATCCGTTTGCTTTATTGTCATTTCAACTTTATTTGTTTGTTTTTATGTTTTTTTATTGAATAAATTTTTCACATAATTCATTTATTTTCGTTCGTATTTCATTGATTTCGCTTTATCGTATTACGATTCAATTTGATTTTCACTCTTGTTTATTTCGTTATTTTATAATTTGGTTTTTCGTAGTTTTATTGCGTAGGTACTAAATTTGTAAAAATATGACAAATCTCAGGATGTACTAAAATTGTATAAATATCATGAATAATTAAGAAAATAGTTTAATAAAAACTTGTCCTCATTTACTCATTTTATCATGTCATCTGAAACACCCGGTAGTTGTATTAAATGCATGTGAACGACTTGTAATCAAATTAAACTACAGCATGGTGTGTTATTAGAAATTCCGAGCAAATATGGCACACAAGAGTATTGAAGATAGACATCTTTATTGCATTTCACGAAGTTGAAATAAAAAGGACTGTGCGAACGTCAGCCAACACAATCAATATTGGTAGAGAAATAAAGAAACAAAACTTATATCGCACAAAAACAGTACGTCCATTTATTGAGAACGATTCCATATATAAACAACAATTATGTTATTTAAGTAATAAATTACGTTATCTGGATATTTGAAATACTGCCGAGAAGGCAGCTCCAGATTTGGTTTTATGATGTAATCCATACAAGGTCTACAACGACTAGATATTTCCGCAAATTCCAAATTCGTTATTGAAACTCGTAGCAGAGTGATTAAAGAATAACGTCACAATGTAATAATAAAACGTAATGGGAACATTTATGGTAATAAATACAATATAACAGGTTACTTTGTTTTACATGATTAAAAGCCACATAGTGTTTCCGCTAGCACATCTCTTTAAAGCGATTTCTTTTATTAATTCATTGGCGTGAGAGCATTAAAGTATTATTACAATAGTGAAACCTACATTCGTTAACAATTAATATAATACGAAACGCAAATAAATTAACGCGATTAATCCTAATGTTTAGTAGTCATATGGGGTCAATTGACCGAAATTGTTTAAATAAACTGCATACTGATTGGGTCTGTCCTAGTTAGTTAAGGTCAAAGTTTAACGATTTCCACTATTTTTTATAAAGTGGCATTTTGTACACTTATTTCAGTGGCCCAAAGATATGGAAATCGAAGACGATAAATCTGTATTATAGTTTGGACGCTGTAAATTCGTCCACTTCTTTTGTTGCACATTTTTTTTTAGAACGTTTGCGGCATCAGGCCGCTTAAAGCTACCCTAAACGTTCCTGTCTTATTCTAGCTTTTTCAGAGATTCATTGTACAGGTTTGGATTGATATTCACCCAAAGTTCTTTAAATCTTATCAAAGTGCTTCACGGTCGAAGAAATGTCAACATCACCTTGGCTGTAGAAGATTTAGCTTTAAACTTCTTTGGTGTGGTGAATTCGATTTTTTCATTGCATCGATGACCAACTAGTTCGTTCAAAATAATGGCACCAAGTGGCACTATTGACAAGAGGAACTTATTTCCATTTAGCTGTCTCAAGTTCCTACCCATACCATGATATAATTATATAAATAATAATAATAAAGAAAATTATGGAAATTTCTCGGTCTTGTTTGGTGTCCTGTCCAAACCTGCAAACATTATCGCGTACTTTCCCTTTAATGTATAAAAGAAAATTTACTGATGCGAATGGGTAGGATTTGCAAATCCTTTTATCCTTTTGCAAACGTGTCCGTGGCCCCGTGCAAACTGCTTTTCTGTTTGTCGTTTGGCGCTTTCAATTATTTCCTTTCAAGCGGTTTTTAATAAACGAACTTTAAATATGATTTGATTTCATGCCTCTGAAATACTTTCACTACTGTTCAAAATTTTGAAGCTGAAATCATACTGTTTATGATATATTCATTCGGTTTTTTGTATTGCTATAAATATACCTTTTTATGCAATTACTTTCAATTAATTACAAGTGTGTGTTTTTGCAGACCGTATAATTTACGAGTTGCAATCGATAATCATTGACTACTGAATTACAACATAATTAATGCGTATAACAAAAATGCGTGTTTTATTACCTCTGGGCGATATTATGTGAACGCAGCAGTAGGTGTCAGACGTGCGGGTATGAATTTTATTATCGACATTCGTAATGTCTTCATTAAAACGCCTTAGATATTCATAATTTGAGCTCGAAGCTATAAAATTTGTAACCGTAATACATTACAAAATCGTACAAGTAAACATATACATGTTTATGTATGCCAACGTATAATGTAGAAAATAATTACTTATAATTGCAAAACCCATTCTTGATTACTCACCCAACACTTAACACAAGCGAGTATAATTGGTTGCATATGCAATTTTCTAGTACCTACGTATTTAAATTAGAAAATGTATACAATTTGCATTACAGTTAATTATCCTATAGTAGGCAAAGCTACAAATCTTGAATCTACAAATGAAGGAACATATTGAGAGTATTTTAGCAATTGAAGTTCGGAACTGCCGTAGCAAACTTTTTCTAGTGCGTTTTTTATACTTTTCTATATATACAATTAATCAAAACATAAACACGTAAATATTTTTTAAACCGTAAAAAACTCAAAATATCATGAGCGCATATTTCCAATGCAAATTTGCTTTATTATGGAAACATGGCATTTTGACATCCATGACTTGACAGCACCGCTGCAAATATTAACTTTTCACTAAAGAACATGGTTTGCACAACTTGCTTCTTTCAAACGTTATCAAATGAAAAATGTAAAAATATATAGACTACTTCGTGTGAAAAATGCAAACCGATACAGTTTCCACCATAAAATACAGATCACATTAACAAATTAAAATGTGTTGATGATAGCTTGGCTCAAATATAAGAAATTTTGTTTGATAACTTTAATTGTCCATGGATTGTTTAGTACTTTTAACAGTATCCCCATCACCGATTTTCCTGATTAAAGAAAAATTATGATCACGAATGTGTTGTTATAATGTTCTCGTCATCGTTCTACGAGTTATGAGTATATTATTTATTACCATGGTTATATTAGACGTGATCTAAGGATGGCGATTGTGAAAACAGCCATTGTAATCAGTGGCGTAGCTACCTAGGGGCTAGGTGGGGCAGTGCCCCGGGGCCCTCAAGCTCAGGGGGGCCTCGAATCCTTACCAGAAATCTCGATCGAACTGAAATTTTGGAATTTAGCAGTGTTGTCAATTTGACGGATAGTGATATGTGCGTTTTATTATTCATCGATGTGCGTTTAATTGTGAATTCGAATTAAGATTTTTTTTCGAGAACGGTTAAAAAATTAATGCTGTATCAGGAGTAAGTAAGCTAATGTCAATAAACTTTTTTGAACTGGTCAATATAGTGGTTCAATTTTATTTGATTTTACCACTCATATTGATGTCCGTTAAGTCAATAAATCGTGTCAAATCTATAGATTTCGGCTACAGCTCATTGTATAACCCGAAATATCGTGAAAAAATGCAAGTCACATGCAGTAGGTACATTAATTCAGGTCCGCGGGTAGGAGATCGTTCATGGTCGCATAATGTAGCCCCGGCCTAACGGTGATAATTTTTTTTCCGGGGATTCCCCAACGACACTTGTAGCGTATCATTGTGTTTCTCTTTTATTTTACTTTTAACCTCGTCAGTGAACAGTGAGTACCTACCTACTCGAGCACAATCTAATATTGTATTGTTTAAATAAATTAGAAAACTAAAATTATGTATAAAAAGAAGAACCCCAGTGATGCATTTAAACGCAAACAACGCCAAGAAAGAGAAGATAGTAAACAAAAATTGACAAGTTTTTTAGTCAGCCTTCTGCAAGTACATCTGGCCAAAATGTTTCTATTGATAGTGACTCAAATAATGTGGCAACTGCAGTGTTGGTTGAGAAGCCTACTGAAGAAGATTCGACAATTATTGCAGTTGGAAATACCTCCGCCGAGGATCATTTTAACGTGGATGATGTTTGCATGACACACATAAGAGCGGAGGGTTTGGAGGAACCACAGACCTCTACAATGTGTACGACAAATCTTCTTATGCCTTGGGAAACTTCATGAACAAAATATTAAGTGATAACGAAAAACGTAAAATTCTTGATATGGGGTCTTTACAGCCTTCAGGACCTTTTCCAACAGACATCAACCAATAGGTGTTTTTCAAAATCGTACTACGTTTCGTGTTCTAAATATGGGCTAGTTAATCGTTTTTGGTTGTGTTATTCGAAAATACTAGACGTTGCCTATTGTGAACCCTGCTGGTTATTTGCTTGACAAAGGAATAATGTTTGGTGTACGGGAATTCGAGATTGCAAGTATTTATCAGAAAGAATTAAACAACACAGTTGTTTGAGTGGCCATTCGGAAGCATGTGCTGTGTATGAATTTTGGAAAAAAAAACGATACTAATACTATCGACAAGGAACTTGAAAATGAAATTCGCAAAGAAGCATCATTTTGGAAAATGGTTCTTCAAAGGTTATTCGATATCATACTTACTCTAGTAAAGAGTTCTTTGGCTTTGAGAGGACATCAAGAAGACTTAAGTCAGGAAGGAAACCACGGAAATTTTATGTCCTTTGTAGAGCTTGTCGCCCGATATGATCACATTTTGCGGCAAGTTTTGGATATGCCCAAAGGTAATAATAATTATTTCTAAGTTTTTTTATCGTTTTATTTTGTTTATAATTATTAACTGTTTAATATCAGGACTTTTTTGAAATTGTGTTTTTTTATGTTTTTAGGATCTATAAGATATCTGAGTGCAACAATTCAAAATGAAATGATTGAGAGCTTGGGGACCAAACTCGAAACCCATCTACTAGAACAAATTAGAGCGTCACCGTTTTTTGCCATCATAATGGATACGACACAGGACATATCGAAGGTAGATCAGCTAAGCATTGTTGTGAAGTATGCAGTAATAACCAGATCGGAAAATGGACAGCCAATTGATATAGAAGTAAAAGAAGTGTTTCTAGGCTTTTATGCAGCCATCAAACATGGTGCAGTAGATTTAGTCAACCAAGTGACAACATTATTTATCGACAAAAATATTGATTTAAAAAAATGTGTGGGGCAAGGCTATGATGGAGCCAGTGTGATGAGTGGTGTGTATAATGGTGTACAAAAACATATTAAGGATATCCAGCCTAACGCAGAGTACGTATATTGTGCGACTCATAATTTAAATTTGGTGATAAATGCCGTTAGCAGTTGTGTGGAAATACAGATTTTTTTCGCAACGTTGCAAGATTTGTATAACTTTTTCGGAAACAGCATCAAACGTTGGAATCTACTGTAAAAATTCACTGGCGAATCGGACACCACTCTAAAAAAACTAAATCCGACTAGATGGTCCAGTAGGGTCGATACGATATCTGCAATAAAACTTCGTTATTTTGATATTATCAAAGCATTATCAGAAATAGTTCTAAAGAGTCCTAATAAAGATGAGCGTAATGAAGCAGAGAGTATTAAAACAAAAATGCTAAATTTCGAGTTCGTGTTGCTTTGCAGTGTATTGAACATCAATTATGCATCCAAAATTTTACAAAAATGCGACATCAATTTGGGTGAGGCGAGTAAAGTTTTAGCAGAGACCAAAGCAAAGTTGCAAATTTATAGAAATGATTTCGAATTATTCAAGTGCAAAGCCAGTGAATCTGCAAGAAAATATGTTATTGATACCCATTTTCAAGAATAAAGGCAAAGAAAAGTTAAAAAACATTTTGATGAATTAGCTGCTGATCATCGATTTCCAAACCGAGAAAAAATATTTAAAATTGAAATTTTCAATAATGTACTAGAGTAATATCTCAATTAAGTACACGTTTTATTGGTATGAGTGCAGTCTGTCTCCGATTTCCTAACACCAACATTTTTATTACATGTTGATGAAGCAACTTTATTACAAAAGTGTGACGAATTCCAAAGAAAATATTCAGATATAATAGGCCCTAGTTTTTCACTTCAATTTATTAATATTTACCACCTAGTTTTACCTCAACTAACTCAAGCATGGACTGTTCACCAATTATGTAAGGAAATAATGAGCAAATATGGAGTGCTAGAATGCGACCTAACGGAAGTATTTACAGCAATGTTATTATTCTTTACAATTCCTGTCACTTCTGCAGCAGCTGAAAGGTTATTTAGCAAATTAAAATTAATAAAAAATTATTTAAGAAATAATATGGGCCAAACTCGATTCCGACATTTATCGCTAATAGCAATTGAAAACAAAACCGCATCAAGCCTGGATTTAAACGAAGTCATTGATACTTTTGCGAAAACTAAAGGTAGGAAAAAAATGTAAATATAATTGTTATTTAGTCAGTTGGTAGGCCCGACCTTTATATAATAAACCCTTGAATCTTCTCTATTTCGTTTTTATTTATTTAGCCAAACCTACACAAAGTATTCATTGTAATTTATGTTGTTACTGTTTAATATTTTTACTAAATTTACCTGCTCTGCAGTGCACAAAAAAGAGCTTAAGTAGCTTAGCATTTTTAAAGTATTTGTATATTTCATATTTTTATTTGATAAAATCTAATCAGTTTACATACCAGTGGGGCCCAATTTTTTAATTTGCCCCAGGGCCCTTGGTTACCTAGCTACCTAGCCACTAGCCACTGATTGTAATGCCCTAAAGACTAGATGCACTATTAATTAGTAATCCAAAGATTCGAAGCTATCCTATGCGACGATGTACGTCAGAAATGAATACCATACATCACATTTTGACTGTCATTAAACTTACATCGTCCGATTTATTTCCAACTCATATTATTAGGTGAAGGAGCTGGTGAGGCGACCGCAATGCTCGGTGGTTCCGCACGAAATATTAGATTGTAGCAGCATTTATGGCGTTTTGTTTCATTTAACTTTTATTTTAATTTGATTGTGAGCAAATGTTAATTATATACCGAATATTGTAAAGGAATTCCAAGTTTATTTTATTTAATTTTTAAGTTCATTTTTCTGTCGCATAATTGTTTCAGTTTCACATAATTGTAAGGTCGCGACATGTGGACTCTCCAATATCACAATTCAGTTGGGAAAATAGCTATTTATGTAACCAGTTACCAAAGACTTTATTTTATGTTTGCGGGACGAGCGGATGATTAAAAATCTTAACATTAAAGTAGACATCCTTGTGGCCTTTGCTGCTGTTATTACACATTACAATTTAACCTTCCTTTGAAATAAGTCATTGATATAAAGTCAAACCTTAGTCTACTAGCAAATTTTAAACAATCAGACGTATATCATGCTAAGAAATCTTGTCAAAATATTTATTCATTCCTTGGTACTAATACAGTATGGTAAGTCAAAATTACATATAGTTAGTTAGTTAGTTAGTGTAATCTTGTAAGTCTTGTAATACTTTTTCGCGAACTTTACACATTCCACTATGTGAATTTATTTTATTTGATTTAAAAACTTGTGTGTATGAGTCTTTGTCATTCAGTTTGAAAACACCCCTGATGCATCTCTTCTGTAGCACGAATATTCGATTCACATCCACATTATTCCCCCAAAATATAATCCCATACTCGAGTCGTGAGTTCACGTAATCATGGTATGTAGCCAGACTTGCATCTAGATCTACTTATATTGATGCGTGAATTTTTATCCCCAGAAAAAGAGCGTCCGAGCGACTGCATTGTTTTCTGTCAGCTATATATGAATTAATCAGGCTCAAAGTTATCCCTCGAAAACCGATAATTTCCATTTTTTTAACAGCGTACTATGTTTTACGCTGTCGAATGCTTTCGTAAGGTCCATGAACATTGCGCTGACCTGCTCACCCTTCATTCATAGCCTGCAAAACCTCTAATTGCCCTTAGTAGATGGTTATATTGGTTGATTTCCCTTTCCGATAGGCACTTTGGCTGTAACTCAAGATATTGTTTGTTTCCAGAAATGAATTTAATCTGACTAATATACTCAGTGACATATAAACTGCACCATCTAGAAGGGGTGGGCATTTTTGGACCAAATTTGGCAGGAATAGTGGACTAGTCCAAGGAAATAGTTGATTAAAATTTGAAACCCGATCATCAAGTAGTCATAGGATTTTTGACGTTTGTGTCATTTTTAGAGGTTTTTCGGATCCCGTTCTTTAGTTTAAAGTATTTCAAGTGTTTAATGATGCCTAGAGGAAGGAGACCTCAAGTTTACCAGCAGTTGAGTGACTTTGACCGAGGGCGGATTGTTGGTTTACGAGAAGCAGGTTTTTCGTTTAGAGAAATCGGCAACTGTTTGGGACGGCACCACTCAACAATAATGCGTGTTTATCAAGCGTAGTCTGAACATGGGGTTGAACGTCGGAGAAGAGGCACTGGGGCTCAAAGACGAACCAATGAACGTCAAGATCGCCGCTTAAGACTAATGGCCTTGAGAGACCGATTCTATACAACTAGATCAATAGCTGATCAATGGTTAGGTGAACAAGGTCGTCCGATAGGCTTGCGAACAGTTTATCGTCGAATAAGAACCTTTGGCTTGCTGTCTTACCGCCCACATCTTGTGCTACCCCTCACTGCTCAACATCGCCAGGAACGTTTGACCTGGTGCACGGAAAGACTTCAATGGAACTTGGAGTGGCATCGAGTTGTCTTTAGTGACGAATCGCGATTTTGTTTGTGAATGCATGATGGTCGGATGACTGTTAGACGAAGACGTGGAGAAAGGCGCAATCCTGATTTTTCGATTGCGAGGCATGTTCACCGAACTGTGGGGTTGATGGTGTGCGGTGCTATTGCTTAAGGCAGTAGGTCACTCTTGCTCTTCATTCGGGGCAGTATGACCGCCCGACGCTACATTGACGAAGTGGTAGAACCACATGTTCTTCCATATCTTCGAGGGCTGGAAGACCCACTTTTCCAGCAAGATAATGCACGACCTCACGTAGCATGGGTTTCTCTTGACTTCTTTGAAGAGGCCAATGTTAATCTTTTGCCTTGGCCGCCAAGATCTCCCGATTTGTCGCCCATTGAGCACGTGTGGGACATGATGGGTAGAAGATTGAGGAATCTACCGAACCCACCGTTGACAATAGAAGCTCTACGGCATGAAGTACATGCTGCTTGGGATGTCATACCCAAATAAGACATTGATCACCGGCTGGAATCAATGCCAAGGCGGGTCAATGAGTGTATCAGAAATAGGGGCGGACCAACACATTATTAAAGAAAAATCAAAAAGATGAAGTGTTTTCTTTATCAAATTTTAATCAATTGTTACCTTAGACTAGTCCAATGTTTCTGCCAAATTTGGTCCAAAAATTCCCACCCCTTCCAGGTGGTGCAGTTCATATGTCACTGAGTTTATATTAATTCTGGTCTACTAAATGTTAAAACAGCATTTTTTGTACAATATACGATATATGTCCAACCTGTGAGAATGAACACAACAAAATTATTGATTGAACTGTCAAATACTATGCATAAGCCATATGGCCACTGCAAATCTTTTCAAAATAAAAACATGGTGGTTGGATGTTCAATAATAGTGGCAGAGGGTTATCTGGAAAATTCAATTGAAAACAAGAAACAGATTTCCACTGATATTCTAGGTGACACAAGTACAGCACATAATATTATGGAAAACTCAACAATATAATATATAATAAAACTATTGTAAATATTTATAAAAAAAAACATTTCCTATAAACTCGAATTATGTGTTGAATAAACATTGTTTCTTTTTCCTTATGAGAGTTGTTCACTTTTCTTCAGTTTTTAACTTTTCATAACTAGGGATGAAAAGTTCGATATTTTGACACACACATCGGTTTTGAAAAGTGTCATTTTATATATCAACATTAAAAAAAAAGTTGTGTAATGTTCCCGGAATCAATCTCATACACTGAAACATCAATTAATACATATTTGTGATTGTCTTGTAACTTTTGTATACTCATCTGGTTCGGTACAGAATAATTATTATAACAATTAAATTTCTTAGGCGATGAAAGCTTGTAATTAACAATATCTCGCGCTTCAGATACTTCACAAGAACAATGATAGATCGAATTTCAAACGCAAAAATAGGGGAAATATGTGTATTGTGAGAAGGAAGCGACGAGGAAGAAGGAAATGAAATGAGCATATATCACGAATATCTAATTAGAGAATTGTCGGAAGGCCGCCAAAACGGCGGAAAGAATAATGGCCATTGGTGTCTTAAGAGGACTGGCGAGCGAGTACCTGGATATAACAACCCATATGCCTTCGGCTGCAGAAAGGGGAAGTTTATTATTTAAGGTATTTTTTTAGAATTACAAAAATTACGTAAAACTCAAACGCAAAACGCTCATTCTAATAACGTACAGAGATAGAAATGAAATAACCCAAGTCAAAATGTAACGCCAATCAAAAATTATTTCGGATGTGCATGACGTAGTCCCCTGGCATATGCACGATACTTTCTTAACTAATTATTTAATTATTAAATTCCTCTTCCAACATATTAAATGAATTATTTGCTAGTTATTAGTAATATTTGATGACTTCTTCATTCTTATTTGTACCCTCATTGAAGATGATTTAAAACAAATACCATACCAACGTAAAGTGTAAACAAAAAGTATTTATTAGCATCATAGAATAACCAATTGATATTTACGAATTGTGGACGTATGTAACAGCCATTCCTTTAATAAGTTATTAAAAATAGAATTCGTATACAAACCGTAATTGACAATACATCAAGCAATTTAGTCAATTGTTACAATGCGTTAGATATTGTAACAGTGTTACATTTTTTGTGTGGGTCGGAGGGGTCACGCACTAATATGAGCCACATCCGGTATAATCCCAAACAAAATTAACGTTTGAAGTATTATTAATGCAAGCACTATGGAGTCCCATACAGTTGCGTCTGAACTTTTCAAACTTATTTCCGAAATTGCAGAAACAATCTTTTTCTACGTTACACATAAGATAATAATAGCTTTTTTCATTATTAATTGACAAAGTGCAATTAAAACTCCCAGTAAGCGAAAGACTATCATATTTCAAGGCTTACATTACCAATTTATTTCATGTATGAAAATTGTGAAGTTTATGGATATTGTGTTACATCGGCAGTAAATTGATTTATTCGGTTCGACGGCGAAAATTACACACAAAAAAATTAACAATGTAAAATGGATCGCATTACAGTTTGATTATTGGAAAAATTAATGTGGATATAAGTTATAAGGTCATGATAAAATTTATTCATTTACATATGGGAGGTCCAAACAATAATATTTCTGTCGAACTATGACTTCATCAGTGAACCATACAAATTCTATGCATTAAATCCTATAATAAATTATTACACAATTAATAAAAAGAGAAAATTACTAGTGGTTGAACCTCCCGTATGTGTTAGCAATTTTGTTTAATTCATTTTAGTAAATTATCATTAAAATATTTAAAAATAAACGGAAATTCTAAAGATAATTTTGGCAAAACATTATCTAGTAATCCATTGTAATTATTGGAGTCGATCATAGGGATTTCAAAAAATCGTTTATAAAATTTAATGAAATAAAAAAAAATATGATTGAGTTTCAATAAGAGTGTATACCCTTTTGAATTACATATAGTTCGACTAGCTAGAGAGGTTGTTAAGAACCAGAAATCAAATTAACGATTTTAGTATAGGTTAGGCAATTTGAAATTACAAAATCACAGTTAACGAAATTATCATTTTTCAAACTTAATTAGTGATATAAGAAATCAATTGGAAGTTTCACTTCTCAATTTTTAATGAATTTTCTAATAGGCTAGCTACCACAATAAATTGTTTAAACAAATAAAACTGCAAATATAATTAAATTTAACACATTAATTTGAAATAAAATTGAAACTAAGTTATTTCGTAATAATGATAAATGTTATTAATTTCTTAAAAAATTTCAAATTTCTTATGGCTAGGTCCTAAATTTAGTTTACATGTAACGCCTAAAACATGTAATATTGCTAAACATATGGCTGAAATTGAAAACTTACTTCAGGTATTGCTAGATAGTGCTAGAGATGTTTACATAGTTGTTTAACTAATATTATTACTAATTATGTCCACTCCCATGGCTTTGATAACGTTGATTGTCATAACTTATTTATGGAATGTAATAATTTTTTGAATGGGAATTTATTAATCCTTAACGCTGATAGAGGAACTTTTATTGTCGCAATGAATAAGACTGATAATAACATTAAGACTAATGAACTTTTTAACGAACGAAAGGTGTATAGGGTTATTGATAAAGATCCACCTTTTACCACCCAAAAAAAATCTAAAGGGAGGTATTTCTCATTCAACTTGTAAACAACTTATTATGAATACTTCTGTGACTTCTAAGTTTTATTCGCAAGATACACAAAACTGACATTCCTTTACGTCCTACATATCCTCTATCGACTCTCCTTTATGCAAATTGTCCAAATATTTATCGTATATTTTAACTACCTCTCTAACTAGTCGACAATACAACATTCATCTCTTTAAATATGTTATTTTTAAAACTTAAAGTTCCTCTACTCTAAAAGTCCAATGTTATTTATAATGTACCGTGTAAAGATTGTGACAAATGTTATATTGGCCAGACCATTCAGTGAATAAACTCGTTTAATACAGTTAAATTGTGCTTTACCCCAACACTGTTTCAATTTCAAGAATCAATTTAACTTTGATAGTACTGCTAATTTGTCGTAGAGAAAGAATATAATAGTAGGATATTTTTAGAAATGTTTTATACGAATAAAAATATAAATTCTCGTTCGGTCATACAGAGATTTATACTTCGCGCGGCGACGAGACAGAGTAGTCACGAGGTGTTCACTTACTGTTCACGTGACAGTTCGTTGAAAGCCTGATTTACACTGCCTCGCCAAATTTGAGTTTTGTGGGGGAAATTTTAATCTTATAACTTTAAGAATGTACTTTTGCATAAGTCGAGAATATGCGATAATACTGCAAAAATTGCTCGTAATATAATAACCGAAATGTAAAAAAAATATTCAAGTTTAAGAATTGTTAAAACGCTTTATGGAAGCTTGAATGTTTCGGCTGTGTGCATTGAGTTACGCCATGCTTCTATCTAACCAATAGGAAACGATCGAAAATCACGTGAAGTGCACGCCGGTTTATTACTCTGTCTGGTCGCCGCGTTGAGTATAGTACCACTTATTCTTAGATTTTAAGTTTGTAGATGTTCTTATTCTGGTTGGTTTTCTTATAGTATGTTTAATTTAATGGAGTGTATTTTTTAGTGAGTTCCTTATATATTTAGTCTGTTTATGTGAACTAAAAAATGTATCGTATTCCACAATAGAAAACACTATTAAATTATTAATAGAATTTAATAATAATTTATTACACTCACAAAAGTGACAGCGATATTATTCTACTACCTTGACAATATTTTTACTAACCATGTTACTATGATTAAATTTTAATTCGTTGTTGGCTGATGCCACAGTACTCCCCGCTTAGATGAAAATACGCTTTCTGCAAAACGGAGCGGCTGGCGAACTGCTCGTCCAGAACGTGACATTTTTGTCGGCTCGACGTTTGCTGTTCCGTCCTGCTCGACCAAAACATCCTGGAGGGATGCTTTGCTTTCGTAATGTGGCAAGTATGCTGGCTTCAACCGATCGATGGAAATGTTTATTCTCTTCCCTCTAATATCCAGCTTGAAAAATTTTGGATGACGTTCCAAAACTTCGTACGGTCCTTCATATGGTAATGAGAGTGAAGGTTTCACCGAATCGTTTCGAACGAATACATGTGTTGATTGAGGCAGGTCACGATGGATAAAAATTTTATTTTTCGCATGCCAAGTGGTATTCGTCGGTTGAAGTTGTTGCATCGATTTTCGAAATTTTTGAACGAATTCTGTTTCTGTTCGGCAATTTGAAGTAGTGAAAAATTCGCCCGGTATCCTTAGATCCATGCCATATACGAATTCTGCAGGTGTTGCTGCAATATCTGGCTTATAAGTTGTGCGTAGGCCAAGTAATATTGACGGTAATTGTTCTACCCAGTTAATCGGATCAAGGCATAAAATCGCCGATTTAAGTGTACGATGCCAGCGTTCAATCAAACCATTGGCTTGTGGATGATATGCAGTGGTTTGAATGTGTCTAACACCAAGAATTCTTGTCAACTCGGCGAAAAGGTTTGACGTGAACTGGCGGCCTTGATCAGTTGTGACTTTCATGGGAACTCCAAATCTAGAAATCCAACCAGCAACTAATGCCTTCGCAGTTGTTTCAGCCGTGATGTCTGGCATTGGTATTGCTTCGGGCCATCGCGAGAAACGATCAACTATCGTTAAACAATAGCGATTGTTGTTGCTTGGCGGAAAAGGTCCAACGATGTCGATGTTCAAATGAGCGAAACGCTGTGGTGTTGCTTCGTATTTTGCTAAATCAGAGAAGGTATGTCTATTTACTTTTGCGCGTTGACACTGGACACATTCCTTAGCGAATTTTCGAGCTTCATATTTCATTGACGGCCAGAAATAACGTGATGTTATCAATTTTTCGGTTGCGTTAGTTCCTGGATGCGCTAAATTGTGCGTCAATCGAAGTAGTTGTTGACGAAATTTCTTCGTAATGAAAGGTCGGATTTTGCCGGTTGAAAAATCACTTAAAATTTGATGGTTTGATCCTGGTAGCGTGAAAAATTGTAACCTTTTAGATTCATTCCCGCTATTATCGGAGATAAATTTACGAATTTCTTCATCAGTTTGTTGATCTTTAGCGAGTGCTTCATAGTTAATTGCGTCTGTTATTTTCGAGTGAATTGGTTGAATACGAGAAAGTAGATCAGCGGTTACATTTTCTTTTCCAACGATGTGTCGTATATCGGATGTAAACTGACCTATGAAATCAAGTTGACGTGCTTGACGTGGTGCAGCTTTGTCCAATTTTTGCTGAAATGCGAACGTTAATGGTTTGTGGTCAGTGAGGATGTGGCATGGTCGGCCTTCGATTTGGTAGCGAAAATGTCGAACAGCCAAGTACATCGCTGTAAGTTCTCGATCATATGTTGAATAACGTAACTGCGCTGAATCGAACTTTTTAGAAAAATATCTGAGCGGCTCGGGTAATCCGTTCACAATTTGATGCAAAATGGCACCAGCAGCGATATCAGATGCATCAACACATAACGATAATTCTGCATCTCGGACAGGATATGCGAGTAAAGTTGCTTCAGCTAGTTGATTTTTTGTATATTCGAAAGCTTTCTCTCTTTCCTCGTTCCAAATTAGCGGTGTCTTATCGTTCTTTTTGTTTCCATCAATCATTGCAATTAGTTTTGATTGATGTTCAATAGCGTGGGGAATAAATTTCCTGTAGAAATTAATAGTTGCGAGGAATTTTTTAAGATCTTTGGCAATCATTGGCTTTGGGAAATTTTTGATTACTTCGACTCTATTCGGTAATGGTTTAATACCTTCGGAGGATACCAAATGACCTAAGAAATTAAGTTTTTGCTTTCCAAATTCGCATTTAGCTACATTTAGCCGTAGATTGTGATGTTGTAAGCGTTTGAATATTTCTTGTAGATGATCTCGATGTTCAATTTCGTTTGTTGAAGCGATACAAATATCATCAAGATATACGAAAGCGAAAGTACATCCGCGGAGAACATGATGCATTAAACGTTGAAATGTTTGTGCCGCATTACATAGTCCGAAGGTCATGAACATGAATTCAAAGAGGCCGAACGGAGTAATCATAGCGGTTTTTGGAATATCGGCTTCGGCGACAGGTATCTGATGATAAGCTTTATGAAGATCAATTTTTGAAAAAATTGTACATCCTCGAAGATGATTTGTGAAATCTGTCAAATATGGAATTGGATATTTGTCTGGTTTTGTAATGGCATTCAAAGCACGATAGTCTCCACACGGTCGCCAACCGTTTGGTTTCTTCACCATATGTAGAGGGCTAGACCAATTACTTTTCGATGGGCGACAAATGCCATCTCGTATAAGTTGTTCGAATTCAATACGAGCGGCGTCCAATTTCTCTTGCGTCAAACGACGAGCTCGTGCAGTTGTGGGTGGTCCATATGTTTCGATGTAATGAAACACATTAGCTTCTGTTGAAGATCCACATGGAGTTAATTTTGTTATGGATGGGTATTCGATGAGAAGATCAGCGTAAACGCAATTTACGTCAAATGTACGAAGGTCGAAAGGTTCATTGTCGATTGATGCGATTTTACATGGTCGTTGTAACTGTGTAACGTTATCAATTAAACGGT
The DNA here is from genome assembly GCA_959613385.1 of Geotrupes spiniger. Classification (NCBI taxonomy): domain Eukaryota; kingdom Metazoa; phylum Arthropoda; class Insecta; order Coleoptera; family Geotrupidae; genus Geotrupes; species Geotrupes spiniger. Next base: position 33,322,590 of record OY390732.1, read on the forward strand.
TTCTTTTAAGGTCCACCAAGAGCTCAAAGTGTGCCAAGAAATCCGCCCCAATTATGGGTTGAGATACAGCAGCAATGATAAAAGTCCAAGTAAAGTCACGTCGTAGACCTAAGTCTAAACGGAGCGTTGTTTGACCATACACTTTAATGGTTGTATTATTGGCGGCGTATAATTTCGTAGGCGATGGTTTAATGTCAGCTGTTAGTTTCGACGGCGGAATCACTGAAACATCAGCGCCTGTGTCGATAAGGAACGATTTATTCGTTGTTCGATCAGTAATTTTGAGTCGATATATCATGGATTTGGGCGCATCGCTACCGCCCAAATTTACAACAGCTTGACTGTCTCAATATTTTCCATTGTTGTTGCCACTGAATGGTGGCGCGGTCATTGAATCTTGTGTTGTTGCAATAAACCAAGCACAAGGTTCACGACACTTTCTCGCATAACGACCGAATTCAACATGGTACCAACATAAGTTGTTAGGATTGTCTGATATCGAACGTTGTGTTCGATTTGGGGAACTTCTTCGAGGACTGTTGCGAGAGCGAGTGCGTAAAGAATAGTTTTGATAATTTGGACGATTTCCATTAGAATTGTTTATTAAAACGTTGTTGCTAATCTTGTGAATAGATTCATCAATTTGTTGCATCCATTTGTGTATATCAGATTGCAATGGTGTTGTTGAATCAACTGGTGTTATTGCATTGGCAGATAAATTCATTGACTCATGAACACGATCAGCGATTTTTAAACAGTCCATCAAAGAACCTTTCGCTGCTACAGCGGCTGCTTGCGCATGAGATGGCAAGCGAGTGGCCCACAAATCACGCAATGTGTATTTCCAGCGACACGTACCATTTCATAATACAATTGGCTCGGTTTTTGATCGCCTAACGGCATATCAGACAACACTCGTTGTAAACGGCGTGTTTGTGAGTCAGAGAAATGTTTAGTTATTTCTAATTTGACATATTCGTACTTGCCTGTCGAAGGGACGTTTTCAATTATTTTCATGAGTTCCATTAGTTTGTTTGGTGGTATTTGTGCCATCACCGTATTATATTTTCGAATGTCGTTTGTGACACCTGAAGCAGCAAACCAAAATTCAAGAGACATAAAATATGCCTCTATAGCTCCTTCTACCAATGTCGGAAGTGGAATGCGTGGTAAAATTGAATTCGCCATGATCTCGGTGTGATTACAATCACCATGCTGTTCGCCAATTTGTTGGGGATTCATCACGTTGAACCAAAATGTATGCTATCAGATCACGTCGGGGTCACCAGTTTTAGTCTGTTTATGTGAACTAAAAAATGTATCGTATTCCACAATAGAAAACACTATTAAATTATTAATAGAATTTAATAATAATTTATTACACTCACAAAAGTGACAGCGATATTATTCTACTACCTTGACAATATTTTTACTAACCATGTTACTATGATTAAATTTTAATTCGTTGTTGGCTGATGCCACATATAATACGAACAGTATGTTTATGTTCAGCATCAACAATTTAAGGTTTAAGGATTAACGTGACGGTGTGCGTAGTTTCCATTTGTAGTTTATTATTTAATAAGAAGGGTAATTAATGAAATTTGAATATATCTAGTTTTCCATTGTCATGTTGTATGTTCTAGCAATAAACATTCTAATGCAACAAAAGCTAAAAATGAAAAAGGAGAACACTGTACATTAATCTAAAGCAAGCTGAAGTAAAGCTGTCAGTATATCCCACGAATTAACAGTAAGAGTAAGTGTAGCTTGTGGAAGGAAAAAAAAACACCAAGAAATTGGCTCATCGAAATCGATCTGATCAACACCGGTATGCATCTCTAGTGGGAAACATGAAATATTTGCTGCACATATGAAAAATATTTTAGAAAATGCATCGGATGATAATGATTTGAATACGTTTAACATTATCAGCCAATGTTAAGATAGAGCAGCCTAATGAGAGGAGAGGAAGGAAATAATAGCGATTACTCTAGAAACACAAACAAAGAAAGCATCGTAAATAACTGTTGTATCCATATCTAAAAATGTATTCGTTGTTCCAGTTTTGCGTACTTCAGTTGCATATAAAAGTGCAGTCATTTGTACTCAAAAATTAACAAACCACATATATGTATGAATCACTATAGTTCATTCATCTCATCAAAACGTGAAATAAAACGTTAGTTCTCATTTGCTATAATTGATTGAATCCGTATAAAAGATCGATTAAAAGAATTCGGAAATTTAGAATTCCAAATGAAGAAGGCTTCAACTTTGGAGGTTAATGGTTTGGGCCGCATTATGCATAATTATGGAAAGGTCAATCGTAGCGCTCATAGAAGGGACTGAGAGCATTTGCATTTAAATATTTCAGGAAATAAATCTTGTACTGGTACTAAATTACAATCTTTGTATTTAATTGTACACAACTCGTACCATTTTCGAGATATGAAGGAAGGTGACATAGTAAACCATCTCTTCCGTTTGAGATATTGGTTTCAAAATAGGACGTTTTATTTCACTATATATGCAAATCTTTTGTAGTTTAATGTTTCATAACTTTAACTAATAGTTTTGGCGCTAGAGCGCGCACATACGTACATAGACACACGTACACAAACACACTGCAACAGAACACATTCCGAAAATATTTAGAATAGGTTTAGGGAATGTCAAAATTTGCATTTCCGTTAAAATCTCGAGTTCGAAAATGCTCATGCCTACTACATATACTTCTCTTACACGTAAAGTATAAGAAACTAAAAGCAAATCTCTAAAACTGATTCAATCAATTCATCATTAGTCATTACATTAAGTAAATATGTTCATGACATGCATGCACAATGTATGTCAGTGCAAAATATCATCAAAAGGCACATTAATTTCTGCGAAGTATACTATTACCTGATAAAATGAAAGAAAAGATAAACATATAAACTTCAACATTTCTTAGTATATTTTCAAGGATACATTAACTTTAATTTAGATACATGCGCTCATAAATAACTCACAGTGCGTATGTTTATTCAACGTTGTTTATATTATTTAATGAAAGGAACGATTTATAAAAAAATATAGAAATTTGCAACTTACCGTTGTACACAAATTTATAAATAGTAACGTACCGATTACCTGACAATTTATTTTGTAACACATTTTGTATTTAAACTGAATCTTTTTCGTTATAATTCGTGGGTAACTAGAAATATTAGAACATTTTAGATAAAATGTACGATTCAGTGACTTCGTAGGATACTCGAATTTTTTATATTATATTATTCAATTATTTATGGGTTTAGTTTTCAATTTATTCCATTATTTTAGATTGATATGTAACTATGCGTATATCTGGTTAAAAATAAATAGATTGTAGTCATACTATATATAATAATTTAAAAAGTCTCTATTGTTGCTATGGGTATAAGTCAACAAGTGCGAATAATTTCAATATATTTATTATTAGTGCTTGTTACTAAAACCGTGTATAATGCTGGCCAGGGTCTGAAACGCGCGAGAACTTAGACGACGCACATCTACTTCTAGAGACCTGCAAAATGACCTTAGGATTGCAACGGGAATCCTAATTTGAACGGAAACTGTAAGAAAAAGGTTGCGCGCACATAATCTAAGATCAAGGAGACCAGTGCGAAAGCCACGGCAGGTTTTAAATTACAAAAGAAACCGATTGGCGTTCGCTCAACAAACCTCAGTGATTTTCAGCGATGAGTACAGATTTCGGTTGACAGGTTGTGATGGTCGTCTTCGAGTTTGGGTGCGTACAGGTGAACGCCATTGTGGAGGACTAGTTCAGGAAGTGGACAAGTGGACATGGAACGACACGGAACAAAACCGTAGAATATAAAGACGGATCAGTAATTTCCAACGCCAGATCTACTAGATCATACCGACTTTTTTGTCCACCAGCCTCTGTTTCGTGATGGTTTCATTTTCCAGTCTTTGGGGGCATATTTGTAGTTGTTGGACAAATTTGTAACCGGTGTTGAAGTGGTGCAATTTTATTGAAATACTAATTTGAATAGAATACTCCCAGTGGCGTAAGGTAATCAATTGGCTGCAGTTAAAAAATCTTAGTTTAAATAAATCTAGTTTCCTCAACGACATTAATTTTCTTTTCATCCTATTATTTTACATATGTATGCGACATCCGTAACCACCTGAAAAATATAGACCTTTAACAATTTGCAGTAGATGTGGAAGCAGTTCTTACAGTCCATATTTAAAAGGCCCAAATCAAACTCGGGACAGCAGAAAAACTGTAAACTTAAGCTAATTTCAGTGGTACAATATATATGAATTTCAAGAAATTTAAATTAAATGCACACGCATTGGCAAATAAAGTTGTAAGTCAAACATTAAAACGTTTGAAGTATTGATATGGATACCTACCTATAAATTATGTGAAAGGTGTGACATAAGTTCTTATTTAATATCGAATTTAAATCTACACGACTAGAGTGTAGGCGTGCGTATTTTATAATCCACCTTGTAATGTCAAATTAATAATGAACTGACTGAAGTGATTAACGATCGGTATTAAACATGTTCTGGTTCGTGGATAAAAAGCGGCGATTAGAAAAATACCAGTATGTGATCATTTCTAGTTGCTACAATATTATGCATAATATATTGAGACACTGTGTAAAAAGCCTTAATAAGTGCGGACTCTTGTGACAGTTGCACAATTCCTGCAAGGTAATAGGATATCGAACATCTCAATGCTGTTATGCTTTCGCGATACGAGAAGGATTTATTTTGCAACATTAAGCACATTTTATGACTCGTTTCGCATAACGTATGGAATTGCGATGTAACATTAATTATTATATATTAACGTGTATTGTGGAATATTCCAGCAAAGTAATCGAGTTGTGCATATTTAAATATCTAACTTTTTATTTTAACAACCGTAGGTAGTACATATTAGTAAGTAATGAGTAAAGTTGGCAGATACAAAGACAAGTTCAAATAAACAATTGGAAAGATACGAAATTACGTTTGGTGTGCTAAAAAGTAACCAAAAAGCAATGACTTTAGTATTTACCCAATCTTAACATCAGTAAGATTTTTCAAAAACTAATTAAATACGCATGTAATAATTTCAAGCATACATTAAAGAAATTTTTAATTTATTAATATGATTCAAGAAATAATTTCAACAGACAGGTACTTTATCAAATGCGCAATATAGTAAGTAAATCCAGTGAGATTGGTGAATTTCGTTGTTGACGTAATGTTTCTGATGATTAATAAGTTTTGATTACAACGAACATTGTGCTGTATAAATACTATAACTTTCATTTCTTTCATGAATAAAACACATATATACCTACGGAATTCATTTCTATATATTTTTTCATAATAATAATAATAATAATTATTATTATTATTATTCTATTTTATTTTAAATAAACTTATAATGCATTACTCATACATACACAAATGTTTTTAAAAAGCCCTTAGTCCTCGTTGCAGGAGGTCCGAGGTATTTGTTGGTCAGAAATGTGTAAGACAATTTGTGGTGTGGCCGACCTGCACAAAAGTAGCCTGGTAAAAACTTGGGAATCATACGTACTAAATCGTGTTTTCGTGTCAATTAGAAGCAATAGACAGGCTAGCCAGGCCCTTTGAGTTAACTAGTAATTTACACCGACATGTATATTTGTATCTGGAGGTGGCACATTTAATTAAGTGAAATAAAAGTTTAACTTAACCGTCTGTAATATTTTGTATTTTTGTTATCGATGTATAATAGAAATTATTTATTTTTATTATTTTTGAAAGTCGATACAAATTTGCAAAATTAGAAACTGTTAAGGAACATTTCGCAGTGAAAATTACAATTTGGCAGGCCTCGTAATGCGTTTCATAAAATGTCGGGAAGTTGCCCCAAAAGCGAAGCGGTGTAGCCGTAGCATAATTACTTATTGTATCCACTGTTACATTGCCGTTTCACAGTGATTCCATAAAAAGTAACGTATGAATAAAGGTCAGAGTTGAAGGAAATGAATCATAGGACACGGTTGTGCGCACTCTATGTGCACTTCACGGCCGACAATTGTTGTGACCGTCGACAATTATATTTTTTTTCTTTTCGTAAACGTACACATGGTCCGTTGTCATTGTAAATACAATGCAGAAACTTCGAATAGTCTTTCATATCTCGGAAAAAAGCGTTCCTTATATGCAAGGCGCATATAAAAGGATGCCGATGTGTCATTTCATTCATTTTTCAATTTGATAATTGTAAAGCATAAAGCGCACGTAAATGCATTTAATTTTAAAAAGCATACGACAAGGTTCCGATTAAAGTCACAATAACATACCTTACAGTTATTTATTATCGTACTCGTTTGAGTTAATTATCGACAATTAAATGAAACTAAAGCATTTAAAAGTATTAGTAAGATAAATTGCAAATTTTACTGGTGACGGTAACAGTACTATAATAAGTGTTTGATTGAGTTGACATATTTACATCGATAATAATAAAATTAAAAATACGTCGTTTTGACTAAGGATCTGTTGTTTTATTGTAAATATTTATTATGTATCAATTACAACACATAAAAGATTCCTCACCATTCCAGTACTTAAAATCCATACATATAGACATGTATGCTTCGTATTCGCATTCTAAACAGCATAACTAAAAAATCCGGCTTGTCTTACCCCGTTGCGAACGAATGGCCTTTTGTAGACTTACCTGTAACAAAAAAATATTTTTAGTAATAGGAAACACAAATAGAACGTCGGGACATAACGTCCTAACAAAGTTGACTTATTCGCAACTATGTTGTGTGTACTACAGACAAATATTGTAGTACGTGACGCAGCATTCATAGAAGAGATTACTTCAGTATATAAACTATTTAAAGGTGATATTTTCGTATAAAAACATCAGTAGTGCAACGTAATATAAAATAATGATTTCAGCCGCTATGAAACGATTTCGAATATTGTATTACATCAGTAAGATTAAAAAAATTGCGTTAGTTAGTTGTAAAAATTGCAAGGATAATTTGCTGCACTTTCCACGGAGAATTAAAACTTTTATAGTTTACCTTAATTAATTGCATGGATGAAATGGTCGCTAAATTCGATCAAACGAGCGTGAACCAGTGTGCATTAATGGAATTACGTTTTAGTTACGTACAGTGATAAACTTTCAAATATACGTTAAATGGCACCCACATGCAAAACTATAAAGCTTAGCGACTACGGAGCCATAAGAAATGTGCTCATGTCGATAACATTTAGAGACATACAATTAAAGTGTTCACGAAAATTGAAATAATTATAAATAGCAACTTGTTCGATAAAACGAAAATTAGATTTCAAGTAAACTTCCGGTTGATTGATTCGAATCAAAATGTAATGGTGGATTTATTATCGCAGTAAAAGTTTAAATACAAAAATTTACTACATAACGGGCGACTTTATTTCAGGCACATCTATTTTCAGTTGATTTAAATTGGCGAGTCTGGTAGTTGGTTATTATCATAATAAAAGTGCAAATAACAATTTTCAAGTCGCTACATGTGTCATAAGAGTTATCGTGTGGAAAAAATATCTGTCATGCACACATGTATAGGGAAAACAATTCGAAATAAGAAACGAAACTGAAAACAATACATTAAGTGAGAAAAAAATGCGGAAGATTAAAAACTGTTAAAAATTAAATTTAATAGAAGAATAATAGTCCAAGAAAACTAACCAAACTAAAATATTTATGATATTAATCATCATATGTAATCAAAGATTCCAAGTTTGATTAATTTTTCGCCAACACAAATGTATTATTTATTTGCTCAACGTGGTAGTTTATTCGATAAAGCAGTGTAAATATATAATTAGTCATGGAATATTAAATTTATTTCAAGCGATCGATTTGAAATTACGATTTATACTCCTGTTGACTATACTGTAAACAATTTAATGTTATAATTTTAAGAATTCTTTCGTATTCGATTTTATCGATGCTTAATAAGAGCAAGGCACTTTCACTGATCCAACTGTTTAGACATAAATGTGAAATATTTCATATAAATTCTCGAAGAGTGCCTAAGGCCGTCTTGACCTAAAATATTCTTGGGCATTCAGTTTTTAACGAGTGGGCGTGCGTAGTGAAACGGCGGTCTTGTAGCATTCTTCGAGAGCCATTGAATGGTGACTAAATCATATTAGTATCTAACAAGCGTCATTAAAAACCGAGTGATAACTGGTTCTAAATGGAACAAATGATGCAGCAATTGACATTATCAACATTCGTATAATTTTCACAATCGCAATTTATACAAGTACGCAAAATGACTAATAACGATACGTTTATGACAATATGTAAATAAATAGTGTGACCACATCCTAGGAAATTCAATTCAATTCAAAGGATCCATGTTGAAATAAAGAACCCACCAGAAACCGAGTTTCATAAACCGAAAATGAATTTGTGCAGATATCAAATATATTTCGAATAATTAAACATGACAAGCCCGATTTGTTGTTAAACAAAACTAAAATGAAGTGTTTTTTCTTCAGAATAAGAAATATAAGTTTCATGGTTAAATGACATTATTATGATTTATGAACCGGTCATACCTTTTAAAGATATTAATACTAATTGTGTTTAAATAAAAACGTTTGTATAGTAGGAGCGACATAAATCATTGGCAATCGTTAATTTCGTTTTTAGTTTTATATTCGCATGTATTTCGAATTCGATTCAGTTACATTTCCTTTAATAAAATAATTATTTTCATTAATGCGCTGATGATTTATACCATCATTTTTAGATCTATGCATTTATTTCGCTCTTTTTAAATGTAATAAATCGTGTGGTGTCAACATTAAACCAGCCGATTCCAAATAAACTCTGCTCCAATACTTGTCTCTTAACTGATTAATATTAAAATATTTATACATTTTATAATTATTGCTCGGTTTATACGACACTATATCATATGGCCTGTCAAAGTTTTATATTGTGGCAATAAAATTCAACAGAATTAAATTATTCATATTGAAGAAGTTATTAGCGACTACCGAACTTCGTGTAAAGAATTAATGAAATGCAACAACCAAATACTTGAATCAGAAAAACAAAATAAAACGTCAAAGGAATGAAAATAAAATAAATAAAAGGTTAAATATTTGTAGATAAAGTTAGAAAATGAAACTACAATAGAGTTATGCCATTCATAAACGAATCGTAATTTTTGAACGACTCGTTGATCAGCACGAAGTGGGCCCGTTCTCATTTGATGATTTTTCACTTCTTCATTTTGTGCAATAGTGATTTAGATCGTAACAAGGTTTGTGGACTAATCATGACCAACGGTTCAATTTGGACCACCCGACCATGTTAAAATTATCATTATCTGTCAGTTAATATTTTTAATATTCCAACTTATTATCAGACAAAGGTTTATTTAAAAATAATGTGCTCCTAAATACCATTTCTTTTATTATTTTGAATGCGAATGCCGTTAAAAAGCTATGTGATACTGAATTGCGAATTTTTATTGCTAATTTCTTTACTAGCGATAATTTTATATTTTCTCATAATCAGAACATAGTTTGGAACGACGATGAATATACATATATTGAACACTTTAGATGTGGACTAATTCAATTTTTCGAACTATTAGTTACAAAAAAATAATTAACGTTGCTGATTGATCATGTGACATGCAGTAATTTTATTCTTACTTTGGTTTTAATTGTAAAATACAATTGCATGCCCAATTCATCACTTAAGGTAACTATCGAATAATACATAAAGAACCACAAATAATGCGTTGCCTGTAATACTGACTCCGATTTCGCATTTCTAACACTACTCGTAATACTACTAAAACAAAAATATCGTACAATGGCGAGAATGAACAAACACGCACGATAGGATAGTCGTAGTACTACTGTAACTTTAACATTTCAAATCACAATAAGATTTAATTACGTACCAGGTCAAGTGCAAGTTCTAATTAATTATCAAGCCGAGACTATTTACTATGTATGAAAAATTATGTCCACACACATCTCTGCTGATCACCCAAGGTGTGAAATGCAATAATTTCAGATTTTCTTAGGATTATGTTTTAAACAATGACTTTTTCTGAAAGTTTTTAATTTTTGTATATCATATATTACAATATTAAATTTGTATATCATCACCAGTTGCTCAGCTGCTTATAAAAAATCAGAGATCTACAAAATATATAATAGAGGTCCTAATATTGACAAGTGAGGTACACCAGTGATATCTAGAAACCCGATATCATCAATAACTTTGACAAGTGTGGTAAATTTATTACGTCCTTTCCTATAACCAAACTGAATAGGTGACAAAATGCTATGCTAGATATTTTCCGATCTGTTTGCTCACTGCGTTTTCCATTACCTGAAAGAACTGAGAGAATATTGACTGGTCGTAAATCTGAACAACTTTTCCGTTTCTTCGAAAATGGATGAATAATGTCCTCTTTCCATGCACTTCCAACGTACCAGCCACAAAACATTTGTTAATTAAGTACCTCAACTGATCACAAATCATATACAAGGACAATTTAACAATAATTGTTGAGATGCACCAGATGCATTTTCTTCATACTGTTCACATACTTAAATATATCCGAATCAGTAAAATTAATTGAAATGAAAACTTAGATGCAGCATTATTGAAGCTATTATTCAAATGATATGAAGTCAACTGATCGGAAGGTTTCGTTTGATTTATGAAGCTATGAAATTTCTTTGGGATTACATAGAAAAGTAGGTCATAGTTTTCCTCAGCAATCTACAATTATATTCCTCATAAACATAGTCAACTCAGTCTTATAGCACTGGTAGTAGTATTTCTCAATTGTTTATAATACTTGCAGTCATTTTGATTTTTAATGATTTTGAATTTGACATCATACACCCAAGGTGCTTTCGGTTTAGTAACTCGGACTTAAAGTCCTTAACGAGCAGGCATGTCAGAAAGATTAATTATATTAGATGTTATAAACAAGGCCATATCGTCAATATCATCAATCTGATGTATGAGATGCCATAATTAAATAAATTAAAATCTCTGCATGCCAAAAGATTATTTATAATATTTATATCCGAGACTAAAGCATTCTTCGATATCCTGACGATATCAAGCAAATTGCTACTGAAGTGATTACTCTTGTAGAATTATTTACAATTTGGCTCAAAGCCCGAAGTATCACACAAAGTATTGAATTTACTTACATTAGCACTACTCAAGTTTAATAAATTAATATAAATATCGCCTGTGCATATAACCTTATCAACTACCGGCAAAATAATAACGAATGTAAATAAATTACTGGGAAATTTGAACATTTGAATGTGGTAAAGAACGCCAAAGGCAAAAGTTTAATTATGCTCCTTAAATTGAATCGAAAGTTGCTCAAGACCATCGATATTTCCTTCAAACAAAGAGTATTCAATATTTTCGTCCAATTATAATATAATATCGCAGCATCACCAGCCCTACTCCTCACTTCCTGCAGTAGAATAGCATAGCCTGGAATATTAAGAACTTCTCAATGAATTTTACTTGATAAACATGTATCAGTTATAGTGTAAAAGATTCCCCTAATATATCTTTAAACTCATTAAAACTCAAAAAAAAAAACGTACACCATAACAAATTTAAATTTCATTGAAAACACAAATATAAGTCAAGTACTAAACTGCTTACTACCTGGAATATCGAACAAAATAAACCTACACAATTTAACCTTCTTCATTTTTTTAATCATGGCTTCGGCTTTTTGAATCACTAATGTTAAAGCAACACGTTATGCTCATAATTGTTACAAAAGGTTGAATTAAATTGTCCACTTTGACAGCCATGTCATTTGCCAAATTTCAAGTATTCGAAGCAAAGCATTTTACCTTTTGCGCTTTCTTGGGGTCAACGAGATATTTGAAGAACCATGAAAGCGAGGTATTTTGCGAACATCATCAATTAAAACTCATGTCATTGTGTTTATTCAAAAATGCTATTAAAATATTATGCTTCAACTTCATTGGTCCAATGTCACGAGAAACACAAAACACCTTTTAAACCATTTAATTCTTTTAAACCATAGAATCCATCTCGTTTCTTACAAATCAGAAGATGATCTTATTTGCTGCAATAGAAATCATTTCTAAAACTCCAGGTTTTCAAACAAAAGCATTTTGCCGTTTGCTGTTGCTGTTGCTTTGAGGGCAACGAGAAATTTGTAGAACGAAAGCAACGAATTTGACTACAGCCCTTAAAATTATCACCCTTTTCAATTGTAAGTCGTGTTATTTCGTTCACTCAAAATTGATAATCAAATTCTTTTGCTTTCACGTCGTTGGTTCAATTCAACGAGAAACTTGATACGAGCCGATATATTTTCATACATAGCAAAATATTTCACGTTTCAGGTACACAAAGCGCCATATTTTACTGCTCTGGTCCTTAAAATTATCCACCATTTTCAATTATACGTCATGTTATATTGGTTACCCAAAGTGCCCTTAAACTCTTTTACTTAATGATGACCCTAAGGAAACAATAATTAAAGAGCCGTCCAGATAAAGTTTATTTAGTACGGACACATTAAAAGAATGCCGGAAGGTCTATCACCAAGACACTAGATAAAATGGAAATCACATGAGAGAAGAAAACATGGAAAGCCAAGTAAGAGCTGGGAAAGAGCTACATCGCTGCAAGTTTGAATGGAAGCCTTTTGTCAAGTTTTAAGTAATCAAAGTATTTCGCATAATTACTACATTCGTTCAAACTTACAGAATCAAGAAAGCGATGTATTTTGTTATTAGTTCAAAAAAGTACATCAATTCTTTAATTACAAGTCATGTTGTTTGCACTTCTTCACGAAGTTGCCCCACGTTGTCCAGAAGATGCTGCAACTGCTGAAACTTTCGACACATTATGTCCCGCACTTGTTTCAACAGCGACAAGTCGGGAGACCTTGCGAGCCATGGCAAGACGACACCATTTTGCTCTTCCAACAAGATAACTTCGAGTCAGTTATCTTGTCGGAATAGCAACCAGAACAGTACTGAAAAGTTACAGGTTCAGGAATATCGTATATCCACGGGTGTTTTCGGGTGATTTTCAGAGGTGATCTGTTGCGATCGTGTATGGTGTGCCAAACCATAACTACAGGTGTTAAGTCTGAATGGCGTCTTAAAGGAAAGTTTAAATTCAGCATCTACCTTCTGTTTTCCAACGCGTATCCGACCGATAGATCGCTACAAGCAATAGCGATAGACGTTGGTGAAGTAATTTGCAGCAATTATGCTCTGAGCCGCCATCATGCCAACTAGCTGCTCAATGTACTGGTGTTGAAGGAAGTAATTGTAAATGTCGATAAAAATATAGTGCAAACAGATCCAGGCACGGAAAGCTATAAAAGAAACGTCAGAAAACGATGAGAGTAATACTAATTTGACACTTACAGTGTTCACGACGATTGCAAGTTTATACGAAAATTCACCGTTAAATATAAAAGAAAGTGAAGTGTCGTTAACAAAACTAAAGAAGAACAAGACCGTGATTTGCGAAATTGACGTAGTACCAGTAAAACAACCGCTAAATCACGTCCATCAAGTCCATCTGTAAATTCCACACATATAAAGTAAATGTTAATAACGAAGTCTGAAGATATTTTAGTTAACTTATATTATTCACCACACGAACACAAGCGATTTAGTTTATAGATAATTACGAGAGGAGATCATTATTTAGCGTCCCTGTATATAGTAGGCGTTGAGTGACGTTGAATGAATTTGACACATTAAAGTATTAATCATTTGCTCTTACATTGATTTAATTGTAGTTTTGTCACTTGTTACCTGTTCAATAGAATTTAATTAGAGAAGTTTAGAGAAATTCAAAAATTGAAACATCTGAGGTTCATGCAGTTATAATACTTGAAAAGTTGGTTGTCGCCAAAAGAAAAGGATGAAGACATGGTAGGTGTATTATGTGAGGGTGCTGTCTCTTACCAAGTGGTGAAAAACATGTATCGAGAATTTAAAAATGTTAGTCGTATACACGATATGGGAATGACAGATAGACCACTGACTGTTCGCGGGATAGATGAAATTACGAATTTTTCTTATGGTAGAAAATATACTCAGTGACATATAAACTGCACCACATAGAAGGGGTGGGAATTTATGGACCAAATTTGGCAGGAATAGTGGACTAGTCCAGGGAAATAGTTGATTAAAATTTGAAACCCAATCATCAAGTAGTCATGGGATTTTCGACGTTTGTGTCATTTTTAGAGGTGGTGATATACAAGCAATTATCGAGTCATTTTTTGAATTTGTTCCACTTTTTCGGATCCCGTTCTTTAATTTAAAGTGTTTCAAGTGTTTAATGATGCATAGAGGAAGGAGGCCTCAAGTTTACCAGCAGTTGAGTGACTTTGACCAAGGGCGGATTGTTGGTTTATGAGAAGCAGGTTTTTCGTTTAGAGAAATCAGCAACCGTTTGGGACGGCACCACTCAACAATAATGCGTGTTTATCAAGCGTGGTCTGAACATGGGGTTGAACGTCGGAGAAGAGGCACTGGGGCTCAAAGACGAACCAATGAACGTCAAGATCGCCGCTTAAGACTAATGGCCTTGAGAGACCGATTCTCTACAACTAGATCAATAGCTGATCAATGGTTAGGTGAACAAGGTCGTCCAATAGGCTTGCGAACAGTTTATCGTCGAATAAGAACCTTTGGATTGCTGTCTTACCGCCCACATCTTGTGCTACCCCTCACTGCTCAACATCGCCAGGAACGTTTGGCCTGGTGCACGGAAAGACTTGAATGGAACTTGGAGTGGCATCGAGTTGTCTTTAGTGACGAATCGCGATTTTGTTTAGGAATGCATGATGGTCGGATGACTGTTAGACGAAGACGTGGAGAAAGGCGCAATCCTGATTTTTCGATTGCGAGGTATGTTCACCGAACTGTGGGGTTGATGGTGTGGGGTGCTATTGCTTACGGCAGTAGGTCACCCTTGCTCTTCATTCGGGGCAGTATGACCGCCCGACGCTACATTGACGAAGTTGTAGAACCACATGTTCTTCCATATCTTCGTGGGCTGGAAGACCCACTTTTCCAGCAAGATAATGCACGACCTCACGTAGCAAGGGTTTCTCTTGACTTCTTTGAAGAGGCCAATGTTAATCTTTTGCCTTGGCCGCCAAGATCTCCCGATTTGTCGCCCATTGAGCACGTGGGACATGAAGGGTAGAAGGTTGAAGAATCTACCGAACCCACCGTTGACAATAGAAGCTCTACGGCATGAAGTACCGGCTGCTTGGGATGCCATACCCCAAGAAGATATTGATCACCTGCTGGAATCAATGCCAAGGCGGGTCAATGAGTGTATCAGAAATAGGGGCGGACCAACACATTATTAAAGAAAAATCAAAAAATTTTAATCAATTGTTACCTTAGACAAATCCAATGTTTCTGCCAAATTTGGTCCAAAAATTCCCACCCCTTCTAGGTGGTGCAGTTTATATGTCACTGAGTATATTTTAACAAATATTTTGGGGCTAAAAAGTTGTCTGCGCATTGGATCCCACGAAAGTTGACACAGATCAGAAACGTTCTAGAGTTTGATGAACGTGGTCATATAAAACAGGCTCCTACTGCGACTTAATTTCAAGATTACGCGATTGTAACTAGGAAAAAAGACGGGGAAGAATTCTGTTTCGTCAAGACAAGGCTCCTGTCCACAAAAACCATGTTGCCATCAGCGCTATTCTGAACGCAGGATTTGAATTGTTTGAACCCGCATATTCACCTGACCTCTCCCTTAGTGATTTCTTTTTATTTCCAAAATTAAAAGAGTATCTTCGAAGTACCAGATATTACGACGATAATGAAGTAAACGACTGGTTGGAAGAACAACCGAAAGATTTTTTTCCAGAATCAAAGGTTTGGAGCATCGTTGGACCAAATGCATCAACGTTCAGGGAGATTACGTAGAAAATAAACTTTTGATATTTCTTCAAGTTGTTTCCTTCTATGTTAGGGACCGTAAATACTGATCTCCCCTCATATAATAATATTAAATATAGTATAAACATAACTTTCACGATAATAAACTGACTTGAAAGTCCAGTTAATGAAAGTTTCAAAGATTATTTACGAAAGCTGAAAATGAATATAATTTTGAAGCTAAGGACGCCAGCGTTTACAACGAAGTTTTTTCATCATTTACGTAGACCATACGAATTATAGATCTTGTACACCATCTGCAGATACCTACCTCAAAGAGCATGTGAGAAGCAACAACGTACGTGACAAAATAACGAAAAATCTGTGCGGTTATAATGACATTTACACATATAACTTTAAGCTCTAATTGGTGAAACTTAAACAAATACAAAATAACCATAAATATACTCTAAAGTCTCCTTAACATACTTGACAAAACATAAATAAACACTACAATTATTGACGTCCCAAAAAGGATACATTCATATATATTATATATTTATATATTTATGACTAACTTATTAGAAATTATATAATCACGATCAATGAAAAGCAGTTTGAAGAATAGTAAGAGGTACATAACGCCCACGCGAAACCTTGATACGTTTGCACATGCAATTTGTGTTATACACTTGCAGCAACTCCTACAGGGTATAGTAAACCGTTACACTTAAAGACTTAAATCGTTAAAGCTATAAACGAAATCACACACCATGGGCATTTATGCACAGATTTTTGTGCCTGCTGATGCCAACCAATCGAGACGCGCTGGTCCTACACATTGAGCGCAGAAGGTATTTGTTATAAAATGTAAGGGGGTCATGGCCGCAAGTCTAATGTAGACTTTCTAACGGAGCTAGGGCTCTTGAAGTTTTCAGAGAAGTAGTACACAAAAAAGATGCAGACTCGCAACACAACAAGATTATGATCGATAATTTCACATTTTTAAACTTTAGGTTGAGGAGATACTCACAGATCTCGGCGAGTAAACACTATAAAATCTAACAGTAAAGGTCGGCGTTTTTTAATTCACAAGGTACGAAGCACGTTTTAAAAGACCGGAAAATATGCACATTTGGGTTAAATTTACATTTTAAACATGAACTGCATACGTACAAGAAGCCTTCACTAGTAAAAGCGTTTTTAAATATGGGAGTACGCAGAAAAAAGATTGGCAGAGCGCATAAAAAACATGAGTCATTTTACTTTAGTGAATTAAAAATATACTTATATATCATATTATTTAAGCTGCCATATATTGTTCATTTTATTATAATTTAATCCATGTCTTCAAAGTTTAACTGAATAACGATTCGCACACAATATAATTAATAAAGAATGCGTTGTGCGAGTCTCAATAGTTTTCATTAAAAAAAGCATTATCAAGTAAGTGATAGTGTTTCATGTGAGGCGGGTATTATATGAATATGTGGAACTACCACGATATTTATCGAATAGTTCATTAACCCCTTTATCTTGGTTAAAATAGAACATGTTTCATAACACGAAGATTTCAATCGATATTAAATCTCCCGTGCCTGTTGCACTTTACTACCTTTTGTTACGCACTATTGCATCTTCTGTTCTGTCTAGCAAAGTAATTTATTATTCGTTTTTAATAGTCCATTCAAATTGTAAAACCAAGAGTATATAATTGATTTACATATCCGGTGGGTACTGTTCATATTGAAGCACGTAGTTCCCATTTTTCACATTAATCTTTTGATTAACACTACTTTATTTACCTAACTCATTGTGCAAACTGCGGGGATGGTATGCGATGTTAATATTGCGAGTGTATGTTATATGCACTTCAGTAGGATGTTTGCAATTAAGACTCTTTTAAATATCAACATAGTATCAGCTGCCAAGTTTCCGAAGCATCCAAATCGTCACACCAGTAAGGGGAAATTCCGTTCTAGAATTAAACTTTTGGCACCTGTGGCGATTCTTAGATGACAATCGACACTTGCAAAAAATTGCAGAACGTGTCATTATAATTTCAACTTGTCGTTCATGTTATGGAATAATATTAATAATAAATTTTCAGACATAATCGTTTTAATCCCATTTCCAGAAAACCAGAACTGCATAGATAGTGTTATGCAATGACATGGTCGTTTATCGAAAATAAAGTGAATAAGAGAAAATGACGAACTATAATTAAACAATCAACATAAAAAAGCTCTAACTAAAGCAAATGATAAGCAAACTACAATGGAAACAAAATTTATATTTATAAATTAAGTTTAAAGTTTCATAATTTAAAGAATATTAAGCGAAAATTAACAAATAACTAGGACATATATAAAATATCTGAAAAACTTAATAACGTGTCACAAAACTTTGAAAGCTAACAAAAATAACACAAAAGCACATGCAACTAGAACATTCGAAACAAAAAATAATATAATAAATGAGATAAAAGGCGCGCAAACAAAAATTAATTAAATACCAAATGAAACGATCAGAGAGATGGCGAAGAATATTGTTTCAAATTCTTATATAAAGTGTATAATAATTTATATAAGTTTTCAAATTTAAAAGTAACTTCACCAGTGGCTTTACGAGTTATTGACTGATTGCACTTATGCCGAAACTCTCTCAATATGCACATAAAATTTAATATCCCTCATAGTTCAAGGCATGAAAAGGTATAAAAGTAATAAAAATTGTGTCGTTCAATTAGTTGCCAAGGTAGTACCGCAAAAGCATGTCTGCAAATGTTCGGTGAGAATGAAACCAATTCAATTTCTTTCAATGGGATATTGTCATGAACGACCCTTTAGTCCATATAATAAGGAATAAGACACCTGGAAATACGTTCGATAATTAAATTACATTTGTGACCCAATAAAAGTACCCACATTAATGTTATAGCCTGTAGGCCTTTTTCATGAATCTTTTTCATCCGATTTTAAATATATCCTCTTCGATTATAGGTTTATTTTGTGATTAAAAGTATGTAGTTTATTGTCATACTAACTCTTAGTCTACCGCTGTTTAAATTACGTCGCATTACCCTAGATGCATCTTTAACATATGAATAGAATATTATGAATTTAAGCCATAGTTACTTCATCTGCAATGAATCAGAGAATTTATATGGAGAGGAAGTAAGCCCAGGCGATAATATTTAATTCGTTGTAAGTAGTAGGGCTGGCCTGGAGGGGAACCACCGCGAGGGTATTAAAAACTGGCCAGCACATAAAATGTATAAAACGTAAAATTTAAACAAATTATTTATGTGTTAAGCACAAAACATAAAATAATAAATGTCTTATTTACGTACCTAAGTAGTTAATAACAAATGTCCTCGTTTACGTTTATTGAACTAGAAATATGCTATCACATGCAGGTTTCAATTTTGTTGAAATTTCAGTTATATATCACACGTTAATAGTACCTAATTGTTAATGAACGACATTAATAAATTAAAACAATTTGCTATTATTATTTTAAAAAGTTGTCACACATAATATTTTGCCCTTGGTGCATAAATAATTGCCTGAATTAATTTTGTACATGGCGATATATCCGACAATTTATGTTGTTGAAGATTATGTTTTGTTCTATTTTATACCATGTTGAACATGGAGGACATGATTGCCATTATCAGAGCCACTAATTGAACACAATAACGGTAGTGAGATTCTTTATTTATTGTTACACGATCGTCAAATGTGCAGCGTCTACCAAAACTTAAACTTTGATAATACACTATAATGGTTTTGTGTATAAATAAAATTGACCACAAATTGACGTCAACACACCAGCAATATCCTAACTACATACTTCCTTTTTAATGAGACATCGTTGCCCAATGTTTGATTACATTAACAACGTTATCTTGAAAATTTGTTTTTTATTAAAATTTATTAATAACATCCAGTTATTTTATACTATTCAAGTATATGTGGTAGAACATGAACTTGGGGAAAAAATATGCGAAATGCAGATATGAAGCCCATTATTTAATGTTCAATTTTTAATTAAATCAAAATGTAAATATTGGGTGAAAGGTGAAGCTAATAAAAAAGAATATAACAAATCACGACAACGAACAATGAACTTAGATAGGACACAGCAACAAAAATTAAAAACATAAAAAGAAAATATATAATAAATAAAAATAAATTGATAGAAGTCTTGCCGGATATGCTAGCTTCATACATGTCTAAATATTCATTAATTTTATTTTTGTATAATAGATTTCATTGTTCCATTACATAGTGCCTGGACCTCCCGTATGTATTATCAATTTCCTTAACTAAAGTTCGCTGCATTTAATGCAAGAATAAGATTAATAAATAATTAATAATGTGTTCATGTTATTTATGCAATAACATGCAATACATAGAGGATTGTGCACGTGTCACATTCTTATTTGCAATTTTTAGTACATTGAAATATTATGTTAATATGTGATATGTTTGCCCCCTATCTATGTTATTAAATAATCAACAACATGCAGATTCTATCTCCACCCTTAACTACACTTAGAAAATACCACTAGGGCAAGGACAAAATTGTCACCTATCGACACAGAGATGAAGAAAAGCCACTTATCTAGAGAAAAAGCAAATAATCAAACAGAAGCACAAACACATCTTGGAATTGGCGGAACACTGTCTGAAGAACACTTAATTCATGTATGAAGACCAACGTTACAAACAGATAGAAGGAACACCAATGGGATCAACGCTATCACCAGTAATTACAAATTTATTCTTGGAGTACCTGGAAACTATAGCATTTAATACCGTGACAGTCAGACCATATATATGACTAAGATGAAATTGACGATACTTTCATAATATGGTCACACGAAAGAAAATAACTAGTTACTTTCGTGAAACGGAGGAATATAATCAGATGCCGTTCCTAGACGCCCTACTTACGAAGACAAAAGACCATCGCCTGAGCCACAATGTGAATCGGAAGAAGATCCACACCAACCGATATCTCAACGCTGAATCACACAACTATCCAGGATAACTCCACTCAGTCATAAAGAAGCTCATCACAAGATCGGAAAGGATTGCAGACGATACCAACGAGGCTGAAGAAATGAAGAATATACACCAGGCATTACAAGTAAATGGCTACACAAAACGAGAAATGCAAAGAACAACTAAACCAAGACAGAAGAAAACAAAAGATGGAGACAGGAATATAGCAACACAGCATTATTACTATATGTGAAGGGAACTACAGACAAAATTAGGAGAATCATACATAAGGAAAATATCGACACGGCATTTAAACCACATCTAAAAATGAAAGCGCTATTGAGAAACCCAAAAAGTTAAATTCCTTTAGAAAAAAAAAGGTGTTTATGAAATCCCATGACATAAAGTGCATTGGGCAATATAAGAGAAGAATCGATGTCCGTAAGAAAGAACACACGAGAGCAGTGAAACAAAAAGATACATCATCATTCCTGGTGAAACACAAATTAGATACGGGGCACATAAATTTTGAAAACACCAGAACCATAGCTAACATACCACACTTCACGACATGGATAATACTAGAAGCTATTGAAATAGAGAAGCAGCCAGAAAATATGAACAAACAGGATGATGCACAAAGACTTCCAAGAACATGGATACCAGCACTTGCTGGCCGGACAAGTATCAAACAAGTCGATCAAATCGACCAGGAACTAAACCACAGGATATAAAAGACGGTTCAGTAACTGCCAACGCCAGTTCTTCTAGATCACTTTGACCGAGAAGACTAACCTGAAGAGACCATTGTGACATTGCCGAAACGTCGGAACAACGCTTACAGGGACAATTCTACAGTCTCTCAGTCTTTTGTAAAAAGTCTAATGCCAATAGATATTTTTATTATTTTATCGATAGGTCAATAAATTTAAAATTAGACATTTTTAAACTCGTAAATACACAATTATATTCTATTTAAAAACTTGAAATCATATTAAAATTTAATTTTAATTAGAATAACGAAGATTGTATCTACACTAAATATATACTAATCTGACCGACAGTAAACATTATTCACGGTAGCAGACGAGGTACGTCATGTTCAACGTCACTGTGACCTGATGACCGAGTTGCAAAATCTTATTTTATTTTTGTACCATTAATCAATTATTTGTTTTAGGTTGGCTATTGAATTATTTAATTCTTAGAATAGCTATCAAACACAATCTATCTCTCCTAAGTACTGGTTCACAATGGGCATAAGGATAAGCGGATTATATGAGCACTATACAATAACTTGATTCACAAATGACATTCACCAGTACACAAGGAAATGGTATCCGCTAAAATTTAAAAAATTGGGAAAAAAGCAAGAGATATTTTAGAGGAAAATACCAAATAAGTCAATTATCCCGATGTTTCCATTCATAATATATTGAGCTGTGTGAATATATTTAAATGAATGAAATAAATCTCGGCGATTCTTAGAAATTACGTTTACAAACGTAAAAACATAAGGTTTTTATGACGATGTTTGACGAACTTGAGTGACGGCTGATCTTTTAATAGAATCCATCAGTATATATATGCTAATATGAATGAAATATGGTTTCTGGAAGCGGCAACGACCTTTACTGGCGCACTAGTTTGTTTCTAGACACATTTAAGAAGTTATGAATGGTTATGAATGAAGATGAATGGTTATGAATACCGTTGTTGGTTGTAGGAAATATGATATTAATTTATTTTTTGAAATTGGTTAAACTTGTTTATATACTCAGTGACATATAAACTGCACCACCTAGAAGGGGTGGGAATTTTTGGACCAAGTTTGGTAGGAATAGTGGACTAGTCCAGGGAAATAGTTGATTAAAATTTGAAACCCAATCATCAAGTAGTCATGGGATTTTTGACGTTTGTGTCATTTTTTAGAGGTGGTGATAGACAAGCAATTATCAAGTTATTTTTTGAATTTGTTCCACTTTTTCGGATCCAGTTCTTTAGTTTAAAGTATTTCAAGTGTTTAACGATGCCTAGAGGAAGGAGACCTCAAGTTTACCAGCAGTTGAGTGACTTTGACCGAGGGCGGATTGTTGGTTTAGGAGAAGCAGGTTTTTTGTTTAGAGAAATCGGCAACCGTTTGGGACGGCACCACTCAACAATAATGCGTGTTTATCAAGCGTGGTCTGAACATGGGGTTGAACGTCGGAGAAGAGGCACTGTGGCTCAAAGACGAACCAATGAACGTAAAGATCGCCGCTTAAGACTAATGGCCTTGAGAGACCAATTCTCTACAACAAGGTCGTCCGATAGGCTTGCGAACAGTTTATCATCGAATAAGAACCTTTGGCTTGCTGTCTTACCGCCCACATCTTGTGCTACTCATTGCTCAACATCGCCAGGAACGTTTGGCCTGGTGCACGGAAAGACTTCAATGGAACTTGGAGTGGCACCGAGTTGTCTTTAGTGACGAATCGCGATTTTATTTAGGAATGCATGATGGTCGGATGACTGTTAGACGAAGACGTGGAGAAAGGCGCAATCCTCATTTTTCGATTGCGAGGCATGTTCACCGAACTGTGGGGTTGATGGTGTGGGGTGGTATTGCTTACGGCAGTAGGTCACCCTTGCTCTTCATTCGGGGCAGTATGACCGCCCGACGCTACATTGACGAAGTGGTAGAACCACATGTTCTTCCATATCTTCGAGGGCTGGAAGACCCACTTTTCCAGCAAGATAATGCACGACCTCACGTAGCAAGGGTTTCTCTTGACTTCTTTGAAGAGGCCAATGTTAATCTTTTGCCTTGGCCGCCAAGATCTCCCGATTTGTCGCCCATTGAGCGCGTGTGGGACATGATGGGTAGAAGATTGAGGAATCTACCGAACCCACCGTTGACAATAGAAGCTCTACGGCATGAAGTACAGGCTACTTGGGATGCCATACCCCAAGAAGACGTTGATCACCTGCTGGAACCAATGCCAAGGCGGGTCAATGTGTTTATCAGAAATAGGGGCGGACCAACACATTATTAAAGAAAAATCAAAAAGATGAAGTGTTTTCTTTATCAAATTTTAATCAATTGTTACCTTAGACTGGTCCAATGTTTCTGCCAAATTTGGTCAAAAAATTATCACCCCTTCTAGGTGGTGCAGTTTATATGTCACTGAATATATATATAGAAAATATCAAAAGATTAATATGATAGATGGACTAATCTTACACCTGAAAGGTGTTGTGAATATTAAACAGGTCCATTGGCATGTTCAAGTGGGCATGTAAAAGATAATATCTAATAATGTGTTTTACCATTTATGTATATTTAACGATGAATAAACGCTATCTATTATTATTTTTATTATTAATATAACCTAGCGAGACGTATTGGGCACGACCTTGTCCGTGTTAAAATATTTTTGTAAAACGAAACGATGCCCATTGTCGTCGTCTCGCCCCATTGCATTTATTTGACATTGAACGAATGTGTGTACGATTCTCAAAAATTACCCGAGGCGAGTCAGCGTTTCCCAAACAATCACAACTGGATTAACTAATTTAACAATTTTATTATTAAATTACTACTACTACTACTAGCCCGCGTATTATACACAAATTCGTTATACATGCTAATTTAAGTTTGTTATTATTAATCAAAGGGTATTCTTCAGTTTTAAGAAATGCTGCTTTGCGGAGGTGCGAACATCGATTTCATAGTGAATTTCGTAATGAATCGGTAATGAAAGTTTTTTTTTTACTTTCATGAGGTGTTATATTTTCATTGGTTTATTCTAGTTCGAAAGCGGTTGGATTAAAAATTGTAAAATAAATCCGAAAAATCAGAAAACATCAGTAACAATTATAAATAAATCAAAGAAATTTACAACATAATTAAACAAAAACGTTGGAAAAGTTGTTGCAAATTATCAAATTACCTTGAAATTAAATTTAAAAAAATTTGGGTTCCTACATAAGGAACTAGTTGATTGTGTAATTTTTGTGAATAAGACAATAATTCATAAGACATTGTGAACTATAAACACTGAAAACAGACACAATTAAGCTTTTAATGTTAACTTTCTAATAATTATTTTTTTATTTCGGTATACCTGTAAATATATTTGGCTTTTCAGGTGTGTCAAATTTAACTATTATTATTTATATCAAAATATTTGTCCACATAGAAATCCTCTCTAATAAGGATCTACGTGAGAGTCGACAGTTGCTTTTAAAATTAGCGTTGATTATTAATGTTTAGTTGTGAGATATTTGTCTAAGTAAAAAAATTCGTTCATAAATAGGTTTGAAATATGATTGAATAGGACGTTTAAAAAAATTAAATATGTTAAAAATTATTCTAATAATGTTATTGTTGAATAATAATTAGTTAATGTTATACAACAAATATATCCTTAAGGAACATTCTGTGATTTAACCATATAAATGTTGCCCTGTGAATTAACGAAAGAAATATTTTAAGATATTAATATTAGTTTTGAGTAAAGTAAATTAAACCTTTGATATCAGGTGCAATAAGAACACGTTAACTATACTTTCCTTCAGGTACGTGTCCCATTATGTTGTAGCGACAGCAATACGTAGGACAACTCTCTTTATATATATATAATTTTTTGACATTTTAACTTCGTGTCAATGTGGTATCCTAATTGTTCATAAGCTCAGTTCATAAAAATTTAATGGAAAATGAAAAAAAAATTAAATCATTGTTTCAAACAACGGGTAATAACTCGACTTCTATATTTTTAATTCCACTTAGTTCCATTAATATGTTTCCACTAATTAGAAAGAATTGTGCAAAATATATCTACGATGCCGCAACTGTTTAACGAGTGCAAGCCACCTAATGAATGACCGGAATCACTGGACTCGTTTCTTTTCGCTCATTTACTACCAGTCACATTGCTTTGATTTCAGGTACAATTCGTTTTATTATTTTTAACGATCGCGCGTGATTATTTGTGTACTTTCGACCAATTTATGTCATTTCTCTCCGTAATTACAATTTTCACGCGCGCGTTGTTTGCATCAGTTCCACGGAGAAGGAAAAATAAATTTACAAGTTGCGTTGTGCGACTTCAGTATATTTTTCCGATGGTGACACAATCATCGAGCGCTTGTTGAGAAAAACAAATAGAATGGTTCGGCCATAATAACCTGCTAAATGGAAAAGCCATGCTTCAAGACGTTTATGTGCTATAAGTATTTTGTAATCGCGTATTTATTGGTTAATGTTTTCTTAGTTACATTTCGTATGTGATTTATGGATACTTAAGATAAACAACAGCCTTTCAGCCTTGGTACTTTTCATGCTTGACGCAGATGTACGTAACTTTATTAATAACTCATATTAATGGGTTTGTGTTCTCTCTGTACCTATGTAGGGTAAAAATTAATATCGGAATGTCGGTATTAATTTTCTATACGGGGTGCTTCAAATTCGGTGATCTCAATATAGATATTATTTATTCCACCATGTGTAACAATTTTGAAAAACGATACACATTTTCTCGTTTACTGTTCTCTATATGATCACATGATAGTATTTGTTACATCAAATTAGGGTCCATTGCAGCACCGCTTTATTTTTATAGAAATATTCATTTTCACTGTTTACATTCCGTGTAATAGGAGTGTGTCACCAAAGGGTTGATTAGGGGGTTTCGTCTATGTGATGACAGAGGCCAAGAAAGACCGATGTGGGTGGTTATCGGTAAGCCCCGATCTCCCTGACAGGGTGACAGTGATCAAGAACCGTATGTCCAAGGTAAGGTAATATGAGTCGTTCATTGTAACAGTAGTGTAACTGCATATATTTTGTAAAGGTCATAAATTAATAGTAAAAGCGTTAAATAAAATAACAGATTTAACAGAAACAAAATACGACGCTGGGACGAGAGTAGAACTTTTAGATCGAACCGTGTAGAGAGATTCAGCATCGTAATGTTGCTCCGAATAATAACTCGATGTATATAACAAATAAGGTTTGTCGTATAATTAAGTTAAATAAGATAATATAAAATATGTTACATATTAGGAATAATGTAATTATAAATTAGAACTCGATGTAATAGGTTTTACTACATTTATATTTTTTTAATTTTAATTTAAAAACGTAAAATATATTCAAATACACGATATAATCGCATGGTCCAAGACGTGACCCAACACCTGGTGCGCAAGTGGGCCATGTCGTGTCGATATCGATGCAAAAACGCGCGAAATTTCGCCTTGGTAACAATTTGCGTCCAACCACCATTTAGAACCTACTTGGCAACTGCGGCCCATTTAAACAACCAATAGCTATTCGGCTTGCGACTTGTGGTAAAATTTAGATTAAATTAAAAAAAAATAATGTGAAATAGAATCGGGTTTAAATAAGACGACCGGCATCGGCATTTGGATTATTCAGTCCTTAACATCGAGACCGAAAACTTCCCTTGCGACAAT
Source organism: Geotrupes spiniger (assembly GCA_959613385.1). Taxonomy (NCBI): domain Eukaryota; kingdom Metazoa; phylum Arthropoda; class Insecta; order Coleoptera; family Geotrupidae; genus Geotrupes; species Geotrupes spiniger. The sequence continues at coordinate 33,350,054 of OY390732.1, forward strand.
AACATTCGAAACTCTAGAAGTAGAAATCAGTAAGTGCTTTATAATTTATTTGTTTGTTAACAGCATACTAAGAATTGTAATATTTGTAATATTTGACTAAATGGGAGTTAGAAAAGATGGCAAAAAATGGAAAATATTGTATATATGTGTCCTAAAAATGTATTACGTTATTTACATAAAATGAAAGAAAAGAACTATTTGATTCATTCTGGAATTTAAAAGATTTCAATTTGCAGAATTCATATTTGTATGTTAGCGCAAAAAAGAACTGATAACAGAATACGCCCATTTATCATCACGACACCATCAGTGTGTAAGAAATATTTTCTGGCGAAATTTCAACAACATATCAATATTGTACCTCTCGAAAACATTCGTCACCGATCAGTATTGTTATCATCCACCACGAACGGACAGTGGGCTCACTAGAAACAAAGAGTTTTTAAAGATCAACGACTTTGACTCGGGTAATGGCCACAATATAGCATTAAATTTAATTCACATCAATGTACAAAATATTGTCGATAAGTTGGATCTGGTTGATTTGTTTCTTTCTTAAAATCACACAGATATTTCTGGGTATCGGAACATTGGCCCAAGAAAAACGAATTGCCTGTATTCAAGAATTATCAATTTTGTATCATATTTTATCGATGTGGTATTAAGGACGGAGGCGTTGCAATTCTCGTAAAGATATCTACAATAGGTGTATTATTGTTGTTGCCGGTGACTTTAGTTTCGACTTTGCCGATAACAGTAGAAACACAGAAAATTGTTTGGACATCGAGCCAGGATTAGCCGACCATTTTGTTGTAAAATAAACCTTCAATTATGTCATTAATGAACTATCTATATTGTCGGACAGATATGCTAGAAGTTTCAATACTCCGAACAAAGCTATGTTTCAGGATCTCCTGTGTAACATTGATTGGGGTGCGGTCTACAAATCCCACACGACAGTTAAATTCCATTAATCTTGTAACACTACATCGTGTATATAAATCTACCAAATGATGAAGAAAATTATTTTAATTTAAAATAACAGTATTATTTCCCGAAGTAAAACCGTATTATACAATAACAAAATTAATAAATTGACAAATACGGTACGGGCAGCGTGGAACGAAATCAAGGAAAATTCGAGGGTTGAGAAGTTCAATGGAACATGTTTGGTTCAAGGGCATGCCTCTATTGATGGTGGACAAGTTGTTGCTGATTTGTTGAGTGAACTTTTTGAAAATGTTGTAGAAAGAGATCATCGCTCGATAATCTTAACAGCTCTAAGAAATCTACGGCGAAAAACTCCCTTTTCTTCACTCTACTAACTGATGCTGAAGTTTTCAATATACTTGTTAGTTTAGCCAAAAATAATGCTGCTGGAAACGATGACTTGCCTTGTAACCTTTTAAAAGTAGTGGTTGACATTCTTGCGACAGTCATTTGTTTTTTTTTATTAATCGCTCCGTCCAGTCTCTCTTTATTTTCCGCCAGAACTAAATGTAGCTATATTCAAGTGAATACTAAAACATTTGCAGTGGTTCGCACTGAACTTTCTTATATTTAGTTATTCTCCATTTTTCGGAAAAGAAAATTGTTTTAAATTTCAATTTCTTTCAGTGTTATAAGAACACCGTCTTTGAAAAGTACATGTATGATAGATTATTGAACTATTTTATTAAACATAACTTATTGCCTGCCACCCAATTGGGATGTTTGGGAGGAAGATCAACAAATATGGCAATATTCGAATTTTTAAAAGTTATCTATGATAGCCTTAACAATTCTCAATTAGAAATAGGTCTATTCTTCGATGATAGCAAAGTTAGGTATCAAACGCCTAGACATAGCATGTTGTTATAAAAATTATTCAATTATGGTATCCTTGGATCACCCCATAAAAGGATTCAATCATATTTAACAAGTGGATTTCAAATAGTGTATGTTGAATCCTGTAAATGTCAGGGCCCTATCCTAATCCTATTCTGTGGGGCATTCCCCTGCAGTCTATTTTGGGGTGGCTTTTATATGTAATTCACGTAGCTGATCTACCTTCGCATATTAATGTGGGAGATTTGTTTCTCAATTGGCTGACGATACTTCTGTTGCCCTATCTGCTGCCTGTCTGCCAGTACCTGTGCAGCATGTAGTTAACTGTACAACTGAGATGTTCATTTATCGCCATAAAAACGACTTAACCCCTAATAAAACAGAGTTTTTCCAATTTAGAGCTTCCTGTGACCCAACGAGTAGTTTATTGATTCGCCACCAGGGAGCTTGCATCAAACAAGTTCAATCTGTAAAATTATTGGGGCTCCTTTTAGATAAGAACCTTAAGTTGAAAATTCACATTGTTGAATTATGTAACGAGTTATGTATGAACAATATTTTTAAATAATTTTTAGATATAGATCATTTACTGATATAAAGAAATTTTATTTTAGTAATGTTGAATCACATCTCAGATAGTGTATAATGTTCTGCGGTCCCACAATTTACTCATCGACAGTATTCGTGCTGCAAAAAAATATTTTGCATACTTGACTTAAAATTGATTTTCTTTCCCACTGCAAACTTCTCTTCTACTACTCTACTCATTATGACCTCTCTCCTTATATTGGAGTTAGCTCCCTATATTAAAAAAAATACTAATTCGTTTCGAGAAACAGTGATATTCAAAAATGCTAGAAACACGCAATGCACATGATTTTAATTATCTTTTGCTATTTGAAAAATCACCATTGTATAGTTGCATTAGGATCTATAATCATCTACGTCTGGAACTGAAGAGAACACAAAATCTCACGAAGTCGAGCTAAAATCCTAGCTCATCTCTCAGATGTTTCTCCTCGTTGTCGAAATATTGTAGTGTTTCAAGAGTGATGTTTGTAAATTTTCTTTCTGACTTGTATTAATGTTGGCATTCATTAAGTAATCGAAATAACACATACCTAACACTCGTCAACTTTCTTATTTGTTATGGGCATGACATTACCATAACGTAAATAAGAATTTTCACAGAAAATTATGGCGCAATCGGCAACAATTGTTTTAATAGTATCTGGTGGCAATTAGAAATCATAGTAGACGTGTATTTAAAAAATAATATTACAATACTTAATGAAGAAAACCGCGATATATAACGTGTGTTTGAAAAGAAAGTCAACAATATAGAAACATTTCTTATAACTTAACATGAACTTCGCCAACTAAAGATCTTTTACGAGAACTTATTATGGCGCCACACATTCCTATACGAAATAATTTGGTGGAGTCAAATAAGATGAACGTCGGTAATAAACAATACAAACCCTCAATTATTCACGATTACACATTAATTTACTTTGAGAATAATCTCACGTTCTTATCCAATAAGCCGATAAATAAAACACTTTTAGCAATATTAAAGTTTATGTTATTTTGTTTCAATTTCTCTGCTAAAGTTGCTGTGGTGACTATTTTATAGCTCTTTATTTAAATTAGTGACAGTGATGAGCTATTACGTCTAAATATTTGAATTTTTAAGTGTTAATAAATGTAAACAAATGCAATCAATTGTCCGAAACGCCAAAACAATGAATCCATCTTCTGAGTTAGCAGTATCTGGGCACTAAACTTAAAATCACTCGATCGAATATCGGTTACCTAATGTGTTAATCATCAAGTGAATTTACATTCTTAATAGAAAACTGAAACCATGTCAATCATAAGCATATAATATATAAAACTTACTATTAATCATACTTCATACATGTTCGATATACGAAAACTACTATTATTAGTTACAGTTAGTTAGTTTCGCTCTTACTATAAGTCCTTCATCAATAAAAACCAATCGGTGTAAACATCCTCAATGTGAAACGTGAGAGATTTGGGGCAACAGCGGCTGCAGATGACAATACCATTGGCTCAGACGTGTAGAACAGATAATGTACCAACATTTAATTGCCAAAATAGTATATTAAAAAACGAGTTACAGAAGGTACTGTTTCAGGCATGAGTCCGAAATTCAGCCTGAATGGACGAATGCCCTGAATAGCCTTCTGTACGAGTATTTTATAACATTTTTTCTACTTTGCGCCCTTTTTATGTGATAAATTAAACTTTGTTAAGTATTTCAACATTTAGGGATATAAAAAGGGCACAAAGTAGAAAAATAGTATAAAACACTCGTACCGAAGGCTATTCAAGGCATCGTCCGTTCAGGACCAACATCAAGAAAAAAAATATACCAGACTCATTTTAACACTCGTTCTATTGGTTCTATTACGTAAAATAAAACACAGTATATTTAACGTAGCAACGTTAAAGTACCACAACCAAGAACATACACAAAAATAACAATTAGAAGTTCAACATGGCAGATGAATTATTGACGCTCAACACGATATGACATGTTAACGAGTTTAATGTATAGGGCAAACAATATAACGTAGTAATTACGAATATATTGGGCATGGTGGCTGTAAATAATATGAGATAAAGACCGAGATGGTGTCAAGAGGTTGTAGATTCCTTGAAGTATATAGGAATTAGAAAGTGGATCAAACGCGCAGGGACAAATGGAGATGAATAGTGTAACAAGCCAATGGAGCCAGATGCGCGAAGATCTTATAATATATTGTAGCCAATTTGAAACTTCCTCATTTTCGCCTTCACAACAAATGTTGAAGCTAATCACTCGAAATGGTATAGTTAGTTCACAAAACTGGCGGTGGTCAGTGGAGAATCAAAATTGAAAAATTCAATTTAAAACTAATAAATTTTTGTTGTGGAATGTTGACATTGAAAGTACCATTGATATCTTACATTTAATTCAACTACAAGACGTACACATAAAGCACGTGGTCGATGCAGTATTAAATCATTAAATCAATTTCCTCAAAATGGTTAGCAAAATGTCATACTTCCATGCACGCTCACCTAACCTATATCTGGATTCGTTTTATGGGTTGGTTAAAGAATAACGTGTATTTAAAGAAGGTAAAAAATCATCGAGAACGAAGACAAATATCATATTAACACATTGCCCTAGCTATAATTTAATATTTGATTAAAGGTTAACTTGTATTTAATTAAGCTCTCTATTCCTCTGTATATTTCATATATGAAACACTGGGGTTATATAAAAATTATTCTGAAAAATAGTTTCAAGAAGCCTTTAGACGTTATTGCACTCCAGGGACAGCATATGAACGTTAAAGCCTGTACAATGCAATTTTGCAAAAATGTCTAAAGAATCATTAGAAGATAGCAGACAATTCAAAGGTAGTGTAAAAAAATTACGTTGACATGTATGGATATTTTCCAAATTTGGAGAGAAGTTTGTAAGTGCCCTGAACAAAGTACCCAGAAACTGAATATTTCAAAAAAATCAATATCTATTGTTAACCAAGTCTACGTAGATTTTAATATTGACATAATGGTAGAATGATGAAGAAATATAGAAAATTAGTGTTTCTTCTAACAAGTTCTTTAATCAAACCTTTAACTGTTAGTTATAATGGACGAACGAAACGAATTTGAAAAATATTCTAATGAATTATTGTATTGTATTACAATATTTACGAAGCCTCGAGATTGTGGTAGAAAAAGACTTAAAAGATATCAGCAGCATCAATACATCTAATGTAAAATGTCTGCTTATACATTAAATATTGAACCTGTCTTTAGGGTACCGGTCTCAGTTAAATTTGCCGAGGGCCAGATGCAACGTCTGCAAGCCCGCAAGGTCGATCATTTTCTGGAACTAAAATGTACATGATGCTCATTCTGAAATTTCTGATTGACGTATGAAAACTCGTTAACTAACTCGCTAACAACTACGAAATATGAAAAGAAGATGGTGATGAAAAAATTTCAAGGGAATTCAGTCGCTCATGAAGATTTTGTAATTCCTGGTGAATTATAAAATCGATATGATTGGTCAGAAGACCATAATTGAGGGCGTTACACTTCAAGAGGCAAATGACTGTAAACTTGAAGAGAAAATTTGCAACTTGAAACGAAGTATTGACGACTTCTAATTTACCTGTCGAAACTTTACTTTCTTTGTATTTCATACTAAAGTTTAATATTTCTAGTACTATGAAGAATTTCTTATAGAATAGTAGATAAAACCTACTGCGACTGAAGACTGACGTTGTTTTACCCATTTCATATATACGTCTATATTTAAATTGTCTGATTTCAGTCTCATTACAGTTCACAGTCATAGCAGCCCACCAGCAGACTAAAGTGTACTTACAATAATGTTTTGCGTAACAGCAACAGTATTTGATATTGATTTTGCACCAATTGCTGGGACTAACCAGATCTTGCAAATTTGGCGTGGTCGAAAATTACTTTTTCTACTTTGCGTTGGTAATAACTTCATTTTAGCACCCAAAACAGTGTTGAAATAAAAATTCGAGTGCTAAAATGAGCCTGGTATAATATTTTTTCTTTACGTTGGTCGCGGTTTGTCAGCGTATAATGTCAACGAAATGTCAGTTGTAACTAATAATCGTTGCATTGTTTTCGTTGCACCATTCTTCGATTTTTTTATATTTTTGTTCGTATTGAGACCGCGACTTATTCGGAAGCAAATTCCCAATCGTAATTTGCGCAATTTCCTGTATTTCGGGTGGAATACATTGCAGGTCTTCGCAAATCATATCGCGTTACCAACCCGCGCAAATATCCCTAAATGTTGAAATACTAACAAAGCTTAATTTTTCGCGTAAAAAAGGGCGCAAAGTGAAAAAAATAGTATAAAATAGCCTTCTGTACGACTATTTTATACTATTTTTTTTTCACTTTGCGCCCTTTTTTACGCGAAAAATAGTCGTACAGAAGGCTATTCAGGGCATTCGTCCGTTCAGCCACTCGCCTTCGGCTCGTGGCTGAATTTCGGACTCATGCCTGAAACAGTGCCTTCTGTAACTTGTTTTTTAATATACTATTTTTAAACATTGAATTTTTGTTCCTTTTATTTTTTACATTTTATATCAAGTTTAAAGTTATCTGCATATCTTTCCTTAGAAACAAGGACCAATTAAACTAACATTTTGCTTTTATAGAACATTTATAAGGGTTTTCTTCGAAGTAACAACTCAACCCGGCCCAACTCAAAATTACATCAATGTCAAGAGAAGAGGTTATAGTTATTGAATGAGAAAATAGAGATACAAGGTAGCCACATAACAATTAGAAAGACAGAATGGTTGTTTCAAAATTATAGTGAACTACGACAGAATTGGAAAATATGGAAATGAACTAGGAATCGAGAAGAGACAAGTGATATTTCTAATAATTTAAAAAACCATAGAAGCATTGCAAGGTAACGTTGTGTTGAAATGTTGCCATAGAGCAGGGCGATAATAAAAACGACAAGACGTAGGATAGTATTGTAGGTTGTTACAAACAACAATTTGAATGACGTTCCAAATACAAGCTGTTGGACTGTTCGATCATCTCACTCCGTCTGCTGATTGATTTGATAGAAAATACTTTTTTCAGGGCTGTACATAGTTTATTAATATTATTATTAATTAATTAAATGTATTACATTAAATAGCTAGTTTTTCTAGGAGTGTCGGTGTATGTGTTCCGTATCACCATGAATTAAATTTCACGTGAATTTTGTTTGCTAAATATATTGACTTAGTTTATCGCCGTACATGGCACCAGGAAGGGTATATTAACCGGTGAAAATTTACAAACATACAACAAAGATTGGTTTTGGCAAAGAATAAATGATTTAAGAATTTATTATGTATTTAATCTAAGAAATTTATTTAAAATTATTGAAAATCTGGAGAATGTTATTAATAAATTAACGCGGATTAACATTCACAACACGACAATGAATAACAATATTCATATGCAAATAGATAACATTAAGTTGATATAGATATCCGAACTTATTTTGATTGGTTACAAATATTCATAAAAATGCTGTATCAATTCTAAACACAGTAACGTGATAATGGCAAACTTATATTACATATTTCATTATAATAAAGCGCAACATAAGAACCAATACTTTTACTAATGATTCTAAAAACTAATTAAATACTGACTGGTTTTTGCATAATAGATTATTTTTTAGAGTATTGTCGATTGCATACAATAGGTGTTTAACGATAACTAATGAGATAGAAACATCTGCACTTGGCTCATTGAAAATATTTACAAACCAACTTACTAATAAATAAGTTTAATATCTTTCAGTTAGGCTCTATTGAGGATGCCTTAATTACTGAAATATGTTAAGGGAATTATACTTATGTTACTTGAGTTATATTTTGTTGTTCATTATTACACATATTTCAAAACAATACATTGGATGTTTAGTCTCTATATCATAGTTTCAATTTTAGATTATGAGTAAGAATCACAAGGTTTGTGAACTTCTAATGGCTGTAAACAATGAACATAAACATATAAAACGGTGTTATTACTCTTCGTAAAATTAAAAGTAAATAAAGTTAAAAATTAAATTCATATTTAAATTTATAAATTCAAAAATAAATATATCCAATTTGTTGATAACATTATAATTCACAAGGATTCAATTCATCAACGAAGGACTAATTGGCGAATGTATGTGAATTAGTCAGTACTGATATATACACTGTGTATTTGTATTCTGCTTATTGAAACAATTGCGTTATAGTATACCTTTTTAAATGCTTAATAATAATCGTATCTATAATAAGCAACAAAAATTAATCGTAATTGCAACTAATCTAATAAATCTGCCAAATAAAGACAGACATTAAAGTGACCAGTTTCTATAAACATTGGTACAAATCTGAAAGATTATAAAAATCATTATGCGTACACATTAAATAAGTACACATGCAAAATATATTCCATTCTACACAGGTGATTGCAAGATTCGCGGTAGATAAAAATGTGGGTAAATTGTGACAGCCTGACGGGTCGGAATGCAGAGAGAGTGTGCTCGGGTACAAACGAATGCAAATTTAAAAGTGAAACGTGTACTATTCGTTCAATTAAACGGAGTGATAGTATACATTTAATATAATCTTCGTAATCTCATTGTGCTATTTGACGCAGTAACGGTTAGGAAATCAAACGGGGAAAACGCTTGTTTATGAATAGATCCATTGAAATGCAAACGCAATATTAATTGGCATTTACAATGTACCATTTCAATGCCAATTTAAATTATGTTACAAGCGGTCTATAAGTACAGCTGACAGACATGTTAGGTTTTTGTGAATAATGTTTAACTTTGGCACATTTTTGTAAGCACTATTTTATGCCATTTTGGAATCATTGCAATTATGATAATATTACTTTTAATATGATATACATGTACAGATTCATATTTTATAAACGTGTTCCTAAATATAAATGTTAGGTAGGCGTTTATTTCGTTTACTCGATTGTTATTAATAATCGAATGGATCCAGCAGAATAATTGTCAACTCACCGTTTATCGCCAAACTGATATCATCTTGTCAAAGAAAGTGCTAGAGAGGCGTTCTTACATCCATTCAGCGGCAGCACATTTCAAACGCAATACACACATCATGGCAAAAGCAATGGCAACAATGGCACCACATGAAAATATAAATAGCACCCTTTACAATACAGCGGTTACGATACATAGAGTTACTTACAGGGCCCCTTTCGGGGGCCCGCCCGGTCCCACGTTGCCTCTAGTAGCTATCCTCGAATCGGTCATGTTATCAGCTTTGGACACCTTTACCATTTTCCGGATATCTTCGCATGCTAGTGTACCTGAAAGATGCACTCGACGTGCTCGTCGCTCCCCTGTAGAGTTACAGGAGAACCAATGGGCGCCAGCCCCCATGTCGCACCCAAGGAATGGCATAGGCGTACTCGACAGGCAACTTTGGATATTAGCATACCTTGCCTTCTGGACATACGGTTCCAGAATCACTGTCCCCAGTACTTCGGGGACAGGTCGAGGTTTGCCGATAACGACGCCTGTTATCGGTTCACCAAGAACAATGACATGTCATTCCATTCTGGCTAAATGATCAGCCGACCCCCGTACCACACAGCGGGGGCCCTCAATACCCAACTCTCCACAGACACCACAAAGGCGACCGGCAACACAACAATATATATATCCACATGCATATATATATCCATAACAATACAATGGGTATCACATAATAAATCGTTCAGATGTATACAATTCTACTTTACCAACGCTGCATTTGCCATATATATAAGCTTCGCCTAGATCTGCCTCGCTACTCTTTTGCACAACTTTCGCACTCACTAACTACGCCACTGAATTCTAGACTACCATTGTCTACACGTGCATCGACTAGTTAAGTCCACATGCTATTAGCAACTGTCCTAAAAACTAAGACCCCTCTCTAGATCTCATGGAATATCTTTCTTATCGCTCCGACGACCCCTCCACTCAACCCTTAGGCAATGATTCACACAAAACGGTGTGTATTCATATTCATTTTAGGTAATATAATTAAATATTGAAAATATGCATTCGTACAAAAATATCCGCGCTACATTCGGCCATCCTGCAACTTTCTCGCCCTCGAGAATCCAGTTCGTTAAACCATTCAGTGTAATTAGGGATCGACAAATACGTCCCTGGCTTGATGGTTAATTTGCAATTTCAATTGTATCACCAGTTATTTAAACTACCCCATTCATGACCTTATCATATAAATCAATCGCATTAACTTAAGTTTTATTTCAGTTTATTTTCAAATATTTGATCCTAGAACGAATCCTTAGGAAGGAGTCATATCAATGGCCCGACAAGTTTTTTTTTTTTTTATAAGTACCTTCAGGACAATTTGTTTTTAAATCGCTTCAGATCACTTGTACATGTACATGTACTTTTCTGATATCTTTGGATGAAATTTCTGTCGGAACTAATCTTTTTCAAATGATATATTTGACAGCTGTATTGCTGTAAGGAGGTTATTACTCTTGCTTACGAGTAACAGCTCCTGGTATACGGGTCTGCACATACCAATCTATCGGATGTTACAAATGTTCACATAATTGGAACCAGCTTCATTTCTACAAGTTATAGCAATTATCATTCTATTAGTTTCAGTATTAATTATTTATAATGTTAGATTATCCAATGTTTTTAGACCTCCCAATTGTTAAATATAAGTTGTATCTGTATTCAGCTGAAGTTTCATAGGCTAGATCAGCAGCTGATCATGTGTACTAAATTGATATTTCAATACTGCATAAACGATCTCTACTATAGGAGCATCATTCTTAAAATTTTCTTTAGTATCTGAAATAAGTTCATTTTATGTGTAATATCTAGTTAAGGAACTCAAGCAAATCTTTGCAACATTATATCAATATTCAAAGAAATAATGAATCCTCCCAACTTATCCTGTACATGTACGGAATAGACAATTTCTTTATTTTTGATCTCATTCTAAATAGCTTTTCCCAAAATCCTGATAGATAGTTTTGCCATTCTCACAACTAAATACGTTGTCCAGTTGCAATAGCTGATTGTTATAATTGATACAAACACTAGGCGAATCGCAACATCGGTACTAGTGTCGGAACATCACATATGTCATAAACAACATCGTCGTATATCATAAAGACTTTTCCAAATTATTACATCGAATAAATCAGATGCGACTCTATGATAGTGCCACAAATTGGAAGTAATGAGGATTTAACATTAGTTAAATGTCATCATCCATTCCTGGTCTGTGAAATTTGTTATTGAACCATGATGATCAACATTGACACTGTTTATGCCAAGGTTCGTGGATACCTATATAAAAACAAAGAATTTCGGTCCTGCGTACAAACAGATGCATTTAAACATAATGATCAAAATTGGGACCCCTCACTATTCAGTTCCGATTATTTTTCTCAATTTTAATATAAATTATTTTATTTGTTGTTTCGGCTTCTCGTAGTCATCCTATGGAATATTTAAATTTTTCATTATTGTTTCACTATTACATTTGCTACGTTTCTCTATTGTTTTTGTTTTGCTTATAATTTTAATTGATCAACTAATTCACTTCATGTCAGATTGTTTTGATAAATAATGGCTATCCTTTCGTTGTCAAAGATTACAGGATTGCATACAATACGTGCAAAATATTACTGTTATCATTATGTATTTCTTGAAGATGCTTTTAACTTTTATGTGCATAAAATAACATTTAATTTAGGAAAAATGTTATTAAGTTCTTTGTGACATAAGCTGAGGTTTTATATTTTGTCTTGCTCGTTTCCTTTAATATTTTTATTAGAACTATTTATTTTATCATATAATCAAATTAAGATTATTTCTCTATCATTTCTCAATTCCGCTGGGAAATATTTTAACACAAACAATTTAATAATAAATGCCAATACGTTGATGTATATAGCGATATTTTGATAATGACATAAATGTCGCGATATTTTCTAAGCACGACATATCTCCATTACTTTTTCTTTTTAATTCTCTCAACCACCTGTCAACTTTTCTGATTTTATATTGGTTGAAATACATTATTTCTAACAAGTATCAAATAATGTTTCTGTAAATCTCTGTAATAGTATTGATGCACTTAATTTCGACATTCATGCTGAAGATTCAGGACGGATTGTTTAACATTTGAAATCAGTTCAACATTACCAATGCAATGTATAGTCGCGAACGATTACACTGGCTTCTGGTAATACATTTATTTCATGTTGTATTGTTACGGTGTTACTGTCATAATATTTTTAATCAAAATATTCTTTAGTTCGGTAGACGATTGTCAATGCTAGCGTAACAGCCAACCGTTCGAATTCATCCATCACAAAATAAATCTCAGATTATCACTATCAATTGCAATGTGTTTCAGGCTAATTTCGACAATATCTCTTTATAACTTGCCAGAATCCAATACAACTTACTCTGCGAGTTGCTGTTACAAATATGTATCTGCCTTTAACTAAATCATATATGTAACATGAATGTAGATAACACAACTACAGTGTATTATAAGAGCTCAGCATGGCTGTTGTTGAAGAATTCAACACACCTCTATTTATCTATTACTTTCTAGTTAGACAATTTTTGTAGATGTGTAGCATATAATATCTACACCTATAATTCACAAATGTCTTATCTATTATTATTATTTTTTTTTCGGTAATGTAATTTATAAACCTAACCAGGGAAACTCCAATCTAATAGCTACATCATGGCGATCATTATTTATTGTCCTGAGCACACTGATTACTTCGACTTGTCCGTCATAATTATGTAGTTGTGAAACGAGCCCTCCTGTTGTAACCAGGTTGATGTCACATTGCTTATTGAAAAGATTTCCTAACAAACTATTGTAGGGCACAACTTAAATTATGCTCTCGTAATTAATCAATATATATTACAGGAGTAACTGTTGTAATTTACTACATCATTATTATTGTACATCAGTTTTTAAATTCTGGTGGTAATTATTTGTCCGATAATTTATCGACATGTTTACAGGTGTAATTTTATTGAATTGTGAACTCGCAATCAAACTTGCACTTGTGTTTTATATTTGCCAAGCACAAAACATGATGTCTTTATGATTGTAGTGCAATTAATTATTAAGTTAAATCATTAGGTCGCGATATTTTGACTATACAGACAATATAATCTAATTGATCATTACCTATAATAGTTGTCAATACGTTTGAAAGTGTTATTAAATTCATACATTGTGATATCTCGTGGTTAAGATCTTTTCCTTGTTCATATATTAGAATCGATAATCTAGTTTATGTTATAGGGTTCATAATGTATCTGGTTATCTGATACCATAATGCAGTCTAAACATTCTCGAACTAAAAAGAATCTCATGCCCTGTTCGCAAATTTATTTATTTAATCCTAAGAGGCTGTAATAAATTTTGAAACAAACACGACACATTTCTTTCCCTTCAAGTGTCCAAAATGTGTCCGACTGCGATAAGTGTGAACCTTTTTAGTCGATATCTGCTTTAAACTGACAAACACAGTCTCTCGAAGTTCCAGAAAACGTGTATGTTTATTTCATATCATTATGTAACCCAAACAACTGTGGCAAAGCACACTTGAAGTAAAAAGATCCAGCATCGTTGTTTATATCGATATCCTAAATTGCAATGGGGCTGCATAAACTATTTTAAGTTCGGTATCTTTTGAGTGTTAACGCGGACGAGATAAACCGTTAGCGTTAGAAGTACCTGATCCAAAATACTGCGCACAAAATCTACACCCAAGATTTTATATTATTACGTTTTCGTCAACGTTAGTTTTCGCGATGTTGCTAGTACGAATGTATTTCCAAAAACTATTTGTTTTGAACCCCTGTGAGTGAATAACATACGAAAACTATTTTTAGTTTATCGTACACATCATCTATCCATCTTAGCTCAATAAAGTTTTTACCAAAATCGGCCGGAATCACTCTTTGCTAAATTCAGTACGTGCTCGAGTATTAATGAAGTAAATGGTAAACAGATGGTTAAGGGCAAACATTGAAAATTCGGTCAATCATATTTTAAATGTTCTCGGCCCAGGTACTCCGAAAGCCGAACGCAGTTCAGAGATGCCTGCCCTGTCATGGGCGGCTCGTCTAAGCAATAACATTTTAATATTTTTAATTTATAGGCGATAGGTTTGTTGACAATATTATTCCTTCTGCATATCCCACTTCTGACTTTGTTAGGTAGGCGTTTATTTCGTTTACTCGATTGTTATTAATAATCGAATGGATCCAGCAGAATAATTGTCAACTCACCGTTTATCGCCAAACTGATATCATCTTGTCAAAGAAAGTGCTAGAGAGGCGTTCTTACATCCATTCAGCGGCAGCACATTTCAAACGCAATACACACATCATGGCAAAAGCAATGGCAACAATGGCACCACATGAAAATATAAATAGCACCCTTTACAATACAGCGGTTACGATACATAGAGTTACTTACAGGGCCCCTTTCGGGGGCCCGCCCGGTCCCACGTTGCCTCTAGTAGCTATCCTCGAATCGGTCATGTTATCAGCTTTGGACACCTTTACCATTTTCCGGATATCTTCGCATGCTAGTGTACCTGAAAGATGCACTCGACGTGCTCGTCGCTCCCCTGTAGAGTTACAGGAGAACCAATGGGCGCCAGCCCCCATGTCGCACCCAAGGAATGGCATAGGCGTACTCGACAGGCAACTTTGGATATTAGCATACCTTGCCTTCTGGACATACGGTTCCAGAATCACTGTCCCCAGTACTTCGGGGACAGGTCGAGGTTTGCCGATAACGACGCCTGTTATCGGTTCACCAAGAACAATGACATGTCATTCCATTCTGGCTAAATGATCAGCCGACCCCCGTACCACACAGCGGGGGCCCTCAATACCCAACTCTCCACAGACACCACAAAGGCGACCGGCAACACAACAATATATATATCCACATGCATATATATATCCATAACAATACAATGGGTATCACATAATAAATCGTTCAGATGTATACAATTCTACTTTACCAACGCTGCATTTGCCATATATATAAGCTTCGCCTAGATCTGCCTCGCTACTCTTTTGCACAACTTTCGCACTCACTAACTACGCCACTGAATTCTAGACTACCATTGTCTACACGTGCATCGACTAGTTAAGTCCACATGCTATTAGCAACTGTCCTAAAAACTAAGACCCCTCTCTAGATCTCATGGAATATCTTTCTTATCGCTCCGACGACCCCTCCACTCAACCCTTAGGCAATGATTCACACAAAACGGTGTGTATTCATATTCATTTTAGGTAATATAATTAAATATTGAAAATATGCATTCGTACAAAAATATCCGCGCTACATAAATATGAAAATCATCGTTTATCATTGGAATTGCCCAGAAAAGAAACATACAAGTTTATTTTGAATACAGGAAAATAATGTGATTAATTTAATTTAATTTGCAATTTAAATATATTTCCTTTTTCGATTTTCTTAATAATTTGAATTTTCTACCTTTCTCAATGCCATAGATTTAGAGGACCACTCATGCATCGAAATATAACATTTCATCAGATTGGTCCCCATGTGTATACATTTTGCCCTGCACGTAATTAGAATTTACGCTATACAAACTGCAGTTTTATTAATTCGCGATAATTACAAATCTAGTTTAATATTTGTATATTCACCACAACTACAATAAACCCAATTTGCAGGACTAATCATGGAAAGCAAATGTTTGAAAACGTTCACAGCCAACGAAATACAGTTTACATAATCAATATTATCTCTCGGTCTAAGATCAAATGGAACGCGATAAACACTAACGTGCGGACATTTAGTTAATTTCTTTGACATTGCATTGTGTTGAAAACCAATTGCCCCACATATATGTTTATATTTCTTCAGCCTTTTACAAAAGCGGCGCCGTTTCAAGCGTAAATGTTCTTATCCGTCAGACAAAACTAAATAATGTACAGTAATAAATATAGAGACAAAAATCCCAACGACGTACTAATCGAGATTTTCATTTTTGTTAAATCAATTCGTCTTACATAATCGTGCAAATATGTATACCAATAAAGCAAACAAGAAAAATTGTAAATGAAAACAAACAATGACATTCAATAACAAAATAATCAATACAAATTCATACACACAAATCAGGCGGATGGAAGTGGATCTGCTAAAGGTAAAAGTACATAACGAGGTTTTTCTTTAAATGAAGGACTTAATATATATATATATATATATATATATATATATATATATATATATATAATTGAATTTAATTTTAACCTAATATATACATTGACTACATTACTATTAAGATATCTATACATAATTGATCAACTGTCCGTCGAGTACATAACATCCAACGACTTGAAACCAATCATAATAAATAAAGTCTGGCAGCCAAAATATCATTAAACACCGAGGTCAACTAAATATGTGAAATTTTCACCGTACGCACATACATTTAAATTCATACGTTTAAACGGATGATAAAAATACTAAAACGTAAATAAGCACTAGTATCAATTTAGATCGCTGATAGAGTTGTATTGACTTCAACTACAAATTAAAAATGCTGGGATGGCAATTTCGGACAAAAACGTATTAAGAAGAAAATCTGAGGGACCATTCGTTCATTAAAGGGTAATTCACCCCAGGTATCCCCTGTTAAAAACAGGTATCAAACAAAAGAAATAAATATGCGCTTAGGAACCGCAAAAGCTATAACTCTCATCGGTGGAAGGATTTCATTGGGTTTATATTTAACACAAATATGCGGGTCCATACCTTGGACCGGTTCTGTTTTAGGTTGCACGAAGACTGATTAATACAAATACCTTGCAATTCGCCTTTGAATTGCAAAAATATCTAGCGGGCTATAAATAAAACATGAATGCCAAAATACACAAACACATACTTTAAGTATACAATACATCTGAATGGATGCAGGGAGGTAGCGGTAGGACATCCATCGATTTAAATAGAAAATAAATAATAATTCAATTTTAGATTGCAAAATACACGTTCATTTATGAGTTTAATTGCCTTGTGAAATAGATTTGAAAATGCACTCTGCACGAATCTTGTCGAATTCGGTGATTAAGATGTTTGCAGATCACGGCATTATCAGTTGCTTCTGTATTAAATAAAATATGTAACTTATGTATATGTAACTTTCTCGCGCTTAAAAGTTCGAACACGTATATGTTTCATTCCATAAAATGATTCGACAAGCATTTCTTAGAAGTAAAGTTTCACTGCGTAAACCAACACTATTTTAAGAAATATTATTGTAACCTGTCTGTGGTAAATATAACTCGACTTTTATCTATTTACTTTCCTATGAAACCTGATATCACAAACGATTCATTTTGAAGCAAATAATTGACTACTATTGTTAATGTAGCATCAAAAGAATTACTTTGAAACAATATTTAGTTAATTTCATGATACGATATGTCGCATTCATCTTTCTAATTCCTTGATACGCAACACACGTCGTAAAACTAATCATATAACTCTAATTGGATTACTTAGAGGTGTATTTGTTGACATATACATGACATATACATATTTAATGATAAGCACAATTAAACACTTTTAACAATTTTTATTGCAAAACCTTATTTGCAATAAGGTACTATTAACAAAATCTAATAGAATGACCAATGACCAATTCATTGTAAATTTGTATAACATCAGAAAAAACAAAGCAAATCTTTAAAATTGATTCAAAATGAATTCAAAATTGGTCAGCCCTGTTAAAAAAATACAAACGAATGATAAATTAATGTGACCAATAGGGTGGCGCAAAAATTTAAATGTACCCTACAACCCAGAGCACTCATTATTTTTTTTTACTTCAGTTGATAGTAGTAAAGTGTCAAAATGTCAATGCCAAGGCAGTGCACAACGTCTCCAAAGTTTTAAAAATTTTGTTATTTTCCAGATGGTGTTTTTGTGAAAGAAATATCAAGAAAAATGCATTAAAAAGTTAAAAATTATAAAATATAGCTTTGTCATCAACTTCAACATGTCAAGCGGGCACTATATTCTTGATAGGTGTAAAAGATTTAGAACCAATATCTAGATTTAATCAGTTACCAATTCTAAGGTAAATTCTTCTTAGATCCCATATTTTCCTACAGAAACAAAATCGTTTCAAAATGTATGTCACAGCACTCTAGAAGAATTAATTTTAGTATGGCAAAAGGCCGATATCCCGATTAGATTTGTATTGTATTGGTAAGCTTGAATTACATTCTGAATGGCAATAAACAAGATAGAAATTCTTCAAAGAAAAGAAAAAGAACAAAAGAGCCTCCAACTTTGACTATTTTAAATTCAGATTCAGAAGATGAATCACCAGAACATTCTAATTCAGCCAAAAAATAAATCAGAAGAGATCATCATCTCTAAAAATAAGGGAATCCCAAAAATTATTTTCTAAACATGCCACTAGCGCAATAAGGTTTCTGGGGAAGCCTTAAGATTAACGATCCCTATTGCAGCAGTATTGGGACATGACCCCAGTTCGTTGCCATCATCACGAAGCACTATTCAACGCAAAAGGAAGAAGAGCTGTGTTTGAAGAAATAAAGCAATCCGTTTCTTTTGACGATCCAGTTATTGTTCATTGGGACGGGAAGATTCTTCGTGATATTTTGGGCATTGAAAGAATAGATGGTTTGCCTGTATTAGTATTTGCAAATGGTAAGGAGAAATTACTTGCCAGTGCCAGATCCTGTAAGTGGTACTGGCCCAACGCAACGAATGCAGTTTATAATGTACTAACTGAATGCGGTTTGGAGAACAAGATAGTCGGCATGTGTTTTAACACTACATCTGTTAATATAGGGTTGAAAAGTGGAGCTTGTGATATGCTGGAACATAAGGTTGGAGAAGAATTATTATGGGTAGTATGCAGGCATCACATTTTGGAGATTATTCTCAATAAGGTATTTACTCTCTATTTCGGACCATCGAGTTCTCCTGACATTCCTTTATTCAAAACATTCAAGCCATTTATACACCAAGAAAACTATCCATTGGAAGAAACCCTGGCAGTGAACATTTAAACTGCGGTAAATGCTTTATTAGTTGCCTTAGGAAGGACAAAGCAGCCCAGATACGACTAAATGGAGATAATTGAGCCATCTTTACTAGCTAAAAATTGATTGGAGAACTCCAGGAGCACTACACCACGCACTTGTTTCGTGAGGAAGGCGGTTTCAAAACCACACAAAAGGATAAATCGTAGTTAGAACGCTTTGTGAACTTTGAAGTTCTTGTATATGTAAAATATTGGTTTGAATGCCCTATGGCTACAAATGCTGCTTGGGTAGATCTTTCTCTGTGGAAAGACATCACCAATTATGAAGTTATTGATTCTCAAATTAGTGAAGTGGTTAAAAATGCCATCAAATATCATCAAATATCAAATATCATCCTTGGTATCAAATGAGGCGAGGTGGAAATTGTCATAGAAGAGTGTGAGCTTACTGACCAGAAGGTAAAAGGAGATTCGTCACTTTTAACTTACCAAGCCGTTTTGGCTGATTTTGCCAATAAAAGATCACTGCAGCTGTTTGACAAGTTAAACATAAAAGCAATTTCTTTAACACAAAAAACTTGAAAGTTGTGAATGATATAGCTGAGCATGGTGTCAAACTGTTTGAAGAGTTTAATAAGCTTCTGACAAATGATGAGAAGAGAAACAGTTGCTCCTGCAAGTGGTTGAAGCCGTCAACTGTTTTTTATTTTTGTATTATTCATCAATATTATACTATGAAATAAACTAATCTACTATTTCTTAGCTGGCGCTCTAAAACTTTTTACCCAGTTAAATACACTCACTATATTGGTGACTGTGATTCTGAAACTTTTAACGGCATTACAGATGCTACGCCGTATGAGAATTTCATAGTGCTCAAGAAAGAGTGTATAGATCACGTGCAAGAGCGAATTGCCACCCGACTACAAAATTTGAAAAAGAAGACGTAATGTGTCGGTAGAAGGAGCAACTTGACTGGAAAACTTATAGATGAGCTATCTATTTATTATGGATTAGCGACAAATTAGCTACAAATACTTTGGCTGAGTACAAACATAAGCCAGCTCTTGCAATTGAAGTCTATGAAGCTATAAAATCAATAAAGATCTTCTAACTCGAAGCATCGGCGGTTACACACAAAATAGTAAAACAGTTTTTGATGTAGCTACAGATATTGCGGTGTACAATGACGGGTTTTCTTCAAATTTGCTCATAATGGAGCCAATGGATTTGGAAATCGGAAATCAACAGCGCATAAAGCTTGGAGAGAGAGAGAGAAAAAAAATGCAAGAGCAGGACGATAATCTGGAAGGCAAGTTGTATGGTGCAGGTTCGCAGATTAAAGGTATTGCGAAATTATTCATGATTTTCTACTACTCGAAACTTCAAACGCGTTTAACTCGAAACTGCATTTTTCAAGTTGGCCGGAAACATAACTCAGACGATTTTCAACGGATTCACTTCAAATTTGGAACATATCTTGAAAAATGCATTGTCTATAGTGCGCCATTTGGCAAAAATATCGCACAAATGTTACGTACTTCTTAAGTTGTTACTATGTGTAATCAAAAAAAAAAATTATTGGCTCATTATAATTAAAAAATTACATGAGCTGTTTTTCCGGCCGTGGACGCAAAAACGCTGCACAGCCGCCATTTTGAAATTAATCGCTTCAAAAAAACTGACATGTATGATAAACACCATTTTTTGTAATCTCGATTCATTTAGTAGTTTATCTGAAAAAAATCCTTAAAGAGCTAATTATTTTCGTGGCCTAACCCCTTAAAAGATAATGCACATCAATAATAAAATGACGGAAACTATAGTTTTTCTAATACAAAAATAACTTATAGTATAGTAGGGTTTGATAAATTTATAGATTTTTATTTATAAGTAATTTTCATAGTGTACACCAATAAAGTACAAGATAAAGAATCGATAGGCATAAAACTTTCTTTGAGTATGATTTGTGAATCTTCTTTAAGCCAGCAGATAACAAAAGTAAGCAAAAGCAATAAAAAGTTAAATTGATTCGTTAATATCAAAAATTCCATAGAAAATCGTGTTGGGACAAGCGAACCAAAACGGGAAAATGAATGAATGAACGTTAAATTTTGATATTAAAAAGTGCAATATGTAGAAATAATAAAAGATAGAACCAGAGCAAATATTGAAAGGATAAGACAAAGACAAGAGACTAAGGAAATTAGTGCTATGATACTATTAATGCAAGAGGAACATCAGGATATACAGAAGTGAAAGAAGTAATATCAATAATAAAGAGCAGTAAAAAAGGGAGACAAAATAGAGAGAGAAATAATAACCAAAAAGGCAAAACAAAATAAAAAATTGCAATAAAGATTAACAAAAGAAAATATAGAGGAATAAAAAATAAATAAATGATAATAATTAAAGCAATGGAAACTATAAAGGACTGAAACGAAAATAAATGGACCTGAACACGAAATAAATGTATATAATAGCATAGGATTCGCCTTGCGAAAAATTTAACAGCACAGGTGGGAGCGACATTGATAGAAAGGAATAACAAATACAACATAATTGCATAAATGTGGTATATGCGCCAACAGAAAATGAGAAAAATCATTCGTGCTATACGAAAAAAAAATATGTGAAACTGGTAATAACAATGTTCATAGTAACGATAACTTAAGTGGCAGGGTCAGGTATGATAATTTATGATTGGACACATGATTTGGGAAGTAGGGAGAAAATACGACAAATAACAATGGTAGAAGAATCGTGGCATGGTGCAATGAAAATAAACTTATAACAGCAAACACAAAAGTCATCAATGACACAATACACACATTCACGAGAATACTCATAGGAGAAAAGAACGAGTTATTATTAATTTTTTATTAACAGTCACAGTTATGTAGGAAAAATGTGAATCATGTAAAAGTATAACAAGGTGAGAAAGTAGGAATCGTTCACTATTAACTTAAGATACAGATGCAAGGAAGAGCGCTAACAAGAATTGAGCAAACGTACACAAAAGTGCAGATGTAGGAAGCTGACCACTATTTAGTTCAATATTGAAACGAAATGGAAATAAAAGATGGCCAAAGAAAAATAACTGAAAATGGAGATATCAGAAAAATATGTAGACCGAAAATTAGATAAATAATTAAGATAAGAAATAAAAGCGATGAAACTTGTGCGATCACTAAAATCGGAAACTATAGACAGTGATGGCGTGATTTATTTTATAAATGGAAAATGAAAACTGGGAGAGAACACCACAACGGAAAAGTGCAGGAGATATTGAAAAATAAGTAAATTAGTAAAGACATTCCAAGGGAATAAATAATGCGAAAATCATAACAATACTTTAAGACCATGGCGAAGAAAGTAAGGGTGGCAATACAAGAAAACAACTCTGCACGAATTGGAGAAAAAGAAATCTCAATTCACCTGAAGCCACAAATGGACTTACAAATATAGAACAATATGAGAGAAAATGATGGTGAAGAGACATAATTAGAAGCGAAATGTTCAGAGACCAGTTAAAAATGATGCCGATGGAAAGGGTGATAAGCAGAGTTAAGAAGAATAGGACGAGAAATGATCGTTGGTGGAGACTACAAAAGAAGATGTGGAGAGCGACTCACGTTAAACTCACACGCAAGTTAGAAGTGTTTAAACTTGAATATGTAAGTCAATAAATATAGTTCTTTAAAACGAATAGATTACATCAAAATTGTAATCTTACTAAAATCGAAAAATATGAATGTGAAATTTCTTCGCGTTTTTTTTGCAAATGAGTTCTCGTGCTCCAAATTCTTAATTGGACGTCTCATTGCAATAAATCCGAATGTGAAATCCGGCGAATGCAAACTCACTGATTCACGATTCATCACAATCTATAAAAAAAGCCATTGAATTTGGCTTACGTAATGGGAGAACCGCCGCACCTATAGAACCACCTGTTGATGCAAACACAATGCTGATGTGGTAGTGGTCTTCGCAAGTGATTCATTACGAAGTGAGAATTAACCTCGATTTTCT
The DNA here is from genome assembly GCA_959613385.1 of Geotrupes spiniger. Taxonomy (NCBI): domain Eukaryota; kingdom Metazoa; phylum Arthropoda; class Insecta; order Coleoptera; family Geotrupidae; genus Geotrupes; species Geotrupes spiniger. Next base: position 33,373,631 of record OY390732.1, read on the forward strand.
AACATGTAAAAACACGAGCGTATATTTATAGACATTGAAAGTAATTGAATAAGCGTGTTAGAAATGCAATGGCCCGAAGATATATGCATTACTTGGCGATAAATACACGAGTTGGTTAATGAAATCGCGTATTAAGAATGAACCGCGACGAAGTCAGCTGATTTGGTGGATATTTAGAAAAGGAAACGGAAATTAGATTAGTAGATTAGCATGTTTTGAGTGGAATGTCGCTGCAGAATGATAAAGTTGTAAACAAATTAGCAGTAATAACATTTGCAGATATGCCTAGTTAAAATTGCTTCTTATTTTTTAGTATATACTGTGTGGTAAGGGTAAGTTTATTTCATTCAAAATTACAAATATGTAAAATTCAATGGCAACAATGGCCAAATTTAAAGTTCCATTTGGGTTTAAATTCAGAGAAAAGCATAACTGAAAATTTAATAGTAAGAAATTTCAGGTATTTTTAAGCCTATACTATTGTTAAAATTTACCTATTGAAGTGTATGCATAGTAATGAGCCCTTATTTATGAATGAATTCGTTGCACGTGCGTTGGTTTCCCTCTGCGAGAAGACCTAGCGAAATTGTGAGTGTGACTTTCACTGCAGTCCACCATATAATCATTCTCTTAAAAGGTTGAGTGATTTGTATCACGATACAGATATTCTATCGTCAGTGTTGAGATCTAAGGGCTAGGTTAAAAAATATACTGTTAAGAACATACAGCTTTATAGAACGTTAAAAGTTGCGTCCTTCAATTTACAATTTCTTTTACAAGCAATTAAAATACTCTTATAAATTTCACAGAGTACTTTTTGTGAATGTCATTTCTAAAATTATCAGTTTCATCTGCATGTTTTATGTAGTAAATTTCTATGCCTTATTGTGAATACATTCTCTTCATCGGTTGTATAATATTACGAACGATTATTATACTAACAGCATGAGCGCAGTAATTTTTATGTAATAAATCTCGATATAACTAAATCGTGTACGGGAAACTGAACTGTTGCCAATTTCAAAATTGTGTAGGTATCCGCATTACACGTTCTACAAAATATCGATATAGAACAATAGAACATCGGGAAATTATTTGCATTTTATGGAATTATCTCGCATTAAGTGTTAATAGTTGTTACTATTGTTCGGAGTAGTCGTTTTTAATGTTTCAGTTACCCACATGTTTCAGGCAATTAATTTATTTAATAGGAAAATACAAGAAAAGGCACTCAATTTAAACTCGAGGTTCAATAACATTTATCTTAATTTAATGGAGATCACATAAAACTACCAGCAGCATTGTTTAATTTTGTCCATTTGAAAAAAAATAAGGATTTTACTTTTTCATTAATTTGCACATTATTTTTTTTAGTATTATTTCTCAATTTTAGGTGTAGGTATTGTATTAAATCACGGAGTGCAAATGCTGAAATGTACCTCTCATTCCGGCTTTTCGACAAATAATTAACTGAAATATTTTACGAGGCTGTGAAATTATTGAAAGCATAATGGGCTTAAAATTGTGATTTGTAACCATTCATTATTTTAACTTTACCCCAATGTCGCTTCTGGATATTATATCTATACAATTTAATTGTCGTCCCCCACGGTTCAGTCGAAATTTATCTATTCATAAAACGCAATGGTAAATTGCAAGTTGCTTAAGGGCCGGCATAAAATCTGTGGTGCAGCTGGCTATTTAACAGTTAAATAGAAACCTTGAACATTCACTAGTTTATAATTTCAAGATGTCTAAAATTATTACTGTTACAAGCGTTACCTTCGCTGCACTTCGAGACAGCATAATTTTATAAGTTACTACTGGCAATAAATTTTTACTGGCGACAAACAACAAACGTTATTTAAATTAAATTATGTTGTAAAATAAAAACGGCAAGTTCGAAATGTGTTGTGGCGAAGGTTGAAACACCAACGCCATGAGTTTCAGATTTCAACACATGCATACAACGAGCATTTTTCAAACTGATAAGATATTAACATTTTTGTCGAATAAAAAAAAACAGAGACGCGTTATTCCAACGCGATTTTTTTGTAGGAACGCAATAACGTTAGTCATTTCTGTTCCACTTTTGTTAAAATCACACCTTATCAAATATACCATATCAGTATTCTTTAAAACGAACCTACTTCAACGTGACAATTACGTTCAAAAACATCCGATAAATACTAATTATTTCGTTTGAACATAACACGAGCCGAAATTACATATACAAAAATATTGAAATATAAATAAACTTCACAGCGAACTAAATATAAAACGCCGCAAATAGAATTCGCGTGATTTTAGTGAAAACACAAGTTTGTATTAAATAAGCCCCAGCGAATTACAAAACGCGATAAAAATCTCAGCGTGAGGTTATTATACCTTTCAAGTGGCTAATGCTATTTTAAGTGTCAAACTTGCGGAGATGCATTTAGATTATACAATTATATCTGCTCTGTAACGTCTTATAACTATACTCACATTTTATAAGCACGACACCGTTCCTCATATCATCCATTGTTTGCACACGATACACAGAACTATAACACTATCACAGCAAGAGTCAAAAATTCACAACAAAGGGTAACAATAATAACACGGGGGATTTCTGTGTATAACAACATGGCCGTACTGCGAGCACGAGGAACCGAGACTGGATTGGAATCTCGGTACGAATAGTACACGAACTGTTTACGAACGGACGGACCGGCTTCACAGAAGGTTATTTAGTACCGCTGCTAGCTAAACTGTGACAATTATTGAGGGCATTTTAGTATTGCACCGCTCTTGGGGAAACTAGTAGAAATTCCGTTTCGGTTTACAAATGACATTAAAATTTATGCAACAAGAAAATATGTAAACTTTCACCATTTTTATGCGGAAGGTGCCATTTAATACATAATAATCACATACATGACTTGTTTAATCAACTATGCCCGCAATCCAAACGATTATCGTTACTTTTCGTGTACAAGGACGTTATAACAACATCGTGAAATTAATTCCAGAGAAATGCCATTTTACTTTCACAATAAACTATGAACTCTAAGGTATCACAAAAAGCTTAATTCCGTGGCACGTGCAACAGGTGGCAAGAATATAGAACAAAATCAGTTTGCAGAAACAAATTAATTGAAGTATTACATTACAAATTTATTAGCTCAAAAACAGTTGTCTGTAGTTGAAATTGAACCTCGAAAAAGGACTGTTCAGGGCCGGTCGCGGCCAATTATTGCGAGGGCACATAAGAGACATCGCAGTGCGAAATAAATGTGATATCTATTTAAATATCGACATCCACATTTTTTAGTGCTCGAACCACTTCTCGCTAAAACACGTTTAAGAATGATGCCCATACAAAATAAATTATCAGTAGATTTTGCGATAAAATAATCTTGAAAATTTTAAATTAATTTATTTTAATGAGTTTTTGCGCTTTCAACCTGGGAATGCGACTCGTTTTGCAATAACGACCAATAGCAACCTTGCAAAATTCTCTTTCGATCAATAACTATTTATAAGACAAGATAAGGACCATAAACTTAACATTAACCTAATTAAATATTAAAACCCATATTAATAATATACCTAGAATCGTAACGTTATAATATTAATTTTAAATTAAAAAGAAAGCAGTCAGTCAATAATTGCATTTTAAATTAATATTATAGTAAATCCATTTTGAAATATCTGTAAGGTAATATAAAATATGTATAATATAAATTAACTGGACAAATCTCAAATTAATATTTGTAATTATTTAATTAACAGCTAATGTACAAATAATAACCCAAATAGAAAAATATAAACATGTTAAGTTCAAAATAGTGAAAATAAACAACCTACATTGTAAGTATTTTACATCCACAGAGTTTAAATATTTGTGTAAAACAATATTTTTATAAATATCTTTACTAAGCATTTACAGGCACAACATAAAAATATTTCTATGTCCATTTCTGTCCATTTACATTGGATTAATATTTTGTGGAAGGTAATATTGATATAAGATATATTTTATATATTTGTACACTGCTCCATTAAATTCGAGGAATACTAAGAAAAATATTAGTAATAGTAGTAATTTCTTTTCTAGTTTCATGAAAGTAATGAAATCTCATAAGCTGGTGATATTATCATTTATTTACAATGCATTGAATTTGATTATCTCACCCTTATTATCCCAAAGAAAGATAAAACGTGGGAAACAGTTTAGGGAAATACTCTCTTTGTCAATTCGATAGCTAGTTAATTTAATTATTATTAGTGCTTGTTACTAAAACTGTGTATCATGAGGCATCTAAGTCAAGTTCAAGTTGCAAGCCATAACATTAATCAAAAAAGGATGCAGCTTACGTCTCGTTGTAAGACAATTTTATGTAAGCCCTTCTGTCATGTCCAGAGTTCCAGAGTGGAATCGATAACTGGGGACAGGAGGTTATGGTAAATGAACTGGTCATGGTCGGAAACGTGCGACAACTGCTCGGCAAGACAGATTTTTGCGAAATTGTACATTTAGACGACGCACATCTACTTCTAGGGACCTGCAAAATGACCAAATTTGTACGAAAACTGTAAGAAATAGGTTGCGAGAATATAACCTAAGGTCAAGGAGACCAGTCCGACAGGCACGCCTGACTTCATGTCACAAAAGAAACCGACTGGCGTTCGTTCAACAACATGCAGATTAGTCGATGAAACAGTGGTCCTCAGTGCTTTTCTGAAATGAGCCCAGATTTGTGATGGTCGTCTTCCAGTTTACAGGTGATCGCCATCGTGAAGGACTGGTTCAGGAAGTGCACAAATTTGGAATGGGATCCGACATGGTGTGGCCTGGAATCTCTATTCCAGCATGATATCGCAAGACCACATGTAGCAGGTCAGACAAGACAAGCCTTGGAAGAACATCAAATACGAGTTATGGACTGGCCAGCTCACAGCCCAGATCTCATTCCGATCGAGCATTACTGGGGAGAGCTCCACCTGAAGCTTATAGACCTGTGGCTCCAGAAACTCTTCAACAGCTTACTTTAACACTTCAGCAGGAATGGGATCCCCAAGAGGATATCCAGAGGTTGATCGAAAGTATGCCACGAATATACCAGGCCGTTATTCAGTCTCATGGAAGACTTAACTTATCCTGCGACAGTACAATAGGCAAGGAACCGACGTGGTTGCTGGACCTGGCCTGGTGGTTCATTGTATCTATTCGCGCGGGCGTGTAAGGGTAATCTAAAGGGTGTCGGAAATGAGCCTGTGAAATGGTTTTTAATATTACCCTCTAGTTCGAGAGCTATAGCTCGTCTAACATGACGGCGCACGGCTGGTTCGCGCGCCCTTAAGGTTCTCCTAGCGCTATTTTTGATTGCACACGTTCTAGCGCTATTTTTGATTGCACATTGCTGTGGATGTTTTTTTAGCTTATACGATGGATTCTCCGAGTCAAGGTACCGATCGTTCATTTTTGGAAAATTTAGTTTTGCTGATTTTTGACAGCTTCGAATGGGACAGAAAACATAGTAAAAATATGACTTTTCGGGGAAATGTTCGCCATTTCGCTAAAAATCGTAATTTTGAAAAAGTGAACGATCGGGACCTTGCTGGCATAATAACGACCAAAAGCATTGATGAATTTTTTATTTCCGATAACTAGGGTGAACCCAATTCTGACATTGACATTTACAAAAAAATCACGTGTGATGTTCAATTGATGTACAATAACATGAAAACAGTTTCATATCGAAATTTTCTCTAGTTTTTTTTACGATAAGTTCTTGAAAATTGCCTCAAAAATTGGCCTACAAGGTTGTAAGTCCTCCTTAATGCAAATTACAATCGGTATTAATAATCACTAATTTCTGTTTGTCTGTTCGTGTTGCTGTATAATTTGGTTATCCGCATGCACCCCCATGTGGGAGCATCACCAATGGGTATGTAGGCAACTTTCAAGGAGGAATGAGTTTGGTACCGTATGAAGGTGAAAACAATTATTATTATGCCACCCTTATTAAGGGTCTAATAGTTTTATATCGATTGACGTTGTCAATTATTCTACCTGTATTGTAATACTTACTTTCATGCAATTTTATTGATCGCCTTACGATCATCAATTTTTACTTTATGTGCGCACATTTTGTCGTCTCTAATATTAATGTATAGGGAAGTAAATATTATTATTAATTAGACATATTTATTAATAATCATAGAACATTATATAACATGCGATTAAAATAGAGCTTCATTATGGAAACATATTAGGTGCCGAGCGTGAGGGCGGCGGCTTTAATTTCCCGACTGAATAAATCTCTGTGTAATCCCGTGTGCTCTATGTTACTTTTTGCTCGATTTTAGCGATAAACGCGTACATTATTGTAACAAAAATATTTTTAAAAAATCGCAAACCTGTTTCACATAATAACATAATAAATATATAAAAAGGCAAAATGAATTAATAAATATGAAGGTAAACAATTGCATCTAAATCAAAATATCCAGTACATTGATTATTAATAATAATATTAGTAAAAATTACAGTACATCAACAGGAAACATTGAAAACAATCAATTAAGGAATCGTTCGTCACTAAAAATGTGAAAAAAGCTCTTCGTGCTCTTGGTATGGTTACATATAATCAAGTTTCCGATATACCAACTGTTCGAAATTATCGTTGACAGTGTTTTTCATAATCATCATAACAAATGTGATTTCGAATACGTTTTCTGATTTGGCAGTTCCATCTTTGCTTATTTATACGCAGTTTATGTGACTTGATGTTTGTATACTTCTTTCTTGTAGGTGCTTTTTGTGTTACGAAAGAAGAAATACCAATTTCTACATTTATATCATTACATTATCCATCATTTATATTCAACTGATATGTTGGAAATGTATATTTGTCTGGAGAGCAAAATTTACCTTTCAAATATATAGTAGAATAATAACTTTTGTTTTTGATTTTTGATTTAAGTTCTTTATTGAATAATCATCATCACCTTTAATGTCAGTATTCTTCAGCGTCATGTACAACTCATTCGTGCATATAATTATGTAAACGTACTACTTATTATCAGCAATAGTTCGGCCTATTGCTGATAATAAGTAATACGTTTACATAATTATATGCACGAATGAGTTGTACATGGCGCTGAAGAATACTGACATTAAAGGTGATGATGATTATTCAATAAAGAACTTAAATCAAAAATCAAAAACAAAAGTTGCATAAATAATTATGTTGGAAAAAGTATGTGAGTCAAAATCAGTTGGTAAGAGAAATTAATGCATTAAAATGCTATAGGTACAATTCATTATATGTCAGTTAATAGAAAAATAAATGCAAATCATCAGTATGGTTAACTTGATTTACTGTACAAACTTTTGCTAGAAAGCTTATAAGTCAGGAAAAGTATCACAAGCGAAATAGTTTTGCAACCTGACTTCTCGTCCATGAAGAAGACATTTTTTGATATCGATTACAGAGAAGTTTTAGGTTTGATTAATATGATAATTATCATTGATAGCTTATGTTGTAATGTTCACATTTAAAATTCCCACAATGTACATAGAAATGTTCAATCATAGCAGGTATACATTTTAAAGAAATTATTGATCGTGTTACACTCAGAAGGAATAATTTCTTCAACTTGATTTTTTGGCAAATTTATTAACTATAGCAGGCGATGGTAACAATGTCAACGTTTTGACTTTTATAATTGTTTGAGAAAACAATTATAAAATGTTATCTCGTAGTGGTTTCTGAAGAAAGCGGTGTATGAGAGCTGACTAGTACATACATTTTTAGTTATTGCACCTCCGCGTAATAGCGTAACAAACTGCCTCGAGTTCGAAATTATCACCATGTTAATGACTTTGATAGGGGTAGAATTGCTGCTTATCGGGATATTATTTGTCCTATCGCGAACTTGGCCGCCGTGTTACTTTTACTGCAATGACGGTAATACGTGTATCTCGTGCGTTGACAGAAGAACGTAGAGGAACATGACGAAGAGCAGTTGGTCTTCAACGCCTCACAGAGTGTCAAGGTAGGCGCTTTAGACAACTAGCTCTACGAGACCGTTTTGATACTACGCATTAAATCGCTGACCAATGCTTTGGAGAAACTCTAGACGGGTTACTATCCGTACACTATATCATGTACGCATTCAAGCCTTTGGATTTTTTTCATACCGTCCACGATTAATGCTTCATTTGACTGCGAACCGCTGTCGTCAACGTTTGAACTGGTGCTGAGAACTGCATGTACAGTGGACTATTGGAGTAATGGTTTGGGGGCTATTGCTGTAGTAGCCGATCACCACTTCTTTTTCTTCGCGACAGTATGACAGCTTGACGTTATGTGGACTATGTCCTACAAACCACTTTACTGCCTTATCTAGATGGTGGCCCAAACGTACTTTTCAGCAAGATAACGCATGTCCCCATATTGCCCTTCTCCAAGAAGTAGCTCTTAATGTTCTGCCGTGTCCACCCCGGCCACCGGATTTAAATCCCAACGAACATGTGTGGGATTTGATGGGAAGGAGACGGTGCTTTCCACAATCCTCCACAGACTCTAGCACAATTAATCCACATAAGTTGCTTGGAACGAGGTACCACAAGTAGACATCGACAATCTCATCGCATTGTCCATGCCTAGATGTGTACAGGAGTGTACTCAGGTACGGGGTCGCCAAACACTATTAATTTGAATGTAAATAAAATTTCTTACAAATGTTGTCGTTTCATTATTGACTATCACATGACTAAAAAACCAAGTTGACGAAATTGTCCCTTCAGGGTGTAACACTTCTAATGTCAGTGAGTATATTAAAATAAAACAAAACGATTGCGTCCTATGTTTTATAGCACCTTGTAAAGACTGGGTGTTCGATAGGTATTTATGTGCGATAATAATAATACATAAGTTAGAGGATATGTTTAAAGAGCGAGATCAAAAAAAAATATCTCTTCGATCCATCACTGCAAACAGTTTTGTGATCAGGTTGGTAAGCCGGCAATAATTGCCTTGTATGTTCGGATGAGAAATGCGTTAAATAACTTTGAAGTAGATGACTTCTGCGTTGTTTTGTAAACTGGTTGATATATTCTCAGTATATTTGTAATTTTGCAGTCATGCCTGGAAAATCGCCAGAATACCAAGTTTCAACTTATAAAAGCCTTGATCGATGTGTTAGTTAAAAATTATCTTGAAAGAACTCTTAGAATCACGTAGGCTCTATACCTTGTTTAACAAATAAAAAAATGAAAAAGCAATACATTTAACACTTGCTTCCGTTTATTGTGTTGCAATATTTAATAGTCTTTGAGTTGTATCTAATGCTAGTTTAAATATCAGCTTAAATGAGCAATGAAAAGAAAGTACACATGTTAATGTGGAATTGAAAAATACAGCAATGCATTAATAATTAAAATAAAGAGGTCACTTGGTCTGCATATTATTTATCATGTTCTCCACATAACCAATTAAGGGTTAAATGCAGGTATTTTAATAATTGTTAACTATTATTATAAACGCAGCAAAACTCATTTACTGCTAATAATATATTTCAAATAATAGATTTTTATAATATTAATTATGTCAAATGAGGGCATATTTATAAACAGGCTAATGCCTAAGGTCAAAGGAACGAATTGATATCTCCAGATTTATACATTTGTGATTCTATGAATCCAATCCAACCCAACCCAATTCTGTATTCACCAGAAACCTTTCTGACCAATCACCTATGTAAGTACTAAGCACTAAAGTCCACTAATGAAACTTCTCGACCATCAAATATTGTTTTTATTTAAGTCCTTGAAACAAACGTTAAATAAGCTATTTATTTTTACCCTCCTTGCCGAAAATAAATGAAACTTATTTGAAGCAAAACTTACCACCTAATGGCAATCAATCGTAAATTAAATGGAGTTGAATATCAGACAAACAAGAATTGACTTGCAATCAATGCAGAACCAACGAGACAAAAATAATTTAACTACCTAATCTAACTGCGAACTTCCAAATGTAATGAACAGCACTCGTAACTATGAAGAAACATGCACTAACCGAAGTTATGAAGTAGTATGCATTTCTGTGAGCGTTAACAAAAATAGTCATGCCGATCAGTGCTTCGGAGGGCACGTTAAGCCATCAATCTAGAGGCGTGGTCCATGCGACCCGAAAGCACTCGCACCAAGATTGGTAGCTACGTTGGTACCTATCTATCACATACTCATGCGGTAGCGCGAATTATCTCGAATGATTGACACTAGCCTCTCTGCCTTACGGTAGCCTGGAAGAAATACTTTTACCCACCTAACATCGGCCTTCACACGGTGGGCTGAACAGTAGGTTGGATGATCAATGGTGAGGGAGTGAGGAGGAAGCAAAAAGGCCTACTGAGGCCTAATGCAGTGCATATGTACCCTCCGCCAGTCCACAACACACATCAAACAGTTCTACTGATAGACATATCCTCGACAAGATTAAGTTAAGTTTACCCGCATAATTAAACGTGTACAATAAATGTCCATGTCCTGTAACAACGACCAAATATAATAACTAAAATGCATGAAGATCTTGAATCGTATTGTATTGAGATCAACCGACGAAGTGTATTTTTGCTCATATAGTTGGTAACGAAACAATTATTGTAAGGACCATGGTAAAATATCAAGTAGTGGTTTTATTATATATTAGCAAACAATATCAATTCACAAGTCTCGTGTCTAAATAAATCCTTTCGCAATTAAGGATGTATCGAAAATTAAAAGTCTATGATAAAATTCGCTGAAGAAAAAACGGAAAACATCATAAATGTAGGTCAAGGTCAATTTTATTTATCAAATAACAAATAAAATTATAAAAAACTACTACGCACAAAATGATTTATCTATATTTGATAAAACTCATACACATGAGAATCCTTTAGTCTGATTTTAACAAATATAGCGTAATCGAACCACTTTAATGATTTATTGTTATGTCGCAATTCTAATAAATTAACGTTGAACATCAAAATTTTTCGCACAATAATTCGACCAAAATAGACATCGCGGTCGACCTGTTTGTTACTCCAGTCGAAAAAATGCATGAATGAGGCAAAACAAGCGTGGAACTAGATACCTACATTTTAGGAACTTGTTTGAAACGAGTTTAAATTGTTTTGCCAGCTTGTGTGTAGGGTAGAGAGCAGGTGTGTCGCACGAAGAAATCCGAGTAGATCTTCCCACGCACAAAAGTAAATAAATATGCCAAGTATGAAGTAATTATTAGTCACGTGGTAATGGCTTTGAGAAAAGCGAACTTAAACCGAGTCTAATAAAACGGCACGAACAGTACAGCGTGGTTGCGTTTACAATTGAAGAAGCTCTCTCTCCGCATCGAAATACTGGCACTCGACAATTATTTCACGATATGCGTTACTTGTTATGTGTAAATATTTGTTTTGTATTTAAGATATGAGTGTATTCCAACGTTAAATTAAAGTTGTCGCAGAGAAAGTTTTATTAAATTAAATATTTTCTCATTGGGGACAGCGTGGTTTAATAGCAAACATCTGATGACTTGTGCTTATCGAATATTATGCACGACAAAAGCTGCAAATATTTTAAATTATTTCTTAAAACGTACATATTTTGCCTATATTTTGATTATCGTTGACTTCAAAAATGTTTGGTGAGTGTTTGACACTTAGTTCTTGTTATTGCCTTTGATAAGTTCCAATAATAAGAAACAATACATTGCACAGCGATTCGACACGGTCCCTTTGCAGACCTACTTAATTAATGTCATTGCATTTTCTGGTGCGTCATTTTGTATCAGTAAAGTAGTATTAAAAGAAATACTTCTGTATATAACTGAATTAACTCTTTTAATGAATTTATTAGTCATTTAAGGATATGGCTGCAGCATGTAATTGCGGGCCATGTAATGTCGTTAATAATCGATGGAACCGACCAACGACAATTCAAGCAATAAATAAATAATAAACACTAATCCGAAGATTTTTCCAGTAAAAACTAACATATTACTGAAATATTACACTGCCCAAAAATTCATAGCATTAAAGAAACATTAACTTTTATGGGGCACACATGTAGAAGCACGAAAAAATCCTATTATTATTGAAAAATAATAATATGAACATAATGGTTCCAGATTTGAACTATTTGGTCGAGATTCTGTTTGAACACAAATACCAACAATTATATATAAATTGAAGATGCATGGCACGACTATAATTGGCGTTTAAGAGTAGTGTTACACAGTGTGGAACAAATCGGTTTATAGAAAGAAATCGACATCCGTTTACTGGTACATCGTACCCTATCAGTATCAGTATCAAGTATCTTTTTGAGTTGCTTTGGTGGAAAGGCGAAATACCGATTAAACAATTAAGAAAGGAACCTAACACGAAATGATAAAACTGAACAGGATTGAATAATCAAATAATGAAAGAAAACATTAGGATCTCAAAAATAACAAATAAGTAAAACGTATTGGCGATTTCATGCAATATGATTTGTATTACTAATATCTTAATTCACTGGAAAAGAACAAAATTTCAATGTCTAAAAATAAACCATTGAATCAGCACCGACAGCACTGCAGAGCGGCGATTCACTAACAGGTACTCAACGTGAATTCCTCGTAACTATTGTTGTTCAAATAAATTTGTTTATATTCGTAATAGTTCTCACGTTATAAATCTAACGTACGTATTAAACCTATACAAATAGTTCGACAATAGTTTCTTGCCTCTTTAGGCATTTAATGTAAAATGTACAAGAATAAGGAAATACTTACATACATCTACAACTCTCACGTTTTCGAAAATGTCCTTACCTGAAAAAAAACCAAAAATTATAAAAAATGCTCATAGTCATTTATTATTTTATACAAATCGTATATAATACGTGCTATGTAACAATATCTCAAAGTGTTGGTACTTAGACATTTTAGGAACGCATCAATCCTAAACGTATTAAAATGTTTAAATAAACAACAACATTTTTGAGTACAAAAAGAAGAAAATAAGGAAGATAAAAGTAGCATCGAATCGCATCTACTGTAAATCGTGGAGATCTAACATTACTTTGATCTGCTTACAACAACGTGAAATGATGTAATGATTAGTCAAAATTAAATACATAATCATCATCAGTCGATGGTTATTAGTTTTAAAGGAGTTTGTCTCGTCTGATGATTTCAAAGTCTTGACTGAAACTTGGCTTCATTCTGATATATCAAGTGAAAATATTTTTATCGCTAGCTTCACAATGGTACGAAATTATAGATCTATTAGAGGAGGCGGAGTAGAATTTAATATTAAACGAAGTACAAGTTCGCTTGTTTAAATACCACTGAACATCCTGAATAATTAATTATGTTTGGAATTCGATATAATTTACAAAAAAACAAACAGCTATTGTCCTTCGTTGTAATGTCCTTCGTTGATCTATTTATTCGAGTCATCTGGTTTGCCAAAAATTATAAATTACGCGACCAGAATCACAAGTAATTCTGCTACCTTAATTGATATTATGTTAAGGTCGAATGAAAATGTTGCAAAATTTATGAAATCTAGGAATATCGAACACTGTAATCAGTGCATCAACTATACTGGCCTGAATTACAACAATATATACAACTAACATTTGAGTTGAGAAACACCTGAGGCAAAAAATAATCGATACGTTATGACATGGTGAATAAATGACCAACGTTCTAGTCCTAGTTTCCAAAGTCTTTAGATTTGTATACATGTCTACTGCGCTAGTTCGTAGCCCAGAATGGGACGTGTACGGTCTTAACATAGAAGGAAACAAATTGAAGAAACGTTTATTTTTCCACATAATTTCCCTGAACGCCGATGTATTTGGTACGACGGTGCTCCAAACCTTTGATTCCTCTGGAAAAAAAATCTTTCGATTGCTCTTCCAACCAGTCGTTTACGGCCGTCCCCGAAGATATTCTTTTAATTTTGGGAATGAAAAATCACCAGGTGGGGTGAATATGCGGGATCCTGCGGTCAGAATTCCTTTGCTCAATTTCTCCATCTTTCATCCTTAACACAATCGGGCAATTTTGATATTAAGTTTGTTTAGTAGGAGCCTGTTATCGTATGTCCGTGTTCCAAAAAAGCAAAATCAAAATTCCGTCTGCCACCCAAAAAATTGTGGCCATAACGTTACGAGCGGATTGCAAAAGAGGAAATTTGCGGGGTGGCGCAGAACCTCGGCGATGCGACTCCATACTTTGTTGCTTCGGATCAGGATCGAAATGGTGAACCCAAGTTTCATCAACATTGATGAATCGAGAAAGAAATTTATCCAGATCTGATTTAAACTTTGCCAATCAGGCTTCAGAATGCAATACTCTAGAATGTTTCTCATCAGGTATTAAAATTCGTGGGACTCAACGTGCAGACAACTTTTTTAGCCTCAAAATATTTGTTAAAATATAGTACCATAAGAAAAATTCGTAATTTCAGCTATCCGGCGAATGGTCAGTCATTTATCTGTCATTACCATATCGTGTACATGATTAACATTTTCTTGGGTAGTGACAGTCACTGGTGGTCCACCACCCTTCGCATGTTCAGATGTTTGTCGTCGAAAAAATCAGGTTCACAATCTTTGGTAAGACAAAACTGGAGCTGGGCGAACTTGATAAAATCTCACCCTCTAAAATCCTCCTTTATTTAAATAGAATGGGAATGGAGGGTGAACTATAAATAGTTGTGAGCCACAATACATCCTTGCGGTCGCAGTGGAGGGACGATAAACGCCCCACTCATTATAACTAACTAACATAAGAACAAATGATTAATACTTTAATGTCCCAAATTGATTCAACGTCACTCAACGCCAACTATGGCAGGACGCTAAATAATGATACCCGTACCATTCATTTTGAGTCAATTCCATACAGTTACTAGGGCAAGCTAATAAAAAAGGGACCTGATGAAGGAATTGAAATACAATAAAAGTCATTGGTCATTTTTCAATATATGGAAACGTACTTCTATGCATTTTTACATTTAGCAATTAACGGAAATAAACCATCAATTTTTTCTCTGCAAAACGAATCTCATTCGCACACACACTTCTTCGTCTCATTCGCATACACACTTCTTCGTCTCATTCGCACACACACACTTCTTCGTCTCATTCGTACACACACTTCTTCGTCGTTTAGAATTAATTGCCTGCACAACTGCTTTTTCAAGTTACTGAACAGAAAAGAGTCACGGAGTGCTAAGTCAGGGCTGTAGGGTGGATAATTCTGTCAACTCAAAATCCTTCAGGGCATCCTGGACAATAAGAGCCCTGTACACTGGCGCATTGTCGTGCTAAACCAGAATTCCCTTTTCGAATTTCCCCCTGCGATTTTCCATTATAGTGTTGCAATTTGCGTAAAATATCGGCATAATTTATCGTGGTCTTCTGTTGCATCGACTCTTGTTTGCCTTTATGAACGTATCATCGCCAGTTACATTGGCGTTTCATCGCCAGTTACATTTTTCAATAATTTCTTCCTCTTCTCATTCACAAAAGGCGAACAGAGCGAATATTTTCTGTACCCATCTGGCACTCAACTTTCGTTTGTCGAAATTATCATGGATGATGGTCGAAGCACGTTCCCTGTTAATTTGCAAACTTTCCGGTGTCAATATTTTAATTAGTCGGTCTTCACTAATCAGTTTTTCTACTTTTCGAACGTTTTCTTCAGTAATGGCTGAATTTGGTCGACCGCTTCGATGGAGTCCCGTCCCAATTTAAATTGTTTTGACCAAGATTTTATCGTCAAAAGAAAGAGAAAATTCACCGTAAACAACAGACATGTGATTTTTTATTTCCACTTTCAACTATGTTCTTCTTGTGTGAGAAATTTTATGATTTTATAACACGTCATTACAATTTTTTTACAAAAGGCCACAAACTAGTGGCAATATCAACTATTATGTGACAATATTCTGACAGTCTAAGGAAAATAATAATCTAATACTATTTTTTCAAAGCCTCCTTCATAGTTAGGCATCTTTTTATCAGCTTGCCCTCGTAACTTTCACCTAACGCGCATTAATACGTTCTGCATGCTGTTAACGCTAAACTGTACGTGAACTAGGCGATTTTTTATTATGAAACTTGTTTGATTTTATTATATTAAATTTCAATTGTAAAATTTCTAGCGCCGGTATTTAATAGTTTGTTGAACTTCTCCGTATACTATATTCTCGACGTATGATGTGTATTTTTATTTAATTTCATGTTATTTGACGACTGATTTTATAAACTAGAGTTCTAATGAATTTTGAGTTGAGAAACTAACTTCGAGCACATCAATTGGAAACTCATCGCTCTGGTATTTCTACGGCGTTAATCAAAGGTTCTTAAAAAACCGGGCACATCACTTGTCCACAGCTTTGTATTTGAACCGCGCAACAGTGTCAAGTGTCAAGCTTTGTGGCTCCGAATTCTTAAGAAGGTCGTTCGAGTCATTCATTTTTGCGTAAAACTATAGCCCCGCGAACTTGATTTTAAGTTGCTTAACAGATGGCATAAAATAATAATCATTTTTTATAGCAATTAACATTCCTATAGAAAAATATATAGATAAAGCACAAGCAAAGTGTTATTAATAGATTAGACACTAGACGTTAGACAATTTTATATTATATATACTCAGTGACATATAAACTGCACCACCTAGAAGGGGTGGGAATTTTTGGACCAAATTTGGCAGAAACATTGGACTAGTCTAAGGTAACAATTGATTAAAATTTGATAAAGAAAACACTTCATCTTTTTTATTTTTCTTTAATAATGTGTTGGTCCGCCCCTATTTCTGATACACTCATTGACCCGCCTTAGCATTGATTCCAGCACGTGATCAATGTCTTCTTGGGGTATGGCATCCCAAGCAGCCTGTACTTCATGCCGTAGATCTTCTATTGTCAACGGTGGGTTCGGTAGATTCCTCAATCTTCAAATCGGGAGATCTTGGCGGCCAAGGCAAAAGATTAACATTGGCCTCTTCAAAGAAGTCAAGAGAAACCCTTGCTACGTGAGGTCGTGCATTATCTTGCTGGAAAAGTGGGTCTTCCAGCCCTCGAAGATATCGAAGAACATCGTCAATGTAGCGTCGGGCGGTCATACTGCCACGAATGAAGAGCAAAGGTGACCTACTGCCGTAAGCAATGGCACCCCACACCATCAACCCCACAGTTCGGTGAACATGCCTCGCAATCGAAAAATCAGGATTGCGCCTTTCTCCACGTCTTCGTCTAACAGTCATCCGACCATCATGCATTCCTAAACAAAATCGCGATTCGTCACTAAAGACAACTCGATGCCACTCCAAGTTCCATTTGTTCGCAAGCCTATCGGACGACCTTGTTCACCTAACCATTGATCAGCT
The DNA here is from genome assembly GCA_959613385.1 of Geotrupes spiniger. Taxonomy (NCBI): domain Eukaryota; kingdom Metazoa; phylum Arthropoda; class Insecta; order Coleoptera; family Geotrupidae; genus Geotrupes; species Geotrupes spiniger. The sequence goes on from OY390732.1 coordinate 33,391,066, forward strand.
ATTGATCTAGTTGTAGAGAATCGGTCTCTCAAGGCCATTAGTCTTAAGCGGCGATCTTGACGTTCATTGGTTCGTCTTTGAGCTTCAGTGCCTCTTCTCCGACGTTCAACCCCATGTTCAGACCACGCTTGATTAACACGCATTATTGTTGAGTGGTGCTGTCCCAAACGGTTGCCGATTTCTCTAAATGAAAAACCTGCTTCCCGTAAACCAACAATCCGCCCTCGGTCAAAGTCACTCAACTGCTGGTAAACTTGAGGTCTCCTTCCTCTAGGCATCGTTAAACACTTGAAACACTTTAAACTAAAGAACGGGATCGGAAAAAGTGGAACAAATTCAAAAAATGACTCGATAATTGCTTGTCTATCACCACCTCTAAAAAATAACACAAACGTCAAAAATCCCATGACTACTTGATGATTGGGTTTCAAATTTTAATCAACTATTTCCCTGTCCACTAGTCCACTATTCCTGCCAAATTTGGTCCAAAAATTCCCACCCTTTCTAGGTGGTGCAGTTTATATGTCACTGAGTATATTATATTAATTATCATTAATTTTAGTGTTCCAAATTAATTCTCCAGTACTCAATAGGGTTAGGCGATACGCCACTTTCCAACAATTAAGGGAAGCATCTAAATTTCCAATAGAATAATTTCACGTTCCTACTGACGCCACTGTAGATGTATGAATATTTATGAAATTATGCTTAAATATAGATATAAGGGAACTACCGCTAAATGAACATAATTTACATTCTTTTGCGTAATATTAAGTAATAAAGCGGTATTCTAACGTACATAAAATATGTCAATTACTGCTACATAAACATTTCAAAGTTTTGGAATGGTACTAAAATAAAATTAAAAAATTCTACGTTTAAAATTCTAAAAACGTATACACACATATGTGTTACCAGACGAAAAATGTATGTACATCTGCTTTGATCTTTTTTACGCTGTTTAAGACCTTGTTTTAGTTCGTATAACGCTACCAATTAGTGCACTTGGATATACGGGACACCGTCATGTACAGTAAACAAAAAACTATTACAATAATTTACAATAAAAAACGCTCCTTGTTTACAATATGTGTTCCAATTTCTCTGGCATTTATCCGTTTGTTGCGTACCTCACGGATTGTGCAATTTATTTATATTTCTGTAAAACGAACTGGCACCCACCTTAATCGCAATAAAGGACAGGAAAAGGTGTGTACATAAAACCGGGGCACATACGCAGGATATGGGCCATAGATTTTCATTCCGTCTTTCGTCGGTTAGATTTAGGTTCTAAAAGGGGACGGGAGATGTGTGTAGTTAATGCGTGCTTAGGGGCCCTTCTTGTCTTTGTTAGACTGCACACTAGATTAATTAATGGGACTCTTCTGCTTACAACAAACGTGGCGTTTGTTGTTTTCAAGGTCTGCATGAAACACGTGTAGGTGACAAATTCGCTACGTGCACTCAGGGAGACCCGCATCGCTTAAAGTTACAAACAAGTGCCCTTGTGATAAATATCTAAATATGAACGTTATTAATCCTAATAAGTCATTTCAACTTGTGGCGATAATTGGTATTAAAAGAGAACTTCTCATGTTTGTATAGATATTTATTTATTAAGGTCATTTGTGTAATAATACGTTATATACATTATAATAATATTTATAAATAGCTACACGCAATATACGGAAATATCTTGTTTTAAGTACTTGTAAGTAGTGCTTACTACATAAAGTCGAAAGGGTAGATTATTACACTTGCGAGCGATTTCAATTTTACTTTGCGGCTTCCAGATGTCTCTTTTAAATACAGAGCAAGTGTACTTCAACCTTTAGGAATCATTACATTTTATTTAAATTTTACGACGTTACACATACATAAAATTATACTTGGTTATATGTGTAAGTTATTTATTTTCAAAAGTAAGAAATTTTAAGGGAAACGATGGTCATTTAAATTGAAATACCTCGTCGAATCATTGTATGTGGGCTATGTCACCGAGTTTGTTAGCAACTAGATGAGTGAGTTGCTTCAATGTTGGTCATTGTCCTTGATTGTATGCAACCGGGTGGCGTTATACAGATTGGGCAAGGTGCATCGTGATTATTTCAGGCTTTTCATAATTCTAGAGTAATATCAATCTAGATTAGAGTCTTGTGTATAATAACTAATAACAAAACGAATAAAATGCAGATGGAAAGTCAATTAAAACTTGGACAACATTTCATAAAACATGTCCACGGACAATTTTATATATTTTTTATAACGTGACGTAATATATGTGAAATATTACACATTGTGAAATAAGATTTCATTTTCCATTTTAAATACTAAACTCATGAGCGTGCAACAAGTTTGACAAAATAATTATTAAGGGTTAAACAGTGTACCGAAATAATAAGTTGCCCAAATTATTTGATCGACATTCGTAGCGACTATTTTACCCGCAAATCATTTATAAAATGTGTTAGGTAAGGTACATAAGTATCTGATTACTCCATTAATAATAATTGTCAACTTACCATTTATTGCTAATTGAATTTTACTTCCTAAAATAAAGTACGATGATCCCATAACCATTCATTGGCAGCAAACTTCAAAAGAAATACACACCACCATGGAAGAAACAATGGTACCGTCCTGAGCATATACGCAGCACCTTTTACGTTATAGTCAAGCCAACATATAGAGATTATATCTAGAAGCTTCTTTATGGGTCCTACTAGATCCCCAGTTACATCTAATAACTACCCAATACACGAATTTTTACTCGATAAGGGTATGTAATTTTGATAGATTAGATCAACTCTTGCTATCATATGAAATTACAAAAAGGTGAAGCCCAAATGTAATCGCCCATCATATTTTCGTTGTATGGGCCTTGATAAAGTTGTTCGTCCATGATATCTTGATCAAAACGTTCTCCTGGTTCTGCTGAATACGCCCCATGTTTTCAAATTTATTTATATGGGCATGCAGCATATGTAATTTTAGAGACTGCAACCCATAGTCTTCTAATATGTTACTAACTAGTTCTCGGTAATTTTCAACTTTGTGTAATCCAGAAACTACTCCTTTAAAACTTTTCTAACTTTTTTGTTAATCACTATTAAGTAATTTCGGAAATTCACTAGCAAAAAACCTTTCAAGGGGTTACTCCTGCGCGAAATTTTCTGGAAAATCGATTTTTTGTTTTTGGTGGATCCTCAAAGTATAACATTTCAAGAATATTTCCTGAAAATTTCAAGTTTATTCGTTCGAAATTGAGAAAGTTATAGAGTTTGCAGGTTGACGTTCACAAGAATGTTTGATCGGGAGAAGGAATCCGCAGATCGTTAGAGTATTACACGGGTTAGCCATAGAAGAGTCCTTGAGTGATGGTTTGTTTACGTTTCATTTTCTGTTTTTTGCATGAAGTGAGCAAGTTAGGACCTGCAGATCGCGCGTGTTTTGTTGACAAAGATGTATTTCTCTCTGGAGTGTATAATATGGTAACTATGGATCACTTCTACGCGCGATTCTGAACTGTTCAGAACGTTATCGTTTGCGAATTTCTTCGACATACAAACTTTTTACTCGTTTTTTTTTATTTTTTTTCAATAAATGGATCGCTATACAGGTTCTAGAGAGTTATGGAGATCGGCGAGTGTCTGGAAGTCGCGATCAAAAAAACGCAAACAAATTTTCGATCCGAAAACTACAGAGCAATGGAGTGAAAGTTTAAGTATTTCGGCGAAAAAAATTAAACGTCGAGCAGAGTTGATTGTACCCGAGGACAGCTCAATAGAGTATAGAAAACTTAACAATTTTCGTCACTATTTCTACTTTCGTGAAGTGTAAAGAGTGTAGTGGCCAAGTGAAATTTCAAACGCGGTTTTTTGTCGGATATGATTTTGAGAAGAGGTGTTGACGAAGAAATAGAAGAGACCACAACGAAAATAAGATCAACAAATTTAACTGTTTCTGGCGATGGAACATCATGGAACATGGAAAAAACGAGGTTTCACTTCGTAGGTTGGAATTTCCTGTCATTGGATATCACACTGGAAAAGTCCTGAATCTTGTTGTCAAGAGCGTGTGAGCATTGGGAATCGAAAAAAGATGGCTTGAATCGTATATATCCATGTGTACATCGAATCACAAAGCATTCTGAGGTAAGATGGAGATGGACGGCATCGTCGAAATGTTCAAACGTCCGGAAGAGAAGTTCGGCATATGATACGTTAATTATATGGCGATAGCAAGACATACGTATTTTGAAAGCTTCTCCTTATGACAATACGACTGCCACTAAGAAAGTGCATCGGCTATGTCCAAAAACGAATGGGACATCGGCTGCGAGAATGCGTGAAGAAAAATAAAGGAATCGCAGGCAGGAACAAATCGACAGGGAAAATAATCGAAAAATTGACAGTCTATTATGGTTTAGCCATACGTCGAAACCATAAGTCAGTCGACCAAATTAAAAAGGCAATATGAACAACCTTGCTCCATTATAGTTCAACTGGTGAAGATCAGAACCACGATGAATGCCCTACCGGAGTTAAGTCGTGGTGGAGTATAAAGGTGATGTAAATTTACTGGAACGATGCAGAGGTGGTTTTAATCAAAATAATAACGAGAGTTACAACCAGCTCATCTGGAAAATAAGTCCGAAATATGTGAGAGAAGAACACACGGGAAGGAATAATGCTTCGTAGACAGCAGCAAATTTGGATTTTGGAGGCTGCTTCCGCTGTAGAGGGGTTATTATATGAACCTGGCATCGATAATTCTACGTGAGTACCTCAAAGTATTTACATTCCATCCACATGTAAATCCGACCTAAAATTTAAACGCGTTTTCCGCGAAACGACTTTTTCTAAATCGGTGACTGCGATATCTCGAGAACCACTGAACCGATCAACTTAAAATTTTACAAGCTTCATCCACACATCAAAATTTCCTTTTCAATCCTTGGTTCATTTTTACATCAACAAAAAGAGCATTTTTTGTCGAAAATGTAATTTCTACTTCACATTGCCGCCATTCTTCCAAAAATTAATATATCATCAAATCTTTCGTCCAAGTACTAGATAATTTATTACTCAAACTGAAGGCGTTTGGTTTTTAATACCAGGTGATCTTCTTCCCGATCAGCAGTGGTCACCGCAAAAGATGTTTTCCAAACATCGATCTGCACGAACCATTGTGTACATTATATTTATGAACATTTTTCGCATAAAAAATCGTAATGAATATTTGAAACCATGAGGAAGAAAAATTCAAAAATCACCATGCCTTTCCCCAGAAAAAATTCACGAAAATACGGTTCTTTTACAGCCGCGTGACAGGCGTTGCTTCTGACACCTTTGGAAAAAAGTTTTTTAAACATGTGAAACCTTCCGATCTTTGATGATAGAGATACTGCTTTCAAGCTTTTCGTCGAACTGTCAATAAATAAGCACCACTCATTGCGAACACAGGGCATCCCAATTGCTTCAAACAAATCTCATATGTAATTACAATAACAAAGCCCATCTGCTTTGGTGAAGAACGTAGGAAATGTCTCATGCCGACTACGTTGATTTGACATCAATAAGCAAAGTCCAAAACCTCTGCCTTAACTTAGGTAAATTGAAATCTCTTTTATTATCTCTATTATTCTATTATTATTATTATTATATATCTATTATTATTAATCTCTTAAATTTTGGTGATTCCTGTGACAATACTAATACTTCAATATTTTTATTTGAACTCTGAGATGAGCTCGATTGAGACATTAATAATCATCAACATGGTCTTTTGGCTGCCGCCAAATTCTTGGTACTGCGTTTTTCACCTCGATACCAACATGATATAAATAAACATATAAATAAACATAAAAATGAACATATTATAAACATTTATTTATATAATTTCTTTCCCTAAAAAATCTTTTGCAATTACTGCAAGCAACATGTGGAGCTCAGGGTTTGTCTAGATTCCGAACAGGACAATTGAAATAAGCTTCGTAGTCTTCACAAAGGTTTTCACAGGCGTTTAAATAAAATTTTAAATCTCGTAATAAATGTTCCACATATTCAACAACATACATCAACGTCAAATTTACACTTTCTAGACGACATTTTCACCTCTGTGAGGCTTCTGCAAAACAGATAGTTGTTGTTTATCACATCTGTAGACGCTGTGTGATAGTTACGCCATCTTTATTTTTTTGCGGTATTTTAAAAAAAATTAAAAACTTTGGGACCTTAACCAAATTGTATACTTGCCGTGGTCAGTACCCTCTCACGGAATTATGTTATTCTTTTCTAACTAATCAGCCAACGACGCACACACCATGCGGATGCCATGGATATATAAGGCGTTGGGACAATATGTCGTTTCTGTTTCTTATCTATTTTGTGCTACTCTTAAACAATATATTATTTGCGTTATATTGCGTTGCGAGTAAGAGACTCAGGTTATCTGCGAACGTGGAGGCGAAGGGCTTGTCAATGGAAATCAAAGAGCAACGTCGTTCGAAAACTATTAAAATGGCGATGACCGTGTTATCTATTTTGTTTGACGAAATACATATTCGGGGACAGACATTTTAGCCAAAGTAACAGAGCACGTCAAGATTTTTTTGGTTCTAAATTTGACTGGGACCATATAGGAATGCAACTGTTTTAAGAAAGGTGGCGAAAGACGCAAATGTAAAAAGCGATGATGTAGTTTAGTGTTAATTATTCATGTTCTTTATTTAATATAATATCTTTGAGTATTCAAAAATATATATTTTTATTAGTACCTCAACAACAAACAGCCAGCTGATTATGACAATTGCCATAACATTGCCCTGCAACATGTGCCCCACAATTTAACACAACGCATATATATTGTGTAAGCCACTTTATTGCATTATTTTCTACACAGATGATGATGATGAATTTTTCCATCTTCGACGATAAATTGTTACAGAAGGAATTCGACATGATATACGCAATATGTCATATTTAACTATTATTTAACTTTTAGTTGAGTTGAGTCTGCTTGTCAGGTTTAAACTTCTCTATTTACTAAGCAACTCAGCTGTTGACTTCCACTGTATTCGTCGTTATGTTTGTAAACGTAGATTAATTTACATCAAACTGTCGATCTCTCAAATATATAGCACTGTTCACCGTCACAACAAATGGTAGTATCCTATATTTTTAGGTGGCGCCGTTAATTGTTAATGATCACAAGAATTATTAATAATGACTATATAAAGCTGAATAAAAACGCTGTTATTTACATCTGCATGTTATTGTTTTCGATTCATATAAAATAGTCTTTATCATAATTCAATACAAACTCTAGGAATTAATCACATTTAACATGAATTGTGATTTTGTGCACGTTCATTACGAACATCTGCCAGATAGCTTCATTAATCACAATGCGCTGTAAATATTACCAATGCATTGTGAGGCTAATCTTTAAGGAGGTCGTTTGATTTTATTTTAATCCGTGGCCAGCTCTACGATTACATTGGTCACGGTGGGAATATTTAAGTAATAGTTAACATTGTTAGTTTATTACGTTTAAAAAGCTGGAGTAGTCCGCACTGAACTTACTAAATTTACTTACATTCCATTCTTCGAAAGAACTTTTCAAAATAAAAATAAAAAAAAATAATTTAAAATCGGTTCATGTCATGGATTTCATAATCACAATGTAATAATCAAATTTAGTTCGCTACAATTTTAGAAGTCAGTTTGGGAATGTTCAGGAAACATACAGTTTTATTGTTATTTTTATATTTCGAATTAATTCTGAGATTGCAAATAGCCACATCTGAAGACAAGTTGCTATCTTACGTGGAAGAACCTTCACACTATCTTCACTGAACGATGAAGATCTAACGGCACATATCCATATATAGTGCGAAATTTATTCGCAATTTTTTGCAAATAGTTATTTAAAATAAATATTATTAGTTACTTCAAGACTGCAAGTTTAAGCTCGTCATCGTGCTTTAAACGTGTGTGTTTCGAAATATGTGTATTGAATGTTTTAATGATGATCTTGCTAATTGCATTAAAATTTTATGTGAAGACATGGACAATGTAATTATAAAGAAATAGAACTGTTTGAGTTACGCTCTTAATTTGTATGTCCATATTCACATAATCCGCACCTACTCAAATAACAATGAATCACTACGCACATAACCTGTGCATTATTAATTCCATTTACGTAGCATTGTTATAAAATCTCGTTTATTAAAATGGCACAAGGAACAAAATTAAGTTCTATTGTCAAACAACCATTTACCACTGAAAGCACGCTTTACAACATAACATGTTAAATATATTTTGTGGATATGCGTTGGAATGAACATTAAAATAAATTTGAAATAATACCTTCAATAGATAATCTTCTCGTATACATTTGAAGAATACGTCACTATGAACACTATGTTATAATAAACACCGCCAACACAATTTACGAATGTAATAATTATGCATATGCCGCTTCGAGCAAACGTACATTTCCACTGTATGCCACTTTAATGAGATGAAACGAAAGCAATTGTGTGTCACTACGGTACACTTTGAAAAATTGTTTCATTGCATTTGAAAATCACACTTGCACACGCTGCTAACGTAATAATCCTAACTAACCTTACAACATTCGGAATCATATAAAAATCAGGTTTAACCCACTCGTGCAGCCTACATTTTAAAAAGTCAATACAAATTGTTTCGTTTAATGCCACTGTTTCGCAATTCGCAGTTCATTAATTTAGAATGATTTGCAATAGCATGTTTTTGATTTACAAAATATCCTTTTCAAAATATTATATAAATATAGTGCATGCGTTATGAAACTAAAATGATTACCCGCAAGTGCGAGATGTGTGGTATCATTCAAATTATTATTTAATTAATGGTATAGTTTTACAGAAAATGATAATAATAATGCTAATAATAATAACAACACAACCTTTACTCACTGAATTATATATAATTATATAAAATGCGTGGAACAAGTCAAATAAAATAATAAAATAAATATTTTAGATGATCATTAAAATATAAAATATATTTGCAGATGCGTTCCAAAAAGGTTACCAATAATTACCCACATTTAAATTATTTATATACTGTATTCCATGATTAAATAACGCCATATGTTTACCAAAAGAGACTATCGCGAAGGGCGACTACCTGTTTTCTTTGTCGCAGAGCCAATATCAGAGCCATATGGTGGCCATTTAGTTTCGGTTTGCATAAAAAAAGAAACAAGGCAATTTCATTAGCTGACCATTAAATAAATCTGCTGAAATGGTCTTCGTGTAAACCGAACATCGAATATAATACAAACGGTAACATTAACCTTTGCATTTTAGGTAATTTATAAACTGTTTATATTTTTAACCACAGCAATGTTACCTTCGAACGAAGTTCAGCAAATGTATATTATTTCATGCATGGTCGGTGAACTTATAAATATCCCCCTCCATTCGCTATTTAATTAATTTTATTATTGCTTGGATGCGTATTTTATTTAAATATGTTTGGCTCTTTGCATTTTAGGATAAATGTTGTGGTTTATAAAAATTGACTTTTTAACATATAGTACACATAAACATTTTTAGGAAATAAACGAAGTTTCACTGTTATTCAAAATAAAAAGACAAACTACTAAAAATTAAATAATCATTTTAAATGTTCAATAAGTGAATCATATAGCGTTAATTAATTATGAGCATAGTATACCCACCATAGACAGGAACTAAAAAAGATTTAAAATAGTTTCATATTTGTTTATAAAATGATTAATTTATAATGCAATATAAAAATACAAAAGATACGTTCGATACGATCGATTAAAACTAATCGATTTCAAAAATCCTAAAAAACATCCAGGCATATCTCTCTTCAAACATCTTGCTTCGATTCAGTAATTTGTCCAGTGGTGCGCTACGATTATTTATTTTTTTCTTGAAGCGTATAGCTATTTTGCAGGTATGTAGATTGTACCCCACATTTTGCCAGTCAAACTTATGAAAACAATTCTAGAAAATGTGAAATTGTCAAATAAGGACAGAAGGTGAAGCTTATCGCGATTGTTGCCAATGATCTCTATGATAGAGTGAAATGGCGTAGTCCAGAATTATATGCAAATTAAATGTACGTTTTATAGATCGCTGCATTTTTATGCAGATAGTACCGTTAGGGTGATGCCAGAAAGAATAGTAATGATATGAATTACTGGTTCCTTAAATAAGAAAAATATGTCACAGATTATTGTAGGCGAGGACGGACGCTCTAATCCAAACAACGAAAAGTAGTCGTTATTGAAATCTGACCACGTCCGCGTTACTTACCAGTCTAAATTCATAATCTTAAAGCACATATACGCCAAGAAAGGTTAATAAACGTCAAAATACTAACCTTAACTTGCTAAAAAAGTGTCAAGTGGCGGATTATCAACAACAAACGACTGTGGAAGCGATTCAAAACATATATTGCAGCGGAGATACATATAAAATTAAACAAAGTAAAAAGGAGGAAGCGTAAACTGTGAGTTAATTTCGAAATCCTAATGTAATAATATTATCCGTGCACCAGTAACATAAGCAATATCGTCGAAGAACTAGACACAAGACATAACTGAAATCTCTATTCGAAAGTTGGTGCGAGTTGGTGGTGGGGTCCTGTACGTAACCGTATTTTTTTCCAGAAATGGTGTACATTATCGAAAAAGAAGGAAGTGTGCGAAATGCACTCAGGCATAGCTCGAAAGAAGGCATAGATGTTACAGAGCTCTGTCTCGAATGCATTTGGTGAGGAATTGTGTGATTACAATAATATTTTACACATTCTGAATTGAAAGTTAAGGACGGATTTTACATGATATTGAGAACTTCCGAAAAGAAGTAAAAAAGCAAAAGCGAAATGTGCCAATAAAGTTTTAGTATGGTACGCGATTTCTGAGGCTGGGATGTCAAAACCTTATATTGGTCGAGTTCGGGGAGAAGCTGCCGATCGTGGGGTTTATACCCAACGATGTTTACCGAAATTCCTTAATTTTATTAATATCTATCATCAGAACGACGATTTAATATTTTCGCCTGATCTCGCTTTGTGCCATTATGTAACATCAATTATGTACTGAGAGAAGATGACCCATCAAGTGTTCTCGTACACCATCCAAAAAAAGATGAGAAGTAAAATTACATTCCGTTCGGGATCATTGTTCACTATCAGGTTTGTAGATTAGTTTTCATATTAGATGTAAAATTAACAATTTTGATTTCCTTCGGGGTTTCATTTTTATTTATGAATGCCTTTTCCTTGCATAATATTCTTCTCTATTTTCTAACATATTATTCAACTCATTTTCTGTCTACCATTTTCATCAATCGTTTCTTTTCTACTGCTACTACAATAATTTTCATTTATCCTTGTTCTTTTTTGCCCCATTATCATTTTAACATTTTATTCCATCCTTTCAAATTTCACCCAAATATGTTTCGTTCCTGGCAATAATGGCTACATCATCCGCGAATGTACACTCTGGGACCCGAATCTTCTCCGGCTTTTTATATTCTATACAAAGTGGCTTTGCTTTTTGCTTTGTGGATTTGGTTATTTACATTTATATTTATCCATGAAGATTGTAAAGAGAATCGAATTTAAACTTCCCCTCTTTAGTGATGAATATTTCTGCTTGCTTCATACAATATCTGATTTCTTTATTTACTAGTCCAACATACTTCCAGGCCTTTTTAAATAAAATGTGTCTGAATACTTCCCACATCGCTTCAGTTACTAGCTATTCAGTTTTTGCGTTAAAGTTTTTGGTATTTGTTCTACTCGTCCTCTTCATCTGAATCTGTAATAGTACATTCTTATAACTTCTTCACTTTTACATACTGCCATCTGTTCCTTTTCGTCTTCCTCCTTTACTTAAATTTATACCACTTGTAGGTAGTCATCACTAATTATCCTAACCTCTTTTCACTGTGATATCTCTTATAGGAGTTCTATTTTATTTTCTACTATTATGTAATGTAATGTATATAATTTACATCTTCTTTCTACTAATCTTTTCTTTTGTATAATTATGGATATCTTTGAACGTGTTTGGTAAAATTAAGTATGTACTACATAGAAATCCTTCCGTTGTTGTTTCTTTTCTGATATTCTTTTCCTTTTTTCATATTTCCATTATTTCAATTCCTAGTTCTTCATTATCTGATTTCATATCCTTTTTTATTGCCAGTTTAGACATCTGTTTTGTATTGCTCCACCCTCCACCTTGCACCATCACTCGGGGGTTCTAGTTCACATCAGGCAGCGATGAACATCACATGATGCATACCACCCCCAATCATTATCTAGCTTTTATTTTATTTAATTTATCTTTTCAAACTCAGAATACAAAACTATCACAAACTAGACATCACAAAAAAACTAGAACTAAATACCACGTAAATACCAAGGAGAAAAATAAAATAAAAATCATTTAATACAGAAAACGAAAAATAAACTTAATACAACAATAACTGATTTAATTAGCTGCATATTTCACCGCAAAGTCAACAAAACTTATCAGCGGCCGAGCAAAATTTTAGCAGCAAACGAACCTTAAATAACTTAAAGGCTTAACTACTTAGGTTCAAGTAATAATTTAATCAATGAACCTAACACTACCTATCCACACTAACCATCTAATCTTAATTATTCGTGAGTCTTTATTTTTCCAATCTGCACTTGATATTAGCCATTGTTTAATCTGGGTTTTGATATGGCGTACACTAGATAAATGCTTCAGATCATCAGGATGCGGGTTGAACAGCCTTGGTATGATCACATCAAGTGATATTTCAACGTATTTGATTACCGCTTCTGGAAATTTTAGCTTTCCAGCTACCTTACCTCTCATCTCATACCCATGTTCTATTTGAACCTTGTACTGGTCTTTAAAATAGTGTTTCAATGTCAAGGTAAACTTCAATCAATTCTTAGCGTTCAGTAAATTCAAGTCCCTGTATGTCCCGTATGGTGGCGTTGATCCATGAGATGAAGCGATACATCACACTATTCTTTTTTGAATCTCTACCATTTTAATTATATGTTTTTGAAGCTTTCCCCCCATATGGATATTCTATACCTCAGTATCGACTCGACTAACGAATGGTAAATTGTTATTGTATCGGCATCGGCACGAATTTTATCAGGTAATAAAAACGGGTGGCGAAATACATCATTTGAGGACAAATCTCCACAATATGTCCTCTCCACAGAATGTTATAATAAACATATAATAAATAGAGGTACAGTCGAACCACCTGCAGTTCCTGCGAACATCTGCACGCAGTCCTGTGACGCTTTTATTCTCATGGAGGCAGTCATATGTGTGAAATTTGACTTTACTGGCCACATGCGGAGATGTTATGTGCATTACTTAGGTTTTATCTTGGTTTAGTGTCAGCCTTTTGTCATGAGCCCAATATTGGAAGGCGGCAAATTCTCAGTTCATTCGGCGCGTTGTCGTTTCTAATTCTTTGTACACCGACATAATTGTGTAATTGTGTAAATGAGGTACAGTGAGGGGCCTAAAATGCTCCCCTGCGGTACTCTCCTATTTACGTGCATGCTCACACTGTACTCGTCACCGATCCTGACCGTGAAACTTCTGTTTAATAGGTAATTTTCAAACCAGTCTAGCAACTTACCTCTTATTCCAAACGCTTTCATCAACAATTTATGGTCAATACAGTCAAATGCTTCAGCAAAATCAACAAAAATACAAACTACGTTCATTCTGATATTTAAATTCGTATTTATACATTACGTGAATTTCTCTAGTAAGCAAACTGTATTTTTGTTTTTCTGAAAGCCAAACTGCGCTTCATCTATTATCCTGTATTTACTTAGGTATTCTACTAGCATGTCCGCTGTACAATGCTCCGTGATTTTACACAGGGTCGGATGAATCGAAATTAGCCTGTAATTGATCGGGTTCGAGCGCGATCGTTTCTTAAATATCAGCTACACTACAGCCATCGACTCCATTGACACCTGGCGCTTTATTTACGTCCATATGATTTGTTTTGGCCGAGCACTCTCAATATCCGGTATAGAAATGGACTGCTTCTGAATCTGCTGCGAATTAGTGTCCCTGCAAAGTGACTGCGAGCACGAATTCGTTATGTTTGTCGCGTGATTTTCGAATGAGTGTCCAAATATATTTGCGACCTCACCTGGAGCTGTTTTCAATGCTCTTACTATCGCATTATCTGACGATTTTTTCGGTGCCCTTCCTAAAATGTCAATAATCTTATTCCACGTTTTTCTCATGTCCCCCTTTGCCCAGTTAAATACTTTTTTATAATATTCCTTTTCGCAGTCACTATGAGCGAGTTGACTTTGTTTCTCGCTGCTTGATATCTTTTCCTACATTGATCCATAATGTTAATTTCCGAAGTTCGTAATTTTTTCAATCCCATCACGTGCGCACAAAAAATTGTTCATAAATTTCCTCAACTGACCTCAGATTACTAAATTTTGTGTCTTTGATATATTGAACGCAATATTTTTCATACATATCTCTATTTATTTTAACTTTATTTGATGTAAGCCATTTCACAACTTTATCTATGTCCTTCAGTAAAGACCATATTATGGCGTAGTGGTCTGACACTTTTTACAATCGCACTGCGTACTCCTGCTTGACATTCCCTCATATAAACATGATCTAAGCATGTTGATACCAGTCGTCCATCAATCATTTCCTACCTTGTTGGCCCGCTTATTCTATCTTTTCTTGTAAAATATTTATATTTAAATCTCCTATTAACACTAACCTCGGATTAGAACATCTTCTCGATAAATTGTCAATCTGATTTATAAAATGTATGCAATTTAAACTGGGCGGGCGGTATATCCCTACTATGTTTACCACTGTTACATTATCCTTCCCTATGCTAATACCAAGAACTTCACATCTTGATATTATTATTAGTAGTTTTTCGCCAGCTCTTGTTCTGTTATTTCAGAATATATTTATTATTATTGATTTCCACTTCCATATCATTGTTCGTTACTCAATCCCTAGACCGTCTTGTAATAACATCCTTTTTATTTCGTTCAAGCTTTGTTCCACTTTCATAATATCCCATCTTTTGTTAATTTATCGTATCCCACTACCATGCTACCAGTTTTTTATCTACTTCTCGTTCGCTCTTTGTCATATCAAAAAGTTAGTTCTGGCACTATCTTTTGAAGAATTCCAGTGTTTTCCGAAGAAGACGAATATTTACATTTACATATAACACGTTCATCTAATTTTTCATTTATTTAAAAAAAATAAGAGTTTATTTATCTTCAATCTAATTCAAACAATAAAAACATAAACTGTGTTCTATTAGAACGCTCCCGTAAGAGATACCCACTTAGCGAATTAAAATTGTTTATTAGCATGTAAGCGTGATGAATGCAGAATAAATCCAATCGAAATATAACCAGCAGGTTCACTAAACCCGCACACGGTCGCATAAATACAAAGATGCTGATGCGCTGTACGTAATCGGCCGTTTGCATATACATACATATGCTCGTTCAAATAACATTTAACAACACAGGTATATATAAATGTGCCAATATGTCCGGTTCAAAGCAAGCCGCTGAAATCATTTGTTCAGATTTTCATTTGTCCTGTCACTCACTTGTTTTCAGGCGATTTTTTCCCATGGCGGCCATTATTTAGTCGGTGTGCTTTCATTTTACGACGCTGACACACGGTTGTACTTGATGAACAAGAACTTATTCACACTCGCTGGTTAAATGGGTATTTATCAGTGATGCATATCATGCAAGTGCATATGCATCGCTTAAATCTGCCGTCTCTACAAATTAACATAAACTTATGCGATATGGGTAATTTAACAAACTTATACAAGTACGTTGAAAACGTAAATAGTTGATTACAAATATTTACTTTTGTGCTTTTGTCAATTTTCAGTTTTTTTAGAGTATTGTTGGTAATTTATTAAGGAGGAACAACATAATAATCCTATATTGTTGTATCAATATCACTTACATTTATTTTATTGGAAACTTGTAAAATTTTCCAAATGGGTTGCGAAACGCCTATAGCATATACTCCACACATTGCAGTTAGATGTATTTCATGGCGCGCCATCTACGGAATAAGCACCGAAGTTATCACAGTGGCAAACCTTTATCATAGATGAAACTACAAACTGTTGGGCATTAGTTCCTCGAATTATCACGGTCCGATTCGATAACTAATTTTAAATTTGTGGCGCAATATCCCTTATAATTATATATATACGAATCATTAAATACAATGGCGTATTATCCATAAGACGTTAACGGGCCACATTTCCAATGAACCTTTATTATCAATAAATTGTGTTAAAAAATATATAACAGCTTCTATTAGTAGTAAAACGAATGTACGTAACGAACACGAAGCTCCAAGATTTTTTATAAATACATATCGAACATTACCTTTGGCAAGGCTTTTAAAAATCTTACTGCATGTGCAATCCACCACACACCCATTGATTTTACGAGTGGCCTGTTAAATAAGCACCCTTCGCGATCGACATGGTAACAGATTTTAGGCAGGACTAGGTCATTACTAGAGATCAAGATATATGCATAACTTTTTAGAATAGAAAGCGTAGAATTTTAAAAAATTCTTAATGGCCCGATGCCCTAAATATCGAGCTACATACTGCCAAATTACGATGCTATTGCGGAGATAATTATTTAGTTTAATTATTCGACTTTGGTACTGATTATTTGTACAAATCTCGAGACCGAAGTTCAGGGATTTAAAAATCTCGTTGGTTGCAAACGATAAATTCAGCGAATCAGTTTCTTTAGATTTTTCTGTTACATCATTTCGTGTTCAAGCAGTTAGATAATGTAATTTTTATGTAAACAGATTAATACCGGATTATTGACATAAACATGAAATATATGTATTGCACCAATTTCACGAGTCCGCAAAAATATCCGTTACATTAATTGTCTACACAGAAAACAAAATACATCAAATCAAATCAAACGACAATAATTTATTATTTTTCGCGATATTTAGGTCATTCATTCTGTTAGCGTAAAATCTAAAAATTGTATAAAATTATATATGGTCACTGGGCTGTGGGAATTATGGCGGATTACTGTTGAATGTTTAAGAAAGACTGCAATGCAAATAAAAATAAACTTGTAATTTAAGTATCTATTAAGAGGTGGGATTATAAAACTTCTTACACATTATGAAGAGACGTAAAATACGTCTTGTTTTTTTGCTCTTTAAGATACGAAACTTATTGGAAGTGATGTTCTGGGTATTACATTGGTTTGTGCCCTATTTAATAGCGGAAGAGAAAATATTATATGTGAAAACAGTTTTGAACGTTAGATTTCTTTGTTTATTCATGTCTCACTTTGCCGCGAGATTTTTGTTCTTATACACTCAGTGACATATAAACTGCACCACCTAGGAGGGGTGGGAATTTTTGACCAAATTTGGCAGAAACATTGAACTAGTCTAAGGCAACAAATGATTAAAATTTGATAAAGAAAACAGTTCATCTTTTTGATTTTTCTTTAATAATGTGTTGGTCCGCCCCTATTTCTGATATACTCATTGACCTGCCTTGGCATTGATTTCAGCAGGTGATCAATGTCTTCTTGGGGTATGGCATCCCAAGCAGCCTGTAGTTCATGCCGTAGAGCTTCTATTGTCAACGGTGGGTTCGGTAGATTCGTCAATCTTCTACCAATCATGTCCCGCAAGTGCTCTATGGGTGACAAATCGGGAGATCTTGGCGGCCAAGGCAAAAGATTAACATTGACATCTTCAAAGAAGTCAAGAGGAACCCTTGCTACGTGAGGTCGTGCATTATCTTGCTGGAAAAGTGGGTCTTCCAGCCCTCGAAGATATGGAAGAACATGTGGTTCTACCACTTCGTCAATGTAGCGTCGGGCGGTCATACTGCCCCGAATGATGAGCAAGGGTGATCTACTGCCGTAAGCAATAGCACCCCACACCATCAACCCCACAGTTTGGTGAATATGCCTCGCAATCGAGAAATCAGGATTGCGCCTTTCTCCACGTCTTCGTCTAACAGTCATCCGACCATCATGCATTCCTAAACAAAATCGCGATTCGTCACTAAAGACAACTCGATGCCACTCCAAGTTGCATTGAAGTCTTTCCGTGCCAAACGTGCCCGGCGATGTTGAGCAGTGAGGGGTAGCACAATATGTGGGCGGTAAGACAGCAAGCCAAAGGTACTTATTCGACGATAAACTGTTCGCAAGCCTATAGGACGATATTGTTCACCTAACCATTGATCAGATATTGATCTAGTTGTAGAGAATCGGTCTCTCAAGGCCATTAGTCTTAATCGGCGATCTTGACGTTCATTGGTTCGTCTTTGAGCCCTAGTGCCTCTTCTCCGACATTCAACACCATGTTCAGACCACGCTTGATAAATACGCATTATTGTTGAGTGGTGCCGTCCCAAACGGTTGCGAATTTCTCTAAACGAAAAACCTGCTTTTCGTAAACCAACAATCCGCCCTCGGTCAAAGTCACTCAACTGCTGGTAAACTTGAGGTCTCCTTCCTCTAGGCATCATTAAACATTTGAAACACTTTAAACTAAAGATCGGGATCCGAAAAAGTGGAACAAATTCAAAAAATGACTCGATAATTGCTTGTCTATCACCACCTCCAAAAAAAAGACACAAACGTCAAAAATCCCATGACTACTTGATGATTGGGTTTCAAATTTTAATCAACTATTTCCCTGGACTACTCCACTATTCCTGCCAAATTTGCTCCAAAAATTCCCACCCCTTCTAGGTGTTGCAGTTTATATGTCACTGAGTATATATCATCAGTTTCGACTTTATGAATAAGATGAAGGTTTTACTTATTCTTATTTGTTATTACTCTTCTATATCTGATGTACATATCGTTCACATACTGAATGTAATATGTCAATCACTCAGTTAATGTTAAAAATAATGTTGCAATTTCTTAAAAAATATTTACACAAACTGCTGCAGTTAACGACTTCTATTACGAATTAAAATTAAGGTACTGATATCTTTTATACTCTATTTATAGGGTGTTAAAAAAGTTTTACAAACTTTGAGGGCTGATAGAATGGCCCATAATATGCCGAAAAGTCTTCATAAACATGTCCGCAAATGGACGGTTTCAGAGATACGATTTTTTTTTTATTTAAACAATACGCATGCGTGTGTGGGCCGAAAAAAACCCCCCGTACTATTATGAAATCCAGACACATCATTAAGCAGTTGAATGGGTATTTTGGGCGACATGTTACTAGGCCCGGATAATCCTGGATAATCTTTTAGACGAGATTCCTTTGAACCAAAGGTAACAAATATGGTGCTCCGGCGCATTTTTTGATTGCCGTTAGAGAGTATTTACACGGAACTTTTGGACGAAGATGCATAGGAAGGGGCGGACCTGTATCATGACCTGCAAGATAGCCCGATATAAACCCCTTGATTTCTTTTTTTATGGATACTTGACAATATTAGTGTACGCTGCGCCTGTAAATGATCTCCAGGAGCAACGAGTATATCAAGGATGCCACCGAATCCGAGTCACTGTAGTCGATGCCAACCTAGATGTGGTGTAAGTGGTGTAAGCGCAAAATGTTTCGTATCTCCGAAACCGTCCATTTGTCGACCCATGTTCATTAAGACTTTTCGGTATATTTGTGAGACACCCTGTATATATACATATAACAAACACTAAAGCATGCGCCTCAATGCATCTTAACAAAGTTGCGAAAGTCTGTTTTTAGCAAAAGCATCGTAGAGAAAAATAACAATAATAATATTGTGCAATAACATGAATGTTTGCAAACATCCGAGCCGGCAGCTGTGTTTATGTTTGTGTTGTCACACGAACCATTCTTGCGCTGAATAGTCGCATTCGTCAGTGTGTTATATGAACAAAATGTGGCAACCAATTTTAGGATTTCCTTTTTATTCACATCAGCTGACCAACAATTGATTATTTATCAAAAGACAAGTAAGTGAATCACAAAACGTCACATATATAAATTGAAGCCTAGCATGTTATGGCTTATTCCTAGAGCATGACTTTTATTACTTTCCATTCTCACTTCAATTCTTTTATAATACGATGAGAGTTCAAATTTAAACTCTGACTTTATGAAACCGCATTTCAGAAAATGGATAAGACTGTCTCATAGGTTTGGGTCACACTTTGTTTATTTTAGTATATTTTATATAGTGTCTGCCTGAACACGAAGTGCACAGTTCCGTTGCACGAATAATAATTATAACATTTTTAAATAATAAACAGACAAAATAGATTGAATTTTTTTCTTAAAGCGCAATTTGGGGATAATTTTTCGAAACAGTAAGTGTACGAATAATGTAAAACATCCAAGGAAGGCCTTACTGCACTCCAGAATGGAATCTCGTCTAAAAAATTACCCGATCCCGATCCCAACATTACATAGAACTAGAGGGGGAATATGTTGAACAATAGTTCATATATTTTGTAAATTTCGAAGTTTAATAAATTTTTATAGCAGAATTTCAGTTTAAATTTGAACTCTCCTGGTATTTACTAGCGGTGTAAACTTTCTCTAAAGAGCACTTTTATAGTTTCTGCAATTTTTGCACAGCATTTATAAATGTCAGATGCTTTATTAATGCGCCCTTAATTTGCCTAAACCCGTAGTAATCCGGTGCAAAATCACAATAATTAAAGACATACATTACATAGAAATTCGGATCGTGTAGTTCCATAAAATGGGCGCCTGCGTTTTGAAATATTTTATACGAGTACAAAAAACTGATTCACCCAATTGTGTTATGTTTAATTCATGCGTGACACGTACAAGAATATAGAGGATACATCTTAACTAACCAAAATAAAGTTGCTTTTTATTTTGGATTTACTCGGCCAAGGAATTATCTGAAGGTGGAAATTTTGAAATAGATAAGAGAAAAGGCTCAATGTACATATTACATTGGTTGTTTACTAATTCGTTCTGACACATAATTTGGTTCTCACGACGCATTTCGACTTTCGTCATTTTTACGTGTACGATTTTGACATTAAAATATACAAAATAATCAAATTCTCCAAAGATAGCGACCAAAATAGAAACAAAATTAATTACTTAGACGTAACAATTACAAAAAATAACAGCAAACTGGAATAGCATGTATAGAAAACACACACAAACTAGCAACATTTATAAGACCATTAAATAGCTTAGAATCTATAAGGATTAATAAAACGAACTATCATTAACAACTAAATATCATAAAATAAATAGCAAACGACAGCCCTTCAAACGAAAACACCATCAACAAAATATATAAAAGTGCGAAACACAAAAAAGAACCACAAAACATCGAGGACAATCGCAATCAGAAACTTGAAAATATTCGCATACACAGAAAAACACATTCGCACAATAACGAAGCTCTGCAAAGTGAATCAAATGCATCAAATATCATAGAACCACAAAGAACAACAAATAATAATTAAAAACCCATACAGACCAAAAAGAAAACCAAAGCAGAATCTGCAAACTCAAATCAAACTCATGCGGAAAATCACAGGAGAAACGGGCAGAAAATTCAGATACAGATATAAAGAACAAATAATTTCAAAATATGAAAAACGACACAAACTACATAACATCTATTGGAAAAGCACCAGGAAGCAGGAACTATAGAAAATATAATGAAAATAACAATACAACCAACAAGCATAAATGAAAACGAGGAAATATACAAAGAAAAGTATAAAAACAATAAAATATACTTATAAAAAAAGCACACTAGACAACATTTTCCCCACTACATCTACTCTAAAAAAAACTTGTTTTCTGAATTATCACAAGCAACAAAATCACTGATTTCTACATCAAAATAACATTAACCATTTCAGCGAATATTACTTTTTTGATGAATTACTTTGCAAGATTGGGCAGCACCGGTATTTTTGTAGAGCAACTTATTGTAGCTTTTTATTTACATTCCGTAAAATGCATTCGAGTATGGACAAGTTGCGGAAAATGAGTGGAGATTAAGAAGCACGCGGGCAGTTTTCGCCGGAACGTATATTTGTAACCACGCGCAGTGACGTGCGAAAGGGTGCATTACATAGAAGTGAACATAGAAGTGAGTTAACCACGTGAATTTCTGTTAGTCGAGTAAAATGTCGATCCACATGTTAGAGAACAGTAGAATCGGTAAGACAAAGTTGTCTTTATCATATGTATGCATTATGCGGTATTGAATTGTGTTGAATTGTGTGTATTGTTGTATGCCGGTCGCCTTTGTGGTGTTTGTGGCAATTGGGTAGTGTGGACCCCCTGATGTAGTAGCTATGAGTATTGTGCCTCCAATCCAATTCCAGTCTGCCTAGCGAGCAATGCCCACGTACGATTGCCGGACAGGGCATTATTAGGCAATTATTCTGCCGCAGTCTTTTGATTATTAAGTAATCGAAATAACTCATACCACATTCAAAATTACGATTTGATTTGTTTTTCTTTACGTTTTAATTTTTTCTAGTAATTTCTTTAAATAAAATGTTTTGTTTTACTTACACACTTTTACTCATGTAATAATTTTTAATCGTCGATTTTTCAATTTGATTAATTTTTTAATAAGTTACGAGAATTTCACTTATCGAGGAATTGGGTAATTTGAAATCGGCAGGTGAAATAAAACGGCGGTCTGTTGATGTAGCGGTAAAATTAATACAAAATACATACAAAAAATCAGGTTAGCATATACATTATCAAGTATTGGGCGCCTACTGCGTTTATATAAAAATGTATAATTGTTAATAAAATCAAGGAAAATACCTTGTTTACTTCCTCTTGGACAGCTATGACTTCATGCATAATATATATTTTTGGAGACAGAATCGTTTACGTTGGATGATTTCAATGCCCAGTAAATTCAAACGTAAGAAAAAGTATTATGACTTTCTATAAAATAGCTGGAAAATGCTATGGCAGATGTTAAATTCACAAAATATCATTACCAAATGCAACTAAATATTATATCATTACGAAATGCATACTGTGGCCGAAAGCATGAAAACTCTGTGAAATGTGACAGGAATTAGTCCTTATCTTTTATATAACCCGGAGCATTTGTCGGCAAAATGGACCGAGCCGTAAGCTCTCGGGAAAACCACAGCAAATATCGTTCAAATTATTTCAAAATCGTAAAGGAGCCAAATGGATAACTTGGCAAGCGACAGATCTTAGAAAGTCATTCAAGAATGCGTACAACATAATACTTGATTCTTGCTACTGCCACCAAGCTGCACACATCTAACTGAGGCTAATTAGATCTGTGCTGCTTCAGACTAGTAAAAGAAGCTTCGCATAATATACTTAATATACTGAAGAAGAAAATAAAAACCTAATTGAAAAGGACATAAATTAAATACAATGAACAACCTCGCAGTAATGTTTCCAATAATATCGAAGCCGTATTGAATGCTACTGGCCCAGTTTCAGTGAATCATGAACTTGAAGTTGATATTACTAAAACAAAACGCAGCTAGATAAATAACAAACTTACTAACTGTTTACTAACATTTCCACAGGCCTTAATGTGGCTGCAGAAAGTATTACTTCATCTGCAAAAGTTATCTAGATCGAAAAAAGAGGAAACATGGAGCAATTAAAAATAGAAAAGGCACAACTAAATGATATATAGCCAGATACAATCCTAATATGACTTCGGCAGTGGTCACGGGATTCATTTGTTTCTTAAAAATAGTCAAAAGTTTTCAAAAGAGGAGTTTCCAGTAAATCTCAAATAAAAATATTCTGTTGGTTAGATAGTTACATTAATACAGTTTACGATATAATTATTATATACTATTGCTGAGCTATTTTGGGATATTTATAATACCAAAACAAGAACCAAAAATATAATAAAGTCTAGAGTACATTCGTTCACAAGGTTATCAATTGAAATTTCTTTTTATTATTTGTTAGAATGTTTATCGGTTTAAATATCAGTATAAATATCCTTCTAGGCATATACAAATTATCCAATAAAATAGTTCATTTGATATTCAAATTAAAATAATATAATTCATTTGAATTAAAGTAGAATCTAAAGCATGTGTCATACAAAACAAATTCATTTCAAATTGTACGAAGCTCAAATTAATAAATAATATGAAACAATAATACACGACATATAAAATATTCGTAAACGGTACACCTGCATTTCACTAACAAGTCGTAGTGGAACCGTACATAATCGAAGACGGCCTTAAGCTATAATCTCACATCACTCAGTTAGTACTTAAAACGATAATGCTACAGGTTACATGTTCAGCCTGGCCCCGGCAATCAGTAAAATTAAATTAAATTGCCTATGTTAGGCGTTCAATGGTACTCGAAGCCATAAAATCGATCCAAAGGTTAATAAACGAGTTGGGAGGTCGAACTATATGCGAGAATGAATTATTACACCTTTGATTATTTTAAGCATGCTAACTACAGTTATCACGTGCCAAATACAGTTCTAGCATATACAAATGGAAATTTCAAAATTATTAAACGATTGGAATGGTTAGAAAATTTAATAATTAAAAAGTGTGCATGAGTATAATGAAAACGTTGCCATTTATAATGCTGAATAGATGGATTGGTTTAGATTACTGTCATGACAAGACGAAGTAGTGACATTAAATGTTTTATGATAATTAGATTTCTTGACAACCAAAGCAAATCAATTAAAGTTTTTAGAAGTTAGGTATGGAATAATGAAAAGATTTGGTCGTGTAGGAAGTTTGGAAATTGAAAGGTTTAGAAATAGAAAGGCACCAATAAAACGACGTTCGTCTAAAGGATGATGCAACACGTCAGGGGAAAACTTATGAAAATCGAAAATAACAGCCCCTTGTCGATTATTTGATTTTTTTAATAATGAGGTTATTTAAGAGAGATTGCTTACAAATTTGATAAAAAACAATTTTTATAACAGCCTTTGCATTTTCCCCAACACTTTTGGACTATACACTAAACCCACGTTATTTGAGGCATGTAAATTTTTTGATTGCTATATCGAAGTAGTTATTTAATCCGATGTGGCGCACGACTGGAACGAAAAGCAATGATATTTAAATCGAAATATTGGCGGGCATTATTTCATTAACTTTACCCCATAATTGATACAATAAACCAATTGCGTTCGTAATTGCATTTAATACGTAAATGCGGAAGTCGTCACACAAGCAGCTCCATAAATTTTGACACTCATTCAAATTTTACCGTGTGCATGCACATTTCAGTTTTATGTCGGGTAGTTAAATTAAAGTATAAATTGGGTTGAAGTTATGCTTAAATGCTATTAGGAGCAACGCGACTTGTAATAAATTGTAGAGTAGTTGTTTATACGATCTGCTCGACGACCATGGCCATGTTATAAATACCACTTATGTAAATTTCAAAATTTAAAACTTCATCACCGGGGTGCGTGTGTATTTTCCGAGATAGAACTGTTAGCGCTTCACAATATCAGTCATGTTTACAACGCACTTCCTGTATTGTGCAGGTTGTAAAGTCAAACTAAATAAAACGTATATGTTTCACTTTTATTATCGCTTGTTTCGGTTAACTGATTTTATTGACCAGCGGTGTAGTTTCTTTCATGGTGTAATTAAACGTTATAATTATAATAAAATGGCTCTCGTTAAGTTTGAGTTAAATAAGTTCGTCGGAAATGTTAAGACATGAGCATTAATTAAATAATAATCACATTGGCGACGTTTGGCGGTCAATATAAAAAGAATGGTCAGAATACTGTATTAAGTTATTTTATGAATAATTAATAAGACATAGTGATAAAAAAATAACAAATGCAAAGATTGTTGTTGATCAGTTGATCAGTTGTAATAAAATTTAGATGAAATACGCAAACAAATTGAGTTATCAATACACGTCAAGTGAAGACGTCAAAAAATGTTGCTATAAAAGTTAATGATATTGAAGGTATTAATTTTATTAATTTCGTCCAGCAGCTTGATTAAGTTTTAAATACTAATACAAAAAAATTGAGTTTTATAATAAACCTTCTGTCATTTGATGATATTGACATTGTTTTATTAACAAAGACCTAGACGAGTGATAACTTGGTCAAGTATGAGTTGTTTACTAATGAAATCACTGTCTTTAGAAGCGACCGAAATGGCCATGACAGTGGGGTCCTGGCGGCTTTCCAGTATTAGTTGTAGCGAGGTGGTTATTGGCGAAGATAAAGCCTTGATTCGGTACAATTTAGGTGTCTTATGTGTTCAGCTTCGTGACCGTAATGTGATTGTTAGCTTTATAGTTACGTACATACTATCTACCCTATCGTTTATTTATGAACATGTATTTCACAAACTTGAGTTACTTGCATTTTTTAACAAAAAATATATTTGCTGGTGATTTTAACATTCCCTCTTTGGGCAGTGCTCAAAATTTTCAAAATCGAATTGTGTTTTTTCTAGCCACTACTAATGCTGCGCAAATTAATAATATCACTAATTAATTTAATAAATGCCTATATCTATTTTTTTTTTCAAAATATACTTGCAGTAATATTGAACGTTCTGAGAACTTGCAAGCGCAGGAGGACTCATATCATTCTGCTCTAGTTTTAAACATGCTTCATTGAATTGTATAATTTGATATTACATCCTGACTGGAAATCTGCACTGGTTGTTCACTGATGTGAATAAGCGTGTGACAAATTTTGCAACGATTACTTGCAACTTACGATTCCCTTAAAATGTCAGAGAAATTGTTCGTTTCCATGTTGGTTTCTATATTGGGACTCTACTCTCTACTGTACATAAATTCAAAGAATATAAATAATTGGTCAAGGTGAATATTTAATCGGATTTCCGAAACCAGTTATATGGTTTTCAAGTCAACATCAAAAATGTATCAAAAAACTTGATTCCTTTATTAATGAGAGGAAACATCTTACACGTAGAGACGATGAAATAATTGACTCCCCAGAAGATATTTCAAACATATTTGCCCAGTTATTTCAGTTTGTTTCTAAACTTGAATGTGATGTCAATGTCGATTATGGTAGTGCGAGTTTTAATATTGATATTCAATAATCAACACTTTCAAATAATCTGATTTCTTATGAGCAGTGAATTCTATGAAAACTGGGCTCATCGAAGGTTGTGATTCAGTTCCCGCTTTCCTGATAAAATGTTGCAAATATATTTTGCAGTT
The DNA here is from genome assembly GCA_959613385.1 of Geotrupes spiniger. Lineage (NCBI taxonomy): Eukaryota > Metazoa > Arthropoda > Insecta > Coleoptera > Geotrupidae > Geotrupes > Geotrupes spiniger. The sequence goes on from OY390732.1 coordinate 33,418,381, forward strand.
GCCAATGTTGTACATATAAAACATACATATAAAATTTCCGGACTGTTGAAAATATCTCCAGTAACACGAGTTTTGAAGGCCATATAATAAAAACGAGATTGTCAAGCACCGTCCTATTTCGATAATGGCCAACTTCTAAAAAGTTTTTGGGTTAATGCTGTTTAAACGGTTATATTACTTTGTAAAGAATAATTATGTGTCTGATTCTTTGGATAATCGTCATCAAGTTGATACAATCTCCACAGACTTCTCGATGGCGTTTGACCACGTTCGGCACGAATTGATTCTAGTAAAGTTGGACAAAACTAGTGTTGGTCATGAATTGATTGAAGTAATCAGGTCGTATTTAAAGCAACGAATGAATTTTGTGCAGTATTGAGGTTTTCAATGATTTTAATACACGTCAGTCAGTGGAGTACCACAATGTTCCATTCCCGGTCCTCTGTTGATATTTGCAGATGATGTGAATTCTATTTCATCGGAATGCATGATAACCCTAAAATGTGTAAGATAATAACGTAATTATTATGACTGCGTTGCTTTATAAAAGGATTTAAATCGAGTCCAACTATCTGACTCTAAATATCAGCAAATGTAAATTTGTGTCTTTCTCAAGAAAGACACTCCATTACGTACTCGTACAAAATTGACAATGAAACTTTGCAACGTAAAGAAGTCTTTAAGGGATCATAGCGTATCGAATGTGCATATTGGTTATTCATATAATGTAAGTTACTTGAAATGTTTTAGATATAGTTTTTCTCGTTATTTTCCATACTGTCGTAGTTAGTTGGTTTGTGCATACGATATAAGTTCATTTAATATTATCATGTAATTTGTAGTATTGTTTTCTACTGTTGGATAATAAATTACTATTATTATCATTGTTTAAACAAGTTTCATTTGAAAAGATCTTGCGAAAAATGTACTTGTTATCACTTTGCTCTAAATTATCCAATTATTTATATATTTTTATTTATTTAATTGATTCAGCGTGACAAACAGATAACAAAATCCAAAAAAAAATAACTAAATTAAACTATGTAAGTGGAAAATAAAACCAAAACTAAAGCTAAAGTCAAATCAAAACCGAAACTAAAACTAAGAGTGTGCAATAGAAACATTCAGAATTAGATAACCAGTAGATAAGTACATTACATTATAATCATTATAAATCAATTGATTGGTGACATCTGTATTTGCTTATCCATGACATTCACAACTAATCGCTTGCAGGTTGCAAGCCAATGATAAAAATTTTCAATGGGAAATCTATTGTAAGACTGACATAAACGCTCTTATGGGGAACTCATTGCAGAGTTGAAGCTGCTAAGAGGAAGATGCATCAAAGTTTTGTTACAATATTCGATTGGTTACTCGAAAACCTACTGGTGCAAGTAGGTTCGTGGAATATATAATGTTGTTTATAATTTTGATAAGAAATAAAATATTGACGATGCACTTTTCTGATAATGGGTGCATCCTAAAATGCAAACAGCATGCCTTGTAATCCACAGTATCAGGATCCAGAGCATAGAAAATTGTTTTTTTCAATGGGTTTAAGAATTTGTGTTTGAATTCTCTATATAAAAACGTGACACTAGAGATCACAAATTTTGAAAGCATAGTTTAAGTGACTATGTACATAAGCAAAATAGTACCTTGAGGCATAAACTGAGTTGAAGTGACTACACGTACGAATTATGAAACCCAGCATCATGTATGGGTCCCTAATTTGTTCAACTGATTTTATTCATGTAATTGAAAGATATTTTGTTTGCGCGTAAATGCAATTTGGTAGCATTTATTCAAGTTTATGAAGAGTTGGTTTTTCTCACAATGTACCACAAGTCTGTCAATATCACTCTGAATTACTTTGCAGTAGCTATCGTTGACGATGGTGAAAGAATTTAAAGTCATCAGCAAATAAAAGAAATTTACAATGATGGAAGCATGTTTTATATCATTGATGTAGAAGATAAGAAAAATAGGACACAAGTGGGACCCCTGAGGGATTCCAGAAAAAAGTCCAGAAAATTCATATGTAAAACCGTTTACTGCGACTGCTTGAAACCTCTTAAAATGGCAAATCCAACGAAGCAAACTGCCATGCACACCAACCTCAGAGAGTTTGTGCAAAAGAATATTATGATTGATATTATCGAAGGCTTTGCTGAAGTCGGTGTACCCGGCATGCCACCTGGCTACACGTATTCATGGTTTCAGAATAAAATCTGCGTACTCTAACAGATTCGTCTCGACAGGTCTGCTGTATACAAACCATGCTGTTCAGTTATTATTGAGCTTTTTATTGATAAAAATACGTAGTTGTGAAGAATTGATTCAAAATTAACAAAGGACAACACAATTGGGCACTACAGGCCTTTATAAAGAGGGGAGGGATCCCATCGGGACCGCATCCTTTACTAACGTCAACTTACAAATCTTTTTAAGGACGTTGGACTCTTCTATGCGGAAAGAGCTTATCAATTTACCTACAGCATTGCTTGGTAAAGCGGACGTGGATCATGTTCGAATGAATACATTAGAGAAGTATTCAGCAAATAGTTGATATGTGTCGGGTTCTGCTTTCTTATAAGTAATGACATGTGGTATACTAGAAGTACCCTTTGTACGAGAAAAGGACCAGAAATACTTAGGGTTGGTAATCGTATTGCCCTGGACATTGGTCATACATTTCATGTAGTCTGATTTAATTAAATGTTTACATCTTGCTCTCAATAATTTAAATGCGAGATAATCAATACCGTTTTTCTATATCTTCCATTTTTTGTGATTTTTAAGCTTTTGCTGTACTAGCAAGGAGACCTGCAGTGACGTGGTTGTTTGAGTGGGGCAAATTTTTATAAAGATTTGCTAATAATGTCATAATTTTTTTTCGTTACATCCCTAGTATTCAAATTGTACATTTTCAAATCAGTTTTGAGAAAGTTATTTTTTATATGAATAGTGATAAACGTCTTCAGGAACAAGAGGATAATCTTTTGTGGCAACGTCAATCTTACAAAGAATATTACTGAAAATTAAATCAAGCACAATGCCAGTAAGTAATAGTACTAAGGCACTTAAAACAAGTAAGTCACGTATTGCTTAGATGCATTTTTTATGCTCATTTTCTTAAACTGGTTGTCAAACTACTCGTATATACCTCCGTAATTCTATGTATTTTGTATGCCATCAGCTATATTTATTTTATTGAAAATTAAAAAGGTAACTACTTTATTATTTCCATTTTCTAGCATATGTGTATATTTATCAGAAGCGTGTTCGCAAATAGTTATTGCATAAAGGCGTATACATCTGACCACGAATGTATCCGAGGCATGACGACGATGTATGAGCATACAAATGTGGACGTGTTCGGCCTGAGGCAGTTCGAATGCCATTGAGAGAGTTGCTACTTAAAAGAGGATTGATATGGGCAACTTTTCGAAAGTGTGTATAATGCCTGGCAACTTAATGTACGACTGACTCCACCAAAATACGATAGACTAACTTTAATGGTGCCTATACGTTTCAGACAAAAGAAGCAGCGATTCAGTTGGAACGTGTACGCTAAGATTAATACATAGTTTATTAAAATTTGAGGAAAGAAATATGATTGCAACTAGAAAATTTTGATATGGATGGTAATTCTTAAAATATATATCATCTTGCTCGCTCTCCAATTGGTGTCCACGATGTATGATCCTATTGCAGCCCTATCTTCCGATTGTATATTTGTTCATACCATTTTATTGTTTGTGACTTTATTATTGCCACTATGCCCCCTCCATTTATAAATTATTTTATTTAAAAATTTATGCAGCTTCTATATTCCCATTCGCTTATCATATTTGGTTCCCATATTTTCTTCCGAATATTGTTAATTTTTCTAGTTTTCATTGTTCCTTACTACCGGTCTTATAACAAGGGGGTATACAGGCTACACCATTCCTCTTGCTTTCATAAACTATTAATTCGAAGAACGGTTCATAATATAAGCTAAGTAACACGACGTGATGACGTTACAACTTAATATATTGGTCGTGGACAACTTTTAGAAAAAACTTCCGTTGTTTAATTTACTTTCTCCTTTACTTTCTTTTAATTTTAAAATGTTGACTTACTGGCGAATCTTAAAAAAATGACCGGCGGAAAATACAAATATAATTTTGCGATTTCATTAAAAAATAGAGAAATCGTCGAGTACTAAAATCGTACTATATTTTACACCTGCATATACAAATCGGTGACTGTGAGTACCCAAACAGTTGTCTACAAGAATCACGTCGAACATAACATACGGATGGCTTCTTCCTGTATAACAAATGTAGATATAACTCAATACCGTATTTAAAATTTTTTTAAATATTTAAACTACAAGAGCTGCGCTAATGTAATTGTTGATATAATAGAAATTGTGAAAACTCAAAGACTTAACAGATGCAACCCCAAAAACTTACTGTATTTACAGATAGTACAATATTGTGCCTTATAACGATATCAATGATCTAAACATTTCTGCACATGGCAATGACATAAAACATCAAAATGAATTTATTAGATTCAAACCTGCCGTGAATAATTGAATATTATTTATTCCAATAGCAATTACACTAGTGTCATCGGCAAATAAAAGATTTGCCACTAAATCCATAATATACCAGGGGATCTAGAAAAACTATCTACCTGACCATGATAGTAACAATTGACAAGCGTCTGCGATTAATGTCTAATAGTGACAGGTCTGTGAAAGATTCACAGTAAATTTGAATCAAATTCGCCTATTTGTTTTAATTTCGTGAAGTCTACAGTAGTAGAAAATGAGTGTAGTAAAATTGCCATATTCCGAAAGCAATTCATCATCGGATGTCTACAATCTACGAAAACGATGCCCCGTCATATTATGTAGTCAAATTTTGGTCTAAACAGTTTCGTTGGGGAAGGGAGTCCATCGAAGATGATGCCAGAAGTGGAAAACCTGCAGAAGCGACAAATCCGGAAGTTTGCAAGAAAGTGCAGGCAATGGTTCTCGAGGAACGCCGTTTGAACGTGTCTACCATCGCTACAGCATTGGAAATATCTGAGCCTAGCGTTATTTTTGCAAATTGGGCATGAGCAAGGTGTCAGCTAGATGGGTTCCCAGGCTATTGACTCCTGAACAGAAAGTGCGAAGGCGTCAAGTCTCTCAAGATAGTTTGGCCACTCTGGAGGCTTATCCTGACTTTTTAGCTCGAATTGTAACTGGAGATGAAACTTGAAACTGGTATCTCGAAACAAAACAAGAATCCATGCAATGGGTGCATAAAGGTTCTCCACCACCAAAGAAAGCTCGAACTCAGCCTGGAACTTTGAAGGCGTTCTTTTAATTGAGCACATGCCTAAAGGCACTACAATTAATGCAGAAGTTTAGGGTAATACTCTCAAGAAATTGCGTAGAGCCATTGACAAAAAACGTCTCCACTTGTCCCAATCTAATGTGCTTCTGTTTCACGACAATGCGCCTGTATATGTAAGTGTGTAAGTAAGTTAAAAAAAAATCTAAGGGGAAAGCATTTTCAGACGGATGAACACTTGATGCAGGTTATCGAACAATATTTTAACACCCAAGAGAAGACATTTTTTTCTAGTGGTATGGCGTTCCTTCCGGAAAAATTGCAACAGTGTATTAATGTTGATGGAGATTATATTGAAAAATAAATATCTCTAATAACAACTCTTTTTTTTCTGGATTAGGTAGATAATTTTTCTAGTTCCCCTCGTATATTATGAATAAAAGTGGGCCCAAATAGAACTGTATACATTAAAAAATCTCCAATATAGAATGGATATTTGGAGATCGTTCTGAAAGATAAGATTTGAACTAATTGTTCATAAGAATAAATTCAATTTCTCCAATAATACACTTTGATAGATTACGAAGTCAAACGCCTTTCGTTTTCTGATGTATTAAGTTTAATATATAAAATATGGCGTCATCCGCACTGAAATTTTGGCGGAAGTCAAATTGCGAGACTGAAATTATATTATATTTTTTCATGAAAGATGGTCTAATCTTACACCTCAATGGTGTAGTGAACATTAATTAAAACAGGTCCATGAAGACTAACTGGTGGATCGCTAGACAATATTGTTTCTGGGTTATTACCCTTCGTCAGTAGCGATTACCAAGAACCTTAGTTGTTGAAATACCTTTACATGTAGTGGCCATCAAAACTTCTTGGCGCGAGCCAATCACTCCTAACGAACCACTGACAACAGAACACTGATGAGACGATACCTTGTCTAACACCTTGCGGCGAGTAAACAAGACGACTGTCAAATGTTCAGTGTCAACATATAAAAGGATTGCTGCAATTAAGTTCAAAAACAATTCAAATTGAAAATGCGTCGTGTCAAATTTGACAGAAAAATGTAAAATTTACATGAAAGATGGTCTAATCTTACACATCTGACGAAGGGTAATAACCCAGAAACAATATTGTCTAGCGATCCACCAGTTAGTCTTCATGGACCTGTTTTAATTAATGTTCACTACACCATTGAGGTGTAAGATTAGACCATCTTTCATGTAAATTTTACATTTTTCTGTCAAATTTGACACGACGCATTTTCAATTATATTTTTTCACATAATAAATCACTTGATGCATTACTACTGGTTCGACAATTTTAGATGTTATTTGTAAAGATCAGTAGTATGTTGTCCCAATACACCAATCAAACAAATTGATGATTACCGAAATGTTTATTCGCCAGTGCCCGATATACATACATAAGTAGTTTTAGATGTAGAATATTTAAAATCTGTTATATTTTGCAGAATATCACTATTTTATTTTTTTGAAATAGTGATATTCTACAAAGTATAACAGTGTTTTTGTTCTATTTAATTTAACTTAACCTTAAGCTTAAGTTAACAACTGTTTTTTTCTGTTCATTGGTAGAAATTGAGATCCTCTATATAAATACTTAAAGAAACAAAATACGTTACAAAGATCATTTTTATATGTTTCTCAGGTGTATCAATTTTCACTAAGATTTATAATTACTGAATTTTATGGTAATAGCTGTAAACAAATATACTTGACACCATGGGAAAAACGCCTTTGTCACAACTAATTGAACTGGCTGTGGAAATAATTCAAATTCTTTGAAAACGCATTTCTATTTATTGCTAACAATGATATTCATATAAAATCTGCATTTATGAGATTTTCTTGGAATATTGAGGCAGTAAAATGCGATGAATATCAGCCCACAATAAATAGCAAAATAATAAATATGAGCATGCATATGTGACACGCATGTGCAGCTCGAATTTTATGTCTTTTAACAAACTACATCTAAAATAATCAAATCTCTGCGCAACGGTTAATTACAACATTTTAAATTGGCTTGCAGGCGAGATGTTTATTACGAACGCCATAATAGGCGTATTATCGATAAATATGTCAACGAGCCCCGTTGTTCTATGTTGTCAATATTTATTCGTGCGATAGCAATTATCATTGCCACTGGCTTCACAATTGCAGGAAGTTATATTTTTTCTTCGCGTTATAAATGGTCATTGACGCTCGTATTAGATATTAGCACACATTTAATAATCGGCAGTAAATTTAAATTAAATAAACACGTTGTACATAAATTTGCAATTATTACCTATTAGAGGAATAAATTATTGCCAAGCATAACAAATACTAACAATGGAATTATTCAATGAATATGTCATAATTTATTACAGTGTTTACTTCGCTACTTATTGTAAACACGAGACTGTTGCTTCTTGCAGTAGCGTAGGTCTAAATCTGGATGAGACGTGGTAAGATATAAAATAAGATTATCTTTTTCTTGTATAATTTAAAAACCTTGTTTGTGTAATATTTATAAATGTAAATTGTAGTAAACTGCAAAGTGTTGCTTACATGTAATTGAATTTTATTTTACTTTTTTTCATTGCTTTCATCCATTTTCATCAGCAATTACTGTACCAATTTGTTAATTAAACAAAAAAGTATGTACATACATACAGTTAAAGAAATAAAAGTCGAATTCAATTAGTGAATTAATTTTAGATTCTAAAACGGCTTCACGTAATTTGTTTTATTTAATTAAATCCTGAATGCCGCCAGCATACAACGTGAAGCAATCTCGGTGTACGTTTGTAATTCTAAATATTTCGTTACTTCTAAGCACATATCCAGTAAATCCTGTTTGAAACGCTCTCAATAGGTGGCTGGATTTGAAAAAGGAATCAACTGCAAATTTATTGTTGTACATGCAGCTAGGAGTTATATTAAGTAATTGGATGTTAGTTTATATCCTTCAAAGTCAAGGCATTGAAAAATATATTGTGTGAATGACTTTATCAACGCCGAGGTAATTTAATTAGTTTAGTTTTAATGTGATTTTGTAAAAATCGCTATTTTGTCAATTTTTATTTTAGAAAATTTTGTTTTTTGCATATAATTGGACCTAATTTTTCCATTATGGTATTTTTGGCTTTTTAGCAAATTTCTTGCATTTTCGTCAATTTAGACATTTATGACATATATGTAATTTTGCAAATTTGCAAATTTTAGCAAAATATTACATTTAATTGTTTTTCTTTTTGGAAAATAGACATTGTCACGTCACAGTTTTGATATTTTGTCGCTTTTGTTCGTGGGAAAATATTACTTTTCGCAACAATTTTTAAATTTGGTCGAAAATTTTAATGTTAAATTAATGACGTAGTCTTTCATAATTCATTATAATTTAAGTTATTTTTAAGATTTATTTCCTTATCATCATTACGTAATTTGTACAATTAATTAATGTGTCATAAAACCCTAAATTTCAGTGAACACTTTCAAATCGTTGGGTCGAATTAATTTTAAAAGGGTTCGCAATTTGGAGAACTATTGAAATGAAACCATTATTTTTAGTCATATTTCGAATTATGTTCGAATCTTCGAGTATTTCCATAATTTTTGCATTTGATAATGCTGTCATCGCCTAAAATTTTTGAATTTTACATACTTTTGGTATCTAAATTATTGACTATTTTGCCAATTGAACATTAGGACATTTTTGACATTTTGTCATTCGTTGTTTTAATTCTCTTATTCTTCGTATTTATTCATTCTGGAAATTTTTAAAGTTGACGATTTTCGACAATTTTGATATTTTGTCAATTTTGTTCTTTCCTCGTCTAAATTTCTTCATGTGTGTTATTAATGCCAAATTTTTCAGAAAATTTTCAGAATTAACTAACATTAGCTGGTTGTGTGGAGCAAATAAAAAAATATGGGAATTTAGAGAACTACTAAATACTTATATTTACTTATATTTCCATATTCTTACATTCGTATATTTCATGACAATTTTCGAACTTTACGTTTTGTATTTCCCTAAGTCTATTCTCACTATTTTCGGAATGACTGATGAGTGATGAGTGACTGAGACTAACTATTGAAGTGTTACATTTAATTTAATGGTTTACTCTTATCATATTTTTCACGTACTGTTAAAAGTTAAAAATAATGAAATTTGAAAAAACTCTTATTTGAAAAGTTCTTTCGAAAAGTACTGTAGTTATCGCAACTGTGCCAGTTTGCTAGAAATATTTACCTAAGTATAAGAAAGTTCAGTGCGGCCCACTGTAGATTTTTATTTATGTTTTATTTTATAATACAATAATATAGTATATTAAAAAACAAGTTAGAGAAGGCACTGTTTCAGGCATGAGTCCGAAATGCTGAGTTCTGAGTCCTGGACGGACGAATGTCCTAATAACATTCTGTACGAGTATTTTAGACTATTTTTCTACTTTGCACCCTTTTTACGTGTTAAAATAAACTTGGTTAAATATTTCATCATTCATGGATATTTGCGCGGGTTGGTAATTTTAATTAGAAAAAATAATATAAAATACTCGTACAGAAGGCATTTTTCAGGGCATTCGTCCGTTCAGGACCAACAGAAAGAAAAAAATATACCATACTGATATTAACACTAGAATTTTCATTTAAACACTGTGTTGTGTGCAAAAATGAAGTTGTTCATAACAAATTAAAAAAAAAAATTATTTTACTTTCCATGCACAATGCAGCGCGACCTGGTGGCCTATATTTCTTTAGCTTCCAAATAAGCCCAATATCATGCATCATCACTCGTCCTGCTTTCCTTATTTCAAATTAATTTTAACATGAAAAAATCTGCAGTGGTCCGCACTGAACTTTCTTAAATTTAGTTATACTACATTTTTCGAAAAAACTTTTCAAAGATGTTTAAAATATCAATATCTGTAACTTTTGTAAGCATAATTTTTTCAATAAATGATAAGAGTAAATAATCACTTCCGGTTGAGAAATTGCGTTCAAAATAGGTCGTTTTCCTCCTTGCTACATACAAATGTTAAGTTTAAAGTTTCAGACCTCTAGATTTAATCGTTTGGGCCGTAGAGCGCAACAGACAACAGTCACACAGTAGACACACAGACGTCATTCCGAAAATAGTCAGAATTGTTCAGGGGACCTCAAAACGCGTATATCCGTTAAAATCTCGAATTTTCATGATTCCTATACTTATACATAAAGTATAAGAAAGTAAAAACTACAAGTTTCATTACTAGATATCTGAACATTTCAAATGCGTTTAAACTCAGAATCTTGACCAGTCCCAGAAAAACTGAATACATGTTCGTGATCATCGATCCCGAAAATACTAGAAACAATATCATAACCCGATGGGATTTTTTCTGTTGTACGGTGTAATATTTCATAGGATATTTTATGCATGGTGATGGTATAGCAAATTTATTAAATAATTAAATCTATATTTTTAAGTGCCGGGTGAACGCGCTGTAAGCAAACGATGAAAAGCACCTCTTGTTATCCACAGTATTTGTAAAAAAAGTACATACCTGACCTTTCATTTGGAATTCCTTTAGTACCCTTCTGATGCAATATTTCCTAAAGGTAATTTTCAAATTAAAATGCAAAACCCACGCTAAATGGGGAAAAAGTAACACGCAAGGAACGACGGGGATGTTAGAATTTAAGAATTGATTTTCGACGCCTCGCGAATAAATCATCATTTTATCTAAATCGATGGCGAGGAAGAGGCCTGAACAGTGGTGTTAAGTTATTATAGAGACTGATGCACGAGTGCAATAACTAAGTGAACAATAATAAAATATAAACTAATCGTAATAAATTGAACGAACTATGTTCAGAAAATGAATCAATTTAATGGACCAAAGACAACATACGAAAAATAGAAGTACAATTAAATATGAGGCAATTTATTCATTTCTTACAATATCACGCTGCTGTCCACTGCGAACATCGTGCATTCCTAGACAGATTCGTCGCTGAAGACCACATTGTGCCATTTTGACTCCCAATGCTGCCGTTCACTGCACCAGTTCAAACTTTGACGACAGTGGTTCACAGTCAAAGGAAGGGCCAATCGTGGATGGCATGAATAAAGTCCAAAGGCAAGAATGCGGCGATATAATGTCGTCAGCGATTTGAGGCGTAAGCACCTATATGCTCTGTGGTACGCCTCGGTTGAGCAGTTGGTCTTCTTCGTGTTCCTCTACCTTCTTCTGTCCACACACGACATACACGCATTAGCGTCATTGCAGTACAATTAACTCAACGGCCAATTTCGCGATAGGATAAACCAACATCTCGATAGGCAACAATTCTACCTCTATCCCTAAGTCATTAACATTGACGTCTTCAAACTCGACGCATTTTGTTACACTTAACACTATTACGCGGAGGCGCAGTAACTAAAAATTTCTATACTAGTCGGCTCTCATACACTGGTTCCTTGGCGAACCACTACAAGATAAAATGTTGCTTTCGCAAACTCATTCTATTGCCAAAAATCAAGGCGCTGTTCACACATTGAGGAAAGTGTTAAATCGTTGCTGCGTCCACATTAAAAACTATTGTTTTTATTATATTGAGGGTATTATTGTTATATATACATATATATATATATATATATATATATATGGTGCATGGTTGCTAAATCAAAGCAAATGACGTCCATAACATCTGTTATGACAGTTATGCTAGATGATTATCACAAACCACTTGCTGCTGTACAAAACCTCACTTTACAATGTGTGCATCAACATACATACTAAACTCTACAACACTTCAAAATTTTAAAACAGTTTCGCGATTTTTCCATTTTCCTATATTTATTCCTTATTAAATATTATAATGTGCAAAACTAACTGTAAATTGCCATGAAAACTCTTCATGAGATCGAGATTCTGTTAATTGCCAAGTGAAAGGTCTTTTTTTTAATCTCTCTCCAGTCATCCGAATCAATTTCCTTGCACACATAACCTTTATTTACAGAGCCAAGCCCAAAATTACCCGAAGACATCATTAAAAATATCCATGTGAAATTCTTTACCTTCGCCGCTATTGGTTTGTACTGCGCGATTATATTTGAACGACATATTTCAAATGAGCTTCCTACATCTAATTCAAATCTAATAAAAATATTACGCCATTTGTCTTAATACGAACGTTGCACGTACCTCTTCATAGTGAAAGTAAACAGAACATTTTACTCAAAACGTAATGTCGGTTTCAGGTAACATTTCACGATAAACGTAAATGGATAGTGTGAACTACATTCAAGAAATATTACGATTATAATTGATATATTACTTCCTCCATAAAATATATTACGAGGCTCTGCGCAAATTATTAAATTACTCTGTGTGTTATTCACCCGAGGGAATATCTGGCACATTATCCACTGCAGACTGTAAATTATTTATTATTTTAGTGAAATGAAATATTAGACTGTAAGGAAAGTATAAGTGAAAAACTATTCTGCAGTTTGTCATCGTTAGGGTAGAATTCGTTATAGTTCATAGGATTTTAATTGCATCACAAGGCTAAGCATATTCAAAATCATATAGTCGTATAGCACAATAGCACATTGCTATAAAATATAATTTATATATTTTTTAAATTAATTTTTGTATGTTGCAATTATATACATTACAATCTAGTTGTTCCTGCTTAATAGAAGAATAGGAATTCATAAATAACTCTACCCAATGAATAAATTATATTAATAAGTCGTCGGGCAAACAACTAATCTTTCAACAATCAACAATACGTCATGTTGGTTATGTATTCATCATTTACCAAGCACTTAAAATTGCAATTTTTGTTGACAATTCCGACATGAAAATTAAGAATGACATGTCGCTCCGTCTGTAAAAATACGTTGATTTATGATAGGTTTACAGCGTTCCATTGTTATGACAACTGAAAATTAGTTCCCCTGAACTCTTGTTCGGATTTAGCCTTTTAATAAAACAGCCCCTGCACGACAGGGGGTGTGAACTCGATGCTGCGCCTTAAAATCAGTCTCACCGATGCACGTCCAACTCGCAAGTACTTTTCGTAGTGGAAAGCATATATTTAATACGTAATGATGATTCGGATTATTTCGATAATTGAATTTCGCATAATGGCGAGCGGTAAAATGCTAGTAAAACAGGTACCGTGAATTTCACCCCGTCGGCGTCGACTACAGTTACGAAGGTATTTCAATACATAAAAGATATACATTGAAAATTTAGTACTATTTTAAAGTTTTAATAAATATTTTAAGTTATTGCTAATCGGTAATTCCTGAACTAGGAACTGTAACTCGCTCTTTTAAAACTTCTGCTGCTGAATGGGATAGTAAATAAATTAGTGGCTTAAAGTTTGATGGTTTCTGTACTTATATATTATACTTTACAGTTGCTCGGTTGCTGGTTCTTCTATAAATTTGTAAGTATAGTAATATTTTGTATGAAATTTCATTAATATTGTCAAGAAAGGAATACATCTTTAAAAGCATTAAGAACTATTAACCATCTACCATTAACCCAATTTAATTCAATAAATATGAAATAAATTGTAGATGTCACACTGTTTAACGAAATATTTAATTTTCTTTAAAATAAAGTTTGTTCTGGTTTGAGTGCAATCTATGATATGATATGAAATTCGCTTGGCATAATTTTTCTTGTCAAGTTGTGCATGTGTTTCTTTAAATCGTTTAGTAGTAGTTTTGCTGTTGATTTTGTAAAAAAACAACTTATTAAACAAGAAAATATTATTTTCGGGGTCGGCAAATATTAAATTAGTCTCCCGTTTTGCAATAATTAAATTGTAGCTGCGACGTTCTTTCTTTGTTTTTCTAACTTCAAAATTATTTCGGTTAACGGAGAAAGCACAGACGATAAATTAACACTGTTGCAAAAAGACGTATTATTCAGTTGGTAAAAACTCAAGGAAATTCAGACGAGGTGACTACAAATCAATTGATCAACACTTCTATTGCAAGGATTGATCTAAATTATACTATGAAAAATAAAGTTTGAAAGAGCGAAACAGAAAACTTAAGAATCAAAACCGAGTAACATGCGTATAGAAGTTCAATAACGGTGATAAAATCCGAATTTGAATTTTACGATAGCCATCTTTTTGATTGAGCAGTGGTAAATTAAGTGACCTTAAGGAGGGGAAACCAGTTTAGGAGGCCGAAATGTTGGTGTTTTCGTGAATTTTTTAACAGGGAAAGAATGGTCAGAATTTTTTCAAACTTGGAGGATATTTTACTCATCTTTTGAAGAACACTTTGTATTTTTTTCAAATAATTTCCGTGTCCATGGACGATTGCCATCCGAGTTCTTTGCTGGTGGGAATTCCTGAACTCACATTTTTTATCTGTATTCACTACAACATTTTTTTTTCGTTAACTACATATTTCGTAAGAATATGAACCTAATTATGATCAAAAAATTGAAAATTGCATGTTTTTGATAATAATATCATCCCAGAGTTAGGCTCATATAGATTGTAATTGAATAAAGAATATCCACATAAATTTTCAGAACGATTGGGCAATAACTTTTTGAGCTACAATGACCAGCAGTTCGAACACGAGAAATTCGAAGAAGTAATTAATTATATAAACTGATCACCGGTTAATCAATTCCAGCACCTTATAGCAACACCTCTTCTTCTTCAAACGCATCATTTCGGGGTTGCATCTCCTCTTGACGAACTTTCCGAGCTTCCTTGGTCTCCAACGAGCTACGCCTATTCTGTCTTTTCACGCGCTGTTCCATGTTCCCGGCAAAATTGAAGCTCTTTTAGCCAACTACGAGTTTTGATCCATCAGCATTAGAATGGCTGAATTTCCTTCATGAAATAACGCAGTAGCCAAGAATACTACAATCTTGACTATTTTCAGGCCAGCATGTAGGTGTTTTGGAGCCAATCACCAAACGGTCGAATTTTATTATCCCGTAGTACAGGGGTATTGAGCCAGGCACTGAATAAGGGACTACACGAGCGAGGGCTCCGTTCTAATTACCGCGCGCTTTGGCGCCGAGCGATGGGCGGTCACTTAAGTGCTCATAGCATCAGAACTAGTCGGAAATTTGCTTTGAAATTTTGGCCACATATTCTTGAACAGTTTTACTAACAATTTATGAAATACATTTTTTTGACCCATCTAACCGGGTGCCCCCCATAAGGCATTGAAACTAGCAGAAAGTTATTTCCTAGCATAGTAGTTCTTTTTGGATTCTTCATATCAAGATATTTTGCGAAATATGCTCAAAGTAAGCTTTTTCTCCTTTTCAAAGAGGCCGTCGTATAATTTCTGACAGATTTGTAATATTCCCAATCTTTTGCTAATTCAGACTTTCGGCATCTCTCCTTAGATTCATTTCTTAACTTTATTAGGCTTTTCAGATTGTCAGTTATGGAAAGAATGTATCGCTTAATAAATCTTCAAAAATTAATGAGAACCGAAGGATCTGTAGATCCAAATCGAATTCCGAATAGTTAATCTTTCCCGAATCCACGAAATGTATGAAATGATAAGGTAAACAATAAAAATTGTATCGTGATATGAAAAATACAAGGTACTACGCCTGAAATCTCCACCATATTATGGTCAAAAATAGATCAATCAAAGTTGCTGACTTCTTTATTAAAGATTCGATGTAGTTCATAAAATAATTAGTAGTAGTCATCAACTTTTACTAAATCAATATTCAACTCGCCACAACAATAGATTTCTGTTCAGTCATTGGAAAAATATAATAACGAATTATGGTGGTCTGTAAACTACGCCAATAATAAATTAGAATTTCTTCAAGTGAATATTTAACCATAACTCCTCAATAACATCGCTGACAGTAATAGACGTAGGTGTGTTATCTTTAACGTAAAAACCAACACTATCCCTACGAGTCTGTCTGTCTTTTCTAAACACAGAACCCATTAAATGCAAATAATTACTACTAATTAAACCATGTTTCGGAGATACCAAGAATATCAATGTTATCCGCAACAATGTACAATTTTAATACATACATTTTTGGGAATAATGATCTAATATCAATATGCGCTAATTTTAAATTACAATTTACCATATAGCATAGCACTAAATAATTTTGGACCTTACAGCAGAGCAAATATACACATAGTAATAAAATAAATATAAATATTTTTTTTCACAGTAACAACTAAGTGCAAAAATTTACAATGGTTATACTCCATTTTTCGAATAAACTTTTCAACAGCCAATAGTGTAGTACGTACAACGTTGATCCACTGCGTTTACGATAATTTTGCTATGCCTTTATTATAGTCGCTCAATAAATGATTTTTTTGTATGTTAACTTTAATTTTGACGAATTTTCACCATTGTTGGTAAATACATCTTTAGGGTGGATTTTCTTAATTAATTCTTTGACGATTGCGAACCTCTTCTATGTTACATCTTCCATAATAATCATTTTGGTTCCTTTCAATGTCATTTTTACATTATAAATAGAGTTCCAGATGGTTCTTCTGCAAAACTTGATTATTAGTGACCGGGAAGTACCTTCTTTTTCAAACAAACGATGGCAACAATCGATATCCTTCGAAGTAAGGTCGATTCACAATTTATCACGACACAAATTTACTAATCCGGAATTCCAAAAAATATGAGGTTGTTCAATCTGGACTATTGTTTTTGTAATTCAAGATTTTTTGGTGACCTTGTCTTCCAATGCTTTGATTTTAGTTTCTTGACGTAACGTAACGTAACGTTTTACAACACTAAGGAATCTATCCCAGAATGTTCTATTTGATAAAATTTGTTTGAAGACTTCTTGAATAAGGATATCTTTATTATCATTTCATTTTGATCTAGTAATGCGTTCACTATTATAGTGATAAATAATGACTAGTGAGCCATTTTCGTAAAATATAACATGTCATTTTAAAAATTAATGCCGTAAGGCATATACTACTATGCGGTTCAAGTGTACAATAACGCTCAAAAATTTCGAGACTAGTCCGGCATGCACGTGAGTTATGAAGCCTATCTCGCTAGCATTATTCCATTTCGTTCCACACATCGTAAGATTGCAGCTATTTACACGACCCTCTGAAATGCCTGAGGGCCCGCCGATCAATTGTAACGTAAAAGAATATTGTACATTGTTTAAAAAAAGTATTTTGCTAGAGTTTTTTCAAACAATTAATTATATCATTTATAACAATTATATTCCTTAAAAATGGTACTGCGTTAATTTTTAATTATTATCTATACATTTGATCATCATAGTTTCCAAATGCATGACAAACATGTTTCATCTTTAAAACTACGACAATAATATCCTCTTATACGAGCGATTAATTTGTGAGTGTTGGCAGTTTGTCCTTTATAACTTTATTGGAAACAAATGTTGGTAATGGTTTCTCAAATGTATTCTGTGATTGTTTTTATGCAACAATAAATGAGGTGCTTAATTTAAAAAGGGTTTTATAGAGTTTCAAGAAAATCACAAATTACGATTTGCGATTGAATTCCACATATTACGTAGTAAATCATCGGGGATAACGATGGTGCGGGCACTTTTATCACACGAAATCTAATTGGTTTTATTGCAATATTTCGTAATAGATTTCTTCTTCAGGAAAGAGCTACAAATGCATGAGAAGATGACTGTAATAATAACAAAAGGAATTGCATAAATACATATAACGAGAGACGAAAAAACGAGAAGATAAAGCAGTAGCGTGGCTCTCGTTAATATAAAATATAAAAGGATACATGTCAGATTAAAATACTACGTAGTCGTTATTTAAAAATTTATAAAAACAAGCCTTACAAACAACGACTATCCGTTAACATTAAAAGTACATGAAAAATATTTCGTTGAAATAAATAAAATTTGTAAAAACATTAAAACATCCTTATGGAAAAGGTATAGTGCTGATAATAACTGGGAACATCTAAAGCGTATGATTAGTGTTAATGATACTCGTCGAATCTGTCCTGGGGTGACTATTTTTGCACACTCCAACTGAAATAAGTGTTGCCAACATTTACTCTGGTCAATTGGACGAATGAATGAACTTCTAGGGATCGAGGAAAAATAATTGATATGAAAGAATGTATCTTCCACTGCCTGTATTTTCCTATGTAATATTACTTCTTTAATAATGCTATAAAATATTTGTGTACTGAGAAGCAAGATATCGGCATATAGAAGCCAATGAGGAAAAATATCCACTGCGCACGGTTGGTAGAAGTGGTCGTCCCATAGCAATGGCGGAGGGACTTGTATGTGTACTCGACTCGTGGCGATTTGTAAGATCGACGAGAATTTCGAATACGTCTCTCGCTCATAGATTTACGCAATTGATGTGCGCCACTATTGTCTGAGCTTTATTAAATCGTTCGAAGGCTTGGTTGCAGAAAAAACTCTTTTTACCTTTGTTCACTATTTATTTACAAAAAAAAACAACCTTTACAAATATACTATTTCCATATTTACAATTTCATGTGCCTGTTCCCTTTCTTCCCCCTGTATCTCTCCTCCGGTCCTGTTCTCTTTTCTCCTCCGCCAATCTCTTTATTTTCTTCATTATCTGTAATCCCTCTCCTGTCGCATCCAAAATCTTTTTCCAGTTTCTTCCCTTTATTTTCTCCTCCTTATTCCATTCTATCCCCTCACAATCCTCTATCCAATGCTTCCACTCATCTCTCCCCCCCCCCCCGTCGCAGAACTTACACCTTCTATATTCTTCGTCCATCCAATATTTGTTATTTTTCCCCTCACTTCCGCACCTGAATCTCGCGATCATTCTTTCCTCCCTCCCCGATCTCCCCCCTTTTAACCCTTTCAAATATTCCGCTCTATTCCCATATGTACAAATTTCTTTATATCTTCTATTATATGTCGCCTTCCTCATTCTCCCTTCTCTTCCTTGGGCTTCTACCTGTTTCCATCTTTCCAATATATTTCCCTCCATCTGCTTCCCCTCTCCCCTTAACCTTAGTGCCTCCTGCCATGTTACGCCTGCTTTTTCGTAAGGGATCTTCCTATGTTTCTCCCATTTTGATAGTTCTGTTTTTCTTGTTTCCCTTGCCATCATCTCCCTTAACACAATCTTCCCCAGTCTCTCCATCCACTTCCCCAGCTCATATCTGACTACCCTTCTGCCAGCCTCTAATGTAATCTTTTCATGACCTGTCTCCTGCAAGACTACATATTCTGGGGTAGATCGTTCTATTTGTAGTGTCTTTTTCTATTTATTTACACTTATTTGCAATTATAATTTGCACTTTGCGTATACTGTTGTGATGTGTTGTATGCTTGTTAGCCTCTTGTGCTGATGTATGTAGTCGGAGCGACTGTTAGTCGGACTATCGATGAGTTGCTAATTGATGCTGTGTAGCTGAGTAGTTGTCCTGTGGTGTACTGCACTGTTCTGTAATGTAATGAACTTGACTGATTTTCTACTCGACTGTTGCCCGGTTTCACAAACGCCAATCGGTCGTTAACGGCTTGTTAACGAATAATCAAAAGTTTGCCGATTCGTTATCGAGTCGTTAATCCATCGTCAAATACCAAATGTATTTCACCTGTCCATCATCAAATATTTGACGATCGAGAACTCGTCTCGTGATTGGCCAGAAAGTGAATTTCACACTGATCAAAGAAAGGCATGTTTTGCCCAACATTCGGTTGAGTGATTTTAAGAGGATTAGAAAATCTACATTCCCGGGAGTATAGTAATTTAAATGCAAAGAACATTGGTTAATGGCTTATTTACAACATAGCGTTATGATGAATTTGGCAGTCGTAAATTGATGGCTTTTGGGAAAGTGGATTTATGCGATAATTGGCGGGCCGAAAATGTATTACAATAAAGAATGTTCTGTACGTGAGCGTACAAGGGACACAAGTTTTTAATTTAGAAAAATATGGACAAGTGCGAGGGGCCATAGATTGTTTGACCGAATCTTTAGCGGCAAACGCTGTTAGGCATCTGCGAAGACCGCGGTACCTGAACAGGTGTTGTGATTTTGGGACTAATTACCAAATACTAATAATATTCTACGTATCTGAAATAATATTAACGAATATTTACACGGATTTTGCGGGGATCCAACTTAATTAAATATATACATATGTGGGACCGAACGGTCGTCTTATCGAAAACGTTTTGGGCCGGCCTTTTGCCAGTGTAAGAAGTCGGAGAGAAACTTAAGTTGCAACCGCCATAATATACGGCGTTGTTTAATTGATACGGTAGTCGTTACCGTAACAGGCGCCCTGCCACAAATATATTTACACATAAACCATATAATAACACGCGGTATGAGGAACATGCAAATAACTGTGGGGTTTTGACGGTGGATTTCCCCAGCTGGTCCGGAGTTGGTTCAAATCTGCCGTAGAATGACTGGCGTAGAGTACGTGCACATATTGAATAACATATTGAAGACGTCATGTTACTGAGTGTGCGGATACTGTATCCAGAACTTCAACGCATTTCATTCGTCACACGATAACACTTTTCGTGTGGTTCGTCAGTGGTTTGAAGATCACCCAGGGATCGATGTAATTCCATGGGCTTCTAAATCACCAGACTTGAATTCCATTGAGAATTTATGGGCCAGTGTGGTGTGCGAGTGGCATAAGGTTGGCGGTTTTCAAGACATTCGGAACAGAGAGGGCCTACGCATGTGGGAAACATTCCGGGCCGACCAAATTGCGAACCATTAGTTCAATGGATGCCAAATTATTTGCAAGAAGTAATCGACCTCGGGGGGGGGGGGGGGGCTATCGACACATTATTCCTGATGGTTCTTCTGCAAAACTTGATTATTAATGGCAGGGTAGCACCTTCTATTTCAAACAAACGGTGGCAACAATCGATATCCTTCGAAGTAATGTCGATTCCCAATTTATGTTGGTTCTAATCTGAGAATATTTTTTTGTAATTCAAGATTCATCTGCATATCGGTTAGTTTTTATCAGTAGAGGTGACATTGTCCTCAAATACCTTGATTTATATTTCTTTGACAATTCAACGTATCTTTCATCTTTAATCTACCCAATAATGTTTGATTTGATAAAATTCTTCATTATCATTACTTGATTGATAGTAATGCGTTCACTATTATCTTTAACCATTTTTGTAAAATAAGTATTACGACTTTTTAAAATTTAAAAAAGCCGCATACACGTCTGCTCCGTTCGAGTGTATATCACATATCAATATATTTCTAGCTGGAAGCGCCGAATCTAATACTGTAAGTGGGAAAGAATTGGAACCATACAAATTTAGCAGCAGCGACGAGACATGCTTAATTTATGCAATCGTCACCTAGGATACTTTCTAATTCGTATTGCGTTTTTTGTTATTTGTCTGATTGTGAAAACGTTGTGTTTGATAGTTTTATTTCTTCTAAAATTGACTTTGTTTCTTCTATTTGGTGTTCAATTTGTTATCCTATCTATAATTACACAGTGGCGCATATAATTTTTCTACTGTTAACCGGGCGCCACATCGCGAGTATGAACGAGTGTGATGAATATTTTGCGAGTGTGACCAATGCCGATCCTAATCACGAGTGGCTGGGGGGTCATTGACAATTAAATCATATCCCTTTGACACGCGACAGTTTATCAAGTCATCGAAAGACGGACGCGTACGACCACGGTGAAAAAGCATGCCCAAGTCGCCCATTCCACACTATTGCGAATGACTCGCAAGTGTAATTATTATAATATTTTCGCACTTTTTGCTACCTCAGGTTCTATTGATTATGAATGTTCTCAACTAACAGATTTAAAAAAATAGGATTTGGATTACATTTATATTACTTTTATATTTAATACTGTTTTATTACTTGATTTCTACTCGTTTTATGTATTTTTCTTTAACGGCACCACCGTCTGCAATCTACTAGCCGATCATCAATTGGTGTTGCGATTTAAGAATTACTCATTTGTTTCGACTATAGAACTATAGAAATCATCGTTAGGTCTAGTCATCAAAGGTCACGAAGAACAATGGCAATAAATATTTTTAGTTTCCCAATTCCATCAAACTATTCTAATGCCAAGAACAGAACTGGCTTAGCAAAATAATTATTGCGTACCTTTGTTTGTCATAACGTCGACAGTTTGCCGGCACCATTGAATTCAAAAAGATACATATTACCACATCGTTGCAAATGTACGCCACTGACTACTTCTATAAAACTGTTATCTAACCATGCACAATAAGAGTACTTAATTGCACTCTGGCCACTAGTCATTTCATCGCTAAGACCACACAAAACGACGCATCCTATTTTAAATTACACACAGTAACAGGTATGCACATAAAATGTAATAATTCATTTATTTAAACGAAATTGAAACTTTAAATGCGTTCATCCAATTATAACCGAATAAATTGCTTTAAATAAGAGAGTGCAGTGCTCATAGATTTAAATTAATGTGCCGAAGTGGCAACGCACATCAAGAAATGCCAGTAGTAGCCGGTGCATTAAGAATGAAGTGACTATTAAAAATTGTAAAGAGTTGAGCGACTGCTGAAATCTATTTTCTTGCGTTCTCCTGGTGTTTACCGCGCCGCCTATGATTACAGCCTTCCTCTAATGACCTCCCGTCTAAACAGAGAATTCCTTTTATTTTGTTTATGCACCGCTGAATACGTCGTTATATCGTTAAGACGAACTGCCGAGGTTATGCACTTGTGCATTAAGGTTTATTTTATTTTATAGAAATATTCGAGTCGACTTTAATGATCGCTTTTGTTTTAAATTGTTTTATCGCGAGCGAAACCGAATCGTCGTGAGACGAATTGGAGAGGAAAATTTCAATGAAATATTACAATCCAGAGTTGCCAAAACAAATTTACATGACTATAATTATCTACATGTACATCTACTTATTTAGTACATTCTTTGTACGAATGTTTGTAATGAAATAAGTTAAACAATAGTAAGAGATTTATTTAATATTATTATTTTAGTTATGTCTATTTTATTATGAAGAAGGATGCTAGGAGAGAAAGGGGGGGAGACTGGAACTGCTGAGAAAGTTAAAGAAGAGGGAAAGTAAGAAAAGTAAGCAAAATGTGTTGTAGATGCAAGGACAGGAAGAGAGATGGAGGAGGGAGCCAGGAGAAGAGAATAAAGAAAATTAAATCGAGGATCCAGGAAGGAGCACCAAGTTTAGGAAGGGGGAGAGACGCACACGATTAAGTTTATAATGTTTATATTTGTAAATCGAATATAAAATGCGTTGTTTGCCAGAATATGTGTGTGAATATGCCAATAAATGTTGTTAGTACTACTACTATATTTTATGTACTCTGACCTTGTAACGTGTGGGACAAGTTTTGAGAAAGAAAGAAAAAAACGACTACGAGCCGAAATCAGTGAAATAACGAAATTTTAATCGAACTTCAATATTAATGGTTTAAACACCTTTGAGAACATGAAAACTAATCTACAAAATTGATAGCGGACAGTGGTTCGTAATTTGGGTAAGACATGTCTCATCTTCCTTTGGATGCTGTTCTCCCAACAATTTTAATGACCAAAATTCTTCTATTGGACAAGAGACACTTGGGAGATTAACTTCTCGCTGTATATCATGTAGACGTCGATACCTTCACACTCAAGGTGTTACGTGATCAGAGAGGTCTACATTGACCGATTCGTAACTAATGTTTGCATGACTACGTGCACCTTAGTGGATGTATCGTTTCTGATCTGATGAGTCCTGCAAGACGAAACAGATGTCATTCCGAAGGCTGCAAAGGCTCCACGGGACCAACCTAGTCGGTTAAAGTAGATCTCTACACCTCAATAGCTTGAGTGTGAAGGTATTGACGTATAATTTATATATATGTCTTGAATATAAACCGGCAAAACACTGCATTTTCAACGTTCAGAAAATTTTAATGTTGACTATTTCAGTCTTTAATCTATGATAGATAAAGAGCTAACAAATAAAATCATTGCCACGAAATAGAATAACTTTATAATTCCTTTTTACATGATGTTTAATCTTTTATATGTTCGCATTAATCATTATCAATAATTAATGGTAATTTATAGGGACGGCACTAGATTTAACATTTAGGGTTCATGATCGATAAGAGAAATAAATCTGGACCCTCTTCAAATTACAAATATGAATGATAGCCGCACGGTAGACATTTAAATTTAATAAAAAATGTCACGTAGTTGCAAATGGTACGTTTTTAAATATTCATTAATGTCAATGCAGCATAAAAACGGCTTTAATATCAAAAACGCACATCATTAAAAACTTCATTTCTGATTAACCGGACAGAAAATCAACGTTTATACAAAACAATTTTGAAGCTAAAATAGAAAATGTGCATTAATGAATTGCTTTTTAAATAACTCCCTATCAATGTGAAAACTAACGTGGGATATACAACAACAATAAATATGAAATTATAAAAGTTAACGCTGAAAATACGGAGTCGTATTGAAATAGGATAAAATTCTATTTAAAAGCGCGTGAACCGAGAAATTCAAATTAAAAATTAATTGTTCGCGCTTGCCGCAGCTGCATACATTTTAATGAAAATTTACAGTAATTCCATATAAAAATCATTTTATACGCCATTTTGAACCCATTAATCCCGTACTATCTATGTACATAATTAACCGTATTTATGGTGTATAATACATTCATTTCGTTGATAGCACGGTTTGTAATTTAAGGTTTTTATTAATAGGGCATTATAAATGGAACGTCAGGTATGTTTCCAGGAATTGTAGCGGTACCGAATGTATTTTATACCGTGACTATCCTAAATAATTGCAACATAGTTGCGCTGTAATGAAATTTGCACTTAACAATTTGGAATTGTTGCATCACTTTGATATTTAGTTTTATCGTTGATTTCAGTAAATTTGTTTGAAATAAATAATATAATTTTAATTTACCTAATGTGTTGGTAATGTCTATATAATTGTAAACTGTAGTAAATTCTAAGTATTTAATCATCGTCTCCAAAAAATATATATAACCTGAACATTGACAATTTTTAATCCCGAATATATAAGTACGGTGACAATAACGTAACACAATGTAGAATATAATGGTCAATATTTTGCAAAATAACCATTTCATTTCACTCAGTAATATTTGTTAAAACTCAAATATTTTTACTACGTTTTCTTTCTTGTTAAAATAATTACAATACTCAACTTACTAAACTTACTGCATCGTAAATTTTATGATAGTAGAACTACGTTTCACAAAATCAAATATTTTATTTAGATCATAATAATCCCTATAATTCTAAAAATATGTAATTCAAAACAATATAAAAATTGCAGCGCATCTCGTACAAAAATTGTATATGCAGATTATATCTCGGCAAACACGTCAATTAAACGAGAATTATGTATGCCAATGCATATAATGTTAAATAATAGATATGCATACTTAACCGCATTTATCCCAGTAATATACGTCCATAGTTCTGCGTAACTTTGGCAACACTGATTACGTGGTGACGCCGCGTTCCACGACTTTCTGTCGGAGTGGAATTATACGGGACGTCTACATGAATAATGAATTTATACTGGTTTATCGGAAATGCACGTTTAACAATTTCAATGGATAATTAAAATGAAGACAGGTAAATTAAAATACGTTAAGCATGTGTGCGAGACGTCTATAGAATATTTATATCAACAGAAATTATGAATCTAGTACTATTGCAACACTTTAAATGTTACAGTGTACAAAAAGCGCAATTATTTAAATTGATGATCGCCATGAATATGTTAATATTCGAATAGGTTTCGCAAAACCTTTTATAACACATAGTCATAGAAATTGCAAAGGTTATCAATTCTATATCATACTATATCAAACGTTTATTTTTCTACACAATCCCCTTGAACGTCGCGTCGATGTATTTGGTCCAACGATGCTCCAAACCTTTGATCTTTTTGGAGAAAAAAAATTCGGCTGCTCTTCCAACCAGTGGTTTACGGTAGTCATCACTTCATTATCGTCGTAATATCTGGTTCCCCGAAGATATTATTTTAATTTTGGAAATAAAAATCACTAGGTAAAAATCACTAGGGGTCAGGTCTGGTGTATATGCGGGATGTTCAAACAATTCAAATCCTGCGTTCAGAATAATGCTCATGGCAACATGACTTTTGTGGACAGGAACGTTGTCTTTTTTCTTTAACACAATCGCGCAATCTTGAAATTAAGTTGGCATAGGCCTGTTATTATATATCCACGTTCCAAAAAATCAGTCATCAAAATTTCGTCTGCGTCCCAAAAAATTGTGGCCATAACTTTACCAGCAGATGGCAAAACACGAAATTTGGGGAGTGGCGGAGAACCTCGGCGATGCCACTCCATACTTTGTTGCTTCGACTCAGGAACCCACGCTTCATCAACAGTGACGAATGGGGAAAGAAATTCACCTGAATCTGCTTTAAAGTTTGTCAAACTGGGTTCAGGATGCAATACTCTAGAACGTTTCTGATAAGGTGTCAACATTCATAATGGGCCTAATGTGCAGACAACATTTTTAGCCCCAAAATATTTTCTATAGTACCATAAGAAAAATTTGTTATCCGACGAATGGTCAGTCATCTATATGCCATTACCATATCGTATATACAATTAATATTTTCTTGGGTAGTGACAGTCACTGGTCGTCCAGCACCGTTCGAATGTTCACATGTTTGTATTCCAAGTTTAAATTCTCAACACATATTTTTCACCACTTGGTAAGAAACAGCACCCCTCACCTAATACACCTACCATGCCATCATGAATGTCCTTTGGCGACAACCCTTTCTTTTGCAAGTATTTTATAACTGCACGAACCTCTGATTATTCCATTTTTCTAAACTTGTCTACTTAAATTCTAAATTATTTTAACAAGTGACAAAACTACAATTGAACCAACGTAGCAATAAATGATTAATACTTTAATGTGTCAAACTGATTCAACATCACTCAACGCCTACTATGTTAGGGACGCTAAACAATGATCTCCCCTATGTATGTATATAAGAAAATTTTCGAAAACTACATTAATGGAAAAGAGAAAATTCGTTTTGTTCATAAACATATATATTTACGGTGAGAAACGGACCAACCAAACCCAATTCTAGTTTTGCAACTCACTACGGAGTGGGGTGGGACGGAGGTTGACCTAGATTACGTTCACTTATTGATGTACATGTCCTTCATTAAATCCTTCAGAATTTTGCTATAAAATCTGTAAAGAATATCGGTGATACACATATAGTTAGAAAATCTTTTCTTCTATTCATGTGAATAGTTATCTATTGCTTCCACTCTGTGGGAGTAGGGTCTTAGTTAATGTAGAGAGTGAAAAAATAAGTTAATATTTGTCCTAGTTTCAGTGGTCCCATCTTAAAAAATCGGCTCTACCTTTGTGTCTACTAGATTTACTTTTTGTTCTAGTTCTGGCAACGTTGTTTATCATATCTACTTTGATTGTGTATAGTTGGTGACAAATCTTTACACCGTGATATGTTCTCTTTCGACTCGTTTGTGTAGTATGCATGGAATTAATTCACGCTGATTACGGGGATGTAAATAATAATTTTCCTTGGTTTTAGGAAAAGACAGTTTTTGGCATTGCCCACAATTTGGAATTAAATTAATTAGTTAAATAATGTTCACCAAATTAAGTAATTTGTAAATTTTCAACAATAATTTTAACAATTTCCATTTTCGAATTTCTGGACTGAAATTTTCATAATTGTGATGTTTTTTTTTGCAATTTTCATTTTCTTGACTATTTTAGGCAAGTTCAGTCTTTGGTATATTTTACTGTATTGCTAATTTTCATATTTTGTATATGTTGACAATTTCGTCATAGAAAATTTGCAAATTTGTCATCAAGTTTGGCGCTTTTAACTATTTCTTGAACAAGTTTTTAATTTGTTCACAATTTTGATATTTTAGACAATTTTTGCCAATGCATGTTTTGATGATTTCATACAATTTCGACATATTTTATCATGTTTTTATTATACTTGAAATTTTGTCATTTTGCAATTTCAAAATTTTTCATAATTTAAGTGTATTAGACAATTTATTACATTTATTTATTTTAAAGAATTTTGCCAATTTTAATACTTTGACACTCTGACTATCTAATATTTTTTGTACCTATGCATATTTTATACAACATCTTTTAATTGTTGTTAAGTGTCATATTTCATCTATTTTAACACACACAAAATTAAAATATAAATATAAATATTTATAAAATTGAAAACCGTTACCACATTCGATTTTTTATGAATCTATATACGTATTTCAGCAACTAAGTTGCCATGTTCAGTAGAATCTGAACATAAACTCGTTTACAGTTTACGTTCAGCTTCTACTGAAGATGGCAATTTAGTTGCTGAAATATGTGTATACATAGATTCGTAAAAAATGGAATGTGGTAAGGGTTTTTAAGTTTATACATTATGTTTATTATTTGAAAGCCACAGTCTCACTCAATCAATTTATTTGTCTATTTTAACGATTTTTGATTTTTTGGGAATTTTTATGTTTTAGAAAATTTGACAATGTGTCATAAGTATGGCAATTTTTTCACTTTCGTTTCTAAGTTTCTAACTTGTTCACAATTTTAGATAAATTATTATTTTTTTTATTTTACCAAATTTTGTCATTTATGAACTTAGGCAATTTCAAAATTTTAGACAATTTGATATTTTGACTATATTGTTAATTTTCATAATATATCTATTTTCACGTCCTTTTGAGAATATTTAGAATTTTTTGATTTTATACAATTTTGTGATTTTAACATTGTTACTATATATTTTAGAAAATTTGCAAATATATCATAAGTTTGGTACAAATATGACTATTTTTGGATCTTGAGCAAGTTTTTAATTTTTTCGCAATTTTGTTATTTGAAACAAATTTGTTTTTTTTGCACAATTTATAAGTTCAATGTCCACATATTCTATCAATTTTTTTATTATACCCGAAATTTTACAATTAATAATGTTCTCATTTTTGAACATTGGCATTGAGGCAATTTTATTTTTTTCCTAATTGTGATGCATTAGACAATTTCATAAATTTTGATATTTTAAACAATTTTCTATTTCGATATTTGTCTGCATTTCTTGTCGAAATGCTACGATTATTTTATACAACTCTTGTATTGTTTATTATTTTTGTTAATTTTCATATTTTATCTATTTTAATCTATTTTTTGATGAATTTTTGCATTTTCTTATTGATTTTTACATAATTCTGTAATTTTTCATATTGGCATATTAATTTATTATTATTACTAATTTAATATATGGCATATTAACTATTTTTGCATTTTGACTAAGTTTCTTATTTGTTCAAAATTTTGATATTTTTGTTAAACTGCTATCTATAGAATCGACAACATGTCTGTGGCCATCTAATTTTACGTATCCGGTACATATACTTCGCGCTTCTTTCTTTAAGCAAGTATGTCTTATATCTGACATTTTGAGTTGCTGATGTTGCCTTTGCTTGGATTTTGTTTGCTAGCATTATATTATTGTTCATGCGGCGTATTTTCATGCGATGATATTTCATCGTGATTTTTATTTCCTAAAACCTTTGCCGAGCCAACACCCAGTTACAGGACAACAGTAAACGTTTCGGGCAAGAATTTGCAGCAAAGCAAATTTAGTGAAATATTAATGTTTTTGGTTTGGTTTTGGTGTACAGACTGTCAAAAACAGAAAAAAAATCTTTATACAAAATTTATGAGTTTATTAAGGCTCAGGCTCTTAGCACGAGAAATTGGAATTACCAATATAGGAATGAGAAAACACCCGTTAAATTTATATATATATATAAAGAATAGCAAACGAATTAAAATAAAACAGAAACATGTACTATGATCCGATTATCCTTGGTGAGAACTATGTAGGGAACGTCAAACAACGACGAGTTTTTAGTGTCATTTTGCCAGCTATACGTTTCACGTCGCTTGAGGAGAGATGTAATAACAACCTTGCTAGTCAACATCGCGTTTGAAAGACAAATAACGGAGCACGAATGTCACATATAAGTGAAGTGTAAGTACAAGCGCTTAAATTTTAACAAGAAATAAAGAAGAATAATGCAGTGTAGGAAGCAAATGTGTATAACAAAATTGATACCGTGCATCCGAAATTAGTATTCAACAACAATAAAGAAGAACTTTTGAAAGTACTTCGATTTAATCATTTCACCAAACGAACCTACAATGTATATTAAAAATTAATTAATTAAGTAAAAGGAACCCTGAAATTTAACGTAATTAAGAATTGTTTTGATCCCTTGTAAAATTAAAACTTCAAAAACGTTAGTCTGAGATTTAATAGAGGTTTGTAAGCACACACAACCTTGCAATGTTAATACGAAATAGTCAAAGCCACTATTAAATCGTAACAGTAGCACAATTTCAAATAAAATCAACGAGTAATGTTCTGGGTACGCAAGTTGAATTAGTTATGATTTTACGACCCGCAATGTTATTACCCACTATTTGTATAAAAGGTGGTAGATCTCTTCCGCATAATATCCTTTATTTGACACTTATTTCTGTATGTTATTTTACATTGTGTAATTAGGCTAATGCAAGAATGTAATTCGAGTTAGAGATTAGTTAAAGATTAACTCAGTTTATAACCACATTTACCTGGCATCTGATCTGTGTCCCAATCTATGCCACAATAGTATCAATAATTTACTGATACATACTTAATATTGTACTGGTGTAAGAATGATGCTTTAAATTGCAATGAATTGTTATACATAAACCAAGATTTATTAATGTCCCCGAAAACATTCGCAGATAACAAGAAGAAAAATGTTCCATGATAAACTCGTTTATTCAAGCAATATTTTTCACTTTTAAGTGCACTCTATGGCCAAGGAACTTGTTAAATAAATAATGAACGCAATAAATAACTAATCGAGGTTAGAGTGCACCAATCGGTTAGTCCATCAACTACCCGTTGTCTGTTCCACTGTGCGCGGCCAATCTCCTCCGCGTATATGTATATGACGCCCAACTTCGACATTTATAGATTTCTAGTGCCAGTGAAACTGAAACGATTAATTTGACCCATTTAGTTATCAAAATGTCGTTTAGCTCCGTACTACACATACGACTATATACAACGTCCTACATATTCGAAATTTATAATTGATATTGCCTCATTATCACTTGAGAACCCGACCGACAAGCGCGCGGAAGAGAGCTATTTAGTGTCCTAACAAGCTTCATAATAAGCTTGAATATGTATTATCTGTAGAAAGCAAGTCCTCTAAGCGCACCCTTTGATGTTGACTTTTCATCGTAACATTAATTAGTTTCATGTTCAGCAAATTTTCAAATGCAGTAAATGAAATTGAATAGAATTCAATTTATGCACCTACACAAGGAATAAATCATAAAAATTACATAACTAGATTGAAAACTTCAAAATTCAAGTTAAAAAATAAATAAGTATCATAATAAGAAACGATAAAGAATACACGAACTAATAATTTCACAAGACGCATTCATACTAGGGTCACTGAAATCCATAAATTGATACATATTAATGCCTACTGTATTAGATATATTTTAAGGTACCTTGATAAAATAAGACACTTTATAGCGGCAACTGTGCATGGCCACCCAGTGTTATCAACATATTAACTGTAAAAGTTTAGAACTAAATAGCTCTTTGACTAATTTGTCTTAACAACTCCCGCCTCGAGATAAAATTAATGGTTCTAATGGACAATAAAGTAATTCAATGTGGGCGTTGCTATACTTTACGATTCTGTTTGAGATGTTGTGATTACCGCCATGATAAATATCATAAATTTTTACAACAGATGTTCGGTTTGTCGGACTATTGCAGATAATAACCGGCATCGTTTAGACGAAACCATAACTGTAACGGAATGGACATAACTATCGTTTAATATTGGCCGCCATACATATCAACGATTTAAATGATAATAATATTAAGTTTTGTTAATTCGTCAATCGATCCAGCATTACTGGGGGATGGGCTTTTTATTCATAGAGCTTTTTTTAGATCAATGATGAAAAATTTCAAGCTTACGGTTCATCCTTCTTGAATAATGGTCTAAAAGTGAAAAACGAAGCAAAATATTATTTATTCAATTCAAATTTTACTTTTACTTACATGAATATTTGTAATTAAAGCGAAAAAAAAAATACAACATTAAAATTTTAAGCACCTTATTTTATCTATATAAAAATAAATGGCACAACGAAAATGAACTGTAACGACATCTAAACGATTAAACTTATTGACAATGAAACACATAAAACAATTCCAAGGCGACTTACAAATTATAGTAAGCTCACCAAATATTGTCTTAACCATTTATGTAGTCTTTTAAACATTCTTTTACAGGTTCCGTTATTTATGACTGAGGTACTTTAAACGCAATACATATTCACAAATATATTTTCTTAAATTCATCAACACTGTTTCCACGGGCTTCATTAGACGCTAAATATCGTACGTAATATCGAAGGTCTCTCAAACGTTCGTGTCCGTGTTTATCATCATTATATATTATTTTGTCGTCGCTAATATAATAGATCTGTCACAAAATATTTACAACGCACCATATCACTAGAAAATTTTGATTTACAGCATATGTACAAGAATTGCCCTTTAGGACAACTTGGACCACAATTGCTTACAAATTATTTTATGATCTGACATATTATTGGACTCGTGTTTTAAGAACGTGTGAATATATGTCCTCAAACGCAACTTGTAAATGAGAACAATTATAGATTTGAATTACTTGTAAAATTTTACCATTCGTAATTATACATTTATGTATTTATTCTTTTGCATCCAATTAAAATAAATTGTTTAAGTGTGAAATTAGCATTCATAATTATGTAAAGCGTAGATTTTAATTAAATAGTACTGGCAATTTGACATTATCAATTCATTCGGTTATTTATCTGTCGAGCCATACTTAATAATTTAATATCGTTATGACATGTTATTAATAGATATTATTATATCTTATTTTTTAATTTCTATAATCAACTTCCGGATTAAGCGGAAATTGCAGTAACAAGAATTAAAATAATTAAATACTGCATTTTGTTTTAACATGGGTAAGAAATTATTTATTGTTTAGTATTTTCAGTATTTTCATTAATTGTAAATATCATATTTTATTAGAAATGCTGTAACATTGACTTTGTAAATAAGGATGTAAATACAGAACCTATTTTTTGAATTTTAAAGTTTGTTGCTTGTGCCAAGGAAGTATCAGGTTCGTTTTCATTTTAGAAATTTCTAATTGATACATTACGAATCATTACAAATTGTTTTTCGTAGATTAAATAAAGTACTAGGTGTACGACCCGTTTTGTTTAATAATTTATAAATGAAGATTGACGAAAACTTCCTATGATCAAGTAAACACAATTACTAGATTCTTTTACTAGATATATTCGTCTTACTGCGAGATAGAAAACTTAGAACAAACGAATTATTAATAAGTATAAGTATATCATCATTTGCATACATTATAAGAAAGCTGTTAATAAGTTAGGTACATAGAAACAAGTTATTATGCACCAGTATGACGAAGAAATTATTATTATTAGAAGTTATTTGCGCATTGGAATATTTATTACTAATTTATCGGTAAGTTATGTTTCTCAAAATGTAAAA
Source organism: Geotrupes spiniger (assembly GCA_959613385.1). Classification (NCBI taxonomy): domain Eukaryota; kingdom Metazoa; phylum Arthropoda; class Insecta; order Coleoptera; family Geotrupidae; genus Geotrupes; species Geotrupes spiniger. Next base: position 33,452,508 of record OY390732.1, read on the forward strand.
AGGTGAGAGATTTCATTACACGTTACTAGGTACACATCGCGAGGACGAAGTAATTACATTTATTTATAAAGTTATATTTAATGAAGTAGTTAAGATAAATAGTTTAATCACAAATGGATATATCAAGTTAATACGTGCAAGCTGGAGAAGCATTTGTAAAAAAATATTTATAAAGGTATTTATTTGGAAAGCAGGTAGATTTCATGCCCATGAAGATAGTATTTGAGCAACTAGATCTCGTTGCATAACAATCAGAATAAGTTTTCATAGTGATTTTGTCAATGGTGTCGTACTAATGAATAGAGAGCTGGTGCATAGAATATCTGATGAAAACTTGTATGTAAAATAATATAATAATATTGAATTATGCAATACTTAAATTGAATAATCGAATTCTTTATAGATCCTATTTTGACTTATACATGTAAGAAACCGGTATGAAAGTGACCGAAACTAAATAATACTATTGTGGCACTACACGTGAATAAATATGTTTGTAAAGAAAAATAGTTAAATCAGTTAACATGCAAATGCAGCACACCTAACCTTTAAGATAATCTGCCCGAAGTGAAGTTTCTCTATTGATTCATGATTGCAACAGAACTAATCCATTTGAAATGGCACCCGAAGGAGAAATAAATGTTATTTGTTTTACAAATCCTTCCCTTTCTCTTAAGAGAATCTCATTACCAGCGACAGATCATTTTTCACAGGCCGTTCAGGAGCTTGAACTGTACTTTAAAAATTGGATACAAGAGAAAGATTTTTGTCGGCTTGTTACACTGTTTGTGCATCAATTCTCATTTGCAGGCACGAACATCTGTCACTGCGGAACAGGTACCTCGCCTTTAGTAACTTGAAATATAGACATGGGCCGTACTCTATTCTTGCAATGCGGCTTCATTGCATTTTTATAATAAATAGGTTTCATTGGAGGTATAATCATACAATTTAAGACTAAATAAAACTTCAATAGAACGTATTTGTAACATTAAGCGCATTTTATAAACTACGTTTCTTAGCTGAAACACACTTTATGTTTGTCTTGCATGTCCCACAATATCACACAATTCCATTTAATTTATCCAATCGCAGGTAAAGTAGATTCATTAAAATGTTTGAAAGTAACTATACTTAAAACTTTAATGTGTTCAGAGAACGACTGGTACTTGTGAGAATAAGCTAAATAGCTAAGTTTCCAAACTTTATATCAGCAATATTGTAAGTTATAATTGCTTCATATATGTTATTAGATAATGTGTCTGTAGAAATTGTATAATTATACGAGATCAGTATTTACGGTCCCTAACATAGTAGTAGTAACCTTTGCAGTATTTTATAACTGCACGAAGCTCTGATTTTTACATTTTTAGAATTTCTCAAAACTTGTCTACTTAAATTCTAAACTCTTTGTGTCAAAAACAATTGAACCAACGTAACAACAAATGATTAATACTTTAATGTGTCAAATTGATTCAACGTCACTCAACGCCAACTATGTCAGGGATGCAAAATAATGATCTCCCTTCGTATATATTGTTACGATATTTATGTATAAGTGAATAAAAAATGCATAGGACATATGCAGATAGTGGGTGCAGGTGCAGTCGATATAAGTTATTATGATGTTACATGACTGGCCAGAAAAACATGCTTATATAAAAATACCTACGAATACTGTTGCAATAGGTATGATTGACCAACAATTTCCGAATTGGAATATCATGTTTTGGGATTACGCGCTGCTTGGTCTGAAACTTATTTTTAGTTTACTTTAGTTTTTATTATAATCAAGTATGCCTTTACAGTTCTGTAAACATTATTTTAGTTCGAGGTAAACGATCTTTTCTGTTCACAGTACGCCAAAGTGTTACTAAGAAAAGTTGTTCAGAATGTAAATTTTATGCAAATTTGCAGAATGGCCTACTTTGATAAAATCCAGTATAAAAACAAAAAAACATCGATTACATGTCAGGTATTTATTGTAGTATGGCATGTATCGTTCATATCGTTAAAGTAATATCACAAAACTGTACACTACTCACAATATTTCTACAACAACATGCTAACGTCAGAACAGAAAATATATTTAGTACAGTGTTATGGACGGGGAAAAAGTTACCGTTACGTGATTAAAACATGTAATGAAAGTTTTCCGGATATTTATGTATTACGTATGGGTACACATAAGCTTATTAAGAATTTTTGTTGAACTTGCACAGTATTAAATGTAAAGAAAACTAAGAGAATACATAATGAAAATGATCCCGCTACTCTCCTGATTTTAGATTCGGTACAAAATGATCCTAAAATGTCTTTGAGAAAGCGGTTGCTACTTTGGAACTAGGGGATGAAGCAAAACGTGTAGATTTCTGTTCATGGATAGGAAGCAAACTAGCTATTAATCGTTATTTTTATCGAAACATTTTGCTTTCTGACTGGGGCTACATTTTCTACCAATGGAACTTTACCTCGCAACATGTTCGAAATTGGAGTGGCACTAATACTTTTTTAAAATTACTAATCATTGGCAAAATGTTGATTTTGCCAAAGTCAATGTATGGTGTGTTATTTCATTTTATGGAATAATAGGGCCATATTTTTTTATATAACAAAATTTACTCAATGATGTGGAGGTATTAAAAAATCGCATAAAAGATGATATAACCGCCTAACCAATTCAGGAAATGCGGAATAGCTTTAAGGAACTGCAACGGAGGATTGAATTATGCAGCGGTTAATAGAATAACTTAATAATTTTTTGTTTTAATAATTCAATAAAAAATTTCTATTTCTTTGTTTTTCTAAAAATTTGCATAATGCCATAACTAATTGATAACCATCACATTCTGAACAAATTTTCTTAGTAACACTTTGGCGTACTATGAACAGAAAAGGTAGTTTACCTAGAACTAAAATACTGTTTGTACAACTGTGAAGGCCTACTTGATTTTAAACTAAACATAAAGTTCAGATCAAACAGGGCGGAATCCCCAAATATGAATTTCCAATTCGAAAATTTTTGGTCAATCATACCTATTGTAAACTCAATCCTGGGACATGCGGTATATAAATAACATTGGTGACAAAAATGTAATAATGCAACTAAAATAAATTGTTATTAGCAAATCTAGCAGAAAATTATTATGAGCGAAGCTTTCGTATTCAAAGCTAAACGTTTATGCATTAAAAATGTGCACTATGTAACGGCTACCTCCCACAATGTTTATAACCACAAACATTTTACAACATCAACAAACCAAACCGCATTCATGAGCGAATTACAATTTCTCCAACACAGCATTAACATTTACGTCCTTTTGAATTATTTCAAGAACGTAGCAAAAATGTACGCGGCAAAAATGTCAGCATTTTCTTTCCATTAGAATAAATAAAGTTACACACATGAATTACTACCTAGAGCACATTCTCTACAATTTACGACGTAATTTTCAAATCTGCTCTTCGTAAATCAAATTACGGGCATTTTTAACGAAAAAAGTAGCTGAATTTCCCATGCATTCCGCTTCGCACTGAATAATGAAACACGAAATAGTCGAAGGCGTGTTTATCGAGCACTATGCATCAAAGAAAATATTAAAATTCATAAATCATGTATGCAACGTGGAAGTGCTGACTTCGCGTCCTACAAAGTATCGTGGATAATTTATTTGAATTTGATTACCTCACGAGATGGAAATGTAAGTCACGAGATTAAAAATGTGAAATATGACATATTGGATCAGCGTCTGCTTAATTAAAAAACGCAAGGAAACGAAATAACTGAGAACGACTACAAATATGTCGATTTAATGCAATGACAAAATAAATTAAATTTTAATTTTACACTGACTTTCAAAATATTTGTCTTCACTAATGCTTGATGATATTGAAGGAACTACGGTGTAAAATTTCATGAATTAATGTTTAATCTAGTAGACAAATTATTTTTACTATTAATGTTTAATCTCGTAGACAAGATATTTTCACCTAATTTTATTTAGATTATATCCTCTATATCGTCGTAATTATATTCGTATTACAAATAGCAACAAATAATATTTATTAACCATACGTAAGCCGACTGACCACAAGTGCTTGACGAAGTGCTTGACATCACACTTGATTATCTGGTAACTTAAGGCTGTGCTCGTACTGGAACATGATTCATTGTCGGTCATTGATGTAAAGTAGGCGAAGTACCTCTTCACCTAATAAAACCAACTTGAACAATAATTATATTTGTGTGCGATTCTGAAACTGTCTATTTATTCTCCTTTCTTTTAAGCAGTTATAATATAAATATTTACAATATTATAAATATATAATATAATAATAAATAATTAACTTCATATTTAGCTTTGAATCTCTCTATGAAATATTATTTGTTTTTTAACAATATCTCAAGCAATGAATATCGCAACAAAGAATTATTTGTCTTTTTTAGGTTAACAAAATTTTTCACTTAGTGAAATATAATTTGGGTTATTTATTTAATAATATCTTTGGCGATGAATGTCTCGACGAAACAGTATGTATGGCTTTTATTTAAACAATGTTTTCGGCAATAAACCTCTCCATGAAAGATCATTTTTATTTTCACCTTAACAATATTTTGGCAATGAATCCTTCCATGAAGCAATATTTGTGTTTTTTATTTTAACATTGTTTATGGCAATGAATCTTTCTATGAAATATTTGCATTTTTTCCTTGCATTGAATCCCTCGATGAATCATTATTTGTGGCTTTTACTTTACCAATAAGATTGGCAATTAATCTCTTCATGAAACATTATTCGAGTTCTTTTTTTTAGTTTAGCAACATCTGAGGCAATTAGACTATTTATGAAACATTATCTGCGCTTTTTACGTCAACAATGTCTTCATTAAAAAAAAATATTTCCGATGATGTGTGTGTGCGTATTGTATGAGTCTTACGTAAGACTCCACTTAAGACATTCAATATATTAAATCTCAATTCTAAAAGACCTTAATTTACAGCCTGATTCGTTGTACAAATAAATCTTGTGGTTAATTCGTGCTTATGTAACTAAATTCAGCAAAAGGGTGCCACCTTGCGATGTCACTAAAACCGCGGGAATTATTTGTTTCGAAAAATTGATATATGGGTTGGGTTCGGTTGGTGTGTATTTTTTGACATTTTTGTCACTTTCTATGTTTCTTGGGAAGATTCACACACGTCAAACCTTCCTTAAATTCCTTAATGACGCGGAAAATTGTTGTCTTGGAAATATGTTGGTTTCTATAAATGGCGACAATGTCACATTTGGGCATTGGGTCAACCAAATTGTAAATACCTTTCCGCAATTCTAACTTGTAGGACATTTTGTAAATCTTTGAAAACACAAATGTATTGTCAAACAGCAAGAGAAACTTGACAGATTATCAACACCCCATGGTAAGTTGACTGATTTATTTTTAATAAGAACTTTGTTACGTACATTAGCACACAAAAGTATACGTTCTAATCAGTGCTTGCGTAATAATGGACGACATTTTCGTACATGCTATACGTACGTATTTTATTCTTTACGCTTGTACATAAATAAAGATAAATAAATGAAACATTGGGCGTGGAGGGTACGACAAAATGTTGGGCATAAAATGTAGTCGAATTTATTCCTAAATTTATCGATGTGTAAAATTGAGAAATTGTAGGCCGATTGATCTTTACATATGTCCACGCAATCAATATTACTGAAGTAAACACTCGTTGTTTGTAACAACGTAGGCCAGCCAATTTGGGTTAAAAGCCTGCACTCAAATTTGCAAAGCGAGGTAAAAATGAGGTCTCGTCAGGTACTGGAATTTGAATTAATCACAGCAATGATGGCGAATCCAATATCTATATGCAATTCTGCAAATATTGTCGACCATACTAGTTATATTAATTTGCAAAATTGTATGTAGATCATATGATGGGTAGATATTCGGTATGCATTATTTTCTTAATGTAAATGTAAAATATGAAATTATAAATCAATTGAGTCGTGGACAAATGTTTGCTGCGCATTCAATAAAATAATGTGAAAGGCCAACTGGCAAATTACCCGTAACGTTGCAATTAAATGCAAAATCAATAATAAGTGTAACGGCGACAAATTTCAGTCTATTTAAATTAATTTTGTGATATTTAGATTTAGGTAGTTCGTAGTTGAAAAATGTTGAGGGATATAATTAATGTTAAATTGGGGCATATCTAGAATGGACGGTTGTTAAGTCTTTAGCAGTTTGAATAATGCCGAAATGTTAACAAGTGATTATTTCCATAATTGGTAATTCGGCAGCAGAACGCTATAACAACGGAGCATGGATAGGTAACTTGCCAATATTTTCCTTACATGATTTACTAAATATTTCCATATTTCTTCTTAAAGAGTTGCAATGGTCTAAATTAATAACAGATGCAGATGCTTTGGAAATTAAAGAAAAATGAATTTACGAAACCCTAAATTTAGGGATGGCAATATAGATTTTTACACTTCGCGTTCAAAAATACAACACAATTATTTGGCTTGAAAGGTTAGTATATCTATTATATTGTTCGATAATTTCTAATTGTTAGGTAAAGGTACAAATCACCAGGTATATATGGCGTGGCCATGTAGTTATTGCTTGTTCATCATATGCCATACTGAAACATTTATACCAATCACGTGTACTGACAAATTAAAAAATGTGGAAAAATACTAATTTTTATTTTTGTTAGATTAATGACAGAAGTGTAACATCCCCAGTAGAATATTTTAAAATTGATAACAAGGAATTCCAAATGGATTACTAATTACAGTAATCATAGACATCGCAGCGGAGGTTGGTGGAATTATTTATTCCATAATAGCTAATTAGTATTCTTAAATTTTATCACACCAACTCATGAACATGAAAAGTAGATTAGCAGTATTAATATTATCATATACGTAGAATTTGTCAGGACTAGAAATCGATTCTCAAGTACGTAGCCAAATTCTGCAATAAAATTTACGGGACTGTAGATAAATAGCCGTCTCTTAGATGCGGCTCACAAGATACTTACATCTGTTTTGGATGAAATGAAGAAAGAAAGTTATTATAGAACAAGGAGGGATCCATGCAAAATGGCATTACATATAAGACGCGTAAAAAATGTACCTATGAAACGATAGTTCCTCAAATTAAGCTATAGTTCCATGTTACGTTATGCGACCCCCTGACTTTTTGTTTCCTTGCATCTTTCCCATCATAACCAGTAATCAAGTTGGATTCTTCAATTTCTTATCTTGCAGTGTGTCTATCTAAAATCCACATTAGTCGATTTACGTGTGTTTCCACCCTTCGCAATCTAACATTAATAGTAATCCTTACTCTCGCGTCCATATAATGTTGTGCAAATAGGTTCCTTATTGAAAATACTTACTCATTTGGCACACTACGGTGAGATCCAAATACTATGCATCAAATTACCATACTTTTGGGCTATGCATATTTAAATTGTCCATACGTTGTGACGCTAATGGCGATGTGCTTATTTTAATACAACGCCAGAATCGTGTCAAATAATGTAAGTAATATTATTTGTTATTCGTTGCACGCTTCTAATTTGTCCAAAGAAATGGTGAGTTTCACATCTTTCCTTGTTAACCCAAACTGAGCAATTTAGAGGACCAATTGTTGGATATACGCGTAATATCAAAAATTCACTTAGGCGATCCAGATATTGGCGGTACCTTTACGTGTTACCTTTATTGTGTAAGATAAATATTTATTAACATGAATCCAAGTTTTAAGTTTATTTTTGAATTTATTAGATTTTAACAGTTACATTTTGTTTAGTTATAAGATATGACGATGACCATTCTCAATAACAATTTTAGATGAAAGATTTAATATGAATCATTAAATAATAATGTTGAAGCGGAAACTTTTCCAACCACGATGTTCCCCGAAGTCATTACTTTGTGATATGTTAAATTAGGGCAAGGAAACACGCTATGCGAAACTTTTCAATAGTTCAAAAAGTGTAGTTATATTATAGATTCTTTTTTTCCAGAAAATTCAGTGCAAATTAAAGATGTTGCAGAGTTATTTTGTGATGATAAAAAATGGAATTTACGAAAGTAGTTAAGGGCACTGTGGGTACAATTATCGAAACAATTATTAAAACAATTAATTAAAGTACATTATTATAACATATTGAAATAAAGGAACGAAAGGTTGAGGTGTAAGAAACGTTAGGATCAATGGCGGCAGAAAATGCATTCAGCAATGCTGAGGCAAACTTAATAAAAAGATATGAAAGGTTTTCCAACTAACACATAAGGTGTCAGATCCAGAATAGTAACAATTATATCTATAAGTTTGCATAATATTATTTTGTCAAGTACATTTTGGTTCTTATGAAGTTTGGAAGAAAGAATTTTCTTGTTTTCAGTACAATGCATAGTGTTCACTTTATAATAAAGATTTATTTGGAAATATGAGTCACATTCCATTAAAAATATTTATAAAATGTTCATTCTTGAAATAAATTCTAGACCAGGTAATTACTTTGCTCTCGACCAGCATCAAAAATTTCACCTTTTAGTAGAAAATTCTGCATTTCATCAAGTATGTTACAATATCTTCGGGATTACTGATCGTATTATGCAAAACGCAGTATGAGTAAATAATGTTTCCAAATTGCACTGGATTGTTATGCAATGTTCTATGTTTCAAGAAGAATAGAAATCATTGCTTTAACACATCAAAACATCGTTCAACACAATTTCTTGTGATATGTCTGCTATTGTATTCTAGCGTATCTAGTCGTGGTTCCAGGGGATAACCGCTATTCCGAATAAGCCAGGTATAAATGAGTTGTTTCTGTTCAAATTTTCATTTTAAAAAAACTGGAGATAAATTACAAATGCACGAGTCATCAAATTATTAATTCAGTTGCAGACATTACGTATGCTATTAAAATACCTGGGAATCTAGCATTAACATTCATACATAGCTTACTATCACATATCACTTGAACATTAATGCTGTAAAACCCCTTTCTGTTGTAATACAAAAGTCTTGATCACAACAATTGCACTTCATTTATTGCTTCGATATACATTGGTGACTTAACCCATTAGTGCATAGAGTCCCCTTAAAGGGACGGTCAAATTTATTTTCATTGCGCCATCGCGTACGTTGAGGGGTCGCATAATATTTGTAAGTCTCTTCAACACAGTTCAGGTGATCTGTTGTCATTTTTTTCATTAGTGCTCATATTTACGCTTAGATTAATTATGGATCCAGACTTTTACTCAACTACAGAAGACGGATAAATATTTAATTTTTTTTCACTTGTATAAATTAAAATCATCTTTATAATATTTATAGGTTAGGATTGTAAATTATATACGTGTTTGTTGACGTTGACTATGTTTGATTTGAAGGTATTGTCTTTGTTGTAGATACGATTTTGTCTACCGTCGCTTATAAGGGACTACATGTATAGAATATTATTGGCATATCTACAGCAATTTTTTGTTATAAGTTATCGCTTCACCAACTTCCGGAATTGATTGAAGAAGATTCCGATCAAAAATTGCAAGTGGATATTTACATAGAGCCACCAGAAGAGGGCGAAGGAGACACCGAAGAGGACACTGACAACTCGGACGATGAACACGTATGTGCCATAAACGATCTTCCACGAGGAACTTTACGCCAAGGTGGCAAAATAAGATCTGTAGTCGAGGACGAATATGAAGTGGAAGACTTGGTCCCGCTCACAGATCTATTTCCACAACCTGAACCAAGTAGCAATAAAAGAAAAACAGCAAATCAGGCAGAAACAAGTTACACCTGGATGTAAGAAATTCCTAACTTTCCCATACATAAGTTTGTGAACCGCGTCAGGTGTCAGAGGAAGCGCAGTTGGCGAAAAGTCCATCAGATTTGTTCAACCTATTTTTTGACGAAGAATTTCTAGATGGGATAGTTCACCAGACTAATATAAATGGGCAACGCAAGAACGTTGAACTCAGTTTCACCAGAGATGAGTTATATGTAATACTTGGGGCGTTACTACTTTCTGGTTATGCGTTCCAACAATTTTGAAAAATTGTGCGCTTGAATAGATTCGTAACCCTATTACAGCACATACATTTTACCAATAATTTAATCATTGACGGCTCCGATAAAATTAACAAACTAAGACCTATAGTTGACGGGCTCATTCATTGATTTAGGAGGCATGGTGGACTAGAGGAACATATATTCATTGATGAGAGTATGGTACCATACTACGGAGAACATTACGCAAAACAGTATATAAAAGGAAAACCAATTAGATTTGGTTACAAAAACTGGGCGCTTTGTACAAGCAAATATATGGCTTCTTTTGATATTGGCAAATCACGATATAATACCGAGGATCAAGGGTTTGGGCTTGGAGGTGATACAGTGCAGAAGTTGTTAAAAAAATCAGAAATTTTACTACATAATGGCTACAAAGTTTACTTCGATAATTACTTTAGAAGCCTACACCTACTTGGTTACTTGTCGGAAAACAATATATGAGCTCCAGGAACTGTTAGAGAAAATCGTACAGACATTGTCCCTTTCCTGACAAGAATTGGTGGAAAAGATAGAGGTTCTCATAAATTTGTAGCAATATAACATGTTTTTTAATTTTAACACTAAAAATCGTAAAATTGTAAAAATATTGAAAAACGATAATGCCTTCCACATAGCCCTTCTTAGTTCTTTGTGTGACAACCAATTTGGTCTAGTTCTGAGCATCATCAACTTTAGATTTTGATATCGTAACATATCTGCCCTTTGCTACTAAAAATATCGTAAATATGTAAATATGTACACATAGTTGTAGGAAATTGAGACGAAGTCGTTAAAAAACAATTTCAAAAAGCAATTAGCCATGCAATTGGTATCCGCGATTTTCATGGATTTCAAAAGCATAACAAATCACGTAATAGAAAATCGAGATATGATATGTGTATTTTGTGCCTTTAATAGAAATATACAAACGGAAAGCACATCGACCTATTTTCCAGTAATTTAAAAGGTATTTAGCAAACTATTGATTCTTTACTAAATGTGTAATAATAACAGCCATTTGTTTTATACTTCTTCAGTAGAAATAATCGAGCGGACTCGATGATCCTGCAGGCCACTCTATTATTATTGTATGACATTGCCGCTTTCGGCGAAGAGAAGTATTGAATGTAACCAAAAATCAATCGAGACTGCTGCTACGTTTTATTTTGAACGAATTAGTTAGAATTCGTGGGGTTGTTTCCGGTGTACTTGTTTTGTTAACTTTTAAAAATGGAAAAAGACCTGCACACACACACACACACACACAGATATTACTTTTTAGAAAAAAATGCTTGAACAATTAATAAATAGCTTCTTAATTTGAAGTTTGAATAGTTCCAGTTTGCATCTTGTCCAACAGATTTTTTTGCTAAATCCGATGTTATCTCACGAAAGTGAATGAAACAATTAGTATCAATCTAAACGCCATTTAAGTTGACCATTGCTGCAAATCTACTTCGCTTCGGATGGTTAAATGTTAGAAAAAAAGAAACATTAATAAAATTGCGTGAGAATGAAATGCGACACTAATTATAAATGCAGGTACGTGCTAAAACTACAAATATGGCATACTGAGAATACCACCTCGAAACAAATTCCGCATACAGCAAGAGTCACGTGCAAATGAAATTTTATGTGGAGGAGAGTTTTCTGCGATATCTTGCAGCTACAAACTTAAAAAAAACAGCCTCGTAAAATAAATCAATTAATTTACGATAGCATAAGCGTAAGATATGTCTTTGTGGTCGCTTCGATTTTTATGTTTCGTGACAATTTGTACTTTTGTGTGCAGATTAAATTGAAACTATCGAGATAATACTTTCGTTTCATAGTGATCATGTTTGAACACATAAATTATTATTGCAATATGTCTGTATTTCTAAATTAGTTATAACATTCAACTTCAACACAAAACATTCCAGTGTTTAGGAGGCAGATATGCGAAATTAAAATTTTGAACAACTTAAAACGCAGCCATTCAATTTCAGTACGTTTTCTCGTCCTACATTTGCAAGATTTGTCGTATTTGCTTTAGCGTTAGTATTTGCAATTCGATTTTCAATAAACAAAAATAAATATTTCCAAAAACTAATAATTTTAAATCTGAATTCTCAAAGACTTTATTTTTTTTTTTATTCTAATTTTTCATTTCTATTTCAATATTTGATTGAAATAGTTAGCTTCTTTGCAAAATAAATTTCGAACATTATGCCATATAGTGTTACAGACTTAGGCAATATATTGCTTTGTAGTGCAATTGTTTTAAAAGTTTTTATTGCTAATTAAAGCTTATGTGGGTCGCATCGAACTTATCTCCAGGGTTCCATATTTGATTTCAATTTAGAGTCGTAGGAAGTTTTTAGATAGAAAAACGTGCGACTTTGGGAAAAAAATCTTGTAACCATATAAACAAGCCGATAAAGAAATATATGCACTGTTACCTAAACTAAACTAAAAATGTTGGAATACATTACGTGTATAAGACACTATTACGTTGACATACTAAACTGTGAAGCAGTTATGCTGAAATTTAGAATGCGCACATTGAACAGAGGCTAGGTATGCCTGCCATTTCGAAATAAAATGAAACTTGAGCATTCATTAAACTGAAATTTTGCATCGACATAATTGGACACGTACAGGCTATAAAAGTGTGGCCACAATTTTAAAACTAATAACAGTTCAACTAATATATTCACAAAATCTACAGTGATCCGCACTGAACTTTCTTATACTTTATGCTACATTTTTCTAAAAAACCTTTCAAGTGAAAGTTGTTTAAAATGACAATATCTGTAATACTTTTGTAATAATAAATTTTTCGATAACATGTACCGTTTTCAAGATTGCGCTCAAAATAGGACGTTTTCCTCCCTGCTACATATGAATGTTTGGACACACGCACACAGAGATGTCATCCCAAAAATAGTCACAATCGATTCAGGGGACCTCAACTCGTCTCAGCCTGTTTATAAAGGTTTTAATTCTCCTAATAACACAACAATGTCATACATTGAATTGTTTACTTTTATTTTTAGCTCAAGCCCAATGAGCAAATTACATAGCAATGCTTTTTGCAGCAATTTGGTTTCAAATTTTAGCAAACAAAACGAAATAATGCACGCTAGTACAGAATCCATTGATATTACACCAGTAAATGTCAACTTTCTTCTGAAAGGAATTATTTTTAAGTAAGTGGCAATAATAATGTGCAAGAATATTTTAATTACTTTCTAACTTTTACAGGCATTTCACGTCTATAAAAAGACTCACAACTTATTATCACCAATAGTGAAATTTATGACACACTTCTAAATATGCTGAGTAACAAATGGAACTGATCTTAATATATTATATGTAAGTTGTTAAAATAACATTAATAATGAGTCACCCAGCCGTGGTGCTCTATGCATTCCCTAACACGTCGTGGTATGGAGTTGACGAGATTATCAACTTCCTCCTGGAGTATTTCATTCCATGCCACCTGTATTTGGTGCCGGAGCTCTTCCAGAGTCTGTGGAGGACGAAATAACTGTCCCGGTCGGATAATATGCCAAACATGTTCGATAGGGGATAGGTCAGGAGATCTTGGAGGCAAAGGAAGAAGGGTGACTTAAGCTTCTTCAAAACAAGCTATAGTAACCCTGGCAATATGCGGTCGGGTATTATCTTGTTGAAAATAAAGGTTTGGTAAGATGTGAAGATGGTTTGGTGAGATGAGGCTCTATATCCGTAACGTATCGTTGGGCATTCACGGTACCCCTAACGAACACTAAGGGTGATCTACTATCATACCCAATTGCTCCCCACACCATAACTCTAACAGTTTGGTTTACATGGCGTTCCACGAAAAAACGCTGGATGTCGCCGTTCTCCACGTCGTCTCCTAGCCCTTATCCGACCATCGCTCATACCCAAGAAAAATGGGATTCGTCACTGAAGACCACCTGATGCCATTCTTCATCCCACTGTAACCTTTCTCGGCACCACTCTAACCGTTGTCTTTTGTGAGCAGCGGTGAGTGGTAATACAAATTGCAGCCGGTAAGACACGAACCCTAAAAACCGTACTCGGCTATAGATGTTTCTAGTAGTTACCCTTCTGCCTTCTTCTCCAAACCATTGGTCCGCAATCGAATGGGTGGTCGAAAAAAGGTTCACAGCCAGCAGTTTTAAGCGACGGTCTTGATGTGCTTTTGTTTGTCGGGGACGCCTTGAACGTCTGGCTCGTTGTTCTTGCTCTTCTTCAGACCAAACATGATAACAGTTTACCACAGCTGACACCGTTCTCTAAACGGGCTGCAATTTGGCGAAAAGATAAACCGCCTTCTCGAAGGCCCACTACTCGACCTCGCTCAAAATCAATTGCCTAAAATTGGGACGCCGACGAATTCTAGGCATTTTGAACAATACACCGAAAATGTCAAAGTGACATAAATCATCAACTGACCCCCACATATAACGACAACTTCTTCTTTGGCATAAAAAAAAATTACTGGAATCTTTATTTTGGTCACCCACAACTCATATATAAAATCTAGTTGAAAAATAATAATTTATTTTTGGTATTCTTTTACTTTTGCCAGTGTCAGTGTAAGTTATTCCAGGACTAGACTTAAACATGTCATTTATAAATTTCTACTTTTCGGTGTTTCTCTCAAAAGGAATACAAAATTATGTGCACAATGAGCAATAGCTTCAGTACACGGTCAAGAGTTTCTAGCAATAGATCACAACCTATCAATTAGAAATTTATTATCATGATGTGATTATTTTATTATTATATTTGGTGTATTCAAAATTTGAATCTTTAAATAATCAACTCAGGAAAATCACTCAAATCCACATAAAAATGACACAATGCACAAGAAAATGAAGGTTTAGTTTTTAATAAATGTTGTGAACTTAATTAGACCACCTCGCCCTCCACTGAAACTCTTTTCTGATTGAATACACGTCGCAGGTGTGTAGAAATTACGGTTAGCTAAATAACTACAGTTTGTACGATTTATTTGCCTACTTAATGGTAATTTTATAACTATACCAAGCGCACCATCGATTATCTCGATATGGAAGTATTGGTATCCATTAAATAAATAATCCAAACAACGATAATCAAAACGTCGATAAAAATTTTAAATAAAAAAAATACATGAACGTGTAGCAATAAACACTATTTTGTTCATACATATAAAGTATGGTGCGATTAATGAATTAATTCTTTATTTCTTATTTTACTATCAACAAATAAAATTCACAGCTGCTTATTATTATGCAAACCTACTAAGGTTGGTAAGGACTCAACCATGGTGGCGTGCTAAAACTGAAAAATCTAAAAAAATGGTATTGGGACACGAAAAAGTACGAAATAATTTCTTTGAAAAAGCTCACAATTTATTTTTAAGCGTACCTCTAAAATTTAGTACGTTTTAATCCTGCAGAAATGTTTGTAAAGATTTTGTAAACATTTCTTGTCTTGTTTGTTGTTGTTACCATATTAATGTTTTTCATTAATTTTTAAGTATTATAATATAGTTTTAATTTGTATGACTTACTAAGGTGTTTTTCTTTTCATTACTTGTTAGTTTTCTGGGGTTAGTTATCGAGAGGAATGTGTATCCTCGAGTTCTAATTTTACTTTTGTGAATGGCTTGTATGTATCACTCTTTCATATGTTCGAATCAACGGTGATGAAATTATTGCATAAATTACGATGTGAGATTTTTGTTATCTGAATACATCAAATATGCATAATTTCTATCTCATAAGAAGTCTACATCTGCAAGCAATTTCGATAAAATTCCACAGGATAAAATCCTTAATAGGCGCATTTAAGGACATTAAAGAGGAATAATAAAAATCCTAAAACACTACGTAATTTCACACGATGAACATGCATTATTATTTAACTATCGGTTACCTATTGCGCGGGCAATAATTGTGCCATTATATCAGCAAAGTACGAACCACAAATCGAAGGAGAATAGCGGTTTATTAGCATGCAAATAATGTTCCCTTAATTCACATTTAGCGGCCCGTATGTGACCGCACTTTTCTTAAGTGTGAGAGTTGTTTTTTGTTCAATTTCACTGGCAAGCAACGGCGTTAATAACCACATTCCGAACTGACAAAACGAGTTGAGCCATTAGTGATATCAATTCAATTGTGTCAAGAGGCATGCTAATAAGATCTTTTGCTTTTAACACAAAGAAAATACAAAAGATAACCACCTTTTTATATGGCGTGGGCTTAATTTATTGTAATTACATTTGTAAAGGAGATAATACGATGATACGCCGCCATGTTAAAACATTGTAATTCAAAACGATTCAAAATGTAACTAGTAATGTTTAATTTTACTTATGTTTCACTTGACTTGTAATATACTGTAAATAAATAACATTAGATTTGTAGCAAAAAGCTCTTGTGCAGAAATTGCGAAAGTTGCTAGGACAAGTCGCAATATTTATTATTTTATATTCGAACATAATAACATCTAAACCAATATCTAGTACTTTAGTATCTGCTCAGCTTATTTGCATATCACATCTCTGTGCGTGTATCTTCGAATGGAAAATTATCTAGATCACGCGTCATTAAGCAGCTTCATGATAAATTGTATTTCGTATGTTATTAGAACTAATTAGCATGCACAACATCTACATACTAAATATATCCAATCTCTACTTTAATGCGTTTAATTAACTTTACATTTGGAATGGATCGTACATAAACATCAGAAGTATGCTTTCGTATTTCTTCATAAACTTGCACACATAATTTCTTATTATTGAATAAAATATCTCGAGTTGAATGTGCATGGAGCAGAAACTATTGGGCTAGAGCTAAATTGTCAAAATATTGCATTTGGAGATTTTGCAAAATTAAAGTTCCGTTAGCATTTAAATCCAATTAAAATGAAAAGATGAAAAAAAAAATAAAATCGTTGTTAATACGTCCACTATAAACATTGTGGATATCATTACTCTTATGTTGGCCTTAGCATTAGACGAGTTATTTATTGTAGGATCACGAAATTTTGTTTGACAAATGGTGATAAAAAGACTTACAAAAGGGAAATATTGTACAGCGACATGTCTTAATTTTATTTGAAACCAATTATTTACGTTAAGGCGATGTTTTTTAATACAACAGAGCTACACTACTCAAAAAATATATAGATCTATATGAGGAATATTTATCTGAAAGTAGCAATATTAACAAGAGAAAACCAAAAATAATTTAAGAATCAAAAAGGTGACGACTACATAATCAATTCATACTATATAAATTAACAAACAATTTGGGATATTGCATATAATGTAATCATGTTCTTTTACTAATCTAATTTGACATTTGTCACACATTTGTCAAGTAATGATACAAAAATAAAGCGACTTAGTGTGTCAAACAAATACACGTATCGCGCGAAAACAGAAATCGAAAATCAATCATTGCATACTCGCATATTTTAGATTAGAATTTGTTTTATCAACTATGAATACAGAACGCCGCCTCTTCGAGAAAATTACTTATGGTACATTATAATTTACGGCAAGATTTCAATCAACTTGAAGTTATGTTACTCTCGTTGTGAAAAATCGAGAATCTATTACACATATTAAGATTAATGGGCACTGGATATTGCCGCAATTGTATGAAAAGATATCGTGCTTGGAAATTCAACGTTAACAGATATAATCAAATAAACTTTTCGTATGTTTATTTTGTATGAAATTGCATGCGTGCATCCAAGTCTAATGATTTTGTAAAGTAACTATTAACATTGTTTATGCTTAAGCGCTCAGTTAAGTAACTACAAATCGCTGTAAAGAAATATTTTTTTATAAATTACAAATCTATCTTTGGAGTGTAATCAACAGCTCGCTGTTGATGATTATTAGTACTTAATTACTTGTTGCAAGACAACAATTAATTTTTGTGGTATAATAAAATCAACTGTGCTTGAATCATGTAAAAATTAATTTCTATGAGTAAGTTTAGAATTTTCATATTTACAAGCGGCGGCACGTTCTGATGGGTGCTTATCTTTCTTTAACTTGGGTGTGGGTGCTTTGCCTTTATTTACAAATATGCCGCGAAAACATTTTGACATAGATTGAAATAATGCAATGAAGTGGTTCGTACATATAAATTCGAGTTATAAATGTATTCTTAAAAATATATAATTTGGTTGACTTCAATCGACAAGTCGTTTAAAGTGTTGATGAGTTTTTACGGATATGCATTGGGATCCTTATTTGGAGTAATGTTTTTTTTTTATTGTAATATTAAATTGTCCATATACAAGGGTATTCGGAAAGTCGTTGCCGAAACAACAAACGAACTTAATCGAATGGTATTTTCTATCGTTAGCTATGACCCAGGATCATGGTTCCCTCAGCTTTCCATTATTGTTCCAAGTAAGATGGCTGATTCGAGGCAAAGAAATAATCCACATTTTTACCTCTTCCGATTC
This sequence comes from Geotrupes spiniger, assembly GCA_959613385.1. Taxonomy (NCBI): domain Eukaryota; kingdom Metazoa; phylum Arthropoda; class Insecta; order Coleoptera; family Geotrupidae; genus Geotrupes; species Geotrupes spiniger. The sequence goes on from OY390732.1 coordinate 33,471,081, forward strand.
AGCACATTTTTTTACCGTGAAGATGGCTTTGTAACAACCAAAACTGTTAAAAGTCGGATGAACCAAGGTCTTGTGAATATACTCCATCCGCGATAATTTCCCAATCCAGTTGGTGAAGGTGGTGGATGGTCTGTCTGCTGGTACGCGGTTTGGTATTATCTCGGTGAAAGAAAATCCCTGCTGAGTTTTCGCAGCAAAATGATTAACCCTTTGACAGTTGTTATTGATCGTTTTGCCACATGGAATGATGAACCATTAAATAGTAATACCCACATAGAAATGCAGTCTCGCTTATTTTGTTCAACCCAACGCATGTTGTTTTGGTACATACAAAAACGTTTCAATGTCTAAAAAAACGTTGGCTGCGTACTCCTACCATCACCGACGATGAGCTGCTTCACCAGGTCATCGTTCCTTGAGGTCGTCCGGAGCGGACCTGTCTTGAGTGCTCAAGTCTACACTTGACCACTATCGTCATGGCAGATGTCTTTTCGACTACCACCTAAGCGATATATTCATAATGACCGATCCATTCTTTTCTTTAAATTTTATTACACATTTTTACGATTTTCTTTGCTTTGAAAACTCATTAAATGAGAATAAATTTCGGGTGGCAGCTTTAAGCTTATTTAACCTAGTTTGGGTTAGCATTTTTGTGAGCACCCTACGTTTTATTCATGTTGTCAAGTTAAGTGACATACTAACTGGAAATCTGTACTGGTTGCTACTGATGTGAACTATGCGTGTGAAAATTGTTTGATATTTTTTAGCGTTACTATCAAGGTACGGTTCTCTTACAATGTAAGAGGAATTGTTCGTTTCCACGTTGGTTTTCTGCAGAGACTCGTAACAACATAAAAGTTAAGAAGCACTGTCGAAAAATGTCAAGTAAAACTAAGTTGGTACTATAGTCTAAACAAATTCAAAGAATACATGGTCGAGTTGAATATTAAATCGGATTTCCGAAATTATATAAGTAAATTTGAAGTCAACATTAAGAATGACCCGAAAAATATTTTTCCCTTTATTAATGTCAAAGACGATGAAATAATTGAATACCTTGAAGATATTTCAAACATATTTACCCAGTAATTTCAATCTGTGTTTAAACTTGAATGTGATGTAAACGTCTATTATGATAGGGCAAGTATTAATAATGATATTTTAGTTATCAACAGTTTCGAATCATCTGATTTCTTAAGAGTAGTGAATTCTATGAAACCTGGGTACACGATGGGTTGTTATTCAATCCCCGTGTACCTTATAAAAGATTGCAAATATGTTTTGCAGTTGTCGATGTTGCACATATGCAACAAGGATTTCTAAATGGAAAGTCAACTGTAACATGTGTTCAGTTGTGCATTATGTATCTGATTCTTGGATGATCTTTATCAAGTTAATACAATCACAGACTTCTCGAAGGCGTTTAATGAGGTGCAGCACCAATTGATTCTTGGACAAAATTGGTGTTGGACAAGACTTTATCGAGGTACAAGGTTACATTCTTGAGCCTCTGTTTCTAGTATTTGCCAAATTTGCTAAGAATATTATTTTTATTATTACAAAACGAAGAGAGGATTTTCAATTTTAAGGCAACAAAGAAAGATATTTGTAATTATCGTTGTGACAATTGTTGTATCAAAAATTATCTTGAGTGACATGAAAACGAAATAAAAATTGCCCCCACAAACGATTGAGTTATTTTACTTTTTAGTTAGTTGAATCTTTATTTGGTATACTTATGGCGTTTAACATCGGTCTCGTACGAAGAGCGTTGGTTTTATTTAAATGCACTCATAAATGATTTATCGTAACGTTACAATTACCTTCTACGCCAGGTTTTTAGTCATGATTATCTACACCTTGCGTTGACGTTTGAAATTACTTTTTAAGTTAATTCTCCAAATTTCACTTACTGTGGAACACTTATTCTAAACAGCATAATCTGAATATAGTAAAATATGTTTTAATTTATCTACTTATTTCTATTCCGATCTAAACAGTTACATATAATTTTTGTGATTTAAATAAATTTTGTAAGATTAACGATATATGTTCGTTGACGTGTCCATCCATATACTTTCCATAATTCCTAAGCATTTATATTAAGTTCTAAATAATTTTATTGTTCCTTAATGCAAATGACATAAATCGGTTTGACTAACAGTAAAATTGTTATTTTGACATAGTGGCCTCAAATTTTGTCCAAAAACATAACACAGTTGGTTGATTGTTTTTCAAGTTTTCTCGAAAATTCTCTAAATGCTTATGGCTTATATAGTTTTTGGCATTCTAACGATCGCATAGCAATTTAAATAAATTCATCAATGCAAAAAACGAGCGTAAATGTCAAAATGAACAAGTTCAACTGGTGAAACAGAAGATATGAGATGGACTAAGATATGACACGAAATATAATAATGAATAGGTGTTTGGTGATATATCAGAGTATGGATGAGAAAGAAATAATAGAAACGTTCAGGTATCAGAGTAAAGCAAAGAGACGTTGATATGATCTGTATCAACGAACTCAAAGAAGAACTCGCGAATGGGATTTGCTCAAGAAAAGAGGTGAATCTTATAAGGAAACAAGACAACGGGGTAAAAGAAATGTAATGGGCGAATATACCTTAATGTGAAAACGCTGTGCATGGTGCTATATCGTAGATATTATGATCGAACAAACCTCACAAACACGCGTCTTTTTGTAATAGCCTCACTGTATATAGTAGCTAGAGCTATAATCTATAGCTCAGGGGTGAGACGTAGTTTACTATTTATGCAAGTTGATATATAACATGGCCATGTTGTAGTTCATACACATATAGTTGTTTATAAGTGTTAAGGTGCATTCATCGCCAAATTTAGATTGGAAAATTTAACATTTAACACATTTTATCGTAGAGACCTATCAGGCATACTATGTTATTTAATAATTTAATTATAATCCTTATGTTAAATGTCTGCACGAAAATTTAGTACGTTTTTCGATAAAACTTTTCAAGTAATAGTTATTTATTATATAAGACGATAAAATTTTACTTTATCTTTGAGCGCGTTTTTTAGATAATGAGATTTTATCGTCGATTGTAATACAACATTCTATAGGACTTCAAGTTCAAAGGAAAATTAAAATTTCAAAGAAAATTACAATTTTTGGCACAAAAATCGCAATTGCGTTCTCCTCTGCTATGCATTACCCTGTCGGTATCTCTGTACAATTGTCAAAGCAAACACTTACAAGTTGTGGTCTTCCAAAAATAATGATACAATTAATGTTGTCGCTAATCGTTCCAATTAATATGTTGGAATTAGTAAATTTAATTGAATAAAAAAATTTAAATCATTTTATCTACCCTTGGTGTTAAAGTGTAGTACTTTGATAAAAAATAGTTTAATCTGCTATAGAAAAAAAGTTTTTTAAAATTTCATAAGAAAACTCTTTCGATAACACGTACCATTCGAGATATGGAAAAAGATTCAATTCATTGCATTTTTTCTGACTGTTATTAATTTAGTTTTCTGAATGTCTATCTTCATATTTTTTCCTAGCGGTATCTTGCAGATATCTTCTAATTTTTTTCATTTTTGAGTTGCTTATCAAATCGCCTATAAAAGCACCCTATTCTTCTTTCTCTTAGTTTCTTTTACGACATCATTGGATATTGTCGGGTTCAGTGCTCCTTGTCTCAGCCATTCTTCGAATACGTACTCCCCTGATTGCAAATCCACTTCCCAATAGTTGTCTTTTTGTACTGATACCAGTTTTCCTTAGGTTATTACTAATTCCTTTTTTCCCAAAGCTCCAATACTACTGTTCTTTTATATTAGTGGCTCTATTGGAAATATATGATCCTGATTTTCTCGTTTCTCTCGTTTTCTCTTAGTCGGTGTCCTCAGGAAGATATATCTCTATAGCTATTACACTCCTTGTGGTCTCATTTGCCTTTGCCGGGGTAACATTATTCCTACTATCCTGTCTTGTGGTATCACTTGTTCGTTTCAGACATTGTTAAATAGCTTTACTTGTACTAGATTTTTTTGTCATCTACGTTATCTGTGATTTCTGCAAAATCATTACTTTTTTTCTACATCATTTCCTGTGATAATTTTTGTTGTATGGCTTCAAAATTGCCTCGCGTGCGACCACATTATTGTGCGTTCTTTAGATTTAATTATTCTGCTTTTATGTTATCCACCTTTCCGCAATATTTTCAAAAAAAGATTTTCGCTTCATAAACTATCGTGTTACAATTTGAGACCAAATTGTTCCCAAGATTGTTATTTTGCTATTTTTACTAGTTCTTTCACTTTCGTTCTCTATTGACTACACTTACTACACCGTAGTTTTCAATGGTCTTATTTGCAACGTAATTTTTCCACGTTTTTTATTTTTTCCTCAATTTCATTTCCTAATATTCCAAATATTTCCTAATATAAAGAGATAATATTAAATGCTACAAAAAAATAAACTTCAAGTTGAATGAGTAAATAAAATGGAGTTAAAATTAAATTTGTTACTTATCTTCTATGCCATATTGTTGATAACTCGTTTAGTATCATGCATCTATGTTCCTATGTTCTCGTTATATACAGTTTTGTTGCTTAAATTTATTTTAATGGTTTCTTGTTGTTCTATTGTCTATTTTTATTTTTGACAAAACCAAATATTAGTCTGAATATATTTCAGGGCTTCGTCTTGCTAATATAATCATGTACATAATTCAAATCAGTTGACCATTTGTAGCTGTGAATAATTTTTATATTATTACGTTAGTTTTATATCCATTTTTTTATTTAATGTCGAATTTAATTTATATTCAAAAATAGTGATAGAAAATTTCCAACCATGTTATTACTTTGTATTTACGAACTTCGAAAACATCGAAAAACATAGTTATTTTATTGACGTAATGCAACTTTGAACATAAATTTTTGTAAATATAATACTTATTAACAAAATAAAATGATATAATTGCTTGCGATAACATAAAATAAGTTGTTACCACCCGTATCTTCCTTGAAACTAGAACCATACATCCTGTTTGTTCTTGTATATTTATTATTACTATTGTATCATTTGTAATAAGGAAATGTTATAAATAAATGTCAAATTATTTATATCGTGTCAAATTATCTAATTATCTAATTCACATAACAGAGAAAAAAATCATTGAAATAGTGACTAATTAAAATATAACATTATTTATGCAAGTTTAGATCAGTTAGGCATCGTTACATCGAAGGTAATAGATGAAGGACACATAATTAAAATATTGCAATGACTGGAAAAATGAGTAGCCGATGATCTATGATAGTCACGTTGTTTCACGATCGGCTGTTCGGCTGATGATGTATGTCGGTCACGTACCAAAGCTAATTAATTAGCGCGTTTCGAATAGAAAATAAATATTCTGCCATGCTTGAAAAGAATATGGATTTATGAAAACAAGCCGACGGCAACGTTACATAAGCGAGCGGTATTTTTATAATGAAGCCGGGTTCATGTGGGTACGACGTGCGCATGATTTAATTCTGCCGGGTATATTAACTAATGTTAAACGTACACGTTCTTAACGTCGAAAGGATCATGCAATTACCTTGCATTCAAAGGTGAGTTTTGTTGTAAATCGGCTGGTTGAGCATTTCAACCGTTTTATTGCCACAATTCTTCCGCTTCTTACCGCTTGACGTTAGTTGCATTAACACGCTCGAAAATGAAAGTAACAAGTCGTAATGCACCACAATTACCTTACCAGTAGAAGATGCAATTTTAACTATTTCACGATTTGTACTTTTTAATCTCGCTCGCTCGTTTTCGAGTTCTAGGTGTTCGAATTGGAATTTGTTTTTATTTATAGGTTTTTCTAAAATCGATGTTTTAACGAATGAAATAAATCAGCTTTTGTCGAAAATGGTCGGTCATCTATTGATAATACATATTCTACTTTCTGAATACACCACAGGTCTGGATAAATATATTTGGTTCTTGATGTAACCTTAGAGAAACATTCGATGGTGACACAGGCGATCGTTCAGGGCACATCGTTAGCACATTTACTTTATGTGCCACCAAAAATTCTAAATTAGCAGTTTCTCATGATTACCCGTTTCACGACGTTACACAAATTAAGACGTTTTTTAAACATTTACAAAATCGATAACATTTTCAGAATAGATGATACGCAATCGCTTATTTACAATTTCAGGACATTTTCATATTCGTTAATCTCATTGTAACACGTCCTTGAATTTTATTGAGATATAAATTACTACTACGTATTTCAGAATAAGCCGCAGTAATTGGGGGATGTGGGACGAGTAATGCCTATCGCACTTGCAGAAACCAGCCGACTCTGGGAGTGTGTTTTATGTGCGTGTTTAACTGTGTATCAAATATTATATATTTGATGTCTGCATTTGCTTATATCGAGGCTTAGTTTAGCTTAGTGCTTTGCAATTCAGGTTTGCTTGGTCTTCAAATGGGGTTGTTGTGGAAAAAAGTTTAGTGCGAATCGTCATGAAGGACGAATATACATTGATGATCGTACACGAGTTTTTATCGCAGTAGCTATATGACTATTGTAGTCATTGGTGTAAATAGTATTATTGGGTGATTAATGCAAATATTAATGATAGCTGATTTAAATAATAATAATAATAATAATATTTATTGTCATAAGACCTTTTTACAAAGATATCGACATTGTCAACTTAAATATAAGAGATAATATAACATATATGAACTAATTAACATATAGACCTATTGCAAATAGTCGTCGATCCTATAAAAACACTGCTCTAAAAAATATGCCCTACTTTGGAGCTTAAACTTACTAACTTGAGGTATCTGTTTTAAGTTAACAGGCAGCCTATTGTAAACTTTTAAACAAGAGTAGATTGGACTTTTCTCGTAAAAAGATGTTCTGTGAATGGGAATACTAATATTATCCGCGTGTCTAGTTACATACCTTCTATTAATGTCTTTATTAGCAATGAAAGATGATTGATGTTTTCTTGCGTATAGGGCACACTCATGTAGGAATAGAGATGGTAATGACAGTATTTTTCCATCAACAAATGACTGTCTGCAAGATTCAACCTGGCGCAGGAAATAGATACACCTAACAATTTTCTTTTGCATCGAAAATACTCTAGAAAAGTGAGGTGAGATACCCCAAAACATAATCCCATATCTTAGCAGACATGCGATGTTACTGTGGTAGAATAGTAATACTGTGTCCACATTAACGCAAGATCTCAGTCTTCTGACCGCGAAGAGTAATGATCCTAATTTTGAGCATAATTGAGAGGCATGATTTTCCCATGATAGGTGATTGTCTACCTGACAACCAAGAAACTTAGTAGACTGTGCGCATTCTAGTGTGGTACCGCACAGCCTCACAAGTACTGAAGACACCAATCAGCTACTTGCGAAGCATAGAACGTACCAGTTCTTGAGAGTTCCTCAGTAGAGTTTGCCAATATTACAAGAGATATATCATCGGCAAACTGGTAAACATTTTTAATGGGAATCCAATGCTGCAAATCATTTGCAAATATTACGAACAAAAATGGTCCGAGAACAGATCCCTGTGGTACACCTATATTTGTAGTTACGGGTTCTGAGTAGCTAGTACAATCGTCAGTCTTAACTGAGACAATCTGAATACGATCGCGTAGATATGAAGTTAACCATTCTAAACATGGACCACGAATACCATATGATGACAGTTTATTTAGAAGTAAAGAATGGTCAACCAAATCAAAGGCTTGAGCCAAGTCGAAATAAATAGAACCGACTAGCGATTTACTATCTAATAATTCATAGATGTAATTCATCTGTTCAAAAATTGCATCGTTTACTGACTTTGATTTTAGAAATCCGAATTGACACGAACTGAGTAGTGAGAACTTTTTGAAGTAAGTATAGTCTTTCATGCATCGCCTTCTCAAAAACCTTCGAGAAGCAAGATAGCAGTGAAATTGGGCGATATTGGGCAAGAGAATATCGATTCCCTCTCTTATGAACCGGTATAATCTTTGCTGCCTTTAGTTTTGTTGGAAAAGCATCTTGGATAAATGACAAATTAATAAGAAAAGAAAGAGGAGGTGAAATGAAACTGGCTACGTATTTCAGAATATTACAAGGGACCTCATCGAGACCAGCAGATGCCTTATTCGATATAGCTACAATAATATTATGTATTTCACTCGCTGTCGTTGGATCCAAAAATATGGTTGAATTGCAAACATTTTTAATTGAACTTCTTGATAAATTTATAGAACAGTCTGGTGCAAAGTATTCACTGAACAATTTACTTAGTTTTATGGGATCGGTAATGATCTCATTATCCTTTCTAATATTTAATAACTTCGCTGATTTGCTTGATGTGATTTCGGTTTTTATTATATTCCACACACATCTACTTTTATTTTTAGAATTTCGCATGAGTGAATCATTAAATTTCTTTTTTGATTCAGATAGTAGTTTACCATAGTACTTCTTAAACTTATTGTAGTCAGCCTTGGAACATTCACCAATTTTAATCAATCTATGTAAGTGTCTAAGCTTGATTGATGCTTGCTGCACCTCATCAGTAAACCAACCTTTTTTGACACTACATTTAGTTACTTTTTGGAGAGGAAAAGCTGCATCAAAATAATAACGAAAAGTGTTGAAGAAATATTCATAGTTGTGATCGAGTGACAAGTTATTTGACAGTTCATTCCAACTTTCATTAGACAACATATTTACAAAGTTCTTTAAGTTTTTGTCACCGAAATTTCTTTTGTAAATACATGAATTCTTACACGGTTTGAGTTTTTCAAATATGTTACAGACTATCAATTGGGCGTAGTGATCTGAAAAGCCTGGGCTGAAAACAGAAGCCTCATAATATATTTGAGTCAAATTCGTGGCAATATTGTCGATTAATGTTGATGAGGTAGCAGTCACTCTGGTCATTTCTGATATAGACAAATGCAAGTTATGAGAACAAAGGACATCATACAATTTGATGCTTTCGTGACTTGACAATGACATATTTATGTTGAAATCACCACACACAAATACAAGATCATATGTACATCTAAGGGAACTCAATACAGAGTCAAGCTTTTCCATGAACATGTTAATGTCTCCAGACGGAGATCTGTAAACTGTAAGAATGATAATCAGCTTTTCACAAATCATAATTTCAACTGCACAGTACTCAAAATCTTTTTCCGACTGCTCAACTGTGAATTGCTTTTCCAATGAATTAATTACATTTTTAGCAAATATGGCAATTTTATTTAATAAAACATAGTAACACTTAAACAAGAAAACAAAGAATTTGACACCCAACCTAGGCTTCATTTTCGAATGTTAATATAGGTAACAGTAACTTCATTTAAATATTGAGTAAAAATAAAATTTTCGCGTATATGGGACAACATGGTCTTGTAGACAATCTGCTATGTATTATCTTGCGGTTATTGCGCCACTCTGTATGAGCTTCCAGAGAGCAATTCCTCCTCACACCATAACTCTTCTGCCTCCAAAAGGTGTTCTTAGAGAGATGCAGCAAGCGTAATAACGTTCTCATTCACGTCTCCACACTTTTTCTCGACCATCTGGAGATCTTATGGTAAATTACGATCCACCAGTGAACAAAACATTTCCCCATTGTTTCGCTATCCCGTTCCTACGTTCCATAGCAAAGTTTAATCTGTCTCTTGGATGATGCGGACTTGTAGCAGGTTTTCTAGAGGTAATGCCAAAAGCCCTTAACCTTCTTATAACCGTATGCGAAGAAACATTTGTTTGCCGAGCATTTACTAGACTCTGCTCAACAAATGTTAGGAGTCATACCTCGATCTCGCAAAACTCACATAAGCATAAACCGATCATCTCGGTCGTTAGTAGACCTTTTGGGACCTGATCCTGGCCTCCGCTTGTGGTGAAATCTTCTAATAAGTACTTCGTGGGAAACCATATATCGCACATTCCGTCCATCTTCCGAAGGAGCACCTGCTTTTCCTAACTGTTTAGGTTCCATTTTTAATGAAAATAAGTTTACGCTTGCACCAATTGATACCAGAAATTCTGATAGTTATCGTAACACCAATACAATTTCATCAAGAGTAGTCTAACATTTTTTCCTAATTCGGCAAAAATAATCTTTGAAGCATCTTTCATTAAAGAAGTTTTTAAATAATTTTATTATTTTCCAAGCTGTTTTCTTGAAACATACAATAATGGAAAAAATTACCATGCAATGTTATTACGAAACACGCCCAACGTCGAATATTTCAATACATGATTGACGATTTGACCCTCCACGAGGTTGGCACCCCACAAGTTTAGATAAATCTCAACTCTACTCAACAACCCATAAAATGAGGATAAATTAAACAAGTTGGACAATGATGAGGATGAAAGTTGGAGAGAAATTTGGATATGTTTCAGTTTGACGACTCCTAGTATATATCAGATTCCGAGTGTGAAGTACACCCAAAGACCGGGAACTAGCGCACCATAGACATAGACGTACAGTGTCGTCAACAAATACTTTCACATACAGTTATGTCCGATTCATTTTAGAATTCTTTATGACGACCCATTTCTTTAACGACATATTATTACCTCCACATGACCAAAATTAGCATGAGGAAAAGTGAAATCTAAAGCTTCACAAACAACGCAAGACTGGCAAAATAAAGAAAATATTTCAGACATTTTTGAAGATTCTCGTACTCCAACTGCAGGATAATTAAAACAACATATTAGAACAACATACAGGAACTCAACATTTGAATATCTCATTATTGTTCTGTTTTCAATAATTAGTGGAATATAATATAAAGCTTTGTATATATTTCCATAAATATCATGATAGGTTTACACCCTGCATGATAAAAAACAGACGAGATTATATTATTTTATCGCAAATAGCACAGGACTTTATATTTTCTGTAAATGCCACGCTTAATTAAATCTCAAACGTGACTAAAGACGATTGAAAAGCTTATAATTATATAAGTAGAGAACCAAGCGAGTAGAGTGTAAATAAGTAGTAACATTGCTATTGTATTACTTACAATCAAATAGTTAAACCAATTACCCAACCCAACCCTAAGACGTAAACGCATTTAATGAGAACACGTACCATTGAAATTACTATTTTTCAATAGTTTAACTTTAACCACATTTTAATTGATGTATCCGCTCTTAGAAGCTTAGGGAATTTTCCAACACTTTAATGGTAATTTGTGTATCGTATTATAGTATCATATCATATTTACTGTAATAACAAACGTCCTTACACAGTGAATATATTTTTTATCCACTAATGTCATATAATATATGAAAAAATTACATCGATATTAAACTCATTATTAAATAGTGTGTTAGTAAAGAGTTTTTGATTGGATAGAAAAGTGTTGAATAATATTATTCAATACTTCCAGGAACCAATGAAAAAAAGAGCGGGTAAATTTGACCAATAAAATTCAAATTGATCAAGTAAAAAGAAGGGATTTAATTTTTGCTATGTTGACACTAAACGACATGGTTCATCGTCTACATGGATACGATTTCAAATGTCAAATATCGTGTTTGCGGTTTATATGTGTACATAAGTGTAGTGTCGCAGTTTAGTGGATAAAGTATTATATTCAATTCTTTGTGTGGATATTTTATTACACTTGGACGATTACAGCACTCGCTTCGCTCGTGCTGCAAACTTCGTCCTCGTGTAATAAAATTATCCACACAAAAGCGTTGAATAATATACTATTAATTGTGTATTCCTAGTATACGTTACACTTTATTTATTATTTCAGATTTCGTTTAGTTTAACTTATATTAGTTTCAGTCACATTTTCGTTTCATTAATTCATGTTTCTTCTCATATTTTCTTATTAATATCGTTAGTTTGGTTATTTGTTATATGATTTTTACTTCGATGACATTTACTTTAATTCGGAGTTACGATATTTTTATAGAAACGGATATTTTCAATATTTAATTATATTCACGAAAATTCATACACAATTTGTGTGACACATCGTCTAAGACTGTAGTGGAGAGGGTGTAGTGTCTAAACGTAAATATATGGCATGGGGTGCAAGACAGTGGCATTAGTATTTGGGCAGTTGCCGAGTGGCACGTTAACTTAACAGACCGATACACGTATAGGAAATAGTAGTATAGAGTACAATATTACTGCAAATGTTGAACCGATAAGGTTAACTATCTGTTGTTGATTATTACATGGTACCTACTGTATTGATACATGTGTTCTTATGTATATGTATTGATGCCATTGTGGCTGTATCAATTAGGTACTATTACTCCAGGTTTCGGCACTGGGTGATGGACTTGCCTGTCTGAATCGATTAGCATGCTATTGTTCTTTGTCGACCAATATCAGGCATGATTATCGGCGAGTCTCGACCTATCCCTGAGAGGGTGACAGTGATTCTGGAACCGTATGTCCAGAAGGCAAGGTATGTTAATATTCAAAATTGCCGGTCGAGTACGTCCATGTCGATTCGTCGGAGCGGCATTAAGGGCTAACGCTGGTTTCCCGTGACTATACGTGGGAGCAACGAACACGTCAAGTGCAATATTTCAGGTACACTATCGTGAGGAAATATTTGGTAAATAGTGAAGATGTCCAAGGCTGATAACATGACATATCAAGGACAGCTACTGGAGGCAACGTAGAACCGGGTGTAATCGGGGTATTTTCATATGGTGAAACTATTGTTTTTGCTATGATATGATGAGATGATATCAATTTGGACATGAACGGTGAGTTGACAATTATTCAGCTGTAACCCTTTGATTGTTAATATTAATTAAGGAATCGAAATAAACGCCTACTTAACAGTAATAGAATTAATTAAGATTTATACGTGAAGCAATCAAAATAGAGAAACAAAAAGAAACTCTTAAGGTGTTACACCTAGTTGGCGGTCGAAGAAAACGCGTGTTTTTGTGATTTTTTTTGGGAAAATGATTAAAGGTTTCGAACTATCGAACTGTTTTTTCCCGAGAAAGGGTATATTTTGACTATGTTTCATAATTTATAATTGTTTAATAATATATTTCCCGGACCGCTATTCAAAAAAGGCCTTCCGCGGTAACCACTGTAACTATATCGATCATCTCAAATCAAAAAACCAAATGAATTAATTTTTTTTATCGTATTATCTAGTCTTCAATCGAAGGATTTGATAAAATATCAATTTTTAAAAAATGGTCGGCGATTGAAAGTGAAAGTTAAATTTCGGTGAAAAAATCACTTCTTTTTCCTTGATATAAAAAAAGTATGCATCGCAGAAAAAAATCCGTCGATTAAGGTCTAGCTTCTGATATAAAAAACAGTATTAAAAATTTCAAGTAAATCGGTCCACTGGTTTTTAAGATATCGTGGTCACCGGTTTTGAAAAAGCTGTTTCGAGAAAAACACCTTTAAAGTCTGAAGTTATAAGTAAACTTATAATTAATGTACTGTTCGCCGTATTTTCTTCTGAATGTTTAAACATTTCGACGATACCGCGCGGCTCACAGCCCGTAACGGTAAAAACAGCCGTAACTCGCTCAATTTTGAACGGATTGACTTGAAATTTCCAGGCAGATTTTTGAAACGTTATCCTTTAAGAATTTATCGATGTTTTCGTAAATTCTGACTAGATGTAATACACGAGATGACGCCCAACAATATAGGGACCAGTACTGAAACACAAGCACAATCAATACACAGAGGACGGCACCACAAGAATCACCACTGCCCATCGTACAACCACAACACATCAATGTCCGACGTAAGAAACTACAAAACACAATCAATCCTAACTATAAACCGGTAGATAAGGACCACCAAATAACTCCGAACGTCAGTTCTTCTAAGTCAGCAAGACCAAGAAGAGCTACCTGAAGATAAAAGACAGGACTGTGCCGAAACCCTTCGGCGAACACCACCACATGGTTAGCAATCCGAGAATCAAGAAGCACAGATTTCAGCCGCGGGAACCCACGCACCAACATTATGCACACAAAGAGTCGAGGTCGAAAATTGTACTATACTTTCTTATACATAAAGTATACAATATTATGTATAAAAATAATGCAATTTCTCGTAAAATTTATATTATTTAACATATTAGAATTAGCCCCGCAACACACAATACTAAAATAAATATTTTCGTCGCAAAATATTTTGTTGAAATGCACTAAGTAGAATATCGTGTTTAAAATAAATAGAAAGAATAAAATTCTCCATTTCCAATAGAATTCTCCTGCACGCGAGGTGAATAATTTATTGCTATCGTTGTTCTATTTATTAAAGTACCTATCCGGCATAGCTGCAGTAGCGTTGAAACGTAAAAGTCTCGAACGCGCAATATTTTAGTAATTCCTGCCCATTACAAATAAAAGCAAACAAATAACTTATTGCAACTAATGACTTTAATGTAAAATATTAAATGGATATTGTTTTATCCTTGCCGGCGAATGTGCAAAAAGCCTATTATTATAAATTAATGCGTAAAAAATTATGTTATTCCGTTTGATCGATAAAGAAAATTAACAAGCGTGAATCACGCTTAGATTTTTATGCGACGACTAAGGTATTTCATTTCTGAAATATGATAATTCATGTTGCGAAATTATAGTGTGTTTCCTCATATTTATGCGTCTATCAAGTTAAACGTAACTCCTTTGTGGATATAAGGATGCGGGCGAATTAGAAATGTTAGGTCAATTTTAAAAGGTTACGTGCAAATGGCGAGCGTTCTGTGCTTGCATATGCACATAATGGTGTATATCAAGATCATCACAAATGTTAATATTTACGTCAGCATATAAATTAGTTTGCATATAAAAGAATGTTTAATTGAAAATATGATTGGAACCCTGCACAAGAGACTACACCAATGCTTGGAAAATTCTTTGAAGTTTTGTTCGACATAGCATTTTTATTTGATATGACTCTTTTACTACCGGAAATAGATAGATTAGGTATTTTTTGTCGAATGTTCCAGCATAGTAAAACTGTACACCAATTATGTAGAGTTCCAATCGATAAAGCAAAAAGTAATCTAACCTCTGTTTTTGTTTAAGCTGATATTGCTCAATCCGAGCTTCTTCCAACCTTTGCGGCTCCAGAAACTTTTTGACGGGCTCGGTTCGCATGAAGTAGAACACTTGGACATAGTATTAGTCAGTTTACCTTTTTCCGGAGGACCACGTCGCAAACTGCCCGCGGCACTTCTATAACTAGCACCACTAGAACTACCACTAAACCCACTGTCTAAGTCCACTAGGGGCACCGGTGAAAGCAGTTCGTCCGTCGGACCGACGGTAAGTAAATCAGCGAGCTGATCGTCCACTTCAGTGTCTCTGTCCGTATCATCGCTGCCTTCACGAGACGTCGAAGGCATCAACATAGCCTCCACCGATAAATTGAGTTCGCCTAGAACTCTCCGATGGCCGCTTTGGACCCTGCGCACCTCCTCTTCAACCAAACTCTGATTCAGCGACATCATCGATTGCTGATTCGGCCGCATGCGAGCTCGTGCTACCTCTGTAATTTCCTCGTAGATATTTTCTTCGGTTCCGTACCTCGTCAGATAAGTATGTTTTGTTCTATACGTACCCTCTCTGTACGAACCGCCGCGCCGCGATCCGCCACCTGGATACCTATTCGGAACGTTTGTATGTCTAGTGGGGGGTCCTGGTTCATAATAAGCATACGAGTAGTCATTAGGCATGCACCAAGTGGGATCTTGAGTCGAGGGTCCCGGCATACTCAATAAGTGATCCTCTGACATCCTGGGCTCCAGAGGGTGCGGAGGCGGATAATTAGGAGGGGGCGGAAAATGCAAAAAAGGACGATGCGTGTGCGGCGCTTGTGACTCGGGCGAACAATGTTGTTCGCATAAATCCATGGAAGGGTCGTAACCCCTTTGACTGCCCGGCTGTATGCGTTCCATCGTGCATCTTTGTTGTTTATAACGTGGTCCGTGCCACATTTACCTATAAAGAAGAATGCATTAATTGTCAATATATTTCAAAATAAACACATCTATCTTGAACCATAATTTTATTTGTGGTTCAAGATAGATCACAGCATAACAAAATGTAACTATATAACGAATACTGATTTGTGTGGTTGATAACATGTGGTAGGAAATCTGAAGCACCATTAAGTACCTTTAAACCTTTTGACGCTTTATACATATATACACCCTATCGATTTTCATGCACGTTTATTAAATTTGCAATTCAACCTGCTTGCAAAACGGTCAGTTTTTTGGGGCACTAATAAAACTCACTGAGTGATTATTTCGATAGTTCGTGATTAATTTATTGCTTCTTCAGGAAAGCTAAGATACAATAACAAAATCAAAAAGGCTACAAACTAATTTATTATTATTCTACTAAAATTCTAAAATTAGACGATTTAAAACGATGTTGGAAAAGTTAAACAATAAAACAGTACTTCGTAACATACAGATTAAAAATGTTTATATCGTAACGCGTGCTACCAAGCAACAAAAAAGTTAGGCTAGATGGACACTTGTAAATTTCAGTTAGCACCAACCTCAATTTGAAATGGAACAAATCAAAACAAAATGAAAAGTTAACATATATATTTTTATTTTAGCGCGTTAATTGATGTCAGATTTAAAATTTATAGCGTACGAGTATATGTTGGTATTTTTAGAAATAGACGGTGCATATATTTCGATTGAGATTCCAAAATAAAACAGAGGAAAAATCAAAAGCATTGTCATTTGAGCCAAATGCGTAGCCAAAGCAAACGATTTCTTGTCTACTTTGCAATCACTTTCATGCTGAATAATTGTGGATCGCAACCACTGTGCCGTCTTGCCTATGTAACATCTACCAGGTACTGAACAGGATATGTTATAAATTATGATCTGCAACCTCCAAGGAATTTCATCTTTATCCAATAAATAAATTATTATTAGTTTTCTGGTTATATTTTTAATTCCAATGCCGTCTGTCTTTTGTATATACAAGATCCCCCAGTTCATCATTAAAGATCTGATTATCGGTTACCTGACAGGTATTAAAAATTAGAGTATTAGTTAATGTGCGTGGATAATAAAATGGATAATAAAATTGGATCATTAATTTTGAAAATTCAATTTTTAAACCCAAAATAATATTAACCTACTGTTTGACTGGATGGTTCATAACATGATAATTGATATTCCTACCCGATGCGGTTCGTAAAAAAACTGACCGCTTTACATTTACACTTTTGAAGTTTAAAGTACGGTCGAAGTTCCTTACATTAATAAACTGCATGATCGGGTTTTATCAGAATAGCATAAACCTTACATGGATCAGGAAGAAGATCAGTAAATTTAATGACAGGTTAGGTGAAAGAAACATTGAATTTTTAAATCAAAATTACAATTTTTAATATTAAGATGTATGATTGAAGATGTAGTAAATTGTACAATTTCGTTCTTGATCATGAGTTTAATGGTTTTCATCACCAGATCATACCACAAATATTTCGATAAAATTAAAAATTGGACTGTCCTGAAATTTAACAATTTAAAAAGAAATATTACTAAATGTATCAACAATGATGAAAATTGGTTTGTGAATATCTTTCAGGTAGAGAGATACCTGACGATATGAAATACTTTTTGTGAAAAGAAATTTAGTTGAGTTGTTCACCAAAGGATGTAATTATCGGTGTCTTTTAGCTCAGATGGAAGACATTTCTTATTGGCGGTAATAAATTAAGCGGCCACGTTACTAACATAATAACTAATTTTTGTAGTTCACATCAAGACCATCAGTTAAGTTCTCCATATCAATTTATATTTAATAAAAGAAAATTGGTTTTTTTAAGAATTACAACAATTTATTAATCATTAAAGCGGACAACGGAAGTATTACTGTTGTTGCCTTGGATTGGCAGGATTACAATGAAAAGGTGATGATAAAAAGTAATGCATAGTTTACAGATTTCTTACAGAAGAAATTCATTAACAAAGAATTACACAAGAAACTTAACACACAAGTCTGTACTATCGACAATTTACGGGTTACCAAAAATTCATAAAAATAATCTACCGTTATATCCTATAGAATATTTCACTAGTCCTTCAATGAACTAATTTTCAACATTTTTAGCAGATATTTTAACCCTAGTGTTGCCACCCGGGTACCCGGGTACCCATCGGCCTATGTTTTGCCGAATATTTTTTTCTAAGAAAGATTGGCCAAAACCTTCTGCCAACCAATGCTTTGACCGATTACCTATCAAAATTTGCATTCTACATATTAAAAAAAAATTAACTAACAAAATTTTGCATTTGAAAAAAACAACACGTATGAGCCACCCGGGTACCCGGGTACCCCGATAGGAAAAGCATGATTTTCGGATAGTATATCATACAAAAAAAGTTTGTTGTAAAAATATTCTAAGTAAATATGGATTAATATATAAATAATAACAATATTTGTTTATTAAAAATTGTTTATTTATTGAATATTTTGAAATGTGTTGTACAAAAATCCTAGTTTTTTGTACTGTAATATACAAATACTGTATGAAAAATTACAAAAAATAATTCAATTTCAAAATTTTACACAGATACATTAGAAATCAATGATTACAATGCACATATTTTGTGACCTTTGCTGTGTGCTGATCACATAATTTAATTGATATATTCAGGTAGCAATGCCTTCCTAGAATATGAATCATTAAATATTAATCGAATGCATATAGTTATTCTAGTTACAATGGGCTTTTATCAAGAATTTCGTGCGCGGGGTACCCGGGTACCCGGGTGGCAGACGCTGTGAGTTTTTTTGGGTGGCAACACAAGGGTTAACATGTGGATGGTGAAATTTGTGGTACACATTTATGGTACACATATTTAATAGCTTTAAAGAACATGGGTTTAAAAAATAGAATTTCAAAAATTAATAATGCCATTTTTTTAATGATAATTTGAGGTACCTGTCTGGTTTGATTTTGAATAATGGCTTTCCACGTATGTATATTAACTAATACGTTAAAGTTTAATACTCACCAACATTCAGATTTTTAATAATGAAACGGAGGGTTATTTTGTGCACACAAGATTACTGTACATTCAAGATAAAATCAAAAAATAAGCAGAAGTTGTAAGTCAGACGGCATTAGAATTGCAAATATAATTTAAAAACTGACTAAGAATAAAACTCCTGGTTACAGATCAGAGAT
The DNA here is from genome assembly GCA_959613385.1 of Geotrupes spiniger. Lineage (NCBI taxonomy): Eukaryota > Metazoa > Arthropoda > Insecta > Coleoptera > Geotrupidae > Geotrupes > Geotrupes spiniger. The sequence continues at coordinate 33,490,337 of OY390732.1, forward strand.
AAGGGTGCATTATTTGATAGATGTTACATAGGACAGACGGCAGATTTGAACAGATGTTGTATGCTTTGGCTACATATTTTGCTGAACATGACCACGCCATTGGTTCTAATGTTAATAATTAGACACATTTTTATCTGTTTCAAATAATAACGACGTCAATAACGGTCAATCGGTGGATTTACTTAATTTTTGTACGTTTCCCGAAATTCATGTAAAAAACAAATAGATTGTCACTTCCAAATACCAAGTTTCGTACTGTTATGTAAGATAATTTGGTAAAATTCTCGCTTGATATTAAAAAAAATTAATTATAAAAATGTTCTATTCTACAATATACTCCGATGAAATAGTCGAAATATGATCTTCTTATAGAGGGAGTACTTTGCTTTTTTATTAACATAGATTGTTCCCTCGATGTGATTTTCGCCTAGTTTTCTTCGATTTGTTTTCTATTGTCACAAGTACAGTGTGATCGAATAAAAAATTAGTCGAAGTTGACCATGAGCAAAAAACGTCCTTCTTTTCCTAAAATTATTATTTATATACGTCACTCTGACGTATATTGACACGAGAAAATGTTGTCAATGAAAATCAAAGCTTTTGTTTTAATATCATAATTTAGAAATGGAGTCAAGTTGGAAAATGGTGAATGGCTAAATTTGTATATTGCCCGCAATGAAGAATTTCAGGAGCAGCCGAAGTAGCCAATCATTCGTATGACGATGTTTATCAACAAGACTGTGGAACTATTTAGAAAAATGGAAGTGTTCGAAGAAAAACAGGTAGTGGAAGACCAAGGAAACGAACAGCTGAGGTGGTGAATAATGCGAGGGAAATCATGGAAGCAACTCTATCTACATCCATTCGAAGACTGGGTCAACAATAAAATTTATCATTTGGTACTACACAGCTAATATTAAAAAAGGATTTACAAATACACCTTCTTTAATTAAAATAGTGTTTTAGTTGTATGACTTTCTTTATTCTAAAAATTATAACTTGAAGTTTGACTTGTCAGTATCAATAATTATTTTCAAATTTATGAACTACGAAAAGACATGCGGCTTTTTTTCACGACCTACTTTGACTAATTTTTTTTTCGATCTCGCTGTACCATTCATTAAATAGTTTGAACATTTGGGAAGGCGTGTCTTGTTTCGTATTATGAATTGCATCTAAACCATTTAGCTTTCTCCTTTTTATTAATATTTAATTTATTCACTTGTTTAATAGGAAGGAAATATTTTATATTTTTATCTCCTCCTATTGTGCTAACAATCCCAATAAAAATTCATTTCAATTTCGTTTAGTTTAAGTTTCTATGGATTTGAAGTAAGAAAATTCAATTCGTTTCATTCATTTCATCTTTCTATATTATCATTTATTGATATTGTCCATGTCATCATGCCATTGTAGTTTCCTATCGTTTGCCTTATTGCCACACATATATTGCTTTTGATGTAAGGTGTGTAGCGTCTTTTAGAGTAGAATTTATTCGCAAGCTAGGACGGACATGTTTGATGTTAATTTTTGTCGTTATCGACGCAAAAAACATTTTTTTATATATCACATATCCAGAAGCTGATTGGAAAATACCCATAATCCGTACTCGTACCCGCAAAAAGGCATTTGGATTAGTCATATTAATAACAATTTTTATACGGTTGTTTTTCTTTCTTGTTTTCTAATTATTTATAACCATAGATGTTAGCGTTCGGCTATTATTATTTCCTTCGGTAGTGTTTGATGTATTGTTTGTTGTGATTTAGGATGGTCTATATTTCATTGCCGGAGATTAAAGAATATTCAATGGATACGAAGATCACATGGAATGGATTGAACATCAAACATCTTGTCCTGCATGTGACCATACATGTATTTTAGATTTTTCTAATATCTGCATGGAAGAGATGATAAAGATCAATGAATTCAAAATCTTCAAATAATAAAACAAATCGGGCGTTCAATCAAATTCAGCTCTTAAACAAAAATATTTAAACAGAGAATTTCAGTTCTTCTGGCTTTTCCTGGGAATTATCAAAAAAAAATATATAAAAAAATATATCTATTATAATTCACGATGCGAATGACGAATGAATTGCAGGCATAGCCTAAGAAACTAGACATCGACGGAATACTTTTGTAATTAAGCATCAGTTATATTATGTGTTTAGAAATGCTCAAAAGAATTAATCAAAATCAAATTTGCCCAGTTTGCTAAATTGCAACAGAAACAGTGAAATATTATTGCCAAAAGCACAAGTAAACATTTTTAGACTTCCCTAAACCAATCTCAATGCGTACGGCGATCGACATCAATTTGTGTCCAACTGCAAATCAAAACAGAGCATGCATTTGTGATTGAATCGTGTTTCCAAATATTTTTTGTTGGCGAAAATCGGAAACTCCCTGTAATTTTTAGCACTACATAAAACAAAAAGGCACGTAAAACTTTAACATCAATTGATCCTTTAAAAACTAAGTAACATGCATTCGATTATACATATATTTCATATTATTGTACAAATTCTCGACTGTATATCATGAGCAGTCTGTTGTTGAATAAAACACTTTTAGCAATATTATTATTATCATTATTATTACAATTGCGGGTTAATTTATTTATATATTATTATATTTTTTATCGTTGTTGCGATTTTAAATTGTAGTGAATTAAAGGTTGGTCGAATACCCTAACTAGATTCTTTACAAGGTTTTCCACAGTTCTTGCAGTACTGGGGTATATAGAAAGTCGGCCTTGTTACCGCGATAGATTTTATTTAATATCATTTGTCATATTAATGTTTATTGCTTGACAAGGGTTTCCGAAACACGTTATTGCAAAAAATCGCAATAAACTTTAATATTGCTAAAAGTGTTTTATTCAATGATTGACTGTTCATGATACAAGATAAGTATATTTTATATATAATTTTGGGCAGTTGCTAATGGCACAGGATCTTAACTAATCGATGCACGTTTAGGAAATACAGTGTACTGTGGCGTAGGTAATTTGTGTGATTTTATGAGTTGTGCTAAATAGAGGTGAGGCAAATCTTGCCGAACAATATTAAAGTGCAGAATTGGTACGATAGTGTTGACTACATTGTTGTGTACATAACAAGACTTGTTATGTGACAAGTTGGGTACTGAGCCCTCACTTGTGGCATAGAGGTCATCTGCATTTTAGCCAGATTCGAATGCTATGAGTCTTGTGCCAGGGATACCAGGAGTGGTTATCGATGGGCTTGGACCTGGCTCTGAAATAATGGGTGAACAGTGATTCTGGAACCGTACGTACAGAAGGTAGCACATATCCAAATCTGCGTGTCGAGTACGCCCATGCGCCCATGCTCACCGGTCCTCCTGTGACTCCACGGGAGAGCTGATAATAAGTACAAGTCAGTAGTCGTGAGGCAATCCAAGCATAGCTACAAGAGGCAACTTTGGCATTGATTTTGGAGATGGTATAAATTTGGCGATAAACGGTGACTTAATTATAACACTGCATTCTTTGATCATTAAGATTAATTAAGTAATCGAATTAAAAACGTGAGCTAGCAATCAGTTGTAGATACGTCGAAACATAAACTAATAAATAAAAATATTCGTGTGCATGATGTAAAGTCGAAATATTACTATTTCGTTCTTTTTGACGTTTATTTCGTTTTGATATCAGGGTGATTACCTAACTACACTTGACTATACTCGATTCAACTACAGTCTCATTGCAATGCTTATTATAACTCGATTAGAGCTATTTGCAATCGTATATGACTAATGAATGGTCGCATATCGTGGTGAGCCCATTCGTAACATAAACCTGAAATACATGACTAAGCGCCGTGAATATCGTATGCAATCATAGAAAATATTAAAACGCTTCGAAACGCAATAGCAACATGCAAAGTAAGCACGTTTCGTTTTTGATAAGATCATGCATTCAGACATGAAGTTCATTCGTATCCACCCAGTGTTTTTTAAGAATTAAGTCACACGTATACCTACAAGTGCAGGTGTTGGGTGAAATATTTAAAACCGCGATAAGACGTTTCGCTTTATATGGTGATTTATAACGTAACTATTTATATCGGAACTTACTCCTTTATGGTGCGCCATTTCGTGTACAGTACGTGTATATGTGTCATGACAGAAAATTTCTGGTTACTCAAAATGCATACTAATGTCGCTCACCTACGTGGTTATACATTATGTACGACAATAGAAGCACCTCGTCATGTTTTGAAAATCTATTACTATTATTAATATCAAATGATCGTCAAATGCCGACTGGAAAGGCATGTATGGGATATAAATCATTATTAAAATGCCATTAAATATCGAACGTGTCCATTAGTTGTTACTGTGGCAAATGTGAAAGAAATTTTTATAAGTTAATGTATTCAAATTCCGTCAAGAACGAGACTTTCTCAGGAAATGGTAAATACGATTTATTGGTGGTGCGAAATGGACCTTTTAACATTGATATATGTAAACAGTGGCCAAACGAAAAGGGGGAAAGAATAGTAAATATATATGAGTGAAATACTTGGAGGAGCGCCGTTAAAAATAATTGCATGACGTGGAGGAAAATAAGATATTGCTTTTATGTAGAATATAAGTTGCCCAAAGAAATGTAAATAAATATCTAAATAATTGTAAATAATAAAGATGCATGGAATCGTGTCATGAAAATGGTATAAATAGTTAAAAAATGTCAATAAATATAATATCCATTATAAATTGTGGTGGAAAAGTGCACAGCGGAATCATGTAATAATATTTTTTCGATCAATGCCATATGTAGATGTTATTATCAAGATTCAAAGAAATACTACAAAAGGGAAGACATTTGCCCATACCCAAATATTTGTTCTATAATAATTTACCATTTAAAATTAAATAAATTTGCAAGCTCGTGTACGTCGAAGCACGACGCGATTATTCTTTGAAAATCATAAAATGTTCGGTTAATTTAAATTTAATTTTTTTTAAACGGTTACACAATTAAGAAATAAACTGTATTTGTTATTTTCGTAAAAGAATAAAAATCATTTATTTTTAAGTTTTTATGATTATTTGTTACTCCGTTATGCCGCTACCTTTGCAAAAGTGAAACGGAATTAAAACAGTACAAACAAATAATGAAAGAACAAGAAATTAGTAATAATAGTAAATACAAGGAATAAGCATACACAATCGACGTTACGTTGTACATTTGGTTCATGTTAAAAAATTGCTGGCAGTATTTAATTGTGAATTTAGTTCAGACTGTCATATTAAATGGGAACTAATTGCAGTATTTACCGTCGAATACGTTAAAATTTATTAGAGGCAATCTACTTCCTAGAACGTACGCACGTATTCTGAAAGTAAACAGAAAATGTTCCAGTGGAAATACAAGTTACACCAAGGTTATAATCTAATACCAGCGGGTTGTTATCGTTCAGCAGCAAATAACTCAATTATTATTTATTAGAATGCCGCAGAAAATAAATATTATAATCGCGCATGGCAACGACGGCTTGAGTCTCATAAAGTTTTATATGGAACTGTGTTATATGGTACACACCGAATGTTATTTTAATATTTCTAGAAATATGTTATTTGCTCATTGTGTTTAGATTGTACAAAAAAACAGAAAATAAGAATACAAATCCAAATAACGAAAAATAACGACGAAAATTCGAATTAAATATCAAACGAAACAACATATAATGCATATGAAAACGTTTCAAGAATAGATATAAAATATTAGCCAAAAATAAGAGTCTGTGCATTGGCGACCGAATTAACATTGTTGTTTCATCTTTACCCTTTCGTGACCGTCGTACGCCGTCTCGACGAAACACTAATTTATTGAATCGTTTATAATTAGCGTTACTTAGAGAGTGATCTTTAGCCCTTACATGATTATCAGTTTGAAACTTGTTGATTCTTATGTATCGTGTTTGCATTGCAGCAAACACGACGGAGTTTAGAAATATTTTGTTGTACCATCCGGATGGTGATAATTACACAAGGAATTGCCCGTAAAGGAATTATTCAAAAAATTCTGGAATTGATTAAATCATGTGCCTGTAAGGGAATTATTCAGAAAATTTTGGAATTGATTAAATCACGTACTAACTAACTAAATATAGTAATACGTTTGCGGTGCTTCCACGATTTTTTCAGACCGAACTATTTGTTTAATAAAATTAAAATATTAAGGATTATGTGTATTAATAGCTATTTATGGTTATATTTTGACTCTTTTTAGAAAATGGTAAAATATAACTAATATGCTTTCCACTAAATTTCCATTTTTTGTGGTGTTAATAAATTCCCTTTTTATACAATATTAAGCATTCATACACGTGGATTATTTTGGTATAATTTCGGAGTTCTATCACTAATCAAATTAGTAAATGTCTAGATGTAATTTTTTATTCAAAACGTAGTTGCAACAATATTGAACATTTGAACGGTTTGAAGTCTCGTCCAACCCAGTTTATAACTTTAAACATGCTAAATTCATTGAATTGTATAACGTGCTACTGACTGGAACTCAGTACTGGTTGTTACCGATTGTTCATAAAAAGAAGCGCTATTGAAAAATGTCAACGATGACTAACTTGGCACTCTACTCATACAAATACAAAGAATATAGAAAATTGGTCAAGGTGAATATTAAATGCGACCGAAATTATATAACTGGATTTGAAGTGAAGTTCAAGAATGACACGAAAAACGTTTTTCCTTTATTAATGAGAGGAAATATCTTACACGTATTCCGGACTCTATGATCAAAGGTGATGAAATAATTGACTCCCCTGAAGATATTTCAAACATATTTTCCGAGATATTTCAATCTGCTTTAAAACCTAAATATGATCACAATGTCGATTATGCAAGTTTTAATAATGATTTTAGTTAATAACAGTTTCCAATCATCTGATTTCTTACGAGCAGTGAACTCCATGAAAACTAGGCTCGCCATGGGCTGTGATTCAGTCCCCGCGTTCCTTAAAAATGATTGCAAATATATTTTGCAGTTACCGTTGTTGCACGTATGCAATCTGATATTAAAGAATCGTAGATTTCCGAACTGTTGAAAAATATCTCGACTTTTTAAATAGGGTAATATAAACGACTTTGTCAATTACCAGCCTATTTTGATAATGTCTAACTTCTCAAAGGTATTTGAGCTAATGATGTTTAAGCCAGTAATATAACGGCGAGAATAAGATGTCAACTAGGCAACAAGGATTTGTGAAAGGAAAGTCAACTGCATTATGTATCTGATTCTTCGGATAATCGTCATCAAGTCTATACAGACTTCTCGAAGGCGTTTGATCAGGTTAGCACAAATTGATTCTGGTGGAGCCGGACAAAATTGATGTCGGCCATGACTTTATTGAAGTATACAGGCCGTATTTAAAACACCAAAGTATTGTATGGATTTTGTACAGTATCGAGGTTTTCAATGATTTGAATACATGTCAGTCAGTGTACCACAAGGTTCCATTCTCGGTCCTCTATTGTTTCTGATATTTGCAGATGATGGAAGTGTATTTCATCGTAATACAGGATAACCTTAAAATATACACTGTGTATCAGCCAAATGGAATAAATTCAATAATAAATAAATGGGAATAAAAAACATTTGGGTATTCTTAGTTGCGCATTTTTTTCAACAAAAAGTTTTTATACAGTGTGTCTCATGTAAGAGTGGCCAATACCAACTTTCTTATTTTTAATGCAACACCCTGCATATTTCATTGTACATATTTCATGTACAATGTCATCTACATATCTTCAACGATTTCCGAAATATTAAGTGTTTTCAGATTTATTGCAAAAATTAACATTAAAAAAGGAAGCCGGGGGTTTTGTATACAATACATTTTACATGTTTCCATATGAAGAAGTCTAATGACGTCAGATCAGGGGATCGTGCTGGTCATTTCATCGATCCTTGCCTCCCTATCCATCGGTTTGGAAATATTCGCTTGAGGTACTGCCAGATATTTATTTGGTAATGGAACGGTGCTCCATCTTGCTGAAACGATATAATATTCGCTGGAACTTGTGCAGTTGCTGGGAAAAGGGACCTGCGATATGTTCTCCAACAATTCCTGCCAAAGCATTAACCTTTATAGGGTACTGCGTATGTTCTTCTCTCATGCAGTGAGGATTTTCCATCGCCTAACAGCATCAATTTTGACAATTCACTTGGCCGTGAAGTGTAAACGTGCACTCACCAGAAAACAAATCATGTTCTAATCGCATCACATTGTTATCTAACATTACCATCATTTGTTCACAAAAATACCTTCTCTTATCAAAATGGTCTTGCATGAGCTCCTAAGTTTGTATCATTTTATAGGGATGCATTTTATTTTTTTTTTATTTTATTTTTTATGAAATAAGCGAGCAACTTCCATGAGTTCCATAACCAACCATCTGTAGAATTGGTAATGTGTGCATTTCGGTTAACACAACAATTTGCTAAGGCCAGGCGATTTAAACAAAAGTAAACAAGTACTTATAGCTTTTGTCTATTTCATATCGGTAAAAAGGAACGCTGAAATGGTTTTTTCTTACTTTCCCATTATCAAGACCTAAATGGGAAATAATTATTGTAGCGAATTAATCAAATAATTTTCTTTTTTTAATGTTAATTTTTGGAATAAATCTTAAAACACTTAATATTTCCGAAACAGTTGAAGATAGTTAAAGAACATTGTATATGAAATATGTCTAGAATTTTCTGAAATATCCAAAAATGTAATAATATACAGGGCGTTGCATTTAAACTAAGTAAGTTGGTGTTGGCGACTCTTACATGACACACCCTCTATAAGAAGTTTTTGTTGAAACAAATATGCAACTAAAAATATCTATCGTTTTTTCGGTCATTTATTATCGAATTTATTCCATTTGACTGATACACAGTGTATAAGAGAATAACGTGCTATACTGACTGCGTTGCTTTGTAACAGTATTTAAACTCGATATAAATGGAGTAAATCCAGCTATCTGACTCTGAATATCAGCAATTGTAAATTTCTGTCTTTCTCAAGAAAGAAAACCTCCATTCGCTACTCTTACAAAATTGACAACGAAACGTTGCAAAGTAAAGAACTTCTGAAAGATCTTGCAGTGTCAAATGAAAAACTCACATTCAGTTTTAATGCTTAGAACCGTTTCAGAAATGTTGTTTGTTTATAACATCATGCATAGTCGTATTCGTGCTCTTGATTTGTTTAGTTCGTTTAATTTATACTGTTGGATAACAAAGTACTATTATTATGTAGTGATGAACATACAAAATTGATACATTTTATGTAAGTATAATTAAATTGTAAAAGACTAACGAAAATCAATGAAGCTAATCTCAATCCAAAGCTGAAACGACTGGGCACTCTATAGTTGGTTTATTATCGTAATCAACACATCAGTTGACATTGTGGTATACTTAAGAGCTATTACTATAATTTTTGCATAACACTCTGCCTTCGTGCCTACGGCCTAATGTTATAACACTTTTCGTTAATTATTTTTACCATATTCGTGCGTTGATACAAGTAAACCGAAAAATTAAAATAATTTTCCTTAAATAATGAATGGTTATTATGCTTTATTATCTTACGGATTAAGTGTAATCGATATCAAAATCACTCACGCATAGCGTTTTATTGATTGCTATCGAGAAGCTCTACTACTGAAGAAGCCGACAAATTGTAAACGTAATCGAGTATGCATTTCTCAATTTTTGTTTCATTCATGTATCGAAAAAATCAGAATTTGTGGCTATTAAAATATAATTAAATGTGCCGATGCAACTGAAATAATTTACTTTTTATAAATGTAACATCATAGTAAAATTTTACAATTTCAAATGACTAGGTTAAAATATATTGGAACAATATCTTGTTCGGTGAATGCAACCAGAAGATTCATACGTTAGAGTAGTAAAATCGGTTTGAACTGTATGTCTTGATGTTAATACAATTTCATCAATTTTCTTTAGTTTGGGAATGCTGTAATGGCAAGCCCACTCTGTGCAAAGGGTGCGATTCGCCAATGAAATATATTTTTTTTTAATGTTATTTAATATGGTCCCAATGCTAACAAATCTGTTTAACAAATTCGAACAGATAGATTAGAGGAAATACGTAAAAGTTAAAACTTGCATGAGTTTGTCGTTTGCAGAATGACGTGTGATTGAATTTTTAAACATAGTTCGAACTTTCCTTCTCGAATTCAGTACATCAGCAATAAAATAAATCAAAAACAATAGAAGTAAATTTGAACTAGGATCTAAAATAGTAGTAAGTCTTTTCTCGTACGTTTCAGTCACATTTAACTAAGCCGTCATAAAAAAAATATTTTCGTGCTTTTCGATATTTCGCTAAAGAAATTACTTCAATTAATTTTCATAATAATTCGACATTTTAATTAATATGAATTTTAGTGAAGGTAGCAAATTTATACATGGAATATTCATTACAAAAATTATTTTTTCTAGTATTTTTATTAAGATTATAAAAATCAAAGTCTCGAATTTAGCTAATAAAATTGTATTGATTATCATTTAATTCAGTAAGAAACGTACCGGGTATTAAATAAAAGACGGTAAGGAGACCAACCAAAATTCTTCCAGAATTCCTTAGCGCATCAATGGGTCATGAAGAAACCGACAAAGAAGTTCAGCTCTCGCGAAGATAGCGAACATGCTGAAAAAACTGTCGCCCTTCTAGGACTACAGAAGAAAATAATGAAGTTATTTTATTTGAACCGGATTAGTGAGTTTAATTTTTGTGGTTCAGGCTTTCCGGCCCTATTAGAAACGAGTTCTAAAACATATTTTACATTTTAATTTTCCACGTGATTCTTGACGTATAAGAAAAGGCATTTAAAAATGGCCAAACTTGCAGTAGAAATTGGTTAATTTGTTCATTTTCAAAATCGCAGTTCAATTCTTGTTATTGATTCGCAACATTTTGCAATGTGCCTGCCCTCGAGGAAATTTTATATCAGTTGAATAATTACAAAAAATGACACAATTAATTACTTCCTTAATTCATTTGCAAGAATTGGTTTTAGATAAAATTATTTTTGTAGTAAAGTTGTTAAATCGAGCAAAATGAAGAGATAGATATTTTAAAAGTGAAAAAAAATACGATGGTGACAGCGGTTTTTGTGCATTAATAACATTATAAGAAAATCGCAAAATCAAACGTTGGGTCCAGATAACCATCAACATTTCGATTCTAAAAAAAGTTAGATTTACGTACCCATGTATTTTATACACCAGGGTATAAACCTAGTGTGAACCTAGTCATGGAACTACTGCTTTTTGATATACGCGGAAAGTTCAAATTTAAGCAGCAATTGTGTTACAGTGACCCCATAAATTGTAATAAAATGAAATGCCCACCAAGTACACAAATCCTGATTCCTTCTTTCTCTTACAAGCCATGAGTGAAAAGTGGAGAAATGCAAAAGTTATTATTGCTATATCTTGTGCACAATTATCTAAATTAAAATCAAGCTGAACAAATTCAATAACCAACTAAATGAAAACATATGTTGAACAACGAAAAGAATGAAATCCAATTAAAACTAATTAAGAAAGTTCGTAAGTGGAACTTAAATATGAATTTTCATTCATGTCATCTTATTGTGAAAATTCGATAATTAGTCGACAATAGAGCCAGACAAAGTACAGTGTGGCTGGCAGTTAGTCAAAAGTGACAATCGAACGCAAAACACGTTTTTTACTTTTGTGTTAACGATACGGTTTGATCATAATGGTAAATTTATTTTATAAGAAGCATGTGATTCGTTAGTCCATGACGACTCATTGATTAATCTGCTACGGATCAGTCCGCCAATTAATCAATTGCTTGATAGAACAATCAATCAAATGAAAGAACATTCATGTTTTTGTCTTTTAAATTTACCGTACAAGTATACTATAGAAATTCTCATCATTCCCCTTTATTAAAGACAAACAACATAGCAATGTCGTAGTTTAATTGACGCAATAATATCACATCGGCGTACTAATATAAATATAGGTATTTTGAAATATAATACTAAGCTATTATTTATTTATTTACTATTATTCGCTATTTAGTGTTAATCACGCATAAATTATGCAAAAAATACGAGTTGAATTTGTAAAAAAAATACAGTTTGACTTCTACGAGTATATACCTATGTATGTATGCTACATTAAATGTTTACTTCATTAGTTTTCCATGAATTATTTTAGTGATACATAAAACATATCTGAATTCAAAACTGAAACTTGTTAGTGTTTAGCATATAACGTGCAATAAACAAAACTTTAAAAGGATGTTGTTGCATGATACTTTAATTTCTAGTTAGTTATAATTTAAAATCGAACGCACTTTACGTGTTTAAGACTTTAAGAGAAGAGTAATTTAATTAATGTGTACTACACAATTCGTGTTTAATATTTTGACGTTTGTTTCGTGAAATATCATTAAAGAACGCACTGATTATATATATATATATATATATATATATATATATATATATATATATATATATATATATTAATTCATATAATACAATACTAATTGTGAGGTAATTGACGGGTGCATCTTTTATTTTGAAATAAGTCCATCTAATTGGTTTTAGTACATTTTGTATTACCAAGTCAATGATCGACCATATACAATTTTTGTAATAAGTTCAATTTAGTTTTAAATAATAAATGCCTTTATTAGGCTTATGCCTTTATTAGGCTTTATCAGGTCTTTTATAATATATACAGATATTGCAAATTATTGGTAACCGTAGTTGAAGTGTCGATGGAAATTTGTTAAATTCCAATTAAGCGGGTAAATTATTAAACATATCACGGACATGATACCGTACAAAATATTCCATCGGGTGAATGTTTGTGTGGACCACAAGTTTAATAAGCAGCGAATCCGTGTGAATTACTCCAGCTGGCATAGCACACATAAAATAATCAACTGAGGTCGCAAACAATTGACACTAGTTCTCACATTGTGACCACTTTATTTACTCACTCAAATAACAATCCGAGTTAACATAATAATGACAGCTATATAAGTTAAGAAATTGGCGGTGCATACACAATTTGTACTTGCTCGACTTTTTACTTTTGTATACTTTATGTGCAAGGAAGTATAGTTAGTAATCATGAAAATTTTCGAACTCGAGATTCCCTAAGCCTATTCTGACTATTTTCGGAACGATCTCAGCCGGAAGTAATCATTTACTTATCAAATTTTCCTATATTTCGAAAACGGTACGAGGTATCGAAAAAAATGTTCTTATAAACGTTGAAGGTATTAAAATTTTAAACAACTTATTTGATATTTGTTATCAATATTTTCTTGCAAAACAAATATCGCTATGAATATTCACAAATAAACGCATTTTTTAGATAAAATTTTATGGATAACGTTTACGGTTACCTTGAAAATTGTATGCGTTTACATACCAAGCGATCTCTTCATGCACTTATATTTACTTTACGTAAGTTATTCCACACCAACAAGTCTTAGAAATACTGTATAGTTGAATTTCATTCAGTTTGGGCTTTAATTTATATCATGTATATATATGTATATCATAAATAATATCATAATCGATAAAACAAGTTATGGTAAGAAACAGTTTTGTGATGAAAGATTGAAAAGATATTGTATATATTTTGGATTAAAAGAGGTAGCATGCCTTGAAATAGACACAAAACAATGCTTCGATTCTAGTTTTCGTTGTTATGTATAATAAAACCAAAACCAAAATGCATAGGTAAAAATGAGAAAAAAATCGCACTGAAAAACTAAAATAACTCTCATTAAAATAAAAGACAAAACAAAGCGTCGCAGCAAATATATCAAAAACTCGAACTAAATTGCACGCCGTGCAAAATCAAACCAAGTGTGAGAGCACATTATTGCTTTTTTCCCAACGACGGGCTTCATTTCAACAAATGTAATCAAATTCACGCCTCCTATAGTATTTTTTTCTATTTTCGCTTGGTAATTATCTTAGGTATATGACACTTTACAGGAACAAATATAAACAATAAGGAACTATCCCATTAAGCTGACGTTTCGTTATATTTATATATAACATCCTCAAAGCTACAATTTATTCCGACATAGAACAACCCCTTTGTTTTAAAAATTCTCACCTATTTGAAACAATAATTAAACTTTATATGTATTTTACAAACATGGCAATACAACACTATATAACAATAAATAATTTGCACGATAAGTTATGTCTTTGAAACAACCATCAATGTCTAATGTCTGGTTCGATATCAGTTCACGTGGTCCTACTGTCGATATTTTTTGTAATGTAATTTACCCGTATGTACACTAACACCCGTTCAAAGGCAGTCAAATTATATTTTTATATATCAAATTCATTTTCGACTCGTTATTTTTAATATTAAATGTATTAGCAGTAGCATTGATATACAACTCCTCCAGTGCCAATCGCTTACCGGAGTTGTTTTCAAAATCAAGAATGGTGACTCATTCTAACTCAAAAGTATGTTTTTTTCTTTTTTATTCTTGTCTGTGATTTCGTATTCGTCTTTTTACTACTATTTTGTCCTGCTCACATAGCATGAATCACAGTCCAAGCAATTAGTTTTGTAAACTAAATTAGATCTATTGAGTAATGGTATTTCTGATTTAAGTTTAAATAACAATTTTGCTATAGTTTTCCTGTAGTAGAATGTGGCAAAAAGTAGAATAATAATTGGTATATAGTTGGTTTTGTATTTCCCTAGGTGTGTAGTTATATATTGTCATATATTTGTAATTCCGTAATAATTTTGATTTTTTTATGAAAACTATGATTGGTAAGCTTTAACACTAGTTTTTTTAATCCCACTATTGCATTAATCTTTTCCTGTAAATTCTTTTGGGATAATTAATTCTTCCAGAACTGACTTCCTTCATATACCAAGGTTCCATCAGGTGTTCTTTTTACTGTTGGGTCTAAAAATTTATTATTATTTATTTATTATTTTTATTATTATTTCTATTTTTAATGTGAATTATAAATTACTGTTGAATTAACGAATTGAAGTATGTAAGAATATTATTAACTTCAGTTGCCTGAATAAAATAACTGGTTTAAAAAAAAATCATGATTTTAATAAAATTGTTGAACCGGTTATACACGATACAAATTCATAAGAGTAACAATAAAACTGTAGTCTGGGATTACGTTTTTGTGAATATGTGATATAAATTTTGACAAATGGTATGTCGGTGCATTTACACAAGATATGGGTCTCAAGTGGACATCGATTTTGTGAACTTTAGGAAAAGTATACTATTGTTAATAACAAGGTGTTTTGATATATAATCATCAATAATTTTTTCTTTGAGAACGTCACTAATCATTATTACGTATTTGTAAAGGCAACGTATGGTCCCACTTTAGTAATTCATGTCTTATATCTTTGTTCAATGCTACGGTTAAATTACCTTCGTCTGAATGTACAATGATGATCTCAGGATGTTCCTTGAGAAACTTTCTTGTTAAGTTGTAAATTTTGAAGGGTCTAATAATTTTTATTATCATTGTTTTTATTTTTATTAACGTAGTTAGATATTATATTAACTCTAGGAGCTCTTAGTTTCTCTTTTTAGTGATTGGTAAAATTCATTGTGTTATCTAAATAGTATGTCAGCGATAAGTTTCTTTTGCGGCGTTTCATTCGTACTCTTTTGTGCAGAAAATTTGGGGCCACTTGAGGAATATTGGTAAACCGTATACTCTTCCTCATCCATCCGTTGCGCGGGCTGTTTTTAATTTTAATAACAAAAACAACGATCAAAAGTAGACATGAATTTATCGTAAAAGATATTCAGTGTTCGGTTAGTATCCGTTTCAAGAAAAACACTAGACGAGTCGGTGGCAGCTAAAAAGCCACTGTAGTTAAGTGCATTTTCTTTATTCGAGCTTAATTAATTAATTAATAAATAAAATATTGAATTATACGAGGGTCTTTTATATTTCGGGAATAGGCCATCCCGGTGCTGCTATCGGACAACAAGTGACTCTATCGTAAAGTTCGACGTTTATTGCGGAATGCTTACTCATAACATTTTGACGTATATGGGTTATTTGTGTTGTTTACAGTGACTTACAAAATTCATCTCGGCCTAAAAATTGAATTAACTCGCGAACATTTCCGTGCGATATTTTTTTACAATTTTTGGAGATGGATTATCACAACAACATTGCATAAATGAACTTAATTCGATTTTTAAGGATGAATCACCATCAAAAACCAGTGTATGTCGGTGGTATACAGAATTTAATGGTGGCCGTGCATCGCTCACTGACGAATTTCGTGGAGGTCGTCCAAAATCGGTGGTTGTTCCGCAAAACATTGCTGCTGTGCGTGAACTGATATAGCAAGATGGTCATGTCACTTATCGTCAGATGGAGGTGTCCTTAGCATATATTCAATTTTGCATGAACATTTACTCGTCAAAAAAAAATTGTTCGCGTTGGATCCCACATAATTTAACAATCGCTCAAAACAGGCTCGTGTAGATTGGTCGAAAGAAATGCTCAGAAAATACCATCGAGGTGCTTCAAAACACGTCTGTGACATAGTCACGGGTGACGAATCATGGTTCTAACCGTATGAGCCCGAAAGTAAACAGCAGTCGACTGTATGGATCTTTCAAGATGACCTGAACCCAACATCGCTTGTTTCTTCGGAAGAACCGGACATGTGACAACTGTACCATTAGTGAAACGTCGGACGGTCAATTCCGAATGGTACACAAGCATTTGCTTGCCAGAAGTATTCGGGAAAATAAGAGAAACCAACCGCCGAAGAGAGATGATTCTCCACCAAGACAAAGCGAGCTCTCACACATCGGCCCAAACAATACAGTTTTTGACAACTAAAAAAGTGGAATTGATTGGTCATGCGTCGTACAGCCCTGACTTGGCACTGAATGACTTCTTTCTATGCCCTCACATCAAGAATAAATTACGAGGTCAACGTTTTTCGACGCCTGAAGAAGCGGTTGATGCTTTCAAAATGCATGTTTTGGAGGCACCTCAATCGAAGTGGAAAAAGTCTTTCGAAAATTGGTTCGAGCGTATGCAAAAGTTTATTGATTTTAATGGAGAATATTTTGAAAAACAATAAAACCATATATGATGATTAATATTAGTTTCTGTTCTCTATTCCCGAAATATAAAAGGCAACCCTCGTATAACTTCGGATCATCGACAGTTTCAAACTAGTATTGCTGTTTCGGAAAGAAAGAGCTTGTTAATGATTAGCGAGTTTGGGAGGCACTGATGATGGGGATATGTGAGGGAATCTGTAGACTGGTCTGAAATTGGAATGGACCACAAGACAATTTAGAGTGCTAAATAGACCATGAAGATGGAATCAGATAAAGGAAATACTGCAGCCGAGATGGAGCAATCTTCGCATATCGTCTGATCGCGCATACTTGTGTAAATAAAACCAATAGAGAATTTAAAATTGAAATACAATTACAAAAAACAAAATTCGATATTCATGAATTCTTTCTAGAAATAACACCATAGTATAATTGAAACTTTTCGTATATACATAAAATGATTTTTTATGGTCGGATATTTATAGCGGAAAAACAATTGTATTGTTGGAATATTATATAGATTTATGTATCTTTGTCTTTGCTCATGAAAAGTTATATCAAAGCGGTTTACAAAAGCGAACCTCGTTGATATGTTACCTTTTATCTTGAGACTTGATAAATAGTCATGTATGCGTATATCTATTTAAAAATGAACTTTAAGTTCAAATTTATTGATATTTCTATTATAGTATTCATAAATACCAGAAAATATAATAACCAATATCAGCTGCAAAAATAAATGCAAATTGAAAATATAAAATTGCCGTAATATACATAATGCAATAAATAGCACTTTATAAAGCAATCATATCCGCGGTTATAGGAGCAAATCATCTGGAAGCTCGCCAATTCATACCCCAAAATACAAATAATCCGAGATTTGTATGAATTGAACATCGTTGAAAAGAGCATTTTCACATATTTATGTTAGATTATTTATTATAAATAGAAGCATTATTAAAAATCTGATGTAATAACGTGATTAAACTGAAATGAATATACAATATGCAAAGCGGTATATTAATGTTGTGGTGCCCAACCCAACTACAAAAATATCTAAAAAACTAACAAATATCTGTAGTTAGAGAATATTGAAATATGGAAGCAGGAACAAGCAAAAGTCCAGGTGGATAATGTCAGAGTTTGCTGCTTCTGCAACTGATAATAGGCAGGAGGGACGAAATGAATGCACAAATGAGATAATAGAATTCACAGTGCTAAGTAAAATGGTAGTTACAAAAGAGATTTGCAGGTATGAAAGTATACCAGGAAATAATTGCAAGGTTCAAATATGAACAAGCAGTGCAGAGGCTCGTAAAATGTGGATTTTATTGCAAGGAAAGGGATGTATTAATTATTAAATACAGCGTGCTGGTGTATGTGTGAGGTTGCCAGAAAAATTGGGAAGATCGCATGCAACTGTATATAATGTGTAAGGATTACTATTGATCTAGATCGCCATATTAATATATGAATTATACGCGTTTCCCTTAATCGTAGCCAATCAAAGTACATTTTTGTAGTTAGTTAGTAATCTCTTCATGGGCGCCTCATCACACTATATGCATAAATAAATAAATATTTTGTTCTGTATCGTTCATTTAGGAGTTTCTATTTTTGACATTTTCCATTTATAAAAACATATAACTATCATAAAGAATATTTGATTAATATAACATTCATTCTTTTTGTTATTAAACAATCCTAAAAAAGTAGAAGCTCCAGGGATGTCTACTTGAACATAAAAACGACATATCAAGTTACATTAGTAGTGTATGCAAGGGATATCTCTTACTGAACAGAACAAATTTCTACTAACTAGCATCGCAATAGTAGAGTATAAATTTTCATCTTTGTACAATAATATTGATATTCCGAACAAACGCTGATACTTTATATTTAGAATAGTCGCGTCGATGTCTCGTTACATCGGATAAATTTGCACTAAATCAAATATCATCGACGACCGTTGCATATATGCATCTTGTTTTAAGTAGAGTTGATTTGATTTTAAAATCGGAAACTATAAATTTGTCCTTTTAAAAACGCAGTAATTGCCTACAATCGTGGATAATATAGTGGATGGCATTGGCTGCAAATTATGGTAGTAGCGTGCGTGCGGTTGAGCTATTGCAACTAGTTAATCAATTAACCAAATTTTTATCTGTAACTAAGATTAGTGCATATACAGTTTTCAGGAAAATACAAATATTTGCATTGCCATGTAAGATCGTCATTGCCAACGTTAATAAAATGTTGTTATTGTTATTGTTTCCAATATATTTGTAATACTAACTATGCAAGAGCATCTTTCTTAAATATTTTCGTACGTAAACCCTCTTTAGGTACACATGGAATACTTTGTTACATTAACCAATCTTGGATCTTTCTCGCACAATGGCACGATGACAAACACATATATATACAGTGTGTTTCACTTAAGGGTGTAACACCATCATATCTTTTTTATTTCTAGTTCAATTTTAGTATTTTTTTTCCCAAACGTAGAATACTTATTGCTCTATTTACTCCCAACAAACCAATTGTCTTCTTTAAATGTAAAGCAACCTGCGATTGCAAAATAAATGGAAAAAATCAAGAAATCACTTTAGGGATTTTTTTATCGAAAAATTTTACTAGTAATAATTGTTCAGAATTGCCCAAAAACCCTAAATCCAAAATTTCACGAAAATTAAATATGTGAAAATTTTATTCAAAAGTAGTTTCCAATTCGGTAAATATTATTTGCACAGGTGGCTGCGCCTAAACAACAACAACTTTAAACAACTTTGACAGTTCAGAGTTTATTTCAAACTAAATTTTCACAGCGTCCTTTTTTCGGCGCAGTATTTACGAACTTTTACGGGAAATTTTAATATTTTTAATTTTCATAAAATTTTGGATTTAGCGTTTTTGGGCAATTCTGATCAATTATTATTAGTAAAATTTTTCGATAAAAAAATCCCTAAAGTGATTTCTTGATTTTTGCCGTTAATTTTTCCATCGCAGGTTGCTTCGCATTTAAAGAAGACAATTGTTTTCTTGAGAGTAAATAGAACAATAGGTATTCTACTTTTGAGAAAAAAATTACTAAAATTGGACTAAAAATAGAAAAGATATGAGGGTGTTACACTCTTAAGTGAAACACACTGTATATAATCAGCATCCCCTTCTACCATGTATGGTGTGTGGCATTTTGCATGCCTTCACTGCTAGTTTACTCATTCTATCTCATTTTGTGCTTTTATTTTTGAATTCCTCCGTGTACTTCATTGCTTCATCAGCAACAAATATATTGTTGTCCCTTATCTTCTTGGTCTATCTTTCCTCTTCTTCGTCAATATTCTTGGTTCCCACACTTGCTCTAATGGTCTTTCCTTTCACATAGGTTGTAGGTTTCACCGTCAGCTTGCTCAATATATCTGCTTAGCGTATCTATGTTCAATTCTCATATTTTCCTTCTGGTACATAATTTCGTCTGCTTTATCTGTCTTTTATCTCTCAGCAACCAAGTCTCACCGCAAAATGTTGTTTATATTATTTATTATATCAAATAAGAAAAGTAAAATTTTCTCATATAATATGTTTTTTGTCTATTCTGCTGTTAATTTGTACCTCTTGCGGGCCGTGCATTCAATCATGACTCTTCGATATTGAAATATATCAACCATTTGGTTGACGTCTGATTTTGTGTTCATTTCTTTTTGGTCTCCTATTTTCATGCACGTTGTCTTTTAGTATTCATTGTCACTTTATATTCTCTCAATGTTTAGTTCTCGATTTATATACTTTGTGCATATCCCGTTTACTCTCTGTAATCACCATCATGCCAGCTGCAAATGCATCTTTGTACATTTCCAACAGTTGTACAAACATACATTTAATTTCTTCACTCTCTCTGTACATCTTTATCTCAGTCCTTACTTAGATATAAACACATTCGATTTACTATTTTTCCACACTACAATTTTAATGGCTAGTATTGTTTTCGCATTTACCTTCTATCTAGTGATCATGGATCATCATTCCTTTGCGAAACCCTTACTATGTGTGGTTTAGTGTTTCCACCAATGCCTTAAATTTTGATTTTATCGTAAAATCCTGTTTTGTCAAAAATTACATTTCAAGTATACTAATATAATTTTGTAACAGAAGATACATTTAATATTATTGTATGACATTTAACACTGTTATAGACAATCATAGGAATCCCAATATGTATTCCACTGCTTTTTAAAAGTTGAAAACGTAAAACGCATTTTTTGGATAATTAATTAACGAACATCCACTGCTATATCTGTTTTAAAATTTGGAACCACAAACATCAGAGCCTGCATATTGTTCGGGTTCTGTTTGTGATTTCTTACAGATTTGTGAAATTCTACTTCTAGCCAAACTTAACTCAAGAATTCTTTCACTTAACTTGAGTAGGCCGCGCCTATCTTTGTGGAGATATATTATTGTGATTTCGCAAAAATAAATTCATGAGACAAGCTAAAAATAAGCTGGAATTCTGAAGTACCGAATTATTAATTTTTACTACATATAATGTTAAAAAATGGATTCTCGTGTGGATATAAAAAATATACAGGGAAAAAGGTTAAGAACATTTCATATTCCAACAGTTACCTTAGCTAATACTTATGTCACATTAAACTGAAATTTTTCATTTTATATACTTAGCAATCGGAATTACGATTGTATAAGCTAATTGGATGAATGTAAATAAAAATCCCGCACATATTATGAGGGGGATAGTATAGTATAGTATAGTTATAATTGAGTGGGGCGATTATCGCCCCTCCACTGCGACCGCAAGGGTCTATTGTGGCTCACAACTAATTATAGTTCACCCTCCATACCCATTCTCTTTAAATAGAGTAGAATTTTAGTGGGTGAGATTTTGTCAAGTTCTTCCAGCTCCAGTTTTATCTTACCAAAGACTGTGAACCTGATTTTGTCCCCGGCGGGGCAGGCACACATCACGTGCTCTGTTGTTTCTTCCGTTTCACAGCATAGTCTGCATTCAGTGGCCTCAGCCACTCCCAGCCTATGCATGTGATGCCTTAGTCGGCTATGCCCAGTAACCAGGGCTGTCAGAGTTCGCATATCTTTCCTGCCCAAACCTAACAGTATCCTGGTTCGTGCCGCAGATGGGCCCTTTAGTACTAACTTGGAATGTCTCATTCCCTGACATTCCTGCCAGTTTTTCAGTACCTTGTGCTCCATCCAGCTCTTATTCGAGCTTCTGACCAATAAATTTTCGGTTAGCCCCGCTCTTTGCCCGGGAATCGGCGGCTGCGTTTCCCTCGATTCCAGCGTGTCCGGGTATCCAGACCAGGCTAACATTGTTGACTCTCCCTACTTGAGAGAGCATTGCGCGGCAGTCCCTGACCGACATCAATGTACACTGATTGTCGGCAAGGACTTGCAGTGCTGTTCTGCTGTCAGAAAAAAATTTTATCGTCCTGTGCTGCCGAGGGCTTTTTAATAGCTCTCTTGCGCACATTTCAATGGCATAAACTTCTGCCTGTTGGATCGATGCATGCTTACCAAGACTGAACTCTAATCCAGTTCTTGGTTTGCGGCAGAACACTCCAGCTGAGGGGGGATACTTCCACCGAAGCTACGTTTAAATTATAGGTATTTTTAGTCTTCTAGGTCTATCTATTGGACAATCGGTTCCAAAAGTGTGTTAGCGTGGACTTCACGTGTTCTAGCCTTGTATATCTTCTATGACTGGGCTAGCAAAATCATGGTATATTGGTTGGATGGCTGTCACTCATCTTTGGAAGATTTTTAAACTGGCGTTGCTGGCTCAACCAATACAATTCCATGGGTTTTATTACTGTCTTATACATTTAGATTTTATTAGGTATTAGGTTAAAGTGATCCTCTTCCAAGTATCCAGTAAATTTCTTCAAATTTGAAATCACTTTATTTTTTTGTATAACAAAAATGTTCTTTCCAGGCTTTGATCTAAGTGCAGCCGTAAATACTTGCTGGTGCTGAATTTTGCATTTCTACGTTACAGATGGAGACCATTCTATATATTTTTCTGAAGGTGAAGCTTACTTGTATTGAATTTCACTGTATCGGCCGTCAAATGTTCTTGTTGAGTTGTTTGTTGTTCGTATGTCGAATATGTACGATGTATCTAAGAACGGACCCAATCCGCTACCTTGGAAGGCTACAGATTTGTTTTAAAGTGTCTAAAGCCCTGCCATGTACTTTGGTATTAAATGAACGGTAAATTAACGATTACCTATACTTTATACGTTTAACGTTTAATGATGTACTGTATTTATGCCCTACGTGAATTTGTTGTTGTGTTTTTGTACGACACATGAAGATTATTTCTCTGTAAATGTTTTCATTAGATGTTTTCACCACGTATACAGGTATATACAAGATCTTAAAGCTTCATTTTGTATTTTTCAGATATTTTTCTATTAACTACACTGATTAGAACAATGTAAATAAACATCGATAATAATAATAAATTATTGCATTTCAACAAATAATCAATCATACAAAAGTATGTACTTTGTGACGTGATATAGTACGCTATTACAGAGCGAATGTATAATGTCACGTGATAGATTGCTTCTAACTTGCAGGCCCAGTTGATGTTATGGATTTACCAACTTATTTCATTACTGGGCTTAAAATCGATCGGGTTCAGCGAACGAACATATTCCATTTTGTAAATTTATGACATTATTTTCTTTGCAATGTAGATGATTCACGATATATATTGTAATAAAACAACTAATAACTGAAATTATAAAAATAGGTAATAAGGCAGTATTAGCGTAAACCAAAAAAAAAAAAATAGAGATAATTCTTATTTAAAAATGAACGTCTAATATTAAAAATTCCACGCGATTTAAAGTGTTTACAGTTGTCCAGCTGTTTGTAAGTTTATCGATAGTGGGTCATCTCATTCTCTTTCCATTGCTTTTCGTTATAGGAGGTTCATATAAATCATTAAAACTTATTTATTGTTTTAGCTTATATCATATTTAAATTTAAATACATATAATAAAATTATAAATTATGCAACGAATTTGCAAAATATTTATTCGGTACCTTCGCTTCAGTGTAAAAACGTTAATTGTGTAATTAATTTGACATTTGGAGTTACATACCACACTGATTTTGTTAAAACATAAATTTATATACAAAGTATATAAATTTATAATACGAAAGAAATCAAGGCATAAATGAAAATGATTTATAAACTATTACCGCCCTGAAGGCTGGTTTATGTCGTTATTCTATTTTTCTATAATTTCATAATCCCGGCATTATCCCCACTTTTACTTCTATTTACTTTGTCTAGGATATGGATGTTGACACAAATGGCTATGTCCTTCTGTGTGGCTAATGATGGTTTTCGCCCTCAATTAGGAGGTCACAATATGGTCGCTTCTTGTAGACTTCGTACGTGTTAGATCTCCAAAATGTGACCATGTTCCTGTTGGCTTTGCCTCCCGGATGAACATAAATAAGTCTTAAGCATGTGTCGGTAGTTGCGTGATTTATACCGTTATTCTCTTTTTACTTACTTATACTTTATGTATAAGTAAGTATAGGAATCATGAAAAATTTCGACCTTGAGATTTTAACGGATATACGCGTTTTGAGGCCCCCTGAATCGTTTCTGACTATTTTCGGAATGACGTCTGTGTGTGTGTCTGTGCGCGCTCTAGCGTCCAAACGATTATAGCTAGAGCTCTGAAACTTTAAACTTAACATTTGTATGTAGCAAGGAGGAAAACGTCCTATTTTGAACGCAATCACTCAACCGGAAGTGATGGTTTACTCTTATCACCTTTTTCCATATCTCGAAAACGGTACATGTTACGGATAAAAATATTCTTACATAAATTATAGATATTGATATTTTAAACAACTTTCACTTGAACAGTTTTTTCGAAAAACGTAGTATAACTAAGTATAAGTAAGTTTCGTGCGGACCACCGCGGATTTTTCTTTAATGTACTAAACCCTAAGTTATCCCCACTTTTCCATAAAACCCACGCTAGATCTTCGAAATTTAAATTAAGAAAGAAAATAACTTTCCATAAGCTGGGTTTTCGTCCCGGTTAATGTAAAGTAGACGTTGTACTCTATTATTAAGCAGAATCTTATACAATAGATAATTTAATTCGAGTTCTTAACGATTACGGTATTTAAATTGTTCTGCCGCTACTTTTCGACATTTCCTTTCAAGTTGTAGAGCGCCAGAGTTAGCCGTGGACGCAAAAGACCATACATTCTACACCATTTCATTTCCTAACGTGAGTTATAAACGAAATGAATAAAGGCATAATTTTCTCCAACGTTAATTTGGATGTAAACCCGTAAGTTTCAAAAATGTGCACACCTTATATGTAGAGGTTTAACAATACAAAAGAATCGACGATAAATGAGATATTCAGGGCGACTAATTATCTGGTTTTCAACTTTATTGCACGTCTAAGTGAATATGCTGAGTATGTCATGAAATAATTGTCTAAACACAGATGGATGTGGCAATTCCTATTTAAACGGACAGTGATCTCAGCGGCCGGCATACCATTTTATCTTAATTACACACAATTCGTTTTAAACAATATACTGCAAATATTTAATTAAGCAAGTGATTTGAAAAATATACATCTATAGTTATATTTAAATATTTGAGCGATAAAATACATTGAAAATTAACACGATTCTCATTTTTGGAAGTAAGTTTACATCTGTCCAACATTTAATGTGTCGTTAGGTGGATATTTGTGGCCTATGCTTGGTTTTGTTTTGGTGCATATTATGTTCACATAGTCTACGAATTACGACGTTAGAAATAACTACATGAGCGTGTTTTGATTTGAACCAGTTTTATGCAGTTAAATTTACATCAGTTATATATTTTAAAATATGAATATGTAATTGAACGACGCGGGTATAACATTCTAACGTACTAAAGACGACTTTTGAGTAAAATTAATTTATTAATTATATTCGGTTTTATAGCAATTCAATCATTAAGTAAAACTTTAATTTATTATAAAAATTATTTCAATTAGGTGATTCTATCAATAAAACAATAAACATTGACATAGACATACTACAACACTATGTTATAACAGTTCCACATAAATGTTTTTTATAAATATATTTTGTATGCATATTATTTTCAGTTAAATCTTGGTACAATACTCTAGCTGGGTTTTAACCCAACGTTCACTAGATTGTATAGTAAATTCTGGTTGGTAGTAAATCTTCCTTATACGTAGACACATTTTAACGACCAAGCCAAAAATAATAGACACTGTTGGAATAGTTTCATGATCACTACACTTTATTGTAATATTAAGTATAAGGAAGTAGAAGTCTGCAATGAAATTATGATAGGTCATTTTCATGACAAATGTTATTGTTTATTACATGTTATAGATTTGTTGAAATAGAGTTTCGCAACAGATTTAAATATTGCAGTTATCGTTATTTAATAGAAATAAAGAAGGCGACTAATTGGAGACGAGATTAAGTAATATAGACATAGTTTCTACAACAATAACAAGCATACATATATAGCATCCCGCATCTAGTCATAACACTTTCGAGAGTCAATCAAACCCAATATACCTGTATAATAGTAACATTTTATTAAATTAAGCGGACCATGCAGGTCCTGAATATCAAATTTTATGTTTCTAGGCGCAGGCAAACTTCTCTATAATCATAAAATTCATTGTAAATAGGCCGATGAAGGCCATGCAGCTGATAAAATTATTGAATGAAAGATTAGATGCTCCAACATATTTCGCAAGTTACAGTAAATTTGCTCATGTTTCGAAAAAAGTTCTGTACATAAACGAATACCGATTAGCAAAACTATTTCTATACATCACATCCTGTTTTGAAATGCAAGATGTATTTTCTTTATTATATAACAAAAAATGATATTATAAACAATATGAGAATATGTTATAAATTTCCGATTTCTAAAAAATGTATATCAAAGTTCAACTCTTATGACGGTTACACAATTTGATATTTGTACATGCAAACAAGATTTATTTAAAGAATAAATAATAATGATTTTCAGTCATTAATATTCAGTTTATAAAACAATATACATACAAGTTCTAAGAAACTACGTATTGATATAGACGAAACAAAACTTATTGTTATATATGTTATATGTTTTGAGTTGTGACTATGTAATATACATTTTTAATCGGGATCGTTTAAAGTTATACAGCCATTCGAAATAGAGTTCTTCTCGCTGATATTTAATTTTATGTGAATGAAGTGAATTAATGTGGTCTTGTTAGTAATGTAGATTAATAGTTGTAATCTCATGCAGCTTCCATTGGGGCAAAGTTGTTAAATCTCGCGCAATGTATCAATTTAAATTATTTGATCGTTTATTTCAAGTGTTAATGAATTTTTTACGACGTTTTATGTTTTCCAAGTTGAATAATAATAAAGTGAAAAATTAAGGTAATTCGGTCCTTTTAATTTTTGTGGGACTTTTTCGCTAACTAGTAGCTTATGTATCAAAACTTTTATGCATGCACCTTCAAATCAGCATAAGATGAAGCTTTCATGACGGGATATTACATGATTTTTCTATGAACAAATATATTTACCCATTCCTGGGATAACAATTGTGCAATAAAAAAATTGTAGAATTTGGTTATACACAAAATCATATTTTTAAGCGTAAACCATACTTGACTAGATCAAGGTTGTTTCTAAGGATAATGAAACACATACGGATTTTGTTATATACATTGAACATCGTCGTGGAAAAAGATGCGTGAAATTTACAGATTAACAACTTGATTTAACACTTACGGTTGTTTTCGCGGTGACATGTCAATTTCGCAAATCACTGCCCTTTTTTATTTATTATCTTATTCGTTTTTATCACTTAAGCTTCTTATTATTATTATTAAAGACACTTTACTTTCTTTTATATTTTGACACCATTATAAACAAACCGTTGCATAGCATTGTTTTATTTGAATTATGAAGACAAATTTACATTGGTACTACTCTCATCGTTTTCTGGTGTTACTTTTATAGCCTTCAGTGCCTAGATATGTGTGCACTATTTTCATCGACATTTACAGATACCTGTTCTCTACCGGAATATTTAAACCTTTTAATTTTTCTCTCTTTACGACGTTGCTTTTCCTCTAATTACCTTATAAATTGCAAAAACCTTTCTCGTAAATATAACAGCTCGTCAACGTAACACCAAATATAGATATTTCTATAGATTTTCGTCCTAGATTAGAAATCTTGCTTGAAACGTTTGTTATATATAGATTTTGATCGCACAAACCATTTTCTCAACCAGCACGATTCTGTATTTATCCTATTATTCAAATATGGAGCCCTACAAAATTTGGAAACATTCTGTACTAACGCTACATACTAATATGGTATTTTGACAACCTATATCCAACTGAAACTTGTGTATTAGGCAATAGAAATAGCCACTGTATGCATAATTTAAATGCAGTTGCTATATTTCAGAAACTTGGTGAGTTGCTCTTGTACCTTCAATAGGTTTGACGTGGTGAATAGAATTACACAGTCGCTTGATATTAAATTGGTGTGTGCAAAATGCATTCAATCATGCCAGATATTTAAAATTAGGTTCGAATTGATTTTTTCGATGTGATTTTGCTTGATACTGGGTATATCAACAAGAGGGTGGTTCTGCTTCGAATGTGTAAGTTAAGTTAAATGTTTGCAAGCAAATGGATAATAACTTCTATCGCATCTAACAAATTTAAATATGGTGAAAATATATAAATAAATTCCAGCCACCATAATGTAAAAGAATTCAGATATCATCGCCATTTCTCAGGGGATTTACTAAATGAGGAGTAGTGTTTTCCAATAACAGTAGTGATTAGGTTTTATAATTTCTCTCTTTATCATTCTATGTATGTATGTGATGTTATCTCTAGATTGTAACAAGAGCTCGAAATCGAAAAATGTACTTTGTAAATTTGTCCAGTACGTATTTATATTTAAGACGGTACAAGCATGAAACCATATGATAGCTTATAACCAATGAACAAGGAGAATCATTGCACTATGACATTGAATTGTTAATGTATACGCAGTCGTTTCCAAGAAAATCGCAGTATGTGTTTAGTTGCCAAAGAGGCTGCACCGTTCCATTTATGAAGTGAAAACCTCGCATAAAAAACAAATTGTGCAGTGTTTTATTGTAGAGTATCAAAACAAACCTCACAACGAAGATGACGAAACTTGTTTTGAACAAAGTATTTAAATTCAATCCATATTGCAAACGTTACAACATAATTTTAAATTAGAACCACCGCCAACTAAAATATTTTATGATATTTAATGATCATACATCACAATCTTCCCTTGCACATTCGTGTTCTTTATTTGACAAGATTTAACCGATATTTTTTATCGGTGACATCATCAACATCAAATTTGATGAAATTATAATTTAATGTATGACATCCTACGTGTCAGAAAAATGCACTATTTCGCAAATTGGTCACCACAATGTCGACTGGTCCATCGATTTATGTTATAGTCTCGATTCACATCAAAGAAGAAAAATTATAAGTTATAAATCTAATTTGGTTTCAACGGCGACTAATTTCATTTCGTAATCGTAATCTACGTGGAAATTTTATTTCGTTTGGTCGAATTGATCAAAGTTTCAAGTTTTATTTCTATGGGATTTTTAACGGACAAGATTGATATTTGTCGTGATCGCGTACACGGTTTCCTCCAAACTTACATGTACTTTAAGGACAAAAGCAGTACCATATCACTCCAAAAGTAGTATCACAACAAAATCATTTGCACAAATGAAGAAAAAATTACATGTACATCATTGATTAATTCCGAATAAAATCGATGGTATGTCGTTGTGAATTTAGGGTTCCTTTTTATATTATTAAGCATTATCTGTTAGCCTATTCTTCATACAATTAATAGTGCGCGGTGCCAAAATAGATTAGCAAAATTTCAAAACTCTCCGAAAGTATAAATAATCTCAAACCTTGCTTCCTTCAAAAAAGATCTTCGACACTATATATCACGAATATATATATAAAAAAATACAAGCGATAACCTGACTAATAAATTTTAAAATGCCATGTCATCTCAAAATAGCACAGTTTCCCGGTTCGTAATTTGTCGGGTTCGGGCAATTAAGAATTTACTGTTCTATTGAGCAAATCCCTCATTCCATGTATTATAATATCTTAGTTGATTGAAAGTATTATATTTATAGAAACAGTATTATTCGCGATGTTGTTTTCAAAGTAGTTCTTCTCCATTGATTTAATGCTCTCATCTCCGCACAGTACTTGTGTTGAGCCGAAAGTGCTTCGTACATGAAGAATTAGATGTTTTTGTTCTATACATTTTATTTTTCTAGTGTACCATGATGCTTGGTTTAGATAGAAACGTTAAATAACGTAACGGTAATGATATGATATTGTTGAGAACTTATTGCAATGAATTTAAATATTATAGTCAGTAAATAATAAAATGTTTACAAACCGCGACTGTAATAAATTTTATAAAGAAATTTTTAACATAACAGACTAAGGCAACCTTGCACAAGTTACACCATAAAGTCGCTACACTAAACTTTCGTGATAGATGCTGCTATTTTTGAAGCACGCGGGACCGGCATATGGGGCCCAAGTATGCGAGCGACACGCGTCTTAAATTTTATTTAAAACCCACAGACAAATTGATCGTTCGTTCAGAGTATGAAAGCAATATGGTCCCTCACGTCCAATTATTTCCCGACTAACGGTAATGGGGAATTTTTAAATGAGCTTTGAAAAAATCACTGAATCTGGCAACTGGCGCTAATATCAATTGGTTGAATTTAGAATGAGGCGATTACTTTTAATCAACCAGCTGTGAAACGACATTTCTAAGAATGAAGATAAAACGATGTGAATTTTAAAGTAAATCGAATTCTTGGGGTTTTACGTAAAAATGTAAGTATATAACGAATTGCTGTATATGTTGTGGTGATTAATTCTGACAAATTATCAACGCATATTGCGTTAAATATTTTTCTTACAGCAGCGTTTAAGATGCATAATCATAAGTATGGTTCGAGAAAAAAAAAAGTTTACAGTGAAATGCAAAATTTTTGAATATATATAAAAGTTATTATTAAATAAAAATTTTATGTACATTAACAACTTAGTGAGAAAAAAAATGAAAACAGGTGACCAGGACAGAAAATTCGAATCTTTCAATGCGCTTCTCGAACTTGTATTTTCACTTCTGGACAATCTAGAACAATTTTTCTACTACTTGAAACTTACAGTTCAAGACAAAATATTTTTTGTTAGATGATAATACAGATAATTCCTTTATCGCGAATAACAGTATTGCCAATAATATTTTAATTGTAACAACACACAAAGCTGAAAATGTCATCATAAAGACATATTAAATAAGTTAGATGACGCCCATTTATTTTTTGTACAAAGCACGTGTGAAATTAACTTTGTAAAATATTATAATAATTCAAAATTGTAAAATCATTCATTTAAATTAAATGGGAAACCGAATTTGCATAAAAATGATGTACTGAATAATTTTGGTGATCATTGGCCAGTGTAAATTATTGACGTTCGTGATATTAAATAGTTCGGGAGGAGTGTTTATTTTACGGCATTATACAGTTACATGCAGCCCAAAATACGTTTTGTATAATATCATTCGTTCGTACGTAATAGTTACTATACTAATAACCGATATCGAGTTATGTACACATGCTCTCAATTTTTCATCAATTTTTATTTTTTTTTAGTCTCGTCTCTGGGTCGATCGAATTTTTCTAAATTCGCATTTCTATGCGTTTGCAAATTAAACAAAGCTTTGGCGTGTGACCATTATCTTTTAATATTAATACGAATGCCCATTTCACGTATAATCATGCGATTGTAGTGAAAACGAGTTTGCATGTTAAATGGCATGGTATAAATTATAACGCTAATCCAACAATGTTAGCTGTGCAAATCCCTATATCACTCTAATCGTTCCTGCAATACTTTATAGCAACATTAAAATTGTAATTGATTGACATAAAAAATGACCAGGATTAGATATTACAAAATATCCGAAATGGGCGAAATGCAAATAGAACGAAATGTATGAATAGATCAAAAATTGATCACGAAACATATACATCAAAGTAATTTAATAAAATAGGGGTACATTTGTGCACAAAATGTGTCTTCGGGTATATACTACGTTGTCGTGGCCAAAGAGATTACACATAAAATAACCGCACGTCCGTGTTCATCAGCTAACTTTAAGTACAATTTGACCCGCCCTGATTGTAGTAACGCAATTATATTAACTAACATACGAGGGCAAGCTGATAAAAAACGTACCTGGCTATTAACGAGTTAAAATGCGACAAAAGTCTTTTGTCATTTTTCGATGTAATCTCCTTGTACTTCTATGATTTTTTTACATTTAACAATTAATGAAAATAAACCAACAAATTTACTTGCTCTGCAAAAAACTCTCAACCGCCCACGTTAGTTCTTCGTCGTTTATAATTATTATTATAGATGTATTTGTCCCTTCAATCGCTTTTTCAACTTCCTGAACAGAAAAAAAATCACAGGGCGTAGGGTGGATGCTTTCATTCTCTGAACTCTAAATCCTTCAGAGCTGGACAGCAGCCTTGTGCACTGGCACATTGTCATGCAAACGCAGAATTCCATTTTTCAATTTTCATTCGATTTTTTCTATTATGGCCTGTTGCAATTTGCGTAAAACATCAGCATAATAGTTACCCTTGATCGTAGTCTTATGTGGCAAGTAGTCTATTAGTAAATATTAGTAAAATTGCTTCTGAATCCCAATACTGGCCATAACCTTCCCAGCAGGATGTTGGACCATGAACTTGCTTGGGGGTGGCGAGCCCTTGAGTTTCCATTGCATCGACTCCTGTTAGCTTTCAGAATCGTAGCGATTAACCCACGTTTAATCGCTGGTTACAATTTTCTCAATAATTTATTCCTCTTGTCGCTGGCAAGGTTCAAAAATTGTCGAGAAGTTTCAACTTGGCGCTATTTAGCGAATGAAGTCAACATCGTAGGTACCAATCTGGCACTCATCTTTGACATAAACCAATTATCATGGATGATGGTCCAAACACGTTCCCTCCAAATTTGCAAACATTCAGCAATCACATATATACGGACATTACAAGTGTTACACCCGGAAGCAACAATTTCTTCAATAATTCAATAATTTCTTCAAATCGCTGACTAATGGTTTGGAGAAGAAGGTAGACTTGTTACTATCTGTACACTATATCGCCGCATTCGAGCCTTTGACCTTTACCTCATACTGTCGGCAGTGAATTCCTTTGATTGCGAACCACTGTCGTCAACGTTTCAACTGGTGCAGAGAACGGCAGCATTAATGAGACAGAATGGCATAATGTCGTCTTCAGCGACGAATCGCGATTCTGTCGCAGAAAGGTAAGACGCCGCCATGGAGAGCGATGTGATATTGGGTTTGCTGTTGAGAGGCATATACATCAGATTGTTTGGGGGCTGTTGCCTATTACAGTATGAAACCTGCATGTTATGTGGATGGTGTCCTACTCTACGCTTTACTGCCTTATCTAGATAGCCGCCCAAACGTCCCTTTTCAGCAACACAACGCACGTCCCCAGATTGTTCGTCGAACTAAGGACTTTCTCCAAGAAGGAGCCGTTAATTCGAACATGTGTGGGATTTGATGGCTGAAGACTGACAACTTTGCACCATCCCACACAGATTCTGGCACAGTTAACCCACATAGTTCAAGTTGGAACGAGGTACCTTAAGCAGACATCGACAATCTCATTTTGTCAATGCCTAGACGTGTACAAGAGTGTATCGAGCTACGGGGTCGGTAAACACATTATTATTATTACATGTTAATAAAATTTCTTACAAATGTTATCGTTTCAATTTCTTTAATCAAGTTGAAGAAATTGTTCCTTGTGTGTGTGACACATTTAATGTCAGTGAGTATATTTTAATTAGTTTATATTCAAGAATCAATTTTTCTATTTTTGTTTGTTTTATTTCCATTGGACTCTTTCCTTCAATTTTTTCCATTATTAGAAAAACCACTACACGTCACAAAAAAATCTACAAAAGGCGACGAACAAAATGCAATATTGACATGTGTGACATCATTCTGGAAGTTTAAGGAAAATAGTAATTTAATATAAATGTTTTATCACAGCTTCCTTGATAGTTATGTCCTTTTTTCAGCTTGCCCTCGCATATGGTCTTCGTAGGACCTGTGTCCTATGAGAAAAACCGGTGTTATTTTCACTCTTAATGAAGAGCACATCGAAGATCAATATCCGTACATATTTCATTTGAAAAGGAACTATACACTGTCAGAACCACATTAGATTCCAATATACTCTGAAATGCTACTCGACTTGAATTTAAACTTGAAGACGCTACCAAACAACGTATCGAGAACAGCACCTTCATCTTTATTCACATGCATATAGTCAAAGATCCATTCGTTAGCTTTGTGTGGGTTGAAAAGAATTTTCATTGGAAGTAGAGTTTTTCTGGCCTCCTTCGCACTTTCGCTCATCTATATGGCAACTGGACAAGAAACCTCAATGTTGGTCCTCGTTCCAGTCAACATTATCATGTATGTAATCCACCATCTATCTATTATGCGCGTACTCCTTTACTAACTAAAATGCATGCGCACCTTCATAACACATCGAATACTCCGTTCGCTTTCCATCAAGCTGCATTCATGGGAGAATCTTTCCGTTCATAAAGATGATTAGAAAATTAAACAGGTGGTGAATAGCCGTGGGTCTAGTCCATATTTGTTTCAATATTATGCGACTACTATTTTCAAGAAATTTTAGAAAATTAGACAATATTTCTAACAAAAAATCTGCAGTGGTTGTTTAGAATTTCAATATCTTTAACTTATATAAGAACATTGTTTTGATAACTCGTACCGTGTTCGAGATAATGAAAACAGTGATAAGAGTAAACGATCGCTTCTGGTTGAGGTATTGCTTTCGAAATAGGACGTTTTCTTTCCTGCTAGATACAAATCTTAAATTTAAAGTTTCGTAACTCTAGCTATAATCGTTTGGACGCTAGAGCACGCACAGACACACACACACAGTGACACACACACAGATGTCATTCCGAAAATAGTCAGAATCGATTCAGGGGACCTCAAAACGCGTATAGCCGTTAAAATCTCGAGTTCGAAAATTTTCATGATTCCTATACTTATACATAAAGTATAAGAAAGTAAAAAGCTAATATGCGCACTGCGAAAAAACAATCTGTTGCTTCAACAAAATTAACCAAATCCAATAAATATTATTGATTAAATACAGTCAAACGGATTTTTGTTAAAATAACTAAGAGGATTATGCCAATTTGTTTCCACTGCACCGAAAAAATATTTCATGCCAATTAAAAATACTACACATTCAATTAACGCAACGACTTATTAAATCTGTAAAAAGACCAGTTTAAATCAAGTACATTACATGTGTGACTTCAAAACCACAAAGTATATGTGCTACTCTCATACATCTGCATCGTTCAACATTTTTATCTTATCTTAATTAATATTAAATCCCTTTTTTTAATTAATACAATATAAACATGCCATTGAATCAACATAAGCCTATTAGTTAATTGAAACACAAATGTTTCATGTTGCGTTAATAATTCTCATGATAACAAAAAAAATTGTTGCAATAATGCAATTTGTTTTCTCTGTATGTAAAATATCAACTTGTCTCAGTTTATAATTCACTTGTTTTGAACTATATTTCAAAAGAAGCGCTAAATATTTCCATAAAGTACAATTTATTTGGCCATGCCCCCCTGACGAAGACCAATAAACACGTGCCTATACACATTATACAATATTACAATGAACGGGGATTATAATAAATATGTCTTGTCCCTGCCAAAAGGCATAAATCTCCCCAATAAATCCGTAAATGCATAAATGCACTTCCCCGTTCGTAAACAACAATGCGTGTTACAGAAACACGGGATATTCATAATATTAATAAATCCCAAACTTCCGTGCAAGCGTCTACAATAGACCTCGTTAAATAATGTATGGGGTGGTCTATTGTTGACTGAAATACAAGTCTAAGTAACGCAACCTACCCTTAAAACGCAAGGACTATAGAAAGCTCGCAAAAGGTATTTACACAAAGTAAGGGCTTTTAGGCGACCCAGCTAACTTTAGTAAATGTGCAGTTCGTAAAGAAAGAGTCTTCATTTTAGCAAACAATGCAAGAAAGATAAAAGTAAGCACCCTAATGTACGTGCGTTTTTCAAATATTCAAATTTCGCGAAAACACGCTAGACATTTACACGGAAATACCGCAAAACAAGAAACATAAGAAATATGACGAAGTAAATGAAATAAACAGAAGCACACATTTCTATGGTGATGATAGCGTCCAATGTGAAATTAGTTGTCAGGATATTATGTTTATATACATGTTGAAAATTAAATTCTGAATAAAGAACATTTTAGATATCGGACTGAGTACTATTGAACGATCGTGACATTCTGAAATCGAACCATATGTGATATTAAGTTAAATTTGTGCCATGCAGCCATCGATACACAAGAGAATATAAGAATGTTGAACTATGTTATTTGTGATCTTATTAATGCAAATTAATTAATAAATATTCAGCAATCTAAAGTTACGTGAAAAGCGTACACGTGTTGCACTGACATAGATATACCCTCAATGTTGTCTTACATAGGAATCCTACAACATCCAACTATTCTCCAGCACTAGTTTATAAAATTTATAAAGATTTATTTCAACTCCTAACTAATTGTAGTAAGTCGCTAGTCCCTATTTCAATACAATAATGAGTATGACTTAATTTAATCCAAACTTTTCTTGTATAGTTAATAATTGAGTTGTTCACCTCACATTGCGCGCTTATGAAATTTTAAGCGTAACGTAGCTGGGTGTTTTTTACAAATTGATGCAGTATATGTTATTATTATCAGTACGTCCAAATACCAATAACAATATTTATTATTTTGAGTCATGTTGAATAAGTTTGAATGCCTTGTTCTCATCAGGTAACCAATTTATTATCTCATGGATATCAACCAATCCTGAAATTCTTCTTCAGTCGGACGGAATGTATACGGATATTTTAGTTCAGCAACAAGACTTGCTCTTCTTGTCCTTGAAGGGGTTGTCAATTATATGTCAATATGCCATAAACATTTACAACACTATAATACTGTTTACTGTTTATTACATACAAATTGGTATTATTTTATGTTTTAATTAATGTTTACTTTAATTGTTATTGCATATTATCAGCCGAATGGCATTGATAAATGAGAAATTATTTTATAATGATTTATGAGTTCGAAACTGCCCGATAACGAATGCACCAGTACGTTGCTTGGTAAGATTTTGTTTGTACCAATTGTGTTATTTATTAAAAATACAATTATGAAAGGCACATTTTTACAATTAAATTTGGAACAGGCAAATTTAACTAGCTACGTATTACGCTAAAAATGTTTCATATAGTTAAACGAGTTTCCTGTTGAATAATGCACAATATTATTATATACTTCCTCGAATGTTAGCTCTTCATTCTTTCATTAGGTGAGTCATGATTCAAGTTGTACTGGATTTTCATAATTATGTGTTTCCTTAAGAGATTTTCATCAGAATGTATCATACACTGCGCTGCGATGACAGAAATTCTTAACAGAGTTGTACGATATACGTCGAGCAGTTCGTGCAAAATGATATTTTTGTATAGATTTAATAATTTGTGTAACTAACAGTTTTTGATATTGTTGTTTACATATTTTCTATATGTGAACAACATATCCGCAACAAATAGTACAAGAAATAAAAATGTATTTCACGTGTAATATATTTATTTAATCCTTGGCGTACTTTCTACAAAGTACACCATAGTAAAGAATACTACTTGATCGAATTTGAAAAAGACATTGAAAAACCCGCCAGAAGTTATGCTTAAGCAACAGCATCAGCACAATCGTGAAGAACGAAAACAGCAAGAAATTGGCAACAAAAATTGGAGCAATGGCAGCAAATCGAGCAGAAGCAATGGTTAGACGAAGGTAAATAATTATTGCTTGACTTAGTGCTGGTCCACCAACATCCTCAGCATGCGTTAGAAACAGCTTCTGTGAAAACTAGCAGCCAACCGAGTGTGCCTGCATTTTCCCCCTTTGTACTTGGAAAAGATAATTGGGAATCGTATTTTAATCGGTTGCAATAGCATTTCGTCGCGCATGAAGTTCAAGATGAGTACAAACGAGCTTATTTTATTTCTTGGGCCGGAGTTGAGATCTATGCTTTGTTACAAAAATTGTACAGTCAAAACATGGTTGGCGATTATCCCTTCAAGGAATTGACTGGCAAATTACCCGCTTATTTCAAAGCCTCGATTATAATACATAAAACAAACCCAAACCAGTTAAGCAGCAAAGCAAAGCAGTTGAGGTCAATCATATCGATATTCTAAATAACTCATGAGAAGATACGAAATCAATCGCTGCAACACGAAAATCCAACGTTGGAAGATGTTAAAATTACTACCGTATTTGAAACAAGTCAAAGCTCTGTACAAATGATCACTGGCGAAGGCTCCGTCAGATTTAAACCAAATGAACTTTGGAATTTTGGTTGATTTCACAGCAATAGTGGTTATCCTCGAAACGAGAAAAAAACGTGTTCATCATCGATGAGGTAGCGACTGTTAGTAATAGTAATGCTCCAGAGATAGCTTGACTGATGAGCTTAGACTCATTGCCGCATATACCAAAAATCAAGGGGCCAAGGTTTAAAATTGGCTATAAATGCAGATCTAAATAATTACCCATGGAATTTCGAGTCGGTACAGGGCACATGTTGATTGGTCCGACTATTCCGGAAGGTTTCAACATTTTTGGAATGGACTGGGTTAAAGTAATTTGTCCACAGCAGAAGCTAGACACATTAATACTTGAAAACGTATATGCATAAGTTAATCAATTGTATTCAAAAAAGAATTGTGTACGTAAACATCATCCAATGCGCCATTGTATTTAAAGCCCGATGCTGTACCAAAGTTCCATAAGCGTCGGCTCATAAACCAATTCCCTTTGCTCAAGTGGACGCAGTAAAGATAGAAATTTAACGATTAACGTAATTCGCAATCGTCAACCCCATGATAGTTGTAAAGAAACAAAATTGGTCCATCAGCGGTGATTTCAAAGTAACAATTAAACAACAACAATTAAAAACTATCAGGTAAAGTGTTTACAAAAATTGATTTATCTCATATGTACCTGCAACTTGATATTAATGACATGGCTATAAAGTTACCTGTCATTAATACACCACTTGGATTGTTTCAGTATCAGCGTTTAGTTCTTGGGGTTGCCAGCGCTCCAGTTATTTTCAATGGATTCATTTCTGGCTTAACTGGATGCGAACATTATTTAGAGAATATTATTGTTACGGTAAGACGAGGCTGGGCATCTCAATACATCAGAGGAACTGTTCAAACGACTCAGAGAAGAAGGTCTGCGTTGTACGGAAGATAAATGCAATATTTTTGAGAAAGAAGTCGAATATTTGGGGAACATTATAAGTAAAGGCCTTCAGATTCAGGTTACAAAACGGTCAATGAATTGCCACGTTCGAACATTTTATAAGAGGTACGTTTCTTGGAAAGAAATGCAGCAAGAAATGCTTTACGAAGAAATTACGTGCCTTTCCAATATTCCAGACAAAACGATAAGAAGAAGACTTCCATAAACTAAAAAATCAAATAATAGAGGCCACCCGACTTACTCATTTTAATGCAAATTATGCAGTAATGCTTGCTACTATGATTCTTCTTAAGGGATTGGAGCACTTGGAGCAGTGTTGTTACACAGGTTTCCTGATGGATCCGAACATCCAATTGCATTTGCCTCAAAAACGATGAAAGGGCATGAATGATAATATAGTCAGATAGAGAGAGGTAATGACAATAATTTTTGGAGTGCAAAAAAAATTCTCCAATATTCGCATGGGTGACAGTTTCAACAATTACGTTAACATAAACATTCGTCATTATTATATATACAATTCAGCAGGTAAATTTTTCAATGGGTTTAAAAACACTTCAAACAATTTTGCGATTTTAGTTATTTTAGTTATCCTGTTGTCTTTGACACATTTTATACCGGCTAGCAACTTAAACTTTGGCGTTAATATTAAATTGAATTAAATTTGAAATTTGTATTCTGTAAACAAGACCTGCAATAACGAATGGACTAGAAGAAACTTAGTTATTGATATTACATATAAGTATAGGATTAATAACGTGTGCGATATTTGCCAGTTGTTATCGTTTCCCCTTAATAAATAAGACTTAAAATGAGGAAAGTAAATGAATTAATACAGAATATAACGAACTCAATATCGAAATGCATATATGGACGCAAAGAGAAAATATCGCAAGCGTTATTCGGTACCGTAATAGTACGATTCTAATAACGCCAGCGAAATTTTCTCTTTGCGTCCACACTTGAAAATACATTATCAGTTAAGGTTCGTGTTCCATTTAGCCAAAATAACTGCAAATAATGTAGCACTTTGCATGCCCTTCATTTTGCCGATGTTTTACTTTTAATTAAGGAAACTATTTTTACTGGATTTATTTATATATTTATAATGTCGACAACCCTGTGATATTATCGACCAGTTGAAACGATAATTAACGGCATAATGCTATGTATGCCCAATGAGACGGAAAAATATGATGGGGAGTGGAAAAACTATCTACCTGGCTATAATGGAAACAATTGACGCGCGTGTGCGATTAATATCAAATAGTGACACGTCTAGTTCACAGTAAATTAGAATCAAGTTCGCCTATTTGTTTTCATTTCGTGATGTCGACAGTAGTAGAAGCTGAGTGTAGTAAAATTGGGGCATCGAAGTGTGATAAAATTTCTTACGAAAGAAGGCAATAAATAATCCCAAAGCAATTCATCATCGGATGTCTACAATCTACTGAAGCGATAATAATGTAGTCAAATTTTGGTCTAAACAGTTTCGTTGGGGGAGTCCATCGAATATTATGCCAGAAGTGGAAGACTTGCAGAGGCGATAAATCCAGAAGTTTGCAAGAAAGTGGAGGCAATGGTGCTCGAGAAACGCCGTTTGAAGGTGTCCACCATCGCTACAGCATTGGAAACATCTGAGTCTAGCGTTATAAACATATTGCATAAAAAATTGGGCATGTGTAAGGTGTCAGCAAGACGGGTTCCCAGGCTGTTGACTCCTTAACAGAAACTGCGAAGGCGTCAAGTCTCTCAAAATCATTTGGCCACTCTGAAGGCTGATACTGACTTTTTAGCTCGAATTGTAACTGGAGATGAAACTTAGGTACCCCACTGAGATTCTGAAACAAAACAAGAATCCATGCCACCGCCAACGAAAGCTCAAACTCAGCCCTCTGCAGGAAAACGGATGGCATCAATTTTCTAGGACTTGGAAGGCGTTCTTTTAATCGAGTACAAGTCGAAAGGCACTACAATTAATGCAGAAATTTACGGTAATACTCTAAAGAAATTGCGTAAAGCCATCGACAAAAAACGTCCCAATTTGTCCCAATTGTGCTTCTTCTTCACGACAATGTGCCTGTGCACAAATCTGTGAAAATTCGGCCAATCTTGGCGGACTGCGACTTCACTGAGCTTGATCATCCACCATATAGCCCAGACATTGCACCAATGGACTATTATTTATTCCGAAAGTTAAAAAATGATGAAAGCATTTTCAGGCAGATGAACAGATGCAGGTTATCGAACAATATTTTAACACCCAAGAGAAGACATTTTTTTCTAGTGGTATGTGGCCCCTTCCGGGCAAATGGCGAAAGTGTATTAATGTTGATCGAGAAAATAAACATGTTTAATAAATCGTAAAATATCTTTTCCTTATGGGTTACGTTTTTCTAGTTCCCCTCGTACGTGACGAACTGTCTTTGCGCCTTATTCATTAATCGTAGATTAGAATCGTAGATAGTTGAAGACATCATTTCAGTTAAACTGCCGTCCAGTGTACATGGAAAATGAACAGCCCTGCCTATGCTGTACGTTTCAACAACACTATGTATTAATACTACCTTTAATCTTAATTATGGTTTGTTTAATTGGTGTAATCCAAAGCAGCGGTAACTGCAAAAGGATTGCTGATATAAATTTAGCGAAGTATTATAAAATCGACACCACTTCAAAATTATATTCTCGCATTTGCTTACTATTGTAGAGGGTAAGAGAATAAGCTTAAAAGATGTTAAATATAACATTTAATCAACGTACAATTATAAACCTCAGATAAGAGTTCAAATGAATGTATGTATCTGTATTATTTTAAAATTGTCTACGCATTATTGAATTGCGCGCGAAATTAACGGTGAACACCTATGCCGAGCGAAAAGGTTCCTTTTGCCTTTCGAACTTTGAAACTGTTAAATATCGATGTGTATGAATAATTTCCAGTCTCATTAAGAAAGTATGGAATTATTTCAAGAAAACTTATTATATCCAATATATTTAGTGGCGTTTATTCTGTAATTTTAGCACCCCCTAACGAAAAGTAATTGCGCGCCGCTCGGAATAGCACTTGTCTTCGGACAGGTAAAGAAATATACGGTCAATCGTCTATTTTTGGATACTACCCTAAATTATGGTTAAAAGCGAGGCGGCTGCGTTACTAAATTTCATCTGTTATGAATAATTTGCATAAACTCAGTTTCAAAAGGCATGTTTGAAACGCACATAACTTGCAGATTTATATATCTTTCAGTGATACAAAAAATATCTATTTGCATGTAATTTTAAATCAATGTCCGCACGATTAAACATAATCAATGCGATTGCATAAAGTAGCTTAATACAAACTTACGTAAATCGTGTAGTTTATGCAACAGTTTTATCCATGCGGTTAATTAATCCATTTAATTACTGAACTAGAAGACACTTTACGAGAAACATCAAAACAATTCACACAAGCACAAACGCACTAACTTAGAATGTTATTTATATTCAATGCTTTCTTAC
This sequence comes from Geotrupes spiniger, assembly GCA_959613385.1. Classification (NCBI taxonomy): domain Eukaryota; kingdom Metazoa; phylum Arthropoda; class Insecta; order Coleoptera; family Geotrupidae; genus Geotrupes; species Geotrupes spiniger. Next base: position 33,533,713 of record OY390732.1, read on the forward strand.
GACAGACGTGAGTCGTTTCGCCACGTTAATAAAATCCTGAAATAAGTAGTTTGCTTTAAAAAATAAATTGCGTGGCGTGGTACTTAAAACTACTCAAGACGCAAAAGCTTTTAAAATGCCGGTTTACGAACCGTACGTCTCATGCAAGCTTGCATATGACACTGTCAATTGCATGCCGCATGCTTCGTCTGTACGCATGCGTTTTTATCCGCATATGTTTACTGCTGCCGTTTCACTCCCTCTGTCTTCGACTCTGTCGCTGTGTATCTCTTCACATATAGGACAAACGAATGCTCTTTTCAAACTGCATCGGACGCGATAATAAGACAAGTCATTTTTTTCACTCCATGTATGTGAAATATAATGTTTCTGGTTACTTTAATTGTGGTCGAGTGGTATTATACAACTAATTAGACAATGGATATCGATGGAATTCGTTGTGAAATTCATATCGTGAATTGCTTAAATTGTTTAGTAATTATTAAACAATTGAATTAATTAATTATAATGTGCAATTATGTATCATATCAATTGCTTTAAATTTTGCCAATTTGTCAAAAAATGGGAGTTTTGTTTTAATAGTAATAATTAAAGAGTATATTTTTATTGAATACTATATCAATAATAGCAATAATAGTTTGGGAACGAAAGATTCTAAAGAAGAAGAAGGTAGACGACATTTGGGAACGACGAACGAACACAGCAGTCTATGAGGCATATCAGGAACCAAGCATAATATTTATTAAAGCTTCTCTACTACAGTTGCTAGAGTTGCAGGTTATCTCGAAAAAATGGAAGAGGATACCAGTGCGCTGGAAAATACCAGAAGGAAGAAGAGAAGGGAAGAGAGGCAGATCTAGGACGAAATGGAGAGAAGTGTTTTGAAGGAAATTACTGAAGGAGCATTAGCAAAGGACAGGAAGAACGTACTTGTAGCAAGATTATAAGGTATGCAAGAACACGTTTGGTAATAACCACGAGTGGATCATTGGGAAGACCTCGAGCACTTTGGTGAACTTTGGTGAACTCTTTGGGAACTTGTGCAATACCGATATGGTGGTCAACGTCTTGGCGGAAGGGGGGAATTACGGAGGGGCAGTGATTCGCATCAATGGTTAGACGTTTAGTAATCTTTCGTTTGTTTGATGCCGTTATTATTTTTTCCATTGTAGTTGCAACGTTCGAGGTTTGGGACTGACTGAGACCGATTCTTTGGTCGCCGCTGATGGCACTTATGATTTTTGGTCGTAAATGATGAAGGTGTAGACATCTACACATCCAAATAAGTTTTTACTCTTGCCACACATCTGACTTATTTAAGTGCCAGCAATTTGCTTAAAAAAAGTTTATATCCCACATTGCCCCCATTAACCTAATAACCTAATAACCTAAAACGCATGAATAACAACGCAATTGAACAACAAAAATTGCAACAATAATAAGAAATTATTGGAATGATACATCTAAACGGATGTGCACATAAACAGACGATGAAAATCTCGATAAACTTTGATTAATGTCTATCGAAACTATTGGTAAAGATTGTGCTGAAAGCCATGGAAATAGTAGTAAGCAAATAGCCAAGAGGAATAATTATAATGAGAAAAGAAACAAATGTTCGTTGGAAACATATTTATAATGTTTTAAGTATGAACCTTGGATTACGATAGATTGTTTTAGATGTGTAAAGCGGTAAAAATTTTAGTTTATTGGATAGGTTGTTCAAGACGAGGTCGTAGTTTATTTATAAATTCAATTAGTAAATAGAATGGAGACTTTTCTGATCTATTCTTCGTGCAATGGCCCAAAATCACCTGGAACCTTGACGAGGTTAAATTTAATAATTTCGCCAATCAATTTTTTTACCATCATATTCTTTTAACTTCGGACAACAAAACAAAAGGGAACTGCTTTTATTGATGGCTTGGCTTGGATATGTAGCATTTGAAAACTTCTACATCAAAACCAGTTGTTACCCGACGTAACCCAACCCAACAAAAATTGAATTTCTATAGTTGCAATGGATTTGGTTGGTTGGTTGGCTCATGTATAGCGTCTAGTTGGGTTAGCTTTGATTAGGTTTGGTTTGGTTTGGTTGGGTGTGGTTTGAATAGGTTGTGGTTGGTTGTATTGGGTTGGGTTGGTATAAGTACGCCCGCGAAAGGTAGCTGGTTGTCTTCTTCTACTTCTATGATGAATTTTACCATGGAAGGGGAAGAATATTACCTGCTACTGGTAACCATTGACAAGGAGCCGTAGCAATACGCAGGAAGACATACAACCTCTATGATAGTAGATAATGTAAGGATCTCCCAGTAACGCCGAAAGTCAGTTCAGTCAGTGAGAACAAGAAGACCTACCGGAAGATAGAAAATGGAGGACATTTTTTCAACGTGGTTCGCAATACGAGATCCAAGAAGCACAGATATCAGCCGCGAAAATCCACTTACCATGTACCATGTACTCATGTACATATTTTATATATAAAAAATATGCACAATAAGCAAGGAGGCGTCCTAACTAAAGTACCAAGCGTTAGGGAATATAGGCATTACATCTGAATTGATGATAAAAAGGTGACGCTTTGTCTAGGCTTAGTTCTTGGTCAAGTTCGAAAAAATCATATATCGCATAAAATGAATAGTTGTCACATTCACAATAACGCTTTCTTATACCTGGAGATACGTCATACGGATTTAATGATCTCGAAATGCGTCGGATTGTTCGTAAACGACAAGTTCTGACTAAATTTTGCACTAAATATATTTAACATCCAGGTTTGAACAGAAAAACCCCAATAAGTTCGATTTAAATGAAGACTTAAAAAACAAACAGTGTTATACTTTGTAGAATATTACTATTTTATTTTATTTACTAATTTCTAGTAATTGTAGACTATAAAGTAACGGCCCAAAGTGTTTGTTTCTTTTTGTCAAAGATTTAAATGAAATTTGTGTTTCTGTTTACCTCGCAAAGACATGAAATTATTACCAATAAACCAATATTTGGATATGCTTCGAACATTTTTAGTGAGTATTTACGTTTAGATGTAAATTGTTGTGAACCCGGTACAGTCCGCGCTCATCAAATTACACATTCGATATTAGGAATACATTTTTTACACATGTTACGTTATTCTCATGTTCTTATATCTGCACTGCATCAAATGCCAATCTATAAAGCTTTGAATATCATCATGATTTCTTCACACGGTTTAATTGAATTTTTGATGGTATGAAGGGCTGTATATCAGACCGCCTGAATTAATTACTGTTATATTTATCATTGCCGGTGGATGTTTACAAGGGTTTTTTAAGTTTTACGTTGGTCAATAATTAGGAGTTGATGATTCATTGGCAGACGAACTTGGCAGGAAAGACAAAACCAACAAATGTATTTCCTCCTATGTTTTAGGGACGTCACAGCGTAAATACGTAAATGATTTGCCATCGGACACAAAATCAGAGGTACAACAAGGTACTATTTTGGGACCAAAGCTGTGTCTAATTATGATTTATGACCTCCCGGAACAATGTTCAGGTGCGTCAAAACTCGGCCCATATGACATAAGTATCAAACAGCTACAAGTTTGATGCAGAAATAACAGGAGTATTTTGAACACGCAAATGATACGATTATTCGCGATCAACGAGAAAATGGACAAGTCAACACTGATAGGAGTAGATAAAAAGTCACTACAGTTATTCGAATCAGTGAAGTTATTGGACCTGAATAAAAACTAACGTAGGGATCACATTCCGTTGCGAACGGAACAAATTAACTGCGGAAGGGTTTATGGTGAGGACTATATGGGGAACAGTGACAATCTTGAAGCAAATGTATTTCGGACTTGAAACTCAGTGATGGGGTATAGACTAATCTTTTGGTTCAGTTCCGGGTACGCTCATAGAGTATTCATCATACAGGCGAAAATAGTGCGGAATATAGAGCGTGTGCAACTGAGTATTTGTTGTGTGGAAAAAAATATAAAATACAAAATATGTGAATATTATCATTGTATGTCAAACTAGTGTTGTATAGGTTTGAAAATGGTGTGAAAGGAACAAACAGTGGGGGTCAAGTGCTTGAATAGTTTAGCCGAAAACATCGGACGAAACATCAGACAAAAAATTCAGAACGATGGTCCGAATATTTCACCGCAAATGAGTATTATTCCACAAACGATTATTTTGAACCCTGAAAACGATTATTTTGAAATGTAATTTATCTCGAACATTTAATTTTTTAATTATTACAGGCTTATAAAGTTATATGAAAATATTTTAAATACACACGAGCAAACACCAGCATGAAGTGTACCTAGCTTCCTACTGCATTTATTGCAGAAATTATTGTAATTTTGAAACCACGCTCTCTAGAAGTTACGCAATGAACTAATTGCACGTCCAAACCCAATAACGCCCGATAGACATATTCACCTAATTAGTATTTATAATACGGTATTTAAAACGACAAGAACAGAAAATTCTCTACTTGTCTTCTGTGATGCGAATCGTAACAGATTTTGCAGCACTTTTGATTTTCTTAAATTTTGTTGAGTTTATTAATTAAAACGCATTAAAACAGATAGATAACCACGATGATCTAAGCGCTATTTTACGCAAAAGCTAAATTTTCAGCCACCTACAAATAAAGAATTCTTGACTTTACATTTATACGTTTGAGCGACTAATATTGATCACCGCAACAATTTTTATCTTTTAAAACAAGTTCGGTCATATAAACATTTTCTGCTTGTAATGAAGCGAAATAAAATACATAAATTATGCAGTATAACCGGCCGTGCATAATGTTTATTGATTTGATCTTCCTTTGAGCTTGTAAATATTAATCACGTTTGCAAATGTTGTGATGCAGTATATTTGTTTCACTACATTTAATTATTTTTGCTGGGAGTAATTGCTTTACTAATAATTATAGTACAAAATGTCACCGATATTACATTATATTTCCCGTAATGTAAAACAGGATGTAGTAAATAATCATCAACATATTATAATATTAACCAAAATAACTGATTTATTGAACCCCAAAAATGTTGCTCAAGCAGCGTTGTTCAGAAAATGAAATTAAAGGGACTAACTTTTCCTACATAATTTATTGCCAACCTTAAGTAAAACATGAAGGTTTTAACAAACCTCATTGTCCTTCTAATAATAGTTATTAAGATATATCACTTATTAGCAAATATCTAGACTGATATTGTTTATAGTGTTTGTAACAAAACCAATATCTCATTGAAATTAATTAAAAATGGTAGGTGTGACAAATATTACAATTTAGTTTTAATTATATGTATATAAATGTACAATAAGGCTGAAGAAATTCGAGACTAGCATGGGCGACAACAGCATACCCTTGATCCTACTTCGTATGCATCGTTTTTAAACAATTAATTATATCATTTATAACAATTAGATTTTTTTTAAATGGCATTGCATTTGTATTTAATTATTGTCAATACATTTGAACGTCGTAGTTGAACGTTTGACAAATATGTTTAATCTTTAAAACTACGACGACAATAATTAATATGATAATATTTTCTTTTAAAACACTGATACTATTCCATATTACAAGTTCCACAGGTGTGGGTAAATGTTGTGCTGTGTCTACAGTTTTATAATCTATATTTTATTTTAATTGCTAACAAACATTGATAATTCAAATTCTAGTTTTTCGACCACCTCAGAGATGTGTATATTGTTATACATATCTGCAAATGTTATTACTTTTGTTGTTGAACAAAATGTGTTAAAAATTCCCGGTACAAAAAACTTCAATAAGCAAAAAATAAGCAAGAATATTTGTAAGCACTGCAACAAGATACTAAACAACATAAACGGAGTGTCGAATACATTTTTTCGTAAATCGTCAAGATCCGAAACCTACTAAAAAGAAAACACATATAGCAAGGATGCTTATCTGTTTCCTATTGGCAAATTATATTTCAAAACAATTGACAAAATATCTACAGTACTATAACCCCAAGCGATTACTAGTTTCTACATGAATTGCTCACTCGAATAAGATGAGTACGAATGAAATGGAGCTGCATCGCATCTCGTTTATCGGCACAGTTAAACGAGATACACTTTATGTCTGACGTGTATGCAGTTGTTGCCCGGGCTAGTCTCGAAATTTTTGAGCCTTATTGTACTTCTCAGTCGTAAGTTGTTTAAAGTATATGTTGACAATATCAACATTATTAATATGATCACAATGCTCATTCAAACTGGACGCAACATAGGCTTTAACACTAGTTTCTTTTCAATGAAAAAATCATTTCACTATTTCATTATTTACTAATGTAAGAGCTGTGAGTTACGGTTGACTCCTTAATAATAATTTGTTTGCAATTCTTGAAGAGATACCTAATATGGTTTCAACCAGATGGAGCGTCATACCATAATGCAGCTTTAAGTCGTGATTTTTAAATTAAACTTTTGTTGAGGAATGGCGTATAAGCACATATGGATCTGTGAGATTACAAAACTCAACACCGCTGGATTTTATTTCTTTAGGGCTTCATATAAGACTACGTATATAGGCGACACCATAAACCATGAAAGCGTTCATGATGCATTGGTCACATTTTTAATGCTATAAACTGAGTTAGGGGATGTTTGTTGTGTATAGAGAAAGTTTGCCTAGTTTGAATAACTTTCAAAGAAATTCTTTAGTTTTGAAATTGTTTTACATTTAAATATTAGGTAATAAAGTTGTTTTTTATTCTTTAGTTGTCATTTGTCAGATATCATAAGAAAATCACAAGTAATACCAATAAATGGCACACTCTTTTTTAAATCACAACATTATTCAGAAAATCTTCAATAACTCACTTATTTTCCAAATAAGTTTAACAAAGTACACATGCGTGCATGGAGAAGAAAATAGTATTTTTAATGAAATTTATTTCCATTACGAAAAGGTTATGCAAAATCCCAAAAACTGAGAGAGCTAAAAAATGCTACGTCACTAAATCTCAAAAACAGTTAAAAAACTAAACGTCTGTTTATACACATTTGTGGTTTTAAAAAGTTGACCCATGAACACGTCGTTTTCATTACCATGGACCAAGTCTCTCATCTGTGAGCATCGAAATTGATCCAACCAAGATTTGGTTCGAGGGTCCTTCCTGGTCACCATCAAGCGGAAAATTAGTTTCTGGGCTTCTGCGTTTTATTCTTCATCAACGTTATCAGTCCTAGGAATGTGTAGCTTAATATGTAAATTTATAAATATTTACATGCGAACTAAAAACATTATAAAACAAGTCGTCCGTGATTTCTTATTCAATTGAGTTGACACAAATTGGACTCACTTAAGCGGGCTACTCACACGCCTGCCGCAGGGGCAATCTAGGACGCACGGCGGCAGGGGCAATTCGAGTCGTGTCTCTACACACATGCCTGCCGTTCAGTGTTCGGTTATAAGTTGAGGTGAACACACGCATTGAGACAGTTACCAACGAACTGAGAAATTGCCCCGATCGCGCTACAGACGGGGCAACCATGCAGGCGGCAGGGGCAATCTAAGGACCAAGGATGGCCTCGCGCCGCTGCCGCCTGCCGCAGGGGCAATATACAAAATTGCCCCTGCTTGCCTATACACATTACAATTAAGGACGCAATCAAGGGTCATCCCCATTTTTATACCCCTGCGGCAGGCATGTGAGTAGCCCACTTTAACGAAAGTTCTAAGAAAAACGACCCGACGCAACTAACTCCAAAATGAATATCGCAAACATGTGATTTTTTTGTTGATTCCATTCTTTATTCTTTTTCAATGTTACATTTCTGGCTTCGTGTTAAAAACTTACGAAGGAGAAACATCGTCCACGACTTTCTTTTATGCGTTGGGTTAGAATTTGGTGGTATTCCTGCTGACCTTGATATAATTCAACTTCAAAGTATACATGTGCAATCAAGACAAATGAAGATATTGATCCCAAACGGATGTACCAATTAAATCGCACATTGATCAATGGAATATAATGAATGTCGAACAACTAAAAACTTGTAGAATAAACTTTACAGAATTAAGCAAGCAGTAGAATGAAAAAAATGTTTTAAGAATGTATCTACAAATGAATTTTCACGATTTACTCACTACGTTGCCGTTTAATTTCAATAGACGTTTTGGTTGCGTTCAGATGGATTGACTTTAGAATTGAAATAAGGACATTAATTAGGACAATATATCATATTTGAGACGAAAAAGTCAAACATATAAATTAATTTTTCTATTTACCCATATTTTGTACATGTAATATATTCCATACACATGTCATTAGTAAATCGAGATCGACGTTTCTTCAAATAAAAAGCAATTGGGATGAATTTTGGATGAGATGACATGCATGTGTTCTGAAATATGTATGTGAATTTGTCGAGGAATAGATTTACCTAAAGCCAGCCTTTATTGTCGTCATGAATACCGTATAATGGGCGAGTATCCAACCAAACGAATGCAACTTATTTATTGCAGCCATCCAAACTTTCGCAATTAGATTACACATTCACTAAGCTATGCGCTATTAAGATGTTAACTTTTCAAATTGGTGCACTGCTGTTTAAGATTGTTTAGAAACATCAATTTCGTATAAGCTCTAACGTAATCCAGCAATTAAGGCTACGTAATGGCGAATAATCCCGAGAATTCAAACGAGTAATTTTAGTCATTGTTATTATTATTAATCTGCAACCACCATTTTATTTAGCATATTAAAACAAAATAAATAAATGTTGACATGTGCTGCGCAGGGCCTAATGGTAACTGGAAATTAAATTATAACTGGGCCCCGGACCTTTTCTTTTGATTAAGTACTAATTTTCAATGTGTTACATATTATAATAATATATTAGGTGACAAGTGTGTGCAGTGACTTATTATAAAACAAGTATGCGAATACAATTAGTTTTTTTTTAATACTTTACACACGAGTTGCGCTGCAGACATGAGTCGTAAATTTACTGACAAAGTGCCGGTTAAATGGCATTCTCATGAGCACTGCGTAAACTAATTTGCTACGCACGGAGTGCACATATTCTTACCCACATCATATGTATTAAGTGTTAGATTAGGTTAAGCAGGTTAAATATGACGAGCTATTATTTTGTAATAAGATGAACTTCGCCATGTCGAATTTATCGGAATAAAAATTATTATTATTACATTAGAATCGTTTGAATGAGAATGAGAATGAGAAATATGTTATAGTAGATTGCGAGCTTTGCAGGTAGAAACGAGCGATCCCGTTGTTGCGTTAAAGCAATAAATCTTGGATCGGTCCGCGGGACCAATCAGATTAAAATATTGATGTTTAATGTTTTGCCTAAATGGTTTGTTGTAAGTAAAAGTCATTTGTTGAATGTTGATGTGTGTGCGATAGATAGATATCGATCATCAGTTCTTTGGAAAGAAATCTTGGTAAACGTTTTCGAAACGTATAAAAGCTTCGCAGTGTTAACATAACATCTGAACGAGCTACTCGACAAGATTTAGAAGAGGTAGAAGATATTCTGGATGTAGTAGATGCAACGACCAGCTCATGAAGAATTAATATTCAGTTGGGCATTCCACAAACAAGAGTAATCAACACACTCCACGACCAAGACTCACATCCATACTATGTATAGAGAGTACAGCACCTACAACCGGAAGCTTATCCTAAACGAACATCGAAGATAAATAATGATATTTAAGTATATTTCATATCATATATGTGAAACGAACATCTACTTTAAGTCAGTTAAGTATTGATGAATATTGTAATATGCATTTTTGTAAAGAACTCTGAATGCTTCTATTTTTGGTCACATTTTTGTTAAAATTATTTAGAACCAGTTAACCAGAATAAAAGTACAACGAATATACTGTCATCACACTATATTAAATAAACTGACAGCTAGTTCCTGGTTTTACACCTACAATAATTCGTATGATATTCTTCTGCTTGGCAAACACTTTTCCATTCAACCTGAAACTTTCCCAGAATATATAAGTCCATATGCAATAATAGATTTTGCAATTACGAAATATATTTGTTTCAACATTGTAATTGATACTGTTCCGTGGAGGGTTTTAATTAAGAACACCACTAATATGTTTACCAGTTATTGTGTTCTTCCCATGTAAGTTTTTTTTATCAATTATAACACCAAGGAATCTAACGGTATTTTATTTCAATAGATTTCTCATCAAATCTGATTAATGTGCTTATATCAACTTTCAAACTGATAGTGTGAATTTGGATATACCATTGTTGTTGCAACAAGCATTCAACTGAGATAGTGCAGCAGTAACAACTTCTGTAATGATGGTTGTACAATAAACATATTGGTATCATCTTCGTATATAGTAGTTGCAGATGCTGCTGTGCATTTTACTGGTATATCATCTGTCATTATGGTGAGTAAGTAGTATTGGCCCCAAAATCGTAACCTCTTGCACGACCCTGTTCATTTCGTAAATCTTCGATAGTATGTTATTAACCCACACCTTTAGTCACATTCAGGTAAGATATGAGCCGATCTATTTATTCGCCTCGACTTACTTCTTTATTTACTAACTTCCTCACCAACAACAGAATATCTACAGAGCCAAACGCTTTAGACATATCAAATAAAAGTGGTCTGATCTACCATTTCCCCTTAAGTGCATCACAATTTACTTTGATTATTTGTTCAACTGCAGTAGTCAATCTTTCCCGTTTATAGCCATGCTGTTAATTGCTTAATTGTTCATCTTTTTCAGAAATGAATAAATCCTCCATTGAAAACATCATTCGAAGATCTTAGGGGTGTAATTTTGCAATGATGATGATCTACATCGAATGGGCTTCATTTATTCGGGACGGTTTTGGAAAATTTCAATTTATCTGGAAAAATTCGACTTTCAAAGTTTTATTAATTATCAAACTAAGAGGTGTGTTTACATCGTAAACATGTAGGATACTTTCTGGAATTCCGTTTATTCCTGTGGAATTTTTCCTACAACTTTTTTATTGCAAACTCAACTTCGTGACTGGGTTAATATACATGCGGTTCTCTATCCCGTATCAACTCCTTCGTATGAAGGTACTGGATATAACGCCATGTTCGCAAAGTGGTTCGATTGCATCAGAAATATTTTGCTTTGGTACAGTCTTATCGGTCTGTATTAAAGTTTTAATGTTGTAATAGTCAATTAATATTGTTCGACTGATTGTTGTTATAATAGAAATTCTACAGAGCAAGAGATATCTAGTATTATACATTGCACTATCCAGTCGTCTATTTACTTCTGCCATTCCACTTAGCAATTTAGCAAGATTTATAATTTTCGGTGTGATTATGGTTATCGATAAGTGAAGTTTCCAAAGCTGTATATAACTTATTTATCCTTAGCGAAGTCCCAAGCGTATGCGTAATCAGCATCTACTTTCAACAATTAGACGAACTTTTCTTTTTCTGTATACTTTTTGGTTACTGTATTTCCAATTCGTGCAATGAGATCCATTATTGTGAGGTCAACTATTTGATGGGTATGATCAAACAGATGGTTGTGAACAAGTTTAGTTTGACATTCGGTAATTATAATAAAGAAAACATATATATGAACAGTGGTAGCTTGAATTCTGATAGGAATGTCAATCGTGTACACCATGTTATATTCTCTCTCTAAATGAATATTTACTGTTGCGATTTCGAATTCTTTTTCAACGCTTATATTCGTGACATTTCTGGTTTGACTCTTACTAATATGCTATCCCCTTCTCTTATATACTTCACTCTAGTCAAACTTGCAAAAAGTTATTGTATCCAATAATCGTAGTATTTTTTATTTCCCCACAACGTAACCAATTCATGAGCGAAATCTTAAGTTCTAATTGTTGTTGTAATGCTCCATTGCTGTTCAAAAATCCGTACCGTACCAGTTTGCTATTAAATCAAAACTCACATACACCTATTAAAATGTACAAAAATGTTACCTCCCTTTATTTTACAGTTAATAATTTGCAAATGCATCTAAATCTGCAATACCAGTTTGCAAATTTAAAAAACAGGTAAAAACAGCAAAACATCTTTCACATTGAATTATTCTTTCGACAATTATTTATGTTTTCATACACGTCGTCAGCATTATAGATAATAAATATTGAACTTGTATCAATTATAATATGATAAAGTAAACTATCAGATAGCCTTAAATCCAAATATTGTTAACGGTTTATGATTTGTTAAAAAAAGTAATAACATACATCCGTTGTTGTGACCAATAAAAGTCGGTAATGCACGCATTAAAACACACCTAATCAACTAATGAAACACGAAAAACATGAAGAATGAATATGATACTCGGAGCCACAAGCGATAGCTGAAAATACTAGGGGCAATTAAACATTTATTTTAATTATGAATAGGACAGATAGAAGCCACAACTAAAAAATCGAAAACTAATGAATGGAGACAACAGAATTCAGCCAAACAACATTGGGAACGAAAATGATAGCCCAATGCTATTTTACTAGAAATTTCAGTAACATTCATACAAGGCGATAGTCGTTGATTTGCTGCAACGCACGGCTTCGAGATTATTTTTAATTAACAACTTATTTTTTGTGGGAAGATTAATTAAGGGACTTTATTCATTATTATAAATTAACATCAGTTCATACTGCATGTGAAGCAAGGAGCCTGTTAGCACAAACTACGCGTGGTATCGCGTAATTTAATTTTTTTACAAATAAATTTAAACATAAATTAAACAGGAAGAACTCTTTATGTTATACTTGAGATAATTTCTCATTTCAAACGACTTCAATTTAATTCAATAAACATGATTTAAATCTATACTAAATAATTGCATATCAAAAAATCTGCGGTCGTCCGCACCGAACTTTCTTATACCCAGTTATAGTACATTTTTCGAAAAAACTTTCAAATGAAAGTTGTTTAAGATATCAATATCTATAATTTATATAAGAATAATTTTTTCAGTAACGTGTACCGTTTTCGAGATATGGAAAAAGGTGATAAGAGTAAACTATTACTTCCGGTTGAGAGATTGCGTTCAAAATGGGACGTTTTCCTCCTTAATACATACAAATGTTAAGTTTAAAGTTTCAGTACTCTAGCTTTAATCGGTTGGGATGTAGAGCGCGCCCAGACACACAGCCAGACACACAGAACACAGACACACACTGTCACACAGACACACACTGTCACACAGACTCACAGCCACACACAGGCACACATACGTCATTCCAAAAATAGTCGGGATCGATTCAGGGGACCTCAAAACGTGTATATCCGTTGAAATCTCGAGTTCGAAAATTTTCATGATTCCTATACTTATTTATACATAATGTATAAGAAAGTAATAATTCTAAAAATAGTGTTTCAGTCATAATATTGCATTTCGTTATAAGACAAATAATCATAATTTACCATTGTTTTAATACTGGTATAGGTATTGTTAGGTTAGAATATACAACAGCTAATATCTGTAACTTTTACGGCATTCGTGCTTCCTTCGTTAAGCTCGCATAACATGTTAATAAGCACTGTTACATGTCGCTTACTTTCAGCATATGCCAAATTACATTTAATAATTGCAGAGGAATTTTACATATTTATGTCATTGAGTTCAGTTGTGTATCCCAACAAAATCATTTCATTAACCACATACCTTTAGTAACAGTATGAAACGTAAGCACATTTTCAAGTTTAATATTTTAATGTTAAACAATTGCATACTTCGTAGAAAATTGCTGTTGATTTTCTAATTAATGACCGCCTCGCAAGTATCGACTATGGAAATTATTACTTTTAAATGATCATTTCACACTTTTGCATAGTTTGAGCTCTTTACGTTCCATCAGAGATCGCTAAATATATCCTCGAACAGAGAAATCGTGGCCTTTACTGACCTGTAAGACGTTCAAGAAAGGTTAAGTGAGGTCACAACTAGAGTACTTGGATAAAGTACGTGTGTCTTGCTCGTATATATTCGTTCGTATCAAAATTAAAGAGAGATGAACTAAGCAACGCAACAATGATTTTGATAATTTCAGTAGCGTAAACATTGCTAGTGACCACTGCATTCTTCAAGATTTATCATACATGTTACCGAATATTATGTTGAATTAGCTTTGTCGCTGCTAAAAGCCATTGCGACACGATATATTAAAACGCGTTTATATGTGGATAACTTGTTTGTTTTATGGCAAGTATACCCATATGTCATATATTAAATGGATCTATTGTTTATTTATTAAAAAAAATGTTTTCTAAATTATTAGTTAGGTTATAAGTAATATATAAATGTTACTGTCGTTGATGTTATTGTAAATTTGTTTGTGTTATTGTAAAATACCTTATGACTATTAATATTTTGGTTAGGTTGGGGAGCTTTAGAATAATGCTATTACATTTAGCTCGTACTGTCTGTCTGCATAGGTAAAGTCTTTATCAAACTGTCCCTTTTAACTGATTTTGATTTATTCTCGGCCTTCCCAAATCTCCAGTTTCAAATTATTGCCCGTTAGTACTGTCATGTGTAGTACAAAAATTACACGCTGCCGTAGTGGCTGAGTAAAATTATTGTTCGTGATTTGAAAAATTGCGAAATGTGAATAGTTGCATATAAATATTTCAATTAATATAGAGAAAAGTTTCTAATAAATTGTGTAACAAGCATTCGTATTATTATATACTATTAATTAATAATCAACTACTGGTAAGAACATTACTTAATCCAATACGCTACTCAAGCAGAATTAATAAACCGTTGGTATGAAAAAATGTTGATATGCTGCCATAAAATCTGTACATAGTTTTATATTATACGGTACGACGCCTCTTCTCTTTCTAACGGAATTGCTTTATGGAAGTCGCCGCTCTAGGCGTTCGCTCTACTTCGAAAGATATTCGCTAAGGTTATAAAACTAACACGATAAATTCCTCGATTTTTCTTTCAGAAACTATTTTAAATTATATTGCATTTGTGATATTTTCAAGGGGCAAAACCTTCTCCATGCGCTATTATAATTCATCGGTCGTAAAAGAGTACCGCGTCGTACTTGTGGAAAAGTATATAATTGGCTGTAAAGAACATAAGACATTCTCATGCACCAGGTGAACAAGAATTAGCATATCTATGTTTTATCAGACTCATCATTCATCTCCATATTAGTACAGAGCTGTACAATTCAGTTTTGTTTTGGTCCTGAAATTTTGAGTTTTATTATCAAAATACCCATGTCATACATATATAAGGATACTTGGCGCGCATACAAACCAATGGGTTTAAGTGCGATTATTTTTGAAATTGTGTATTTTTGTAAATTACGGTCAAATTCACTTTAAAAAAATTACTTAACTAATGCATATTAAACAAACTTAATTTTTCCTAATGCGGGTTAATAATAACGTAATCAATTTTCATTAATCGAAATTCGAAGAAAATGATACGATAGTAAAATGAATTGCGGGCTCTCGCAGGAGTTGATAATTATACACTCGTAATTAGATAATTAATTATAAATAATTACAAATGACCAGATGGCGAAGCATATAGTGAAGTAGCAATCGTACAATAAAATAACTTGAGTTATGTATACTAAGTAAATAAAATAAATATGTGAAAGTATAGAAATGCAAAGAAAACGGTGTGAATGGTCAGACAATGAAATTGTTTACCAAGAAATCCACATATTCGTAATTTACATGCAGTAATAGTATGTTTTGTGTACAAAGCAATCTACACATATTAAGTGGCTGACACGATAATTATAGAAATATGTCGAGATGTTATAAGTTGAAGTATCAAATAATATTTATGTAATATTTAGTGAACTACCACCCAAAAGAACGAAGTAGAAGGACCGCTAACGAAAATACGAAGCAGAAAGCCTCTCCATTCCACTATTAAATGCTACTGTTACGATTCAATTAGTACATAAGCAACTATAGCCATAGGGACGTAACGGGCGACTGGGACCGGTAAGTTAAACAAATTCAAGGTGCTCTGAATACATTCTTCAAGCCATCAATACAACACCGATGGAAGCTTTAATTAGATACACCACACGCATACATCTCTAACGATGTTCGAAAGTTGCAACGAATGTTCAACCAACGACGAATAAAAATATCGGAGCAGATCAAACGACCACTTTTTAAATTTCAACAGGTTGCCCAAATTAGATCAAATGAGTAATCTCAATTGTTCTGGAATTTACAACCACGGAATAGCAGTAACAACTTTTATATATTTTTTATCCAACAAATCATTTAGTGTATTTTTGCCAAATATTACCAATCGAATATGATTAAATAATTATTATGAGGTATGGTTAGTTACCATGTCTTCCGAAACATGCCATTACAATATAATTACTGTCGTAAAGATATACACATGTATGTAGATATATTTGCTAGTGCTGAATACTTTAAAAAATCACGATGATTAATTACGCACGTTGACAGATGGAAGATTGATTCGCCAACTATTAATTTTAAAAATCAACGTTTACATACTTTTTAATGAGCCAACATTAACTTTCTTGCACGGATGCATCTGCTTCTAATATGTTTTTTTATACACACCTTGGCGTCTTATAATATTTACATACGAAAGTATTTCTTGTAATTAAGGTTTACTAGACATCTAACTAATATTGAATGTATAATTGGAAATGCTTCATGAGTGTATACAAAGTTCTCTATGCAATTTGTTTTCGAAACTTATGGACACTGATACATATAATTTCTGAAGAGAATCAGAATGGGTTTACGGAAGGCAAGATGCGTATTTCCGTTAAAATCTGTAGTTAATTAACATCATTGCTATAACAATATACATAATGCATAAAAAAGTACTTAATACACGAAGCTAAAACTAGTCGACGATTCAAAAAAAGAGAAACTCTTTATTTAAACCTCCAATTATAGGATTAAATGTAATTTATTAATTTTAATGATGTTAATAAAGTCTCTATAAAAATGTAATCCTAAAAATGACAAGGCGCCGTTCAAAATAGAGCAATATGCTTTGATTCTAGTCATGTTGGTGGTGCATCGTCCCTCTTGTGTGCCTAACTAAGGACGAGATTTAATTCATATGTGTTGCTGATCGTGTCGCAATACGCGTTAAGTTTGGTGGAATTTGATAATTTATGAGCAAGGATGTGTTGAACTTCATACGTTTTTTTGCCACAAAACCTTCACTTCATGCTTCTCCTCAGTCACTGCATCTCAATGACTGCATATCCACCGAGAAAAAAAGCTATCCACATTGTAAAATTTATTAATAGTGTTACATAATTATATCAGTGCACAATAACATAAGAATAAATTACAAAACTTATATCAACATGCAATAAATTAAATGACAGTAAACTATTATACTAAGGGCCACTTTTTTAATAACAGTACCACTAAGCCAAAATTTGTCAGTGGCAATAAATATTTTACGTCACTTGTCAATAACAAGAAACGACGCAGCGCATCCTGTCCCCGGAAACCACTTTTTCATCTCTTCCTTAACTTTACTCAACTTGTCCAATTTCCTTATTTCTTATGGAATGACAGAAACAGCGTAACTTAATACAGATTTGACCAATGCATGATATATCATTGTATCAAAGAACTAGAAATCATAAAACAAATGGCAATATATAACGGATACAAAGAAAACACTATCAAAAAAATACACAAAAACATAAGAAACAAGAATCTCACTAGAAACACACGCCACAAACACGGAGGACAAAACTTCGAGGACATTCACATATGTACACAAAATCACAAAACTCTTCAAAGTCAAAAACATCAAAATAGCATACAAAACAACCAACAGCCTAAAAAATAAAACAGAAACGGAAATGGAAAAGACAGACAAATACGCACGGAGCGGCATTTACAAAATATAATGCCATATATGCAAAAACAAAGGTATAGGACAAACGGGCCGGAAAATCAAAGAACACAGGGAAAACAGACAGCAACTATGCAGATCACCTCATCAAAAACAACCACGAACCCAGGACAATAGACAGAACAATGAAAATACTTCACGACCAACAAAAAAGCCAAAAACTCAACATTATGGCAATTCTTGCAATATTTAAATAAAAATCTAAATTTAACAATAACATCATCAACATACAAATCAACAGTACCCCACCCTCCAACTTTACAAAAAAATTGCCGACAATTCACGAAACCGCACCAGTTGAAAATGGCAATAGCCGAAACGCGTCGTGGTCAAACCGACAAAGAAAATGTTCGTCACAACAATAGAACTCAAGAAACCAACGAATATCCATTATTGTACCAAGGTATTTATAAGTTGATACCTCCACTATAGTCATACAACAGTCACAATTTCTTAGCTGGCGCATATGTTTGGTTGGGCAGGCATCTCATCGAGTGGTGGATGATTTTTATTGATATTCTTTTAAATTTTGGAGGCAATAATTTCGTTTTTTACTGTTAATCACGAGTTCCTTGTCATTGGTTCAGAGCTGGAATCTAAGGTCCTCGTGAATTGCAACAATTTTGCGATTATCTTCTGCTGATAATTTTGCGATTATCAGCAGAAGACCAACATCAGTAGTTTTTAAAGCATCGACCAACATCGTTAACATAGAGCAAGAACATCATCGGTTCCAAGATACAGCAATGCGCGACACCTATTTGCACATGTACCGTGTTTCCAATAGTGAGTCCAACTTTTAGAACAAGTGTACGATCCTTTAGCATTTTAACATGCCTCTAATTCCCACCACTTCTAGGATTTCCAAGATCTTGGAGAGGTTAACGAACGGGCAAAGGATACGCTTTCTCTGGGTTCGATTTGTATTCTCTAACAAAGTGGTCGTGCCTTTCTTTTTTGATATTCATTTTTATTTTCATCGACAATATTAAATTTGTCTAGATAGCACCTGGTTTTGTCCGACGTACATTTCAATAATTTTATCGGTCAATGATAATATCGAATTCGGTCAGTATTTACTGTAATTTGTATGCACACCCTGTTTGAAAGTTGGCTTGACAATGGCTTTTTTCAGATCCTTGGGGATTCTTTCCACTTCAAGTTAACAACTAATAATTTTTTTAATCGGTCGTCCGAATAATTCGATGAATTCCTTTATGCCTTGTATTCTTATATTATATATTCCAGCTTATTCGTTAACATTCTGGCCACGAAATATTTCAACAACTTTCGCGAAAGAAATATCATCGATCACCATCGATTGCATTTGGTTCTTCTTCTTCTCATGAAATAAAGTTACATCGCAGCTATGAATTAACACCAGCAAACTTGCCCACTATTTCACTACCAGGTTCATTATATATTTAATAATTGCTTCGTCGCCAGTTTTCGGTCACGTCGTTCCCAAAATGTCCGGACCATGTCCGTCTAAGATTTTTCCAATAATTTTAAGTATAATGTGTTTTTTTTTCGCTATTTTATGTGGTACATTATTATATTTCTGGCGTTCTTATAGTTCATTTTGAGTTTCTTCTGTTTTGCCATTTCCTTGGCATTTTTTTTCATATTAGGAAAAGTTTATCTCTTCTTTTGTTGTAATCATAAATCTGATGATTCACCCAAAGCTTTTGCTCATAACGCTTTACTGTGGCTGGCATATATGCATAGCAACAAAAAGAAATGAATAGCTCAGAGATCTCTAGTCCGACATCCTGTCAAATTTTTGCGCTTCTAGAAATTTTATTTGTGTATCGGCTAAAATAGTTCTATATGTAAGGCTTCCAGCTGTATCCACTTCCTTCGATTCTGTACATTTTCCCAACATACATGCAGTCAAGTAATGGTCCGATATTTTTGTTTGTTGCAAAACAGCGCTCTGAGAATCTGTGAACGGGACTTTTCTCTAGTAATATTCGAAATGTTACATTTAAACCTATGGGCAGTAAGTATATTCTCGTATTCAGTTGCAATGTTCGAGTTACATAAGAGATTTATATTTGCGTGCCCAATTATCACCATACTTTTATACTGTTCGAGAGGAAACTGTCAAGTTCGATAATGAAATACTTTCGTTGGGTGGCCTGTATATGGTCAACAGAGTGATATGTATGTAACACTTAGCAATAGTTGATTTATACGTTTTAAAGTGAGTTTCAACATTTGTTAATCATAGTTGTCTCCTTAATAAAATATAATTCCTTCACTCAATTTAATACTCCTACATTTATATAACATATTATAACTCTTCATCTAACAGGTCTACTGAGTCAATACAATTTTTAGAATACTTAAGTCTTTTTTAATTTCATTGATGAACGCTAGAAGTTCATCGAAATGAACTATGAGTGAGCGAATATTAAAATGCACGCATTACAATTGGGGAATTTTTACAGATTGTACCAAATATTTTAAAAATTGCACCCAATCGTGAAGCGAAATGGTTTCCTGACAATTAGCATCACGATGCAATTCAATGTCAATAAAGGATAGATCCATTATTAATTATTTTTACTTTCTTAAGTCTTCTAGATCTCTGATATTAAATATTTTTGAACCGTCCCATTTATGCACAAAAACATTACCATTCTGGGTCCAAACATATTTCCAATTTACTTATTTTGCCTTAGTTTTCGCCTCACAAGATAGACTTTTATTGAAGTTTGACAATTGCTCCACTACGAAGATTTTTCCACCAGCTTCCTTATTAACGATTTCGTTATTTCATAGCTACCCTCCTTTGCTCATTATTTCGTTTCGTTTATTTAGTTGCTTCTGAGATCATTTTTACAATTATGGGTATAATTCGATGAGTTTTGTCTTGCCTTTTCTTTTCTGCTCGCCGCAAGCTCAATATCTTTTTCCTCAACGTTTATACATCTCTGTCTTGTAACCTTACATACGAATTGTTTTACATCCTCTTTATCAACTTGCATTACTCCATGAATCCCAATATTCTTTTCATGTTGCTGCATTTTAGAGATTCTCTTTCACAACGAACAGATGTTCCTGTGCTTTTCCGTACAAGATATAACATAAACTTAAACCCTTAAATCCTTAATTTTGCTTACAAAAATAATTGTTTTTGAGTAATTATACTAATTGTGCTAATTAATATAAAATATAAACCCAATTAAAATATTTATAAACATTGTTCACAGAGTTTGTTTTTTATTTTCTTCCAATAACTCAGTAATACATACAATTGAACGATCTTCACAACTCCATTAAAAAATCTTTTCCTTGAGACGCTTACTCACGTGTTTTACCCAACATTACTTTTCTTGTTACGCATTACGACGCGTCAGATCTTTTGTAAATATATTTCACTGTGCATAATTTGATGTATATCTGTAACTCAAGTAATAATTTTTATAATGCTTTTGATGCATGCCATTTAAGGAACTAAGGTAGTAAGGGCAAATACCAATGCCATGACATCAGATTCGAATGAGCGTATGACCAAATATGTAAATGATAGAATCTAATTTATAATTTCTTGTACTTTATTTATAGTAAGCATATTAATCATGAAACTTTTCGATTGAGAGTTTAACGGAAATAAAATAAAATTATGAAACTTTAAACATAAGAGTTGTAAATGGCGAGGAAGGAAACCTCATATTTTGAAAGCAATATCTCAACCGGTGGTCAAGTGGTTTACTCGAAACCTGTACGTGTTATCCAAAAAATATTCTTATAAATGATATTGGAATTTTATTTGAAAATGCTCTTGTCATTGGGACTGTACTAATTAATTATATAAATATAAGAAAGTTCATTGCCTACTGCAGATTTTTTTACTTAGTATTAATATTATTTTAATGAACGAGGTTCATATACTATTTTGACATTTTGCACTAGTTATGCGCTGTAAAAACATAAAATAATAGTTTAATTTAAAGTAACTAATAATAAACATTTAAGCAATTTTTGGTGGTTGTTGTGATTACTAGTCATGATCGTTTGTTTATCGTGATTTGGCATTTCATGTTAAAAAACACATTACGATATTTTGAGACCAACTTTCAAAAAGTAAATCGTATCAGGCTATCAACGCATTCTCTCGATGTATCTCTTAAATAATTCAGAGAATTATTGGGGTTTCATATATAACTCCACTATAGTTTCATAGCATAACGAAATTTTCATTCCAGTTTATTTTTTTAACGAAATCGAGTTTACTTAAAATACGAACTGGGGAATAAATTCCTACCTACGACTTCCATTATCTTTTATATGTGTGGAAATTTCTCGTTTCTCTCTTTGCGTTATTATCTGATGAAACATGAACTCAGCGTCATTTTCATTTAAAAATAAACTCGTACCAACTTCCTTCGTATATCATTTGCAAGGAATTGTGTTTAGTGCAATAAATTTCATGTAGATTACGTTAGCAAAATGCATCTGCTCTGTGTGCAATTTGCATATTTACGAACATTTTTTAATTATAAATGTAATCCTTACATTAGTTAACGGTAGAACAATTTATGACAAACTATGTGACGTGAAATTACCAACAAATTCTAATTTCGCCCGGCTTATGTTTCGTTATTTATTGCACTTCCTTCCGCTTAAGGGAAATTTGCGGAACTGCATTTTGCAACAAGTATTTACTTTAATGTGGCATAACGTCCGTTTTATAAATTACTTAAGAATTTACAGCCCCAGAAATAGAGCTCAAACATTTTATAACTGAAACAATTCACTTCACTAGGTTCAACACATTCAACACAATATTATTGTCACCGAACATATTTTTATTAATAAGTATTTAATAATAACAACACACTATATTCTGTGTTTTCGCCAATGTGATTGTTTCCATTTCCATTATTTATTTAAACTGAACATGTCGGAAGTATATTTTAGACAACCGTTGTGAGTTTTTCAATACTTTCATTTTATATGTTATATTTAATAGCACCACACGCATAACAGAATATGGGGATGGCAAATTTGTCAAGGTTACCTATATTCGGTGTTTGGTCACACACGTATATATTATCTAGATTTACTGAAGCATTTAAGTGCATTATTTGCGCCAAATCGCCAGATCTTGACACCGATTATTTGTTCGTGGCGTTTTTTTTTTTATTAAAATTATACTAGTTTTCTTATAGTGTAAAAATGAATTTTTTAAACCAAGTATGCTCCTTTATTTTCTACAATGTTTCGCCATTTTTCGAGTAGCATAGTGATGCCATCGGTGAAGAACTTCTGTGGTTTCTAGTTGAAAAACTAATTCAAGTGATTTTCTCAGGCTTCTTTTGAAGCCAGCTTAATTCCATTAACAGAGCTCTGCAGAGATCGCAACAAGTGATAGTCAGCTGATGTTATGTGTGGCCTATACGGTGGATGCATCAAAACTTCCCAAAGTTCCAGCAATTTTTGACGGCTCATCAAAAAAATGTGTTGTCGTGATGGAAGACAACACCTTCCCTATTATTCAATTCGGGCCATTTTCTTTCAATTGCCTGGCGAAAGCCCTCTAGTTGTCCATAGTAGAGTTAAAAATCAATCGTGTGACCAACTGGAAGTAGCTCGTGATGCATGATTCCTTTCCAGTTCCAGCACCCACAAATCATCCCCTTTTTTAGCGTCAATCATGGCTTTGCGAACGCTTGTGATGACTCACCATCCCTTGCCTACAATCTTCGATAGTTCCGATTGTCGGACGTGACACACTTTTCATCACCAGTTGCAGCGCAGATGTTAATTCGATCTATCATGTTTTTAATGCGCAACTCATGAGGAACCCATACATCGAGTTTCCTTTTGCAGCCAGCTTTATGTAAATGGTCCTAAACAATTTTGTAGTCCTTGCCCAGCTCGGCTGATGTGCTTTCGTCAGCTTTTTCAGTGATTGGACGACCAGAGAGTGATTCATGTTTCACATCAGAACGAAAGCGAACGAACCATTTCCGCGCAGCAGATTTTAATAAAGTACCTTCGCCGTACATTTTTTCACAATACTGCGCAACGTTTTTCACTTTGTCGAAATAATTTTGCAAAATATGGGGCAACTTTGCATTACTATATTTCATTTGAAACTCAAACAAACAACTTTCCAACCACTCCCAATTTCGATGTTTACGCACCTAACGAAGTGTCACCTTTCCAACGATTATTTCGTTTATTGCTGCGATCAGTGGTTCCTAAGTTATTTGGAATTGACGGGAAAACACCACGAACTTTTTCCCAGAAGTAAAATTCCTGGCTGTGAATTGGCTGTAACCACAGTGGTCGAAGCAGCGCTTAGGCAGTTACAAGGTAACGAGTTTAAATGAATATCTACTAATACCTGAAACAAGAAAGTTCTAGTTCCATTTTCAACACTCTCGTGATGTTATTTAAATCATCCATTTTTCAAAATGAGTTTACTGTCAAAGTGATTTTATTCTTGAAATTTTATGGCCGTAGTCGCTTTAGATGCTGAGTTTTTGAAACAAGTTATGGCGGGCTAAAACTCAATACTTCTCTTCCTGAAAGATCGATATTAACCGTTGACTAGCCCCAACCCAACTCACCTCTAAGATATTTCAAACATCATAGTTAGAATAGTTCAAGCAGAAGAAAGCAATAACAGCCAGATACAAGAGTGTTTAACTACTTTAATTTTGTAAATATATACCCACTTACAATTTTCTTTAAGGCACGTTTTGGGACTAAATGCAAAAATGTGTATATCATATAAATAAATATATAGCCAAAAAGATTAATGGGATTTATGCAATACAACAAGCCCACTTGTATGAATAACAATTAAAATCTGTTGCCCAAGTTAAAAATACTTTTTTAGTAAAAATATATATTAAATCCATACGAGCGGCAGTAATGGTGCATAAATTTTGTTTGATATGGCTGTATAAAAATTACAAATATTTGTACTAAGAAACTTTTGACTTTGGAATCTGGAGTTATTCTATAATAGAATATGGCTTTTAGTTTTGTTTTTGAGGAGTTGACGACTATGCAGAGAATATGCATTTCGTGGTATAAAGTACTGTTTACAGTGTTTACGAAGTTTTGTAACAAGTTGGTCATACCCGTATTTCTTCGGAAACCAAATTGGCGTTCATCCAGTATTTTAAACTTCTGAACATATTAATTCTACGAATATAGTTTGTTAGTGTCTATGATTTTGTATACTATTGTGAACAACGGGATAGGTCTATATTTTGAGCAATTTGTACCTTTTTCAAGAATTTGTCTGACTATTGCTTTTCGCATGAAAGTTCTATTGATAAGCTTTTGGATTGCCTTAACAAGAGTACTAACAAGAGTACCTCATTTTCTTTGATATCAATTTCGACTGTTGTTGCCTATTGTTCTTTTCGCAGTGTAAATGATAGGTCGGAATTGTGTATGAATTTCTCCAAATTAGCTTCAAGATAATGTCCAAAGTTCTTAATTGTCATCGCCACAGGAAGCTTCATATTATTTATTATCTGTTCATAAAGCCGAGTTGTATTTCTGTCCATTATCATTCATATTTTTCTAAGTCTGCTGCCAGCTTCAAAATATTCTTTTTCCGATTAGCCGATTTCTTGCCTTACTTATGTATTCAGTTCCGAGTTTTTTTATATGTTCGGTTCCAAGCAGTAGTTCTATCACTGTTGTAGATTATAATCCACTAAATGCAACCTTTTTAAACATTTTGCACCAGCCTGTCTGGTACGAAATCCGATATGTAAGCACAAAATTTAATAGTGGCCAAAATAACTTAACCGAATGCCGAAAGAAGCCCAAGAATACCAAGAAACAAATGGAGCGGGTGTTCCGAGGACATGCGGGAAGAAAATCAGCAGAATTTTTTTGACGTCTATAAGATGTGAACACAGCACTCGGATTGATGCACCTGCACTACGTAGGGTAACAATTGCCCTTGCATTTTGAATTTTGACTACCTCGAAATTTTAGGGGCATATTCTCATTCTCACACGCCGTGTTTTAACAATTGTTTTCGTGTGAATTATTTGTTCGTCGGATAATTTGTGTACTATAAATTGTCAATACTTCAGCGTCAAAAATTGGCCTAATACCAAACACATACAATTAACAAGCACATGTTTTGCAAACCATAAGTTCATGAATGCAGCGCACATGGAAGTATGACGGCATGTCTGGGTCCAGCAGCATGCGAGTATGCTGGAGAAGATGGCCACCTCAGGGAGGTGGGGGAGACGCTCTTTGAACGATCCTAGGGAGCGTTCACGTAAAACAGTGGAATAAGATCGGAAAAAACTGAAAGTGATCAGCGTGGATTTGAAAAAACCGAGCAAAACTGACCTGGTGTACGTGGACGTTTCATCACATTACTGTTAGATTAAGAATAAACTAATCTAATGTCGATGTACCTACGTTTCATTTTACGCAGGTACATCGACATCAGACTAGTTGATTCTTATGATTCTTATTCACACAACTCTATACCTTGCGTACCTTAGTTGTTCATTATATTCGATTGCGTCATAATACCTTAAACGTTTTGTGAATAAACGAGTCCATGAAGGCCCGGTGATCAGAGGTGGTCACAGAAACAATATTGTCCATATATCCACCAGTTAGTCTTCATGTACCCGTTTAATGGGGGATCCTGCTTTAGAACGCTCAAAAAATCGATTTTTTTATTGCTCAAATCTATGCCTAATATATCTAAGAATATGTATAAAAAATTATAGCTTCTAATTCGCAATATTGTCAAAGATACAGCACTAAACACAGTGAGGTGTCGAGCAAAAAATATACGAACACAGGAACGCTCGGACAAACGAAGCGCGCGCCCCTCCCCGCATTCACATAACACCGAACTATGTACTGAAAAAAGTTCCAATTTTCTTTGGTTTTTTTTGTTTCAGATAAAAATTACGAGCTACATCTTTCCCACCGATTGTAGACTGTAATTGAAAGGTGTTGCACAAATGTGCATAAAAATCGGTTCCGTTTAAATATTTTTCTCTCGACATATTTTTTTTAATGCTCAAATATGCAATAAAATGCTCTAAAAAGTTCACTAGACTTGCTCATTTTTTTCTGCCCTAAAAAAATTCCCTCAAAAACGCTATTTTAAGGCCTCCTAAAGCAGGATCCCCCCTTAACTAATGTCCGTAGCACCTTTAAGATGTAAGATTAAAACATTTTTCATGTATTTTACATACTAGGGCAACTGAAGCCTGGATTTTATACAGGTTGTTAGGACACCCCCTTTCTTCAGCCCAGCCCAAACTCAAATCAAGCAAATGTTTTTAATCTTGATTTTCTTAAATGTACTTAGACCATCAATGTTGTTTCCTTTTTTGTTGTTCATTTCGTCTTCATATTTCTCTTAAGTCTCTCTCTTTCTGTGTCTCATATTACTTATTATATTTTGCGCTATCTATGGTTTCAGTGGTTTCGTGGGTGTTTTATTTTGTGCGCCGTGCATTGAAGTAACTTTGACTGCCTGTATGATTTTATTATATAATTGTATAGCTCGTCCACATTTTCAGTACTATTGTAGGGTCAATATCTAAGTATTCTAATGGGTGGCCAACTTGTTCATCTATTTGTCTATTTTCACTATTAATTCCTTACATTAGAAATATAAATTTCCGAATATTTTGCAGCATTTAAAAACTGTCCGAGTATTTTTTATATTATTCGTTTCGCTTTTACGTACTTTCGATTAAATACAATTAAATATTGATGGCCGCAGGTAGGTTATATACTTATTGCCGTCAAGTGAGACCGAAAGTAGATTTCGTCATTCGCAACAAAAATTAAAAAGGAAATAAGAATAAGTAACAACCTTGAAAATGTTTTATATAATTAAGCTTTTATACAGACCTTTCTAATCCACCGTCACGACTTTATTATTCACCAACTCAATTTTAATTAATTTTACGTACGCGTCATTAGGCCGTAATTATTTTTTCCACTATTAAATTATTTCTAACAAAGGCAATGATGAATTAACAAATCTCATATAAAAAATGTATCAATATTACATCAAATCGAACCCAGTCCCTTGTGCGTTCATTGTAAATATAATTAAAATTGTTACACAGCACGTATTTGGTGCCTTGTAATACGTTATTGAGATATACAGTGCGTATGTAACGGCTTATAGGCAATACTATTTAAAAATGATTACAACGTGAAAGTTAGATAGGTATTGAAATAGGTAAGGCTTTGTCTCTTTGGTTATCGCCTATTCCTAGTTTATTTAATTTTCAGTGATATACATATTGTAAACATGTCTAACAAGACTAGTCTCCATACAGCGGTTGCAGCCTTAAATACTGTATAGTAGAGGTATGTAGTTATGAACATATCGGTCTTTTTGAACGACTATGCGGTTTTTCATTTCGCTTAGTTCGGTGCGAGCCTTCGGGTTATGAACGATAGTGCCAACGTAATATCGATTGCGTCATTGAAAGTTCTTATTACAGATGGACTGGTAATGACAAATATAGAGTTGAGTAATTGATACGGTGAGGTGTTCTATAATAATAATAATAACCGCGACTTCATATTTACATACTAACACAAAAGAATGTGTGGGTATGTCGGGAATGAAGTATGAGTGCAAGAAAGTTAACGAACACAAACCGTATACCATATTGGTGTCCAAAGGAAGAGAATCTACTTTTTAATATGCATGATATACCAGAGCAGAAATAAACAAAAGCGCAGATATTAAAATTACTCTTTCACTGTAACAACATTTTGCAAGGATATTTAAGTCATGAATATATGATTAAATGGATTAAAAGAATTAGACTTATCAAATGTAGAAGGTATATATCTGTCATATAAGTGGGATATATAGATAGATAATCGTAGTACGCGAATATTATTAACAAACACTTACCGTCATCAGTTATAATGTTGCTATTTCGTGTTTCATCTGTCATCGTCACAGTCATTAAAATGCATTTTCTTCCTGGGGAATACAACAGGTAACTTTTATTGTATACTATTTAATAGGATCACATAATATAACGGTAAACAAAATTAAACTTAGAGAGTGGGTTGTAAGTGGATAATATCTCCCATACTGTTATGTTTGAATAGGAGATATATTTGCATTGTAAAATTACTGGCTTCGCGCTTGATACTATGCACCTTATTATATTAACAAAGGTGTAGACTAATTACTCCATTGCCTTTAGGTAATGCTCATCATTTTCACATGAAGTTTTTTAGCACCATATCTGCACCTTAACAAGACGCTTGTATTGGCAAATGAATCCAAAAGCAATCAGTAAGCAGGGTGCTCACAAAGAAAACCAATTGACCCTATTAGAAAAGCATAGTAAAGAAGAAAAATATGTTGCCGATCAAATCACATGAGTTCATGAATAGTCAGAAACAGATAGGCGTATCTCATATTCGGCAAAAAATAGAATAATACTAATCTAAATCTGGAATTTTTCTCTACAGAAATATATATATATATATATATATATATTCAAGACGATTCGATCAAATTCTTTACAAATGAAGACTGAGTGAAAAGTTTAGCGCAAGGCACTATTCATCTGCCGTGTATAAGAACTTGATCCTGAGAATTAAGGAAGCAGCTGA
The DNA here is from genome assembly GCA_959613385.1 of Geotrupes spiniger. Taxonomy (NCBI): domain Eukaryota; kingdom Metazoa; phylum Arthropoda; class Insecta; order Coleoptera; family Geotrupidae; genus Geotrupes; species Geotrupes spiniger. Next base: position 33,563,287 of record OY390732.1, read on the forward strand.
GGAAGTCCTGGGACCGGCCAAACAAAATAAAGAGAAACTTCCAAAGTAGTGGAACGCAGAAACTGAAGGAAAAATACAGAAGAAACTGCTGTACCAAAAGTGCTATCCACTAGAGATCCGGTAGACAGAAAAGAGTATACAAGGACATTCAATGAAGTAAAGAAATGCGTAGATGAGCGGATCGAAAAATATGTAGGCGGAACCAGATCTTCGGAAGCATGGCAGGTAAGCAAAGGACTCCGAACAAAAAAAGAATAAGGGAAGAATAGTAATAATTAAATTTGAGACATGGGTCAAACACCACAACGCTCTGCTGACGGAGGATAGGCAAGATATCCTTAATAAAGACAGAGAATGTAACGAAGTGTACAGTATACTCTACGAAGAAGAGGGGAATACCCCAGATGAAGTAAAGAAGGCCGCGAAAGGAATGAAGAATGGTAAAGTATCTGGCGCGAGAGGCATACCGATAGAATTGATAAAGGAAGGAGGTGCTGTTCGAAATGTTTAACGCCTTTCTCAGGGAACAGAGATGATTTGAAACGTAAAGGGCATAGGCGTGACAAAGCGCACAAACATATTTGTTCACGTTTGTATTTGCTTCGCGTCCGCCTGAAATACCAGTGCGATCTGCGACTGGATTGTTCCCGCCGCGCAACACATTGATGACGTGCATGCCCTTTACAGCTTGAAACTACTATACCAATGGAGTGGACCACTGCCTACAGTTACAATATTCATAAAGGAGATGACAAGATGGAAACATTATTAAACAGGGAATTGAAAAAGAATTTTTATTTGTGTATTTTGTCATGTGTTCGTGTTGAACGATTGTCAAATAAATATTTTAAAAGATTTTTAGAATGTAATTTATCGTCAAATAATCCCAAAATACACAACGTAAATAAACTATAATAAACTTTCCAGAAGTGCAACACAGCCCAACCCAAAACTCCACCTAGCACACACTACGTACAACTAGATAAACATACCACAACAGCAACTGATACATACGACCATCTTGCGTCTTAAGACCATCAAATGTTCTTAAGGTTGATGCAGTTATGCATAAAATGAAGGATAAAAGTAAACGGGGCTAAATAATCTCACATGATAGTCTGAGGAAACTAACATGCCACCCAGTTATATTATTTAGTAAGCAAAATCGGTGAAAATTTCGTGAAATGTTAAAAGCGCCCATTGTCAATATTAGGTGTGAACATGCTTACTTTGAATTAACTTCGAACCATTGAAAAATAATTTAAAAAGTAAAAGAGTGCAAATCGTATTCTTGACATTTCAAATGTCAAACGCGCTTTTGACATGTAAAAGTTCAGGTTGACCCCAGTTTTGGGTCAACAACTTTGTAGTGGATTCGATTATCGAAGTACAATTTATTAGGTTTTTTGTCAGAGCAGCGACAAGCATTTTAATCGTAATGGTATTGGTAGCATTGGCAGCAAATGTTAAACCAATTGCAACTTAAGACAATTAACAAAGAAACAACTTAGTTCAAAGATTAAATCATTAACAAAAAGGACTACTCATTTTAACTTCATCTAGTTAATTATTACGGAGTAGAACCTTGTTAAAGGCACATGTAGCTTCGATAGAATAATGTAGTTCTTAAATTGGGCAAATTTCATAAATGTAAGTAATGCTACTCTAAAAATTATTTTGAGACAATGGTAAACAAAAAGGCCGTGGATTTCTATATTTATGAAAAGCAAAATAACAATTCTATAGATTAGTTCAAAATATTAATATTCACGTCCAATAATGTATATGTTTTTATACTGCTATATTGAGACTTTAAAACACTAACCCCTTTTCATATATATCAAGTGGTATAACCCAACGCATATTAATTTATAAATATACCACCCCAAGAGTGCCTGGCACTTATAGAATCTATCCTTATTCAGATAATCATTAAACAAGACATCCTAGAACTTATGACTGTAGTAATAAACCAAAATTATTGTAGTTTTGATTCAAAAATATACAAACAAACGGAAGGACTCGCGATGGGCTCACCACTTAGTCCCTTGCTAGCGGAGGTTTTTATGTCCAATGTAAGCAAGATTATTTTAAAGTCAAATCTGGGGAAAAAACACATTTTCTTTTGGTATCGATACGTCGATGACATACTAGCATGTTTTAAAGGCACACCGAGACAATTACAATCATTTATAAATTTCATAAATTCAATACACCCAAAAATTAAATTTACGATAGAAACCGAAAAAGACAAGTCAATAAATTTCCTAGATCTTACAATCACCGAAAAAGACAACAACCTCATTTTTGACATATACCGGAAACCTACATTCACAGATGCCTGCATACCCAACGATTCGCTACATCCGAATAACCATAAATTAGCAGCCTTTCATTCAATGATACATAGAGCCCAGTCAATACCCTTATCCAAAGAAAACTTCGATCAGGAAATTAAAACAATTAAACAAATTGACAACCACAACGGATATACTGCTAACACAATCGAAAACATCCTCCACAACAAACAATTAACCGTAGCATTAAAATCCTTATATCCTCCCAACAAACCAGATCCAAAAATCTTTGCAACGGTTACCTACTTTGGGAAACTTACAGAAGATGTAGCGAAAATAATAAAAAAACACAATGTTCAGATAGCCTTCAAGTCTAATAGTAAAATATGTAATATTTTGTATAATGCAAAAATCAATCCGATGACTAGATCCGGTGTATATAAATTAATGTGTCACGATTGTAATGGTGTGTATATTGGTCAAACTGGACCAAATTTTAGCATTCGTGAAAGAGAACACGCGTGTTCATTTAATCTCAAGAAATCAGATTCTACTTTTGCAAACCATCTGCTAGAACACAATCATACTGCTGATAAAAATTTACAAGTATTACACTTTGCCGACAAAGGGAAAAAACTTACCCTCTTAGGAAATTACGCTCCTTAACGACCAGACTGACCTGATATACTCACCACTCTTCAAATTTTGTATATAGATATTGTATAAACAGTTTAAACTTTATGTGTTATCGTTCGTGAATGACCAAGTTGGTTGAAACCGCGGTCACGGAGTGTCGAAATATACGTGATATTTAACAAAGTAATTGTGTTTTAATTTGCATATATATTTTATTTTCTATTGTTTTCTTAAATTAAAACTTTTTCGGCAATTGTTAAGAACGTAATGATCGTAATGATTAAGGTTACTACCGATCATTACCTACACATGTCAAATGTATAAGAAAGAGACAAATTTGTAAAACATCCAAACTGTCCAAATTGTTCCAGTTGTCAAAAATACAAACGGAAGAATCAAAAAATTTTAAAACCACAAATAAAAAGAATATAAAACAATTGAAAATGTATGTAAAAGTAATTGCATTTCAACAAAACACGTTAATAAAACAATAGTTTTGATGTGGATTTGAATGTTCCAATCAAAGACAAGAAAGATATTTCAACATTCTACCTTAATTTTTTGATCGCTGTATATGTATAGCGAGTTGTAAAAAATGTTAAATATTTCTTTACCCTATGTACATTGTCATTACAATTGATTAATGCTTGTCACTGTTTATATTCGTGTAATGTGAGATTTTGCATTGACATAGATAAACCAAGAACTATGTACATTGTCATTACAATTGATTAATGCTTGTCACTGTTTATATTTGTGTAAGGTGAGATTTTGCATTGACATATATAAACCAAGAACTTCATACATTGAATCATTGGATAACACAAACCACAAACGAGCTACTCATTAATGAGAACTACTGTACATTACAATTTCGTAACGCAGAGTAAAAGCGAATCATTGGGTACAAGATACGAAATTACGCAAAAATTAAATGAATGAAGTTGAAAACTGAATTGTCCGCATCGATAGCATATGTCTATCTGTAATAGAAATGGAAATCGTTCAAAGTTCTTCAGCTGTTCTCGAATAATGTGGGATAGTGCGCCACAAAACCTAATAATTATGGAATAATTAAGTTATTTATAATAAACACTACTAGTTCAAATTAATTGTTGTTTCAAATTAATAAGTTATTGTGATACGTTAGGCAATGATAAAACTTAGATCAAATTGGAGGTTTTTAATTCTAAACATATTAATTATTGGCTACTTATTAACTTCGTTCAAGAAAATGACGGCATTATATGCCAGAAACGCTTACTTCGATTAAGTGAAAATTAGGCATTTATATGGTTGAACACGGACCTAACATATCGGCTATAAAAATATCCTCCATTTGAAACAAAGTAGCGGCATTTTATCTCGGGGACGCGTGCACCAATTGAGCTGAAATTTTATATAGATGTAGACGGAATATAGACTTGCAAATGAAATTATTGTAAAAAAAACTACTCATTTATAAAAACTTAGTTAACCAAAGAGATTTAAAAAATCTTCATGTCAATTAGATAAAAATAACTGAAATTAACAACAAAGTTGTGAAAATAATTCATAATTATAATGACACCGCTACAATTCCATCCATCATAAAGATAAAATAAAATCAGAAGAAAATTCAACAGGGCCGTATTGGCATAATTAGAATAACCACACCAAACCAAACAAAAGCGGACATATGATATCTAATAGGCATTGCAAGAACAAATGAAAAGAATGACATATGCAACTGTTGCTATTGTAGATATGAAAGTAGCACGTCATGATCAGTGAATAAATAGAATTGCTAATTGCACACAAAATACCGGGTCAGGGCTAGAAGTGTTATCATATTTATTTTAGTTTCTTTTCAAGCTGAAGTAAAAAATGCAATTTGAATGTCAGATGGTCGGAAACGAATAACCAAAATTACATCTTTGAACTATTTTAATGAAAAGAATTGAACTTAACAATTCATAAAATATTAAAGCAATGCAGAATCTGTAGATTCAGTTTACCATAGGAATTCTTGAACTCTTGAATAATTGTTTCGACCATTTTATGGCATCGTCAGCAAAATGCAGACGTGTTACAACATTTAATTTGGTTTGAAAATATAGCGTAAGCCCTCTATTATCTAACGCACTATTTAGTGTAGTTGTCATGTTGACATATTTCAAAATTATGTAGAATCCACTAAAGAATTATTTTCTATGAAGGAACTTGGCAAATAACAAATTTATTAATAATAAAAGCTTTATATTCAGAATCAATTCTAAATTTCAATATAAAAAATTCTCTGTTGTGTCATTTATAAAAATATGCAATTTCCGGCAAAACTAGAACTAGAATTTTAAATTTGTGGATCAAAATTGAATTTTAATTACAGATTATGATATGAGGTTCGTTTTCTTTATTGTGGTAAATATTAAAGTAAAACAGGTGCATATTTCAGTTACATGGATTAGACCTTATTTCTTTATAATAACTACATCTACAGCAAATGTTTTCCGCAAGAGATGCAAAAAGGACTCATTTAATCATCATTTTCACGTTTTTCCTTTTAGATATATAAATATTCTGGACGAAAAATTATATTTTCTAAACAACTTCCGCACTATTGCCTGCACAACATAATACAAATTTACAAATTTACCATAGCTTTTAGATTAAATTAATTCTACGAATTCATTATTTCCTACTATTACTTCTAAATGCAAATATATAATGTATTTTCTTCAGTAAATAGTAAATTTTATATATTAAACTTAATTATTTTAATTCTTCATCTGTATTCTTAGTAACTTAAAAAGCTCTTAAAATAAATTAAATGAGTTTAATTCGAATAATTTAACGCGGATGACTTCCAATTTAACCGCGAAATAATATTTTCTTCGGTTAAAAGAATGCGCCGGGTTTCATGTCCGCAGTTCCTTAGCGACTTGTAGTTTATACAAATCCTCGAACAAAAAAAAATCCTTAGAAGTGTCGGATAAATTAAAACTAGTCGAAGTTTCGTGTAACAGTCCTGGATTTTGGCAGAGACATACGAGTGGAAATGCCACGATTGCTTTTGATCTCATGGCGTGAACGCGTCGGGCGTCGTTTTACACATTCAGTTAGTTGAATGTCATTAATTGTCCCACCGACGAAACGTGGCATGTCACCATAAATCATAATACTAACTCGAAAAACGTTACACGATTTTCGACCTATAAGGCTGAAATTTTCTGATATAAATATTTACATTGAAATTAAATACTACACCCACGATATATATTAATAATCACGATATAATATGTCAATACATATTTATTCAAAAAAAAAGAAAAATGAATATGTACAAAATGTCGAACATTTAGATAGAAAAAAATATTTCATGAATTCTACAACGTATTGGAATTTTCTCTGTGAATGGTTAACTTCCCTTTCAAAAAATATTATATTTTAAAGCAGCGAATTTGTATGTTTGGTAATTAAACATTACGTTTACCAAATACCTTTGATTTGGCTAGAACGTCTTGATGTTTCTTGCGCACAAGTTGTCAGTTGCCCAAGTTTTCAAGAATTATTTTTGTAAACTAGCTATTCATATATGTATAACGTCATTTTAGTTATTGGTGTAAATGATATCCCGGAGATGCATTTATGAAAAACAAGGTCATTGTCGAATATGGAATTAGTTATTTGCTTCTATCAATTCAATTCAGTTATTTTCCTAGTTTGTGACCACGACACGCCGCGTGTATTATATTGGTGTGACCGTAAAAATGTTTTATGTTTATATATAAAATGTGAATTAGTGTAAATCAAATCTCCAACGGAGAGGTAGAGTTGGGAAGAGCGACATGTTGGTGGCAAAGACAGTTTCTCGAAGAAAGTTTTTATTACAGAAAAAATCAATGCCAGATTTAAAATTGGAAAGTTCGTAATTTGGAGGGAATTTCTCAAATTAGTTAGTCAATGCAACATAAAATATAGAGTTGCGATTTCGCATCAATAGTTTGTAACGCCACAACGATTTCTAAGAGGTTATTCCTGTGTAAACCTTATGTACAGGTTTAAAATATGAAAATAATCTCCCTTAGTGATTAAACTTGTGGTGCTATAATTCAATCTTTTCAGGACATTGTAAAGTAAGCAATACAAAAAATGCAACACAGTATCAAAAATACGGTTACTGTATTTCATGTATTTTATTTTGTTATAGTTGTTACAAATGTATTAAATTTATAAACGCGATTATTGTTCAAGGAGACGAGATACTACTAAAAGAAGGAGTTTAGAAGGAGTTTAGAAGTTTATAGGTTGAATCAGTCACATTTCATGGATTAATAGCTGAAGCGAAAGGGGTGACGTGTGAGACAAAAGAAAGGAAAGAGCAGTTAGGGTGGGAACATACATTGAAGCATAGCTATTTCCAAAATTAGATCTTTCATACGTCCCCATTGGTAATGCAAATAATATTGTGGAGGTATGATACTGAGCTACTGCACCCACGTGTTCTCCATGTACACTGAATTGAACAACGATAGAGTTATTACTCGTACAGAGCTTTCATTCAGTATGCACATATGTTTCACGAATTCTTAATTCTTCTTAAGTTTCTGCAGTAGGTGCAGGTTTTAAAATACTCTGGTCTAGATACGGTTTAAAAGTGTGATAACTAGTAAAAAAATCTGGGTAATGAATAAGACGCAGATGATGATGTCGATAGGTGTGATTTAATATTACTAATTACAAAAGATGTGATCGTGCAAATTGAAGAACAATATCAAGATATGTATATAATAGAGGTATATTTTAGGTTGCATATATATATAATACAAACACCCTTTTATATCGTTTATGAATTGAAACATAAAGCTTTTAGCCGATTTTGTATAATTGTTTGTGTTGTATATACTCGTATTCTATTCAGATCGAATAATATTTATGTATACAAATCATGTGCATTACACTCGAATAGTATAATACGCACCTATTAAATATCTGTAAATATTCGGTGTAATATTATGTTGCTACACTATATATTGGTGCAATATATTGGTACGTACGAGCAATTAATACGTTTCGTACTAATAATTAGCATTAATTTCAGTAGAAGCTTTACAAATAATACTGAATTTGTGAGTTTGCGGGGGTTTGCAGATCAAATTCGCTCGTGAACGTAGAATATCGCCTTTTAGTTAAGGAAGAGAGCTGATTCAAATTCTGCAAAGTTTAAACTAAACTTACGCTAATTCGCACTGAGACATTTCGACAAAGTTAAAAAAGTTTTCATTAGCGCTCTTCGCTGCCTACTTGATGGCACTGGATTTAAAAAAGTTCTTTTGCGACAATCCTTCGAGTAGTTCAATAATTTCAATATTTTGTTGTAATATTAATACTTGTATTTACAGTTATAACACATATGTTCTGGCTTCCAAAAATGTGTATATAAGAAAAAAATATTAAGGAACAGCAAAAAGCTCAATTTAAACAATGCTAGAAATTAACTCAATTCTTTGAGAAATACACCAATTGTATTGGAATTTCCTCCGGGGGGGGGGGGGTATTAGTAGTAACTAATTCTAATATTCCATCTGTCTTCCGTGCCAGTTTTTTTGGTACTGTCCATATTATTCATTTCTTCTTTGTATTATACCATGTCTCCTTTCGTCTTGCTTTTTTCTGTTGATTTAGCTTTCCAAATCTATTTGGTGGATATAGTGTCACTTATCCTTCTCAGGAGTCCCTACCACCCGAAAGCCTTTTTATATGTATTACTTTGACTCAATATCAAGCTCTTGTTTAATTTGCTCGCTTCTAATCATGTCTCTTCTGCCTACTATTTTCACTGCGCAAATATTTCATTTCTACTGCTCTAATCTTCATCTATTCTTTTGCCGATGGCGCTCCCCTTAAGTGTGATATTACTTTATATACTTACATTTTGGTTCGTTTCGCGATTTACATTTAACACATTTAACATGAATCAGCGTTTCTGAATAATGAGAGCTGCTGATTTGTTCCATATATTCTCCTTTTAATTTCATTTGAGTGAGCCCCTTTCCTATCTTATGGTGCTACCATAATTTTTGTTTATTCTTGTTTATTTTTATCCCATTATTATTTTAGCATTTTGGCATTTCATTTCGTCCTTACAACTTTTCACCCAAATTTGTTTCGTGCTTTGCTATAATGGCTGAGACCCAAATTTTCTCTAACTTTTGCTTTTTGCTTCCTGGATTTGGATATTTAATCCATGTCTTTACTGACTAATATTTCTGATTTCTGATTTTTATTTGGTACAATTTCTGATTTCTTTATGTATTTGTTCAACATAGTTCTCTCCCTGTTTCAATAATACTTAGTTTAATTCAATTTTACATTCAGATTTGTACTTGTTTAGTTACTGTCTTATTTTAAAGTAGTATGTTCTTATGACTTTTGTGTTTTTTTTTCACTTTACATACTATCCTTTGTTCCTTTCCGTTTTCCTCCTTTACTTTAATACCCACCACTAGTTGGTAGTGATTACGATGTAATTTCACTGTGATTACTTTTTTACTTATTGCAGTTCGGTTTTCCTACTATTATATAATCTATAACTGACAACTCCTCTCTACTAACCTCTTCTCTCGTATAATTATGGATATCGTGTTTGCTACAATTAAATCATTTATTACATAGAAATTCAGCAGTCTCATTTCGTTGCTGTTCCTTTTCTCTATATAGGTGCTGTCGCTTTTCCTTACTCCGTGTTTCCTTATTTCCGTCTCGCCCATATACCGCAATTATTATTCGTTTCCACCTGCAATTGTTCATATTAATAGTTAAGATTCTATTCCATGTTGCCTACAATTTCAGTTTCCTCCCTCTTCTATTCTTTATCTTCTATCTTCTTTCCTTTATTTCCATCCGCAGTTCTTCATTATCTAATATCATATCCTTTTTCATTGAAAATTCAGACATCTTCCTTCTTGATATTTTTAATGGTAGTTTTTTGCTTGCTCTTGTTCCGTTATTTCCGAATATTTTTATTATCACTTTCCACATTCATATAATTGTTCATTGTTCAATCTCTAGACCATCTTGTAGAACATCCTTCGGTATCGTTCGTTCAAGTCCCCTTGCAGCTTTGTCCCAGTTTCATAATATCCCTTCAATAGTTAATTTTTCATATCCTGATCTTACCTGTCCTCATCTACTTTTCACTTCTGAGGCTCCTTTTTTTGTTTATTTCTCGTTCGTTCTTTGTTTATGTACATTCGCTGTATTTTGACGTATTTCCTGTTTCGTTCCCTGGACATAATCTTGTCTTTTTCGCCTCTGCCTTCCAATTCAATTAAAAGCCTTATTTCTCCCAGTTTGTACGTCTTTTAATTTATTTAAATTATCCAGTACTTACGTTCCTTGTTATATTATCCTTTGCTTTACCCTGTTTGTTTTGTATTCATTAAAGGTGCCAGAACGAAATATTGCTCATTTAACCATGGATTTAAGCCACGTGATTCCATTTTATATCAAACCTAGTTTTAGTTGGACCAGATTTGTAAAACTTCAACAAATGTCGTTGTGCTACACAATTAGGAGACTAGAACAATACTCCATTGTTCACGTTGTTTATTAGTCATGCATTAACAGTTTTCAGCGCCAAATAATACAAACCAATTACGCAATAAGTATATCTTGCCCGGAAGGTAAGGTAATCAATGTAATTTATATAATGTAATTATTATATGCTTATATTATGACAATAAATAAAAAATTATATGCATTATTTTTTTATGACACGATCGGCATCCACGAACATATTAGTTGAAAAACTGTACACACCACATCAAATTTCTTACTGCATGTGTAGCTTCACAAAATCACCATATAAAACATAAATACGCTCGTGAATGCAGGCGAAACACTTGCTTTAAAATCAACATTTAAGCCAGAATGTTTGAAGTGGCTCTCATACTAATTAAACCGACTAAAAAATCTAGAAGCTTTGAAAATGACACTTCAACGTGATGCTCTTGATGTGAACTTTCTTCTTTCACCGCATCCGTACTGACACAAATAACTGATTCATTGAAAGCAGCTGTGTTATTCGCTATAAATACGAATATGCTTCTCGCTAATGGATAGTGTGAAAAAATTCGGTATGAAGTTGATATTTTCGTCGCATACGTACAGTACAATTGCGCGGAGTTAAATTACCCATAACGAACATAATTTCAGCACGGAGGATCATTAACCAAATATAATGTCGAAAGATCTCTTAGGATGAAGATATCAGCGCGTAGGAGGATGCAGGTAAATGCAGTTTAGTTGTACATTCCAGTTAGAAGTTATGAAATGTATGTGCGAGTTAATTTTACCAAATGTATTGTCTGAGACTTTCAATTTTAACGTTTTCGTAAACTAATTTGATTAATAATTCCTCCAGTTATTGTTTTTGTAATAATTATCAAAATTAAATAAGAAATGTAAAATTTGTATATATATGTGCGATATATTAACGGAGCGCGCATTAATAATTTTGATGTAGTCGTAACTTTATATGACCGAATTTTGTTTGTATTATTACGTTATTATGTATGTTACCACCGTCCAGCTAACTTTGCCAAGCCATCAACTTTCATACTGTAAGATATGTTTTAGTAAATGTGTTCACAATGCCAAGTTATGAAAGAGATCTAAGTGTTTACATGGTGTTATATTTTGTCACAGAATTTTTCTTCAGACAGTATAAATTATTGCTCAATAGAATTTGATCATCTCCCGAATGTTTGAAATATTATAAACCCAAACATTTGTCAATGAGAAAACATTTTCTTTGTAATATACGGTAAAACAGAATAATAGATTTGCCAGCAAAATTTACTGAACCATTCGAGGGCCATTGAGACGAATATGGAGATTTCTTTAAAAGAGGACAATTTACACATTTAATAACGATAATAATTTATTTGCAAATCGTTTGATCACTAAACGTTGCCAAATAAGACTTTTTGAATCTCCGAATAGATTAATCAGTTCGTTTTTTTTTGTTCGCCATATCCGGTACAAAACACGAAATTACAGGTCAACCAATCTAAATAGGAACAATGTCCACCTGCAAAGAAAGTAAACTGTGTACGACGAGGCAACTTGATGGATTTATGGGCATTTGTTGATAATTACTGGTGTGAGAGAATATGGTGAAATATTAAAATCGAAAACTAGGTTACAAGGATGGGAAAGAAGTGTGTAAGACAGGTATAGCCGAAGAGAGGTAGTGTAGTTTTAAAATATTTAATGATATTACTTCAAAATATTATTGTTATAATATTTATGGAATATTTATTAAGACTATTGCCACACTGCAGAATTTGATTATTACCACTCAAAAATATTTTTAGAATAAAAGGTTATTTTCGTAATGGCTCCGCCTCGGTCGTAAAGAAAACTCGAAGAAAAACCAGTACTTTTTGGCCTTGGTACACAAAATACTATTATATTATACAACTTTAATGTAGTTGAAAAAATCGTTGCATTATTTCAACACCTGTTTTTGATTTAATGCAACTGATATTTTGGCAAAATATAACTTTTTAAGGTCACTTTTACGTTTGTAAAAAAAATAATTGGGTCATTATTAACAATTTATGCGAGTACATCAAAAGAATATTTCCCATTCAATTTTATCCGGAACGTTTTTTCAAAACCTTTTATTCCGTGAAAATATTTACAATTGTGTTTTAAAAGGTTAATGTTTCTTTTTGTCCCACTGTTGGCGGATGTGTATTTTTCATTTACAATAGCAAGCCAGCGAAATGACATCCTTTGATAACAAAGAATTTTACGAACTAATGATACGAGTGTATATCGCAATACCCTTATCAAAGATGCCAGTAAAGTTTAATCTTGTTTGAAATTACTTGCGTTTACCAGAAGGCTATATGATGCGTGATAGAATTTCACAAACATGAAGATTAATCCGGGTCGCATAACCATCAAATCCCCTTAAATGATACACAAATATGTAATCGTATGGCGAAAGAGCGAATGAATAATTCAACTCTTTTAACTAATAAACGAACTAAAGTGGTTTCTTGCCTTTTCATTAATGTTTACAAGCATTTATTTAACTTTGAGTTAAGTATTAATAAAAATTGGTCTTCCTAAATTCACTTTATAAGCAAAATATTTAAACGTATAAATATTGTACTTAAATTAATTTTTAATGTTTATTTTAAATTGTATTAGGGGTTTAATATTGGCCAACTATTCTGTCATATTAATGTTTACCGCTCAACAAAAATTCACAATGAAGTACACTCGCACCTTTCACATACAATATTTTAATCGGACAATATTTATTAAACTATGTAAAATTAAATTGATAAAGCGCCAACTGTACACGCTTAATGCAGACATAATACTTAGCTTCTGAATTAAACATAAATAAGAATGGTAGTGTGGTTCCGTTGTAAAATTTATTAGAGAAATATTTCTAGGCATACGATGAATAAACTGTATGTTTCGATTTATCCGATTTAAGAAACCAAGTACCGTCGGGTTGTAAAATGATATAATTTCATTCGCCGCAAATTCGGTTTAAAAATACGATTTTAATATCCGTTTATGCAGACGAATTTTACCAATAAGCACAACTCAGATTAGTTTAGCATTTAAAAATGTCTACCTTATTTCAAAATAAATTTCAGGGTGTGGTTAGGCATGCTTGCATGACTTGATGGAATTTCTGCGGATGTATATGTGGTGGTCTGATGAGCTCAGTGTAAAACTAAACAGCTCTAATCACTTAATACCTTCGCTTATATTTATATTCAATTATTATCAATTTCAAAGCGGCTGCGGAATATTTACAATTCTGGACAGTACCCACTTAGTTGGTCGATAAAAACCACTGCAATTACGTAGTGTTATGTTATCATTGATGATATCCGTGCTTTCTGTTTCTCTACTAACTTGGTTGATTGTTGGTCTTAGATTTTTAGCACGTCCAATAAGGAAAAAATGACATGGCCGATTTGAGTTTTTTTTTAATTGGACTTAATATACCTTCTAATATTGTGCAGTTGTTGCTGTTCGATTATTCAAAATCGTTATATTTTTATTTCTATCAGAAAATGCATTCATCGCAAGACACAAATACAGACTCCTAATTAAATAAAATCCCCGTAAATTACGGAACATGACGTTGTTCTATTCGGATTTGTCGTTCTCTTGCTCGAAAGCAATTGTCTTGCGTCGTTGAATTAGTCTCGCCTACTGTTTTGGGGCGGAGTTGTTTCCGGTAGGCACTCGGTTTCCGCTCCTAATTTTAAATTCTTTTCGATTTCGATCGGGCTTCGTATCCGTCCTTTTGACCTCTTTCGTACCCACTGACACTTTGAAATTAGCAGTGGTGTGGCGGGCGTTCAAGACACATGCTAATAATAAATTTCAAACCGGCGCGGCGCCTCGGTCCCACATAACATGCATAATAGGTATATGAAAACGTATTCGAGCGTCGGATAATATAGCAATGTGTGCACAGTATTCACCTGTTAGTTCTAGTAGTATTTATAAAATAATTCACACCAATTAATTATAATGAGTATAATGAGTGAAAACGTTGTGCTCAATTAATTATAATTATCAGTGGGCTTAATTCTGAAAGGTAAATAATCGAATTGGAAATTTAAATAAATATCTGGAGAGCTGGGTAAAGTTTTAAAATACAAATTATTTTAAACATAGACACCAAATATCAATAACGCACCTTACATTAAATAATACAAATAAAACATCCAAATTCTTTTAATGACAATACTTATCACAAATATATTTCCAAATTGTATATATTATATATTGTAGGGCAGTATCATTTTTGTAAATGTAAGAAAAACAAATGACGTTGCATAAATGAATATAGAATCTTATTCACAATATGAATCTAACCGAAAATATAAACACTCTCAAAATAGGATAAAACATCTACTATTACACATATATGTTTCAATTTCAAAATTAAGACACTAATACCAAAATAATAACCAACACAAATTATATATAAAATAACTATTCCAATTGATCAGCAAGTTATGTTAGTCAAATACAATACTTACATATATATATATATATTGAAAATGCGTCTTGTCAAATATGACATAAAAATGTAAAATTTACATGAAAGATGGTCGAATCTTACACCTAGTATATATATATATATATATATATATATATATATATATATATATATATACGTAAATACAGCATACATCTAACAATACTACTGGCAGTGCTTTATATAAACATCCTAAAAACATGGGGCACAGATTTGATTTCGATAACACAAAATTCTTAGTAAACGATGCAATTATAAAAAAGCGTTTTGTTTTAGAGATGATACACATACAAAAATAATTTTGAACTTTAAAACTGACCCTTTCAATTTCAGCAAAACTTATTACTATGATCTTTCTAAATTGTATGTATCGTAAAATTGGGTTAAGTTGACCGCTCGGGTGAATATGTCCAAAATTGTGAAAAGAGAAATTTTCTCTTATGGTTTTAAGACAAACATATTTTTTATGTTCCTTATGGGTTAAATTGTTACTACATGTGTCACAGTATCAGGTAAATATAGCTTTCTTTATATCTAGGAAGAAATAAATTGGAAAAAAATCTCTAACGCTGAAAATATAGGTAAAAAACAGTTGTTCAAACTTTCATCTGGAAAGTGGTAGTAATAAAGTTTTCCAATATTATTTCTAAATTCTACTATCATTGAAGTATTCTAAATCGCAAATATAAATTAAAATTTTAACATGACCGACGTGTTCAATGACGGTAAATGACGGTGTGTCGAAACTCACAATATCTTGCAAATGATTTTGTTTTGTCGTAGACGCTGCCGCGAAAGGGCTAACTACGATTTGTAATTTTTCATTGGGCCGAAAAAACTAACGTCCAGTGGTTGGCACAAGTGGGTTGCATGCGGTGGCAAACACACAAACTCTATATTATTTCGTTTACACAACTGGAGAACTTCTTTTTAAATGAGACGATAGGTTGTTGCCAATCAGAGCTTTTCGTCCATCAAGTAATTTGGATTAGGTAAAAAGCAGGTTTTAAACCAATCTGTGAAGCAGATTGCATCGAACCATTCATGGTTAGACCTATTATAACGTGATCCCTTTGCACAGCATTTTTTCTCACAACATGGAGACCTTTTAGGTCCACCTTTACGCCAAGAGTCCCATAAATGTGCCGCTTTATGCGCGACATAGGGAGGTAATATGTCGCCAGATGCAGATATACATAAGATATTTGTCACAGATCTTTTGGTAAAATTTATTACGTTGTCTGGATACTTAACGAAGCGTTGAAAAATGATATTTTTTGCCAGGGTCGTCACTTACGTTGCTTTCGTCATGGTTAAATATTGATTCTGGAGAAATCGCTTCCAAAGCTTTAGTTAATTCATTAAAAAAAATGACGGCTGCACGTGGTCGTTTTATACTACTACCCACGCGTTCGCTTAACCGGTGGTTATGTCGTGCCAAAAATCTCTTAGCCCAATCAGTTCCAGGCAAATTATCTTTGAATCGTGTCATTTCCCACGCCCACGACAAGATAACTTAACTGCAAGACAAAATGAGATCAGTGGATCTTCAGCTTGTAGTATTTTAATTAAATATTGTTCCTGGGTGATCAGTTGTTGCAGAAGATAGTGCACTAGTAAAGAAAATCTACCCTCCACCAGTAAAACACAATATGTGAAACGTAAGATAGTGCAGTCTCATTCTGAAGCTAGAGATTCCGATATCGAGAGCTCCAGCGATCCAGGGAGCGAATCGGAAGAGTCTGAAAATTTAGCTGGATCAAAAGTCAATATGCGTGATGGCGGAAGTGTTTCATTAAATAAAGACGATGTCAACGAAATCAGTGTTCAAGATGTGAAAGTTAACTCATGGGTTCTAGTAGAATATTTAACAAAATAGACTGTCAAACATTACATGGGAAAAATAATAACGAGGCTCAAATTAAATTTTTAAGAAAATATAAGTCAAACAATTTCTCGTGGCCCAATATTGAATATTGTGATTTTGTTCCGATTTCTCAAATAAAGGCGCCTAACGTAGGACGTAGAGATGAATTATATTTTGATTTTGATTTTTGTTCATTTAATATGCAATAGATTTGTATGATTTTATACTTCAAACAGACCCTTTTAAGTTCAAAATCTGTGTTGATTTGTATTAAATATTTTTATATTTAATTTGTAGCGGGCCTGCTATATGAAGTATACCACTAAACGTCTTAAAATTATTTTTAATACTGATGTAGTCAACGTCGCTCCATTTTGTCCTAAAATCATTTTCACAAACGCAAAATCACATAAGGAAACTTACCCATATTGTTTTTTATTTACATCATATAATTACTTGCAGTCGAAATAGAAAAAAAGGTCAGCTCTACCCCATTTTATGGTATTTATTTTTCTTTTAATTATTTTTTGTTAGTTCTTATTTCAAGTTATTGTTGAATGTAATTTATTGGTTAATTTTAAGATCGATTTTTTTTCGTTCAGTACATTTTTTGATTTTTGATTCGTCATTGGTCAAATTATTTAGCTAATATTTATATGACTTGACCTATGATAAACTCATTGTAGATCTGGTCATTAAGGTTAAAGTGTTTCTATGTTGGTACATGGTGGTGTGTGCTTTTGCATGGTTATTTTTGATGACGTTGGAAGAGGGCACATAGGTATGTGTTAACATGGGATTTCTACGTTGTCTTTTTAGAACAGTCCTATTTTCGAGCTGCTCATTGGCTACCTTCATTTAAGAGTTGATTTGTATGTTTTAAGTGGTCTGACCAATGGTTACATGCATTAAACTAACTTTAGAGATAATTTTAGATTTATAAAAATACTATAGATTGTACATTGATAATACTTGTAGATTTGTTAAGTTTTCTTAGATAAACTTTCACAATGGACATGGAATTGAAAAATATTCATCAGTGGATGGAATTAAAAAATGTACATGTGACGGAAGATGTTATGGTAACTTATTTTAGTACATTAACAAAGTAGAACGCGACTCCTTCCTTGCGGGCTGCATACTTAATGTTGATCATTGAACATAAGCAAGTAAATTTCATACTGCTATATTTTAAAATTATTGGATGTAACCACGTGTCTGATTTGTGGGTACTAACCTAAGAAAGCGAGGACACTCGATCATAAATATGTGGAGTAGTTTATAAATGAAACTCAGATAAGGTTTTCTTGCTTAAGAAGAGAGCTTGTCGATGCAATAAACTAGTGACTTTTAAAACAATCGGCATTGAAAATAATGGATCTATATTGCTTGTCAATATTCTAAAACCAAAAATTGCAGGCTTCGTTCACTTATTGTGGCTGGTGCCGAAGGAAAAGGTTTTAACGGTTTTAACCCAGAGTATTGGTCAACTACCTGAAGTTGCCCGGTAATATACCTGACATTTTTTTCGGGGAACGTGGCAACATTCAGGTTGGCATTCGTCGTCTATAGCAGAGAGTTATGTGGAATAGTCGATAATAAGATCTAGATGGCAAGAAAAAGAATTAACGGTAATGAGGGCACAAGTATGAAAATTTCCAGTTTACTCTGTAATTTACACTGTTTGCAATAATTATGAAAATAATTTTCATAAAAATAAATAAAATATTATAAAGACTACACTGCGTTCGTCCACTCATTGCCATAGACAAAACTTGAGTGAACAAAGAAAACGGTTCAAGTTGAAGAGCCAAGTAAGAAACAACATGTTCAATATCAGGATTAAACAAATCAAATAAATTCTGTTGCGGTCTCTTGGTTAAGTTTCTATATTACAGATGCATCTTTATTAATGTGAAAAAAAAACTAAAGAGTGGCAAACGAATATTGTACAAAGTGTCTTGAACGCCTAAATTTGATTAATTAACTAACTTAACTCCAATCCTTTACAAAATGTGGAGGCCCAAATCCCTGAAAATTAATCCATATAAATATACTAGATATACAAAGTCATCGAAATATATACATAGCCATTTGTATTCACGATTTATCTGCCAGTTGTGATTCAATGTCTTCGAATGGTTCCATATTTATAGCGCCGGACATTTCGTAATAGTGATCTATTGAGGCTTGAGGCACACAGTTTTAACTCTTACTGCAATTTTCCAAAGCTTTCTTAAGACACCTGACGTTCAATCCAGTCATGTACTAGTCACAGTAAAAGCAAGCCACAACATCATAAATATTTCGATTTAAGCTTAGTTTTTGAAAGTAGAACGTTAATGCTTTAATGTTTTAGAAACAGTTATGAAATTTGGTTCTGTATGGACAATCGTATCTGTAATTTCATATTCTTTTAGATTATTTAGGTTAGGTTTGCATTTAGTGAAAAGGTTATTCCTTAACAATGGCAGGGAAATTGAGAATTCGGTGAAAGAAGAATCAAACAAGACAATAGAAATGTTGGCAATACCACGCTCAAAGTACGTTAATCTAATTGAACCAGGCGAACTAAGTTCTAATCAGGTCAATGCGACGTAAACTACCAAGTACAAATAACGCGTAGTGTAAGCGCGCCTCACGACGCTATTCGATGTGCAAAAGTGCGAGTTTCAACTTATTAATTTGACGGATCTCGCTCAGTTCGCGTTACAACGCCCTACCGGACAGTGGCCCATTTAAGGCTGGACCACAAAACTCCATACGAATCGAGGACTGCTGAGCTTGTGAAAAAATTATATAAACAAGTTGTAGAGATTAAATTTGCTCCAATCGACGGCATAGATCTATCTTCAACGGTTTTTAAGGAAAGTCGAAAATTGTTTTTGTGAAACACAGTGTTGCAATTTTGAATTTGCTCCGGCTCCACACTAAAAAAAATACACATATGCAGTCGATAAGATTCCGTTGTAATTCTCTACAATTTCATTTATGTTCAATTTTGCCGTATTTGCACCGTTCGGGCAGCATTTCGAAAAAACGTAGCGGCGAGCTCGTTAGCGTTTAGGCTCCGCCTTGGCCAATGAAATGATCATGTGTACTTTTTCGAACCAAACAAAAATACGTTATCGTTCTCTATAGGACAGTTTGATTTCATTTATATTTTTCAAACATTAATCAACAATAAATAAATAAATAAATTAGAATGAATTTAGATCAAAGAATAGCAATAATAACAGAAAGAGAAACCAGACACTTCATTTACATATGTAGTTCATTTACGCAAGTGAATAAAATGTAACGGTTTACTTAATACATACATCATAATTAACCGTCCGGTTAATACAGTATTACCTCTTGTATTAGATTTAACGACCGCTCGTTTATTAAATATATATCTATCAAATATCAATAACTAAGTGAAATGTTTCGAAATGGAGCACAAAATACTACATTCCATCGCCAAATTATGCATTGCATTAAACTCATACAACGAGGTATTTGTATTTTGAAGATGTCGATGAAAGGAGGGAATATCTCTGGGGAGTTTAATTGTTTGCACGCTGGTGCGTTTGTTTTTATGATAGAATGTCAGAAGATAATTTTAGAATACATAGCCTTTAGTAATAAGCGCTCTCATCTCAATGAATTGGAACGAAAACTCGGTTGTGCCAAAAACTTTGACAATAAAATTTATCTTGAAATTACAAGAACAAATCTCATGAAAGTAAATCGAAGATAAGTAAAATCCAGTGTTTCAATTATCCGGGGTGCGGCATCACCTTATAATTATAGCTAATAGCTGCCCTACCGAACTAACTATTATTAGTAGTTATGTTTTTACAAGTAGTTGATATACTGTTAGTAAACCGCAAGTAAACTTTATAATCACGTAAAAGCCATAACAATGGATGTAGTAAACAGGGGTATTAAATGAATGTAAATTCTTGAAACGACATAACTGAAATGTAGAGTAATAACAAATTTATTACACTAGCACTAAAACCGTTTAATGTGGTAACACACCAATCACTTACAAGAAATAAAATGAAATGTTCCGAACACCTACCTAAAAACTGGAATTGGTTTATCACGTTCTCGGAACATTCGCACCTGCTCCGTACAAATTGTCCGGGTAGCGGCACATCATCGATGTTTATGGCACATCCGGATTATTAAATCCAGTCTTTTTAATCCTACGAGGTTGTCACACCCGGCTATTATCGCATCGGTTCAAACAGCGCCGGGAATCTCGAAGCAAATTCAGTACGCTCGTACTTTTGTATTATTTTCCAATTGAATTGACTTGGTTTTACGTTGCTGAATTATTCATGTATTTTATTATTTCTAGTGCATAGTAATTTCAAATAAGAAGTATTCGTTTCCACAATGAACAATAAATGTATTGTGAATTGTAAAAGGTTTTCCAGTTCGTATTTACAATAAATTTTAATACTAGTATTATATTTATTTACTAGAAAACGCAGAATACCAAATGAATTCCACCAAATGGTAATATTCAGTTATAAACTATATAGAACTGCGTCCATATTCGTTGAACATATTTTAACGCTTGGACACCATATCATTTTTTGCAGTGTACTTCGCATTTCGTCTCGAACAACCATGAAGAGCTAATTAAAGTTCTATAGAATATTGTACCCTTTGATTGATTGGTGGCATCTTAATAATTGTAAATTTATAATTTAAAGTAGATTGGGTGAAAACGATGGAGCGTAGGAGGTCCTCAAGGGAATACTTTGGGGCCATTCCTTGCTTCAAAAATAATGAAACTTTAATCTTCTGAAAATTTAAGTTGACTTGAGAAGACTCGTAACAATTTGTAAAATCAACGAAAATTTCGAATACGTGTCTCGTTCACTGATTTACGCCTGTGATGTGTACCGCTATTGCATTTGTATACTATTTATTTACACTTATTACATGCAATTAACATTTGTACTTTTGTGTATATTATTGCAATGTGTTCTGTGTTTCTTAGCAACTTCTTGTACATGGTTCGGAGCAATGACTCCCGATGAGTTGCTACTCGATGCAGAGTACCTGATGACTTGAATATCTGTACTGTACTGCACTTGTACTCTATTATACTTGTACTGTACTGAATGTTACGTGACGAAACCTTTTTCATATATTAAAGTTCACATATGCGAGCGGCCATAAAATCATTCGGTCGCGCCGGTGGCGGCACAGGCCGTTTGGCATCTGCGATGACAGCGGAAGGTTGATGGTACATGAACAGTTACGGGTTGTGGCTTTGGAAATATTTTAGAATGATTATCTTGATTATCTTAAATAATTCTACGAAATGATTGACGGCTATAGGTATGCGGGACCGAATAACTTTTCGTTTTGTAAACTGATTTAAAATTTTATATTTGACGTAAACAACACACCCAGCACAACTGGGATTTGATTAATACATTTCAAACCTATGTCTAGAGAATTGTATATCGGCATTATTTCTTATTTCGTGATTATGATTATCAATGTGTGAATTTATGGAAGTTTTCCCTAATGTCGCAAATAATATTAACGACACATGGCATCGTTAGTACTTTTATCTGTACAAAAACACGACAAAACTTAGTGCAACCCACGTATGAGTTGGGTTGCAGTAAGCCTTATTCTCATTCCTTATTGCTTGCTTTCGCAACTTAAATATTCTGAGAGCTGGATAGGAATTTCCCCAGTAAAATATTTCACACGTGTCTATCGACAAAAACTTTGAAAACTAACAAGCACATGTTACATGCAAGTTTGAAATTGAACTTAATTTCTTTAGGACATATCATGCAGGCGGTTTTCTTAATGACATAGTATTCCAATGGAGTGTGTGTGGTCAATATTAAGTCCAAGTAATTTAAGTGACGTTACTTGTTCCAATCCACTCTTACTTCTAACTAAGGTATTGCTTGTGTATATGCTAGCCACAAAGTGATATACCATTAATTTTGTATCGTCTCTATTAATTGTCAGACCACTTCTTTCAAACAAGTTAGATATTGCTTCTATAATAATATTGGCACCATTGACAATATTCTCTATGTTTGACCCAAAAAAACCTAAAAGTTGTATTATCTGCAAAGGTCAAATATATTATTCATATACAGTAGAAAAAGGAGCGCCCAATACAGATCCCTGTGAAACACAAATATTAGAAACATTTTCATGTATTTTGCCAATTTGCTTTGTATTTCTGATATAAAACTTTAACAATCATTGCAAACGCATCTAATACCCACTCCAGTTTATTCATTAATATAGCGATGTTAACAGAGTCGAATGCCTTTGTTAAATCTATGAAAGCACTGTTACCATTGGCTAAGTTTTGGTATTTTTTTTTCAAAATAATCAACACAATACACTGATGGTGTAGATCGGCCAGATAGAAAGCCATGTTGGAAGTTAAACAAAACCTGGTGTTTGGTTAAAAAGAGGTGCAATATTGCACAGGACCTTCAGTAATACTTTGGAAATAATTGACTGCAGTGCAACAAGTGTGTAACTTTCCAGACTAATCCCCTTTTTTATAAATCGGTATTATCATTTATTTTCAAAATATCTGGAAATTTAACACATTCATTGCAAGCATATCTTTGATTTATAGACTTAGAAGAAATGATCATGACAATTGTCGCTCCAAATTATATCCAAACGGAAAATAGTCTTAAATTAGTAACAAATGGCATTAATGCGCGGTTTACATCCAAATAAACAACCGGAGCAGAGGTTCAGACTTAGACTCAACTCGCAAAAATTACTCAAGTGTAAATTTTCAGTTAACATTTTTTAAATGTAACATAATATCATAAATGTGAAAACAAACTCTGTACAACTGATCACTTTGTGATAATATTCATTTTGGGGCCCAAATGTATCCGCCAGCAGTAAAACATGAAAAATATTTTAAAAGAAAATGCATTCAATAGAGTGTAACCGAGCTAGGACCCACAACTTCTTCTAATTACGATACAAAACATAGAAATTGGAGACATATTGATTTAGCGCAATGTAATGATTGCGATGTGACACAAGCCTTGGAAATTTGTTATATAATACAATGACTCAACCAATATTTTTTCAGTAAATATATTTCAGTTTCATAATTCGACACTCAGTTATTTACTAACTAGCCTGGCGCGAAACGTATTGTTAGCGTTAACGAGTTCGGACATGGAATAACAATATTAGCGAAAGATTCAAAATTTCTGCAAAATATGCATTTCACGTAATAACGAACATTATACCTGGAATCCAATCTAAATCGGTTGCAGCTGCTTAAGGAGAAGTAAAGCATATTACTGCAAATTGCTGCAACGTGGAAAACATAATCCGAGCAAGTGGTCACTGCAAATTTCACGCCACAATGTCATGAACTTTCATAATAATAGCAATTTACATTATACTGCTTTTGTGCTAAAGCCAGCTTTAGATTGCTTGTTTAATCACGTTAGATTGCTTGTTTAGTCACGTTGGCAGATCGATTACTGATTTAGTAATTGGCATAATTCGAGTTATTCATATGCAAAATATCAGATTACGTAATAATTGGTACACAAAAGTGATCTTATCTGTCGCTATGGATCTATACAGTTTGACGGGGTCGCAATTTTGCATTATATCTAATTACTAGCTTTGTTTTAATATACATGTTAAATTTAAATCACTATTACACATATCCACATGCGTATATGGCTATTTATATAGGTACTGTGTTGCTACTGTTTCATTGCATTTGGTTTATTTTCTCTTATTTTTGAATTACACATATCTAATAAGAACCACGTTATAGACTCGCTACACATAAAGAAGACGAGCTTAATTATTTCGTAGTAATTTTACCTACAACATAGAAACGCTTTACTGAATTGTAACTCGTGACTACAGCTGTTTTAGGTATGGCATATATTATGGATAGGGTATAGAGTGTTGTAGAGTGTAGTTTAGTCTCTTTTAACCTTATAGGTAATTTCAAAGTGACTACAATAAATATAAATAAAATTCGTCATACATAAAAAGTCTGGGGGATATCAACAAAGTTTGACTGCACATAAAAATGTTTCATATTGCCAACACTATACGATAATATAGTAAAAAATCTGCAGTGGTTCACACTGACTTTCTCATACTTAGATAAATTTCCAGCAAACTGGCGTAGTCGCTTTGACTAGCGGTTACATTTTGTCGCCCAACACAGGTCCCACTTCCAAATCACTGTGCTTTGGAAACGCGCGCCCATGAAAAAGAGATCGTAAGCAATCGAAGGCGAAGTAGACATGAGTAGCACTGAAGAGTTGCCGACCGAATTGCTTCTGGGGGAGGGAACAAGCTCACAGTGGCACCCAATTAGTTCACCATCGGCACCGTTAGCCAGTAGCTGCCTTAAGCATCCCGGTTGGAAAATTAATAAGACCATCGTGTGTCATCTATCAATAAGAGTCCCCACCATTTGCGTTGGGGCTGATCTATGGTCACATTTTCGACGTTCTCAGATTTCGGAATGAACTACCCAGAGACCTTCTTGGATACAGTTTCGATCGGCAGGAGTCATGGTTGGCCTTCGTCATGGGTTTAATACGTCAGCAGCTAAGGAAGCTGTTTATAAAGTAACAGGCCCAAAATCAAAGGGTACAGGTGTTTGTTGATGGCAAATTTTCCTGAAATTGCTGCCTGATTGAACACAGGAAGTAATGTTAATTATTTGTTTATTTTTAATAATTTAATAAGTGAATGCATTTATTGTTAATGTTATTAAGTCTAGCCTTCAAATGCGTGAATAAAACACTTCAACTAACTATAGCTAAATGCTACGACTCAGACAAGAATTAAAATAAATATGCTATGATTAATAATGATTTAATTAACTCCAACCAAATTGTAGAAAACTCAAATGAAATCAAAATAAATCCAATCCTAAATATTGCTGATTGAAACGTTATATTAAGTTTACAACATGGCAATCCTTAGATGCCTCTTGATGTCTGAATTCATCGTCCGTTGTGACGATATTTTAGATACATACATGTATTGTATACAGTTAGTTTATAAATACAGCTCAACTGGTAATACTACGTGAGTTCTCGGTGAAACAATGATTCTCACCACTGTGACAAATGTACAATTTACGTTGCAAACCAAAACTAAACTTCTTCTGAACTAACTCTCGAAAACATTTCGAAACAGTGCACTTTAAAGATTTGTAATTGCTTGACTTTGTCCCTTTCAACGTGACTGATTCCGACGTGTCCTGTTCTCTGCCTATATGTTACTTGACTTCGCTTTCATACTTAGGGTGACGTTTACACAGGTGAACTAAATGCTACTTATCAGTATACACTAAACAGTTTTATAAAAAATATCTAAATGATTTTAGTTTGTGTGGCATATATAGTGTGAACCAACTAACCTTTTTCATCTTGGCTGGTTTTCTTATATGAAATTATTTAATTTAAATTCTGACATGACTTACTTAATAAGAGACATTTTCATGTCAGGACAAATTTTGTAAATAGTATATGGAACTATAGTAACTATAGGACAGAATTCTAGCAACAGATATGATGTATATAAAATGGCGTAAGCAAAATATATCACAGGTACAATACCGGGTATTTCAACAAGAAATACACACACTTCTAATACCTATATAATTTTTCTATATTTAGTTAATTATTATCTGTAAATTTATAGAAATCACTATGTACTATTTACGTTCTATCATGAATACACTTTGCAAAATGATCATGTGCCAAACTGAAACGGCTTTTCGCATTGCCAAAACGTTCAAAGTGGTTCGATATAAGATGTGAAAACACCGATACCGATTCGCATTGGTAATTAAACCGAAAATGTTACAAGAGGAGCATGCAGTTTAAAGAAGGCCATAACACCTCAACTCATCGTCGGCCTCAACAATTGCTTTGGCCTAAGTTGGAAGATGTGGATACAATGGACCTGTACTTTCAACAAGATTGGTACCTACAATACCAGTGCACTGCTGTTGATTAACCACTCTACATGATACACCATCAAAATGAATCGTCATGAAACTTAGTTCGTCCTATAATCGTCTAATTGCTCAAAATGGAAACCATTTAGCCGCCTAGGTGATGCTACTTTATGTCGCTAGACTTCTAGGCAAGTAGTGCTTTCTCATTAATTCAGGAACTTTTTTGAAAAATGATTTTTGCTTGTTTTATGTATTAATTTTAATTTGTAGAATTCTCACTATGAAGTGTTTCAAATTGTCGTTTCAGTTTATTCAGTTATTTCATGCTGTCGGCAAATTACAGGCCGGAGCCTACTTCATTCATTTCAGTGCTGGTGATCCCAAAATTTACTTCAAAATTTATCCATGATTCTGTATATTTTATATACAGAATAGATATCCGAAGTAAGTCTGGACAAAATTGTTAAATTTATTACTTGAAATATGGAGAGAAAAGACGAGTGATGGTAGTGGTAGTGTCAACCTGGAAGAGACGAGAAAAGATGGAGGTATAACTATAGGAGGATTTCATTAATGAATGTGACTTACAAAATCAACACAGGAATACTAGGTTGGAGGAATAAGTTCAGAGGCTAGGGGTAATTCCAGAAGGGTAAGTATGGTTAAGGAAAGGCAGGACAACAAGAGATAACTTGTACATCCTGAATTATCTGGCAGAGTGCGCACGGTCGAGGAGGAGGGGCATTTGACATTTTCGTCGACTTGAGGGGAGGAAGGTCGAGAGAATGTTGTATGGGGAGCTGAACAGGGCTTGGAATTTGGAAATACATGGTGTCCCAAGAAGGGGTATGACAAGTTAGCAGGGGAAGTATGGAGACGGTTGGAGAGGTACGAATTGAGAGCGGCAAAATGGGGGGCAGAATTTTGTAGATAAAACGTTGGAGGATATGAAGAATTGGAAAATAGGGGGAGAAATATGGAAATGGGTATAAAACGGAAGTTATACGAAAAGGCAAGGACATTAGTGACGGAGGGGAAAAGGATGAGAACAACATGGAAAGTGAGATGGTAGATAGATGGAAACCGAATTACACTTACATAGAACTAGTCTAATTTCAATGAAAAGTTGGAACAAGAAGCAATACTTTTACAAATTTTAACATGTGTAGACTAGCGACGCGGTAAGGAAATATCATGTACTTAATTTGAAGTGACAGCACATTACAGATGGCAATCAGCATCTGGCAATGCCGATCACAATCATTCTTTAATATATTTTCTAGATCTATATAAACAAAATCACACACACACACAAGTCCTTTACGATTAAAGGTATAATGTAAACTAAAATAAATGATGTACTCAAAATTATATTGGTGAACGCTAAAACATTTAAATGGCGAGGGGAAATGAGAAGTCTAAATAAGGGTACAAGTTACAATACAGCTGGTTTGCATTGCATTTACCTAATTACCTTATAAACATTATAATAAACATTTACTTCCAAAAATAATTACTATAATTATTAACGCTAAAATTATGAACATTTTAAACCGCACGTGAAACGTTACATTCGCATCTGCAGAGTGCGCTTTAAAAATTTAATTAAAAAATTTAAAAGCACATTTGTTCGAAGTTAGCCGGCATTTTTCGAGTTAGTTTTTACGAGTTCGTTAACGAAATGTCTATGTAATTTGCCGGTAAACCTATACTTCAACTACATTATCTATTCATTTTCTCATGAGGATTTTCATATTAACGTCTGCATGTACGTTCGCATATTCTAAACATTTTACTTCGTGAAATATAATTAGTTCTACCTATTATAATAGTATGTTCGAGTTTATCGTCGTTTTGCCGCTCCGTTTGAACATGCATGCATTTGTTCGTATTCATTATTTGATTTTATGTTTAATCGACACGAATGAGCCATTATTTCTCGTCAGTGAATGTAGATTTTCATTTGCAATTATTTCAACTAGTTTAAGTGCCGGTCTACATAAATTGTGTAGTCGTTAAAGCAGTACACACCATCTTGTTGCAAATACCGTGACTTTCTTTCGGTTGATGGTAGACATGGAATACAATTTAAACATTGTGAAGAAATACATAAAGGCAATTGCAGTTATGTATGGCTGTCGACATGTTTTGTTGAATACCCACAAAAAGATGCATAGCATAACGTACATATACAAGTCATATACCACACAAAATAATATTGTTCAGAATTCAAAATTGAATTATTTTTGGTTCAAAATTAAATAAGAGCAGGGAATTATATGTGTGAAATACTGATTCGTGTATATTAAAAAATAAGCAATTACAGCAATTACAAAAAGTTTGCAGGTAGGAACACAACCCTCTGAAATGTTGAAGGGGCGCACTATTTATTTGGATACATTTGTAATATAATAATAATAATGTTTATTGTTAACAAACTTTGTTAATTTCATTCCTAGTTTTTCTATCGCCTCAGAAAAGCGTGTATTGTATATTTGTGAATGTAACTTTTTTATGAATAAAATGTGTTGTTGGTATCTTATTGTATTAAGTCATTTTTAAAATGCGCCCTACAAAAAAACTTCAATAAGCGAACATCATAAACACTAAAACAAGATACTAATCCACATAAACGGAATATCGAATAACTTTTTTCGTAAATCGTCAGAACATATTTTGACCTACTAAAAATTAAAACACATATAGCAAGAATACTATACATCTGTGCTCTAGCAATAAGGTAATTTTTGTAAATAACCAGATAATTATCGTTTCATATTGGGAAATTACATTTCAAAACAATTCACAAAATATCTACATATTAACCCCAAACCGTAATAGTTTAGATTTCTACCCGATCTGGTAAATCGAATAAGATGAGTATGAGTGAAATGAGATACGCTTCATATCTGACGTGCATGCAGTTGTCGCACCGGCTAGTCCTGAGGCTTATGAATCAAAGTGTACATAGGAATATTTATGATAAAATAGTGTTAAGGAGCAGTCATATATTGCTTCAATAATTCATGAAGTATAAAACTAGAAAATATTTAATTATAAAATATACTAGGATATTACCACAGCGTTTGAATAAATACTTTGCAATGTACCACATTAGGGCCAATGTGAAGTGAAAATATATATATTTTATATTTTTATAATTCATTTTATTCTTCAAAAATTGTGTCATGGATCAGAAAAAAACATGGTTGATAGGAAAATTTAATTCGCATGCCAGAAAATCGATGGCCAAAGAGAATATTTGGGTGAATGGCACCTTGTAGGAAAAAGCGCGAAATGAAAAATGAAATTGTGAAAATAGGGGACATGGAGAGAAGGGATGGGAAATCTAGCCGTAATTTATATTTCATTTTAGTAGCGTCCTACATAGCGTGGTATGGTTGATGACCATTAGTTTCCAGGTATCTGGCGTGTGTGTGTGCTTCTTGGTTTTCGGGTTGCAAACCATGAGAAAAATGTTCACAAATGGTCTCTTCGACATTTCGTCCAATCTGCCATGTTTAGGTAGTTTTAATATTTATCGTGGAAATTCTTCGCGGGAAAATAAATCGTGGGGTACAATTCATTGTATGGGAAAATTAAAATTATAATTGAGTCTGTTGGGTTTCATTGAGTTGGGTTGGGATGGGTTGGGTTGTGATGGGTTGGATTAGATTGGGTTGAGTTGGATTGAATTGGGTTGAGTTCGGTAAAAAAAATTTTTCCATGTTGAATTTTCGCACGATGAAATTTCTAACAATAATGTTTCCCATATTGAATTTTTCCACGATGAATTTTCTAACGATGAATTTTCCGTAAATCAACAGAAGTGGCAGTTTTTATGGAACATATATTAATTATCTTAAATTATTAAATGTATATTTGATTGAAATAATTTCTTAGTTGTGACTTATTCTTTATTCTACAAATATATAAAGTAATGTTTTGATTGTAGTGTAATTTTTAGTATCTATTATTCATATGTATTCAAATTAACCCTTTGTAATATATACCATGACCAACTGCTTGAAAATAAAATACTAGCCACATAGATTTAAGATGGCGACGGCTATAAACTTTTCCCTTTCAACTGAACGAACTTGTTGTAAACGTGAATAAATTAATACGCTGGTAGCGTAACACCAGAGATATTTGAATGCATAAGGTTTACATCAGTATAAACAGATGGTGTTAAACCTGTCAAGCATGTGTATTAAAGTATTGTGCCCCTTAATGTAAAGCTGCAAAATAAATTTAACTACTGTATGGAAGGCACATGCAATAAAAGTAATAAAACGCACGGGTTGTTTTTACAAGATAAATAAACATGCAATTACAATCGTTAAAGCACGACGGTAAAGTAGAAATTCATTTTCAAGCAACAGCAAGCGAACAACACTCAATTAGTTTTAAAAACATATGTTCTATTTGTTTGCTCATACACGTTACATATAAGTGGCAATTTAACTACCAGTAGTTAATGAGAACAAATAGAGGATAATTAGCTGACACCGTGGATTAAAATAAAAAACTTATTTAGTAATTAAACAACATGTAGAAATAACTTGTGTATACAAAAAAATCTGTGCAATTCTAATTGGCAAAATGAATTATACTGCGTCATCGATTTTATTTAAAATGTTCAGTTTTTAATTAATTGCTCACAATACAACAAATGTTAAATATTTCTAAGTTTTTGATCTAACAAAGCGGGCATACTACGTCGCACATGCAACAGCAAAAAAAAACAACACATGAATATTCATGCACAAGATCTAAGAGATGAGCAACTAAGTTTAACGTAATTACAATTTTATTCTATTTATTACATTTGGGAAAATCTGTATTGCCGCATTGGTGACATTTACACACTGGTCAAATAAATTTAATTCGTGGGAACGAGGAAAAAATTATATAATGACGGAAAATAAAATAATAATTTACCGTTGCAAACGAATTCGAATTCAACAGTGCAACAATTTTATGTGCTTCCAAAACGTTTCAGTTTCAGTCTTTCAGGGATTGCTGAAAGAATATTACGGGCAAATCCGACAGATCTTCGTAAGGACATAAAAGGAAGCTAAAGAAAATTATACGCAAGTGGCGTAAAAAGTGTAAATACTCTGTATTCGATGTAAGCGTTCAGGAACGAATAAAACAAAACAGGGGAGATTCGAAGTGACGCGAAGGTTTAATTCAGACGATATTTTAACATGAATCCTGAAAAAATGAACACACAATCACGAAATGATGACTTTAATTTGCAACTGTTGTCAACCGGTGTCACATGATAATTAGTGCATCACTTTATATATGTATTACCCCAAAAATGTACTTCAATTGTACAACACTGAGTGCAGATTGAAAAATATGTGCCAGAGAATAACATTAAAGTAGAAGTAGCAGTGCAATTCCCTGACGAATATAACATGCAAACCTAATTCAGATCGATCTTATAAATCTTCATTGATAGATAGCATGCCTTTGACAGTCTATAAAGAATATGGTTCCACGATAAAACACAAGCTCCTGGTTTCCGCGAAATTAGATTTTAAAGTTCCGTTCACATTGCTGCACATACTTTGTTCCCCTACTATATAGGGAATTTTACAACCATACGTCGTGGATAAAAATATCCGTATAACATATTATTTTTCTATCAGTTTAGTGCTTGAACATTTATTTTTATTTCAAAACATGTGCACCGTTGCACATCCCTTGCAATAGGATTTTTAAACATGTCTCGCTAGTTTCATATTTAACATGTCTAACACAGTTTTAGGGAACCTAAATTATATTTTAGGTATAAAAAGTGGAATAAGAAAGAGTAAACATCAAGACGATTAGGTTAAAACCACGTTACAAAATAATAAGTGTAAATGAAATGATTTGCGGTTTGGGTTCATAACGCAATTTTGCGTAAACGATTGAACTATTATTGTAGCCTTCTAGATATCCCTCAACAAGAGATATTAAGAGGTAGTAAAACGGAACAAAGATACTAAACAAATTGCTGTAAACATAACGACCGCAGTTACTTATCATTTGCCTACACAATCCAAGCATACAAACGGCAGCTGGATGAAACACAGGCCAAAACCTGCAATATATTTTTTTACGAATAGAATTTTTATATAATTGCTGGGCCATCTTAAACTATCTTGCTGAGGCCAAGTAACAAGAACAAGAACAATTCTCCAAGAGCGTAGGCAAATCCTCCTCCTAAAACCTAATCTGCATATTCATAGTTTGAAGCATTTTTAACAGCCACTGATTTTTAAGAACTTGAATCTGAAGGTTAAGGAAATAAATGGAGAGCTTCAAGATAGACATCCTAGACGAAACAGCAAAACATAAAAAGTAGTACTAGAATGATAGCTAGATACTAGCTGATCGTCGTAAACAAATTTCTCGAGCACAAAGATGTTCAACAATTTACACGGTGCGGAAAAGAAATGATAAATCGATAATAGCCTACATATTAACATAAAAAGAAAGAAAAAGCGAAGAGACAGGCACGACGATCATGAAAGGCTCGGAAATATATATAGTGACCACTATATGACGATGTCTAAGATAAGACAAGAGAGAACAATAAAAAGGAATATTGCAAGTGGAAGTACATATATACACTAACTTACAAAAAAGTGGCGCACTCCAGTTTTTCCCAATTGCGTTGTTTTTCTTTGCTTCTAAAGCCAAATCTTGACACAGATGGCTAAGACCTGTGTTCACTTATAATTTTTAGTATTTAGGTCTCATTTTCGTTTAAGATATTATTTTTCTTTACCTGTTAAACCATTATTTTCATCGAGAGCATATTTCCGTCCAAGATTTTTAAGCACTGCTCTTTACGGTGGTTGCTTACTGCTGAAATTTTTCTTTAAAAAAAATTCAAATAACTTCCGAAGAAGTTGCGGGGGCGATGACTTTAGTGGCAGATGGACGATAGTGTTCGATATACTGCTCTTGCTATTGGAAAACCGGAGACAACTGTACGTCGAGCACTACAGAGGTACCGCGAGACACAGAAGTGCACCCGATGTTGGTTCAAGTCGTCCGCGGTCCACATCTGCAAGAGATGATAGGTTTTTGACCTTTGTCTCCGAGATCGTCACCAAACCACGGTTGAAGTGGCTGAGAGGCTCACAAACGTTACTTACACGACAGCACAAGCAATACATCAAAATTGGGAAGAACGTGATTGAAGACGAGTTCTCTTCTCGGATGAATCACGGATGGACGCCATAGAGTCTGGAGAAGACAATGGGAGAGATAGTCTTCAGCCGCCGTCGTTCAACATAAACATTTTTGGGGAGGGTCTGTTATGGTTTGGGCGGGCTTTTCGTTAGAGGCAAAAACTCAGCTTTCCATTCTTCAGGAACGATAATTAAATGCAAACAATTACATTAGGGATATTCTTGCAGACTATGTGGTTCCTTTTGCACCATTTGTAGGGCAAGAGTTCTTGTTAATGCAGAATAATGCAAAACCCCACACCGCTAGGTGCGTCATGCGGTATCTTAGAACTTTGGAATGGCCTGCGATGAGTCCTGACATGAGTCCCATCGATCACGTTTGGGATGACTTGGGAAGACGTGTTAGAGCTCGACCGGTGCGTCCAGAAACACTACAAGAATTAAGAGTCGCACTTGTAGACGAATGAGATAGCATTGATCAAAATGTGATGAGACACTTAATTCAATGTATGCTCGGGAAGGTAACCCTCGTTACTGATACCAAGGTGATACTAGAAAACCTTAGTTAATTTAAGATTCTCATCTCTTCTTGAGTTTTTTATTTATTGTTCTTTTTTCTGTATTCAGTGTTCTTCTTATTTCTACTTCTTATTAAAATCTTTTTCGGTACAGTTTATAATTTGTTGACCAATTAAACCAATTTAGTAGAGAAATATTAGTTTTCAATAAATTAATGAGATAATTCGGATTTAGTTGGTGCGCCACTTTTTTAGTAAGTTAGTGTAGAATAAAAAATAATAAGAATATACAAACTAAGAGAGAAAACGGCGGAGAAATGTAGAGAACGTGTAGAACACCAGATAAGAAGGGAGGATAGCAACATTAGTAGAATTTAAAAATGCAATAATGGAAAGTTCGAGAGAAACTTTTGGAATAATAAAGACGGGAAACAAAGAGAGAAGGATAAACTGTTATAGTAAAAGAGGTTATCCTAGCATTCGTCTTTCTTTTGAATGAATCGAATGAGTCGAAGACAATAAAAACGTACTGGACTGGAAAATTTATAAGAAAAACAGAAATATCCAAGAAGACAAATATGACAATATTTCAAACGATATTTAAACCGATATTAACTTGAATGTGAGCCATTTGGGTCTATCAAAGAGAGCGTTAAAAATCCATTTGTATTGTTCTGATGAAAATAAATTCAATTAAAGGTAAAAAAATCTGATATTAATATAATTTATAAGTCATAGTGCATGTTTGATGCATTCGATATCTATATACTCTTACGTACTCGCTTGTGTGCCACTACCTTTAAATAGATAATATTGTGAACTAAATACTAGAAAGACTTGTTTTTCGCATTTCATTCATTTGCATCTTTATGCTATAACTTTATAATCTACCTATTTACATTCCATGCATTTGAATGTAAAATACTATTACAGAAACAAAATCCAGCGTTCGCAAACCATTTAAGTTCAATTTTGTTTTAAATGCTGTTACAATAGCAATCCCGCCGTTCCGCCTCAAGAAAAACGTTCCAATTCTTAAAAATTATACGCACAATGCAATTTAAATTAAACTTCGAATGGGATGTTTTCGAAAAGTATGCGGCGTGGCCAAATTGATTTATAAAACAATTTGAAAACACTTTCAATTTGTCATACGTACTTATAATAAATTGGCTTCGAATTAAAAATAAGTACAAAAACAGGTTCAGGATTTCAAGGTCGTCATCTTTCGAGGCATGGTTTCATAAAACGGGTACAAGTTTGTTTGCAAAAAAGACGTACACCATCCTTGTCTCTTAAATTGAAAACTGACATGCAGTTACGTGTAAAATTTCGTTGGAATTTCGACAACAAAATATCGGCCAGTCTAAAGTTATTAAAACAGATTGGTTGATGTTAACTTTTAACCACCGATTCTAATAGGCACGCTGCATTCAATTGCTTTTTTGTGGATGGCGCGAAAACTCGTTTTTATATCGGCATTACGACAATTTAACGCGCATGTTACGATTAAATGATAAGAATAGATTGAGCCTTAATTTTGCAGCTGGGTTAGTGACGATAAGTTCCGCACGTTTTAATCGCAAAAATTGGCCAACAGTGGATGTCAACCCAGCGTTTCTCAAGTTACGTCTACATTAAATATTTGACAATTCATGAATTTAATTTAAAATTAGAACTATAAATTATCTCCACGAGTGAAATGAAGTTAGAATGTAAATTGCATTTTAACAACATTTTATTGAAATTTTTCTACGAATTACAACAAACGGAAGCTTTGACTGGTAATATTAATAAAAACTAATTTAAACTAAATCAGAGTATTTGCCGGATATTTAACTCAGGTAATAGTACAACTGCGAAAGCTATTATAACTATTCCTTATTACTTTCAAGGGAAATTCATTGGAGGCTTGTGATTTATGAATTTATTTTAGAGTACGCTCATGTTTACTTCTACATAATCGATTTTCTAACGGATAAACATGTTCATGTTCAATAGGTACGTTTTATGATTCAAATATTGATTTGGTAAAATGAGGTGAGGCGTTGAAAAACTCTTTACTACCGATTGTGCTTCGCGTTGTTGGTTTGCCATGTAGCTCGACAAATAAGGCGTATAGTTCTCTTAGTGTTTAAAACCACTATGTACAACAAAACGCATAGTTACCAGTTAGTTTCCAATAACATATAACATTAATTTTGAACAAATTTTGACATTTAATAAAATGAGAAACAGGATATCAAATGTAATATTGTAAACGTAAATCATATCACAGTATCTGCCAAATTAATAGCAAATGTGACCAGACAACAATAAGTACTGGATTTGTAGATTGTGACCCAGGGCTAGTTCGAAATAAGACGAATAAAAGAGACAAATGAATTGGAATTATTACAATAATAGCTATATAGGATACATGCAAACAGATAGTTACTTAATCAAACTTAATTCCTGAACAATGGCTCAAACGATTATTAGGGAGGATACAAGAGCAGTAATATGTATGCAATTCTGTCCCCAACCTACATTTGGAAGATGCATTTCATTGCAAAACTGCGGGGTGCATTGGTGCCAGGGTACCGGGATTTGAAGGGCAATATCAAATCCGATTTGTGGACAAGAAGTGTACACGGAAAACCTTATGGAGTGTTAAAGACCGAATTAATAGTCAACTTAAATAGCATCACATAAGTAGTCGAAAAATAGATAGAGATGAAGGATTTCAGACACCCTCCCTGAAAAAATGCGTGGTGATCAACATAAGGACAACATAAGAACCCTTACCGAATTATTTACCGGTCACTGAAATTCCAAAACACCAACACGGCATAGGAAGATCACATAGCCGAGATGACTGTGGTACTGAAGAGAACGTGCACGTCCTGTGTCTAAAAGAACTAACCTCCTGGGTAATCCATTCTTGAACTACAGAGAATTTATGAAACACGCCTTTAACAACATCAGGGATTCTACGTAGTTTACTGGTCTAGTAAACGCATTTACTCGTAGCTAACTATAAGAACCACCCTCGGATAGATGGTGCCGTACAGTCAAATAAATAAATAAATAATCGGACAGCCTTCATACGCATATGCTACAATAATTTATTCTGTGTACATTAGTCACGCCCGCAGTTTTACTTGATACAATGATTCAACTAGCGTACAAGGAGGAACGACAAAGAAATGTAACAAAGAAATAACAAATTATGGACGGTTTTATTTCGTCGTTTCGAGCGATTCCGATAAGTTTGTATATGTTGAGATTGCATTTTGTCGTGAATTAAACAAATTATTTTAGTAAACCGTTTTAACTTTTAACGCAGGATTAATCATTTGAATAAAGTTTTGTATGGAAATGTTTAGCTTTAGAAACTAGTTGCTTGTTTGAGCACGATATGTGGATGTACATAAGCTCTGTATAAATAAGTAATGTACTAAATTTATAAACGAAATAACAAAAAGTCATTTCATCACTGATTCTATTGTCGTTTTATTTTATAATTGCTCTTTCACAGTTCAGACAATACCCAATATTTGGTATTAGTATTTTTACTTTCTTATACGTTATATATAAACAATATAGTAAGCATGAAAATGTTCGAACTCGAGATTTTAATGCTTTGACCTTCCGTGGACCCATTCTGATTATTTTCGAAATGTTGTGTGCGTTGTGAGTTGGCCATGTTGAGAGACGTAAACGACGTATGAAACTAAAATAATCATAAAACAAATTATGATGAAACAATGGAATCCATACAAATAGGATTCAAAGCAATGAAAAAAATATATACGAACATTTTTTTATTCTTATATATGTAGGCTGATAATTTGTTACAGAAAACTGGTAGGTTTCACAAAACTACTTTTTTATTTTGACATGTAATGTGTTATTTTTCAAAATTAATTGAAGTTACAAAACGTCACAGTTTTGGAAATGCAAAATTATATCTATTACATGCTACAAAAGAAAGCAAACACATTTATTCAATTAGAACCAATTAAATAACTAATTAAATGTTTTAGTAGTTTTCAATATATAATATTTTTAATACAGGATTAATCGAGAATTTGTTTAAAGGCACGATACGTTAAGTTTCTGTATGAGTCATGCCCTCTAGACGACAATACCTCCGCACTAGTGCTGCAATTACAGATGTTGTGTGGTAACATGATGAGCTCATAGCGGGCGAAACGGACGTCATCATCTGCTACATTAGCTAAAATGTATTTTGAACAAAGCATTGTTTTGTGCTATGGCGTAGTAGCACGCGTGCTATCGGATATTTACCATTGTAATAAAGCATCAGTCATAATCAGTGTTAACTTTGTAATCCAAATTTGTTTCTTGGCGATTGCGGTAATTAAACGACGAAGTATTGTATATTCTTAATTTATTCATAAACCAATATTTCGCATCCTTTACGGATGCTTCATCAGGATCACTATATACAATTTAATTAAAGAAGTTTTTGTTGCAATAATTATGTGTGGTACCATGATGAGCTCATAGCGGACGAAACGGACGTCATCATCTGCTAAATTAGCTGAAATGTATTTTGAACAAAGCATTGTTTTGTGCTATGGCGTAGTAGCACGCGTGCTATCGGATATTTACCATTGTAATAAAGCATCAGTCATAATCAGTGTTAACTTTGTAATCCAAATTTGTTTCTTGGCGATTGCGGTAATTAAACGACGAAGTATTGTATATTCTTAATTTATTCATAAACCAATATTTCGCATCCTTTACGGATGCTTCATCAGGATCACTATATACAATTTAATTAAAGAAGTTTTTGTTGCAATAATTATGTGTGGTACCATGATGAGCTCATAGCGGACGAAACGGACGTCATCATCTGCTAAATTAGCTGAAATGTATTTTGAACAAAGCATTGTTTTGTGCTATGGCGTAGTAGCACGCGTGCTATCGGATATTTACCATTGTAATAAAGCATCAGTCATAATCAGTGTTAACTTTGTAATCCAAATTTGTTTCTTGGCGATTGCGGTAATTAAACGACGAAGTATTGTATATTCTTAATTTATTTATAAACCAATATTTCGCATCCTTTACGGATGCTTCATCAGGATCACTATATACAATTTAATTAAAGAAGTTTTTGTTGCAATAATTATGTGTGGTAACATGATGAGCTCATAGCGGGCGAAACGGACGTCATCATCTGCTAAATTAGCTGAAATGTATTTTGAACAAAGCATTGTTTTGTGCTATGGCGTAGTAGCACGCGTGCTATCGGATATTTACCATTGTAATAAAGCATCAGTCATAATCAGTGTTAACTTTGTAATCCAAATTTGTTTCTTGGCGATTGCGGTAATTAAACGACGAAGTATTGTATATTCTTAATTTATTCATAAACCAATATTTCGCATCCTTTACGGATGCTTCATCATGATCACTATATACAATTTAATTAAAGAAGTTTTTGTTGCAATAATTATACTTACAAAAACTGAACACAAAGGTGAAGAACCAGAACAGTATAAACGAGGCAAGATACACATAAAATTAATTATTTGACATAACAAAACATTATAAAATTTCAACGAAGACATCTGAGCACGTGTCTACAAGTATTACATTTTCAAGATTCGATTTTTTTTCGATAATTTCTACCATTTTAGAGTTTTATGGAGATTTATGGCAAAATGTTATAAGAGTAAGCCATCAATTTCTGTTGCGATATTGCTCTCAAATGTGGATTTATTCTTCGCTATATAAAAATCTTAATTACATAATTTTAGCAATAGTTGGACCCTAGAGCGCACACGAACACAAAGACAAACACGGCCGTCGTCCCTAAAATAATCTGAATAGGTTCAGGGAAAGTGAAATCGTGCATTTCCGTTAAAATCTCGAGTGCAAAAAGTTTAATGGCAATACTTTCTGCTACATAATTATATTGAAGTAAAAATGAATGCACCTAGGCCCAAGTTTTTCACTTCCTCCGATTCTGTAACTTTTTTTTATTCTTTGATGGTTTTTCCCCCATCTATATCCCAATTTTCCTTTCTCTAACTTTTTTTCTCTTTCTTTCTTTATTATATTTTTCAGACTATTCCATCTAGTTTCGTTCTTAATGTATGTACATATCAGTTTCATCGATTTTCTCTATCTTTATTATGATTGGTTCTTGTTTCATAATTACTGGCTCGTCCTTCAAAATGCCAAATTTTCCCCATAATTCATCTGCATATGCTGACTACGCATTTTTGTTCTCTCCTCCTATTTCTGTGTCGTTGATTGCCATAACTTAGCTCTTGTTCCTATTTATTTCAATTCTTAAATTCACAACCACTTGTGTCCATACATTCAAAATTTTTTACATGTGGCCACATGTAAAAAATTATATATAGAAAATAGACTATATGATCTAGGCGGACGATCTTGGACTAATAGCCAAAATATATACATGGCCATGTATATATTTTGGCTATTAGTCCAAGATCGTCCGCCTAGATCATATAGTCTATTTTCTATATATAATCATCGTTGGTTCAACGTTTCCTCTTGTAATTGCCATTAAATTATACATGACTAAAATGAAGATAAAGGGCTTCAACTATCTCCCACGCTCACCACTTTTCTGATCTTTTACCATGTACTCGTATTTGTAGATTCGCTGTAAATTTTTGGCAAATACTTTTAATTACTAGTATCAACTTATTTGGGACTTTGGAACTTTGGGACCCGTTCTTTTACACTTTCCCATTCTATGTTTATCGTGATCAACGCTGCTCTCAGGTCAATAACAGTTACGAGTCTGTACGTCTTTTTCTCTCTTTACTTTCCACAGCTCTATTTATTATATTTCTCAGTACGTAATTTTGTAAGAGGCAACTTAATTTTTGAAACATAAGAACGACAATCTTTTAAGGGGGTATTACTCTTTAGAAAATTCGAAAAATTGATTTATTTTTTTGCATCTTATTATAGTCCGGAGTTCTGAGAATGTGTCTCCAAAATATTAAGTTGAATTTTCTAGAACTCCAATAGTTACAGAGGTTTAGGCTGCCGCGCGTAGGGGCGCGGCACTTATACCCCTTATACTTCCTTCTTCCTTGCAGCCCAATACCCAATACCCAAGGCCCAAGTCGAATGATCAGTATACTGTAGAGCCGGTACAGCTCATTTAGGGTAAATTACTGAAATCAAATGTAAGTATTAGTACTAAATGTATGACAAACTTTGAACGCGTTTTTCTCGGAACCACATTTTTCAAGACGGGCGCACGATTTTCTCAAAAACTATTAAACCGATCGACTTGCGGTTTGGCATACATATTGAAGGAACCATTACTTATGGTTGGAACTAGGATTATTTTGATTTATTTATTATTATTTTGATTTATTTTTAATATTTCAGTCCCAATCTGATAAAAAAAATTCTGAAAAATTGAACTTTGATTTTTAAACTGCCATTTCGATAAAAATATTTTTACTTGCTTAGTTCTAGTTCGGACGATAACTACACTCAAATAGATTAGAAAAAAAATATTTTTTTTGAGACGATGAGCACCGCCGCAACCCGTGTACCCGATTGGACGCCCGTCTCACGCCGCGACTTATATAACAGCGCATATATATATTGTTAACTTAAATATGTCTTAATATGAATGACAAATTCCGGCATTGTAGGTTTGATAGTTTTCGCAAAAATAATTCCTAAAAATTACTTTTAAAACACGCACACACAAGAAACAAATTGAAAGAAAATTAACAATTTTTTTATAAAATATACTAAAACGTAAAGTAAAATTAAAGCAATAAAATAGAAAATGAATAAAAGTATAATAAAAAGGTGAAGTAAACCTTAATTTAAATTTACATAACTTTGCTTTGAGTTTATTTAGTTTGGCACTTTATTAAAAATACGCAACAGCATTTTTTCAGTGCTCTTAGAACAAGATTAAGGCGTTTAGCACTGACATGATTGAAAATAATGTAAGTTGGAATTAATTAATATGAAGGGAGTAGCAGACCACATAATTAAACATGGCATAGAATTTAAGTAAAAGTACGTTGAAATACGATTCAAATCAATATGGGTAAAAATTTATATCCATAAATTTCCAATATTTAATTTGTTTTGTTTTTTTCATTTCACGCGTAGATCATGTTTTTGAACGACAAATCCAGGCAATATTGGTATATAGTTATCGTTGAATATTTCAGCGTATTAATTTTGGTAAATGACAATAATTAAAAAAGTTTCATTACAAAGTATTCGATGTATTGCATGCCATTTGAGTGGTTTTTAAATGAGAGTTAAAAATGGAATATTTCATCGAAAATTGATTAGAAAAATACACTAAAAATGTTTTATACCTATGGTATGCAAAGAATATCCTTTACAGTTCATATCGGCTATTTCTATTAAACAAAAATTTTTGACTTGTCGCATATTTAACAATTTGTAAATTATATTTTTAGAACTATACAATTTCATATGTATTTTACATATTCTGAATTAATGCAGAGATAATTAAAACATAACATAATTATTTGATAACAAATTTATTGGAAACCAAACCATTAAAAATCATTAATTAAAGCATTATAATAATTGACATATGTAAGTATGACAATGGCATGTTAAATTAAAGCAACGCCTTTTTTCAATGAGTATTTTTTTAAAAAGAAGGAAGAAAAAAATCAGTTAAAAATATGAAAAATAAATAACAAATTCAATGTAAGAACGAAGACTAATTTGACGACATACATTCTAGGCCCTCGCCAATTGATGGCAGTTCAAGTCTATCAAAACTACTTGTATTTGACAAACATGAACATTTTGATAAGAAGAAACAGGCACCCAAGGTAATCAAGGTAATCTTCGATTCGATCTGTTTGAACATTTATTTAGACAAAACAAAATTATCTGGAATGAGGATTATTTTAATAAAGTCTTAATTTGTATAATATTAAATTGATGGCAGTTAATGGACATATAAGCCAGTCAGAATCGAGATTTCAGTGGGAATATCCTAGACATTTGTGTATAGTTTACCTTTCTAGTAACAATTCCCTTCAAGATTTTTTAAATTTGCTTCGCTGACGCTTCTTCGTTACTTCACTACCATTCGTCCTTTATTTTTCGTTTAACGTTAATATTATTTTTGTTGGGGATATTTTCGTGTGGTTTTATAAAACGTTGTTTGTATCGAAATCTGATAAAAATTAAGAATGCTACGAAATCTAATACGGGCATTTGCTCGACAAGTATCCGTATTGGGGATTAGTGAATGGTTCACTTGTTAATGTTGTTAATGTGGATGGATTTGATGTCCTTAAAACAGTTCAAAAAGTCAAACAATGGGTCATAGCGACAGTTTTGCATTATGGGTTTTTTTTCTTCGCTCTAACGATACTTCAGGATCATGAAAATAATATGCCATTTGATTTATAGTGGAAAAAGAATGTTAAAGGGTTTAATTATCGATCGACCGCAGCGTCTCAAAGCGCATGCTGGGCACTCGCGCGGCGCACTATGATGAATCGTTTTCGTACAAATGTACACTTATTTAATTAACTTAATTTGCATCCACACAACCCGAGTAAATATTTGTTACAATCATTCGTCCCAAAATACGACCCTGTGCAGCCATCGCAGATCAGAGGCAAACAAAATTTCCAAGGATTAAAGTGTTTATGACACTTTTAACGCGTTTTTCTCTAAACCACTTTTTCCAAACTGGGAGGACAGATTTCTCGGAGACTAGTGCATGGATCCATTTAAAATTTTCACAGT
Organism: Geotrupes spiniger; assembly: GCA_959613385.1. NCBI lineage: Eukaryota > Metazoa > Arthropoda > Insecta > Coleoptera > Geotrupidae > Geotrupes > Geotrupes spiniger. Next base: position 33,607,630 of record OY390732.1, read on the forward strand.
AGCTTCACAATAGTGTTCCCCTTGGAAGTGCGTTTTTTGATTGGGTGTAAACTTTTTTATCAACAATTTATCACTCATTTTTACGGCAATTTTTTGATTCATTCCTTAAAAAGCGCATAACTTCCACAAAAATTGATAAAATAAAACATCTACGTACTTCAAAAGCCCAATGTACATAGATTATAAATTTGTTTACCTTCTTGCTCCAGGACTCATACAAGTCGAGAAATCCGTCCTCCCGTGGCGGTATTTTTAAAATAGATTTTCTCGACGACGGGTGCTATCGCCGCAATGAACCCTCTGGAAAGAATTTGCATTCCGCTTGTCATACTCGCAAAATAAATTGATAAATTTAGCTATTTTTTCCTGCATCTAGAGTGGTTTTATCCTTTAAGCGGACTCCTCGAAGGTACATCCTCGAATGATGGATGATACGGATTCTTGAGCGTGATTTAATTTTAAACGTTCGGGGAAATAATATTTACGATGTCTTTCCAAATATATCCATTGCGACGGAGTATATGGCGAGCGCGATAAGTAGAGAAAGAACAGGCAGCAGGCAGGGGATAGTACTGAAGGGAAATTACCGGACATGTTTGTAAATGGCAAAAGGATGCAGAGATCACTTGCCCTCGAGAGAGCGGCAAGACAGAATGTGAATAAGGGGGTGAAATTGGTGGAAACAGGCAAGGCAAGTGACGAAGTGGTGGATATGTTGCGAGAATTGGTGATAAAGGTTAAGGAAAGAAGACTGGAGAATGCAGAGCTGAGAAATTACAAGATGCAAGAGCATGGAGAGAAAATAAAGAAAAATAATAGAAGACAGAAAAGGTGGGGTAAATGAAAGGGTTAAGAAATTAAAGGAAAGACTATGACATAGGGACAGGAAGGGGACAGAAATAACATAATAATAATTGAACTAGGAGTGGGAAATAGAAAAGAGGGAGGGAATCGTAGAGTGGCAAAAAAAGAAATACAGATCGAGGCGGAAATTGAGGAGAAAATTTGGGGTCAAAAAGAGAGAAATGAAAACTGGCAAATACGTTGTCAAGGACGGACAAGGAGAGAATGATAATGTATAAAGCGAAGTTATGAAGTCAGATCATGATTGAGGAAAAAAGAAAGTGCGGAAGGAAAAATGGAAACCCAACGCAGAGAAGAAGGAAAAAGAGTAAATATGGGGTATAGAAAACTAAGAGTGGACGAGATCCGATTGATCTGTAATTAATGGGGAAGAAAGAAAACTAGTGGAAAAACTGAATCACGATACAAGGGTCATGTGGAACGGGGGTTATCAGGAGGAGAAAGTGAGAGAGAGAAATTCGAAACATCGTAATAAGTTTTGAAAGGTAGCAGGCGGGCGAAGGGGCAAGTAGTGATAGCAAGGATTATTTGGAACAATAGCAACGGTAGGCTAATATGATCTCACTTTTATATAAGCTTTGTACATGTAGGACCACTATTTCGGAACTATCTTTCCAAACATATATCATGTTCCAAAGTTTCTAAAAACGATGGCTTTTGCATTTATTTAGTCTAATATTTTTTTATAAAAATAATGTAGAAGCACATGCATAAAAAACCTTCTACTTATCACGATTTAACCGCAATAAATGCAAAACACAAATGCACAATTGAAAATATTTTTGTTCTGAACTAACTTCTCACTCTCACTTCTAATGTCGCCAAACACATGATAGATTTTACAAATGTACCATTAGTAATTTGTCAGCATTGCATATAGAAAAGAAAGGTTTAAGACTCACTTTCTTAGAAGGTTATAAGATTAAGAAATCCCAAAAAGCAGGCAAATTACTAATGAACGAATACCTCGATGTAATCCACTCGCCGTTCGTAGACCTAGTTTTAAAGGAATTCCCGATTCTTCCTACTACCAACAACGAATGTTAACCAAGCACATTGTATATAAATTAAGAATTGTTTTGTAAACTCTTTACTTATCTTCTGATGATGGCGTAACTGCCGAAATTATAATAAAGATTTGTCAGAAAAATTTGGTGGAACAAATTACCAAGTGTTTTATTATTGTTTTAATCATGTTTCACCGAGTGCCTACAGCTTCATCAATTGAATTTATTAACTTCTCATTCATAAAATATTAAAATTAAATTAAATTAAAATGACTTCTAAAGTACTGTCTAAAATATGATTTTGCAAATCTTATGTGCAATAAAGCAACGTAGAAACTATTTTATATAAAATATCAAATTCTTGAAAGCTGATCTGGAAAAGCAATGCCCAAGTGCATAATCGCGAGCACTTGAAAGTTAAACATTTGCATTGGATAAATTGTTAGTTTCGTTTGACAGCGTTCAATAAAGTTTACTTTATTGAAGTTTAAAATATAAAACGTGATACTTTTCTATGTATTTCGTTTTTGTATTTATCAATATTTTACGTAAATACGATTTTTACGTGTCCCGCAATAAACACAGCCTATTTTTAATATTACTTTTACAATTGGCGTTATTAATCACCTAAGCAATACATTGGAATAAATCATGCAGATAAATGAGCAGAAATGTATACGGTCTTAAGCGAACGGCGCTGCACAACGTATTTTCGAATTAAAATTATAACGTGCACTTTTATTTGTGCGCGCGTGTTTCGTTCGAATTGGGTGGTCGCTTTTTGTTGGCAACTGTACTTAAAGTTGACCACGAAAATGTACACGTTCAGTTTGGCTCATTTTATTAACAAAACGCGCGCCGCACACCGTCTCTTTCTGCTCAACACTTTCACGAGCGAACGTAAAAGAGATGGGCGTTGAAGTTATGACAGTGTTTTTTTTTCTGGTCAAAGTAATTGTGCAACACTGATTTTCAGCATTGATTTATTTTTGCGCGATCTTACCTGTTCATTTTTTATTATTTCAATTTTGCAATTATACGGTTCTCACGTTTTATATCTTAAAACCATATATTATGTTATGCTGGTCTTCGTTTTGTTCGTTTGTTTTAGGGAGGTTACGAAACCGCTTCGTTTCGTGATTTCTGCTTTTGGACGCATTTCTTTATTTTGTCTTCTTGCATGTGCAATATTTCAAATTACAACGAGCAAGTTGAATATACAGTTGGAGCATCACCCGTTTTTAAGGCACTTGTTACGGTTTCATTCCTATACACACAAAATTATAAACGTTCATTATTACTTTTAATACAAAACCTTTATTAAATCTCATATTAACGTTTTTGAAATTTAAATTCTACAAGGGCCACAAAACTTTAATATACCACGGAGGTGGTAGTAGTAGCAAAGAAATAGTTTACAATGTGAAGCAACTGGGAGGATATAAAATGTAAGTTAATCACCAATTAAAACCAGTTTACTGTAATACGAGAGTTTCATACCAGTACCAGTAGTTGAAAACGTAAGGATTTGGAGCATTGAGAATTCTTATATAACCGACCCACTGAAAATTGACAATTGGATTACTATATCCAGAAGGTTAAATCCCTAAATCCCTAAAGCAGTTATCAATCTGATGCAAGAGTAACATCACAATGGCTTAATTGACTTACTCAGTTTTTAAATTGATGCCTTTAAAGTCATTCCAAATGACAGGTGCTTGCAGATGAATCAAAAATAATAGATTATAATTAAACAAAAACGGCGCAAAATTTAAATATATAACCAAAAATATGGACAGGGGGAGAAATTCTCGAATTATTACGGCAAATAATACTAAGGCTAAGCAGATAACATAAACATACACACTGGCACAAATACCGTTATTATTACATTTATGTTCTGAAGATGTTGAACTTGAAACGAAAGCTGGTATCACAAATTTTAATATAACTCGAAACTAGCAATAAATTGAATGATTGAAAAAGTTCATCAGTTGAGCTTTTATAACTTTATAACTTTTAAAGCAGCATCGTCTGACCTACATGAGCATTATCATTTAATCACTTACAAAATGTCTTCCAATTATAAAATATAAATTATAATAAAGACTACAATAAAACCTTGGAATGGTGCACTTAGTCGGTAATATAATAAAATTACCGTGGTACTGGGATGCAAATACGCTAATTTTATCAGACCCAAATGCAAATGTACAATTTGTTCTGCTTGTTTTAGGCGTTCTCTCTTGAAACTAATTGTAATTCAAATTTATTCATTTAAACATTTAGTAACTTTATGAGATGCAGTAGCCCATATAAATTATTATCAAATCGATCCCGACTACTAGCTTAAGAAACTGCTGAACATTGTAGTAAAATAGATGTTTAACACTATTACAACGGATTGCTTACATAATTAGTTATTTAACTTGCAAGAAAATGATAATGAGATAGGCACATTAACAACAAGACGTGAACTTGTCTCGAGGTTGGTTTCAACCTCTGTCAGCACTTAAACTTTCATTCATAAGATAATTAATGAATGGAAATTAATCAAATTGATGCAACTGTCGTGAATATTATAAATGAAAGTTATATAGAAAAAGATAATAAACATTAAATGGTAACAGGTATATTTTGCAGTTTATACTGTTTCTCATGTGCTAGATTTTAGAATAGACTCCCATCAACCAGGACTCGACATCAACGTTCGAATGACCTGTTTAGATTCAAAATTGTCCCACGATTAGTTTAATGCATTAATTTGTTGGCCAACTTTTGTTTCCCTATGATGGTGTAGTGCATCAGGTGAATTGGTAAAAAATTAATATCTAGAATTTATAAGTATATATATAATATATATATATATATATATATATATATATATATAAGTATATAAATTAACTACATCTAATCTTTAGACTACTAGACATATTAGTAGATTCATACATTTGATAGCAAAATATGTGAGCGATAAACAAAAATGTGATATCAAGAAATTAAATAGTTTTAAATAAAATTCCCCTGTGTGTGTTAATTAAGTCATCTTCAAAAAGATGTGGATGCATAATAATTTGTTGTAACATAATGTATTGTATTCAGTGCAACTCAATCAATGAGTAATATTGCAATCATTCAAAGATATTTCTGGTAGTTTGTTTGTGATGAATGAATTTTTGATTGTCTGATTTTTGATTTTTCCAATTCGTTTCACATCTTGATCTGCATATTGACTCAGATTACGATTTTAATTTCAATTGGTTTTTGAATTTCTTGAATACATGTATTTCATCGATGTTTAATCCCCAGAGCAGATTTTCTACATTTTAAACTTTTGTTAAGTATAGTAAACCACAGTTCGGCTTCGCAAAGCATTTTCGAGTCCTTTTGGATCCCACCATCTACATGGTCCCCACTGGACCTACAAATTTGCACTAGCATTAAATATTATATCATAGTTGTCGTTTCATTTGGAACTTGCCTTGCTTCAAAATAAATCGTACAAATAAGTTGTTCAAAAAATTGTGGTTTGTTTATCTTTTTGAAATTTGATTGCACGAACTTCGTACTAATACAGGATGTTGACTTTTTACAAATATAAACCTTCCCTAAGAAAAAGGTGTTAGGTTGGTCATGCCGCTCGTATTCTGTTCAGTTGCCCTAAATACATCGTAATTTTCTACCTCGGCGGGCGCTTGTCGTTCGAAATTATATATATTTTTTGTAACTAGAATAATTGCATCGGCGCGGCCGGACCCGCTATAAATTCGCAACAAAAAATAATGTTGCTGGTAAAGGGTAAAACGTTTCAGATAGTCGAACATGTTTATTTATATTATATGGTACATATATTGTAAATATATATAATTAATACGCTTGGATAAGGAAGGATTATTTCAGTAATTACCGGTTTGTTTATGATGGACTTTTAAATATCCTTAAACATATAGTAAGCTTACTATGTGAAGTAAGATGTAAGTTAAAAGCAATATATTTTCTGCATTAGTTAATTAGCAATTAATATTTAAAAAAATGGGCAATATTTTTCCACGATAAATTTTCGTCTGCAACTTACATGTTCGAAGAGAAATATAAAATTCAATTATTACTAATACAAATTTTTGTCCCACAATATTCGGTTTACAGTTCCAGTTATATTTTTATTCGTAAACTATTCAAAATTTACATGTGTGTTTGTAGCCATAAGGCAATGCTATTGCAACAATCAACAGATTGACGAAACAAAGACAAAGACAAACACGAAATATGGTTAAATTTATGGCAGTAAGAAAAGTTAAAACCGTTAACCGTTTAAACCTGTATAAGTCTATACCTTTTTACACTGTGCATCTGGATGTAGGTTGCTCTATTTAATAGAAATCAATCACATATTGTAACCAAATGAAATGCCATCCGAATTGTAAATATAAAATATGTTATTGAGTGATGTAATAATTTGGCACGGCATGATATACAATGTATGTACAATGGCCACGATGAAATGTGTAGAATTTGTAGAACTGGCATGGTCATTTTTATTACCTATGTAATTTCTCCGAAAACTAAACAAGGTGTATTCACATACTATGAAAACAACAAGGGAAACAACAAAACCAACATGGCGGGCAAATTCAATCAGAATTGGTGCCACCGCGAAATTGAAACCTTTTATAAGAACTTCGGCGGTGGTGTCATTGTCCAGTGTCCCGTCTGATAATACACAACTTTAAATTATATTGCGTTGTCCTTGGTTTCTGCTCTTCTTTTTGTTTGTAATTTTTTTTATATGTGTTTCTGTTGATGTTCGTTCTGTGCTCGCAGTTCTGCTAATTGGTCCATCTTCTGCCACAAGGCTGAGTGGATGTGGTTTCCAATATTCAAATTTAAATCTAGTAGTTTATTGGTGACATAATTAAGGATTTGAAATAAGAATTTTATAGGCTGAGTACATAGAGATCAAATTTATTGCAACTATCTAAGTATCTAAAATAAAATCGTAACTACGGCCGTCATTTAATGTTTGCGAAACTGGTCCTTGCTTATTGAATTATAAAGAATTTATCTAACACTTGGAAGAAGGTATGAATCATTGTGCGCCAATCTCAAAACAATCTCGAAAAGTTAGAATGCCAACAATCAAAGTTATAAATTACAAGAAGAAACAAATGGAAGAAAATTCCAACTCGAAATAGAAACAAAAATACGAAGGGACACACACGAAATAATAAAATATATCTTGATAACTTGAGGAATTACTTTAAAGAACTAGTTAAGAATGTGACTCCAGGAGTTCGCGGAGTCAGCAATAGTACAAACAAAAGGTAACGAACGGCACGGTGGAACTATACAACTGAATAGGAGGTAAAAAAAACAGTATGGAACACTTTTTCAGGGAAAAACAAAGATGCAATATATATAAGAAAACAAAACAAAGAGCCAATGTGAAAAAATGTGTAAAATGTGCAAAAGAGCGGCTATAGCAACAATTTGTTGAGACAATGGAAAGAAACGCCATAGGAAACGCCAACGTGCTTTACCGGACATTAATAAGTTCAAAGAAAGAAAGAAAGAAAGAAAGAAAGAATTCACTGATCAACTAAAGAACAAGGAAAGAAACATTATCTCAAATGGAGCAGATACTAGACAGATGGAGATAGTATTATATGAACCTACTGGGCATAGAAAATAGAGAACTAATGAAAGGACAAGAAGGAGAGGAAGAAAATGCCAAGAACAAGAAAAATAAGAAGAAAAAGAAAAGGGATAACAGGAAGATGAAAACATAACAAGAGCAGAAATAAAAATAGGAGAAGGAGAAATAGTGTGGAACACCCAGCAGATCCCTCAAGACTGGAAGAGCACTGGCTGGAGACTAGCATTTATTTATAAAAATGAGATAAAATGATATGCAGCAATTACATTAGTATATCATTTATATTATAAAATAATAGAAAATTGATTATGAAAACAACTTAGGCCAAGACATCAAGAATCAAGATTTAAAGGAATCATATCATTTGGTATTCGTATGAAAGGAAAATTACCAAAAAAATAAGAACGAAACAGAAAAATATAATGTGCAACAGACTTGGAGAAAATCTTGACACTGTACAAAGAGAAAACATATGTAGGGTGTAAGAAAATATGAGTAAATGAGAAACTCATTGAAATGATAAAATGTATGTACGCTGAAACTTTAAATGTAATAGGAATCGAAGGAAATATGTCAGAAACGTTTGTAACAGAGAAGGGAGTTAGACAAGGCGAAATCCTAATCCTACTGCTATTCATTACGGTCCTGGATGAAATGGCACGCGAAGCAAAGAAGAAATATAAATGAACACCATTAGGACATAAAACATATTTATGCAGTGAACTTTTATACGCCGACGTCCTAATACTGATAGCCAACACACAACAACAAAAGTTTAAAAATTAAATAAAAGCATGGCCAGAAAGCATTCATAAAGAACAGTCTTAAAATAAACATTAATAAAAGGGAGGTAATGAGTATAAAGAGAAACCCACAACAAACAGCAATACGAATTGGCCACGACGCAGTACAAAAGAAAAAACTAAATAAAATACTTAAAGTCGATAATGGAGGAAAAAGAAAAAGTACGAAACAGTACTACCACCCATCTTGGCATACGGTAGTGACTTGTGAACCATGATAGAAAAATACATAAGCAAAATACAAGCTACATAAATGAATATCTTGCGAAAAATTAAGTGTAACAATATGAGATAAGATACGAAACGAAGTAATCAGAAGAAGGCTGGACATAAAGAGCATAATTGAGAAAATCGAAACACAACAGGTGCTATGGACATATGCAAAGATGAAAGATGATCGGCAAGTGAAAACAGTGTGGGAAATAAAACTGATGGAAGAAAGGGGAGAAGTAGACCGAGGACTGCATGAGATGCAGGACTTATCAGAATACTGGCAGGGAAGGATATTACATGGGAAAAAGCGAAGATATTTGCACAGGATCGAAAAACGTGGCGATACATAACAACCCCTATATCTTTCGTAGAAGAAGGCACGTGATAAGGACGGCAGAATTTCGCATTTACATTTAGGTTAATAGATCACTGTCTAAACACATAAATTTCGGGGTGTCGGGGCGACCCAATCGGAGTACGGTCAAAAATTAATATAAAGATGGAGTAAAAAATAATGATGCAATAACAACAATTGCTGAAAATTTTGGAATAATACGATAAAGCTACTCAACATGATGACCCAGGTGAATAATGATTGGTTCTTCGCTCTAATTGAGAGTTCTTTGATTCTAAATGTTTAATGTTAATTTAATTTATTAGTTTATATTATATTTAGTATTTTAGATCGTCCATAAGTTCGTATATATCTGAACTGCCACTGTGCTTCTCCTACCAGTGAAATATTCTGTGAATTCTGATCTGATCTTTGCGATATTGGCTGACATGTTGCGGTCGCAATGGTTGTAACGCAACTGATGTATCAGAAGGCATTCCCGCATGCATTTATTTTTATTTTATTTTATTATTTATTTTATTTAGCAAACCTAGTGAAAAGTCGACATTTACATCTTTACTTGCTTTTACAGTATATAATTTCTCAAAATCAGACCTGTTTAATTGGTGAATGTTTGTTCATAACTTTGGTGAAGATTCTTCCAACTGTAAAGTAAATGTTACATTTTCTGGCTCACTAACGTCACATTTCTTATTATAATCGGTTAAAATTTACCAAAATACTCACTTCCAGCCAGAAATGAATGAAATCTTCTATCACCAACTGAAATCGAAGGACGCATTACTGTGCGTTTTTCTATTCTTGGTTTAACTTTCTAACTAAGAAATTGAAATCATTCGACATTTGAAGAAAATTTTGGTAATATTCTGAATCTTGCAGCCTAAGTTCAATAATTGGGAATATGCACCAAATGTATCCCTTGCTGCGATCCTTTGACTCAACAACTGCCTTTTTAATTTTTTTCTCACCTTTTTAATATAGAAATAATTATATAAATAATAAATAGTTATTGTGGCCGTTAAACCAAGTCTCGTTGTTAATATGATAAGCAATAAATATGATACGTATAAATTGTATGTGTCTATTATTATTCAGGTAGATAGATGGTAGAGAGGTCTAGCAAATTCAATCCATTGCTATGCGCACAAATTAACTCAAACACACAAACAATGTGAACAGACAGTAGAGTAATATAGACATATGTGACGATATTTAGGTATCTACGCCTGTACGTAGCTTAAGAAGAAACGAGAAGCAAATTCCTTATTAGAAAAAAGCTTACTTTAGTAATATTTAGGTTTCATATAATTACTAAAGTTAAGTATAAACTCAATATCAAACAAGAATAAATGATATTGACAAGTATAACATAACTATTCAAATAACTACGAAAAACAACAAAATGCAGTGGTCCGCTATCGCGATCTCAAGTACAGATTTCGAAAGAACTTTTCAAATAAAATTTGTTCTAAATTTCAATAACATTTATACGAACTTTTTCTTGATTACAGGTACCGCCCTTTTCGACACATAAGAAAGTGTAATGAGATTAAACAACCATTACTTTTAAATTTTCATAATTTTGGCTTTAACAGTTTACGTACTAGGGCACGCACACATGCACATACGCAAAGAGACCCAATTCTGAAAATAATCAGAATTAGCTTACGAAAGGTCAAAACGCGCAGTTCTGTTAATATCTCCATTTAGAAAATTTTCATGATTCTTTCCACGCACCGATCTGACCTTCGCAAATAAAATTAAAATAATGTTAATGTTCATTCTATTCTGATAAAGCAACTGATAAATAAAACAAAAACATATGCACCAGTATTTATAAACTAAATAATTCTCGAAGCATGTGTATAAATGACGTATAAACAATGATGTAATAGTTAAAGTGTGACGAGCAATGCTCCAGTGAGCTTTATAACGCGTGTTTTTATACATAAACAATCCTAACACTTAATAGATGGTTAACATAAGGTTCTTTGTATGCAAAAAATTATTACACTTGGGATTATAAATACGTAAGTAAAGATTTCCTAAAATGGGGCGCAGGGCTAGCAAAATCTATAATAATTAGCGAACAAATCCTAGAAGGAAATAATACATGTATATCATGTCGACGATAATTGACTCAATTTACGTGCGAGTTATATGGATCAGGCCATTCTAATAATTTTCTTGTTCACTCGGCAATTATTGATTATTTGGAATTGAAAATCAATGGAACCTTATATTATCAGATTCAATGGTTTTTTATTTGTCTGATGGATAATAATTTATAGTTTTATGTTAATTAGATTTTGCATCGCGGATTTTAGAAGATATTTTCGTTATGCGTGACTTATTTTTTCCAAAATTACACTAACACGCAGATGTTTAAGAATTGTGGCCAATATAAGTTACTAGTTAATAATTTACTTTCAGTGAATAAAAATTGTGGTCACAGTCTGCATTGTTACGAAAATACCCAGCAACTCAAATCAATTAGAATTCTTGGAATTTGTGGGATGAATATCTCCTATTCGATTAGTTCGGGTGTAAAAATATTCATTGAACGTCCTTCCTTCACTTATTTTGTTCTTTCATGAAGTGAAGCAAGAAGCGATAACTATTACTAAAAGCTGATTAAAGTAGAGGTACAAATGAAATAGTTTACTTCCGATGACGTTTAAACTGTTTTAAACTACAGTTTAAACGCAGCCGGGTCCCGATAAAATAAAATAAAAACTATTAATGAATCATATCGAATAATTTCGTACATTTCATACAAATTTAATTCGGTCAATTGATGGGTCATGGGTTTCTGTATTTGAACTGGGCAGACGGCAGGTGACGCGTGGCGATGTGGCGGCTGACATGTTATGTGCCTTCATGGCCAGTAGTTAGAGCTAATAGCTATCCGCCAGGTTGTCACATCAACACAAAGAAATTAAGTGAAAATGTAAGACTTGCGGTACCGCGACCATCTAATATATGTGCACGACATTAAAACGGCATTAATCGTGTACAGCAAACCAAGAAAAAATCGACACCGAGCAGCGCAGGCATTTTTTGAATATTAATTACGGTCTATAAACGTGTTCAGTCGCACCTTTTTCAGATAATATGTAAATATATTGTGCGCGAAATGTTCACTGTGAATTAAAAGATCAATTGAAACATTTAAAAATACGAAGATAAAAATATGAAGTAAATAAGTCACTAAATAGAAATAACTCATTAATTGCTACACAGCAGCACAAAATTAAAAATAATTGATTATAATGTAGCTACGAAAATATTTAAATATACTAATCATTAACAAAATTTGAGATATTTATCTTTGTATACGTAATAAAGTCATTTAAATAAAGAGAAATGCGTGAATTAAGCTGTTTGTTGCAGCTAGCGATAATATATTCAAATAAAATTACAATTTCGATGACATGCAACTTAAAAATCTAGACTTTAATAGTCGCCAATTAAGTAGTAACTATATGTAATAAATAAGTGTGGAGTAACAAACTGTCAACATTAGCATTATAAATTCATAAATTGTAGACATTAATTTATATTAAACTACTATAAAATGTGTCGTTTCATAATCGTTAAAAAAATTATGTTAGATCTCTAGAAATTAACATTTAATTAATAGACATGTGTGAGATTTTATCGTTATGTTTATTATCAATTAACGTTTATAAAATACACAGCTTAATTTTAAGGGTCACGTTAAAATGTTACCTGACATTCCTCCATGTAATCTGTAACCCCTAAATTTATTAGCTAGCATGTTATGAATTATTCGTACGTATTTATTTATATTTTATAACTCATTCTGTCAATCAAGTTTGAATTTATGTTCAAAATTAAGCATACATGCAACCAATGAACAAGTTCTTCTTTGGTTCAATTTTCATTTTTAAGGAGTTACGGAACGAGTTGTGTTCAAATCATTTATATATTAATTTCAAAATTATATTTTTTATAAAGCCATATGCTTAAGAAAGAAGCGCTAGAATATTAAAAAAAAGTCTCATATTTTTAAACAACTGCAAGGTACGTGCACGTACGAAAACAAATATACCTCATATTCATTAAATATATATGCTAAAATACATGCCCCGGCACACCCTGCAATACAAACATTTAAATAACTACACCATAAAGTAATTATAGGTAAATGTTCGTGCCTATTCGAAAAGCGCTCCGTGGAAAAGAATTTCAAATGAAAGCACGAATTCAAATGAACGCTAGTTTAAAATGCATCCCATTTGAATATGTGCCGTCGGAATATTCCAAACGTAACAAACTTAGCCGAGCATGATTTAAAAAACTAATTGAATTTGTGAGTGTAGGTTTGAAGTTAATATACTTTCTGACAGATCAGTTACATATTTACAATTCAATTACGTATCGATAGCATCTCTTATACGCTTGTCACCTAATCAGATTAGTGTTTGTATTTACGGTCGACAGCATCTACATTTTATCGCGTTCGTCAGTTTCATTTTCTAAAAAACGAAACGTTTACAACGGTGTAACCCACGCCATAGTTTATAGTTCATTTATGGATGATTGGGCAATGAGAATTCCTTACCTGACATTATTCTGTTAATATTACTACAAGTTTTATCACAGGTATTAATTTTATTTATTTAATGTAAATAAATGAATAATACGTGTAAAACGCTAAAATCTCGAATAAAAAAAATCATAATTACAATACTTTCTTATACACAGCATAAATTAAGATAGTTTAGTAATAATGAATAACTGCGATACTGCGATGCGTAAAATTATATGTGATGGTAAAATTAATAACAAAACTTTCAATACAAAATTTTTGGGAAGTGCATTAGATTAAGTAAAGAATCAATTAATATTGTTCAGTCATGTCTTGTTGCTTTCCGGCTTTATCTCCACATATTATCAGAAGAAGTAAAAGTATGGCCTCGAGTTAAACAGGGTTGAATATGCGGCAGGTGCACGTTAAAATTTACGCCCCTTTGCCAACTCAAAAACCAAAGTATCCCCCATCTGTCGACATGCCTGTAATTATATACCCCGTTGATAAGCAACATAAACCGACGAGCGTGACTTTCAAAACTTGCAACAATAAAAGGTATTATTATTCACACGTTCCTGTTTATAATTGTAAATCTAATCGGAATATTTTACTAAATGTAAGCATGTTTACGCTTCTTGAAATGCATGCACGGACGATATGTGTACGTATGGTAAATTATTTCATAAACCTTTTGAATAATGTTATATAATGTTGTATATATGAATTATTAAAATTGTGCTTTAAATTGCCTTAATTAATGAAATCAACGAGTGGACAATTTTAAATACCTTACCTACATTAAATGTTTGAATTTGAAATTTATCTCAGGGTCCCTTTTAAATATTACAATTATTTACAAAATAAATCGCGTGGGTTCGTGTGGTGAATAATACAACTTGGTTTAAAATATCTTCAAGAGTTCTTCGGATTTCGTTATTGAAATTTATTTTAGATGCGTGGAGTTTACAGATGAACGGCGTATCAACTTGATTTAACACTTATGGTTGCTTTCCTGGTGTTATGTTAATTTCGCAAATCACTGTCATTTTCTTCTTTGACTTATTCTATTCAATTTTAGCAGTTTAGTGTCATTAACGACACTTCACTGACTTTTATAATTAATACCGTGACTTTCATTTTCGTATAGATGCACCAATTTTAGCAACGTTTTATTTGAATTCTGAAGACAACTGTCGGGGACATTATAACGATCTAATTGTTACTACTCTAACCGTTTTCTGACGTTTCTTTAATAGCCTGCCGTGTCTTGATCAGTTTGCACTATATTTTTTTCGACACTTACATCTCTATCTGTTTTTCAGAAAGTTTAAATCATTTAAACCTTTTCCAATTTTATCAAACGTTGTAAACAACGGCGGGGGTTTTTCGCTTTAGACCGGTGCTTTCCTTCATCTTCCCAGTGCCCTAATAACACGTTGAGTATACAAGACTATTTACGTGTCAAATTTCTAAATTACATAATAAACACTATATTGTACCCGCCTGCGTTTTATTATTTTCACATTCTAATCGCCAAATCTTCTCATAATTCGTTTAATTTCATAATTCCGTATCGAATTGCAAAATCTCATGCTTCCAATCTCCTTTCAATTTATTTTAAATGGCGGTAGTTAAAATCTGACAGCTATCGATATACGAGGGGAGATCAGTATTTACGGTCCCTAACATAGAAGGAAACAAATTGAAGAAACATCCTTTATTTTTCTACGTAATCTCCTTGAACGTCGATTGGTTTGTTCCAAGGATGCTTCAAGCCTTTGATTCCTGTGCAAAAAATTCTTTCGGTTGCTCTCCCAACCCATCGTTTACGGCTGTCATATCGTCGTAATATCTGGTTCCCCGAAGACATCCTTTTAATTTTAGAAATAAAAAGAAATCACTAGCGGGGCCGGGTCTGGTGAACATGCGGGATGTTCAAACAATTCAAATCCTGCTTTCAGAATAGCGCTTTTCTGGATAGGAGCTTTCTCTTCATGAACCTTTGCTCAATTTTCCCCGTCTTTTTTCCTTGACACAATCGCGCAATTTAACATTAAGTCGGCATAGTGACGAATCGAAATTCATCCGGATCTGCTTTAAACTTTGCCAAACTGGCTTCAGAATACAATACCCTAGAACGTTTGTGATCAGGTGTCGACATTCGTAGGACCGAACGTGCAGATAATTTTTTAGCCCCAAAATATTTGTTAAAATTTGTTCTATAGTATGATAAGAAAAAATCGTAATTTCAGCCATCCGGCGAATGGTCAGTCGTCTGTCAGTCATTGCCATATCGTGTATACGATTAACATTTTCTTGGATATGACAGTTAGTAGTCGTCCAGCACCCTTCGCATGTTCACATGTTTGTCTTCCCAGTTTAAATTCTCTAGAACATATTTTCAGCACTTGGTAAGTAACAGCACCCTCACCTAATACACTTACCATGTCTTCATTCATTTCTTTTGGCGACAGCCCTTCCCTTTGCAAGTATTTTATAACTGCACGAACCTCTGATTTTTTCATTTTTAGAATTTCTCTAAACTTGTCTACTTAAATTCTAAATTATTTGAACAGGTAACAAGTGACAAAATTACAATTGAACCAACGTAGCAACGAATAATTAATACTTTAATGTGTCAAATTGATTCAACGTCACTCAACGCCTACTATGTCAATGACGCTAAATAATGGGGAAGGTTTCAATTATCAAATTCACCGAAAAACCCAGATCCATAGTGTATACATGCTCGCTGCCATTTCCGGTATATTTTTATATCTCTATTATGTCTTCGAAACTCGAAAATATTATTCTTGTAGATATTTTTATGCATGCATGTTTTTCTTGCGACTCATGTGACGTCCTCATATCCTATATCAAGTGAATCATGTTCTTTAAGCCACCTTCATTTTTGTTATCAAAAACAGGAGACCGAACACGAAATATTTCATATCACTTGCCTAGCAGCCGATGTGAAATGAAATTCAGTACAAAATGTAGCTTCTTATGATTCAATTTACACTCTTGATATGAACGTTTTTCGATGTTGTCGTAGAAAAATAGTTTTATGTACTCAAAAAATGTACATATTATAAAAGACTAGAACATGTTGGTTAATAATTATATGATTGATATAAGTTTCGGTTCAATATGCGTTGTCAAAAGTGATATTATAGTAGCGTTAGTACAGGATGCAAAATCTTGTAAGGCTCTATATTTGAATATTGTGATAAATGCAGAATTGTGCGGGGTGAGAAAAAGGTTCGTGGGGCTAAATATATAATAAACGTTTCTGGCAAGATTGCGAAACTACGACGAAAATATATTGAAAAATCTATATTTAGGTTTATGTTTGATGAGCTGTCTACTTCCAAAAAAGGTTTCTGCAATTTATTGGAAGCAATCAGAGGAAAAGGGAAAACGTCCTTGTAAAGGAAAAACATAATCATCTATTATTTGTAACATTTGAAAAATTTTAAAATTCTGTAGAGAAACAGGAATCTGTAAATGTCGAAAATGTAGTGTATTGCGTAGTGCAAACAAAATAAAACGTTGCTAAGCAACGGTGTGTTACATATAAAAGTGCAGTGTCGTTAATAAAACCAAAATACTACAATTGAATAAGATAGTGTTTTGGTGTTTCATAGTTTCTATTCTTTGTTTTCATTAATTAAGCTAATTAAAAACACAATTTTAATAGTAAATTAAACTAATTACATCATATCAATATATTATTATATTACTATATTTCAAATAAAGCAGACAGACGATTATTAGTTTTAAACAAATAAATTGCACTTAAATTCTACAAATACAGATTGTATATTATAAAATCTTAATCCGATCTAATTTATCAAAGATGTTTGTTTTTTTATTAGAGCAGGAAATATAAATTTACTATTGTTCGTTTACTGTCAGTAATAACCCAGTTAAATAATCGCTTGAAAACTGAAAGTTTGTGGCGTAGCGTTCGGCAATAACCATTTCACGATTTTAACGGTTCAGTTGCTCCAGATTTTCTCAGATTATTAAATGAAAATCCGTCCCAATTCATTAAAATTATTCACAAATATGGAATTAAATTTCGATTTTAATTGGAAAAATTTTAATCAGGCAATTAACCCGAGGGCGTGTCACAGCAATTTTCCCTCAATTAATTTCACAAATTACTATTCAAATTCGTGTAAGTCATCGAACAATCCGTCTCATGCGCTTGACTTTTTAGAGGATTAGAATTATTTTTCTCGGCATGTGCGAAATGTTTGGTTTAGGTTCGTAAAAAACATGGCGATTTTTAGATTTATATGTATCGCTGCTCCGTACATTGGGGCAATGCGAGTACAACTTATATACTTCGCCCGTGCACAAAACGCGGTTATTTTTAACCACCTACGACCAGTGCAATGATATATGCGTGACGTAAGGTGAAATATATGACATAGGTGTCCATAAAGAATAACCAACGTCGTGGGAATTTTGCACCTGGCTCATAAAATTAATTACTAAAATTTTAACGTGAACAATAGTTGTTACTTGTATATGATTGGTACCACCACACAATAGTAGCTGTCGCATTCAAAGTTTTGTCACGTGAGTTTGAAAGGCAAAAATTTAACTAAGAACAACGTGTGAAACTGCATATTTGTAACTGTTAATTACTAAAAAGGCACACTTGATGAAACTTAATATAATGACAGGTGTGTTTATTATCCTTCTACTCAATTGTGTTTTTTTTTACAACTTATATTTCTTGAAATCTACAGCCAAGTGGCTGTGGAAGTAACGCGAGTGGAGAATGAAAAATAACTAACAGTTGAAAACCAGTGAGAACTTTTATTTTGTTAAATTTATTTCGCGTATAATATTCTGGTGACGCCATATACCATCAAATAGATTACATGCATTGAAAGGCGTGATATTGGATTTAAAATATCTGCAGTGATCCGCGCTGAACTTTCTTATATTTGGAAACATTTTTTACGGTTAAATATATTCAACCTTTATAATAAAAATAATACAAACCGTTTTCGAGATATGGAAAAAAGATGACAATAGTAAATCATCCAAATAGAGGGAGAGGGGGAAGGACAGTTCAAGAATGGCCAAAATGTGTGTTACCATTCTTTCTTATACATTAATATTCCATTAATTTAAAGACATATTATTGAAATAATTTATCATCGAAATTGTTTAATAATCATTTGTCCGAACATGCAACCATTCACTGTTAAAGTAAAATGCAATAACGGGAGAACGAGTTAAATTGTTTTTAACCCGTTCATTTGCAAAATTTGTTCTAAATTATCTCTCAGCCACGTCATTACAAAGTCTAGTCTCTGTAAAATTGACATAACGGATCGTTCAACAATGTCCGGAGAAGTTGTTATTTATGATGCAACATTTTGGAATGCAACATGAAATTCGCAATGCCAGTCTTTGTATTGCAACTGCAGGAAGCAAAACAATTTAAATAAAATCTGAGCAATCACTTTAAAGTTTAGTGGTTGTACTTCTATTAGAAGGCATTTGCAGACATATATTTATTATACTAATCTAAATTACTTAACCGCTTAAGAATATTGACTTGCCCGTATACATAGTGACATGTTTTTTTTATATTCAAGTTATATACTCATCGCCTAATTAATATTTAATATTAACAAATTTACTTTATCTTACACCAAAAAGAAGTATATACCCAACTCAACCCAACCTTTCATTCATTTTTAAAATCAGGCCAGGTTCCATTCTTAAATAAGTCGTTGGTGTGCGTTGGTGTTCATATGGACATACGCTGTCGTCATTGAAATTCTATTGCGCCTGTTTCAGTTCTTAAAACTTCAGTTCGGAATTCGTTGTGGGATTAATTGTTGATTGAAAGCAGGAGGCCATTACTTGAAATATATTGTATAATTACGAAAATTTTATTATTTGTCTTAAAAACAAATAAACTAAAAACAACGTCAAGACACAACACCATTTCAGGACCACGATTGCTAAGAGGATTATTCGCCAACCGGAATAAGCACTGAGTGCGCCACACATACTACGAAATAAACTTAGTATCCAATGAACTATATCACCTACATTTGGAACTAAGTCAATTACTGCCTGAAGATATTTGGACAACAGTGGACCGGATTAGTTAGAAACACGTGGAACATCCCCAAAACAACGCTACCAGAAACCAGACCAAGAAGTTTGAGAAGCTACATCAAAAGAAGACCGAAGCACTACCAGGATGCACTTCACCAACCAATCGTTATCTCTTCACCAGGGTACTATTGAAATGATTAAATTTCGCTCTTGCACCCAAAAGAAAACCAAAGGACGTGTGCGTCATTTGTCTTCAATAAATGTTAATTAGAGTAGTTCTGGTTAAAGTGCTTTATAACGTGCTACTGTAATTGAGGATGTTTTTTTTTAATGTTGGTATTGCTTATTAAAAAAATGTGTAGTGTACTTTGCAAAAACCATAAAATCACTAAGTGATAAATACCCCCATTTCTTTTAAACTCTTAGTTAGCTCTGGAAGGAAGGAATATTAATCACATTATTTTAAATGTAACATCAGAGTTTTGTACGAAGCACTTACGCAACGGCAGTGATGGTCCGGATGGAATACAATGAGAACACTTCAGGAAAATAAGCATAGACTCAACAGCTAAGATCAAACGTCAAATTAGGAACGCGATTAACCATACTGAAGGAAGAACATCAACGATTACTGTCATCAGAAACTCAGCCTCCAAGATTTGGACTACCAAAAATATACAAAACTAGTTACCCCCTACGACCCATTGTAAGTACCTATGGATCTCCAACTTACGAACTGGCCAGATATGTTGCCAACCAGCTACAGCAGTACGTGGGATTGACAAACAGTTTTGTAGTAAAGCACTTGGAACATTTCGTGGAGATTTTTCATGGACATAAAATAACCAGCGAAGACATTCTGGTGAGTTTCGACATGAAATCATTCTTCACCAACGTACCAGTGGAAGAAATCATAGAGCTCATTAGACAACGATTCATACCACAAGGACTAAAAAAGGATATAATTGACCTGGCAAGATTGTTTTTAACCACCACTTACGTTCTATGGAATTGAGAATTCTATGAGTAATTCTATGAGTCTATATTACGGTGCAGCTATAGGATCACCACTTTTGAAGAAGAAACCATCAGTTCCAGTGACAGGAAGCTGCAATGCTGGTACCGCTACGTGGACGATACATTCGTAATATGGCCACACGTTATGGACAGTCTACACGCATTCAAGGAGCATATCAACGGACAACATACCAACATCAACATCACAATGAAGACAGAAGAGAATGGCTACCCTTTCTGGACGTACTAATTAAACGCAACGACAGTGGAAAATTGGGACATGGAGTATACCGTAAGAAGACGCATACAGGCCGATACCTTCACGCAGCCTCACATCACCATCCACAACAGAAAAGATCTCTAGTCACTAGAGGCTGAGTTTCTGATGTCACTACAGGAGAACGGCTACAAACCACATGATATTCAGAGGCTTGCCAAACCTAAGACGAAAAAAAAGATAAAAACCAGCAGCGTACACCTCCCATATATAGCTGGTGCTATGGACAGGCTGGGTTGGGTTGGGTTGGGTTGGGTTGGGTTGGGTTGTAAAAACCCTGAGGAAGAAGAATATCAACGTCAGGTTCAGCACCTTGTTAAGGAAATAAAGAACTCTTTCCATCCAATAAGGACTCGGTAACCAGGTTACGAGATAAAGGAATATACGAAATATATAGGCTAAGTAAGGTTTGGAAGTTACCACTTAAGGTCACCGAGAAGTAAGGACCGCCAAAGACGCAGCCAGGGCCATCAATCATTCAGCAGACGATAAGGGACACGGATCAACGTAATACAAAGGATACGCATCAACGAAGCGAAGCAGCAACATCAGTCTTTAGAAACCATCGGAAGAAGCAGCATGGTCAGCGAAACGTCAAGTTTATTTCAAGAACCACAACAATACCCGGAAGATACATCATTATAGATTTAGTTGTTAGGATATCTACGTCAAGTTTTACAGCAAGCGCACAATAATTACATACGGATTACATGGCGGATTGCCAGCCGGCTTTATTAAAGATTGCGGGGTGGAATTTTGTGTTCCCTTAACTATCTTATTTAACACTTCTATAAAAACAGGTATATTCCCCAACAAATGGAAAATTTGTAACGTTATACCAGTCTATAAAAGTGGCGATCGCAACAATGTTAAAAACTATCGTCCCATTTCAATTTCAATTCAATTTCAAAATTATTTGAGTCGTTAGTTCATGACTCTATTTTCATGTGAAAAATATAATAATGCCGCAGCAACATGGTTTCATGCGTGGCAGATCTGTGCAATCGAATTTGGTGGAGTACACGGATTTTATATTAACCAATCAAGTAATGGATTCCCGAATTCAGGTAGATAGTATTTACACTGACTTCAGTAAAGCTTTTGATAAAATAAATCATGATATACTTTTACTCAAACTTGCTAGCGTCGGAGTTCACGGCGATCTCTATAGATGGTTTGCATCGTATATCACTGGATGAATACAATCTGTTACAGTCAAGGGATTTAGATCTAAACCTGTTGAAACGTGCTCGGGTATTGCGCAGGGTTCTCAGCTTGGCCCGCTCTTGTTCGTAATATACATTAATGATATATCTACTTGCTTCGTTCACTCCAGTTTTTTATCTTATGCAGACGACTTAGAAGTCTACTTGCCGATAAATAATAATCAGAATTGTATTCTTCTTCAAGAAGACCTTAACCGACTAGTTGACTATTGCAAATGTAATCAGTTATTCTTAAACTTGAGCAAATGTTTTAAAATATCATTCACTCGTAATATAGGTAGAATTGATTATATATATATAAACTAGATAATACTGATATATTGTGCACTGAAAAGGTAAGGGATCTTAGAGTGCTATTTGACTGTAAATTGCTTTTCGACTGCCATATTGATTACATAATTAACAAGGCTTATCGCATATTGGGTTTCATTATTAGAACTAGCAGCCATTTCAAGTCAATAACTGCATTAAAATCATTATATTATGCATATGTTCGTAGTCATTTGAATTACTCCACTCAGGTGTGGAACCCCCAGTATAATACATACATAGACAGACTTGAGAGTATTCAAAAAAAATTTACTTTATATTTGCATAATAAAACTAACAACAATATTCCCTATGACAATTACAGTCAGGCTTGCAGACATTTCTGTTTACATCCTCTGAAAGTGATGCGCTCTCTTAATGACTTACTATTCATAATAAAATTATTAAGTGGTTTAGTTGACTTAACTTACTTAGCCGGATATCATTTCGCGTGCCTGAGAGGTCTCTGCGAGATTCATCTCTGTTGCATGTTAGATTTTGCAATACAAATTCGGGCATGAATGCGCCTTTGGTTAGATTATGTCAAACATATAACGCTTATAATCCTGAGAATTTTCTGCATAGTTTTAACTTGTAAGCGGATGGCTAAATCAATTGTCTATGAATGATGCTAGGATGGATTTATTGTTGTGTACTACTGATCACTGTTTTTACTTATCTCTCTCTTTTTCTCACTTTTTATGTCAATTAATTTTTATTTTATCTATATGCGTTGCGGATGTTTACTATCTTATTGTTGTTGTTATTATTCTTATTACTATGTTTAGTTTAATTTAGTTACATGTATTTAATATTGTTGGAAATGCAATCTTTGTTACAACATTTATATAGTTAAGTAGGGGATACTGTTTTTGGATTTATTCTGTTTGTATCCTAATGTAAATAAATAAATAAATAAATAAATAAAGCGCGAGACACGGTTATAGACCAATGCTTTAGGGGTCTACGGCCCTTTAAGGTTTTATTAATGTTCATCAAATTTACTTACCTAATTTTGCCACCTTATTTATTTATTTTTTTTTTATAGGTTTCACAAACACCCACTACACAATATTAGTATTGCGATCGTTTCATTTATAAGTAACTTTACAAGAATGAGCTGTCGTTTACATAGATCGTATCCGAAAAATATTCATCTTTAGGAGCTTAAATGACTATCGCGAGTATCAGTATTATGATGTAGCAATGTCTCAACGAATTTTCCTAAAATAAATTTCAGTGAGATTAGCATGTTAAATCAATTAATTTTCATCACTTTTTCGCTCACGCGGTGTAACTAGTACGTGTCTCGTTTCATCTATTTATATCATATTAGTTTAGATTTTACGATTCCAAGTTCCAATTTTTGTCACAAATTAAACATTACAGTGTCAGTTACCGGTGACCGATTGAATGTAAAATTCAGTGTCGACCACCTGTACCCGACGTCTCTTTAACATGATTATACCTGCACAAAGGAATATTATACATATTAAAAAGATCGTATTCAGTTACATTTCGGTAAGTCTCCACACCCTCTTTATTAATACCTATGTCAAGTATTATTTTATTCGAGAGTTGGAAATATTCAAGATGATGAAAAAAGTACATACATAAATAGTCAATTTAAATGGAACTGATGTAACGCTCGCCGCTTTATTGCAATATATAGTGTTAAAATCTCGTTAAATATTTAAAAACGAACTAAAATAATTAAGCTAATTACGATCATAAACGTCTTCTCTGATTTAAATTTGTGGCGTTTTTCAGCTCAGATAAGCATCAGAATTTTACAGAAATTTACATGATATTATACAACTCAACGACTTCATTAAACTAGCTTTATTATTAGATTTTATTGTATGTGACACAGGTTGTAAAATATAAAAACGTACATATAAATTCAAATACATAATGCACGTTGATAAAACACATAAAAGTGAAGACGAGAAATCGTAGAAATGGAATGTTACTACGGACGCAATAAAAATAATAAAACTGCTAATACATAAAATATACTACCTGACATTCGATACAGAGTTAACAACTAAAGTCCATTAATCAAGGAACCAACCAACCATACAATCATTTTTACTTTTGTATAGTCCATTTTTATGAACGTATTTTGATAGTGAGATGAATTCACTGACCGTAACCACAAACTAATAATACTTTTCATAACTATAATTTGAAATCAATAAACAGCGATATTCGTTTTGTCATTTAGTTTTCAACTAGTGTATTAATGATAATTAATATTAATAGTATAGTAATTATTGCACGGTAAGTAAGTTGTTATGAAAAAGTTTTGTTAAAAATAAATATCTTGCCACCTCACGACCAGACTCTGATGTGTATTACAACAGAATCGACTTGGTATAGTTGTTATAAGTTGTACTCAAATTTAAATAATAGTAATTAGTATTCCAAATTTAGTTAGTAGGGCCTGCAAATGCGTTGCGGTACACTATTGAGAATATTTCCGAGTATCATTTTCTACTCAAATTATCACATTCCAAAGTTTATGCAAATACACACACACACCCATTCAATTATGCATAATGGGGCAGTACCAACAGCCATGTGGTATGGAAAGAAAACACGAAAGCTCAAAAAAACTAACATCTAGGCCGGTTCTTGCAACATTATTTACTATTTAATACAAAACACTTTTAATTCATTTATCAAACTATTAAGGCAAACAAACAATAATTAAAAATTCGAAGATGATCGAAAGTAGATTTTAACACAAATAAATCTTTATTTGTGTTAATATTTAGTATAAACAACATATTAAATAAATATAGTAAATATATATGCTAGATATTTGAAAACAAAAAATAATTTTAGTCTGAAAGTAACATTAAGAAGTAATTAAAAGAAAGAAAATTACTTTTACGGCGTAGTCGTTTCAATTTTAGCCAGATGAATCTTTATTGCAGTATATCCTTTGTTTTGGGAAGAATCCACCGTTCTAATATAATTTAACCATAATTCATATATTGCCACCTACATTTGAATATGAATAGCAATTATTTAATAAACTAAATATTGTAGCTATTCCATATTTTAACTATATTTTTCAACTACGTAATTAAATAAATAACACACAAATATTTTTGTTTTTATTCATGATTAGTTTTAATTTTTTTATTATTATTCTGGAATGAATTTCATCCGAAATTTACAGTTGTTACGCGATTGTATTTGGGATGCTATGTGTCGTCTTATTTAAATAATAACATAGAGTAAATAAAACATTTTTAACGAAATGATTGTTTGGGATATATAACTAAATATCTCAATAAACTTCTGTAAGTAGTACAATTATGGACCTACGCCGTACCATCGCAATTGCAATTAATCAAATCCTTCTAATTAGTAGAACCGACGCCACAAAACAAGTTCCCGTCTTAAGAACACCCAATTTGAAATAAGTGAATAATAAATTTTATACGTAGTCGGAGATGTCTCAACAGTCTAGACGTGCAACTATGACATAGATGCAAGCGGTTACGGCCTCGCCCTAAATAACGCCCAGGTTTTAAATGAGTAATATTTAAATTTCGAAACTGCGTTCAGTGAAACATTTACAAAACGCCGGAAAATGCGCGCAATAACTATTAATTAGTCACATAAATTGTGGTGGTAATTTCCATAACCACTGACGATGTTATTCACTCAAGTATTTGTACGGTTCGTAAATTATGTTAGTGCAAACACGAACGAATTCGGTTACTCATTAGTGCATACTTTAATATTTCGTATCAATATAATACCTGTACACCGTTTAACCAACCAACTGACGCCAAAGTAATTATCCGAACATACGACTGAGCAGCATAACAAATTATTCCTTGTGTTGTGGCTACACAAAAGAAATGCGTGATGGAGGAACAATAGCCGAGATTAATTAATTCATAGGTCAAAATACAAAACTATAATTGCATTCATTGTTGCGTGTTATTAATTAACACCTTAAGCAAACTGCAAAAGTGCCGAGGAATTGTTTGAATGAGGACTTGAGATTTGAAATTTCCATTTTAGCAAAGTTTCTAAAACCATAAACAACTAGGAAGTTTGTTTGCATTCTTGGCACGTTCGTTGCTTAAATTTGTTGGTTACTGTGCGATATATATTATCTTGTGACATCAAACGCATTTATGTTATTATTTTTGTATACGTGTGTCGTACGTGCTTACAAGCATAAAAAGGCCGACATCGTTAAGTGTGACTTCATCATTTTAAAGCAGATTTTACGACGAATATTTATGATTAAGTTCATTTCGTTACCTATCCTATGTGACAACAATACTATAGTACTTTGCTTACAATTTTCAACTGCACATGGTATCTTTACTAAATGTATTGTATATGGATATTATTGACATTTTGATTAAATACGAGACAACTACATAATATATGTACTACGTAACAAATATAAGATAATGAAACAACACCACAATTGTTTGAAATATTACTCTAATAAAGCATATATTTTCTAGTGGATATAAACATGCTGGTAAGATTTCAGAACATTTTTTAACGAAGACAAAGCTTGAAGGAAAATAGAGCGATGTGAAAAATCAGACATAAAATATATAAGAGGTGCAGGACGATACTAAAAGACAAGAAAAATACATTGGCTCATTGTGCTACTCAAACGAGCGAAAATGTGAAGAACAAAAATAAGCCAAAAAGAAATAATCCTAGGAAGGAACGATATAATCCTAACACCAACATTTTTGTCAAGAAGGTTTTTATTGGAACCAGCAAATGAAAAATTACGAAGATGCATAAGCAATGCAAATGGTTTTAGTAAGTTCTCAAGAAAAGTTGAAGGACGTTTAGTAAAAATAAACAGGATGTGATTTTTTGGAATTTGGCCTATCTTGTTCCAAAATTTGCAGTGCTACCAAATCACATCATTATTTTGTCATATATAAAAACATCAGACAATAGTGTTTAATGTTAAACAGTAAGAAAAAAAAATAACAGCAGTTCTTGCCCAAGAGTAATCCATTTCAGCAATATGTGCAAATCGATAATTAATAATATGTATTATATATATGGACAGTCATGTTCAAAAATGTGTTGTAAAGCTACTTGAGGGTTGTGTGCATCGGATTTAAAAAATATCAAATCATCATGGATACAAGAAATGTCACTCTGACACTTGTCACAGCAAGTCAGGCTTATCAGGGACGTTGCAGACATTATACAAACAAATAAAAATACTGTTTTAAAAGTCAAGAAACAATGGGAAATTGACGGTGCTCTAGAAAAAAATAAATCTACAGGTAGGCCAAAAGGTTCTACTGAAGAGGAAGATAACGCTTTTTACAACATTTGGAACAAAATAAATTTCATTTTATGAGACATGCGATACAAGAAACTAACTTTCCAGGCTCAAGAATCACCGCATGGCGACGGATTAAAAATCCCATTTGAAGAATCACGTGGCAGCTAAAAAAATACGATTAACTGAATAACATAAGCAAGCATGGATAATATTCGTCTTAAACATGTTCCGTGAAAATTGGAATGAAGTAATTTTTACTCACGAAAATACCTTTCAGTCAACATTCAATGGCCATGTAAAAGTATATTGACCACGCAGTACAAGATTGGACGATCAATATGTTACCAATTGCGATAGAGCAGGAATAGTTTTTTATTAATTTTCGGGCATGGCTAAGTATCCATATGGACTTGGGATGTGTTGAAATATTGAATATTGGCTGCATGCCAGACCATATCGAGCTATTTTAGAAAATGTTATGCTGCCATCAGTAAGACAACATTTTCCGGAAATTGCTTCATATTTCAACATGACAACTGTCCTATTCATACCGCAGGAGTAGTTAATGAATGGTTCGCTGTTAATAATATTGAAGTACTGGGTTGGCCTTCAAGAAGTCCTGATGTAAATATTATAGAAAATGTGTGGAGCTTAAAGGTAAAAAAAATTAAATTTTCGACCACAAAATAGAGACGAGTTGTTAAATGAGGTTAATCAAGTCTGTGACGAAATTAGCGATGATAGTTGTTAATTTAACAACAAATCTATATGCGTCACTACCGCATAGATTGCATGAAATTTTGGAAAGAAATTGGGCTATGACCAAATATTAACTAAATGATTGTTTTAATTTGTGTTGTTATATTCGATACAATTATTTAAAGATTTTGTAAAGTTCGTAAATTGTTTATTATTTCACTTAATTTCTAAATATATGTTTCTATTTTGTAATTTTGTAGACATATCTGCCTTGGTGTGAAATTTGAATGATGAGCATTATTAGATATTGATGTGCAACAACACGTGTACAACACTTGTTTGAACTTGATGAAGTTAGTGACAAGTTAACATTTGTGAACATAACTGTACCTATATGCACCACAGACTGTGAAGGTAATTGAAAAATTCTTTCCATGCTTTTTTGTTTCTTGTTTTCTCTTTCCAGTGTTGGATCACCATACTTTTTAGATCGTGCTCTACACCTTCCAGTTATCTTTTCCATGGTGTACCGTTTCTGCTTTTCGCAATTGGGGTTCTGTTAAATACCATTAGAAATCTATTTGTGGCCATTCTTTCTATATGGCCTATCCGCCTCAGTCATTGGGCTTTTATGACGGATGCTATCTTTGCTTCTTTGTACATAATGTCTAGTTTCTTATGTGTTCTTCTTCACCATCTGTCAACTGTGTTTATTCCACCGTACATAGCTCTAAGTATTATTCTTTCCCATCTATCAATGCTTTCTTTAGTAACCATGCCTCACAGGTATAATTCACGGTTGGCCTTATAACGGTTTTATAAAATCTTATCTTCATTCTTGACGTATTCTTTGACTATTAGTCTTTTCAGCATTATGTACTTCTTGTTGCATCTCGCTATTCTAACTTTTATTTCCTGCTCCTAGTGTTCGGTTTCACTCATTACCATGTATGTTCTTGTTTGTTGGCTTCTTAGTTTTCCTTATTTCTCGTATTTATGTAGCTACTTCTGCTATGGTTACCTTTTTCTGTCTGTTTTTATTTACTGTTATTTACTTATTCTAACATTTTTCATCAATGGTTACGAGTTTCTTCTCATTGTACTACTTTTTTATTCCCCTGTTGCTATATATATATCTCTGTTTGCTATTGTGTAAGTATTCAGTATAACTAAAATACTTTATAAAATTGTTAATACATCTCCAAGATATTGATTGAAACTGTTTGCGATTGGTAAATACAATTGCAGGACTAATTATATTAAAAGTGATGTTTCCATGTCATGAAGCACTGCCACAAGATTAATTTAGAAAATGTTGACCAAGAAAAAACAATTCATTTGCTTTAATCAACAAATACAAATTTTCCCTGGAAGATTTGAAAATTACAACACATACTTTCAACAAGATAGAGAAGCCCTTTGTTCTTTCTTAAAAATAAATTTTGGTACAGTGCAATACTACCCCCTAAACTGTCGGAATATTTAATTAATGTTCTTAGAAAAGCATTTTGACTATGACATGTTAACATCAAATGTGATCAACGGTTTATTTTCAAATATTATTCAGAATGCAAAGTGATATAAATGGAGACAGAAAAATAAGAAATAATGAACTATATTTCATTGTTATTGATGGCAAGAGACAACAAACAAATAAGCAGAAGATATGAGTTCAAGTGCTTCGTAAGAAATGACACAATTTCTCCCTTTTTACGTCTAAATGGGCACACATCCTTCCTCACGTGTTTCTATTTCTCAATTATGGGCACGTGGTATATAATAAGTTTGTGTAATTTAGTTCAACACACATACATTAATGTTTCCACAATTTCAGTAATGTTGATATATCGCACCCATAATTCAGTTTATTATTGTAATTTTAAAACAAATGCATTTGTCAATTGCGCTAAAATATATTGCTAATTTCAAATGTTATATTCCGAAATTCGTTCAATTTATTGAGATTTAGGGCTTCTTAAACGTGAAGAGGGATAAGCAGGATAAGTCTCTGGAAATCTTTCAAGTATTTCTACGAGCACACGCACTTTTTGTAAGTTGTCGATTTTTGCATACCACTCCAAGTCAATAAGTCAATTTTTCAGTATAATAGATCTAGTAAAAAGAAATCCATTATTTTTCCAATAGCTGGATTTAGTAATGTGTATCTCGCGTTGTATAAGTCCGATCGGGTTAAAATTTATCGCGTTAGAAAGATAAGATTTCGTACTAATAAAGCTTTTTTGATAGTTGTGATTAGTTGACTCAGTCTTGTTTGAGCACGCGTCAAAAATGGGCACTAGCAAATAGAAAATACTCTATATTTTACACTTTTTCTTCGATAAAGGCGAAAACGCAAGCCAGGCGGCTGAAAATGTGAATAGCCTTTATGGTCCTGATACTGTAACAGCCAATCACACGCAATTTTGGTTTCGTCTATTCCGTTCCTGAAATTTCGATGTCAAAGATGCACAACGCACTGCAAGGCCAATTGTCGAAAATATCGATAAAATCATGGACATTGTCGAGTCCGACCGTAATGTAGGCACTGTTTCGATTGAGCGAGAGCTAAAGATTGCACAAAAAGCCATTTGGAACGATTTGAATAAGGCTGGATACAAAAAGAAGCTCGATGTATGGGTGCCACACGAGTTAACGCAAAGACACATCATGTGCCGAATTTCCATCTGCGAATCGCTGCTGAATCGCAATAAAAGCGACCCATTTCTCAAGCAGTTGGTGACTGGTGATGATCACTTACTACAACGTCAAGCGAAAACGGTCGTGGTCGAATCGGGGTGAGCCAGTGACCAAGCCAAGATTGACGACTAGGAAAGTTTTCGTAGGATTGGGAGGGAATGATCTCCTATGAGCTGCTCCCTTACGGCACAACTCTTAATTCGGACCAGTACTGTCAACAATTCGACCGTTTGAAGGAAGCAGTCGCCCAGGCTCGGCCAATAGGCGAGGAATTGTATTCCATCAGGACAACTCAAGGCCACATACAACGATAGTGACTCGCCAGAAGCTCCGGGAGCTTGGTTGGGAGGTTCTTATACCTGGCACCAAGTGATTACCATATATTCCTGTCCATGTCGAATAATTTTACTGGTGAAAAATTCGCTGCAAGAGAGGCTTGTGAAAGTCGACCGTCTCAACTTTTTGCCAATAGTGGCGAGGGCTTCTATGAGAGAGGCATAATATCTTCAAAATAGCAACAAGTTATCGAACAAAACGGCGCATATTTGACCTCTCGGATCATTGTAACTATGATAAATAAAGGTGTAAATTTCATGCAAAAATAATTGATTTCTTTTTACTACACCTAATATTATCTTTTTCTAAATTATTTGCATTTATTGTTCTTCTTTGTGTTTATTCTACCATATTTTAGTAAAGATGAAACTTTGCTTCATTCCCAATGATTAATTTGCATGTTCATACAAACTTTTAATTGTATAGGTATTTTAATATTAAAGTTTGCTAAAAATAGCTCAATATCTTAATTATTATATTTCTATCTGTACAAAGTATAGATTCTCGATATAACATGTATATTTACCACATGATAACGCGCGAAAAGTGAAATTAAAAAGTCATGTGATTTTTCCCGATGTGAAATTTATAGCCAGAAAGCGAAAATTGTTCTGGCCAGCCACCAAAACTTCGCGTCGGACGACGTCACTTACAAGCCATGTTCGAATTGCATTGTCTTGATAATTATACCTTCATTAATTAAAATGACGGCTATAACAAATTTAACTGAATTAACCCACCCACAATTTAGGGGGCAATAGAGTCGAGGATTATTTTATCATTCCCAATGAAACACAACCTCCTTGCACTTAAGGTCAAACATTAATATAAGCATTTGTTATTATTTATTTTATATAATAGCTGTGAAAATAGACACAGTTTGCTTTATTAACGAAGACTCATCTGAAATATAACGAACGCCTATATGGGTGGTCCTCTGATTAATTGGTAGAGGAAATTTGGTTTTTAATTGCATAAAAAGATGATGATGTATACGGTTAATAAGTAGAGTTGGGGAAATAACAAATTTGCACGATTAAAAAATTGGTCAATAGTCGCCCACATCGTGAGCAGACAGTCGGTTGGATGATGCACTTTTTGCAATATAACTTTAAATGTAATTTGTCATGATAATGTTTTTGCGTGATTAATTATGAGGGTATAGATTACTATGATCGTAGAAATTTTAAAGTGCGAGTTTACGAATTTACTGAAAACCAACTCCCACGTCAGTTTATGACAAGCGATCCATTTGGGCGCTGCTTTAAAGCAAACCTAAATTTTGCAACACTCTTATTTGAAATCGGACATTACAACAACTATCAATACAAATCATTTTTTAAAAACTTTTATGAACGGAATTAACCTACCTGATATACCGTGCAGCCAAACAACAAACGTTAGGTAATCTCAAGACCGTTGAACGTAAGAATTTAGTAGATTGAATACAATAATTCAGAAAAACTTAAACAAGTTGTACAAGAACAACGCAACGGTGAAGAAACAAACTACCAAATAGAACTTACTTCATTTTGAAGTTACAAAATTGTTAAATTTACAGACTTCGTATGTTCAATATCATTGCAATCACTACTTACTAAAAGTTTTCACAACCTTATTTTGATAAATAGTCAAGAATTTAAAGAAGGAACTGTATATCGCTTACATTTTACGGTCATGTAACTTCAAAACTTAGGGCACATGTTAACTGAAGAAATAGCTTAAACAAACATGCAACTGTAAATATGCCTACATTTCAATTCACCTGCATAAGGTATATTTATAGATTGCAGGTATCCAAGTACCCCCATAATACGCCACATAACTGTAATGCCCTTAGAATTGCAATGATAAATCAAATTAATACTTATTTATGCAATATATAAGGGGAACTACATAGAAATCGGAAATATGCATTTTCAAGTTACTGGGTAAGTAAAAAAACAAATTGTTTGCAGTTTGTAAAGTAATTGCAACCAATTTCATTAATCTTTATACGCTTCAATGCACAAATTCTTATACATTCTATATGCCGGCGAATTTATTCTAAATGAGATCGTACCATCAATTACTTTTTCAGTTTTTTTTTAATGGATTAAGCAACAAATAATATGTAATCTTAAAAACAAATAATAAACTAACCTTTTAAACAGGATAACAAAATGATACTGAGATTAATCCTTCCCGAAAACCTAAATTTCTTACACTCACATATCCATTCATTAGGTTAAATCGCACACACTTACACGAAACGTTTGCAAACAATCGTACACGTTTTGTGTTAAAATCAAATACAACTTTACTCGGTAAATGTACACAACACAGACCGCCGTTTTAAAACAACTAAGACACAAACCGAGCAGAACCGAATGGACTACAACCTACTCAACAGGTGGCCATATTGATACCTGGAGGGAGGAATTTTACTTGGTACTTGGATAAAACACGAAAATCATTGACTATCAAATTTGAAATATTGTATGTAAATTAATATAAATAAATTTTCAAACTATCGGGTATTAATCTAATCTCCATATTCATTCGTTACCAGGAATGTATTTATTGTTCCTTGTCGTTAATAAATTTAAATGTACAATAGAATTAATATTTTTCGAACAAAACGCCCTGCAATAAATATATTTCATATTCACACGGTACATTAAATATTTAAATTTTGAAATATTTTTTACTCTTTTTAACCTTTTTTAATATTCTTTTAATTAATAATGATCATCAGGAAAATTTAATGAGTTAGACATTATATTAGGATTACTGCTTGTTAAATTTTTAAAATTATTACAGGTGCCTGTCTTTATTACCCGGGCATTAACATTCATAAAATTGATTTATAATGATGCTGGATGAAATAAAAATAAGTAAAGGAATATGATAAAAGTTAGATATTTAAAAATGTTACAAATTAATAGGAGTGTCATGTTGGGAGATAATTAAGTAATTGGAAGAATTTCGGTCCCTCTGTAAATATGAATAATTGCTACGTTTTTGTTCCCACGATAAAGATACAATTGAAAAGGCAACGATAATAGATAGAAGCATAAACGCAAAATGAGCTGAACATCAACCCACAAACAGAGTTCATCATAAGTGCTTTCAATATAAGGTATACGGCTAGCCCGATGTATAAATTTCCTATGATATTAATATGAATTTAGATAATGACATCTTAAAGCTAATGGAAGTCTATATTGTCTTTTGTGTTTAGATTTTCTAGTCTAATGCCTGCCACCTGGCATAGTGGGTCGTCAATATGGACTCATTATGGCATCGGTTTACTAACGGATTGTCTAATATCAGATATATAGAATTGCACCACATTTAACAGGTATCAGCGACAAATTAACTAAAATAATAATAGTAAGAACTTTTTGAAGTATTTTTAAACCGATGCCATAATATTGAGTCCATATTAACTTTAAAGTATATTAAATAAGGTGGACATCTCCTGTTTTTCATATTCAGCCATCGAAAACCTGACAATTTTTTTATCGCAAATATTAAACCAATACAAGGTTTCTGTAATTTTTGGATACGATTATTGAATCACAGAAGTTGAAATGCAACAGTACTAATGAATCTGCTAATTTCGAATTATTTAGTACAATATTCAGGTTTGCACATACATACCGTCTCCGTTTAGCTCTCGTAAATACAATTAATGAACACTTATCAGGGTTTACATGTAATGAATATAATTCGCAAAAATTTGAATTTCAAGTCATCATTTATCGCATCAACAGCCTGAGCAGTATCACCGGGGTG
The DNA here is from genome assembly GCA_959613385.1 of Geotrupes spiniger. Classification (NCBI taxonomy): domain Eukaryota; kingdom Metazoa; phylum Arthropoda; class Insecta; order Coleoptera; family Geotrupidae; genus Geotrupes; species Geotrupes spiniger. Next base: position 33,642,822 of record OY390732.1, read on the forward strand.
AAAGGGAAATATAATGGCGTATCATGTGCATAGTTATGAATTAGACACTTTTTAGAGAATAAATTAAATTACATGTATAAATAATATAAAGTAATGGTCCAAGAATCGAACCCTGAATGATACCATATGCAAAAAGTAAAAGGTCTGAGAATGTATCATTTATTGCCTTTTATTGCCTGTCAGAAAGGCAGTTCTACACCATATCAGCAGCACGATTACTGAATCATATTTAGTCCAAAATAACATAGAACATTATGTGATAGATTATATCGAAGGCTCTAGAGGTATCAAGGACTAACAGAGTTACTTTGTTCTTACCTATATTATTTATGGTATCATCTGTTACAGGTATAGTGTTAGAACTTAATTCTTTCGAAAACCAGATTGAGTTTCTGGAGGGATATTAATAAGTTTAGGTGAACTTTAGTCTACTTGTCCATGATTTTCTCCAGAACTTTTGAAAAATGAGGCAATATTTCAATTATCTGACCCAACAACTTTAGACTTAATGCTACTCAAAACATTTAGTATCTCATCCTCTCAAAATTTCAACAAAATTAAATTATACCACAATCTCTGCTTTAGAGTGTATGTATGTTAAGTATCAAGTCTATTATTTATATGGAATTGATGGAAAAATTAAATTAGAGATTAAATTAGCATCACCAACTTCAAATGGCAATACCAAATGTTGAATTTTATTGCATATATTTAACTGTTATAAAAAAGTTTGCGAGTCATTAATACGCTGTTTTATATTCCAGTCCAGTCCAGTCATATATGTTTATTTAATAGCCGATGTTGTATAGTTACGGAGGTATTTATAGTAATTCCAATGTTCAATGTTCTTCGTTTTCTTAAATTTTGCCAGAATTTCGTCTCTTAATGATTGAAACCATTTTATATTATCTCTTGCTTTTCGAAATCTCAGTTCATTGAGCATTAGTTGGTATCAATATCATCGAAATATTATATTAAAAGGTAATTATAATCGAAATTATGATAATCTCTGTATATTTTGTATTTGTACGCATATGTATGTGCATTATGCAGTAAATCAAAGAGTGATCGATCGGAATATTCGGAATATCAATGACATTAGCATTCGTTACATCACTATTATTACATGTTAAAATTACATGAATTAAGGTAAGCAGAATACTTGCGATTCAGGCCAGATTATTTATAATGACTCAAAGACAATAATTGAGAAATTTTACCTACATCAACTTGCAACATGTCTATGTTCATGTCTGTACAGAAATCAAGTCATGACAACGAGATTAATAGCTGTGAAATCAATTATTTCAATGAAATCATTGTAAGTATTGTTAGGTGCCCTGTAGACAACACCAATGCAATAGTTTTTGTGACATACGTACTTCCTAGATTGTTTAATATAAAAGCCTACACCGCCACCCCTACGAGATCTATCTTTTCGCAACAGTATAAGATCCGTTTACCCACTAGATAAAATTATGCGGCTCCCCAAACAAGTACGTGAAGTTTCAGTAAAAGTTGAGTATTGCTGGAATTTCTCAATCCCAAAACACGCAACTACGAAATTCGGCAATCGTGATTGCTTTCCGTTGTTTTTTTAATTTGCATTTAGCGTGTGAAACTGGATGTTGACCACGGCCGTTTTACATCTGTTCGTTAAACGGACTCTAGCCAAGAATAATAGAAATGTTTTCACTCAATATATCAAAAGGAATCAATTTTTCAGATTATAATAGAAAAATCATGACACATATGTATATTTAGCAAATCATATTGGTGTTTCGAGAGGTCTTAATAAATATTAATATCAGTACACTTTACCCATTAGTGGTTGATTTCTTTCCAATTTGATGATCGATCGTCGATTTTTTCGGTAAACAAATCAACATTTAGTTTGACTTTATAAATATTAATAATCTCCTTTCTACATCCTCATTATTATTTTCTTTGATGCTGTTTGCAAATTTTCGCTTTTTAGTACTTAAAACTTTTCTTCATGGTATTTATTTGTCCCTTAATCACCGATTCAAATCATTCGATTGCAATTTGTCAACTAATTTAGAAATGAAGTTTTCATTGCCCAGGATTTCTTGAAGCTGTTCCCTTATAATATATCGCATTTTACATTTTACACAAAATACATAGTGTGTTCACAAATTCAAACAATGACCAGCAAATACGATGACGTATACTCGCTACAACGGTACATCGGTACGTGAAGAACTAAAACTGAAAATGTCCCTATAGTTGAAGCAGCACCATATATAGCATATATAGTTGCAACGCTACAAAAAAACATATCAATGTCGGAACTAATAAAAGAATATCAAAAGGTTGCATGTCATGGCATGCACCTGAAGACTGTGTAGAGAAAAAACTCAAATATATATCGATGTTTTATCATATATGTGTTACATAGGCGTAAATTTTAATAATAATTTAAATTTTGTAGATGGAACGTAGTGATAGGTATTTATAATAGAATATTGCTGCTGGCAAAATAGGTTGAAATTTAATAAAAAGTTGGTTTTGTGTAAAATGTTGTAAATGATTATAAATAAGATTTTATGTTTGATAATTAATATAATGGTAAAGCACTACTTGGGGAAGTAAACATTATGTTGGTACAAATGCATTAAAAAAATCACGGGAGGCCCAGTTATAGCGGTTTCTTCGGTATTTATTCCATTCCGGAATCAAAACGTCGCTAAACAACTACAAAGATATATTTGACAAATTAGCCTATAATACTAAACGAAAATAATATAGACAAAAGAAGGTTTATTGTATTTCAGAAGTACGGGCAGGAAAGAGACAAGGAAAGAAAATGAAAAAGAAATAATAATTATTCTAAGAATTAAAACTCAACACTCACATCTGACAAATAGCTACAATATCTTCAGATTTTGGAAATTGGTGGGATGGCATCAGATAGGAGTGAAGTATATCAAAAACGTGGACAAGCGAATTTCAGAAGAGATGATGAAGACAATCACTCAGGGATATCAAAGAATTGCAGGAAAAAAGACGACGACACCATCGTCCACGAACAACAACAAATAAACAAAATGATGAAGTATGAACAAAATTGCACAAAAAACTGTTTAATTCTTAATAACCATATAAATTGGTTAATTACAAAATGTCTGCTAATAAAGAGCTGCGTGGTTATAAAGAAAGTATTACTAACAACATTCTATTATCGGTGCCAAAGTAATATAATAGGCTTTGGCATTGATTTGGTTGGTTTGAGAGTCTACATCAAAGAAACAAATTAAATAATCATTTTTGTAACCAGCTCTCAATGCTTCGGAGCACACTGTATGTTGATTTTTTCTGCCATCTCTTTATGTAAGAAAGAACGCGATTTTACCTTTTCAATCCATTTTCAACTATTTTCAACCCATCCAAACTGGCAAGGATTTTCACCACCAAATTTCGTCTGTATGGAATTAGCTCTTTGCTTCCATTAACGTTTGTACAGTGTTCTCTGCAAAAATTCTTGTAAAGTTGGAAGTTTCTTTGTAATTTGACAAAACAATTCTCTTATATTTGGAAATTTCCTCGTATATACAAATATTTCTCCCTATGGCCCCTTGCAAACATTTATTATATTTCAAACAATTTTAGCCAATTTTTGATGATGATCTATTCTATCTCTATTTTTTTACAGCGAGTGCGAGAGTAAATAAAAAAAAAGGACACAAAATAAATTGATAACTTGCATCCATATTGGACCAAGTAGGTAAATACTATGCTTCCAAATAAAAGTACCACAAATACACCATGTGGTGAGTAGCTAAACTAATTTGTTGCAGAGATTTATTAGATTTATTAAAACTACACTAATCACAAAGCTAAGAGCCGAAATCATAGATGAAATATATTTTTACCCTAAAGATAACAAAAATGTTTATACGGTGATTTTTTTATGAAATATGTGCGGTCGTATCTAATTAATACAAATAAATTAATTTAAATTTTTGCCTCAGTCTAAAAGCATACATCTAAGCGATTTGAGTTTTTATTTTTTAAACATTTTTTCGGCGACCTAGATATTTTACTCCCGCCGCGCGATACATTTGTCTTCAACTTTAATATTTGACAACGTGGCAACCCTGCGTTTCGGGCAAGACAAACATAAGCCCGCATCCAATTACTGCGAAAGATAATACTTGAACTAAACTTGTCGAACACCCTCACCTAATGTATCAATGCATTATAAAAAAATCTGCAGTCATCCGTCATGAAATTTTTTAATCACTATGTTGCTCGTGCGGACCATAATAATTATCAAAACATGTTATTAATGGACGGAATATTTAAAAAAAGGACGCGCAGAAGAAGTAATTGTTATTAATGGTGCAAAAACTTGGGACGAAATATAAAATTCAAATTTTTTGAGATCAACGGGACAAAAATTGTTTAAATCAATATCTGGTTAATATAAGACAGAAATCAGATGAAGCACCTTTCCAGTTTCATGAAAGAGTCATTCATTTGTTAAATACAATTTGTAATTATGTTGTCCTAAATTGTACTGCATTAAAAAAATACGCGAGATTTTTTGGCAAACAATTTGACTGGATTTATTAGGACTAATACGTGCAATGAGACCAACTAACTTCGCTCAAGCAATGCAATTGATATCTGAAGAGGATAATACAAAATACTTCCCAAAGAAGCAATACCTCAAATGCTATATCAAGAAACCAAAACAAGTTTATTACACCACCTCAAGAATTTCACCAATTCCTACGCTTACAAGATTCGCTCGTATAACGACAAGCATCAATGCAATTTCCAATATAGCTTTAAAAATATTTTGGTTCTGGTAATACCAGCGATATTCCAAGTAACCATATCTAACCACAACAAAATTTTTGGAATCGCCGTCTTTAATACTTTGAACTAAACACAATTCATAACGAGGTACAAATAATAAAACAACAATATATTCCTTCCAACTAGACAATTTAACCAAAGTCAAATTCAGCGCAACAGAAAATAAATTTCCTGAATCCAAATGGCCGAGTAAAACGTGGTCTTATCGACGGATTAGGCTCAATTATAAAAAGTATTTCGGTAAATCTTAACGCAAACGATGCATCTCATTATGATCAACCAATTTTCTATTTACAAAATAATCGAAAACAAATAGTGAAAAAATTAAACAAAGATAGCTCTTACTACTGAAATCTAGACATTTTGAATAAAACAACTACGCCTGTGAAACACAACTAAGAAGTAATAAATAAAATAAATTTCGAATTAGATAAATTTATATTAAACTTTAACGACTTTATAAACAATATATATTTTAGACCAAATAAACCTTTACTTTAAATATTATCCTACAATTATTGAGTGATACTGAAAACGCTATGACATTTTACTCTTCAAATCATACACAGATATTCATATATGTTATGGTATATTAAAAATTAAAGCGTGCAATAGTAACATTTTGTTCACAATCCACTTTCTAATATTTCATCCAGAACATCCCTTTATGACCATCTTCATTCCATCCTCACTCAAAATCTTACGACAATAATTCCATGTGACACATATCTGACATAGCTAATTTATAGACTGGCGATGGTGTTTTAGTTGTAGGTTACTTGTTGAAATATGTTTAATAAGAGTATTTCTCTTGACTCAATTTTCTGAAGGTGAAACTACATTTATGTGCACCGCAAAAATTAGATTAGCTGTGTAGTAGTTTTGAAGGTGATCACGTTTATTGAAGATCGATTGTATGTTCAGATGAATAAGCTGTAAACTATCGTCGGTTTTGCATTTTTTAATACTGTTCATAATATGTGTTTCTCAACTAGGGTTCAGTTGCTTTAGGGTATTTTTAACCATGGGTTAATTATTTTTACCTTATTTTCATTACGTTGTTCGCATATGCTTGCAGAATTTTATTTTTCCTCTCCATCTAAAATGGAAACAATGGTTTGTGAAATCTTCGTCGCCCCAAAACTTGTCGGGTAATTATAAATTCCAGATTTGTCAGATAGATACTTTATCTTTTTGTCTAAGGATGTATTTAAATTATAAATGAACCTGTTAAATATGTTTCTGTTTTTCCAGTGCGGCACACTTACAACTGATACAAAGGTTTTCTTGAGAGAGTGATATCTTTATTATAATCTTTGATTAGGCCATCTATATTTTTAACAACTTGTTCGGCTTAAAACGTTTGATTTTTCAAACTAGTTTCCATTCAATGTCTTTCGTAACGGCTTTAATTCAGCTCTTCCATGAATATTCGCAAGAAGTAGAAGTTTATATTTCTTATTCTCTTTCCCAAAATTCTTCTAAAATTATCGCATAATCGTCTTTATTGTAATCTTTGATTAGGCCATCTATATTTTAACATTGAATTCCACTTAAAATCGCTCGTTTTCTTTCAATGTCTTTCGTGATGGATTTATTGCGTCTCTTCCATGACTATCCACGAGAAGTAGAAGTTTATGTTTCTTACTTTCTTTTAAATATTCATTCTCTTGCATATCGCTTATATTCGTGACATTTTCTATTACCATTTCAGTGGTTTTTATTTTACTTTACTCAGCTATTCCCCCTTGATATTTTGCTTGCTTACTTGAAAAAAAGTACTTTTACTTCCCGGGATTTAATTAATTTAATAAATTAAAGTACTTTTTGTTCCTATATTATCTTGTTGATTAAAAAAAAGCAAATATTGACATGTGGCAACATGGCAATGCACCAACGTATTAGCGTATTATAAAAATTCATTCTTATACTTAGATATATTACTAGCAATCTGATGTAATCACGATGACAAGCGAAATCGTTCGTAAATACGTTCGTATAGGTTCGTTACATCTGACAGCCACGGCATCTGTGTTCGTTGATAGGACTACAAAGAATTTTTCAAACGTTAAGCTGTTAAAATGTCTAGGTCGAAAAGTTTCATGATTACTATACTATACTTATAATTAGGTTAAGGGTAGATAAAAATTAAATTCTGGATGCTGCCTTTTGAACATTATGTACAAATTAAGCAGTTTAGCCGCTTCGTACGAAATTATAAACTCAATTAGAAATATTTCGTTGAACGTAAAACCGCATGTTTAAACTAAAATCTCCTGGTTGGTGATTAGGCCTAGCGAGAAAACAACGTTAAAAAACCAGCCTCATACTCTGCCCCATCCCTTCTGATTTTGATTAAGTTCATGATAAATAATAATATTCATAAGAACAGTGTCTCAAAAAATTGAAAATTACATTAATATATACAATAATTTATATGACTACATTTTATAACAAAATAATTGTACGCTTTTCTTTTAGAAAAATTAAAACGATGATCCGAGGTAATAAGAAAATCATTAAAAGACTCAATTTCACCATTTCATGTATAATTCACAAATTATCGAATAATTATATTGATGTATCGAAAATATAAAACGTTTGGCGCTTCCGCTCTGCATGCTTTCTTGATGATACTTTTCGATATTTAATGTTACATTTTCAACTACAACTATATAGTTGAATACAAATTCATATAAATATTGAATGTAATTTCTTCACATCATTACTTAAGTTCTAATCTAATTATTTCAAGAACTTTATGCTGCTTTTTTATACAGCGTATTGTTTTCATACATTAGAATCCATGGCATGGTTTGAATAAAATGTAGTACGTTATTAGTCATGAAACTTTGATATTTTCACATTCGCATGCATTATTATGCGAAATAGGCTCTCATTATATGAGTCTAGTAGTGGGTTATGCAAAGTTAAATGTGTTTCACATTTGCACAAATAATACTTCGTCATGTTTTAATTTACTTCATATAATTTTTTGCACGATCGGTCATTTCTGACTATTTACCATGGGTGTTTCTGTTACAGTAAATGGAATTTACCAGTTGCCATAACTATTACGTCAGCAAGAGTAAGATTACGCACGTTGTAAAAATTTCAGGCCCAGCGGAGAAATGCCTTTATTTTGCTAAGGGCGTCACGTTTTATGCACAACTACTTAGAATAAATTTAGGTTTTTTATGTCAAAAATTGCTACAATAGTTAAGGTGGCGAGAGACAGTAAAATGTTAGTTGCTATGTGTTCAGCCTTAAACAAAATATTAGAAACGAAAGTGAAAAATTATTTTACAACAGAGAAAGTTATTTCAGGAGAAATTGAAAATTTTGCTGAAGACGCTTCCTTCCAATTCTAAAGATCATTATGAAGCTGAGTATGATAATTTTAGCATAGATGCGGGAGAAAAAAGTAAATGAGAGCAACGAAACTGTTTTTCTAACGTATTTTACTGAAAAGATGTGTTATTAGCAGTACTTTAACAAAATATCAATCATAATCTTAATTTGCAGTCCAAAAAATACCAGTCCCAGTGTCTTTGGTCCAAAAAATACATGATCAAAAAAACTTTGTTGGTCAGAAAACATATTGAAGTGAAATTAAATTGAAAAATAACGTGGTGGAATAAAGCCCTGGTGTTGTCTAATGCAATATAATAAAGTTTTTTACAGAAGATCCGAAGTATATATAATGATTAAGGTATGATAGAGTTACTTAATATACGCATTATGTTTAAAAATATGTTGAAATAGGTTTCTCTTGTTTTTGAAATCTAGCATGTTTGAGAGACGAACTTCCCAGTAAGGCATATTTATTATGGATGATGGAAAACAAATAAAATTAAATATGTACAAAAAATATGTTGAATTGCGTCCAGGAAACGTTCATCATCTGCAGTAGAGGAAAAGTACGTGTAAAACTTTAGGAAAGAGCACATCTGGAGGCATTTCAAGAACATTTGCAACATATGTTCTATTTCCTGATGCAGCAGATACATACACAGAACACACGTTTTAAAAACATCCACAATTTTGTTAGCAGATAGTGAACTTGGCATTACATCCGTCAAAAGACATGGAAGATGGGAAAGTTCTTCAGTAAGTATATCTTCTGGTGCAACTTTCAAAATTTTTATACCTCTAACGTCGGCAACGATGCAAGATACACGGCAAGGCGATACAGAAACATTCTATTCTTTTTCTCACGCTAATTATATTGGCAGGATGATGTTTAATAATCTGCATAATTCTACATTTTGTGTTTTAATTATGGCTAAGTTTAACCGAGAGTTTTTTATGTTTAATTTAATGTCAAATATTCGGTCATGGTAACCTAAATATAAATAAAATATCTTGATACAGTTGTGCGTATAAATACTTACCCACGCCTTTTTAAAAGAACAATGAACATTAGTCTTACAATAAATTTAATCTTTGTTATTAAACTACTCTACCCGGCTACACGTCGCTATGGCGCAGACTGGTTAAATGGAAAAGAAAGAAAAGAAAAAGCAAACGTTTCTAACATGTTCCATTTCACAATGTTCACATACCCAGAAGGGTATACAATATTTTTGTTGTTCCAATGTCTATGCCATCTCTGGAACCACCAACATATAATTGTTCATATGAGAAGCAATCCGTGTCGGGGCTTAAACTGCACAATTCTAAAGGTTGGCCCTGAACTTTATTGATGGTGATTGCAAGCGCATCGATTTGGGAGTTTCAATTTCTAAAAGTGAAGTAACATCCGTAATAATCACAGGAATGCCAGGAATGGTTCACATTTGAAAGGTCATGTCAAGACTGTAGCTTCTACGATGTTGCTCATTAATTACTCATTTTTTTACTGGAGGCGCGTGTCATTGCATAGGTTTGGCTGGTTGGTATTTCGCCGATTTTCAATTGCGGTGGCATCGCTGGCAGATCGAGCGAATTCAAAAATTCTGTCAGATAAATAACCACATTGTAGACCGCCGCTAAATTGGTGTTAAATAATTTAATTACCGAACAATTTTAGTAACTACGGCTCTATTACATAAATTACATTTGCGGAACAATAGCAAATTATAAAATAATCTAGCGTGTAATTAACAGCTAACCCTAGTAACAGCTAACCCTAGTAACATTCAGCTACGAAAATCCTGTGGGCCTGATCGACGAATAGCCGGTTCAAAAAAGAACAATGAACCGCAGACGATAATGTTCCCCGGCAAGGAGTCTGTATTTATATAAGGCCTACAGAATAATTTAAGAAAAATATGTATAATGTCAACTTGCGTTCTCAGGGACATAGTATAAACAAAGAAAATAAAATAATTATTTCAGTGTAACGGGCATCCGAATTAGAGTTAATATCAAAAGTTACCATCGAGACGCGCGAATGACAAGTTTAGAAAAAAATCGACCTAAGCCTCGATGCTCGTCCCGAATAAAGTTAACATTAAAAAAAGCGAAAAGTTAACAATTAACCCCGAGAGAGAATGGTCGCCGATTCCGACAATGAACCGTTAATCTTTAAAACATAATCCGGCTAATCAGCTCTACCGGATATATAAATATTCGGCCTAAAATTAAGTAAAGTTCTACTTCTATTATTAGATGTCAATATTTTTTCTATAAATTCGCGTGTCGTGTGACAGAGACGATTGAAATCCTCTTATCGTCAATTTTGGGATTAGAAAGAGCTAGGATTGAAGAAATTATTTTTTATGCGCTGTAATAATTTTAGTTTTTTCTTTCCTGCTTCCGTTTTAGTTTTATGGTTAAGGGTATAATGTTTTAATAATGATTTTAATTTCCACAAGAAAAATCATGTGCGATTTGGAGCCTACACAATTATGTATGTTTTCTATAATCATGTTTAGTACAACTTAAAAAAAATAATTCTATGATAAACTTAAATCAAACCTTTAAAACCTATTAAAATCAACGTTTACAAATTGGTGGCATTATTTTAATGTAACTGATTTAATTTTTAATATATTTTTTAATAAACTTAAATGAACTTTACCTAATTGTTTTATTGGATCTCGGAGTATATTACCAACTTCAGATCTAACTTGGCGAACTACGTGTTTGCCTCGAACAGGTGGCATCCTAAATCTATAAACGTTGTTCGAATTTAACGCTAAGAGCTTTAAGTGAATATCCACGATTAAAGGGAAAGACCGGGAGGACAAGCTGATTTAACCAAAAAAAAATTTGGAATCGGCTATACTACCCCACTGGAAAAAAAGATTCGTACGGTTTAGAAAGGAAGACTATTTGATCGCGTTCCTGATGTTTTCACAGGTGTGACATCTATGTTATATATTTATATAGCAATATATTTTTTGAGTCAAAATTTCAAAACATTTATCTTTATATAGATAGAAGATATTATCACTTTAAAGGTACAATGTGTGCTGTTTTTTCCGATAAAAAGTTTCTATGTATCTGATATAATGCAATAGAATCCATATCATGCTTCGTTATATGCAATTAGCGTAGAAATGTCGAAATGATAACAGAATCATACAAAAACATGATGCTTTTTACCATTGAATATTCTGCCAATAAACTTGCTGGACTTACAACAATATAAGCCAACAAAACCTTGTCAATAACACCTGCATTTATCTCACTGATCCAATGTTTAAAATTTTTGCAGGAATTCCCTTATCGTCCCTTTCACATTTCAGGTATTACCGCCGAACATTCGATGCCCTACGCCTCTTCAATTTCGCCTATTTAAAACTGAAATGCACAAAGCTAGCAAAATACATACAATATTAAGAATTGTACCAGGCGCTTCTAATTTTATGATTGTGTCTTGTGGGATATATGTGTCTATATTCGCCTTTTAGACAAAAATCGTCATGCTGTTTAACAAATGAGACAAACTTGTACAGATACAAATCAACAAGAGTTAAAATTCTACCCTTAAAGAATCCCTGCATGAATTAGTCTAATAATCATTTTCTGTAATACGAAAAATCTGTTGAAGCTAAATCCTGGTGTTCTTTCCCACAAGACTACACGGTAACTCAATCGCGTCTGGACCAGTGCAAGGTAGGACTGCACAAGAACATCTAATCAGACCTCATGTTTTCACTGCGCTAGTACATATTATACACTTTTTTTGCAAACAAGGTTTATTTCATGAGAGCCGACTGTCAACGTTGATGCATAGGAAATTAATATCCCCTGTATATCTAAATTTAACGTTTGTCAATGTAGTACTCTTGAAGTAAATGCATTTTGCTTTTTGCTTATTTATTTTGTTACGACGACACCATTCTTCCAGCTCATCCAGTTGTTCAAGATCATGTGATACCAGTAGGTAGGTCGTTCGCAAGCATAATGAAAATCAACAGGCCCAGTACCGATCCCTGCGCAATTCCGTTATTGACACTCTATACATGTCGGACTGACTTCCCACCAATCGTACTGCAATCGTCCTCTCACATAGGAAGGAGATTATCCACTTTAGTAGATTGCCCCATATAACAAGGTTATACATTTTACATTCAACAAATTTAAGGTAAATACAACGTTCTACACATGTCAAAAAAGAGACCCTTAACATGATTTTGTTGTTTTGTCAAGATTATAATGCATATAATTAAAAACAACTCACTCCCACCGTCTCCGATGAGCGATTACACCGGAAACCATTTTAAGAGTCGTTGAGTATATTGTACTTTTACTTGATCCAGAAAGTGATCATGTGATTTTATCGAGAGCAATCTTTTTAAAAATCTTGGGAAATACGCTAAGCAAATTAATAGGTTGTCCATATTGCAGGAGTCGCCCTTCTTGTACACGATCGTTGAGTTTCGATGGAAAGTTCCCTTCCAGTATGGACTGATTTAATATTTTCGCAACGGTCTGCAATCTCTTGACATGCGTCTTTATCACTCTCAGTCGAACCTCATTTGGACCAGTTGACTTCTGGTTGATTGGTTGATTTCATCTCACATACGGTTGCTGGTTCGAAGAACATAGTCCTGTTATGCATATCACTGACCGTACACGATCCTGATGCTACTTGCCCGAAATGTTTTCGGAATTGACCAGCTGCTACTGTATAAAAAATAGTACCCAAACATAACATGTAACACATCAATTGGATTTTATATTTCATTGTTGTTTACGGATAACGCTATTTCTTTTTTGTATAAATAGCTTTAACCTTTTGCACTCGTATGTCGCCGTAGGAACGGCAAGATGCGTTTTACCGTTGTGGTCGTATGCCGCCGTAAAGTCGCCACAATACGTTTACCCTTTGCACTCGTATGTCGCCGTATAGGCGGCACTCCATGTCTTATCATTACAGCGGGTTGGTCGGTCTGTCATCCCCTAAGCCCATTTCTAATATTTCTAAATTGCTTTTTTAAACCTTCGTTGAGTTATACACGAGTGCAAAGGATTAATAATTTGGGCGCTTTAACGCGCACGAACACACATCCAAAAACACACCGTTTAGGCTTAGGGAGGTCAAAATGGTCATGATTGATATACATAAAGTATAAGAAAGTAAAATATGGGAATTATACGTCTCAACTAGTGTGCTGTCTTCACACGCACATATATTTTTATTTCGCTAATTTTAGGACTCACACAGTCTTCGTATGTTTTTAGGTTAATTTTAAGTTAACGATTTCAATCGCACTGCAGTTCGGCATATTTTTATGAAAGTCAAGTCCCAAGTCTATTAACAGATCAAACGGATTAGCTCTAGGCATATTTTCGAAGTCAATTTCGTGTAATTATCATTAGAACCAGTAACAGAATAACTAGTTGTTCATTAGAGCTCGTCAATAATGGAACAAGTGCTTTATCAGAACACTAATAGAACATGTAGCTTAACAAGCTACCAGCTCAACCAGTAGCTCAATAAGAAGTTGAACAAGTTCAACAGAACAAGGTCATCAATAAAGGCGCAGCACCAAATACAAGTTTGTAAATATATGTATATATTAATTTGTGTAAATAAATAGTACAAAAATGTAAATAGTTTTCTGCGATAATTAAGCAACGTTTACGAATTTGTAAAGCCCAAACGATAGCGGCGCACAACAGTGGCGTAATCGATTACAAAATTGACATTACAATTCACAGTTACATAGCACGATTATTTTATTATTTTACTATTAAATACTAGATACCTAGATCTTCAAGTTCATTATGATACTGTCAAACGAATCTGAGAAAATTGAAGTATTTATAATTCTGGGATATTGAGATAAAGACTATTCCTATTAAGAAATTGCCAATTTGTTTAATGCCATTCATTCCAATGGAGCCTTTTAGTTAAGAAGTAATGGAAGTCACAATAATCCGTAATTTATGGAACTATGGTGTCTGAATGGAAACGTTTGTTCATCAGCGTAATTGCATAGAAAATATTCTCTAGCAAAGTCATACATACCCTGAACATTTCCGCTTATATAATTATATGATAATTGACCATATTTTTAGATTACTAACCAAAGGTGGATAATTGAATTTATTACAATATGACATTGTCCACTTATTATTAAATCACATTTTTCCAAATCAAACCATTGGACAGGTCGAAAGTTACACTCAGTGAGCAGCTTTACCGCCACTAGTTTCTGTTTTGCGGTTATTTAAACGGAAAATTAGGAAACATAAAACGAATTAAGGGAGGAATGCAAACCATACCACTCAAATGGTTGCAAAACGTAAGGAATTTTAGACACCGTTTAAGATATTACATGGCAATCAGCGGCGACGTGCATTTTGAACACCTAATTTAAAGTTCATTATTTTAAAATTATTTTTGGATCATTACTTTTATAGCATACGTGATTATTTAAGGTACGATTTTTGCAATTTTTGTTTAATGTTTTAACAGTATGTTTTATCGAACTGAACATCACAAGCGGCATATTACTGGATTTAGGAAAAAATTGGAGGTATAACTTGACTTGAAAACCGTTAACCTAATTTTTTGCGACGGATATGCGATGATAAAATATACGATGGTCCGCACTGAACTTTCTTATACTACATACATTTTCAGCAAAGTGGCATAGTCACGATAACAAGCGAAATCGCGAGTGGTATCGCTTCATCAATACGTCCAAACAAGTTTTTACGTACGCATTCATCCACACACGCATTCTATTTTTTTCCAAATGCAAAGGTTACTAAACCGTAGATGGTTCAATGTAACATTCGGTGTTTATGTCAAGAGTATGTCGATGTGTGGCAGAACCTCGTCTACTTGAGACAGCACACACCGCGCGCAGGTGAGGCTATTAAATGATACGAGGCTGTGACAGAAAGGCAAGACGCAGAGAAGACAGAGACAAGACAGGGGCCATCTCTAACAATATGAACTGACAGTATTCATTATAAAATGAAGTTGGTTTTAGTTAAACCTGTATAGAAATATAGTCAGAAATATAGTAGTTAATGACTGCAGAAATTATAGACTTATTTCAATTTTACTCGCTAGAAATAAGAGAATGGAAAAATGCATTTCGGAAAAGATTAAAAGTTACCTTATAAAGTATAATATTCTTAGTAAGAAGCAATACGACAACTTGAATAATACCACTTAGGGTGACCTGCGATATATCTTGTGTTTATTTTATGTTTGTTCTTTAAGGCGTTTCATTCAGACACAGGAGAAGGAAACGTTGATGAGATACTCATTACGAACTGTTTTCAGACGAAACGGTTACTTTCAGTTCATGCGGACTCGAAATGACCTCAGAAAGACTTCATCGTGATTTCATTCCATCTAAAATGGCAAGAAATACCACGACAAATAAAAATTTAATTGGTGAATACTACCTATGTCACTCGATGCATTGCTTATCCGGAATCAAGTTTTTAACAACTCAATTCAATAAGTGCAATTGTTCCTCTTGACGAATTAAGTCCGTAAAACATACAAAGTTGCCACAGTTCGTAAGTCGGTCCCATTATCTACTCCATTTTATTGTCTTTCTTTAGTTTCCTGATTAGATAACTGGTATTTTTATAGCAGATCCAATCTCCCAATTCACTTCAGCTGCAGACATAAAGTAATCCCGCGCTTTCAGATATAAAGCAATGTTTCTTTTTGAACAACTTATTCTTAAAATATAAAAATATATAATGTGTTGTATTTGATAATTTTACTTATTCGTTAAAAACCTATAACTTTCCGTATTTCTGAAAGAAACTGGTTTCTGAATTCAATCTCGTAGTATGTAAATAGTACATGCCTGGTAAAGTGGGAAGCGTATCTTTAATTATGTTGAGTGGTACAACGTTATTTGCATCTGATCTGCTTACAAATAAACAATGCATTTCTATAATACATGGGCCTATTCCGAACGAACACAAGATCAAAAGTTGTAGCTACCATTTAAAAAAAATGTAGCAGGATGTCTCTTGTAGATTATGAAAATTTGTCGAATAAATTAGGATCGAAAAGCACCACCGTTGGTCTGCTAAGATAGTGCTTTGTTCACAAAATAAATATATGAAATATTTTACATAAAATTTTGACTTTGTCGCTGTTTAAGTTCAATGAGTTCCTTTTCACTATATTATACTTTATGTATAGGTAAGTATCATAATCATGACAATTTTCAAACTCGCGGGTTTAACAGAAATATATGGTTTGATCTTTCCGAACCCTATTCTGACTATTTTCGGAATCACGTCTGTGTGTGCATGCGGCTGTGCCCTCTAGCGCCCAAACTAGTGAAGCTAAGAGTATGTAACTTTAAGCCAGGCCATAGAAACTGCATGCGTATTAAAAGGAATATGGTTTGTAACCTGGGAGATAGTTCACCTTAAAAGAGAGGTGCACGTGTTGGATAGCATAGTTGTGAACTGGAATTTGTGAAACGATATTAAATTCAAATTTTCGCCACTGACACTGTTTTTACATAAATATAAATGTAAATAACTAAACCAAAAAATTACTATACAAGGACAGAGATGAGCTGTCCAAAAGTACAAGTAAATTATTTTAGAATATTATTGTAAATCCCTGATACCATTAAGTTTTCTTTTTTGATGTTACAAGTATTTTCAGTAATATTTATATAAATAGATTCGAGGAATAAGCGTTTCGGTAAGTTGTTTTGTCTATCCAAAATTATTGGGTTAGAAAATCAAATATATGCTGGTATTTTTCGACATGTGAACATGACGCAGTAATTTCAGATTTTTTCCCTCCGTCAATATATTTTTACAATCTTTTTTCTACTTTGCGTTGGTAATAACTTCATTTTAGCACCCAAAACAGTGTTAACACATTATAAGCGGGCCGGGTAAAATTACCCGTCGCGAGTACTCCTGGCCATTAGCGGAGTGGGT
This sequence comes from Geotrupes spiniger, assembly GCA_959613385.1. Taxonomy (NCBI): domain Eukaryota; kingdom Metazoa; phylum Arthropoda; class Insecta; order Coleoptera; family Geotrupidae; genus Geotrupes; species Geotrupes spiniger. Next base: position 33,660,012 of record OY390732.1, read on the forward strand.
ACTTTTACCTTTTGAATGTAGGTATTTTAAAAGCGAGACAGGGTATTTTTACCGGATGGGTTTACATATGAAATTAAAAGAGTTATCTCGTACAATTATTTTAGTTTCCCGCTACGCAGCATAGTTTTATATGCTAGGCTACCCGCTTATGCTAGGCTACCCGCTCATAATGTGTTAAAATGAAAATTTGAGTGCTAAAATGAGTCTGGTATAATTTTTTTATCTTTATGTTGACAACGGTTTGGCAGCGTCTAACGTCAACGAAATTTCAGTTGTAAGTAATAATCTTTGCATTGTTTTCGTTGCACCATTCTTCGAATTTTTTATATTTGTGTTCGTATTAAGAACGCGACTTCTTCGGAAATAAATTCCCAAACGTAGTTTGTCCAATTTCCCGTATTTCGGGTGGAGTACATTGCAAGTTTTTGCAACTCATATTGCGTGAAAGAAAACTGACACTTCAAATTAAACGTTCGACCGCCTCCTTATTTAATTTTACACAAACGTTACCAACCCGCGCAAATATCCCTAAATGTTGAATTACTTGACAACGTTTAATTTTTCACGTAAAAAGGGCGCAAAGTAGAAAAAATAGTATAAAATACTCGTACAGAAGGCTATTCAGGGCATTCGTCCGTTCAGCCACTCGCCTTCGCGGCCCGTGGCTGAATTTGGGACTCATCCCTGAAACAGTGCCTTCTGTAACTTGTTTTTTAATATACTATTCTGTGATTTTGTATTCTTCGTTTTAAATATTGTTTAGTTTGACCAATATAAGACAAACTAAAATCTTTATATTGGAGTTTATAAATTAAATTGAACTGTAACAGGGTGGTTGTCGTTGTTGTTAATTTGGTGTACAAAGTTCCTATTGTTTTTGTATTTTAAAAAGCCAAATTGTTATATGTTATTAATTAAAAAGAAATTTTATTGTTCTGGCAACCCACTGATGTATGGAAAATAGTAATATATTGAATCGGGGTTTTTAATATTGAATTATGTGGAAAGATTGTTTTAATCTTATATGCCATTAAGCGGATCTTGTTGCCGTTGAATATATTTTTTATCGCTAAGTAAAACATTATCGATTTGCGATTGCATAATCTTTTATTAAAGGGTCCTTGTTATCTAAAACATTAACAGATGCTGACCTCAAACTATTTTTATCCTCCTCCATAATATTGTTGTTCAAGTTGTTCAAATAATATTCTAAATCTGGTAGTAATTTAGTGGTTGGTATTTCTTTATTTGTACATTTTATCGCGAATTTAGTGATAAAGTAAACATAATAATATCAAGTATATTGACTTCGGGTAAGTTAGTAATAATATACTACTACTAGTTGCTAGGTAACAAATGCAATATGAAATATTTCGAGTTCGGTCTCCTGTTTTTGATAACAAAAACGAAGGTGGCTTAAAGAATATAAGGCCAAACGACAAATGTCATCAGTTTGTGCATTAAAAATAATTTCGTAGTTATTTCCAAGAAATCAGATAATTAATATGGAAAGTGATAGTGATAGTGACTTGGAATTGACACCTCCAAATATAACAGAAGCAGCGACATTAACAACACTAAATTTATTGCAACAAGTTCTCCCAAAATGATTATCAATAATTGCACATTTAACTTTAATAAATAAAATACGTAGGTAGGAAGTTATTTCATAGTTTTTCTTCTTAATTGGTTGGACACTGCTATCCAGGCTCTGCTAATGAATAGGTAATTTCGTATTTTCATAGATCCAAAGCAATACATAAAATATTTATAAATAATAAAATATTTATAAATAAATAAATATTTATTTGTATCTATTTTTATAATTGTCGTTGTCATAGAAAAAGTATAGTATGCAACTCGTACAAAATAGCAATTTTGCATTCGTTTGAATTGCAACACTCGCCTTCGGCTCGTTACCCAAACTTTCAAACTCGTGCAAAATGTGCATCATTTTGTGCTTGTTACATAATATACTATTTTGGCACCAGGTAATTGCTACACCCTATCAATATTAATGTAGTGCAGGCCTTGGGATTGTTGAACAATTTTATTCCATTCTTTTCTGTTTCGTTTTCTCTTTCCAATTCTTGATCTCCATTCTTTTTAGATCTTGCTCTACACTTTAAAGCCATCTCTTCCATGGTCTACGTTTTCTCCTTGTTAAAATTGGGGATCTGTTAATGACAATTTGATAATCTACACTTATGCTTATTTTCCCATTATTTTGTGATATCCTTTAACTGTGCTTTCGTCTTTGCTAGGAATGTAAGGTCGTCCGCATAAGACATTAATCGCTGTTGTATATTGTCCATATTTTTAATAATTTCCATTCCAGAGCACTTTGTTTTGTGTTTTATTCAGCATTATAGTTGTTAGCCTTATAAGTTTATAGGCTTCTTTGAAATGAACCAATAACACCTGCCGAGCTAATTTGTATACGGAGCAGGTTGTTATTATGGAATTCTTTGTGTAAAATTGTGACCATTTACCGATCTGTTTCTCCCGAAACCTGCCTGATATTCTCCAGGACACCTTCTGCATTGCTTAATCTTCTCTTAATAAGTTTTTCCAGTACTTTATAAGTAGTGTCCAGTAATACAATACCGCTATAGTTTTCACACAAAGATTATTCACCTTTTTATGCAAAGAGCATATCTGCGCGGTTGTCCATTCTTCGGGCATTTGTTCTTTGTCCCATGTTAATTTTACAAACTCACACATTCTTTCAGTTAAATGAACGCCTCTTGCTTCAATTATTTCTACTGCTACTTAATTTTCCTCTGTACTTCTATTATTTTTTAAGCCTTTCATAATTTTTGTGGCTGCATCTTCCATTGGTACTTCTATATTTTTTTTCTTCTAGCATTGTAACCTGTTTCACCTGTTTCTTCTTGGCCTTTCTTCTTGGTTTCTCGTATTTATGAGTTTATTACTGTCCCTTCGATCTTCCTATTGTTTGCGTCGGTTCACCCAGTAAGACTCCTTTCTGGTTTTCTAAATAGCTATTTCTGCTGAAAAAATTTCTTGGTAAAATAGATTTCCTAATTCTAATTTTTTTCCTCAAAAGTTATCATGTTTTCTCATGCATGCACAATGTTTTTTTCTTCATGTACATGCTCTTCGATTGTTTTCTTATGTTCCTATATTTTCTATGTTTCCTGTTCTTGGAAAAAATCTGTTCATCATCAGATTTGGGAAAGGGCTTTAAATATTCTCAATAACATCTACTTTGTAGAAGGTAAATATGCAAAAATATGCCACCTTCATTTCGAAATTGGATTTTAACAATTAAAGGTTAAATTAATTATTTTAGTAATTTAATTCGGCGTCATTAGTTTGTATACCAAATAACTTGAAAATAAATAAATATGAATATGGGGCAGTTCTTGGAATAAAGTCTAAATTATAGTTAGTCCTTGTCCAACATTCATGTGTAAAAATATCACAAAAACATGTTGCATACGAAACTTCAGATATGATAATTTTTATGCTGCTGCAGAAAGATATCAAAATAAAATTTTGAACACCTAGAAACGATATCAAATACCTATGTGAACACTGGCAGACTATAATATTACATTGGACTATGGTAAATCTGACAAAACTAACTATCGGCGGATCATTTTTGTCAAATATGTTAGAAAACTTTACATTAAATCGCGTGTTGAAATTAATAATCCTCCTTATCGTCGTTTACATCATTTGCAGCAATTGATTGTAGATTTGCAAATATATTATTAAAACTAACAGACGGGACAATATCATAAAATATACACTTGCGCCGGAAATATCAAATAATATCTTTTTACAAATGTTCCAATGAAATAGGTACCTAATATAATAAATCTTTTTAATAAATATTTATTTTATTGTTTTAGTCAATAAACTACTTTTTTGTGTAGATATTGTAATAAATGATACTATGCATATAAATATAATGTTATTCATACTCAAATTAGTGTATATATATTTTGTGTAATTAATGTTGACCGTACTACATATTCTATACTATTAGGTTAATTAATATCTTTGATTTGATATGACTTGCATGTTGACATATATGTATTGATATTTGATATTTGATGAGTTTATAGAATTGGTAAAATCTTAGATCAACGACCTTTGAAATTAATGATGAAACTATTTTGTAACGAAATTATTATAAAAAATTAAGACTGCGCTTGAGAGCAGAAAAAAGATGGTGAAAATGACATATTCATAAAGTATATTAATAATGTTCCTGCAATATGTAACTCAAAAAATTAAATCAAAGCCTACATAGGTACATTTTAATACGCCACATGAATGTGCAATCGTTGAATAATAGTTTTCACATGTTTGCTGGTATAATGGAAGAGCAAAAATTCATATAATGTATATATGTATATGTATACGTTTCGTTACCTTTATACAACTTTATAAGATTAGACCGCCCGAACCGCGGAGGCGGCATTGGAATTTATTTAGTACTTTAAATATAAAATTTTATTTAAAACTAGTAATTTTGATAGTGGATTTAAACAACTATGGGAGCAAATAACTTCTTAAAAGATGAAGTTGTAATATCTGTGATGTATAGACCTCCTAATGTAAATGTGAGTTATGATATCATTCGTACACCTGCAACGATAAGATATATCGCGAATGTGCGCCGCACCGTAAGAGTAAGCACAATTAGTTTATAAGTACATGTACACGTATAAAATTAAGCATTCTTATTGTACCATTGCGACGAGTTTGTGATAGCACAATAAAGAGTCCCTTTTCAAACAAGTTTATCATTTTTAAAAAGTAGTTTCACTTGGCGAAACCCAAAATTGGCGCAGTCGGTAAGATCAAAACAGAAGATTACTTCAATTTATTTGAAAACGAATCCAACAATACTGTCAAGTGCAACGAAACTAAACTGTAAAGGTGTCAGAAGGGGACACACATCGCCGAATCTGACAAAAACGTTGAAGAAAAGACAAAAATCGCCCAGTATTCAACAGTACGAAACGGAGGACACACATCGCCGAAGTTTCCGAAACAGAGGACACGTTGAAGTTTCGAACCTGGTAAAGGACAAAAGCCAAAGCCAGCTTAGGTTAAGGAAAGACACAAACAACAGAAACGCAGCAACACCTAGGAAACGTCCGAAGAACGCCCACAACAACACCGAGGAACGACTTAGCAAACGGATTTCATCAAATAAGACCGCATTCTCAACTGAAAATGGACATTACGAATTTAAAACGATGCCATTTGAATTAAAATATTCACCGTCTACTTTCCAACGTGTAATGGACAAGGTTTTAAGAGGTTTGCAAAACGAAACATGCTTGGTATACATCGACGACATAGTAATTTTCAGTGCATCAATTCAAGAACACTTAAATCGATTAAAATCAGTATCTGGACGCCTTAGACAATACATTTTTAAAATACAAATTGATAAATCGGAATTTCTTAGAAAAGGAGTAAACTTTTTAGGACACACCGTCACGCCAACAGGAAAACCGAACCCTCATATAATCCAAGCCGTAAAGAATTTTCCCATTGCAAAAACAACGAAAGAAATTCAAAGCTTCTTACGACTTATAGGATACTATCAAAAATTTACAAAAGATTTGGCAAAATAATGAAAACTTTATATTTAAAGAAAAATGCAAAAATTATTCACGATCAAAATGTTATATCAGCCTTTAATACTTTCCAAGATTCATTAACCAATTCCCCAATTTTACAATATCCAACTTATTAGATTAACAACAGACCCATCAATCTATGAGCAATTTTATCGCAAGGAGCTATAGGATCAGCCAAACCAATAGCATATGCATCACGAACAATAAACGAATCTGAATAGCAGTATAGTACTATTGAAAAAGAACTTTTAGCAATAGTATGGGCCTGTAAATATTTTAGACCCTATTTGTTTGGAAGTAAATTTACAATTTATAACAATCACCGCCCCTTAGCATGGTTATTTAACTTACGAGAACCTAATTCTAAAGTTGTAAGATGGCGCTTAAAATTAGAAGAATACGATTATCAAATAGTTTACAAAAAAGAAAAAATAAATACCAACGCAGATGCACTCTACCGAATAAAAATAAACGCTTTAGAAAAAGAATCTTTAAACAATCGCCCAGGAGATATAAATAAAGACATACTATCATATCTACGTAATTGAGTTGAAAGCGAAAAATATAATTTACCTAAAACAAGTTCTATACTCCACAAAACAGAACAAAACCTTCCTTCAACCAGCAGAGATTCAGGAAATAATCAAATACGTGTACAACAGAAAATTAAACTTCCATCGGATATACAATTAGTACCACCTAGGATATCAGACAACGATTCAACGCAACACACAACTTAAAATGAAACTACAAATTACGGAATAAAAATATTAGATGAAATAATTAATACTAAAGTAAATCAAATTCTAGTATTCCCACAAATCTCTCATAAGATCGACGTTTCACGAACAGCTTACGAAGATATAAACTTATAAATTGTTGATTGATTCTGGAATTACTTGTTGAAACTTCATATTATAATAGGATACAAACATCAAATGTTGTAAGTTTCAAAATGTATTAATATCACTACATATCTTTCGCCCACACTGTATTTCACCTGATGAAGCCACAGTGTGGGCGAAAGATATGTAGTGATATTAATAAATTTTGAAACTTACAACATTTGATGTTTGTATCCTATTATAAACTTATAACGTTAAAAATACCAAATTCCAACAATGAAAAATTAATCTTGCAATTTCTGAAGGAATATACTACACCTGACAAGACATACTGTATTTACTTCAATACAGATATTTTATAGCAAAGTTTTAACAGAACATATTTAAAACACATATCAGGAAAGGGACCGAAATTCATAAAATGCACGAAACAGGTAAACACCGTAACCGACACTGAAGAACAAATACTTTTAATAAAACATCATCACGAAGGAAAAACAAATCAGAGAGGTTTCTGTCTGTCGAACTAAAACACAGAATCATATTAATATTTTCTGATACAAATAACTACGACATATCAAGTAATTTATTCAATTTGAGAGAATATCGAAACGAGCATCACTTTCGCGAAATTAAATACATTTCATAATTCAATAATTGAGCGAAATGAGTTATTAAACGAAATTCAAGAATTTAACAAGAAATAAATTACCTTTTGAACCTAAATTAGAGAACATATTAAAATTTGAAGAAATCATACAAATGAAAAGTTATAGTAAGGAGAATCAAATAATCTTTATAATTAAATACCAATTCTGGAAAAAGAAAATTATAACTATCACCACCTATATTCCTAACCAAACTCCTACTTCACATGGAAGTAACTCTTTTAAAACAATCTTTCATTCAAGTACCTATGCCTAAATGACCAAAATTACATGTTTTCCGATACAAAATATAAATAAACAGTTAATAAAGAATACATTTGTCAACATAGTATTCCAGTAAAAATACTAAAGGAAGAAATACCGTGTGAAAATACAATTGTTAATGTATTTTAAAAATTTGACAAACTGTCAACAAATATCTGCTGACATTATTAATGTAAAAATTAGAAAAAAATAAATGGATCTTAATACCGCCCAAAGACACAGTGGCAATTCAAAAATGTGACGCGAATAAAGACAATGTACTAATAAAAGGAAAATATGTTTTAGAACTAGAATCTAATTGTGAAGTGCCAATCGAAAACACTTTAATTCAAAGTTACTAGAACGTAAAAAGTGAATTTAAAAATATATTAGTACCTAAGTTAGACTTTGTAATTAATAAAGATCAAACTTTAGAAAATAAGCTTAAACCATTTAAAATGGATAATGTAAATTTAGATGAAATAAATTATGAACAAGGTGCTTTAGAGATTCGAAAACAAAATTTAAATAATATTTCTAACGCTCCTTTTCATTACAATAATATAAGTGCATGGACTATTTTAAATTATATTTTAATCACGAGTATTTTACTATGCATTGTGTACTATGTCTACAAAAAATAAAATTAAACAAAGACCACATAAAGAATCACCAGTTCAAGGACCCCCTATTATTACTTTGTCGAATTCAGGAGAATTTTCGACTTATGCGGGAGGAGAGTTATGATATCATTCGTGCACCTGCAACGATAAGATATATCGCGAATGTACGCCGCAGTACAAAATCGTAGAGTAAACACAATTAGTTTATAAGTACATGTACATTTATAGAATTAAGCATTCTTATTGTAACCTTGCGACGAGTTTGTGATAACACAATCAAGAGTCGCTTTTCAAACAAGTTTATTATTTTTAAAAAGTAGTTTTACTTGGCGAAACCGAAAATTTGTGAATCCTTTAGTGGCTGTGCTCGAATCATTATTTGTGGAAGTTTATTCCTTGATAATTGTTGGTGACATCAACATAAATCTATGGGATATCCCGATATCTTCATTCAGTCTTAACTGACTATAAGCTTATGCAATTGGTGCAAGTGCCAAGGGTTACTACGACTTGTCATCATCAGTTATTGACGGAGAATTTAATCGTGAGTCAATGCGAAACTTGAGATGCGTATAACATTTCTGATCACATGTTGATATTTTGTACTATTTTATATTGATGAGAGTAAGGCGCAAACTACTGATGTAATATATAGATTTCAATTGTTTGCGATGGAACGACAAAAATTCACTAAAAAACGTAGACCTAAAGGTGAATTTGTTTAATCGCCTAGTCTTGTGCATGCTCCATTGTGCTCTAAGAAACTCAGATTACACGCAGACCAAAAGTAGCGTTCCTCGTGGTACCATCTTAGGACTTTTCATGTTTTCTCTTTTTATCTTTGATGCCAAGGATTCTAAATTATTGCAAATATCACCTTTATGCCAATAGCATTCAATTATATGTTTCTTGCAGAATACCTGACAACAAACAATAGATTTAATAAATTATGACTTAGCTAGCCTGTCCAATTGTTTTTATATATATATATATATATATATATATATATATATATATATATGTGGTTCACAAATGAAATGCTATGTGTATAGGCACAGATTACAATCTTTCCAAAATTGATCTTAATAACATACACATTTTATTTAATGGAACCACAATTCATAGGGTTATATCAGCCAAAAATCTTGGTCTGTTGATTAAAAACAACTTACACTTTGAGGATCGTGTTAGTAAAATTTATAGTTTGTCATTAAAAATGCTTAATCGCTTAAAATATTCTTTGGAATCTAAAACTAAAATTAAACTAATAAAAATTTGATCTACCCAAACTTATAACCATCTAACTGTTTATAATAAAAACAAGCTACAACGAGTGCTAATTGTTTGCATAACATTTTATCTTTTGTATCTCATATAGCCAACATAGATCGCCATACTTGCTAAGTAACGACGAATTCAATATTAGTACAAGATTCAAATGCTTATATCTTCCCATGTTGTACAAATTTGTTAAATTAAATCCGTTGTATTTATATGAATTAAACATTTAGGTAAATCAAATAAAAATTATATACAAATAATAAAATTCAATTATACAAACTAAAGATTGAAATATTATAGTAACAGAAGTGTTGTAACAAATCGATTAAAATAAAAAAAGAATTACGTAGAGAAAATGAACTAAATCAAAAACAAAAGCAATAAATAAGTAACATATAGCGAACATGAACAATTAAATGGAGACTTAAATTGGTTAAGTTTGTGAAAAGAAAAAAAGGTGAAACTAAGAATAAAAGAAAAAAACGAAAAACATTTTTAAAACAGGATGCAGAGTAATAATTATAATGAAATTTTATTGTATTACCTAATTTTGTTACTGTTAAGTAAACTGGCACTCGATATGAATATGAGACATTATATAATGTAATAATGTAATGTCAGTACCAATGGCAGGTATTTAAAACGTATGCTTAAAATGTAAGTAGTAAAGTTAAAGACTAGCTAGCTTTGCGTCAAGTCGTCGTAAGTCATGCGACTACCTCACTCTGTCGTACACCCATGTGCTATGTTTCCGCTATTATGTGTTTAACCAATAAACTACATCAAATTTTGCATTAAATATTTTATTCCGGGGTTCGCAAGGCGCCCCTAACAATGACAAGGAACATGACAAGAAATAATGCAAGGCAGTAACATAGAACAAAAGTATAAATAGGCATGCACTGAGAAACAGGAAAGCATAAACACATATATGTTACTAATACGAAGATATAAACCAAAATAATCGAAAATATGAAAAGACTATAAATGAGGCATTAAAAACATAAGAAACAACGATATAATAATAATTCAATAAATGAACAAACGCGAAAGAGAATCGAAGGGAAATTTGAAATTTCAATTAAACTAAGGAGAGTTAAGTTTAAAAAAATATTCGAAAATTTAAACCAAAAGGGACAATTTAAAGCAAGATTTGTTTCGGGTTCGTTGCATCACTATCGTCTTCTTTAACGCAGGGTTCACTCACTTGTATTTTATTCCTATTCTGTCAACAACAATTTGCTTTACCTTTTCATTTTATTTGCTTGCATTTATCAAATATTACAAAAACAAAGCATGCGAATACGTAAAAAACCAAAACGAAATATACGAGGAAGGAAGACAACTCAAAAAACAACAAAATAATAATAAAGATTCTAGCAATGAAGACAAATTGATTAAAAGTTTATAAATATAATTATCTTACAAAAATACTCGTAGAAAGAAAAACAAATACATGGAAATTTAAAAAAAACAAAGTAGTTTTAAATTCGTTTGGAAGTGAATGAGTAAATTTACGTTTTTTAATTTAATTTACCATCCTCGATCTTTGGTTAAATTATTTAAATTAATAATATTTCAAAAATCAAAATCCTCTCACCTTCAATTTGATGTGATTGGGTAAATTAATTAATAAAAAATTGTTTCGATTAATAAAAGAGACGTAATTTCGGTAATCCACTCTACTAAACTTTGTGGTGATTATGGATTAAATTCATAGCTCTCAGATGCATAATATTAATATTAGGGTCAATATCACAACATCCTACAACAGCTTTTAAGAAATATATTTCCTATAGAGTAACTTACTTTCTAATTTAGGTCCTTTAAGGTCGTTTAATTTCTTTGCCGACACATTCATTTAAAAACGCCACTATTTCATTACTTAAAGCCGATTTACTTTCCGACTAATAGTGTAAATCTGTTTATTTTGTATTATATATAATACAAATGTTAATTTGTTAAATAATCACTGTTATTATTAGATTTATTATTTAAATATTTGATTGTAACCATTCATTCAGTTCGGGTGAGTGGAAGATGTCATTGTCGAACTCACCCTTTTGTGAAACTTATATTTTCTATCACTGTTTATTATATAATTATCGTAATATATTGTAAAATTTCTTAGTACACATTGTTTTCTGAAATAACAGTCAAATATACCTTTACATTATATTATACATTATGCCCACGGGTTCAAGCTGAAAAAAATCCGCTTGATAAACTTAATAGCAATAAATATGAAACATTAATTATGTTCCTATGCACATATACGTTCAACATTTCTCATTTTGTTTTTGATGTAACTTGTTATTACTAATAACTATAGAAATATTAAACATTGAGCAAAATAATTTCTTTGCTTATTATATGACGAAATTAAATTTTGTTCGCAATGACAGTGTTATTAAATATTTCTGCCAATTTCAATGACTTATGATGAATAACAGAACAATTTTTCGCAACTAAAATGACGTATTAAAAAGTTGACATTTCAAAACATTTGAAAAAAATTAAATTCATTATACTATTTCATGGTGGCTAGCTAAATAATCTACAATATTATTAATAAAATGATGTTGTTGTCGAGGTTATTACTATATATAAATGTCCTACATTTACAATGAAACGTATATTTATGTTCTTTAATTGCTAGTAATTTCGTGCCGAAATGTAAGAACGTCAAAGGTCAAGTGATAATAATCAACCATATTGATACTTTAGAAAACAAATTAAACAAGTTTATTCTTGGCCACATTAGTCGTGGGTGATGGTCGATTTCTATATATTCTATAATAGGAATTACGTTTTCACGTTGCTTTAAAGTGTAACTCCAAACACGTATGTAGTAAATTGTTTTATTAATTTTATTATTATTATTTTAATTTTATATTTCTTAATACAAATAACATAACAAGTGTATATGAATGTAATCGTATGCACTAAATTTTACCTCTATAGTTGTCTTCAATATTAATTTATTTATGCTTCAATATAAGTATAGCAGAGCTCCAATAAATAGGTTTTCTTACTTACTCTTAATAACTTAGTAATAAACACTTAGTGTTTAAACAATGTTTTATAATTTATGTTAAAAATTATTTATAATGGTTGTTGATATTTTCCTACATTTTAAGATTTTGGCTAGAAAATACTAGTACTTCCGCTGTATGCGACCTTAATTACCACTGTTGGGTAAAGTAATATATACTACTAATACCTTTTGATTTGTTTTAGTGTGATTATATATGGTACATTTTATTTTATTACAGCATTCGTAAGCATAACACAATTGTAAATTGCGCCTACATATATCTATCACATTGAAACAAGTTTCCAATTAACGAACGCTTAAAATACATCTAAATATTCCTTGCTAACGAAGCTATACTAATTTTATCACTGGGTAGTAACATGATTAAATTTACGACATGTTTATGTTTTAGATTACATCACAATGGACATACCACCACCAGAAATTTTAAGAAAACCATTAATTGTGCCCCATAAAACTTTAATGTCGGCTGGACCGTCGAACTGCTCGCCTAGAGTGCTACATGCTCTCAGTCAGCCGATCTTAGGACATTTGCATACGGAAACGACACAGGTATTTTATATTATGCTTGAAAGGCTATTACGTACGCGCGGGGAGGATAATAAATGCCAGTCAAAGTAACGATGGAGAACAGAGGCGAAATTAGAGAGTCGGCTTTACCGCAATACCATTACTGAACAGATTAACGTATTTAATAGTTATTTATCTACAACAGTGCGAAAAATATGCTTTTATCCACTTAATATATGTATGTAAAATGGATCATTGTATCACTGGCGATATAATAGAATCCGTGCGCAATAGTTACTTACAACTTACTTACTTACAACAATAGCAAAATAGCAACGAAAGTTTAAATTTTAAATATTTTATAACATTCAACGATTTCAGATCAGATACGTGAGTATAACTTTAATTAATTCTCAGCTAATTATCATTTCATTATTTGAGCCGAACTTTGATGGTAAAGTATTCCTACCATATATATTTCAAATATAAATACGATCATGTACTGGCATATCGCCGACACATTGTCAATTTATCTTGCCTTTATTTGCATCCTTGGGTGACCTCTTGTCGTATATTTGTATGTCCAATGTTTATTTTTTAATTTATCTAATTTTTTAAACATAAAAAAACTGTGCGTAGGCTACCAAATTGATAATAAATGCGCGTAACATATCTCCATCATAGATTTAAGTAAAGTTCCCCCAAATTTTGCAATTTCTTGACAACTATAAAAACTGCATAAGAACAACTCATCACAATCCCTAATTTTTCTTATAGCAACGTTAGAAGCTCATTATCTGATACTTTAAGATTTGTAATTTCTCGAAAACAAAGCTAGTAAAGATATAGGCAATTATTATTACCTGACATTGTGCATAAGTAGGGTCCAATGTAATCGGAGTCGCTTAGATGACAGCACATTAAATTGATGACACAACACACAACACATCACTATTGTATAAACCCAAAATAATACGAAAGTATAAAATTTTTGCTAAATATCACCACTATATTCTACGAGATCGTACCTAAATTGTCCCCGTAAACACGCGAAACGCGTCGATATAAAAGCACGTCACTGAGCACTGATTCCAAGCATTTTACAATAAATTATCTTGGAAAATCAACCATATTTTATTGTGAGACTCGACGGTAGTAAGCATAATCGTAAACTGACTAATATAGTTATTGGTAAAACATATGTGTAATTACGTAAGTATGCACTTCTTTTATCGCAAACCCTTTTTTTACCTAAAATATTTAGTCTTAATATGCAGCGGCCGAGATTTTTTTATAAAGCTTTTTTATACGTTTTCATGAACGACTGAATCAGTTTTTATATCTTTGGAACAACATTTCAACGAAGTTTTTTCTGTGCCGCTTTTTTGAATCCTGTATTTAGAAATCATGTTTATGAATATCATATCCTTATGTTGAAATTCCCGACCTCTTTCATTCAGTAGCAAAATCGTCGCTGCTAAGGAGCAACATCTTCCGCGGGATTGTTAAACTTACCGGGTGGCACTTAAATTGCGGGACATTCAAATGTATGATTATATTTATGATAAAAATTTCCGTAGATTCGACTAGCAAACGATATAATCACTTACGCAACATTGGCGTCACATTAATTAGGTAAATGCGGGAAAATTGATAAATCAAAATGGAGAATGAAGAGGTAAAGGATACGCGTGACGACAGTTTATGAACTTTCGTCAGACGCGGAATTACACATTTGACCGAAAGGCAACAACCGAATATAAAAAGACTGTAATAAAATTTAACTGGGATATGTCTGCAAAACTGCTACAGGAAAAGTTCTTCCAAGAATACAATATAAAACTAGACCCCCTATCGGCTTTGGAATTCAACCCTGTTCGCCAAGCTAGATATGCCAAACGCAAAGAGCTTCAATACGAAATCGACAAAAGAAAGAGTTCTGCATGTATGCATTGACTCTGTAGGAATACCTACAACTTCAATAATATTGGACAAACCAAATACCGGAAGGTTTACAAAAGAAATTCTATTTTATAACTGCTAAAGAACAAGCATGGAGAAGTAATGACATAATACTCCAAACTCCAATATTTTGTTATTAAAAAAGATATGTTTGAAAATGTAACAGGTCTTGTACGGCACATTACCACATTTTCGAAGACAAATCAAGGAGGATCAATCTTGTACATATTTTGGACAAAGTGTAAATGAATAGTAGGTAATAATTCAGATCCTGATATTTGTCATGTGCGCCATTTTCTTAAATCAAGGAAAACGATCTAAACATGTGACATCAGATCGTTTGTTCCTAACACCAAACAAACACTGAACTTCTATTTGCAGCATAGTGGTATAAAAACAGACCGCTAAGCATTAATAAGATGTTAAAATGGATAGTAGAAATTACGAAAACGATGGCTGAGACGTGATTAATAAAAAAATTGCAACCATAGTCATACGGATTTTCTGCTGTTACTTATCTAACCCAATCCGAAATTTCTGAACAGGAGCTGATGAAAATTGCATATCAATTCAAATTCTTTACAACCTTATTGAAACATGCAGACAAAAGATGAAGAAATTTGGAGTAAAATACCAATTTCGCGCTCACGCACAACGCCAAAAGTTAAACACACGTGGTTATATTTATTTTTTAATTTCTTTACGAAAACTTACTAAATCAAATTTTTCCATACTTTGTATTTATATGGTTACGTGTGTTGTTACTTTCATATATCTACATTTCTATTTTATTGCTCTATTTTTATTTTTGTTTTAATTTTCAATTTTGTTGTAATTGAAATAAAGTGGTTAGGATAGTTGTCGTCAGCAATAATACTACTAATTTTCTTGCCCATCTATAAATGGCATATGTCACAGTTTTATAATTTATTACCTTCTTTCTTCTTGATGTATTCTTTGATTTCATTAGTCTTTTCAGTATTCCGTACGACTTACCATGTATTTTGCTTTTTGTTGTATTGTTTTGTTGCATATTGCCCCTTCCATTTTGAATTTACCGCTTCTAATTATGATTTCTAGGTTGAGGACTGTAATAGAGAATCATAGTCACCTTGCCTCAGGCCATTATCATTTGTGGCCACTCCAGAGCACTTTATTTTGTGAATTAGTAAGCGACATAGTTGTCAGCCTTATATTTTTTTCGCGTAATTCTAGTCTTGCATTGTACACTTGTTCTCTATTTATTCCATCTTATGCTTGTTTTAAATCAATGCCTGCGTGATTCACCCAGGATACCTTCAGTAACATTGCTTAATATTTCATTAATAAGTTTAGCCAGTAATACAATAACTCTATACTTCTCATATAAAAAATTGCTGAATTTTTTTATGCAAAGGGCATATCAGCGCGCTTGTCCATTCTTCCGACATTTGTTCGTTCTTCCGTTTATTATTTTTTAGGCCTCTGATTATTTTTATGACTTTCATTGGTTCTTCTATATCTTCCTCCACTCTCTTGGATATCCTTCCCGTATTTAATAGTTCATCAATGCGTTCCTTCCATCTCTCTATTATTTGCGTCAGTTCACTCAGCAAAACTTCTTCCTGGTTTTTATGATAGCCATTTTACTGTAGTAACCCTTTTCTGACTTTTTTGTTTCTTGGTAATTTCCCCTTGTACAATCCTTTTTTTCCTATATTCTCTTCGATTGTTTGCTTATGTTCTTATATTTTTCTCTGTTTTTTCTTGTGTTGTTATTCAGTAAGTCTTGTCTTATTTTCTCTTTCTCCTCTGCTATCTATACACATTCGTCATCGACCGAATATTTCCAGTTTGTCTGTTTCGTTTTCTTAGGGATGTTCGTTTTAGCAGTTTCTGTAATGACTTCTTTTGTTTGTTTCCCTTTCTCATCAATTTGCGTAGTTTGCCAGCATTGTTTCAGTTGTTTTGCAATCTTTCCTTGATATTCTGTTTTAATATCGCATTCTGCAATCTTTCCACAGCATTTAGTTTTTCTATGTTTGTTTGCTCCTTTTGCTCCACTTTTTTGTAGTGTACCCTTACTAAGACATGATCGAATCCTGTGCCTGCTCGTCTCATAGTCTCACGCTAATAATCAATTTCATTTGTTATCTTCCATTTGACTGCACACCCTGCCGTCTGATCTTGTCCATGTCCCTTTATATATTTCTGTCCGTTACAATTGCGTGCTCCTCACTAACTTGTTTTTCCATCACAAAATAAATTACTCGATGTAAATTATCATTATCTATTGCGTGTTTACTGTGTGCTCCTATTGTTGACCGGAATATTTTTAATTCTTTGTACTATTTTGGCTTGGATCCTCATTATATGTGTTGTATCCTGCCCTGTTCTTTATTTAGGTCGTCCTCTATGTATACATTTGTAACTTGCACTTAACAGTTGAAATTTGGCAATTTCATCACATTAATCATTGTGCTGAGTTTTTTGTGCGTACTTCCTTTATATCAATTTTAATCCCTCAAGTGCTTCACATGCTTCGTTTCTTCATGTTGTCCTTCCTTGATAGTCCTTATTGCGCCTTTTAAATCTCTTATTACCTTCACTATTTTTATATTTGTCCCTAGAGGTTTTCTTGCAGTGACTTGGCTTTTAGTGATAACTTTCCTCTGTTCTTCTACGCTACTATCACCTTCCTAATCTCGTTTATTGTGGGACATTTACTTAATCTTTTTTCTCCTACTAAAGTTCCAATCCCAAATAATTTGGTCATGTTATCATAGCAAATGTTAGCTAGCGGTGTTATATGTCAAACTGCTTTTTAAAACATTGTTGGCAAGTTTATTGTGATGAATTTTGCTAAAAATTACAAAAATGAGCGGTTCTAGTGATGACGAATACATGGACTGTACTCCGCCAGATCTTCATTTGATGGCAAACAAGTCTTACGAGACATTATTGGTTCAAAAGTAGAAAGCAAAATACAAACAGATAAACAGCAAACAAAAACATTTTAACTTTATTTATGAAGAAACTTTCGAAAAAATATGACGAACAAATCAAAAAGTTTCTTGTAGAAGATCCCGATAGAGAGTTTTTGTTCACAAAAGTAAATCTTCTTGGTTATTATACCTATCTAAAATTATTTTATAATTATTTAGTAGAAAAATACTTTGTACAACTAGAGTGGATTGTCCATATCGCCTTCGGATAATTGAGCACTCGTCTTAGAGCGTCGTGCTCAAAGTTTATCCTCGTGCGATATGGACATCATATCCACTCTCGTTGTTCAAACTACTACAATGAATACCTTACTATTGTAGAGCTGCCTACTTTTCTATTGGCTCTGGTTTACATGTTTTTACGTTTGGCTGTCTATGTACCAGTACTTCCAAACGCGCCAGAAATTATATCCACTTCATCAGTTCGGAGGCGTTCAAATTCTGTGACCGTGTAACAAATTCTTTCACGTTTTGCCGTTTTCTTGCCGTGAGCGCGTAATTCCTCCTCTTCCTACATCCACTGCTTCTTATTACATCCGGGGAGTTTCGCTGCTTTCACACTTTATGTATCGGCTTGTATATTGCATGCTGGTCAAGTCATCTGATGACGCGTCACACTAATATTTAAATTTAAGTCATTCTGAGAACACAGATTTAAGGATTTTTGCAGCGTAATATTCAAGTATGGTCGATTCAACGAAGTATAAAATTTATTACATTATTATTTTTGCAAATAGTCGCGATAATCAGATTTGGATACATATACTAATATTCCCATGCGTCTGAATCCACAATCACAATGAACAAAATCTACAGCGGTCCGCACTGAACTTTCTTATACTCAGTTATACTAACTTTTTTACAATTTTAATATCTGCAACTTTTATAAGCATATTTTTTTCTATAACTCATACCGTTTTCGAGATAATGCAAACAGTGATAAGAGTAAACCATCATTTCACGTTGAGATATTGCTTTCAAAGCGTTCTCCTCCTTGCTATATACAAATCATCGTTTCGGCAGTAGAGCGCGCTCAGGCACACATCTCCCCCCCCCCCACACACACACACCGACGTCTTTCCGAAAATAGTCACAATCGATTCAAGGAATCTCAAAACGTGTATAACCGTTAAAATCTCGAGTTCGAAAATGTTCATGATTACTATACTTACTTATACATATAGGATAAGACAGTAAAAATCTACAAAATAGGCTACTGGGTATTTTATCACGTTCTGGTCTAGAGAACGTGATAAAATACGGCTTGAAAGAAAAAACAGTCATAATAGTTTGCAAAGCTTTATGATTAGACATCTCCGAAACATGAGAAGCATTGTTTATTGTGCCGCCTCAACATTAAGGGTGGGATCGGCCAACAAGCGACCTTGTAAGGGATGCAAATAGAGTTTTCGGTTCAAGAATTTAACTCATCTGGAAACTTGTCGAACAAAGATATGTGCCACATATCCATGCTATAAGGTTCTACGATTTTGCATAATTAATCATGCTTCTATTTAAAGGACAATATTGGCTAATAGTTTTCTAAAACTATGAAGAGCATTTGTTATTTTCATATTTGACTAAGCTATGTATATATGTTTATAGAGCAGAATGGGAAAAGTTTGTAAATTGTTAATGAAAGTCAAACAGTTAATTAAATAATGACAGTAAATAGAACTGGTAAAGAAATATAAATTGCTTGATTTTCTTAGCCACATGAGATTTTCTAAAAGGTGAAAAATGTATATTTAAATTTCAGATAATGGATGAAATAAAGGAAGGACTGCAATATATATTCCAAACAAAAAATCCATTAACGTTATGTATAAGTGCATCCGGGCATGCGGGAATGGAAGCTGTCATGTGCAATATGCTCGAGCCGGGAGACAAAGTTCTCATTGGGGTCAACGGAATTTGGGGCGAACGAGCATCCATCATGGCAAAAAGATATGGTTCTGATTTTGACTTGAATTGTATGGATCGAATCATAAACAAGTTGATTTTAGGTGCAAATGTATGCAGAATTGAAGTTGAACCGGGTGATGTTTTCACTCTAGATGCGATTGAGCAAGGCCTTTTGAAGCACAAACCCAGTTTATTGTTCCTTGTACAAGGTGAGAGTTCAACCGGCGCTTATCAGCCATTGGAGGGTATAGGAGATCTTTGTCATAGGTGAGAAATGTTTTTCATGTATGACTTGTATCTAGAAATATGATGTACCAGCGCAGTATGGGGACCCAATTTTCCCCGCGACAATCCTTATTCCGTTACGGATTGCTGTCATTTCGCCTTAATTATGGCAATAGCAAAAGCAAATCAATCTAATTTATTTATTATACGAATCGAACCACAATATAATTCGATGGACCTCGAAAATAAGGAAAAAGCGTAACCCTGAGATACTCTGCAATACGATAACATATTTTTATAAAATTTCTTCTTCGTCTTCCACTGATATCAATTTCAAACTCGCGAACTTCTTCATTTTTCATCGTTGTTTTTTCAGTTTGAGAAAATAGTGTAGTCAACATGTGAAAGATAAAACCTAATTTCTCATGGTAATGTAGCACTGCGATACGTTCTTCTTCATGATCAGTTAAATAGACTTTGACCGAACAAGGTTTATGTTATCATCTTTGAATTATCATTTGCAGAATGCAAATCAACTTTCCATGCAATCGAGTCAAGTACTTTTTCCATATTTGGTAGCTACAATCCTTAATTTACGATTTATTAGTCAATAAGATACAACAGGTAACACCCACGAAGCTTGTTTGTTTTTTCGTGTATTTTATAAAAATTGTTGATTCTTGAAATACTTTTACAACAAAAGACTCAAAACCGTTGAATTTTGATGACATTGTACTAGAGGTGTGATATTCATGTACTATGTGTAGGCATGTCACTGAAACTAGGTATCGCACACATACCTGGACATTCCTATAGCTTGCCGACTGCAGATTTTCCAAAGGCAACAGCTACAAGTTCTCTGCACTACAAATATTAAAGCAAGAATCAGACCAGTTGTATTCATCAAAACAATCGAACGTAAAGATGAAAGACAAATAACTTGTAAAATGTATTGGTTGATTGCACATTTCATTGGTCATTTTAGTTGGATTGTCGATTGTATAGTATTGTACTTTGAGATCTTTCAATATAAATGTCAAAGATAAATGTTCTGTTCCTAGTCAATCATTGCATGTATTCTTCTACTCGTAAATGAATAACTTAGATGATATATACACAATGTACAGTACTCATAAAAATGTTCTTTTAGTCGAGTTTCTGTGGCATTTATCGATCAGCGGGCATTCTATTAATTTCCGTGATTCATGTCGAATATCACATATCCTGGGGTTTGTGCAATATTTCAAATGTCCAATCCAAACAATGGAATTTCAGAGATATTGCATCTCGCTCTGCAGTTTTCATGATGTTGTCAGCAAGGTTATCGGAACGTTGAAAAATAATGTAGTTTCATACTTAGTCTATGTCGGACAAAGTATGGATCTTCTTGATCGTTGCATTGCATATACATTTACAGCACTTGGTTTAGAAAAATTGATCTTTGCGACAAACTACAGCCATTATGGTACATATGTCTGACGTCTGTAGTAGTTTTATTGTATCATAGTACTTTTTGGTAAAGTGTGTCTTTCACCCACATCTACCCTGCGCATAAAAAAAGCAATATAATTTGTACTCAAGCAACAATTAAAAGATATTTTTGTTTCCACAAGTAGGAATTCATAAAGTAACCACGCTATGGATATATTTGTGGTCGCAAAAAAAAAACGAAAGGGCTTAGACTTTCCCAAGCATTCGTTCAAATATAAAGAAAACCTATAAAAATTCGTTCAAGTCAGTTACAGTGTGTATGTTTCTGCTGCATCATTTGCGCAGTTGAGTAATATTTTGTCGTTGTAAGGATAATCTATTTCGTCGCTTCTGAGAGGTCATTGCCAGCTTTTCACATATTTCTTCTCAACGGACTCCCTCAAATTCGTTTGTTAACAACGTAATTAGATATATATTTTTGCTTTTTCGAAATTCACAATCGCAAAGCCACTAGTTTTTAATTCTAACTTTATTATCCTTGAATCCTTCGACCTCTCTTTTGCTTTCCCTCGTTGTGATATTTCTTATTTTCTTTTTTTGATGTCTTGGTATCCTGGTACCTTGTGTTCAGAGTGGTGTTAGTATCTCAATCATTGGAAATGCCTTCAGTCTTCCTCCATCTCGATATTTTAATGCAGATGACACTCTATTTAAAGGGTATAATCCTTGTTTTCTAAATCCGAATTTTAGATCAGAACAGCAAAAAAAAGTAACAACATTTTTTTAGTAACTTGGTGAAACCATCTCTTAAACCTCTATCGCGATATTTTAAAGCAGATGACACTCTATTTAAAGGGTATAATCCTTGTTTTCTAAATCCGAATTTTAGATCAGAACAGCGTGAAAAGTAACAACATTTTTTTAGTAACTTGGGGAAACCATCTCCGATGTTTTCATTTGTGTCACTTTCTTCCCCATATTCCTTTCATAGGAAAAAGAACGAACATCCAGCAGCTGAAGAAAATGGGTTAGGAGGATGTGCAATAATTTTGTTGTTGTTTGTTCGATAACTTTTATTACTCAATGTTGATGAGAAAAGTTAAAATATCCTCAATTAAAACATCTATACATGGTTTTAAAATGGGCAGCATTAAACCACTCCTTCTAAATGGTGATCAAACCACCCGGAATTCGTTCGATTATTTCAGGAAGCATGTGATCTGCCTTCTGTCGGGGAGTTTATATTATACTAGTAGAGCCTTTCCACAGACCATAATCAATGTGCAAGCTGTGGACGAATTTCTTGTCCATTCATGATACTTTGACCCATGTTTCGTTATAATATGTTACAATAAAAAGAACCTGCTATTGTTACTAGGAAGAACAGTCAACATGTTTCTCGTAAGTGACTGCGTGGTACATTCTGATCCTGACATATTATTACAACCGTAATTTAACTAGATATGTCTTAACAATAGATCTCGTGCCAGAAGCGGTAAATTCAATGGAAACTGTTACTGCATGTAATACAATGCAATAAGCCTTCGCTTTTCTGCAGCTGCAAGCTCAGATGGAAGATACTTTCTCTTCTGTCCATACGTTTCCCGTTTTATTTTACTAATCTAATGACACATGACAATTTGCTGCCTGTTTATCATGCCCTTCCAAGAAACACTTGTTCTCACAACGTAATGTTCAGTGTGCACTTTGGTAGGGATTAAAACTGCAAATGCTTAAAGTGAAAACTGACATATCAAACATAATACACCCTGAAAATGACTGTTGTGAGTATGTAATATTTCTCTCGTTTGCGATAATTTTTTCCGATACTCAGGTTTTTTTTTTTGATTAATTGGTTGCTTTGTTTCCTTTCGCGTCTCCGCGATTCAACCACTTTCCTTCAATCATTTCCTGGGTATTTCAGTTTGAACCAAAAACAGATCCGCACATAGTAGATATCGCTAAAAAAATCAAACGCATAGAAGAAAGAGCAAATAACAAAAAAGAAATATGAAAAATAACAAATTAAATATGTTTCGTCAAATATGAACATTAATATGTTCTGTATAAAACAATGTACAACATTTTAGATACAATTGTTTATTCGCCGTGGATACGGTGGCATCGTTGGGAGGTGTGCCAGTATGCGTGGACAAATGGGGAATCGATGTAATTTATACCGGGTCTCAAAAAACCCTTAGCGCTCCTCCGGGTATAACGCCAATATCATTTAGCAGCAAAGCCCAGTAAGTTATTAATATTTTAATGAAATTTATTACCATTTGATATTTTTAGGGAACGTATATTTGGCCGCAAAACGCCTGTTAAGGTATTTTATTGGGACATGACAATTTTAGGTGATTACTGGTATTGTTTTGGTAGACCACGAGTGTAAGTTAATCAATGGAATATATTACTTGAAAAACGTTTTTATTCAACTATTTTATAATTCTGTAATTATTTATATTGTTGTATAATTGCAGATATCATCACACTATTTCCACAACATTATTGTACGGTTTAAGAGAAGCATTGGCAATGGTGGTGGAAGAAGGATTGGAAAATGTAATAAAACGGCACCAAGAGTGTGCAAAACAATTTTATGAAGGTTTACGCCAGATGGGTTTGCAGCCATACATTCAAGACGTGCATAAGCGGGTGCCTACAGTGACGACAATTAAAGTTCCAGCTGATGTAAATTGGCAAAATGTAATTAAATATGCAATGGACACGTAAGTTTGTACCAGTTACTAAAATAAACTTATTATATTAAGTATCGGTAACACGCGAAGTGTGGAAGATAAATTTCTCAACACGTTAACCAACTGCCAGACTAACACATGAGTTACATGAAATTACATGTGTACTACTGACGTATTAGATATTTACTTTTTATTATGGATGTATGTGTGCGCTAAGAAGTATATGATACAGAGGCTGCAATTTGGCTACAATTTTTTTTTATTATTTTATAATGATGGTTTGTATAGAGTGGGCGTCAATCGGTCCTCCACTGGTACCGCAAGGATCTATTGCGACTCACATCTGCATTTATAGTTCACCTATCTTCTTTATATAGAGAAGAATTGTTGAGGTTGAAATTTTGACAAGTTTGTCCATCTCAAATTTTACCTCACCAAAGACTGAGGGCCTGACTTGGGTATACCCCCCGCCCCCGCACGCGATCAGGCACACATGAAATGCTCTGCTAACTCATTGTATTCGAAGCAGAGTCGGCACTAGGTGTCCACTAACCAGGGGTGTTAGAGAACGCAGGCCTTCTTGTCCAGATTAAACAGGATCCTGGTGTGTGTCTTGGAATTTCCCATACCCTGGCACTCATTCCAATATTAAAGCATGTTGCGCTCCATCCAGCTCTTATTAGAATTTCTTGTAATTCCAAGACACGGTTTCAATAAATTGCAGGTTAGCCAGACTCTTTGTCAGGGAATTGGCTTCTTCGTTTACCTTCATTCATTTACCTTCATCGACGTACATCGATTGTCAGTAAGAACTTGCAGTGCTGTTTTGCTATCAGAAGAGCACTGTAATTTTCATTGACCTGCGCTGCCTAGGGCTTTTTAATACCTCTCGTGCGCGCATCCCAATTGCAAACACTTCCCTCTAAAATTATTGCAAGCTAACCAAGGCTGTATACAGCTTCAGTCCTTGGAACCAGCACTGCCTGTAAAAGGAAGAGTTGAAATCGCTTCCATTCGTCATTTTATAAAGTAGTAGCTACTTAAGAGTCTCTAAACATGAGTCTATAACATGGCTGACGAAAATCTGGGAACGCGTGACGAATTGAAGCGACTACGATACAGAACGGTACAATTTTTATCGCAATCCATGCAAACAAAACATATATTAATAATGTTCCATATGTAGTTTTTTGACATTGCATGGAACATGTCAGTATAAATTACAAAAGGGCACATGGGCGTTTCTATAAGCAATGGTTACCGTTAGTTCGAATACAGAATACTGTTCTTATGTTTCAGCCACTTATTCGAAATTGTTGGAGGTTTGGGCCCCACCGCCAACAAAGTATTTAGAATTGGATTGATGGGCTACAATTGCACTCCTAGTAATGTTCAATATACGTTGCGGATCTTGAACGAGTCCATTCAGCACGCAAGGACAATGAGTAAATTGTAATTTTTATAACAATAATAAAATATATATTTTATGTACTGATAATATTTCACCGTAACGTATTTCACATCCCATACACTAATAGCTAATAATTGAACCATCTCACCTGATACGGTTGTATAGTGCGAGCTTTACTTGGCTTTTAATTTAAACCATGTTTATTGATAAATCGACATTGAATATTCTCATAAACGAAATTTAAGCGCACCTGTTTTCGTTCAACCTGACCTAATAATTTAAAGCAATTGTTATTACACTATTACATGATCTTATCAATGCATATATGGGGTCTTGAAAGATCCCATGGAATGGGAATGGACCAAAACCAGAAAATACAATACGCAAGGAATAAGAAGGGAGATCTGATCGCAAATAAAGTTGCGATAATGAATTTGATCACTTCAAAGAGTTTCTTGGTAGCGATGTGACGGAGAAAGTTGTAATTCAGTGCATGTGTGACAAATTATGTGAGCAAGAGATAGATAAGGAAGTGGAGGAGCTGTTGGAAACAATGGAATTGGAATTTAGATGTTTAAAGAATTGGGAGAAAGTGGTAGGCAATTATCGGATCCAAATTTAATTAAATTAAATTTAATGAAGGTAACTAGGTACGGTAATTAAAGAGGACAGCTATAGCAGAAAATCAAGGACTACCAACATGGTTTTAGAGCTAGCAGAGCCTTACACGATCTGCAAACGACAGTTGGCACCAAAGGCCATCGAGCATAATAATGTGCATGTGCACGTGAACGTTCCAAAGGCATTTGATAGCGTTCCAAGAAGCATGATGTAAATTGAATGTTTCCCATCGTCGTCCATGCACTTCCTTCTAATTTCAACGATATACAAAATGCGCATACTCTGCTTTTTGCATCACAACCTGAACATATCCACTCTTAGATCTCTGTGAAGATCACTGTTTCCTACGAATCAGGATGCATTTACCATTCGCCTTAGAACTTCATTTTGATAGCATCGAATGGGCGTTGACCTTGATTTCGTTAGAGTATCCCCAGAGAGTTAAGCACATATCATATAGGTTTCAATATCTGTTTGTATACAATTAACTTGCTTTCGATAGACACTAGCCAGTACATGTTTCTGAGTTTAAGGATTAATTCGTACGTTTTTTCTTGATATGTTCTATCCATTTCAGCTTAGCATCAAGATATTTAGTGTGATATTTCCTTGTGAAGAACTTTTGACACGGTATAAAGCAGAAAATGATGTATTCATGGCAAGGATTGTTACCGGGGTGAGTTCAAGCGAGCAAGTAAAGTATGTCACCACACCTCTTCGTCAAAACCCAAAACATTTCACACAGAACTCTCGATTGGATACACTATGCTAATCTTTATTTGGATGCTAACGGGGTAACTTTGGACGACTACATGCCAAATGGGGTTACTTTACTAGTGCCTCATACTCAGAACTCCTGACGAACCGCTGTTACAACAAAAGATCTTACTATTACAAATTTCTTCAATCTCTTCCTAACTCTTGCTATTTTGTTTGTGGATTTAATGCGTATCTCCTTTGTTACACCATCACTTATCTATTCTTATTTTAAGGTTCCTCTCGACAATCCTAAAAGTTTCTCCTGGGGGGTATCGGTGAGGGACGAGGTATATTCTACGCTTGAAAAGGCGGTGCCCTAAATAGAATGAGATGCAGTAAACAAGTGAAATAGATAGTTTGCAGATAATGACTCCTCCCACTCATCATAAAATTTGTTACGGTGCAAGGTGCGATATATGTAAATCAACACTCGCCCGCAACACTATAATGCCTACATTCGATGCGATACGCATTGCCTCTAAAAATTACACTATCGGTGCCAAAGTAATAGGCGGCAGCGTTCGAGGATCTATATCGAAGAAATTGCGTGGCGAAAAATTAAATAAACATTGTTACAACTAGCAATAATTTCTTAGTAACATACTGTAAGTTCAAATTTTTTTGTCCCTACGTTTAAAAGCAATCATTAAAAAAGTGCAAAAAATATATGATTTTGTAGCCGGTGGTCGTCTTTACAATTTTTCTCCTACACCGTTCAAAAAAAAATGTGAAACTTCTACTGCACATAGTCCATCATATCGAGATATTTTTACTTTTTAAATATTTCAAGTACTTTTTTTTGGAATCTTGAGTTTTTTATACTGTTATCTTAGTAATTAGATATCACACGACAGCGAGGTACTGTTCCATAAAATTCTCAAATTATGTTTATCTCGACCAATCTATATATACAGGGTGTATTACAACATGCGGAGAATATTTACATCACGCGATTCTACGGTGAAAACCTAGCAAAAAACTCTAGTATCAATTTGATCTAAGAAGAAGTTTTTAAGTTATTACCACCTTAAAAATTAAAAATTTGGCAACGTTGTACATCTTGTGTAAATGGATAATGCATGCGATTGCCCTTGGTTGTATATAATTCTGTAATTCAATAAAGTATGCAGTACATTAATGTGACTAATAATGCTTGAAGCATTAGCACAACATTCGTCTAGTATTAAATACATTTCTGCGTACTCTGGAAAACTGTGTGATTTTTTCGAAACACTGATAATAACGAATAAGTAACACAAAACCAATCAAGAAGACTTTTATAAAACCAACAAAATTTCATAAATGTCAATATGGCAGTCACGTCAGCCTTTCATAGCTTTCCTACAGTTAAAAACCATGGTGTATTACCCCAAATAATTCACTTGCGGACCGGCTGTGTATAAGAATTTCGCCATTGAGGTCTTTGCACATAAAAAATACTCACAAAGTAAACGATTATGGAAAAAAATAGTTTATTAGAATGAAAAATTAATCGTAATCAAAGTCATTAAATTCCCTATTTAATTGTTTACCAACATAACAACATTTTGACAATTGTTTATAAGAAACAATGAACTTTAGTTTATTATTACAATGAGTAGAAACAATGTCTGCCCGGTGTTGCAATATCTTGAATCTTGATTCAAAGAACATATAGGTAATTTATGTAATTATTTAGCGCCCTACTGGCATATTATTCAAAGCTAAAGCGTCGGTATGATGAACTGTAGTGTGTTGTGCTGCTCGGGCGCAATCTCCTCCGACAATTGTGTTCTTGGATTGGTCAATAATTTCTTCAAAGTAAATAAGTCTTTGTTCCACAACACCCGGAGCTGCCACATTTGGAACTCGAAGATTGGTTTTTGTATATGTCTTGATTTTCGACCAAATGATCTCGATTGGGTTCAACATGGGAGAATACGGTCCCAACCGTAATAAAGTTGCTGCAAATCTGCCAACTGGTTTCCCATGTTTTCCCATTGTTGTAACAAACTTAGAAGCTAATCATTCGCTAAGTTCGCAGTAAACGAACCCCTTCTGCGATCCATCGGTGCAAGGCATGCAGCAGAAATTGCTCAAATCAGGTGAACATTAGGACCTCTTGCCGCTGGAAGGTGCTGTACGGATCTCACACCAACCCGGGAACGTCCTCTTGTTCGTCGGCAAAATAAGTTAAAGTTCGTTTCGTCTAGCCAGACAATTTGCTTGCCTCGCTGTATATATTGATTTAAAGCTCTGACATACTCAGCTCTTTTTCTTTTATTTTCTTCGGAATTCATGGAATTCCTCCCCAATGTAATAGCCAAAGCTACCTAGTTATCACCTCTATTAGCACATAAAACTATTCTTGCACGATCTTGCTTCGAATTTTTCTTATAGGTTTGTCGTTCAGCTGGCTCACTTCCCGTCAAAACGGTCCTACAAAGCGGACAAGAGGCATTTGGTGGTTGTAACCGAGAGCACTATGTATGTAATAAATGTCGGCAGGGCAATAAGCGCAACACAGGATTTCGGGTCATTGGTACCCGACAAATACAACAGTTATCTTTAAAATTCATCGTATGTAAACAATAAACATTTGTTGATAAGTCAAATAATTTGTCACCTAGGATTCATTTTCATGATATATTGATTTATTAAAAAAATGCTTTCTGAATTATAATTAATACATTCTGAATTACAATTAACATTTTCTGAAATATAATTGACTAATCTGAATTACAATTGATGCTTTCTGAAAAAATACAGTCGAATGCAAAAAATGTAGCCAAAAACAGTTTCCTGTAATTGATTTTCCTCAAATTGTTGTTGTATAAATGTGGCTTTTCTCAGTAAGTAAGACACCCGATGAACTTATACGTTAGGTAGAATAGTTTTGCATCAAAGTGGGATGTCCCTGTACATATGTGCTCCGCCCACTTTACTTCGTCCGTCAAGTTCATTTCTTTTTCACATTGTGGCAGCACATGCTAATGCTATTATTTTACATTTTATTTTAACGTTTACCTCTTTTGTATCAATTTTTTTCAACACAATCTTGTGTACTTACATTTAAAATTATACATTGAATGCTTGTAAATCCTAATTTATCGCGTTTTGATATTTGTAAATTAATGTGTTATTATATTTTATTAATCACATTTGTACATCATTTACAACAATGCAGAATTACATTAGTTAGGATTTAAACAAACAAAAAACCAAAATACATCGATACTTTTATCAAAATATGGAAAATAAAAATCGTCTTATATCTATGCAACCAACCATACTGCCATGAACCCTTTGCTGCACAATAGGTGAGAAAAGGTTCAAAATATTTTGGAAAAGTAATAAAAGGATCGATCCCTAGTTTAGCAAACAGATACTATTACTGAATTCCTGAATATGGTTGAAACCGAATTTACGAGGTTACTTGACTAGGAAATTTTATTAAAAAGTTACCAACAAAATGAAGTCATTAATAATTTTCAAATTGCTCTCCCTGCCTATCCTCAAACTCGTGCTCACATTTCAGTAATTCTTCTCCGCTATTTGAAATTTTGTGATGTTGGGGTGAGTAACTCAAACAGGCCACCTTGAATAATTTTAGGTATAAAATGTTATGGTACGTAATCAATTTGTAACAACATACCTCTTCGCATTATTAGTGCATTGTCACCGCTTCTAGAAGCGGTGACAGTTCGCCATTGAAAATCTCCACGTAATTGTCCACATTGAATCTTCAGGATGAATATATTGTACCATCTCCATTTCTAAGTGTCGACTAAGGCTGACTGTATTGCATTGGAATTTTGGAATGCCAAGATAGTTTTAAATGACTAAGGTCCACGATAAATCAAATCCACGCAGGCCAAGTATAGGAAGGAGGTATTGATGCAAATATTTTCTGTACACTTCTGCCAAGATCAGATAATCGTCTATGCGTGTACAATATAGTTAATCGTTCCAATTTTTCATCTGAAACATCCCTATAGACAAAGCAACTGGTAGCAAATGAACGTGACATAAATATCATGAGCAAAAAAATGCAATCATAAAATCGTTCAATGGCCATAGGATTATAAATTCACAACCAAATTAAAAAGAAAAACGATTGTTCATGCTAATAATGCCACAGAAACACTGTAAGAACGTAATACGCAAATAGCAAGATCGAGGTAATACAGGATGTTAAAAAAGTGTCACAAACTTTAAGGGCTTTACGAGAAACATTTTGCGTTTACACAACTTTTTTATTATGTACATACAACAACGTAATTTAAGGACAAACGATAATGGTAAAAAGTCAAATAAGATGTTCAAAGTGCCTCCCTCCATTTCACGGCAGGCCCGACATCTCCGTGGCATGGACCTTCGAACAATGCTAAAGAAAGATCAAGGGGGTTTAAATCGGGCGATCTTGCAGGCCCTGATACAGGTCCGCCCCTTCCTACGCATACAAATTCAAAAGTTACAATACTGTCTAACGGCAATGGAAAAATGCCACATTTGTTGCATTTGGTCCAAAGGGATCTCCTCTAAAAGATTGCCCAGAAAGTTCAGATAAGCAGCGCCTGTCAATCGGTTTGAAAAAACAACCGGCCCTAGTAACCTGTCGCCCAAAATACCTATCCAAATTTCAATGAAAAACGTACCTGACGTCTGGATTCCATAGCAACAAGTTGGCTTTTGTCGGCCCATATATGCGGATTTTGGAATAAAAGAAGTTCGTATCTCCGAAACCGTCTTACATACCTAGAAACATGTTTTAGCCCTTTGTATCTAGTATTTTCTTCCATATGCACTATACACCTTTTTGTAAGTTTTCCTTTACTTCCAAAATAAACTGTTTCACTATTTCCCTTCATCTTTCATTATATAATGTTAGTCTTGTTGTTTTCCATGTTTGTTCTTAATTTTATTGTATTATTTTCCTCCATTTTATTTTCGTTTTTGTCTGCACTGGTAATTTGCTTGCCTTGGGAGTTTGCTTTTGTTGTCAAAAGCTGATAACTTACTTACCTTTCAAAATTACTCAAGTATTCTGAATAGGCAACCACCTACAAGTAAAATGAGTTGCATACTTGTATATCGTACAAGTTAACCTCTTGGAAAGGATAATTGTTTATGTAATAATTGCCAGTGTAATAATTGTAATAATTATATACGGAATAAATCACTTCCACCTTTTTATTTGGCTTTGTTATTACTTTTCATATAACTAATACTTCATTGTTTCTACTTGCCTAGTAATTAAGAGTATATGCGTAAATTATAGACCCATTTCAGGCTTTTTCCTTTCTGTGGTATGCAATTGTAGAATTCAAGATATTTTGATAAGCACTTTTTAATCTGAAATTATGGGGTTTATCAATTTATTCCACGATTTTTTCGAAGTTCGAAGTTACTGTAAACATAATACTGATTCAGCAATGATGCACGTGGTGCGAATCAGTGTCGTTCACAATTCAGACTATCACTAGATAGCCCTAATTTTAAATCCACTGATACGAGCGTTATGAATTTATAATTCAGAAATAAAACTCATTGTCATTTTATTCAAGCATATATATTCTAGCTAGCAGGTACACTTAAGTTCAAATATAGCCATTACATATGCATATATATGTATACAAACACTGCACTTCAGTTCTTCCCCGATTTATGCAATGGAGCCAACTTATTTGATTAACAATTACCAAATGCATGTAAGTGGCTCGTTTATCATTGCTAAATACATAACTTAATTACAAAATTAGTTAGTTAATAATAATAGTTTTAACTACATTACGTACGTGTTTAGCTTAAAAGTAATAAAATTTACAAGCGTATAATAATATTTCCATATTGCAAATTTCTAATATATACAATATAACTTAGACTGAACACACACATCACATTCATACTATAAAATCTACATATCTTAATATATTATAACAAAATACTGTGATATTGCAATAAGAGATTCCATAAAAAAACATAAATGCTCATATGAGTATATGTTATGGGTTTCTTAATTTAAGTACCTACTTTTCTTTCAGAATGGCACCAATTGATATGTTACACTAACGTTATATTATTTTACAGAAAAATGGATAATGAACGAAAATTGTACAAAACTTACAAAAAATTTTACAGCTGAAATAAGTATAAATATTATACATAAGCATTTTGTTTTTTTTACTATTCCCGCTCATTATCGATATAATCAGCCTTTATCTCTAATGAGTATTGAGTTCTATGTCGCAGACACTCTTTTACTATGGAACAATGTACAAAATTTTTAAAATGCAGTCAATATGGGTTCGAAATATCTACAAAATAATAAATATAATAAAACGTTTAATTTGCCTTAAATACAGATATTAAGAAGAGCATAATTTATTAATACTTTTGGTATGCACTGACTGCTTTTCGTGTATTGCTCGTTTACAGTTAAAAAGCATAACTTAATTAAATACATACAAATAAATATGACAGCTATTCGTTCATCTTACAACTGTCTCAGTCTTCTTTGGTAAAAGGGTAACAAGGACTTGAAGTCCAGAAGTTCTACCGTTACACAAACATTTACATTTGGTACAAAAGTAAGACTATTGCCCACTACTACGCCGCCTTGGATGCCTTCTATACCTGCTGCAGAATTTTGGTGAGCAGCACGACTCGTTGCCGCTGAGAGAAGCAGTTTTTTTCTTGAACATTCTACACAACGACTTTGTGCATTTTTGACGTTCGCACTTTTGAACTCCATTCTAAAGATAAATATCGTTAGAATTATTGATAACAAATTAAAAAAAAATAACTTACCTCACATATGCACGTGACACATTTATATTCCCCAAGGGAATGAATCATTGGGTGAAATTTCTTGCCATTTTCGTAAGGATTAGATGGGCTGTAAAGGTTATGACAACCGCCTTCTTCCATAATTTGCACTGGACTTTTTCCCTGTGTTTTGTTTATTGTTGGCGGAATATTTTTATCGAGAACATCAACCATAGCCGGATCACTAATCATGGTTCCGTTTTCCGAATCCTTCATCGTCTCTGGGCAAGATTTGCAACATAACTTTTCGTTACCGATACGATTGCATTTAACTTGAAGAAGCACTGGATCACAAACGCATTGCGTGCATAAATCGAAGCCGGTTGGAACAAGGAAAGGATTAAAGACGACGCCTGGCGAATAAAATTTTCCTTTTAACCGGCAACCCTTTGGAATACTTGTGTTATTTTCTTGAGATGTCGAAACATTTCCACATACGTAGCAGCATTCTTCAGGCGTTTTTGTTTTCACGCCATTCGGACAGTTCACTTCAGGGCATGAATTAGTATCACACTTCACCAATCCATTCTGACAGAAACACTCAGTACAAGGATCGGAGATTGATGTCCACTGAGCTTCCTCGTTGTAAAATTTCCCTTCATATTGACACACGCCTTGGTTCAATATTAATTCTTCACCACTGACTCCAGGAACGTTATTGTCTGTGTAATGGTGTAGACAGGACTGTGGCACTTTTACCTAAAAAAAATAATATAATATAAATCATCAGATAATAATAAATTCTATTGCATTTACTCTATATGCGTATGGTGTCAATTTCATTGCTTTCGGAATATGAAAGATATTTAATTTCAATTACATCGATTTTTATGGGGAAATTTATGAAATAAAAAGATTTTTATAAATAAAAATCTTCAAATCTCGGAAAGGACGAATGCATTTGAATTTCACGGAATGTGTAAATTATCATTACCTGTTTTAAAGTAGCGGCAAGCAACGTGTTCCTAGTATTTTTTTCTTTAATTTTTGCGAAGACAACGCCTGTATCCAGTCGGGCCAACTCCTCCTTTGACAGAGATTCCACAGGGCTTCCTTCAACTTGACTTCCTTGAAATTCGTCGATTAGATGTGTAATGCATGGTGCACCGGGTGCTATCATGGGAAGAAATTCCAAATACAATTCCAGATGTCGCTCTGCATTTCCAACGCCAGTCAATGTCACGTCGTAATGAATGTGGCAATCGTTGTCCACGTTGAACCACGCCATTCCAACCGCTGATGTTGGTAAGGTATAGTCTTCCCTTTTTAATAAAATTGGCGTAGGTGCATCTCGCGCGTCGGCAACTAGTTTCGAGGTAAGTGTTCCACGAATGAGAATATCATCGTCTTCAAAGGCGACGTTCACCGCCAAGTCTCCAGAATATAATGGCTCGAGTACTTTGGGGCTCAGTCTGTCGATTGTTCCATTAGCCCATTCCTTGACGAAGGATGGAGTGAGATCTTCTAATTCAGTTTTTCTTTTTGTGCTATCGTCCACCAGTGAAATAAGCACTGGTTTTTGATCTTTGTGAAGGTCTTCCACGTGGACGTTGTATACTAACGATCCTTCATTATTCAAGAAAAGCCACGCCAAGCCAGACGTTCCGTGCCTATTGCCATTCCGATCGCCTGCCGATGATAGAGTTGTTTGAAATAATTCGCAAGTTGCTTTAGTAACAACATTTCCAGATAAACGTAGCGCTTGCGAATGTGCCACTGAAGATACTGACAACATCAATCGTCCTCGAGTCAGCAAACGCAGTTCAGATTGTGACACGGGTGAACTTATTTCCACGACGTTTAACTCGTGGGCTGGTTTCCGCACATAAACTTTTTCTTCTAATATAACCTTGCGATCGTCGTAGGCTAAAGTTATGTTGACCGGAACTTCGGAAATCTCGTCGGGTGAAAAGATGCCGTTAAAAACAATGGCGATGTGAATCGATGGGGATAGAGTGGTCGAGGTGGAAACAATAGCCGTGCCACCGGAACCAGCCATCATGGCGGAGTTTGTTCCAGGCGCCGGCTCAAGTAGCGAACTGAATAATTCTGTTCCGAGCGCTAGGTATTTCGTCAATTGGCCGCTAAGTGTGAATTCCGCTTGTTCTTTATTTCCCCATCCCAGGACAACGTATAGGCGTTCCTCTTTAAGCAAGCGTCTGTAATCTCTTGGCAAGCGTTTCCAAACACCGCATACTTTCCTCGTTGCATTTTGATACAAACTATTAACCAACCCACCCACATCGGACAGAATGTGTTCTTCTAAAATAGAACCTTCGTAATTTACGAATTGCAGTGTGCGTGGTCTTGCAGCCTTGTCAGATATATAGAACGAGTAGTACAGATTTTTCTTTTGGAAAGTAAATCTGCCTGTCGCTATTACATTATTTTTATTGTCGTTGGATATCGGCTGCATGTCGTCATTCCTCATCACTAAGGACGATCGATCAGTAAGTAGAGCCGCGTAATCTGCAACAGAAAAAGGGACTTTGATATGTGATACATTTTCATTAAATAATAAAGGAATAAAATCATCATCATCCACGAATTTTCAATGAATTCAAGAACATCAATTTATCATCATCATTATTAATGGAAATAAAATTTATAAAATAGGTTTTATTTACGCGAGGTCACAGTAAATAATTACATTTAAATACATAAGTTTAAGCAATTACGAAAGTAAAACAATGAAATTACTGGATGCGTCAGTCATCTTTAGTTTTTAATCTTTTGTCACAAGTTGTAGTAGCTATAATATTAATTGAAGGTCGCACCTTATATTAGCTTGAAAGAACTTGAAGTATGATTACCACAAAGAGGATCTCCCTAATAGAAGTAAAAAGTGAGTTTGCGCAAATATAATCAGACAGTAATAGTAATGAGCGGAAATTTATATTAATGGGTTGCGATGGTCATCTTCGGATTTGGGCAGGAGGTAGATGATTCAGGAAGGTCCTTTATCGTGTGTGGTGTAGCATATCATGCATTAATGAAATATCGTATGCACGTCATTTTTGCAACAATGTTTTGCAACATCTCCTACCTGGTACAATTTGTGTACTATTTTAATGTTATAAAATTTAATTCTCTAATTTCATTACTTTGAAAAGCTACCGTTGAACAAATTAAGGAAGTAACAACATTAATAAATTTAAAAAAATAGAGATACGTGAGTGCATTATTTTATTATTAATTTTAGCTAATACTTACATCATATGATTGTGCGTTCATTTGTTATTAATATTTATCTATATGTACACAGTATTTTATCAATTTAAATATTCAACAGTATGTGCGCAATTTACTTTTTTTTAATATCAACGTAATTGTCAAAGTAACATCATTTATATAAATAGTATTGTACTATCTGAAACGATTGCGGAATAGTCATTTAATTTGCTCGTTAGCAAAAAAAACATTTTCAATTAATTACAAAACATGCAATGAAAATATGAATATAAATAAATTTTAATAATAGTTTGAATGTACGTGAATTGAAATAGTAATTTTTGCTCTTTTTTTTTCTCGTTATTGTAATACACTGACGTGATTGTCTATCAGAAATACATGTCGACAACTCGATTCAATATTTGAATTTTCCATTGCGATACA
Source organism: Geotrupes spiniger (assembly GCA_959613385.1). Lineage (NCBI taxonomy): Eukaryota > Metazoa > Arthropoda > Insecta > Coleoptera > Geotrupidae > Geotrupes > Geotrupes spiniger. The sequence goes on from OY390732.1 coordinate 33,697,292, forward strand.
ACTACAATTTAATAAAAAAAGGTCCATTGGTCGAAGAGTCATAAGTTTATTTTTAAGTTTCGTTTGCAATAGTCTCTGTATATTTGCTAAGGTCCGTGCATTTTCATTACTAAATTTAATTTAATTTTATCAATAGACATTGTTAATATATCATTTGTTGTGCATTATTTGTTTATTTTTCAGATTCGTTCTCACATTTACTTTCATTTGCTTCGGTTTTATTTTTACTTCTTAACTTTATTATTACAAGTTATATTTAAAAACAGATCCTGTAAAATGTGTCAGCTTCCTTGTAAAATTCATTGACGAAAGATAATTTACAACGATAAATTACTTACGCTTAATGCCTTTTTCTTCCATATCGAAAGGATCTTGCGGTATGACGTCTTGAAAGACCTCTGGATCTGAAAAAAAGTAAAATCGCACGTTTAAACTCGGCGGCAAAGTAAATAAGGAATTGTGTTGCAAGTTTAATAAGATAGCTGTAAACGCAGCAGCGAGTGTAAATAGAAAGTTTGCGAACAGATTGTTACGAATTGCACCGGCATATAAGGATTTGATAACCGTCTGCGCGCATATTTGTTTCTGCCCGTCTTTCCGTCCTCCATCGGTCCGGGCAATTAGCGCCGTTTCATCCGCACGCCGCTAAAACATCCGGACGTCAGCATCATTTAATAAACGGCGTAAAATCGGTTATTTTTTGCTCGGATATTAGCCGGCAAATGTGACATGGGAGAACATCCGAGGCGCGATAGCAGACCATTCTATCTCACCTTCCAGGCGCCAGTCTGCCGTTTAAAGTTAACATTCATCAACACAACCTGTCTATAAAACTCATTGATTATTCGACAATCCTTTGAAATATGTACATACATTCATATCTATAACATACTTAGTTTCATACGTTTTCCCATGAGTTAAATTACACGACTTTTATTACTATTAAGACTACTATTACGTATATTATATGAAATATGTATTACTTTCTTGATTTCACATTTACTACTCATACAAATTTGCGCTTTTACTTACATACATTCTCACATATTCCTTTTTCGTTTTACAAAAGGATTTAATGCATTTTTATCAAATTGTTACATATAATTTGTTACACGTAGCAAAAGTTGTTTGATCATTCTTATTATCCTTGAAAACAGTATGTGCGTATATTCTAATAATTGTCTTCAATTATTGTACATTTCGTTTTCAAAAACTTTGTGCGAGCGAATTAAATCCTAGCGAACTCAGACTCCATTCTATTAACATTCACAATTGCGTGCGAGCGGGGAATGCAATATGTGACAACCAGTGGTGTAACAATAGTAACATATAATAGGCGCCGCGATAGCGAAATGCGTGTAACCTATTTCTGTCATATATATTATCTCCAAATGTGAGCAAAGGTAATTGACTACAAAAATGCAATTACATCATTGTTGAAACATGCATTTATTTTAACAATACGGCTAATGGTCTTCTCATTAAAATAAAAGTACTAACAATATTTCAGTTATTCTACAAAAATACAGTGCCCTTTATCCAATTACAATGATAAAGAGAAATACGTTTTTGTCTCCCCAATATCACATGATATTTTTAAACACGATATGTTAAATTAGCGATGCATGCAGAGGCATAACATTTTTGCCTATTATTATTATTATTTGTCCAACCGGTAAAAAAAGTTCACTTGAAGTATGATTTCCTTTTTGCATGATATTTTGCATCTCATTTAATCGATCACTTAATCACTTACATCGCCCCCATTCTCATCAAGACATCACTTCGAGTTTCTCCTCTTATATCTTTCTCATTTAACTCCACTCCAGCCAATCCTTCCATACATCCACCCCTATTCGGCAAAACCGACACCTCATTTAACTCTCATCTGATTGTTCATTCATTAAAAATGCTAAATTTTTGGATAGACTTGAGGGTGTGATTGAAGATTAGGGTGTAGCACAAAGCATGGCGGGCATTTCAAATAAAATTGCCAGATTATTCAGAATTTGCAAAACATATAGATATTAAAATAAATTATTATTATTATTATTAAATTAAAAGATTGAGGTTGTGTTCAATTGCATTAGTTCAAAAAACAAAAAAACGTCAGAAAAATTTCATAAGGTTAATCATTTAAATTCCAAGTTGCACCCAGACGTATAAATTAATGTTAATGCGTGGGTTTACAGTCTGCATAAAGGTAAAAATCAAACACACCGTAATTATAATAAAATTTTACGCAACAACTACGCGTGAAAATGGTTATCAGTTTACATTTCGTTCGGCGGTGGGCCACGCCAATGCTTGTGTCCATTAAAATATTAAATGAGACCCCACACGAACTTACCGAGATAATTGTAAAAGGAGTGTAGTAAAATATGTATACCGGCGCCAAGGTATGCAAATGTCATTAACTGTGGACATCTTCCGATACCAATGTATAATTACATAATTGGAGATTTTAACATATTTGCCTTCTCCAACAGCAACTATTGAACACAATTATTTGCTTTTACGATGAAAGAATTAATGAGCGCATACAGCAACCGTGACCTACCGGTTACATTTACACAAAGATGTTGGTCGCGATGCTTCGCGATCATCAGTGGGATTTATGTTTAAACTCAATAGTACTAGAGACTCTACGCGTTAATAAAAATGTTAAAATTTGCAAACCTGAAAGGGTTTTATTGCACGAGTTCAAGTTGAGAGAAAACGCCAGAATTTTTATATCATTTTTTCTAAACGCGCTAAAATATGTAAATGATTCAAATATAAGTAAACATAATCGCGTAGTCGTGTCAATAAAACTAGAACCGGTTACTGTAAAAAAAAATATTCAATATAAAATAAACGAGTTAAAATGATCATTATAATGGTAATAAAATGCAAAAATGAAATCAGTAAATGAACGGATGGAGATATCCATCTCGTCCCCGAACGGCATACAATGGGCGAGGAAGTGTATTTGTATTCATGGTATTGTAGTTCATTCATTGAGGTTAACGCAATTGTAAGAAATACTCTGATGAATTTCTTTGTATTGTGTTACAGGTACTTCCAAAAAAAATGCAAACACAATACAAATTATAATGAATTTTAATTAATTTGAGATTAGTAATAGTAATGTTTAATCGTTTTCACTTTACGTATAAGAAAGTAGAGTAATCATTAAAATATTCGAACTTGAAATTTTACCGGAGATGCACGTTTCGACCTTCCTTCAGACTATTTTAGGAATATTGTCCGTGTATGTGTGTCTATGCGCTCAAAATATTAAAGCTAACATTTATTGAACGTTAAACTTAAGATTTTTATATAGGCAGCAACCTCGTATTTTGAAGGCAATATCAACCATAAGTGATGGTTTACTCTTATCACCTTTCCATATCTCTATACATGTTATAAAGAACATTATTTCTGTAAACATTAATGATATTGAAATATTAAAAAAACTTTTAGTTGAAACGTTCTTTCGAAAAATGTCATCGCGACTGAATTGCAAAAATGTATCATTTATGTACAAGAAAGTTCAGTGTGAATCAATTTGACACATTAAAGTATAAACCATTTGTTGTTACGCTGGTTCAATTGTAGTTCTGTCACTTGTTACCTGTTCAAATAATTTAGAATTTAAGTAGACAAGTTTAAAGAATTTCTAAAAATGGAAAAATCAGTGGTTCGTGCAGTTATAAAAAAATTGCAAAAGAAAGGGTTGTCGCCAAAAAGAAATCATGAAGACATGGTAGATTTATTGGGTGAGGGTGCTGTTTCTTACCAAGTGGTGAAAAATATGTCTGGAGAATTTAAACTGGGAAGACAAACATGTGAAGATGTTAATCGTATACACGATATGATTTTACGAAATTACGATTTTTTCTTATGGTAGAAAATATTTTGGGGCTAAAAAAGTTGTCTACACGTTGGGTCCTACGAATGTTGACACCTGATCAGAAACGTTCTAGAGTATTGCATTCTGAAACCAGTCTGGCAAAGTTTAAAGCAGATCCAGATGAATTTCTTTCTCGATTAGTCACTTCTGATGAAACGTGAGTTCACCACTTCCATTCTGAATCGAAGCAAAAAGTATGGAGTGGCATCGCCGAGGTTCTCCGCCACCCCGCAAATTTCGTGTTTTGCCATTCGCTGGTAAAGTTATGGCCACCATTTTTTGGGACGCATACGGAATTTAAAGACTGATTTTTTGGAACATGGACATACAATAACCGGCTCCTACTATGCCAACTTAATTTCAAGATTGCGCGATTAGGTCAATGAAAAGAGGCGGGGAATTTTGAGCAATGGAATTCGATTTCATCAAGACGACGCTCCTCTCCACAAAAGCCATGTTGCCATGAACGCTATTCTGAACACAGGATTTGAATTGTTTGAATATCCCGCATATTCACCTGATCTAGCCCCTAGTGATTTCTTAATATTTCCAAAATTAAAAGAATATCCTCCGGGACCAAATATTACCACGAGAAATAAAGTGATGAGGGCCGTAAACGACTGGTTGGACGAGCAACCGAAAGAATTTTGTCCAGAGGAATTAGATTTGGAGCATCGTTGGACCAAATGCATCGATGTTCAGGGAGATTATGTAGAAAAATAAACGTTTGATATTTCTTCAATTTGTTGCCTTCTATGTTAGGGACCGTAAATACTGATCTTATATCATTATTTTTGTAAAAATTAAAGATATTGAAATATTAAAAAAAGGTTTAGTTGAAACGTTCTTTCAAAAAATGTACTTTTCATCGCGGCTGCACCAGTTTGCTGGAAATTTAGCTGCAAAACTGTGTGAATTAAAAAATATATATATATTTTAGTATTCAATGTTTTCAACATTAAAAGCTGTTTATTAAAAATATGTATATTTCAATACAAGCAATTAGTGCTAGGTTAAAATAGTCAATTTTAAAAATACCAGGATTCACATTTTTAAGCCTCAACGCAAATTAGAATTTTTAGAATGAATTCGAAAAATATGATTTTTAAAAATTAAGAATATCTTAACAAACACATTTATTTGCGTTCATAAAGCAAATGTTACAGGCGTAAATAGACCATGTGAAGCTCATATTCGAAAGTGCATTGAACATCTGTTATCAATACTAAAGGCGCTAAATTTCTATTTGCTAATTTACATTTAATAACGTTGTATTGTATTATTTCCTATAAATCGGAAAACTGTGATGATTTACTAGTCGATTAAGCGTGGCTGGAACCTTGTCCGAAATCGGTTTTAATAATACGGATCTTCATTTATCGCATGTGACATGGTATCAAAAATAATCACGAAAATCTATATAAACTTTGTATCTGGTACTTAGCATGCTTTTTAAATGTACCCCTTATTATCATATAAATAGGATTTATGTCTATTATAGAGTTACACGTACATATTGAAGCTCTTTTCGATTAAAACATACAAAGGTAATATATTGGTGCATTACACCCGTTGAAACAACGTTCGTGTGCCCTTGAGTGTAGCTCAGACGGCGTGAAAAAATAGACGTGTGACTTGCCGACAGCCGGTGACACCGTGTAAAATATATTAGCCGTTAACTTATATCGAAGATCGGCATCCAGCTTCAAATCGTCGTTCTCGGAAACAAAACACGAGTTTTAAGTGACCGCAGCGGTAAAAAAAATACGTGTTTAACAACCTAAACCCACCCCAAATCGCAATGCCAGATATCGAACCATTCGAAAAATTCGATTCGTTTAAGATACACCTTTAATTAATTCGAAAAAAGAAGACGCCGGTACCGAAATAAAACTCACGAAATACTGTCCCTTTCATATCTTGATCATGTAACGTTTAATAAGTGTATGGTGTATATAATACATCTACACATATATATTACGTGTATGTGCGTGTATTTTTCGTGTTTTATCATTCTATAAATACAATTAACGTTCACATAATAAGGTCGTTTATTTATACATTTACGCACGCTAAATATTATGTCACATTAGTGTATATAAACCAAAAATATAGCAAATAAAATTAGACCAGTAACTTTGATCAGCAATACAAATCATATATCTTCAAGCTAATTTACGTACGTTAATTCTAATTGTATGCACTGCACATAATTATTTATTGTTATTAATTAATTTAGGATAACTATCAATTTTAATATGCTTATGCTATTATTAGGTGAAAATAGTCTGGCCCAATTTTATGTAACCACCCTAACCCAATCCAAAATATAAATTATTCATGAAACATTAATTATTATTTATTTTGAATTCAATTATCATTTCCTTGAATAAATTTCCTAACTACACAATTTGAAATTAAAACTAAAAAGCATCAAATTTTTTAAAAACTCGTCGGGCACCAGTCACTTTGCAACAGTTGTGTAATTGAAACTAAAGTCTTGGTGTATATTTTTGCAAGGGGGGTTTAAATAGCTTCGCCTTGTTAAGGCCTCAACGCAGGAATTTGTTGATTTATTGGCGAGTATTTCTTCTCACAGACGTGAGTGGACGTGCTGTCAGGTTTTCGCCGTTAGCATGGTCGTGAGAAGTGAAGCCTTTTCGTCAGCACTACTATTCGTCCTCACTAGCTAATGAGGCGCGTGTCCGGTGTATTTAAATGTGTTAACGTTTAAGCTATTTGTATTCAAAGCTAGATCATTCGGCGAAGTTGATAGCATGCATCGTTGAGAACGATGAGTCTGATGAAACCGGTAAGTCGACTTATTAATTAATGTTTTTTGGAAAGGGTTTTGGAACTTGCCTGCGGAATTAAGGAATTTTCGAGAAATAACTTTTTCGACTTCTCAAAATCTTTCTCGCACTAAGAAAAAAAAATATTTATAGGTACTCAACTATTTTTAGATTAGTTGGCTAAAAGTGTAGAGCTAATTAAATAAATTTATTTATACTTAAACAAATATAATAGCGGTAGAAAAGGAATAAAAATGGACATCATAGACATCTTTGGTTCAATTATTGTATATCGCGATGGACAAACGCGTGAAAATTAAAATATAATTTTGCTATTAGCATGATCAGATTAACTGATCGATTACAAAATTTAAATTTTATAAATCATAATTTAATATAGCAGATGAATTTCGTTTGTTATTAATTTTAAAAAATTGATGTCTATAACCATAATATTCACATTTCACGCATGAACACACACGTTTAATATTAAAATACTTGTGGTAGTTTTAATTAATATATTAATTTAATTAGCATGTTGAAACAAAATAAAATAAAACGTCTTGTTTCCAATTCAATACCTACTATTGGAAAACACGTTCGTATATTTAAAATGTTAAAAAACCAAAAACTCAAATAATTAATCGACTATAGTAGGAGTATTATTTAACAACAGACGGTTCGTAGACAGAGGAAATATAATAGTGGCGCCATCTGCAAGTTGTGGGTGTCCATAACATCGCCCACGAACAACTTTGAACAGAACGTGAGCATGAAAATTTATCTAATGGCTCACGAACTATTGCAAAGCATACGACAATATTTAAATTCGTTATCGGTTATTGAATATAAAAAAGACGCCATGAAAAATAATGCACTCTGATCCAAGTTCAAGAAGTTAAGTGTCTTTCGTAAGTTGCCAGGCGCCACTTAAGTATGGTGTTATATAAGTCAGAACCGGGCTGGCGATTTTAAATCCTTGCGGAAAATAATTACGCAACCGGCATTCTCCACTATAACATCGTTTTGAAACAACGCCATATTGCGTCAGTCGGTACCTAATTATTACCATTCCGTCATCTTTCCACTTTAAAATGACTGTTCTTTCACCGCAGCCAAACCGAAAATAAAACAAATAAAACGATAATGCATACAATAAGATCAAGGTTAACATATAGTTAAAAGTCGACGCGAATTAAACAGTTGCCCGACAAACTCAAAAATAAGTCACTCCGGATCTGCAATTATATAAAAATGCAACGCGTTAAAATATCTTGTTTATGCAGTGCTTATAAAAATAGTAATGGCGCTTAATAGTAGCAATATATAAACAAGAAAGACTATAGTAAACATTTAAAGTACTTTTTCTGTATGTAGGTCGCAAGGCGCCAACTTGTATATTTTAATCTAGACGGCCTTGGTTTTTAACTATGTATGCACTAAAAGTCAATAAACCGCGAAAACGACACCTTTTGCGGAACGGAAAAACGCGCGCCGTGTTTTCTATTAATAATCGTCGAAATTAAAGGCGAAGTTACGCATTTAGCATTGCGTTATGCATGACCGTATACGGTTATAATTCGTCGGCGAATGGGCGTTATCCGAAAATAAATACAAAATAATGTAAACGTGAATTGGGAAACGCAGTCGTGCGGAAAGGATGTTGTATTTTAAACTGCCAAATTCAGAAATAAGTGTTCGCTTTGATCTTTTAAGATTTAACAGCTTAACATCGTAATTTGATGCGCTAATTATAATTATTTTCACCAGAAAAGTACATCAAAAGTAAATGCAGGAAACGTTAAGTTTTTTACGTTTTTAATTTTAGGCAAATCTTCAATGAAACTCTAAATGAATAATAATTGGTATGCCATTAACCGCATATCTTACGATTTATTGTGTAATTTTTCATATTTTCATTTTATTGTCTTTGACATTTTTTTGTATGAGAGACCATTATTTAGCGTCCCTGACATAGTAGGAGTTGAGTGACGTTGAAGCAATTTGACATATTAAAGTATTAATCATTTGTTGTTACGTTGGTTCAATTGTAGTTTTGTAACTTGTTACCTATTCGAATAATTTAGAATGTAAGTAGACAAGTTTAGAGAAATTCTAAAAATGGAAAAATCAGAGGTGCGTGCAGTAATAAAGTACTTGCAAAGAAACGGTTGTCGCCAAAAGGAATTCATGAAGACATAGTAGGTGTATTAGGTGAGGGTGCGCTCAAGCGCCTAAACCATTTATGCTAAAAGTATGAAACTTTACATTTAATATTTTTATATAGCGAAGAAGAAAACCTCGTATTTTGAAATCAATCTCAACCGGAAGTGATGTACGCATTTTTCTATATCTCGAAAGGTCTGTGGGGACGACTGCCATTTGTTTTATATTTATATTTTATATTTTATTTCAATTTGTTTACCTGTAACCCAGAATTAATTGTAATTATAACAAAGCGGGAAACGACGGGCAGGTCCACTTCAATGTCAAAATCTTTGCAAACTAAAGACACAAATTAAGAATAAAACCCGTCATTTTAGGACTACTATCCTGAACTTTGCCACCGGACTATCGATCCCATAAACTTTGTATCTTCAATTTGTTAGAGCTTCATTTTGCGTGTTTTATTTTTATTTTTTACTTGCAGTTTCAGTTTACCATTTCTATATTTACGACTTGATTCGATTTTATTTTTAGTTTGTATTTTCGTGTTTCGTAAGATGTTTATTTTACTTGCCCGCCGACATTATATAGTGTCACAGAGTGTAACACCCTCATATCTTTTTTTATTTTTAGTCCACTTACAATTAGTACAATTAGTAATTTTTTTACGAAACATAGAATACTTATTGCTCTATTTTTCTGCAAAAAACCAATTGTCTTCTTTAAATGCAAAGCACCCTGCGATGGCAAAATAAATGGCAAAAATCAAGAAAATTTACTAGTAATAATTATTGATTTAAGAATTGCCGAAAACCCATCCAAAATTCCATGAAAATGAAAAATATTAAAATTTTCCGTAAAAGTCCGCAAACATATATTATTAGCTACACCGAAAAAATATGCTGTGAAAATTTTGTTGTTGAAATAAAACCTGAACTGTCAAAGTTGTTTAAACTAGAAGTTGTTTACCTGTGCAAATAATACTTACGGAATTAGAATAACTTTTGAAGAAAATTTTAACATTTTAATTTTGATGAAATTTTGTATTTAAGGTTTTTTGGCAGTAAATAAAGCAATAGGTATTCTGCGTTTGGAGAAAAATTACTAAAAATGGACTAATAATAAAAAAGATATGAGGGCGTTACACTCTTAAGTGGAACACACTGTATATCATTACTACTTTTACTTTTGTTGGGTTTTGCAATTTTTGATTTCCAGTCTTTTTGTACCTTACGTTACAAGCAATTTCCTTTTTTTTCTCCGGTTTGCTTCATTATTGCTTGTGATCGTCCAACTTTTTACACTTAACGTGTATTGGCAATGGTTCTTCAATTTTGTCATCCAGGTTCGATTTTGTTGGGTTTCCGAAAGGAGTTCAACCATCCATTAAAACTGAATTGTTGTTTGAACTGATTCTTTCTAGTTTTCTTCAAATCTAATCATTTAGGCATCTTATGAAATTATTGTATTTGCCATACTTGATTATATTATAAATGTTCGTTAGGCATTAATATTATAATAAAAAAAATTACACTACATTATTTCAGTTAACAGCCTAGTATTCATAGAGCTTTTCTTAACATAAATGCAGGACATTAATAAACACAATAATCCTATTAATGTAGTAATCCAAATGTATCATCTCAACTGAACGGTTTAGATTTTACTAACAATTATATCGTAAGGTAAAAATATATGACTGTTTCAACACTATCTCAACTCTGATTTAAGAGAGGAAAAACAGAAATGGAATAAATGATGAGATAAAAATAATACGGTTATTGTTATCACATTAATGCAATTATAACAATACAAATTCAAGCAAATGAGTACATGCACTTATGAAAATTTCCAATGAACAATGCAATCAATCAATAATTGGACTGAATTTAATATAAGTTCACGTCCAATTTACAATCAGTGTTAAAATATAATATGAAATCCACAATTTCTTTAAAATGTGTAGGTGTGGGCCAATGTTGAAATCAAAGTAATGCATTTATAAAAGTTACTACCTAACCATCAATATAATACCCGCACATGCAATCACTTGTCCATGTCATATTTCAACGACCACGTAAAAGTAACCGTGAACAATCATCAAAGTAAACTCAAGCATCGGCCGTAAAGATTTATTTCTAGATTTAACAGCTTGTGGATAGGTAACTTTCAAATAAGCACTAATGAAATAATTAATTTGATGTACAGTGAAATGTAATAGGTATATACTCACTAAGCCCATCCCCGGGACAAGTTTTACAACAACGTCCAGGTAGAAGTACGGGTTCGTCACAAGTCGGCTCCGGACATTCATTTTTAATGCTACGACACTGCACCTTTGCAACGATTCTCCTTTTTCTGTGTATCTGAAATGAAACCATATGATAAATTATTCACGTCCGAATAGTTGAAGACAATAGGATTTTTTTACACATAGATGTACGAAATTTTCGTCTATGAATTGTACAAAAGTGAAATAAAAGGGACGCGTAGGATGAGCAAGTTAAACATATGCAAAAGGTGTCGGTAGATCACAGTAATATCTGTGGAACAGTTGCCGGTCACCGACCTCCCTGACCTCTACCTTTATGCCCCCACATGCATCTTCATCAACTAGAAAGCTTTCTTTACTGAAATGACACACAATATATTAGATTTGCATTTCCTACCGTCCATTAAAAATATCTATTTACCGTACGATTTATTCCCGTCGAAGTGAGAACTCATTTGCAAATGCAACCGTTGATATGCCCGAGAAACGGCTAAACGGTAACACAATATCTAATAAAATGTTTAGTTGCAACACAGACATGGTGGTAAAACCGCAATCAGTGCACGTAACATAATATATTACAAATAGCGCTATTTCAGAATACGCCGGTTTGTTTCAAAAATGAAAATTATTGAAGTAATATATTCGAATATTTTTGCTGGGTAATTTTTATGGCATTTAATTGCAAGCGTATTAGAAACGTTGTAAATTATATGAAAAGTAGCGGTTATCAACATTTAGTTAAGGCGCCAGCTACTAAAGGTCAACTGCTGCAACTTGTTTATGTAGGTTTTGCTGAAATCATATTCATTTGCAACGTGACTGTTAAACGACCCGATTTCGCTCTAATGAATTAAAATTTATCAATGAACCAACAAAAACATGGGCGTTCTAAAAATAAAACTACACGCGAGCCTAGAATTTTTCGAGAGGGGGCAATTTCCTCATCCTTAAAAGGTCTATCTTTTTATTTTCAGTATCTCTAAATCAATGCATCTACATTAATAAAGTATAACAAAACATTATTATTATTATGGTATTATTTGTTTAATTCATCTGAATTTCTAAAATTATGAAAATATCACACAAACAACTTACAAAATACGTTAAATAGTATTTAACCCTTATATGTTGTTGCCTTCATTAAACTCTTCCAGTAAACCCTTCTAATGAAGTTTTGATTAACTCAATAGCCAATCTGAAATTTTTTTTTCATTTCCTCCAGTCTCACCTGCTTTTGTACTTATTTGCATTGTTTGATTTCGTTTTTATGTTTCGTCTTTCATTACCATTTTTCCGTTCATTCTATTTCATTTTCTATACCAATAAAAAATTTACAAACATAAAACCCATTTGAATAACTCAGTTATACGACTCGTGAAATGATCATCTGTATGTGTTATTGTATTTTATTTATGTGCCATTATTTAATTTCATGCTTTTCGTTTATTTCAATTTGCTCGTTGTGTTCCAAGATTTTACATGTTTTACATCGTTTTCAATTGTGTAGGTCCTATTTGGTTTAACTTTGTGTGGTTATTTATTTTTAAACTGTTTTGGATTGCTGATCCGATGTTATTTATTCTCACAGTCCACTTTGTTTGTTTCATATCTGATAGTTCGACCTTTAATACAATTTACAAAAAAAAAAATATTTAAATATCAATGATAATGAAAAAAAAATAATAATTTGCACCCATATGTGAATTACTGTTGTAAACAGAGCAACACCACCATTTGTGAACATCGAGTTTGAACGTAAAATTCGATCCAAGATTAATTCATTTCCACTGCCTGCTGTTAATTAAAGGAATTCCTGAAATTGCGATTTCTCCAAAATTAATTGTATCCCTATTTTGGTTATGTTCTTCTACTTGTTCGATTTTTTATATTAGTTTACTTTTTATTATTCAACAGTGTATTAAGTTTTAATCAAGTTGTTTTGTAACTAATTTTGGTTCATTAGACTTCTATACTTATTATTATTTCGTCTTTCTTATTGGAATGGTTTCATTGATTTGCAGTTCTTTATATTGTACATTGGTATTATTCAATACTTTGTGATTTCTTCACTAAATTTACTTTTGCTTAATTTTGTGTACTTTGCAACGCTCATAGTTTATTTTCATCATTCAATGCGTTTATATTTATGTATAGCTTAGATTCATTAGATATTTCATATTAGTTTGCTCTTGTATTTTATGTAATTGCAATTATGTTAAATATTTATTTCGTAAAAATAAAATATTATATATTATTTAAATTAAAACATGTCGCAACTAGCTTCGTAAATAGCTATTAATAATGCGGTGGTTAAAATGAATATTTTTTAATTGAAATTACAATAACGTGTACGTTCGTGCGACTGCATTAAATTTCATATATTCGCATAAAAACATAAAATTCAATAATTTGTCGTCAAAGGAAAGAAGTACCGTAACGATTTGCAGTTTGCTAATGCAAGGAACTGGTTGTCGAATTAAAAAAAAATGTACCGGCGGCAGAGAAAAGTAAGCTACATAATTGGTATATGATTGTAGGGGAAACGTGAGTATAATAAAATTGAACTCTGAAGGTTACTTTTTATCATTTTCTTTTAAACTTACCTGTATACATTTGCATTGCATGCAGTACAGAATTCCTATCGGCACTCCTAAATTCGGTACCCACGTCGAGCCCAGTTCACGAATTTGATTCCCGAAAACACATTCTGTAACAAACAATAAAATTTGCAGTTGCAAGACAATTAAAAAGGTAAAAAAGGCAAGAGAGAAATCAAAAGTTTATTACTTGCAATGTACGAACGCATAACATCCATGTTGTAATTACACAAAGGCAGCAATGCATTTGCTGTAAGATCTAGACATCCAATTTAGATTTGACCTTTCGTAACTATTACTTGATGTTAAGCTAGACAAGTTGTCTATGAGACTGACAACGCACAATAGTATCATATAACACCCGATAGTAAATTATATTGCATGAAGCATGTATATAAAACAAGCGATATATAACTTGCACCATTTATATGAATTAAATTTTACGTGCATTAAACATTGTATATAGATTTAAGTGCATTGCTCCATAGAACAGCACACCTTAATCTGAAACGCATACAATACTAATGACATCGACATAACATAAGTACGAACCTATGCATTACATTTTGTCACTACAATTCATCTACAGTAAATAATTCATAGTATTGTCTCGGGTATTGTGAATTAAAGTCTATTTAAATGCCTTCAAAATTACTATTTAAATTTATAATTTCTCGCTGTGGAATGCATAATGTATTTAAAATGAATCCTCCGCGTTAGTCACGGTCTTCTATATTTATTAATGCGAAATGATAAATCAAGTCGCAAAATTCAAATAGTTACCACAACCCTAGATATTTGCATTTGTTAAAATTGTGTGCAATATACGTCTGAATAACTTGATTTGCAACTCGGTTCTGTATGGAATGCTTGATTTGTGTAAGAAAATGTTTGTTATATATGTTTCAAGTGCAACGACTGAAACCGATTTAGAATATTTATCTTAGAACGCGTTCATGCCTTGCAAATGTCAAATCAATTATTGCTTTTACTTAGCGTAATTTCGAATACAAGACAATATACTTAGTTAAGAATTTTATTTAAGTATGTAGTATGTATAGTATGTATATATGTATGTTTGTAGATTACTCACAGCATTTTTATTTGGAATTATTTTTAATACGCGTGTCTGTGGGTAGCGCTACTAATGTATGTAGATAAATACTGAGAGTGCAATTAAATGTTCATTTCAAAATTTCACAATAATGTTTAATTCCTAATCCCTAATATTCCTATATTCTTCAACGAATATTTTTACATTCAATGAGAATTGAATTTTACCGAAAATAATTTTAATAGGTGATGAATCATTCAATATTATTTTTTAATCAATTTATTTAGTAAACTTGAATAGTGTGCATGTTTTAGTTAAAAGCGAAGACCAATAGTAATTAGCAAACATAATTTATTGCGAAAATGAGGCAATCTTACATGCATTTATTGCAATCAAATTTATGTATTGGCAAAGTTCAGTAAAAATAACTATCAAGTTATGCAGATTACGTTTCAATTGACTGCTCGGAATTGCAAATCAATAGACAATTAATTAATTAATGTTTGATTAATCAGAAGCCAAAAATCAATGTTAGTCAATAAAATGAAATAAGATCAAAACTAGAAAGGCAGGGGTAGCGTGGCAGGAAACACTAAGGTTAAGGGGACAAGGGAAGGAGATGGAGAGAGAAATCTTGGAAAATGAAAACGGGTAGAAGCCCAAGCAAGAGAAGGGGGAATCAGGAGTGCAAGATATAAAGAAATTTGCACACATGGGGGTAGTCAGAAATATCTGAAAGGGGGAGATCGGGGTTGGAGGAAAAAGTGATAGTGAGATTTAGGTGCGGAAGTGAGGAGAGGAGCAACAAATATTGGATGAATGAGGAGTATAGAAGGTGTGAGTTCTGCGACGGCGGACAGTGAGAGGAAGCATTGGATAGATGCTTGCGGGGAGATAGAATGGAGTAAGGAGGAGAAAATAAAGAGAAGAAACTGGAAAAAATTTTGGATGAGACATGAAGTTGATTGGAGATAATGAAGAAAATAATGAGATTGATGGAGGAGAAAAGAGAAAAGGAGCGGAGAGGAGAGGTACAGGGGGACGTACGGGAAAAGGACAGGCACATGAAATTGTAAATATTGAAATAGTGGAATTGTAAAGGTTGTTCTTTTATATACAAAATTAGAAAATGCAACGAATGGTGTTAAACAAAATTTATAAAGTACGAGTGCGAAAATGACGACACAAAAACCTAGAGGAATGAAACAAATTCAAAACAGGCAAAATAGTAAAAAAACAAGACGTATGAAACCTAACGAACACCAAATCGGCTGAAATCTATGCTTCATGGTTTTCGGTTTACGAACCGCGTTGTAAAAATGTTCCCTAAGGGTCGCTTCGACGTTTCGGTTGAGTGCCATCTATTCTTGGTCTCACTAACTAGGAAGAATTTTACTAGTTACTATATAATCCTTATGATCCTTATATTCCGATCTATGGTTGAGGTTAGTTGCTTCTTGTTTCGTCTCTTAGTTAAAGGACTTTGGTGTGCTGGCTGTGTTCTTATAGCGCTGTCTTTTGGGTTATACTGTACTTATATAATCATTGGATGTCAGCTCGTGTATTAAGACCTTTTTTCTGTTTTTCTATTTCGATGGCTTCTCGGATTATTCTACTGGTGAACTGCTGTATGCTACCAATTGTTCTTGTATTATTAAAGTCGATGCTGTGCCTTCGTTGTATTGGATTGATCGTTCCAATGGAATTTTAATTTTTGGTTTCCGGGGCATCGTTTCTATCTTTCTGTGCGGTGTGAAAGTTGTGTCGATGTTTTGTATACGAAGGATCCTGCTGATATTGTCCTTAGCCCCTCTGACATATGGTAAAAATGCAGTGGCTGCTGGTTCTACTTCTTTTTTCCTCATCCTGAGTTCGTTTAGATGGTCTGTATATTTATCTGTTTGAAAATCCATTCTGCGCAAGTGGAGAGTGTATTGAACAGTATTGGGCTCAGAATGTATTTTTTAAGGCTCTTAATTCTATTAATTCATTTCCTATATTTTCTTCTTATAAATTTTAGAAACATTTTCTCTTTTTAGTCTCGCACCACTACTTCAAACTATTTCAAAACTAATATTCATATCCCTTCCGATCCTAATCACTTTTTCGTTTTATGTTGAATATATGTGATCCCTGTTTTCCAAATTCACACCATGGCCCCTCTAGTCCATTTTGTAGTTATTGTCTAAATCTATTTGGCATCATTTTATTTTTCCCTGCAACTAAATTTCTCTTAGAAATGTTGTGATTTTGCCTTCCTTCCTCTTGTGTTTTTCTATTGAGTCTACTATGTGCCCAGATCACAAAAATGTTGTCTATGATGTCTAGTTCCTCCATGAATAGACTTGATATCACAAGTGACAGTGGTGATCTCTTCTTTATAGTCTCGTCCAGGGGACTCGTGTGAATACTGATGCTACATCAAAACTTACCAAGTGGTCTGGTTAAAAATAATATATGTAATACAAAGCAAATCACGAAACGCGTAAGACTGTCGCGTAGATAACATTTAAATCGTTTAATCAATCTTAATTACTAAACATTAATAAACACGTCTTATTTAAAACCTTTTGCCCGACGAAGAAATTATGAAAATGATAATTAATAAAATTAATTCGTCTCATTCTATATTGATATGAAAATGTAGGCAACTAATTTAATCTGCACCAATTTTTTATTTTATTTTATTGCACATTTTTGAGATGAAATTTATTGCAACACGCAAAACTTATTAATTGCGGCAGAATTTGTACTAATTTTTATGTTATTTACTGTTACTGTTACTGGTTTTCTTCAACTATTTTAAGAAAATGGACGTTTTTTTTAATAAATATGATATCGTATTTCACTTGATAGTTCAATAAAAACGTTTCTTAGATCAATAGGCAATTACAGATTAATTAAGTATACATTATGTGTTAACTAACTAATTTCCAGATAAATTTTGGGATAAAAAATTTAAATAATAAATAAAATGATGTAAATATATTTTAGTTAGTAAATGCTACAATTTAATTAATAGACAGTAATTTGTAAATTTCCTAAGACTATATAAATTATCACAATGAATTACTATTTATATTTAATAATCATAAAATTAAAAAACGAACTTTACATTCTTATAAATAAAAAGATTGTTAATCAAAACATTCGTTCAATTTTCTTCGACCGGCTCGCCGCGCTGAGTGGAACTTTCAACTATACAGGGAGCACTTATTTAAATAAAAACTAGCAAAACTTGATGATTAAAAAAATCAAGAAGTCAAGTATATCTTATTTAAGTTGTGTTAACCAGAGCAATTTTCGTTTTCTTTTTATTCTTTTATATAGTATTTCCACTTCATGGTGGGCCTTGGCAGACAGAAAGTATGATACAATTCTCTCCCATATGAAAACTGGTTTAATTTTTTCAAGTACGTAAGTAAGTAAAACTAGTGCATATTTAACTTAATATCGTAAACTATGGTGGTTGAATAACTGTCAATAGTGTATTATTAAATTTGGCATGTCGGTTAAGTAATCAATAACTTATGAAATAATTAATTTTCTGCAATTATTCTTACGCATTTTTTATTTGCTATACTATAATAAATATCGACTGGTTTACGGAGGCCTTGCATACCTAAGCAAATAAACGTGTTTTATTTCATAATTAATTTTATATATTTCTAGTAGAACCTTATTATTTTTAAAAGCTATTTATATTACATTATTTCAAAATTTTATTGGCTATTGAATGGCCGACAATTGCGATAATATTCTAAATTTAACTAGATGTTTGTGAACCATTTAAGTCATATATGGCACAATGTGTGCTGCGTTTGGTTAGAAAATTTATAGTAATTGAAATACAATGTGTTACAATTGCATGTTTCTAAAAGTATTTATCTATATATGTCAATTATAAGGGAATTTTTTTATTGGTTAAAAGATTTACACGTTGCTTAACTCATAATGTACGGTGAATGCTTTTGTGGCAATAAAACGTAGAAATAAAGACAAAACAACCGATTAAATGCTACATTATTAACAATTAAAATATTTATATACACAGTTACGATGTTTGTCGACGTTTCATACAAAAATACTTAATTTTTGCGCGTTTTTAATGAAAGTTCGAAACTTTCTCGATAGTTTTGACCGAGTTGAAAGTAAGAGTAAATAGGAAGATATGACAAAGAAGACGCGTCTGCAATACGATAGACACGGTTAAAATGCCAGAAGTTCAATTCTGATGGGGCCCCAGGATATATTAGTCATGTTATATTAAGCTTGGCGCTCTTTCAATGCCGAACAAGACACACCTCTTTAGTCGCATAGTCTGACTTACTTATACCTTTCTTGGCCGGACATAACACTCCTCAAAACGTATATCCGTTAATTGCAAAATATTTATTAATTGAAACGAATCCAAAACACATAATATCAACTTCGTGTTCTTGCTTGAACCAACGCCTGATCCGCGTATTTTAAGCCCACCAGTGCATCATATGGTTTATTTGTACATCGGGCAACGATTGGTAAAAACAAAAAGAAACGATGCACAAATATTCGTCGCTTAAAAAATAATAATAACTAATATAGGTAATAGATCGTCATATATTGTATTTGCGCAAAACGTTTCAAACCAAACAAGGAATGAATTTTGATTTATAAAGTTCGAAACTTGCGTCATTCGTTGATATGACGCAATTACATCAGTATGCCGGTCCACACTAATAGGGCCTTTCAATAGTTATGCAGCAAACGTTCAAACATGCGGATAATTAAAAAATAATAACTCATTCCATCAAACTGAAATAAATAACCATTATCTTATTGTTACAGGCGTTTGTGTTTAATCTGAATTTAATTCGTTCGTACGGCGCCAGATATTCAGCGTAAGCATTAAGTTCTACTTTACAATATGTCAGTATTACAGAATATTTCAAGTCAATGATCTTTTAATAAGCACTGAACAAAGAGTACGACTAGGATGAGTTTACACGTTTCATTTTGAAGTTGAACTTTAATAACGTAGCATCAGGAGTAATGAAATACATATTGGTTCCATTGGTAATATAACTTTAAACGTTTTTTGAGACAAAGAAACCGCAAGATATTATTATAAGTATAGTAATTGGAATGCAGTAGAAGTAATAAACATTAATATGCACCATTTTTGCTTCCATTGCACCAGGCACCTGCAACTAAACATCGACATTGGATGTACTATTAGCATTGGTATGTTTGGATGCTCTTTTCGTCGTGACTTTCATTGCTTACGTCAACGGAAATAATGATCAATTTCAAGGTTCCAAGTTCAAGTTTCTGATAGGTCAATAATCGTAGTAAAATAAACAAATAAATAAACCGGGCACTTCATTAACTCGTAATTGCCGCTATATCGAAACATAATGCTTAATACGAATAATAATATAATCCATAGACTTTAGTGCAGATCAACAGTGCCGATATTCACGTATCCTAGTCCGAATTACCCCCAAGGACCAAATTTCAATCGTACATACGTATACATTTTTGAACACATCAATAAATTGTTAAATATCTTATAAGTAAAATGTTACCTAGTTAATTGGTACAAGGGTAAAAGTATAAAAACAGTAGATTGGTTTTATGAACATAATATATTCGAGACAAGCACGTTTCGGTCTTGTTAGACCAAATACGATGTTTTAAAAAAATTGACGGAGAAAATATATGATACACATATAAATGATTATTATTTTTTGCAGATCACATCGTTTCCCTGTCTACTGAGAGTATTTACTTATATTTTTAAATAATTATGGAAACAGGTTATTTGTTACTCTATAATGCCTTAAAAAACGGGTTGCCTTTTTCTTAGTTAAATTTTATTTGTTTGTAGTTACAAAGCAAACGATGGTGTATAAGTATAGTAATGGAATTTTTGCAACATTTTACTGGAGCATTCTCCTGGCATCCCGTCCACTTGGGTAACATTTTACGTGGTAAATTATGAGAACATAGCCTTGGCTCTGAGATGGCGTTATAGATTCAATTCGATGCAATTTTTTTTATTAATAACATTCTTCAAAAGACTAATTCACATGTCAGATGCGTTATTCGGTTTGTATATAATGGCCATTCAACCGTCGAAACAATGGAATTCTCATACTAAATGGGCATCGAAGATAGCAAAAGGCATTCCATTACCCGTAAATGTTTCGGCTACAGTTTTCTCGGATGTAAAAATTCCACGTAGATTTCCTCGCAAATAGGAGGACCATAACAAATATTATTCCAATTTATTGGACCACATCAACGAATATTGTAAGAAAAAAGGACCGCGTACCGAAAAGAAAAAAGCTTTTTCCATCAAAACAATGCACCAGTTTACAAGTCCATAAAAATGACTTTCCATTCACTATACGCTCCGGATTTAGCCCTATGCGATTATTTCCTGTTCCCCATTTGGCTCTTATGAGAGGGTCATCATGTGAGACAATAAAATGCTTCTTGTTGCCAATGCTAGGTATTTGTAACTGGCCTCGTAAACAACTCCAAGCCGAAAAGGTTCAAGGTTTTGTTGCACAATTTCCTCCAGTTCTCCTTATTCTATGATATCCTACAACAGTCTCTCCATGCCCATTATCTACATTATCTACAGGTATCTTGTTCTCGGTCTACCCCTTCCTCTCCTTCCACTCACACCTCCTATCAAAACTTGTTTCGTTGGTCGCTCGTCATTTAATCTTGCCACATGTCCTAACCATATCAATCTTTGAAATCTTATTATTAATTTTTTTATACAGGCTCCTCCCTACAACTGCTTCGCTTCCTTGTTCGTTATTCTTACCCACTGCTCCCCCGTATATTCTTTGTAGCAGCTTCCTTTTAAAATTTTCCAGCGCTTTCATTTCCGTTTTATTTGATTTCCACAATTCGCTGCCATACATTACTACCGGTCTTATTATAGTTTTGTATAGTTTCTTTAAGTTTTTAGAAGTTTCGTTCGGTGCAGTCCTCCCATACATGTCGTTCCCTTTGCTATCCTTTCCTGAATTTCAGTCCTCACAGTTACTGGTAATAGTTACTCCTAAGTACTCAAACCTATCCATTATATCGAAACGATAGCATCTCCCCGGTATTAACTTTTAATACCTTATTCCTCGTATTTCTATCTTCCTCTCACAGCACTACATACTTAGTTTATTTGTATTTATTTCTAAACCCTGTCTTCGATATTTGCTTTATAGCTTCCCCTAAATTGGATTTCGTTCTGGCAAGGATCACAATATCATCAGCATTGGCCATTATTTGTTTAGTCTGGTTGTAGATTGTTCCCTTTGTTTTTACACCACTATCTTCCACAGCCTTTTCCAAAACATAATTAAACACAGTTGTAGACAATGGGCCTCCCTGTCTCGAACCCTTAGATACTCATAATTTTCTCCTAACTATCTGTTAATAAACACCTTATACTATGTACCAGTTAACGTCATTTTTGTCTCATTTTTTTCTTGTACTTCAATCTCTCATTGATTCGTATAGTTTTGCGCTATTCTCTATATCAATAAAACCATATGTAGCGGTAATTTCTGTTCTACGCTATTAGAAGTTTTGATAGCCTCTACATATAAAGGTATTTCAACAATTAAGATTCTTGGTAATGATGAAATGTAACAACAGATAAACAATATTGTCTAGCGATCCACCAGTTTTATGCTGGTAATAGAATGGTGGCTATGCTGCGCGACACTGTGTTTTTACAAATCTAACCAGTTTTATCATCACATAGTGACTTTTGTGTTAAATTTTTGTGCGGAATTTGACACCATTCGTTAGTAGGTTTATTTTTTTTATATGTTAGTGGCTTTAAGGGCGAGTAACGTCAAATATCGAAATCTGTATAGCCAGATTATCGTTCAAGTTATATTATAACATTACAGCCTCGACAATTTTGTAAAATAGTATAATTATTTTTTAGTTTTTTTTTTTCTATTTAAACCGATCTACATCTCGTATGGAGCGAACGTATGTTTTGAACGTTTCTCCTCTCTCATAGTAGTGACGTCATTGCTAATTTTTAAATAGCATGGCATTAATGTTGCGTAATGAGTTTAAAGAACACTGTCCATAACGCTAATAATACTTTTTACATTTACAAAAAATGATATACTTTTTTCATTATAATTATTATAATAAAAGCAATCACCCAATAAAAAACCTTTTAGCAGTACAGCACAAAAATCAAACAATTAAGTTCAAATTAAAATAAATTGCAAATCTTAAGTGACTAAATTCGTAATAAAACGATGGTTTAATGTTCACAAATAAAATTTTTATTATGATACGGCGACAATTGTTTCGGTTTGTTAGGCCATTATCGAGCTGTTACAAATAACAGTTATGTGTAACAGCTGGATAATGTCCTCAGAGGCCGAAACAATTGTCGCCGTATAATAAAAAAAATTAACATTAAACTTAAGTGGCTATTGATAACGACCTGCCTGAAAAAATAATTCCTTATTAATTTTAGACATATATTTATTTAACGTGCACGTTTGGTCATACGAGTTTGGCTAAGAACTGGGTATCAACTTGTTGAGAAAAGTTCCATATCCATTTTTTTTAAATTTTGTGAGTAAACTTATTTTAGTTCAACAAAAATGCAACACAAAATAAGTATATTAAAAATGATTTAATAGCCATCTACCATATTCAGCGAAGCAGAAACTGCTCCAAAATACGCGAATATGTTAATAGAAATAATACCGCATTTTAATAATAGTTATTGTCCACATACATGTAAAAATTCAGTAGACTCTGCTTGAATGTAGATGTATGGAAATTTGCAGAATTAAAAATAAACCCGATTCGTTTTATTCAATGCAAATACTTGAGGAGTTCCGTATGTGGAATGAATTACTATGTAGGTGTAGAAAACACAGTTCAAGAACGTTTGGAGCGACTGAAAAATGAGTACTATTGTTTGCGTTTTTAAAGCTGTCTAAATGGTCGCGTATAGACAAAAGTAATGTGTCATACATATTATAAAACACCTGTGGTACTAAAGGTGTGCGTTTGGCATGTCGCATAAATGTGGGTGTCTAAAGGTGGGTCCAAATTACGCGTGCTCAGATTCCAGCCGTGTCTATATGTGGTGGGAATCACGACCAACAGGTCAATGAAAAATTTACGAGTATTAGGACGGGTGCACTGTGCTATTGAGTAATTTCAGATTCTGACGAGTAACGATGACGTGAACGGTGAAAACCTATAAGATACCGTACACGCGTATTATGTACCCACCTTTAAGCGTGTGGAGGCTAGGTAAGAATTAGGTGTTACATCAATATTATAATTCTATTAGGAACAAAGCTGACAGGTAACTGTTTATGCTATTAATTTATGAAATACATACATAATAAATTGACATCGAAATGCCAACATTTCGGTTATGTAGTGTTATAAGTGGGCTGCATTTTTAGATGCCAACATACTGAAAATATGAAATTGTTAAAAACTTAATGTACGTTTGGTTAGGGTTTACGGTTCGTCAATTATCTAATCATGTTGTTTATCTCGTATCTAATGAACTGGAAATAGCGTAAATAGACGGTTTTACTTGCGAGTTTTTTAATTTATTTATTTCGATAACTGCTAAGTACCGAGATGTATCAACGATATTGAACTATCAAATTAATAAATTAATTACTTTATTTAATTTTCAATGTACGAACAACAATTAGGTTTTCTGCGATTCATTTTTTCTGAAATCAATATAATTACCATCATTTTTCTAATTAAATCTAAATTTGCGCACTACCAGCGAAAGTGAATCATTTTGTAACTGCGGAAATACATAAACAAGTAACAAAACTAACTGATAAACATATAACAGCGAGGCAATTTAAATTAATTTTTTGTCTGGTTGGAACGATCAAAAGCAAGGCCAATCCAATTGATTACAAATGCTCATTCATGAGTAAAAAAATACGCAAGACTTGTTTATGGATTAATTTTCATTTAAACAGCAATAAATACGCGCATTGGAAAATTTCAAACGTAACCTTGTTTCATATTCTTGTCAGTTTTAGTTATCACTTACGTAAAATCTTCGATACCGATAACGAATTTACTCGGAGATTATAGAGAAAAACATGTAAATAAACACACACGTAACTTTATAATCCTCTATATATTATATTTTGAGGCCTACATTTGGGTACTTGCTACTCGTTAGACGGGTTTGTCACGATTCAATCTGCTTCATTGTCTAATTTAAAAATCAAACAATCAGTTCAATGATGCAAAAATCGGCACTAACGGTATTGCTATTATTATGACAAATAAAAATATATGTTAATGAAAACTTTCAAGGTGTCAATTATTCTGTATAAGTTCAGTTGCATCATATCTATGTCGTAACTTATTATTATATTAAGTTCACTAACATAAAATTATTATGCGTTCGAACTATTTAAACTACTAAATACTAAATATTAAAATATATGACTTTAGTTGCTATCAACTCGTTTAATTTACCGAATTAAACAATATGCGACACTCCAAAAATAAATAGACTCGATGTACACATATTGACAATTTAATATCACAATAAAACAAACTGATCTCGTTATCTAAATTGCAATCTGTTCCTGTAAATAAATACAAATAAAAATAGTATCTTCAATAATGTTCATCATGAAATTTAAACAAGATGTTTAGCACATGATTTATTTTAAAATTAAAGTTAGTACCTGAACAATGCTTCCATGAAACGGAAGTCAATTATCAGGAACATCGACCAAGCAGAAAGAACGTTTGAAGTGTGCTGGATGATGCTTATTACTTCAGTGGTTTCAATTTACCATTAATTGTTTTCATAAAAATCTAAATTTACTTAGCACCATAACTACCTATTACCGACATTATTTCTTGTTAAAATATTTAATGTTGCTGTATCTGTCATACACGTTCAATATTTATATTCATTCTTTATTGAATGCTGCTATTATGTGTGTACTATCAAATTTTATTAGCAGATCTTTACAAACAATTGAAATATTATATCTGTAAATGATATATACTACAACAATATAAATTAATATAATGGATTTTATCGTAACTAAAGGCTATCGTGTTCGTGTCAAATCATTGCCATCCAGATACAATAATTATTGTATATGTATATGTACAAGTAGTTTTGCAAACAGGATGAATCTCCACTGAACTATTTTTGATTTATGCTTATGTTTGTTTGTTATAAAAGGAACTTAATTGCCATTAACTTAGCTTCTTGAAATCAGCACAAAACACTAAAGGCGAAAATATATTAAAATAAATCTATGTTACATATCATTCGATTTTTTAGACTTTAAATGGAAATTTATAAAAAAAAAACATTCTGGTACAAGTTGTTTGGGAATCACGTGCGTGTTATTTTACCTCAGATAAAATTCATACCATTAATTACAATACTTAAAAATATTATTGATATATCACACTATTGTAAACAGGTTACTTCACTTCAGTTAAAATATACGCATCAAGTTCTGTGTGCCATTATTATGGAGTAAACATGATTTTAAAAATAAAAGTGTTATAATATAAAGATAACAATTATCTGAAATGGCTTGGAAATAATTCAATTTATTTGTTTTAAACACCGTGTTATGACAATTATATCAAACATCATTTATAACATTGATAGTATGTACTTATATATATTTTTTTCTGCATTATATTTGATTATGCTTATTAATTAATTATTCTCAATGATCTGTTTAAATTTACCATGTACGTTAATTTAATAATTTTAATTAGTTGCGATCGCATAGTAGCTTAAGTTGAGAACGACAAGTATTCAGAGTCATGCTATCAACGACTTTCAAACACCAGATCCTGTTGGTTTACTGGTACTCGCGGATGTCCTCTCAGTGGATTGGTTTTGGCGGTTATCAAATGATTTGCTTTACTTTGGTTTGCTATGACAATTGAACTCATACTCCTAACTACCCACAAATGTATGTTATTAATTTCCACACATTTATGAACAAAAAAACCCGAATGTGGGCCGTAAGTCTCATAAGTCTCATCACAAACGTTAGCAGAGTATTGTGCTCCCCCAGCAGTAAAAATATACGTTTCAAATATGAGTAAATACACAAATCCATTAAAATAATAATATTTAAAAATAAGATATTTAATATAACTATAAAAATTGTAATTACGAACAGGTCGAATATTGCTAAATATGTAAGTATAGTAAGTCGAAACTTACCTTATTGCGTCATATTTAATATACAGACGACAAAGTATTTTTTTCTGTTTGAAAGGCCATCGAAAATCAATGAAAATCAAACCAACCAAGTTTCAAATATGGAAGTGCGAATTACTGAAATTATAGGCGCGTAGCTTAAGCAGTCACCATAATAACTATCAAGAACAACAACAAACCCTTTGATTAGATTTTAAATTGCTTCATTGATAACTAAAGAAACTCACCCAACCCAATTTAGCCGTAAATTGTGCTCGGGTTCATTTTCGTCCGAGTCCTGCTCTGGTCCTTATTTATGATGTAATTTAGTTTCCACTAATTTAACATGTGTTTTTATTACTGA
This sequence comes from Geotrupes spiniger, assembly GCA_959613385.1. NCBI lineage: Eukaryota > Metazoa > Arthropoda > Insecta > Coleoptera > Geotrupidae > Geotrupes > Geotrupes spiniger. The sequence goes on from OY390732.1 coordinate 33,724,661, forward strand.
CGAGATAAATTATTGGAATTTATAACTGGCCACATAACACGCAGTAAATTACGGGCCCCTCGCCTTTAATACCTGAAAGTTTATATTGGTCCCAAAATATTATTTTTATAACATAGGAAGTAGAGTGACTGACTAATTTGTTTGATAATATTTGTGAATTTCTTAACGTTGTGAATGTGCACCACGCGGCGTCTTAGGCAATAAAAGTACATAATCTAATTTTAAGGCCCGTTTCACACATTACATCAATTGTATTCAATTTGGGCACAAAGCGATGTGTATAATGCCTCCAGGTACCAGGCGACGGCTGACCCATCACGCCTTTCGAATTATCATCAGCAGAGCATAAATGTGCAATCATAAAGATCGATTTAAATAGATTTCAGGAAAACAAATTCACCTGAAATATTTCAACGCAAAGACAAATGGGCCATTTGGTTTTTTTTTGCATTTTTTTATTTCAAGTTTTAAATAAAATTTTAAATTCATGTGTACGAGTCGCGCAATAGAATTATAGTGACAATATGCAATATTATCCAAAATTTGTGGCACTAAATCGAAACAAACCGTTCCAGATTTGCTGACGTGACGAAAATATTCTTTACGTGCAATTTCATTTAAAATTAGAACTGTGAAATTTAAAGGCGGAATAATTTGAATTTCATTATTTGTTTATGGAGGTTATTTATAGGTGGCGCCAGCGATTGTTAATTAGAACAATGTATTTTATGTATGGTAAACATTCGCTATTTTAAACAGGGACGTATTTCTTTCTATATGTTTACTTGCGATCTCGGCTATAAAAGCTTTTTTTTGACGGATCGCTGATGAAATTTATTTATTTTTTAATATAATTGGTTTCAAATAGTTTGTGCATATTACAAATGGTTGTACGAATTTACACGTTTTTATAAATTGCCATGTATTCACTATTGATATTGATTCAGTACTTTTGCTTTGCTAAAGTTAAATTATGCATATTTAGGTGTAATCATTTTTCACTATATTTTGAATATTTATGTGCCTAAAAACGACGTATGTGTTTTGACAATGAAACAATTTTTATCAAATGATATGGACGCTACAAGATTATAAATTGCGATAAGAAGGCATCAATCATTTGAGCATATGTAACATTTTAAGAAAACACAAATAATAGTTTTACTAGAAATAAACATGACTCGCTAGTTAATACTGATTTTCGAACTGATTTGACGGGTTTTATTTCAGCGCTTTTCGAATCGCTCGAGTAGACCGAATAATTCTATTTCTTGGCCATTTCTGCGTCAACGTCATTTGGTAACAGGTCGGCGTTATGGTGTTTTATTTTTAACGATTCTGATAACTGTCTGCAAATGTGTTGTCGAAATAGATTCTAAAAACATAACGTAAACATGGGCGCCCAATGCTGAAGGGGCAAATGAAGTTCTGACCCTCATCGATATTTCAAAATTATTTATACCATTGGACAATGTTTCAACATTAGGCGAAGGCCATTTTTCGTTTAGCTGCTTTGATCTATTAATTTATTTTATTTTATTTCAATTAAGATTTTTTTCGTATTTCAATTATTATTGCTTGTTGCGTTTAAAAATACGACAGGAAATCATCTTCGAAAACTTCCGATTTTTAAATATTAGTGTATTGAATAAGACTTATAAATATTGATTTAATAATTTACGCTTTTCTTCGACAGTTATTTCACCTAGTCTATTGATATGTAATATTTGAAATGTATGAATTTTTTTACAATAAAAATAATAAATTTCAACGAATATATTAAGGTAATGACAGCTGTTCTGATCGATATTAAGCTCATCAGACCACCACACGTACATACGATGAAGTCACATCACATCCTGCAAGATGAGTGACAAGGTGTTTATGTGTGAGTATTAGCGCCATCTAGCCGTCAATACCACCACATTCTTCTGCTACGTAATATAATAACATTTGATGCAACTTCATCAGATATATGTCTGGTAATCTGACGAGGTCAATATAGCGCTTAACAGTTTTCATCACCTTAATACATTCGCTGAAATTTTCAACAAAGCAGTCTTTATTGCCGACAGGTGTGAAGTAGTTGCAAGTCTGGACTGTACCAACTTAGTCGGTCGATAAAGACAAGAGCAATTGGGTTGCAAAAGAGTGTGGCTGTATGGAAGTGTAGATGGCGCTATTACTAACACACAAACTCCGTGTCGATTTAATTTTTTCGAGGCTACTGTAACTTCAACAGATCGCCCTTCCAAATTATTAGGAGCAACCTATTCAATTTTGAGGCTACTGAAATCTATATGAAATATATATATGAAATGGTGTCATTAGAAAACCAAAATATAAATGTTTACTTGTTAGGTTGCTATTATTGCGTGCAGCAAAGTTTTGCAACTATAATACGTTTCATATTTTAGTGAAATGGTTTCCATGTAATTGTAATTATTAGAGTCTCAATTGAATCGGATGTTATTAAGACACACCGACGAATGTTAATGGTGCGATAATTAAAAATGAGGAAAAGGTGGGGTCGGTGTCACTGTGAGATAAGATGCATTTTGTGAGGCAATTCTAAACAAGTTGTTTCAAAAAATTAAACTATATTTTACGTAATCGAATCTTGAAAATTGAAATAGCTGCGATCGTCGCCCGAATTTTAAAATTGATCCAATAAAATATTAAAAGGCATAAAAATAAACTATGCAAAGAATGTAGTAACATTTTCAAAAATAACTTATATATGAAACTTTGTTACGTCTATTGAGCGACAACTAACGAGAAAACAATGGAATTACAGCATATACTGAACAGAATGCCGGTAATAGCATGAGAAGTACAGTCGAGCGTAAAATGGAAGAAAAACATTACGCCATAACAATTATTGCATGATTTATGTATGATATTTACGTTACAATATTTCTGCACATTCTTGTTAAATAAGATCATACATGAAATCGTGTATGCAGACTACAATAATAATAGCCACTAGTATAGCAGACGCGTCGCGACGGAGGTCTATTTGGGTCCGAAGCCGATTGAGGTCGTCTACCGACTGTTATAAAATAAATACACGGCTACCACGATGCGTAAAATAACCTTATTTTAAATTCAATTGTTTTGTGAATAGTTTCGTTTGTTTTTTCACGATGCGGCGTAAAAGGCATGTGCTGTTCTGCACGTAGTTTTACACACACACAAATATATATATATATATATAATATAAATTGAACGTTTCTAGGAAGAGAAAATTTAATTCAGTGCATTTGATATGGGGAAACGGATCGCACTTTCTCCTTATTAAAACATGTTCTCCTGTTACGTACACTATGAATATATTGGACATTCTACTCTTGCAAAGGACGTGCAGAATTAATTACACTTATTTGTGCAATCATATTAAAAATACAATTCGTAGACATACATACAATATGACAATTATTTTCTTTTTGCTATATTTACCAGAAAGCTCGCGGCATGTTTGTCGATCTCCAAAAATTTTATAAATTGTGGACGTAAAAATTTTAAATTTGTTACAGTTCCATACTGTTTTTGGCATTCGGACAACTGATACTTTTTCTCGTCACTGCACATAGCTAAACCAATATACCAAACAGCGTTGGTTATTTTTATTACTGTTTAAATTTCAAGGGTACTTCAATCGCAATAACCAACGGTAGGTCAGTTCAGTAGAGTAGTAGTTCCCCAGATTACTAATACGCATTCCCCATTGCAGGTGTGGAAAATCCATCATAAACACTGCTCTTTGAATTATAATGCGTTATAATTGTCAAACCATTAGATATTTATGTATTGTATCGCCTGACTTCAGATTTAGTATCCTATAGCTACAATTAACCGTTAAAATAAATAAATAATATCAGCTAGTCCCTTTAACATAATTTATGCTCAGCCAACCGTATATGCCACTTACATACAGGCTTGCAATTAATTTTTAAATGTTCATCGCGAACGTCACACAATCAAGGCGTACAACTTTTGTCACACCTATATTTAAACTGATTGACTGCAATTATTGTGTTAGAAAACTATTTTAAACAGGCAAAGCTATTTTAAAATTCAACGTATTCGGAAAACATTGTCGTTAAACGTGCAGCGTGCCATTATAGCATTATTATTTCATTTGTCAGCCGAGAAATCCAGCATTAAATAAAATCGAAAATTTATTACCATCGCAGTAAAATAACGCGCAACGCGCGTTTGCAATATTAAATTTTATTGCGACACCTTTTTTGCAATTACTGTTTCGGAAAATTCTCAATAAATCCCTTGCATCGTTCTAGGATAAATCTTCGACATCTCTGTTTATTTTATTATCAGTTGCTATTATCATTGGTATTTTAAGTTCAATGTTGAATTTGATATTATATCAGTCCTTCCAAAATCGATATTTGGGTTTACTTTGAATGATGCTCATGTTTTCATTTGTCAAGGATGGATTTGCTTTTGAAATGAATATTAACTTTTAACTTGATTTTTGAAATTTATAAAAACGTTGAAATTATTGTTATCCAATGTTTGACGCTATTTTTTTACTTTAAACTGACATAAACGTTAAGAAATAATATTTACGGTCTGCCAACGTATGATTCAGGATGGAGTTGCTATAAGCTAATACTGATATCAGCAGTGTAAAGTCACTTTACATGACTATATTTCAAACAGTAATAATTCAATAACTGCACTTTAACAAAATGATAAATAAAAAATTAAACAAAAAATAGTCTAGTAGTATTGTTATCGGACCTTGGCCAATGAATATTCAGCTTTATTGAGATACACAATTATAATTCTGTATTTTTTTCGAATAAAGAAATAAAAATCTGTAGTGGTCCGCACTGAACTTTCTTATGCTTGGATAACAACTGATGACAAGTACATTTTTGGAAAGAACTTTTTAAATAAAAGTCGTCTAAAATTTCAATGTCTTTAGTATTCATAAGAACATTTTTTTTGATAACACAGAGAAGGACAAACGTGTATTTTCGTTAAAATATCGAATTGAAAATTTTCATGAATACTATACTTTCTTATATATAAAGTATAAGAAAGTAAAAATTTCTCCAAGTAGTGTACAGATCGGTCAATATTACCGAAACAGTTATTATATGATTATGACAATGAATTTAATGAAAATGAATGTACGACGGCCACAAAACACAATCATTTTTTCAATCAGTTCAAGTTCCAATTAATTTTAAGTAATAAATTAATAATTCGCACTTCATAAATTAATAAAAATGTAATTTCAAAAGAGTTATATTATTAATTAATTAATTAATATTGCAGTTACGGGCTCGGTTTACCTAAATTGGTGCGATCTCAAATTATTAATTAATTACAGATTATCTAATAATTTTCAAGATTTTTCTTTGGTCAAGAATATTTAAATAACTATTAATTCATGCTTAGTAATTAAATTAAATTAAAAATAAAGAATAAATAATTTTTATTTTCTCTACTTTACATCTAAATTATAAGAAAATCGATGCAAAATCAGAATTTGTGAAATAGATGTACCTCAAGGAAGTTATTTAGCCTCTGCTCGTTTCTTTCTTGCAATTTATTTATTTCAAATTGCATATGCATATTGCATATTTTGAATAATGACAGTTTAGATTTGATACCTATAGCTTTGTGTAAGAATTAGAAATTATTCTTACCAATGATTTGTAATTACCTAATTTAACTACGACGTTTGATCCCATGCTATTTACTAAATAGTAAAAAAAATACGCCATACAATCAACAAATAATTTCAAATATTTTAATCCAATTTTTTTTATTATACTGCACGTGTAGATTTTGTGTAATAATTCCATTACGTAATTCAAAAGCAACAAACCGCAGTTTTCACCCATTAAAGGTTGTTCTTAAATTACGAACACTACCACTGAAACGCACACTTAAGAATTGTGCCGTGCCGTAAATAAAACTCAATTGTATCTCCAAATAGAAAACACTTAAAAATACATTAAACAAATTTAAGATAAACAGTCGTTTGATTTCTGGTCACTGCGTCAATAAACATTTATTGTAAGCCAAGATGGACGTGACTCGAATGCGTAACGCAATGAAACATTTCTCCGTTTTAGGGTTTTAAGGGCGCCATGTGTCCTTTAAGAACACCTATATTGTTTCCACGTCGTTCGCGACGGGCCGCGTGATTGGAATTACCTCTCACGCAAGCAATTTTTCCACGATACGTGCGAATATATTTATCGTTTATCAGAAAATAAAAATCGTGTTTCGTTATATTTAATTATGTATCTAGAATTAAAAGTGTATCTATACGCAGAAATAATAATAAATAATGATGTGTGGGATGTAGGTAACGTGTATAAATAGACAAAAAAATGTATTTGTCACCAATATGTGAGCACGAGGGGAGCTGTAGCAATGTGTAATATTCCATAAGCCTTCAAAAGTTCATCTTTCGGCGAAAGCTATTCTATGATCCTAGTTAATTATGAAGTATTTCGAACAGTTTATTAATTTTCAGGAGACAGCCAATTATTATCCCATTTCATAAAAAACATCTTTGAAATCTTAGCAGTAACTTTAAAATACTGCAATTTTACGTTCATTTGTATGATTGCATGTTAAATGGATTAGGAGAGACAAATAATAAATAATATTCATTTAAATATATAAACCATGTTAATTCACTTAGAAAAAAGCCCAACCGAAACAATTTAACTCATTGCACGACCCGTTCAATGAGTTAAAAACTTTGAATGGTTTTTTTTTTTAGATAAAAATGATTTGTGTTTATTACAATGGTTTTAAAATTGCAAATTATTCAAGGATCAGTTTCATGCACGATGCATACACTTTTATGCTACTTAGAAGTATAAGCTTTATGACATTCTATTGCACGTGGAATATTTTTCGTTGATTAAGTAGATAAATTTTAGGTAACCCATAAGGTTATTTATAATCTGAAGTTATCTTGTAGAATATACGAAGATGGAGACTAACATTAGATTAAATTATTAAATTTTCTTAGGGCAATCGGATTTGCCCCACGAAGTAGGTTCTGAGATAATTTTACAAACACATTACACAATCGCCAGTTCGTCTCATTTCAATTAATTATGAAAGATTACGAGAATCTAGCAACTTCGTCGAGGAGGTTTACTACATATAAATTAACGGCCGTTTGGGTTTTACGACGCTGCATTGCATGAAAGTTCATTTCAGATTATTTTTTAAAACTCCAATTACAAAATAGTTAAAACGAAAACTGCGATAAAATGTACGGTTTACACATAAGATAATTATTTCATTAGCACGTCGTTAAAAACTAAAGACTATTTAACAATTAAATTACTATTAGTATAAATAAAGAATATAGTCACCAGGTGTGAAATCGATACGGAAACGTGTCGAAATGTACGCCCGATGTGCTGTCATAGTTTAAGGGTACTGCTCGTGAAATCAAAGGCACTTGCACGTGGGGCCACGAGTCATGTGGACTTTAAGACTAAATATTCCAGGTGCGTCGTTGTATTTTTGGGTTGCGACGTTTTATCTCGCGTCGCATGTGCGCGAATATTTAGCAACAGTAAAACATAATTAGTTGGTGTTTTTTTAATCGTGGATTTATATAAATTCGACATCCAAAATGTGTTCGGTGATTTTTGTGCCAAGTTTTGAAAATATCTTATTAAATTTGTTATTTTATAGTTTTGGAATAGAGCAATTAATCTCCTACAATATTTGATATAATATTCCAGATGCACACGTTTACAGTCTAAAAAATCTACTAAAAGAACCAGTGTTGCCGGTTTTATTAACATCTACAGTTAATATGAAAAAAATAAGAAAAAATAAATAATTTATATGTTCTCCTGCTTATAGTTACAACGCTCTAAAATAACAAATATAAATAAAATTAATATATGAAATTCTACACATAAATGTGCGACTTGAAAAAGAAAAAAATCGCCTTGCGCTCGCAGGCGAATTTTTTGGAACGGCTCACAATTCACACGAGGCCACACTATAAAAAAATAATAACGCAAATGTCAAAATGGAATAAAATGATATAAATCGATGTTAGAAATGCAAAAGAATGAATTACAATTTAATTCAAATCTAACTCCTTAGAACTGTATAATTTTTTTAACCACGTATTTATCTATGGTTTAGATAATACTACAATCTAAGTATTTGTGTAGCTTATTCACCACGAAGAAAAAAGTAGTGGTACCGTGCTATACAACTAAATGGGCGTGTAGACAAAAATCGACGACGGATTTTCCTCAAATTGAAAATAGGAAATATAAGAAAGGTATAAAATTTTGTAAAAGTCGATGTATCAGCTTCGACGAAGAACGTATAAAATATATAATATTCTAGTGCAAATGTGCACTTTAAGGTCACCCACGTCTATGGACGTACTTGAAAATGAAATTATTTCTTGGGGGACAAGTAGGCAGCAACCAAAATTTGGGCAAAGCACCAATATTACATATTTATTAAGCATTATTCTAAAAAAACCATAGATCCGGCGTAATGTTCATTCAAATTAAAGTCAACGCCGCAAAATATATTTAACAACACGTAGCGAATTTCACGATTTCATCATCCAAGGTACTAAATTAACATTAAAAACATTGACTATATTATTATTTTTAATTAAATGTAGTAACCAAACTAGTAGATATTGGTAATTCTGTGGGAGAAATCATAACTTTAGAAATTACATTTCATCGTTTTGCAACGACGTTAGAAAACTGGTGCGGTCGGCTTGCAGATAATTTTAAAATGTAGGTAATAAATTTCGAGTTTGGAAATTTGTTTGTGATACAAAATCATACGCTTATCGCACTATAAATAATATAAATCATACGATGCAAATTAACTGTAGTTTACAGTTACGAAGCAAAAAGGCGCGATTTACTCATTTGTGTGTGAGAAACCGACATCATTTTGACACATACACACGTAATGTGTGGTAACGTACAAAGTTACCGCGTTAAGTGCTTCTGTTTATTGAAATAGCGATTCATGTCGAAACACTCCATATGTTTTCACATATATAGATTATATTTTACGTTAAATATACATCGCTTATTTCGCTTGCCTATCTCAACATTAAGTAAGTGCTCGATTATATCAGAAGTTATAATTTGTGAAAAAAACAGCGGTAATTATTCTGGTGTTGACGCAAGTAAAACGTACGAAACGGCGATTATATTTTGAAGTTTTATATAGAACTGATTTGTGATGTGGTAGGATAATTGTCGGTGGCTGCACGCGAATTTTGTTTTGAATTTGTAAATTATCAGAAAACAAACCTGCTGCCTTGTTTCTCGTTCTGATGACGTCTTCGTCGATCAAAGGGGATGATCTGATTCGAGCATTAACGCAAGTAAGTGCGAAAAATACATTCACAGCGATGCTCGACGCAAATCTCATTTTGAAGTTTTTTATCTCTACGCGCAAAATATTACACAAGTAAACACAACACTGCACTGTTCGTCTTCCGTATATTTATGCGAAAATATTTAGGTATAAAATCTTATCTCATATACATTTTAAGATGTATTTATGTAATAAGGTGACAACACTCTGACATGTGCGCGAACGTATCAGCGGCTTAGTGTAAACTGATTGTAACGAAAGCACATCGCTCTATGTACTGTCTCCCTACTCTAATAATCTTAGTCCTGCGGGAGGCTACCCTAGTTCCAAGGATAACCGTGAACTTTTCACAACTCTCGGCCAATCACAGGTCGTCGTAGGGTACCAGGGCCGTATCGAAAATTACTACGAATCAAGGCCTATTTTAGAGTACATTCAATGTTTTATCACAACCAAATTAACTCTTACACATTTACAACTATATCACGCCATTCTTAAAGAAAGACATTTACCGCTTGAAAATACTACAGTTACGTTTTTAATATAAATTGTTAAACATTCAATTAAGATGACATTTATTACTATTCTCGTGTATCTGCACTATAATTAATTATGTGCCAGTTACACTGTGTTCGTTTTCTAAAATTTACTGAGCAACTACCGTTATATAAACTAAGTAGGAACCTCTTTGAAAAATTAAACTCGTTAATATCATTTTATTTTAACAAATTGTTGAACAATAATCGGCCATTTGATAAAATTCGTTAAATAAAATGTATGCAAGAATAATATAGTTTTGGCAAAAAATGTAGGAACATAAATAAATTCAAAATAAGTAACAATGCTTCGCAAACTAGAAATTTGAACAATATATATAATTACAAATTATTTAAATAGCAGTGTCCATCAACGTATGGGGCAAGATAAAAGTTTAAGTTTAGCATAAGTAAATTAACTAGGCAATGTTTGATGTCAAAAATAATTAAAAATATCAAGCTGTTTTCTTATACGTTTATGGTAAATCCATCAGCGTTAACAAGACCTAGTGTCTAGCAAAGTTCTATATTTGTATTAAAGTCTATTGAAATCTGCAGCAATTGTCATGAGAGACCTCGGGGCTAAAACTCTGAACAAAACATATAACCAATTACTGATGTGTCAATATTCTATATGCGTTGGAAGTTCGATTTACATTATTGTCAATTTTGTTGTCGGTTTTCTTCGTTTAAAAGCATGTAAATCATGATTTTTGTGGTGTATTTCTTGAATATATTACATAGATTATAGGTATGTATAAAAACATTTACAAGTACATACCGGGTGATCTCGTGTGAATCATCGATATCGTTGTAGTTTTCAATTCGTGATTGTAGCAACGTGCGTTTGTAATATTACATACTTAATGTAAAATTAAAATTGTATGCACAGTAAATTGTGATTGTGATTCTATAGTAGCAAGAAAAGATTTTCAGGAAAATTTTTTAAAAACATAACTTGAAATAAACATCCAACATCCACATCGAAAGACATTCTATATAAAACAACTTATGTTAATTCTTAATGAGTTTGCATCTTGCGTGAATATAGATTTAAGTCGTTTTGGTAAAGTTTGTATTAAAAGATACTTATCGTGAGAGGTGGCGTAATGATTTTATTACATTATTAATCAATCAATTTTTCGAATAGTTCGCACAGTTACTTATATCCTTGTTCCATGGCAAATTAAAATAAATTCAGAAAACTTGTGGCTGAATTCAACTGAGTGTAACTCCACTCGCCATCTTCAAAGACACCATTTCGAAAACATGCCTTGATGGTAAATATTGTACGTTCCCCACGTTCCGATGTCAAAAATTAAATCACCTTGAATAAATCAATGTTTTCAGGCACGTTTTCGGTTTTCAACGCAAACCCCTATTTAAAGACTTTTGAAATTTCCTATAAAACTTATAGCGTTTGAAACGATTGCGTTGGGTTCGGGGGGAGTTTTTAAATTTAAATATTAATTTCAATATTTTGTTGTGTTATAACCTTCATTTTAATTTGAAACACTATGAAAATCTTGCGATTTTCATAGTCCAATTCCAGTTAAATTTAATTTGATATTAAATTTCCAAAATCACAAGTTACTTGTTTCATCCGAATTATTAAATCGGCGAACTCGTCACGAATGATATTTATTACCTTATGCAACTAACAAATGCACATTAGGGTGTCGTTTTGAATGCCAAATCAAATATAGATTTGTGACGTGTATACATACTTTATTTTACCTTGAGCATTGTGCGACGTGCAGTTTACTGCATCGAGGTGGGTGAATTCTCGCAAGTTCAAATTGCAGTATTACAAGCAGTTGAAAATTGAATCAGAAACGCATTAACTTTAACTTTTTTATTTAGTTTTGGTTGAATGAAGTCTAATGGTAAATTGCTATCCGCAGAAAATATAAAATAATATTTTAATAAATATTTATATATTTCTATTATTTACTACACTGATGTTGCGATTTGTTGCTATATATAGTATTTTGTTATCAAACTTACGTTTTGGTACAATTGAATCAGAAGGTCATGTGAATTATACATATACGTTATAAACTCCAATTGTTAAAAAGCATAATAGTAATTTGTCGTGGCTGCAAACAATAAATGTATACTAATTTTGCGATTCAAGAATATGACGTTAGCGCTCACATATTTAGACCATACCTTCACATTAACGATCCTAATGGCGCACAGTGCTCAAATTGACGCAAATTGATGACACATCTAATTGTGGCATATTAATTATATAACAAAAACTAATAATAACACGTTGATTAAAAAGATCTATTACGTGACGAGTTCAAATATGATAATAACATTGTATTACGGAAAAATGTTCGAACTATATTAAATATGTTAACAAATGTGATATGTTTTGATATTGTCAAATAGTATTAGTTACAAATTCAGAATTTGTACGAACATTAGAAAATTTAATTAGACACTAGCAAGCAATAAATATAGATATATTATGGCTTATAAATGAAAATGATAAGTTACTGTGCCAATGAAAGAAAACACAACCTAATGAAAAATAGTGAAAAGTATTAACATTATAAGAAACAGTAATTTTAAACATGTGAAATATGAAATAACTAAAAACTTTGAATCAAACAATACCTAGTAGGAAATAATTAGTATAAGCATAAAATCTAAAGAGGATCACAATAGATGAAATATTACATCAATAGGGGTAACAAACATAAAAATTTCTGAAATATAATTATAAGCATTAAAAAAGTTACAATTATATGTAGACACTATTGTTACAAAATTTTTGCTCATTCTCCACAAATATTATTATAATCTATCTTAATATTCAAAAGTTTTTAAAAATACAAAAAGCGTAAATTGCCATTTTAATCTAAAAAATCTGCAGCGGTTCGAACTTTTCAAATTTTAACATCAATATCTTTATCTTTTATAAGAATTAGTTTTCGATAAGTAGAACCATTTTAGAGATATGTAAAAGGTAACAGAGTAAACCATCACTTCCGATTGAGACACTGTTTTAAAATATGAGGTTTTCTGCTCTCTATATACAAATCTTTGGGCGCTATACACCACACACACATATTCCGATTATATTAAAAATAGAATTATAAGAAAGTAAGAATTGTCCATAATGCTTACATTTTTTTTTTAAAAACGTCAAAAAGAAAAATTATAAAATCAAGAAAAAAAATATGTAAAATTTTGAAAATATGATAAAAAAAGGGTAAAGATGACTGAAAAAGATAAACGGTTTGGGATTCAAAAGAGGTCAAATATATAAATTATAAAGTCCCAAAAATATAATGGCACGTATTCCAAAAAAGTTACAATTGCCGAAAATTTACAAATACCCCTTTTGTCAACATTGTCAAAAATTGTGAAAGAATCAAGACAAAAAAATGAAAATTGAAAAAATGTACAAGATGATCTGAAATGAAAACATTATCACTGCCAAAATTGCCAATAAGTAACAAAATTACTTGAAATAAAAATATACAAAGTAATGTAAACATAATTTCAAAAATTTAGAAATATATATATAGCCAAAAATTATAGGAAATTTAAAATTTACATTGCAGATAGACTAATGCAACCATGAGGTGTTATGAATACTAAAGAGTTCCATATTTTAACAAGTGAGCTTCTTGGTATTTGCTACTAATGAGGTGAAGTAACACCAAAACAATATTGTCTAGTGATCCACCACCTTTATTTCATTAAGGTTCCTAACGCCTATAAGGTGTAAGGCTAAGACTACAATGTATTGGGACCGTGCATTCATTTTGAGTGATTTTATATAAAGTGGTAGATCATTCAAAGTATTGCCCATCATTAGCTACAACTTGTTTCCAACTTTTTGGTAGAATAGGGATCGGAATCCAGGTCGGAAAAACGATTCGTCTTTTGCGTTATCCAGGAATCTACCCAAGTATTGCTTAGACAGGCAATGAGTCATCAAGTGGTAATCAGAAGGAACAATGTCTGGAGAATATCTTGGGTAGGACCAATTTCACCGTTTCCAAGTATGCTTGCAACGCTGGGCCATACATTGCCATACTGAAGAATAACTTTATCGTGTCTCTGGTCGTATTGCGGCCGTATTTCCTTTAAAGCTTTGCTTAATAGCATTAATTGTAGTCGATACCGATCGCCCGTAATGGTTATGTTAGGTTACAGCAACTCATACTACACAACGCGAGGCAGATCTCAACAAATACAGAGCATGAGCTTTGATCCATATATATTCGGCTTTGAAGTCGATATTGATGCATGGCCAGGCTTAACCCATGATATTTTGCGCTTGAGATAATCGTATTACTTTTCATTGCCAGTGACAATATAATGTAGAAAACCTTTTCGTTTTTATCGTTGGAGTGAATGTAAAATCGTATTTCCACGTCTCGTGGCTTCAGTGCGTACGGTACCCTATTTCTTTGAATTGATTGAACGATCTAAACGAATGATGCTGCAAGTTCTTCTTGCGTTTGACACGGGTCCTCATCAAGAAATTTCTCCAATTCTTTACCTTCGATCTTTTTCGAATGGCCTTGACCTTTAAAGCATCGAAACCAGTACTCACACGTTTCAGTCGATGGCGTATAATTACAATAAATTTCCGGAAGCAATCCATGACTTGCAGCAGTGCTTTTCTTCGAATTAAAGAAGAAAAGTTTTGCTGATACCCAATTCGACATATTTTAATGCAAGAGAAGAACTGTTATTTACATTTCGGCCAAATGACAAGTACTGTAAACCAAAGCCATTTGTATATCTTAAAATCTTAAGTGTATGTGTTATCTAGATTAACTTATATTTATTAATTTTAATACCAATTACATTTACCATAGGCGATTGGTGGAGAAATTGGAAAAATCACCAATTACCCCATCAACAACCGGTAACATTATACTTTTGGTACAGTTAAGTCATAAAATCCAAGGATAAGTCAGTGTCACGTGTGGTTTTAGACAGATCTGTCACATCCTCATCGTTGCACAGACACTATTGAATGTGTCAGAACTAATCAGAATCTGATATTGTCAGAATTTCGGCACATTCAAGATCGGTAACTAATTAAAAACATGTGTATTTCAATTGATAGGTGCAGTTAAGTCATAAAACTCAAGCATATGTGGGTATCAGAAATAAGTTTTGACATGTATTGCATTGATATCATCGCACATACGTTACTGAATGTGCAGGAAGGCGATTTAAGTGAAGTAGCAATACGAGTAAAAAGTATTTCATCTCGGTTATAATGATTTAGAAAAACTGAAAACCAGTTCTTTTTGACCGAGAAGACCAACGTAAAGTTGATAAATGTGACCTAAATCGGAATAACCATTCCAGGGACAATTCAACTATGCGATTCATTACAGTCATGTGATAAATAAAGTAGACTAGTTATATATGTCTCGCAGAAAAGATCAACTTGATGAGAAGACATTTATGTTTGTCTAATCAGTTAATTTTTTGCGCCTATCACTGTCGTTTGGTGCAAGAAAATAACTGACGAACAATTAGTAAATTGGTCTGAATCGTAAGTTGGAATGGGTTTGAATTATTGCATCGTGCAACTTAATTTATATATCTAGTGACGAAACAGCAGAAACAGTAAAGTACGACATACTGATATGTTTATAAAGAAAATATAGTTCGAATATGAAGTGTAAAATAAATTGACATATAATATGAATTTAATTAATATTTTTTTAAATTTTATTATCGATATTCCTTAACGCAATGTCAGATTGTTGTGTGCTGTTAAAATAACTTGTATTGGCTGAATTCATAACTAATTTTGCCCAAAATTCGATAATGACGAAGTATTGACTTGGAAAGGAATATCTTAATAATATAATACACAATATAAACAAAGCGAAGTTCGAAGTCTAAGCTTTTATTTTGCAAACCTATGCGACTTTAATTAACATTCATTGCTCTTTAATGTATTATTAACAAAAATACAGTAATTTTTATACATTGCATTGTTTGGACAGTTTTTGTTCCCGAATTAGGTTGTGCATTATTGTATTTAATTTTTATTTCGCCCAGTATATATTATATATGATTTATTAATAATAATTAAACAAAATTATTTTTTATTGTCATGTTTACATAAAATATGTTATAACTTTTATGAAATATACTTATAAACATGTTTATGATAATTGAAATTTTATTATTGCTGCCAGCGTGAAGAAATTTTTGATATAGCAGATATTTAGTATTAATTAAATTAACGAAATTAAAATGTTGATTGATACAATTATTTATTCCTGTATGTGTATAGATAAAATATGCGCCGTTGACTTAAATGTTATTTTTTTAAATCAATACAACATTAATATGCGTTAGTAATATTAACATTTTTAAATTTATTTCAATTTGAATACAAGTAATCAAGCTTTTGTTTGAATAAAGTTTATAACGATAACTGTTGATGAAATAACGCTGATAATTAAATGGATAAGAAATGCAACTAAGTAACCTTAAACAAATCGTCGAAAAAGTGCTGCAGGTAAAAATTAATGCATTAGTAATTCAGGAAATATAATGAATGGTGGTCGTTTTATGCGAGACTCACTAATGCGAAAATAGAAACGTCTGATCGAAAACGGAACTTGAGACTAATTGGTCGTTGATAATCTGCAATCCACTAAATCTAAATGATACCATACCTGTACGGTTAATGCAAGGTAAACGCCATTTAATAACATAAAGAACGAATTAATATACAAATTAATAACCAGGCGTGAGAATTTTACTTCTTCCATCAATTGTAAGAACACCGGCGCCACAATGTGATTAAAATCGCAAAATAAAACCAACATTGATAACTTACTGCTTATTTCAACTTTTTAAAATATTTTATCTGTATGCACTTGCAAGTAAATTCATACACATGTAATTGAGCCGATCGCGACTAATATAGAGTAAATTTATTCAGGCGCTTTTCGAGACTGGAAACTATCCGTTTCCTAGAGACATTTTTTGTCTACTCTCACTGCATATCTAATTATTCACCTAAGGTCAAAAGGTACCACGATATCAGCACGTTAGTAATTATTGTTTATGCTTATGTCTATATTTTATCGAAGATAAAATGAATCTATTGATAAGTTCGATTATAACTATTGATCAACAAGTGTAAACGTAAATTAAATTACATTTAAAATGTAATTTAATTTATTTAACCATCCTCATAGAACGAAGGGGTGCATTTTCACCATAATTACCGGACCAATTATTCAAATGATTTAATACAGTACGATCAAAAATAGATAAGATAATTATTATAAACAACAAACTCATAATTAAAACGTATATTATCGCATGCATATATATATATATATATATATATATATATATATATATATATATATGCTTCTTGGTTCGCAGGTTGTGAACCGCGGGGTGCTTCGACGTTTCGGCAGAGTCCCATCTACCACCTTCATAAAGCTCTTCTAGGTCTCGCTGCCTTAGAAGAACTAGAACTTCCTGAAGATGGCAGATGGGACTCTGCCGAAACGTCGAAGCGAGCCTTCGGGGAACATTTCCACAACGCAGTTCACAACCCGAGTACCAAGAAGCGCGCATACACACACACACACACACACACACACAAATATATATATATATATATATATATATATATATATATATATATATATAATTGAAATGAAATAGAAACACTTTCGAATATTAACTTACATTCTACAATCGAAATACATTCCTGAAGCAAGGATATTAATTCAACATTTACAGATTTTCTGTTCCAACTGTTGAAGTTGTACGTTAATTACATCATAACTGAAATTATTAATTGAGATTTAAATTCACCCAAAAGAAAGTTTCAGTCTTAGCATAATTAGAATATACATCCATTTCTTTAACAAACAATGTGATGTTGTGGAATAAATGTCAAAACAGTGTCGTGGTAAAATGATTTTGAAACTAATACATTTAATTTAAATCTGCAATATGCATACTTGCATTTACTAGATTGTATTTATATTTATTTTTATTTCGTCGTGCTTATAGATTGCATTATATTATATTTGGGTAAATTAAAAGGGCAATTTTTAATTGGGATTTCACATTGAATAAATACGTAACGTATTCTGCAATACGTTTAGAGAAGTTGATCGAGATTTGGTAGCATCTTGTCGACACCGACGGTACAACTAACTGTGTATGGAGACCGTCTCTGAGTTTACTATAAATGGTAACTTCTGCAAAGAAAGCCTTATACAATCTCAACGTGCTCAGGCCTTGGTCCATTTCACTGGTACACCGTTAAAAACGTCGTGTCACAAATTATTCTAATCGAACATGTTAAGAAACTGACGAAAATGCATTAATATTTATAACTACATTATTGGCACAAATACGTTAGGCGCCATGTGTCGTTTAGTAGGAAACTGATTATGTGTTTTATTGATATCACTGTTTACATAATTAAGATTTCCACACAAACATCAATTACATTACTCCATATGAAAGCAAGTGTTAACGTAATTATTTATTTAAATTATGTATGCTTATGATAACTTTATTAGTGATAGTTAGCAGTTTGATGTGTTACCGAATTTTGATTGATTTGCGATGCACTTAATATCTCTTTGTTATGTTAGTTTGATACGATTTCTAATAAAAAATGTCTTCGTTTTTTTAGTTGTATGGGATTATTAGCAATATAGAATTGATTCGTAATTGAATGTCAAATTCGTGTCAATAAAAACAAGAAATAATTTAATAATGTATTTTTATTATATTATATTATTATTTATATTATACATATATATATATATATATGCATAAATATATTTTGAACTTCAATTTTATCTCTTTTGTCATTAACATTATTGTTTATGTTGTTTGTTTTTTTTCATTTGGTGGTATCTTCTGATGTTTTCTTAGTTGTATTTAAATTCCATTAAATGAATAATAAATTGGTCCCACAAGGACGATTCAAAACAAAAAAAAATCTAAGAATTTTAAGAATGTTTTCAAAATTAAATATTGACGCTTTATGATCTTCGTTTAATTTTTTAACTCTTTGTGATTTATTGTTTAATTGATTGCAAATAAAAACACAAAAATGTTTGTATGTCTTGAATTTTTGATAATTACGAAAATTTTACACTTTTTTATATATTATTATATACAGTGTGTTTCACTTAAGAGTGTAACACCATCATATCTTTTCAATTTTTAGTTCAATTTTAGTAATTTTTTTTCCCAAACGTAGAATACATTTTGCTCTATTTACTCGCAAAAAACCAATTGGCGTCTTTAAATGCAAAGCAACCTACGATGGCAAAATAAATGGAAAAAAATCACTTTAGAGATTTTTTTATCGAAAAAATTTACTAGTAGTAATTGTTCAGAATTGCCCAAAAACCCTAAATCCAAAATTTCATAAAAATTAAAAATGTGAAAATTTTCGTACTTCCAATTCGGTAAATATTATTTGCACAGGTGGCTGCGCCTAAACAACAACAACTTTAAACAACTTTGACAGTTCAGAGTTTATTTCAAACAAAATTTTCACAGCATCCTTTTTTCGGCGCAGCTAATAATAAGTATTTACGGACTTTTACGGGAAATTTTAACGTTTTTAATTTTCATAAAATTTTGGATTTAGGGTTTTTGGGCAATTCTGATCAATTATTACTAGTAAAATTTTTCGATAAAAAATCCCTAAAGTGATTTCTTGATTTTTGCCGTTTATTTTGCCATCGCAGGTTGCTTTGCATTTAAAGAAGACAATTAGTTTTTTTTGAGTAAATAGAGCAATAAGTATTCTACTTTTGAGAAAAAAAATTACTAAAATCGGACTAAAAATAAAGAAGGTATGAGGGTGTTACACTCTTAAGTGAAACACACTGCATATATATATATATATATATATATTTTACATTTTACACTTATTGATTTTTAGAAAACATTTTCTGAATGTTTACATAATTGCTGGTATACGACTTCTAAGAAAAGTCTATTATAGTGTTCGTTTGTTAGTTCCAGAGAATTTAAACAAATAATAGGATATCTTTCATAAAAGTACGTTTGTTAACCTACAAGGCCAATTACTTAATTGTACGATTTTGATAGAGGAAGTGTTTCTTGTGGACCTAACCAGCGAGTTTTTACAGAAACTAACGACTAATGGGGCAAAACTTGACAGGACATGACATCACACAGTTGTTATTTAAATTACTTTACTATTATTGATCTGCAAACGATTGATGTGTCTTGCTGGCGAGCTCATAATTAGGGCGAAACAATTTCCAAAAATTTCAGCTGCGTCATTTTTGTTGATAAACAGGCCTATTGTAATTATTATAATTAGTAAATTGTTTTCATAAATCAAAACACATGTAAGTGTACATATGTGTGTCTGTGTATGTAGTAGTATTAATACAAAGCGAATATCATCACATATTATTTACACTGGTAGTAAAACCACCTGTTTCTTAGGAGCGTATTTTCCTGCTCCAAATAATTTAAATTGCCAGCAGACACCGGCAATTCAGAGAGAGTAATCGAATTAAATTCCTCCCCTTCGGAAAGATCAGTTTAAAAGTAGCGAAAAGTCGTCTAACGTTAATCTGCTTGATAGTTACTGAGATCACAAGTAATAAAATACGGAAAAACCCAACCTAACAATGATCGGCAACACTACACCGCAAGTGAAACGGCTCCAACGACTCTGAAGTTAATCCGCTCAAGCAATTACCGTTCTACAGAAGTTGGGAAATTCCGTAACTTAGCAAACTACAAACTAGGCGAATTCGATCACTTATTGGTCGTAGCAGCGGGGGTGGCGGCAACAAATTAACCGGTGTTAAAGGTAAAGGTAATGTGTTGTGAAACGAGGAACAATGGAAATTAAACAAATACATTTTATCGTATTAAATTAAATCAGAGTTATAATTAAATCAGATAAAAATAAAAAACAAATCAAAACCTTAGCCGGAGGTTAAGCGTATAACATTAGAAATTTATAAGTAATGATAAACGCAATGAAGAAATAAATAAATATAAATAAATCTTACCCAAAAATATATAATGAATTATAATAATGCACAAATACAAAACGAATGAAAATGAAAGAAAACCAATGCAAATGTATACAGTTGTAAAGTAATTATTTTAAAATTTCTCACTTTGAACAGGTATCTTCCTAGTCTCTTAAGCTTGGGATCGTTGACTATCACACGTTTCGCATTATTAAAGTTTATTGCGGCACCCTTATTTGCAGTCAGGTGTTTTGAAAAATCTGCCAAGCAATAAACCTTAATATCAGATGACATTAACATTAATATGACAGTTGACATTAACGTAACTGCATTGGACAAGGATATTTTGAGTCCATTCTCGCCGAAATAAATTTTATATGATCTGCGATATTAGATAATGATTACTGATGGGTAAATGACGAAAGTTTCACAATGGATTAGTTTATGCGAAAATACTATCCTAAAAATAAATTGTAATTAAATGAAAATTCCGTTCCCACATGAACTCTATCGGTCTAATATCTTACAACATTGTCTCAGAGGACGAACGCAGCAACTTAATACGTAACAATACACTGTTATTGCTATTAATAAAGCTCATAAATACATTCGCCAATTAGGGCTACATTCGAATCTTATATAAGCGCTAATATTAAACAAATATTTATTATTTAATAATTAATCCTGTTATTTGTGAAATATCTGAAAAATGCAACCCAATGATATTTCTTGGGGAATATTTTCATTTATATAAATAGCATATTATCGAAAATATAACGAATAAATTTGTTTATTTGTCTAGATTTCAACACTTCGAAAGGTTGTATTAAGCATAGTCTTAGAATATATTCACTCGATTGCGGCCATCCCTAAATGCAGCAAACTACCAAAACATGAATCAATATATCGAAGAAAGAAGAAAATCAAGAATAGAAATAAAACAAGCGAAAAACCAAAATTGAACTTAAAAATGAATCTGGGGAAAAATCTCAATATTTTAGAAATTGAAACGTGAAATTAGAAAGAACGAAACGTAAAACATGTATTAAATAAACGAAATAACAACAATCAGATGAGATACAAGAAATTGTGAAATGCGATAAACACTGAAGCAGACCTTAATCAAAATCAGAAAATTGTATTTTTTTTGTATAAAGAGCGCGAAATTAATAATTTTTCTTACGCACATACATATCTTTCACGTGACACAAACAAATATTGTTCTACGGCAGTATCATGATACGAGATGAGATCAGTATTTACGGTCCCTAACACAGAAGGAAACAAAATAAAGAATTATCAAGCGTTTATTTTTCTACATAATATCCCTAAACGTCCACACATTTCGTCCAACGATGCTCGAAACGTTTGATTCCTGTGGAAAAAAAATTTCGGTTGCTCTTTCAACCAGTTGTTTACGGCCATCATCAGTTCATTGTCGTCGTAATATCTGGCCCCCGAAGATATTCTTTTAATTTTGGAAATAAAAAGAAATCACTAGGGGCCACGTCTGGTGAATATGCAGGATGTTCAAACAATTCCAATCCTGTGTTCAGAATAGCGCTCATGGCAACATGGCTTTTGTGGACAGGGGCGTTGTCTAGATGAAACAGAATTCCTTTGTTTAATTTTTAACGATTAACATTTTCTTGGGTAGTGACTGTCACTGGTCGTCCAGCACCCTTCGCATGTTCACTTGTTTGTCTTCCCAGTTTAAATTCTCGAGACATATTTTTCACCACTTGGTAAGAAACAATACCCTCACATAATGCACCTACCATGGCTTCATTAATTTCTTTTGGCGATAACCCTTTCTTTTGCAAGTATTTTATATCTGCACGAACCTTCATTTTTCATTTTTCGTCGCTTCGCTCCTCTCGCTCCAAACCCATGCGTGCGACAATCGAATGTCTTGTGCAACTAGTATTATAATATACTATTTCCAGGCTCACTTTTCAGTTTCTTATACTTTACGTAACTGGTGTATTTTTTAACAGTGATAGAACTTATTTTACATTAATAACGACAGGAATTGAGTTTGAATCAAAAATCTTTATTCATGATGAAGAATGAATGGCTCGTGCCATTTCTTTTGGACACGATTTCAGGCATATGCCTCCTCGGCTGTTTCTGACGACGCGCATCCCATCGCTCCAATTTTTGACCACTCTTTGAAGCTCTATATCACCAATAACGCGCTGAACATTTTCTTCGAAAGCCTGAATAGTTTGCAGATTATCAGCATACATTTTAGACATATCCCCACACAGATCACATGATCTCGGTGTTCAATTCACTGGTCCATTCGCGACATATCGTCGTCGTTGAATCAGTAGTCATCATTAAGACAATGGTTTCATGGGCGATATGGGTCGCTATCCTGCTGGAATTACATATCGTCATCATCAATATTATGCACAGTTTGGAAGAAATAATGATCATTGTCCGGTAACGTTGGCCATTAACTGTAATGAGAGCTCCGGTCTCATTTTTGAAAAAATAAGGACCGATTTTGCCACCAGCGTGAAGACCACACCATACAGTGCACTTTTGTGTGTGTAATTGTGTCAAATGCGTTTTATGTGGATTTTTCTCACTCTACAAACGATAATTTTGTTTGTCATTATCATTATCATTAAAGACGATTTTTCGATAAAAATAAGGGTCGACTTCAAGTTGCTCAAGAGCTCAGTTCCCGAAATCTCGACGCAAACCATGGTCTATTCTGCACCGGCTGCGTCTTATACGGGCGTAGGACAACAAAATTTTCCACATAGTCAACAGTTGCCATCAACGGCAAATTGACAATTGGCAATTGACCAACCGAGGCTACAGTTTCTTTTGTAGCCACATTACGTTGGCTTTGCGTCATGTTAAATGTATGTGATATGATAGCGAATAGCTCAGTTGGTCGATCATGAATACCATAAAAATTACACACCGATTTTGAAAATAGGTTTGAATGATTCGTTCTTCTATTGCAAATCTATTCATCGTGTTTTATCAGCCAATACTGAACATTAATGTCGAGAAGCTGTCAAAAATTGCAGTACGGTTTGAAAGTTATCCCTATTGAAAGATCTATCAGTCTAAAAATACACACTTTAGAGAGAAGTAAAGTAATTATAAATGTTTTCAAACTCGACATTTTAATGGAAATACACGGTTTGATCTTCTCTAAGCATATTCTGACTATTTTTGGGTGACCGAAAATCAATCGAAAATGATAGTTTACTCTTATCAGTTTTGACCATATCGAAAAAAAATTCCTTATAAAAGTTAAAGATACTGACTTTTAAACTTCTATTTGAAAAATGGAGTACAAATAAGATTTTGCGAATTCATGGTTGGATTTTATTATGTACTACACGTTTCGTCATTGGTCGCTATAAGTTTCAAACTGGTGAAGGCTAGGCAGTGTACTTGCAAATACCTAGCTTATGCCACGATACGTGATACAACCAAAACAATTAAGGTAACTTAAATAACTGAAGTGAAAAGATAGAAGAGCTCCCACTGCAAAACTAGAACAGATGAAGGATACCTTTTCACAACTTTCTTCACATTAAATTTTTCATGGTTTCTTTACTGATAACGAAGTTTATTAGGACATATAGCTAAAACTGGTGTATATATATAAGTAAAGAAGTATAAGAAGTGTAGGAACCATTACAGATTTTTAGTTATATTTTTCATTGAATAACTTATATCCACTTGTACATTCATTTCAATTTATTTCGATATGTTAATAGTACTTATTATTCTCCTAGAAATGGTTGTAAACTTTTGGATAATAAATATTATTATTATTATTATTAACAATAAAAAAGGTACAAGGATTTATTTAGGTATATGACCTCCAATTTCGCGACTCATCGCGAATAAAAATTTCATTTTTATCCCGATATGTACAGTTACAGAAAATATATCCCAAATAGTACTAAAATTATGCAAGAATGAGTACAATAATTACAATACAATTTAACCAGGGAAAAGAACAAAAACCATGGACTAGTTCAAAGCCGATTTTTAGGATAGGCTCCGCCTTCTGCCTTGCAACGATTCAATCCCCAGCAATGTTAACCTCTCGAGATAATCATATGACATCCTGACAATATAGAGTTTAAACAAGAAAGTTTACCACTTTTCTTTATATCCGTACAATTCTGTTAATGTGGGTATTGTAATTGGGTGACTATATTGCATAGCAATATTTTAATCTTGATCTCGCTAAGGAATTAAATAAAAATATAATGGATATACTTATTTCTGAAATCGCTAAATGAACGTTTGATGAAACCGCATAAATTAAAAGATTTATTTACTCTAAGATTAACGTGGAGATTAAATGTAAGTCTAGATCGAAAGTAATGCCCAAATTAGCTACATGTCAACTCTCTCCACTAAATTATCACCTAGTTCATAATTAGAAGTCATTGGGTTCAACTACATAGAAAAAGCGGCACTTGCTATAGTTCATATTATTATTTCCACACCAATTTATAATAGCATGATTTTCAGTCTGAATAGGCCATGTACAATATTGAGCGGAAAATCTTAAGAGGCTCGGCATAAGGGAGATATTTTCAATGAAGGAATAATTGGTATAAGTCATTAATGAAAAGTAAAAACAGAATAGGGGCTAAATGGCTTCCTTGAGGTATGCCTGATATAGCATGGATAGTCATCGATTCAGAAGTAGACATTTCTACATTTTGGATGCGGTTTGTTAGGTATATATAGGAACCTCAAAAGAATTGTGCCCCCTATGCAATACCAGGAGAGTTTTTTGATTAGTGATGTGTGGTCGACTTGGTTAAGGCTTTGGAAAAATCAAAGTAGATGATATCAACTTGAGATCTATTTCCAATGAACTGTGAATGAATTGTGAAAATTAAAATTGGAACAGTTTATCTGAGTATTTCGTCTAGCAAAAAAAACATGTTGCTTCGAGTCTGTTTTATTATGAAAAGTATTATAAATAGCTTCAGATACTATATCTATTTTGGATACATTGAATTTGGATTTGAAGATCGGAAAAACAATTTCCAGTGATTTGAGTAGGTTATAAAGAAA
This sequence comes from Geotrupes spiniger, assembly GCA_959613385.1. Lineage (NCBI taxonomy): Eukaryota > Metazoa > Arthropoda > Insecta > Coleoptera > Geotrupidae > Geotrupes > Geotrupes spiniger. The sequence goes on from OY390732.1 coordinate 33,750,690, forward strand.
GTTTGATAGATAATCGAAAGAGGAAGCAAAATGGAGAAAGTGTATATCTTCCAGAAATATTCATATGTGCCATCAGAGCCAGGCTTTAAGCACCCTTTTAGATGCACTAGTTTCTGAAACACCGTGTCGCAGTAAATTTCAATAAAATTTAAGAACAATTTTGAGTATGGGATAAGCTGAATTGTACAATAGTGAAGTTATCATTGTTAACATACACCGATTTAACGAAGTCGGAAAACTGACAAATCGACAAATACGACTGAAATGTTGACACATTTCAGTCGTATTTGTCGATTTTACACTATTATCACATATATGTGATGGAGTGCCCATTTATCTCTCTTAGAATCGACAAAATTCCAAAAAGCACGCTGAAGATAGCGAGATTTAGGATATTTACCGGATTTCACTAAATCGTTAGTTTTGAACGTTTCAAGAGCAACGTGTAAAATCTCGTAAAAAGTTCATAAATGTTGAACGATATCAACATCCCAATCAATACAAGAAAGAAAATTGTTACAAATAGAATATTACATAAAACATATAGAAATTCAGTATTATTAATATATTAGGAACACCAATAAAAGAAGTGGAATCACAATTCTTATATAATAAATTAATGACAGTGTGATAATAGAACTTGCCTCTAGCAAAATCATCACAAGATAAGTACTACCTATAAGTCAACAATTTACATATTTAACTACTCGTAGGTAGTTTCTCATTTTCCTATTATTATCCTATCAACAATGCATTATAACAATACCAACCACGTCGGTCTGTATTTATTTCAAAACTAAAATAATTTACGAAATAATGCCCAACAAGAAACAAAACTAGGAAATCATTTTGCTTAATTTTTACACAAGATTGCGTAATCATGTATGGTGCACATACATACACTGCCTTGCAAATAAAATAGACCACCACGAACAAGTGAACGTAGAATGATGAAACTTGGTGAAAATATCTGGTGCATGTAGATAAACAAATGATTAAGTTTTGAAGCCAATCTGTTTCTTCTGCCAGAAATTATCTCGTTAGCAACAGTTGCCTGTTCATTTAGTTTGACTATAGTTTAGTTGATTTGTCGCATTTGTTTCTTCTTGTGAGTTTCTTCTTGCTTGTTGTAACTGTTAAGACCTTTAGAATGTCACGAGTTCGATGGCAAATTTTCATGAAATTACACCTTTTGAACGAGGACGAACATGAGGATACATGAAACATGAGGCTGGTTTAATCGTCCGTGAAACAGTCAGACGTGTCAATCGGTCTCGCACCACTATAGCACATACTTGTACTAGCTGGCAGGAAGAACACCTAGAAGTTCGTCGTAGAGGTACTGGACGACGACGAGTGACGCAAAAGCGAGAAGATCGGCTCTTAAGGCGAAATACAATTAGAGACCCGGAAGAACCATCACGAGCCGTTGGAATAAATTGGATAAGAGCAATTGGCCATATGGCATCCATGAGCACGATTTGTCGCCAAATACGCACGTTTGGACTACGATCTTAGCGTCTTTATTTTCGTCTTCCCTTAACAAGAGAATATACAGCCATCAGAATTAACTGGTGCCAGGACAGACAATATTGGGTTCCTGAATGGAATGAGATCTTCTTCAGCGACGAATGCTTATGGCACTCAGGCGGACGTTCGCGGATTAGGCGACCTAGGGGTCAGAGACAAAATTTACAATTTGTTCAACTTCGCCATACGGCCTTAACTCCTGGGGAGAAGATCTCGTCTGGTATTCATTCCGGGCAGACAATACATTGATTCAGTGTTGGAACCAGTTGTTGTGCCATTACTACAAAACCTTCCAGGAGTAGCATTCCAATAAGATAATGCGCGGTACATAGAAGAAAACAACATCAATATGTTGCCCTGGCCTCAAAGATCACCAAAACTTATTCCCCATTGAACATGTCTGGGATATAATGGAAAGAAGATTGCGGCGTTTACCTCATCCTCCTAATCCCTTAGAGGAGTTGCGCCAACAGGTACAGATAGCCTAGGATGAGGTACCTCAAGAGGATATCAATAATCTAATTTCCAGTATGCCTAGAAGGGTTGCTGAGTGCATAAGAGTACATGGGGATGTAACTCATTATTAACTTTTTAATCATTAAATGTTATCAGTTTTTCTAAAAAATGTAATCATTTGTTATTCTACGTGCACTAGATATTTTCACCAAGTTTCATCATTTTACGTTCAGTGAGGTGGTCTATTTTATTTGATAGGCAGTATATATAGATAGTGTGTCCCAAAAAGTTTTATACAAATGTAGAGAAAGTTAATCTTACATATCACAAAAAAATCTTGATAAAAAGCGCTGCATGACTTTTAGTTCCATAATTAAATACAACTTTTTGTGATTAGAGTGATAGTGAAATTACGTTCAAACTGTAGCATTTTGGAAAGCAAAATGTTAATTGAAATTGTTATTAAAGAGCAAAAAATTATGCCCGATTTGTGATTTTTCCCAGATAAAAATTACAAGATATTAATTAGATTATTTATTGAATGCAGGAATAAGACACGATAAACAATTGATAACCTCCTTATCAATTGATCATCAATGAATAATACAAAAATAATATTTTTTTTGAGAACATGTAAAATTACTTAAATACTACGGGGATTCATCGTATCCACCGTCCCCTACTAAACAGGTGATTGTTCGTTGATTAAATTCGTTTATGACAGTTCTAGTCACATAGCATGGAGTTATAGCTGCACATGTTTCTCTAATGAAGCTTTCAAGATGATGAACATCTTGAGATGATCACTGACTATTCTTTTAAGTAGCCCCATAAAAAATTCTAGAGGGCTAATGTCCGGCGACCTTGGAGACCAAAGAAACTCCATGTACCTCCGAGATCACTTTACCGTTGTGTGGAGGAGAAAATCCCGAATAGTTCTACAGTTACAGTAACATGGTGCTCCATCCTGTTGGTACCATATTTTTCCTTGTTCAGTTATTGGTAATTCATCAAGAACTGATTATTTAAAAAGTGTAGATATCTTTCTCCATTCATGTTATTTCGAAAAAATAATGGTCCAACAATTCTGTCTTTGTAATGCCACACCATACATTAGTCTTAAATGAATATTGATCTCTGGTTTGGACATGAAAATTGGGATTAACATCGCTTCTCATGGACAATTTTGCGAACGTACTGTACCATTAGACGTAAACGTTGCTTCGTCAGAGAACAGTACTTGTCGCCTCATAAATCTGTTATCTTCCAATTCTTCTTGGATACAAGCACAAAATTCGAGCCTTCGTTCAACATTTCATTCTTTTAAAGTATGGGTAACTTGAGGTTTAAATGTATGTGTCTTTAAAATTCGTACAGCAATCTTTTTCGAAATGAATATTTTCGATTTTCCACGACCGATAATAATGTTTCTCTCTCAATTTATTTTTAACACAGAATTCTTGAATTTATGTATTACATATCTGACAGTTGTGAAATGTATTATTTTATCGGGGTGTCGACTTAAAAATTTTAAATGTCTGCTGCTTCCCTACATATTTTATAATTGTCTCCAACAATTTTAATTTTATCTTCAATACTCAATTTTTCTGCCATTTCTAATTATTGCAAACACACTGACGTAACATTTGAAATGTATATATCATTCCAACAATCACTATTTTTAAAGCTGTTACTAGTTGAAAACCCACAGAAAAATGTAATTGAATAAAGTTTTGATTTTTCTGGGTGTTTTCGATTAACTTTCATCTTATTTCTCACCTTTTCTTTCTTTAAGTGTAGTTCTTTACAGCCAAATAACTCGCCTTTATTAATTTAGAAGTGGGGTGTACATATATAAATTCTTATTTAATAATTTTATGTGAATGCATTTACGATCGCCGGACATTACTTGTGATATTCCTGCTCATTCTCTCAACATTTTTCCGTCCCGGCCTGGCAAATAACATTTCTTGCGCTGCTAGAAAATCAAACAATAAATGGATATTACTTTTGTTGTATAATTGTATCCGAGATCATGTTTCATTAAATTATAATTATCTCATATTAATGTGTGAGCTAGAACAACACCTGTGCAGAACGAAATGGTGGCTCTTGGCCGATAAATTATGTGGACAGCAAATCGTATTAAAAATAAAATAGTGTGCCAAATCGAAAAACAATGCGCACATTCGTAAATTTATTGAAAATGCATTCTCGAAGTACCTACATGAAGGAGATCATAAAGATTATTTATAAATAAAATAAACAATAAATTTGCACATAATTTATGACTCTTACTACGTGGAGCTTATGCAGGCGTGATCAAATCAACACATGTTTAACGACACACATAAGACTTTGAGTTTTTATAAATTGCCCAGATAGCCAAATCTATCATTAGTCCCCATTAACATGAATGATTTATGTGATTAATAAGTTGTCTAAAACTGATATTTTCAATTTGTCACTTGCTTCGAGATTAATATAAAACAGATATGTTCCATATAAATACATCTAATTTATTACTTTATGGAAGCAACACATCATACTTGATTGCCATCATATATTTTTCGTCATTTTTAACAAAACACACTTCCTGAATACAAGTATGAATTATTATTATAGTGCAATAATGTAAATCTTACTTTTGTACTATGTACAATTTGAAATAAAAATATGGTAATTTGAAAATAATTATAATACAATGTTTGGCTGCACTTGTTTAATAAAGATGAAATAATCATAATTAATAAAAATGTAATAACTTGTCTATTTTATTTTTGTATCGATTGAAAAAGCACCAGGAATTTTAAAGCTTGGTTTTGTAGTTGGCACGTGATGATTGATTGATTTCTGCCATCAAGATTGCTCATTTGCGTCCATTTTGTTTAATACATTTTTCTAAATATATTCTTCAATGGTTCTAAGTCTCAATTTGGTACAATCGTCAACTACCCATATGCAACTCCTCTTGGAAAGTAGATACGTACGTTTGTATTTATGTGGGTGTTGTTGCTGATGAGAGCTGCAAATATTCTGCTCCGGATCTCTTTTTCTTCATTATATGAAGTGTGAACGGAGCCAAGATATTTAAATAATTTGCGGCCATAGACCTGCCATTGGAGCGCTACCTCTAAGATCAATTTGGAATCTGGTTTGTAATATTATTTTCGTTTCATCTTCGTTGATGCATATTATATTTTTATCTCTTACCTCAATCTTCAACAACTTTTCCTAATTCGCCTCAATAACCTATCCAAGATTTTCAAGTCGTCTGCGTAACCCACGAATTGTTGTTTTTTAGTAAGTACAGTTCATGTGGAATCTATACCAGCGTTCGTTATCACATGATGTAATGCTAGGTAACACGTATCGCCGTCTTCCTGTTCAAGTCATATGGAAATTATTTGTACACCTTCCAACTACACTAATATTATTCCTAGTACAACTCGTGGTGGATTTGACGAGCTGTACTAACTTGAAAATTAAGTGTTAAACTGAAGAGTTTATTATTAATAATATAATTATATATAATAGACGTAAATAATGTTTATCATGGCATTGGCCGAGGTAAACATTTTACCATGCTCTTTATATAAGACTTTCTCCAATTCAAATATATAGTGTAAACTGGCAAAATATTGATATTTCGTAATTGAATTGGAAAATAGAAGTTCTTACCTTGATTGTATTATTGATATTCTGCTAATGAATATGATAAAATATTGCAACTTTTATCACTTAAAAAAAGTTCGCAGCTAAACTAATATATCAAACTTCGCAAATAAGCTGGGAAAAATATTTTAAGATGTCCCGTTCAATAAATGTCTAGTCAAATTACATAAAAAATGCGATAAAAATATACCGAGTCAGAAAATGGCAAGTAAATTCGAACAGAACTATTCTCGAGTGCACTAAATTTTGGCTCATGTAGTCGCCAAAAATATTAAAATTGAATGTTTTAAATGAAACTTCCACGTTTCGATTCCGCGTGACTGTGAATAATTGTTTCCAAATGAATTTTTAAATACATGTTGTCAAATTTTAAAGATTCGCTTTTATATTGGCTTTCTCGCTATGAAAATATAAGGGAATAAGGAAAAACTAACCATGGTTAAAATTGACGGGTAATACTGAGATTATTCAAAAAAATCCGCGGTGGTCCGCACGAAACTTTCTTATACTCAGTTATACTACGTTTTTCGAAAAAACTTTTCAAATGAAAGTTGTTTAAAATATCAATATCTATAATTTACGTACGAATATTTTTTTCCGTAACATGTACTGTTTTCGAGATATGGAAAAAGGTGATAAGAGTAAACCATCACTTCCGGTTGAGTGATTGCGTTCAAAATAGGACCTTTTCCTCCTTGCTACATACAAATGTTAAGTTTAAAGTTTCAGAGCTCTAGCTATAATCGTTTGTTTTGCATAATCCAGTTCTGAAAGTGGACGTTTATCGGTAAGAATAGTTACATAAAACTTATTTCAATATTGAATGACATGTACCGTAGCTTAAATCAACAAGTTGTTGGTGTAAATGTCTAATTGGTGTTTATGGGGTCAAGCGTTTAATTAACGCAGGTACTATCACGTTAGCCATATCACACTTCAAGCTTCTGGGAATTAAAATCGAAAACAAATTCTTAGAGTAACTTGCGCTTACTGCTGCAATTTAACAAAACTGACGAAGAAATGAGTTTAGAAAAACAACATTGGGCAATGGATAGTCAGAACACCTTCTCTCAGGGTTTACACGATGTTATTAGACGAATTAAGAAGTGAAGATACAAAGGAAATAAAAAACAATTCTGTGGATGTAGGAAACCGATTTTAATTTTGTATTGCGATTAATTTTACATAAAACATGAAAAGTAGATACAAATATGCATGAATCGATCAAAGCTAGAGAACCATTGGCTCTGACGATAAGGTCTGGCCACATACAACTTTTAAAATTAGAATAACAATATAAAAATATACATAACAAAATTTTATTTATAGTTATAGAAATAAATTATTTTATTCTTTTAAAGAAACCTTAATAATAACAACAGGGCAAAATCTAAATAATTATATAAATATATAAAAAATAACGTTTGATTACTTGGAAAACTAATCATAAAAAATTAAAAAAACTGTTGTTTTTTCAGGCTCTTAACGGGGTACTGATAAATGATTATTTGAAGGTAAAAGTAGTAGAAGAGGAATGTAAAGCAGAAAACCAACAGATGAGTAAAAGAATCGAACTGCTAGAAGCAAAAGATAACGAAATTGGTAAAATAAATAGGAAAAATATTGTCATATCAACAGGAAGAGAGGGACAAGTAGAAAACATGAAGGGGATATTGAAAACTTTATAAAAGAACAGACAAAAGTAAACGGCAATGTTAATAAAGCACAATTATCAGAATAACTAAAGAAGGGTAGTTGAGAGTGACTGTGGCAGAAATAGAACCATGGAGAAAAACAAAAAAACTTAAGAGGCAAATAGATATATATCAGTAATGACGTATCATTAGAAAAGTGCAGAAACAAATTAAAGTATTGATTGACAAGGAAGATGAGAAGAAAGTTAATAGGGTACATAGGATGCAGAAAATGGTAATGAAAGGAATAAACTGCACCTGGGATCAAAAAGAAGGACGAACAATAATGAACGGTCAGAAATGAAAGAAGTCAAAAAATAATGACAAAAAATGGAAAAATATCAGATAAGAAAAAATGAAACAGAAAAAAGACTAGGAAAGGGGAAAGGACCAAATGAAAATGAGAATAAAATAGAATAGGAACTTGGATCATAATGAGCGTACAAGAAAAATAGAGAGAGAGAGAGAGATAACTAGTAGAAGAAATGATGAAACATAAAATAGAAATATTAGGAATAACTGAAACAAGTGCCCGGACTAGGACACATAAGGGTTGGAGATGCTATGGTCGGGCCAGAAGAGAACAATAGAGCAAAACGAGATTTAGATATAATAGTAAACACAGACAAAGTAGAGAACATAGGGAAAGAAAGAAGAGAAATGGACATTCTTAGGCATATGGAGCGAATCAAGATGCAAGTAAAAAAGAGAAAGACAATTTCTGCAGAAGTATACAAAGTGAAATAGATGAAGAGCTTGAAAGCATGATAATAATGGAAGATGTAAATGGAACAGAATCCAGAATACAGGAAATGAATAATACATGGGGAGGTAAGAGGAAGAGACCAAAAACAATGACGGGAAAAAATTATGGAATGGTGTATAGAAAAGAACTTAACACTACATACACAAATGAACGAGAGAAGAACCTGCGATAGAAGAAAAATGTATATACTATTTCTTAATAAGTAAAAGTAAATGGAATCATTTTAAAATTGTGAAAGTACACTAGAGAAGCTGAGAATGTAAGTGATGACTTCTTGGTGAAATGGACACGAAAATTAACCTAGAAAAAGAGAACAAAAATTGTAAGAAAACAAAAAAATATGAAGCTACAAATTAAAAGAAAAACAATACCAAGAGAAATACCAAAGAATACATGATGACAAATTGAAGAAACAAAGTAAAGGAAATACCAGGGAAGATAAATCTTCAATAACAATAATTACGAGCAATAGAGGATATAATTAAAAGGAACAAAGAAACACAAAAAACATCTGTACTCAAAAAAGGAAAGAAATTAAAATAGTACTACAAAAAGTGAAAAAAAATCATGGAAGAAGTTCGGTGAACAAATGGCTGGCAATTATAGGGACAAGCAAAAGCTTTTCTACGGCACTTTGAAACAAATAATCACAACTGAAGAAAAAATAATGGAAAGGTGGAGACAATATTTTCAAGAACTAATAGCAGCAAAAGTAGAAACGCGAGAATAACGTGAGATAGACTCTGAATCTCAAGAAAAGGAAGAGCATACGGATTGTGATGAAATGAGGATAGAAGAACAGAAGCCATAAATAAATTGAAGATATGGAAGGCACCGGGAATGAGTAAATACACGGGGGGTGGAAGGAAGAAAAAAACTAGCCGACATAATGACGGAAACAACGAGAACAACAATAATCCCAGAAGAATGTAATAATTCCCATATACAAAAAAGGCGACAAGAGGAACTTCAATCACTTCAGAGGAATTACCTTAAACAGTATACCAAGGAGGATAATGGCTAGAATACTGGAATAACGAATAAGAGGCAAAGTGGAAAACACAATTCAATGGACTTAGAAGTGAAAGGAGTACCCAGGATCTAATCTTCATATTAAGACAAAAGTCAGTGAGAAAATAATAAACAAAATAAGGACATATAAGCTATATAGATCTAGAAAAGGCCTTTGATAAGATCAAAATAGAGCAAATCTGGGATGTATTAAGAAAACGAAAATTAAATAAGAAAACAACTGTACTAATAAAAGCTATGTACAAACAATAAGAATATTGTTAGAACAAATACAAAGAATCCAAAGAATTCAAGACTGAAATAAGAGTTAAACAGGGATGCATACTTAGCCCACTCATTTTAGCTTGCTTGCTTAGCTTGCTCGATGGCTTGGTAATCATGAATTTGTCTGTGGCTGTTTCAATCCTTCACTCTAACAACTGTAAGGCATCTCGGAGTCTAACTATTTTTCCTACAAAAAATAAAAATCGGCGCTGACTTCAGTCGGATTTGTCGATCCGTAAAAATACTTTTTTGTCGAAGCAGATATATCTTTCTACATGTCGCCTTGTGAAAAGAACTCCATATTACTTGATGTCTATCATTTTACATATACTAAGCTTTCCTGGGGACCACATAAATCTAAGGTTTTTCTAGCAGAAGAGCAGTAAGAAATAGTAGAAAAAGCATATAACAAAATAAATAAACATAATACCAGGATGCTGTTATCGGATGTAAATGCAAAAATAAGGAGAAAACTGATGTACACATATAAGGAGAGGACAAAGTAAACATTAGAAGATTGTTGCTCGAACAGGGGAAAAGGTGGAAAAAAGTAAGAGGCAGTATAAAATGAAGGAATTACAAAAAAACAAAAGTACAAAAAAGACATATAACTATGTCTTGGGTTAATATACCCAAGACATAGACGAAAAATGCAAGAAAATAGAATGGATCATTTTAAGGGCAACCGAAAACGAATCGCACTTCAGTAACATCAGAAGAAAGAAAAGTGGTAGAATGAAGAATGCGGCAGAGATGCGAAGATAAGAAATAAGCGAACGATGAAAGCGATCCAAACATAAAGAGAAGAATATAACAAATATATAGGGAGTACAGAACGGAAGATACAACAGATAAAAAAGAGAGCCAGAAATGAACACAATGACAAGGAAGCAGAGAACAAAGCGAAAGAAATAAGGAATTTTATATAACTGATATCAAAAATTTAGCCAGACGGTACACATCAAAGATAAAGAAGGAAACTTGGTAGGGCAGGACAAGAAAGGTGAATAGAATATTTCCACGAGATGCTAAATGAAGACGAAGAACTAGTACGTGGGGAGGACAACTACCAAATCAAAGACCGAATAATGCTCGAAAACAATAAAAGTAATAAACGGAATAAAAGCAGAGAATATAAAATATGCAGGAGAGGTCTGAAACAAATACATTTCGAATTACTACTATCAATGTGGAGAGAATAAGAGATACCGAAAAGCTGGTAAAATACAACAATAATACCAATCTTAAAAAAGGGCGATGAAACACAATGTATTAATTATATAGGAATACATTAATAAAAATAAACCTAGAAGTGGGGCCATAGATAGGTGGATAACAAGATTCAGTGAAAGTAGAAGCACAACCGATTATTTTTTTATGTTCAAGGTAGTACTAACAACCTGTTACTACTACAAAATTCCAGCATTCGTAATATTTGTAGATTTCAAGAACGCGACTCAGAATGGAAGAATTCGACATACCCACTAAGTTGCGAAAATGAATGAAAATGACACTAAAATGAGGTTTTAAAAACAACTGTCAGAGGAGTTTGAAATCCGAATCGAACTTTGAACCTCTTCACATTATTATTTAACATGGTACTTATTTCTTCTAAATTATGAGAGGGAGCCAATTGAACAGAGAGGGACACATTCTGTACAAATGTCACCAAGTAATAGACTATGCAGATGACGTGGGTGATTCTAAGTAGAACAAGAGGAAACAATAAGGAAAATGGTATAAGATGGGATTGCAAGTAAATCTACGCAAAATGATGAGAATAGGAGGCCAGGACAAAAATACACAATTAGAAGTGAATACACAGGTGGGCAAAATGAATTTGAAGGAGTAAAGGAATGTGTGTATCTGTGAGAAGAAAAAGAGATCGATGCGAGGCTAAATAAAGCAAACAGATTTGTGGGATCGATGAACTACCTAATAAAAGTAAAACAGATGTCGCGAAGTACGAAATTAAAAAATTGCAAATTAATACTGAGACCAACAACAACGTATGGGTACGAGACATGGGTGCTAAACAAGAAAATGTGGGAGCCACTAAGGATATGGGAAAGGAAGATAATTAGAACGATATTGAGAGGAAAGAATACCGGATATCTAAAAAGGTGAAATATAACGAGATATATGAGATCTTCAGGGCGCCGACGTCCGAGGCAGTGATAAAAGCAAGAAGAATGCAGTGGCTGGGTCACATGGAAAGAATGACAGATGGGAGGGCAGTAAATATAAAATATATATAATAATAATGAATAGCCTAGAGAGCACCAGTGCACACGAGAGAGAATGTAAAGTCCCAGGAAAAGGTGGTAGGAGGTTGTCATGGCAGACCTAAATGAAAATGGTATGAAAAACTGCGAATCCAAAGCAAGAAATATGGAAACAAATAACAAAGGCTTGTAGCTGCCTTTAATAGAAATAGTAATAATAATTTCTAGTGCATTTGACAAAATCTGCACTCACATACGTGTACTGTACTAGAAAGTGGTACATGTTATCTAAAAATATATTAAACTATGAAAATGATTCACATATCACATAACGCAAGGAGCACTAATTATCAAAACCAAATTTGATAACCAAAGTCCATGCAAAAACACTGCATTAAAACCAAAAAGCCGATAAACATCTGATAAGACAGTCATCCTGGTAATTATATCAAAGGCAAATTTACTATAAATATCAATAAAAAATATATTAATAGATTTTATTAAACAAGGATTAATAGTTAACGTACGATAACTTGCGATACGAAATGTGGCTTTCTTAACGTAAATAATGCACTCTAATCTTTTTTAGAGTGACGTAAAATTTTTAATAGTAAACGGGTGATATTAGATTACAAATCGATCAAACCAGACGCAGACTGTAAATATTTGTCTTGGGAAATATTATTCTTTGGCAAATAACGGCGTCTAAATAGCAATTACTTATTTTTCAGGTATTTCTGTCAACAATATAGATGTAACATTTATACCAGGTGTATACTAAAGCAATCTCACATGGTCTCTTCTTTATTTTTATATTTGTCGATACGAAAATTAAGTTCTGGCGAATAATTAGTACGTGAAGTCTACGTTGGCCGGCAATGACACAAACGTGACTATTTATTATCGTATGGCATTACATATATTTTTGCAATAAAAGCAATCAATGGCTGGATGAGATTTACACAAAAAGTTACTTTTTCACCACATATTTTAATTATAATGCGGATATTTTTTCTTTTCTTTGGATTTTTAACAATTATCAATAAATACATCAATAAATACTTGAGAACACTGAATCTTCGAGCTAATTTTCGGAGTGAAACTCCAAATAATTGGAAATATTTTTTTTTTTTTAGGTTGACCTTTTGGAAAATGTCATTTTTGGCATATATAGAAGAGATCCTTTAAAACTCCCCACCTGGCGGTAAATTTACGCTCAGCACTTTCAGATCTAATTTTAATTTTCACTTTGTAGTATTCACTTATATCTTTATCTAGTAATTCAAGAAAGATTATTAGCGCAAGCTTTTAAGCAAATGTACAAAAACATTAATCACGATAGTTTCGCTTGTCTTAAATTGGAAAATGATATCATCAAGTTTAGCGATATTACAATTGAGCGTGTCAAATTATTTCCGTTGATATACTAAATGTCTTGTTTACCGCCAATCTTATTTTATTGAATGAAACACAGCAAAGTGTTACCCAATCGTTTCTACAAACGTTGACGTTGCATCAGCAAGCATTTTTAAATATTATATCTAATAATACTTTAAAAATTACTTTATTGACGATAAATAATATTTTAATCTCGTACTGTTATCTTTTGCCACATTAGTTATATTTGCACGTTTAGTTTCTCGTTTCTAAAATTTATCGTTGGCTGTATATTTGATGAGTAAATCCACACAAGTAAAAATGGATAAATAATTGCGAGCAATTTTGAGAGAATATTTATATCGATTTACGCTTCCAAATTGTCATACATCGAGAATTAACATTGGCGGACTTAAATATAAATCAAAATGTCTTAATATATCTATAAATGACCCAGCAGGTCGTTGTAATTATGAACCTTAAACGTGATTTATAAAAACAATTGAACGCCTGCGTGAATTGCAAGTTTGTAATATCAATTGAGCGAAGAAATGTAATAATATATGCAGTACTTATTGCTGTTGTAACCCCGGCCTTAAGCGCCATAATGCAGTTCAAAAATATATAAAGACAGAAGAAGAAACTAGCAAAAACGAAAGCAACTCATTATTTTTTAGGTATCATATTTAAATTCTTATAATAATCGGTTGGTGCTATAAAAACATGCAATTACCCCGTAGCCGTCGTCGATAAAGACCGCGTTGTTGAAAAAAAATTTCAGCGAATGTGTGAAGGTGATGACAGCTGTTTCGCCCTTTATGGGCTCATCAGATCACCATACATTCATTCCATTAAGTCATGCAAACATGAGCTACAGTGAGTTTATGTGTGAATATTGCCGCCATCAGACGTTACTGTTACTTTTTTATGGTACCAACGTGCTTGATCAAAAAGAGCTCTGCGATTATGTAGCAGTAGCAATAGCACTGTAGTGTGTGGATATTCAAGGTTATTCATGGCGACAAACTCATTGTCAAACATGTTTGAATGACTAGACAACTTCAGCGAATGTATACGTGGTGATCTTATGAGCCTATAGAGGGCGAAACAGCTGTCATCACCTTAATAGATCCGCTAATAATTATTTTCAACAAAAGGAATAAGTCAATAATGTCATTATCCTCATTTTTCTTCACGATAAGTTATAATACATCAGCTTATTTTATTGTGTGTGTGTGTGTGTGTGTGTGTGTGTGTGTGTGAGCACTCTAGCTTCCAATCGATTATAGCTAGAGCTATGAAACTTTAAGCTTAAGATTTGTATATAGCAGGAAAGAAAATGTCCTATTTTTAAAGCAATACCTGAACCGGAAGTAATCGTTTACTCTCATCATCGTTTTCCTTATCTCGAAAACGGTACGAGTTATCAAAAAAACTGTTCTTATATAAGTTAAAGATATTGAAATTTTAAACAACTTTCACTAGAAAAGTCTTTTTCCAAAAAACCTAGTATAACTAAGTATAAGAAAGTGCGGACCACTGCAAATTTTACTTTCTTATGTAATGTTTGTTTGTGTGCGAGCGTGTGTGTGCCTGTGCGCGCTCTAGCGTCTAAATTATAGCTAGAGCTATGAAACTTTAAACTTAAGATTGGTATACAGCAAGGAGGAAAACGTCCTGTCCTATTTTTAAAGCAATATCTCAACCGGAAGTGATGGTTTGCTCTTATCACATTTTTCCATATCTCGAAAACCGTACATGTTATCGAAAAAATATTAATGTTACAGATATTAATGTTTTTTTCTAAAAATGTAGTATAACTAGGTATAAAAAAGTTCAGTGCGGACCACTGCAGATTTTTTCTATTGACAGCGCGCCGCCAACATGTACGCGCTCTAGCGCCCAAACTATGGTGGTTAAATTTATTTTTATATAGCAAGGAAGAGAACGTCCTATTTTGAAAACAATGTCTCAATCTGAAGAAATGGTTTACTCATATCACTGTTTTCCCTATCTCGAAAACGGTAAGACTTATCGAAAAAAGTGTTCTTATAAAAGTTTAAATTATGAACAACTTTTATTTGAAAAGTTCTTTCGAAAACTCGAGTATAAGTTAAGTATACCAAAGTTCCGTGCGGACCACTGCAGATTTTTTTAATTATACTTATTTTTAACTTTCATAATGCTCCATTACTTGCTCTCGAAATAAGTGATTATTAGTTATCAAGTACGTGTTGTGGCGGTTGGTCATGTATAGAGGAATCAATTGATCTTGTCTGAGAGGAATGTCTGCACTAATAATACAATATGTGCAATTTTTGAAATACCAGCTGTGAGAAAGAAACTATCAATATATAAAATGATATAATCATAATTAGCATTGCTTTATTGTAACAATTCTACTACAAATTTATTAGCAATCGAATATAGTTATTTAATTACCAACAGAAAAACAATGCATTTTCATGCTCGACTCTGGCGAATTATTTTTTCTAAAGTAAATATTATTTTTTCCGTCAAGTACCATAGCACGTTTATGCAGCCGAATTATTTGATTGCTTCCAAGTTTGTTTTCTGCCGCCGAAAGTTTAAAGTATTATATTGGTGACATCCACAAAATATAAGGGTACTTGGACTGGACGTTAGCCATGGCGCTCACGATGGTCATTCTATACTTTACAATGTGTATGTACGAGAGAAGCACAGTATTTAGATCCTAAATTCAAGGAAAAAATTGAAGAAATATCAAACGTTTATTTTTCTACATAATCTTCCTGAACGTCGATGCATTTGGTCCACCGATGATCCAAACCTTTGAATCTTCTGTGAAAAAATCCGCGGTGGTCCGCACGAAACTTACTTATACTACGTTTTTCGAAAAAACTTTTCAAATGAAAGTTGTTTAAAATATCAATATCTATAATTTATGTAAGAATATTTTTTCCGTAACGTGTATCGTTTTCGAGATATTGAAAAAGGTGATAAGAGTAAACCATCACTTCCGGTTGAGAGATTGCGTTCAAAATAGGACGTTTTCCTCCTTGCTACATACAAATGTTAAGTTTAAAGTTTCAGAGCTCTAGCTATAATCGTTTGGACACTAGAGCGCGCACAGACACACAGGCACACACACACAGCACACAGACGTCATTCCCAAAATAGTCAGAAACGATTCAGGGGACCTCAAAACGCGTATATCCGTTAAAATCTCGAGGTCGAAATTTTTCATGATTCCTATACTTATACATAAAGTATAATCGCACTAAACTTACTTAGACTTAGTTATACTACGTTTTTCGAAAAAACTTTTCAAGTGAAAGTTGTTTAAAATATCAATATCTATAATTTATGTAAGAATATTTTTTCCGTAACGTGTACCGTTTTCGAGATATGAAAAAAGGTGATAAAAGTAAACCATCACTTCCGGTTGAGTGATTGCGTTCAAAATAGGACGTTTTCCTCCTTGCTACATACAAATGTTAAATTTAAAGTTTCAGAGCTCTAGCTATAATCGTTTGGACGCTAGAGCGCGCACAGACACACAGACACACACACAGACGTCATTCCGAAAATAGTCAGAAACGATTCAGGGGACCTCAAAACGCGTATATCCGTTAAAATCTCGAGGTCGAAATTTTTCATGATTCCTATACTTACTTATACATAAAGTATAAGTAAGTAAAAATCTGTCGGTTGCTCTTCCAACCAGTCGTTTACGGCCGTCATCACTTCATTATCGTCATAATGTCTGGTCCCTCGAAGATATTTTTCAATTTTGTCTTGATGAAACCGAATTCCATTGCTCAATTTTCCCCATTTTTTTCCTTGACACAATCGCTCAATCTTGCAATGAAGTTGGCATAGTAGAAGCCTGTTATTGTATGTCCACGTTCCAAAAAATCAGTCATCAAAATTTCGCCTGCATCCCAAAAAATTGTGGCCATAACGTTACCAGCGGATGGCAAAACATAAAATTTGCGGGGTGGCGGAGAAGCTCGGCGATGCCACTCCATACTTTGTTGCTTCGACTCAGAACCGAAGTGGTGAACCCGCGTTTCATCAAAAGTGACGAATATAGAAAGAAATTCATTTGGATCTGCTTTAAACTATGCTAAACTGGCTTCAGAACTCAATACTCTAGAAGGTTCCTGATCAGGTGACAACATTCGTGAGACCTAACGTGAAGACAACTTTTTTAGCCCCAAAATATTTGTTAAAATATTTTCTATAGTAGCATAAGAAAAAATCGTAATTTCAGCTATCCGCTGAATGGTCGCTGGTCGTCTAGCACCCTTCGCATGTTCACACGTTTGTCTTCCCAGTTTAAATTCTCGAGACATATCTTTCACTACTTAGTAAGAAACAGCAGCCTCACCTAATACACCTACTATGTCTTTATGAATTTCTTTTGGCGACAATCCTTTCTTTTGCAAGAACTTTGTAACGTCTGCGTGTACGTCATAATTTGCTGTTAAGCATAAGTAAATTCAGTGCGGACCACATCATATTTCATGAGTATAATACATAAACATATAAGAAACTAAATCATGCCTAAGCGGAAGTTTAAAATACACGATGGTTGAAGAATGGAAAAGACATAGGCTGTAGTATAGTCGTATTATATGTAACTGCACTAGAAAACATTAGCATTATGTACTACCTGAGGTTCTCCAAATTCATGTACCAAGTCGTGTAATGTTGAATTTAATTGTGAAAATTAATAAGCACGACTGAGCATATTCAGCAATACCAACACATTTAATGTAATTCTTGCAAACCATGAAGGTGTGAAAGTTGGCATACCACGTACTTGTGAAATTCAGGTTCAAAAATTAATATTTCCAGACTTCCTTTTGTGATGGTACGAGGATTTTACAATAAATTTATTCTTAAGCTAAAATAATGGCCGTAGATATTTACTGTTTTAAAATTGCGTCTTCCATAGAAAATTAAATTAAAACTACAAGAACAATATTGACAGACAATATAGTGTGATCAACACCTTTCAGGTAAAAGCTACACATAATCATAATCATAAAAACAATTCACTACTAATATTCGAGGTAAAAATCTATTGTTTATGTAAGTAATAACACCAACAACACCTAGGAAATTACCAAATAGGAAAACTGCAGAGCAATGATTTAAAAATCCACCATAGGGTCCGCAATTGGTATTGTACCCTTTTATTAGGCGATAAAATGAGTAAGAAACTTCTGCCACACAATATATTTTATGCATTTTTAAAACTCATATGCACCCATCAACTTCAAAAGACAATGCCAATATTTTGGGAGTCTATTTATATACTTGTATATTTCATCCTTGACTTATCCCCACAATAATAGTCATGCGCCGATATATAACGAGATATTGGCAGCCAATCTACATATGTATCTGTGTATCAAAATAAATTTCGATTAACACATTATAATTTTGCTGTATGAGCCGACGACCCATCCTATTAGAACTAAACACACAGAGTGTTTTAATTCCACCTTAGTTACATATGCATAATTAGAAAAAAGATTAGTACTGTGCTTAGTAGATTGAAGTTTGAATTTTGTCTTTAGCAAATATATCTATCGGTTACTAAACGCTCGATTTATGCTTATGTTATGTAAGGTCCAAAAGCGTCGACGTTTCTGCATCGAATGATAGTTGTTTTGTCCGTAAAATGTTGCTTTCTAATCGAAAATGAAAATATTCCTTGTCCTGATTTTTAAAATTAGTAGTGTGAGTGGGAACAATATGTCCTTTTAACCATCAATATTCATGAAATAAAAAGCAGCAGTTTCCAAAAATCACATGCATTATCATACCCATGAATATATTTTGTAATAGCCATTTATTTTATGGCTAGAGATTCATTATAAATATTAACGAAACGACAATTATATTTTATCGAGCCGATAAATATAAATTTATTTCAGCGCTTTTGGTACGACCGTCGAATTTCACAAATAAACAAAAATAATGATTAATTTTCAATCATAGGTTGATTCTTATTCCCACATATTTATTGGCAGAAAGCAAGTACACGTTATGGATATACCAAATACTTGCAAAACCACTCATAACTGCGTTATAACACGTAATATATGTATTTCAATCACCTTGATGTTGACCTTGTGTAATCTATGTCAATTAAATTACGTTTTTTTTTATTGTTACTATCATAATTGTATCATTATATATAGTTGTGATAGTAATTGCATGCAAGTTTTCGCGGAACAAGACAATTACTTTTCACACGAATGCGTAAATAAATTGGCCAACGTAAGCGACCGCACGTAGATAAAATAAAAAATGTTTTGTCGTTGAGTGCATCTGGGTTTATCCGACATACTACTCGAACGAGATTCGGCCGAGCCCTTTCTTTCCAATCATATTCAATTGCGTTATTTATTGCTTGCAAATGGAAAAAATTAACGTGTGATATGAGCGGATATTTTCAAGTATGTAAAAATCTTGCAATAAATGCGGTGAATTTTGAATAGAAATATTGATACTCTATACTATGAGAACTATATGTTGGTATCAGTCTAGCTTGAAATCATCAGCAAGTCACTCCTGTTCTGCGTAATTAAGTTCAATGACAACTGTGCAATATTATACACCGCCTTTCAAATAAAATGGACCACCCCGAACCACTGAACGTAGAATGATGAAATATGGTGAAAATATCTAGTGCATGTAGAAAAACACTAATTTAAGTGTTGAAGCCAATCTGTCACTTCTGACAGAAATTAACTCGACGGCAATGGTGCCTTTAATTGGACAATAGTTTCGTTGATTTGTGGCATTTGTTAGGAGTTTCTCCTTACTCGTTGTAACTGTCCAAACGTGTCAATCGATCACACATCACTATAGCACAGACTTGTAGAGGCTGACAGGAAGAACACCTAGAAGTTCGTCGTAGAGGTACTGGACGACGAAGAGTGACGCAAGAGCGAGAAGATCGGCTCTTAAAGCGAAATGCAGTTAGAGACCCAGAAGAACCATCACGAGCCGTTGGAATAAATTTGATAAGAACAATTGGCCATATGGTATCCATGAACACGATTTATCGCCGAATACGCACGTTTTGACTACGTTCTTAGCGTCCTTATTTTCGTCTTCCTCTAACAAGAGAACATAAAGCCATCAGACTTCACTGGTGCCACGACAGACAATATTGGGTTCCTGAATTGAATTAGATCTTCTTCGGCGACGAATCAAGATTTTGCTTATGGCACCCTGACGAACTTTCAAGGATTAGGCGACCCATAGGTCAGAGACAAAATTTACAATTTGTTCAACGTCCCCATACGGCTTTAACTCCTGGGGTTATGGTAGGAGGGGGGGGGGGCAATACGCTATGGAAGAAGATCTCGTCTGGTATTCATTCCGGCCACACTAAACGTCAGACGTTACATTGATTCAGTGTTGGAACCAGTTGTTTTGCCATTATTACAAAACCTTCCAGGAGCACCCTTCCAGCAAGGTAATGCGCTGCCTCATACTGCTCATGTAACGTCAGTCTTCCTAGAAGAAAACGACATCTATATGTTGCCCTGGCCTCCAAGATCACCAGACAAATATAATTGAACATGTCTGGGATATGATGGAAAGAAGATTGCGGTGTTTACCCCATCTTCCCCAATACCTTAGAGGAGTTACGTCAATAGTTACAGATAGCCTGGAATGAGGTACCTCAAGAGGATACAAATAATCTAATTTACAGTATGCCCAGAAGGGTTGCTGAGTTCATAAAAGTACGTGGGGATGTAACTCATTATTAAATGTTATCAGTTTTAACGTTTTAACGAAGTTTTATCATTCTACGTTCAGTGGTGGTCTATTTTAGTTCAATGGCAGTGTATATATTACAATAATAATTACACTCGCCAAGCTTTTAGGCCCATTGTGTTTGTTTATTTCTTCCCGTCCTTTAGTTTATTTTGTCGCTTCCCACAAGATTTTCTTATGAAAGTTAAAGTAGTTAAAGTATACGTATACGTATACGAAATTTTTATTTGTAATTATTTGGCATCCATCACTTTCTTCAAGTTCAGTACTAGGTAGCCACACCTGTTCAATCTCAACTCCTCCTTACCTGTAGTGTGACCTCTATTCGATTACTTATTTATTTTTGGTTATTATGGCCATATTTTTCCAAATCCTTTCAGATATATACCTTATTGGCCCCTCTCTCTTTTTAATGCCCAATACCCCATTTTAGCATAGGTGAATTTCTACCCTTGTCTTTAATTGTTGCCTGAAGGGTTTCCCATTATATAGATATTCTGTATTGGTAAAGTTCGACAACGTAATCCCTTGGCAACATTCCTGAGCACGCTATTAGTGAGATGTTTCGTAACGTACATCATACCAAGCTACTTGCATATTATGCTGAACCCAGATAATGCGATCTCCAACACTAAATAGCTCCTATTGGCGAAAACTCGAAGGAGGTTTTCGTCCTTGTTACAAATCTTTAGTTTAAAGTTTGGGCGTCAGAATGGGCACAGACACCAATACAGAAACACACACAGATACACACACCGACACACAGCCACAGACACAGTAACAGCCACAGACACCGACACACCCTCAAACACCCACAAATACACACACAGACAACACAATTTCAAATCTCCGAAATAATGCTGAAGAAGTCAATATTTAGACACCGGAATTAAAATATTTCTGGGTTTCATAAATATGTGTTTAGAATTAACACGTTTTTTGTTACTATGTTGGTAGCGTTTGAGGTATAAGAACAAAGTCGCATTTCCGATACAACTAACACGTAATAGGGAAGATTAAAATTGCAATTATGAAATTTGTTTTCGATAAGATTGTCACTATAAATAAACAAATTCAAGTAGCTTCATTGAAAACATTCTAGACTGAATCAATAAATCTACAGCTACCTGGAAAAACTTTAATGTGCAATAAATATTATCGTAGGAAAATAATTATTTTCTACGCCGTGTAAAGCATCCGACGGTTTTTCATTTGTTACTCATCATAAACTCAACAGATTATTTTATTACTAGTTGTAATTTTACGCGCGTAAATATTTAATTTGAACGAGTGAACGTGAAGATAGGACAAGCTCGAGCAAGTCATTAAATTGCATGGTAAAAATTCTAAGTGAGATATTTTTCTTGTTTTTATTAACCCAACAGGTGCGCTGGCTAGATATTATTAACACTGTTTGTAAGTTTTATGGACACAGTTTTATGAATATCCTTATTATCTTATCGAAATCGTGGTTTTATTAATCCTAATCACGTAAGTATTTTTAATAAAATGTTACAGTTTAGACAATAGAATATTTACAAATTGTACTTTCACTCATGATTTTCACGGGCCTTGTGTAGAACACAGCTTGAGATAGAAACAATGTTTCTAATGAATTATTTAATAAAGAAGGATATAATTAGGTTTTTACTTTTTAAATGTCCATGTCAGCCTAATTTGTGAACCTCAAAATGTCGTGTTGTTTTATACTTATATAAAATATCAACACTTAGAAAGTCTAATTAATAATTAAAATACAAATAATATTTATAACCACCACACTTCCCCAGAAGCAGGATGACTAATGATGGAAAATATGCAACATACATGTGCTGATATGGTTTGGGGACTGCTAGTAAACGATGTAAAAAGTTGAAACACTTGTCCAGATGCGCTTGGACTGCTAGATCAAACTACAATGCAGAATGTGACTATTCTATTTCAAAAATAAATTTAAGTAACATATATGATTTATTTTAATTGTAACCGAATATAAAATATGGCTCGAGTGCTTTCTGAAGCCGATTAGTAATGTATCCTTGTGACTAAGGAATTAGAATAAAATTGCATTGTCCTCAATGAATGATCTAGATTGAATACTTAGTTACACACTTTTATTTGTGTATTCTCCAATTAATAAGTTAGTTAATAAGTTTTAAGCTATTATCGTACCTGAAGATGACATTATATCTAATAAAAATATGAAGAGATGATTTTTACGAATACGTTGAAAGTTATTATAAATTACCCTGTTTAATTACAATTTAATTAAGTTATAATTGGGTTTGTTGTTACAATAGATACTACTAATTAATTGCTCAAATGTACATAAAGGTGCATACGTCAACGGTGGCTTTAATTTATGGAAACCATTTCCGGAGCATGTAGTTATGTCAACGTTAGTATGCGAAGAAATAATATTGATCGGCGCTATTTTATTTCGGACATGTAATGCAGGATGTGAGTAATCATGTTGAACATAAATACATCCTGTGAACAAAAATTAAAAATATTTACTTTTTGCAAACAAATTTGCCTAGGCCGAGTGGTAAAGCAAACAGTGATCTAGGGAGTGGTCGGTCAAGTTACTCATAAGTTAATTATAAGATATAAATTGTAGTTCATACAATACATATTTGTTGTTAAAGGGGGAGTTACTATGGAATATCACCACATTTAAACTTGAACATGCAAACCAACATATTTGTTGTAAATCTTTTAAGTACGTAATGAATTTATATCATTTATACCCAATATTTTCATAATAGTATGGAAAATAAATTATAATATAAAATGCCTTACATAAAACGTATTTTTATATATTTAATACGATATATTAAGATTTGAATAAATTAAACATTTCTTGGTGATTCACTTTCGTAATATTCATATAAGTATACGTGCGGAATGTTTATAATTATTTATGTAATTATCAATAACACAATGCTCCTTTTGAGTTAATAACAATTTTAAGTTTTTTTTAATACGTTAGCTTACAAAGCAGTTAAATATTGATAACAAAAATCTCATTCAAACGGTTCATGTTTTCGTAATATATTCAGATAGTCCCTATATTAGGAATCAGAATATATGTTAATTAATAGCATTGATTATAATGAGAGATTATTTTTGTTTGTATTCAGTAATTGTCAGTACAACTATCTTTGTTCACGCATTGTTTTCGCGTTGGAGGGATACTTTGCACAAGCATTAATTAGCTCCAGGGCATTATAATGTCTGTTTTAAATTGATTTCCATGTTAAATCACAAATTCTCAAAATAACGGAAGTATTTCTATCGCTTTTTTATTCCACCAGGATTTTTACTTTCTTACACTTATATAATGTATAAAGAAGAACAACAATTTTTCCAAGTCAGTGAGATTAAGAAGAACTACCTGAAGATTGCTAAGTCTCTGCCGAAACGTAACGTCAATACATCGACAAACTTTAACTGCTTTCTTTATTCATTAACGACTTGAAACTCTTGCTATTAGTGTGGTACCATCATGCTGGAGCCTCATTTGTGGCCGTTGGTTCAATGGAATCTCGTCTAGAAAATTACCCCGTGCGTTCTGCAGATAGTTCAGATAAGCAGCGCTTGTCAATCGGTTTGGTAAAACAACGGGGCCTAGTAATCTGTTGCCCAAAATACGCACCCAACTCCGAAACAGTCCATTTGCGATCCCATGTTCATTAAGACTTTTCGGCATATTTTGGGCCATACTATCAGCCCTGAAAGTTTGTGATACTTATTTTTTAACACTATGTATAAAATATACATTGGCTCCAAAAGTATTCTGGAACTATAAAAATGAATCGCCATTTCAAGTGTTAATTTATTATTATTTTAATTAAATAAAATAGATAGACACATAGGATTAACGAAATCGAAATGAAAATGTAATGTAAATTTATATAATTTCGTTGAAAAAAAATCTTAATGATGCACAATGAACTTTGTTATACTTCCTTATACACCATTTTTCGAAAAAAATTAAATAAAAGTTGTTTAGAATTGCTTTAATTTTCATAAGAAATTTTTTTGTTAAATCGTAGGTACTCTCGAGTTCGAAAATTTTCATTATTACTATACTTCCTTATAAATAAACTATAAGGAAGTAAAAAAGGAAAACTAAATTGAGTAGTATGTTATGAAGGTAACCAATCAACAGTTCGGACATAAAAGTACAGAAGAAGCTAAAAAATGTTTGATGTTATACATGTAGATTTATGGCGGGTCCGGATATCTTCCAATATTATAAGGCGATTTAATCGAATAATTTTTGTATATTTTCGACGAAGTTTCCAGTTTTAATTAAAAAAAATTATAAAAAAATCAATACAATATTAGAAGAAAAACATTGAAATTTGACAATGGAGGATTGTTGTGCAGCAATATTTTTTTAAAGAGTCTTAGTGAGACTATTCACCTTAAAGACTCAATAAAACTCTTGTTGGGAAATCCAGTTTACCATATAGTGCTAATTTGAAGAAGAAATTCTGGGCTGTGAGTGAGATGGTGAATGCTGTCAAGTATTTGAGAAATAAATCTTCAGGATTACAAAAAATGAGCTTTGGAACTGGAGAAAGCTTGATGTCACTATACCAGAATATTTTGCAGCACAGTTAAGGCACATATGTCAGATGAAAGATGATTCATATGGGACCTATAGGAAAATGATAGTTATTTATTATATAAGACAATACAATTGTACTTCATCTTTGAGAGCGTTTAACTACGCTCGAGAAGATAATGAGATTTTATCGTCGTGTGTAAAAATTTTCTTTCTATAGAAGGAAAATTACAATTTTTGGCACAAAAATCGCAATTGCGTCAACAAATTTCCTCTACCAAGTTGTAGTGTTCCAAAAGTAATTGTTTCTAGTAACTGTAATTGTACAATTAACCCTTCGAATTATTATGTTGGAATTTGTAAATTTAATTGAATAAAAAAATTTAACTCATTTTATCTACGCTTGCTTTTAAAGTATTACTTTATCTACCCTTGCGTGCTACTTTATCTACTCAAAAAGTTGATAAAAAATAGTTTATATGCTATAGAAAAAACGTATTTTAGTAAATAATAAAACAGAGGATGGAGAGGAAGAAGTATTAAATGACAATTTACATGAACACGTTCATCTAAAATTATAATAGCTCTGCATCAAAACATAATCGAAAGAGATGCGGAAATAATTAAAGAATGTTAATGAATGTGTTTAAAGCGAAATAACGTTTTAAGTAATGGGGTATCGGAATATTAAAATGCGGATGTTTGGCGCAAAAATTAAACTCATGATAGAGTCGTGAGTCGATAAAGCATACATTTACCGAGGGCAAATGACTCTTAATGTAAATCGGGGTCAATTTTGATACTTATCTTTGTCCATGAAGTAATAATCTAGAAAACAATGGGATTTATATGCGAAGATTAATTGGTAGATGAAAATTCTTGGCTTGGGTTACGCAGGTGGACTCGAAACCCAATCTATAACAACCCAACTCAAGCCAAACCGAATCCAGCCTTAACTGCACTAAACCGAATTTTAGTATTATGTTGCCGTTGAATCTTCCCCGTGGAAGAATCCACACGCTTAAGGTTATTCTTAAATTCAGAATCGTAGAAACACAAAATCGTAAACAAATTCGATTATAAACCCAATTAGGTAGATAAGTATGTATTATGCTCTGGGAAGGATCGATTGAAAACGACTGAAAGCTGTTGCAATGGAATATATTTCTAAAATTGTCCGCGTAAAAATCTGAATGAACTAGGACGTTAGATTGTAAATTGATTGGATACGTCATATTACAATATTACTGAGATTGTTTAACTCTAGACGCTACTTTTTCCAATTACATCTGAAAACATCTGCTGTGGTTTCTATTTCCGCAAAATGACGCAATCATGAATACGTCCCAATAGGTTAGTTACATCTCACCATGGCACTCAGCCATGGCAACTGTGGCCATCCTCGCCCCTGCAATCGCATCGTGCTTATCGTTCGTTGCTGGGACTACAAAGAATTTTTCAACAGCGACTTTCCTGTCATCCGTAGTTTTTTTTAAAGAATTTCCCAAATAAAATTTAAAATTTATCACTAACTTTTATAAGAACCCTTATTCGATAACGAGTACCATTTTTGACATGTGGAAAAATGCAAGAAAAGGTTTACGAGTAAACCATCACTTGCGGTTGAAACAATACTTACAAAAGTAGGACATTTTCTTCAGAGCCACATAAAAACCTTAAATTTAAAGTTTCATAATTTTAGGTTCAGTCGTTTTGGCGCTGGAGTGCTCGTACATATGCACACAGAGGTCAAGCCGAAAATAATCAGAATCGATTCAGACATCAAAACGCGTATATCCGTCAAAATCTCGATGTCGAAAATTTTCATGGTCCTATACATTCTTATACAAAAAGTGTAAGAAATTAATTAAGCAACTTGCCACTTGACATATTTTATGTTCTACTGAACTGCATAAAAATAATTATTACTACCCTTATTCACACGACGAATAAGGGCGAGTTCACTTTAACTAGAGATGATATGAACGCGCATTAATATCATATGTTATCACCTTAAATATGCACAAGCTGTTTACGGTATAGTGTACAATAAAAGCAAAATAAAAACTTTGCGTAAATAGAGTGATTTACTTTCCGGCTAAGAACATTTATTAATTACTCTTAGGAAATAATTTATTATGTTCTATTATTTGATGCAAATGCAAATGCAATACATGTAAGTTGATTTAAAATTTATTTAATTATTCTTCATTAATACGCATTGGAATGTGTACGTATTAAACAAGTAAGGTCACGCAAGTATAAAGAAATTCAACTGGACTGCTCCTTCATTTAACCTTATAAACAATAAATTGATTTCTTAGGCTCTGGTATTTCAATATATATTAAAACAGTGATCTCCGATGTGAATTAATTTAATTTTTTACGTTAGATATTTAATAATTGAATTACTTATTTGAGAAATCCTACAAATCACAAACACTTAGTTATGAGAAAATCGAAAAAAATTTCTTGTATTGTATATATATTCAAGTTTTATTATTTATGTTCGTTCTAATACGTCCTGTAGGCTAATATGTTTGTAATCGACGAAAAACGAAAAATCTACGTTTTATAGGTTTTTAGGACTGGTTTTTATAGGTTTTTACGACGGGTTTAAAAAAATTATAAAAATTAATCAAAACAGTTTTCGTATTTACGAAAAAATTTCTTGATAGGAAACTTGTATAACTTTGTCAATTGGAATGAAACTTTCAATCTTCTTTATGTTCACCATTTTTAATTTTTAATGAGAAGTTTAATTTTGGGATAAGCTGAAAGGTGAGGAAGTGCAGCAAGTCATAGGGCATCACACTACCTTTGAAGTTCTCACTATGAGCAAACTGCATAAATGGAGATGTTGAATGGTATTTTCTTACTTCTTTCCATGTCACTGCTTTGACAATTCTTTTTATAAAATTACGGCCACCAACTTTTAAAATTTTTAATGATGCTATTATCATCATTTATCACATTCACGGTAAATTTCTTTTCTTGACTTGCCTCAATTACTAGTTCTACATACTTTTTAAGGGCATACATTCTGTCATACTTTTTAATATTGCGTTTTATTACTGCGAAGTATTTGCCACAGGGCGTATAAGAATGCCCACGAATAGGAACGTATTAGTTTATTGTTTTTAATTTTCCAATTTCGATGAAAGCAGCACACATTCTAATAACATAGCGATTCTTATTTTGACGAAGACATCCGTCCATGTATATATATATATGCAAATACCCAACTTCCAGTTGTATATAAGATTCTACGTAATTTGTGATGAATGAGGATACTTCATTTGGTCCTTTTTTGCCATACCTTCGTGATATAGATACAGATACGCTGTATCTGTTTTATAAGGTGTATGTTGAAAAGAGATATGATCAGTTGATATAAATAAAAAATATTGTGTACTAGCACTTGGGGTAGAAACAAATTTTGAATAAAATCAACTTCTATTCGGACAGCTTTTTCAGCTATGTACATTATCGTTAGCTCCTGACACTTAAAGCAGGTATCAAAAAGACAAGATAAATTGTTCCTTGAAGATTTTGTAATATAATGAATAATTTACTTCAGTGTTAGGGTACTTTACCAAGAATAAAGTATGCATCTTCGTTATATCCAGTGATTCATTCAAATACTTGTATTCGCGGCCAGTGTAAAGTGCATGTTTTACAGGGAATGAGAAAATATGGGTTTAAATCAGCTGAATAGGAGACGCTGGTTTTGAATTTCCCGGCAATTGTTTTTCACGTCCATCTTGAAGTGATTCTCCAGCTGATAATAATAAACATAAACGATGTACTCGATTTTTACTTACAGAATTTACTCATGAAAGCCTTTTTGCAAACCTCAAGTTCACCTGTACTGCAGGTAGCATGGTATTTATAACCAGATGCCTGTGGATTCTTCTGTTCTTGATACGCTTTTGTTTGATTGAAACCACTGTTATCAAAGCTTGAACATATGCGTCCTGTTCAATTTTAGTTGAAAAGTCGTAAAACTTTCTAAATATTTCAAGCTTTGCGCATCCTCGTTCAATTTGTCGAAACAACGTTTCTTGCAAGTAAAAATTGCAAGATTTGTTGCTAATACTATACCTAAATAGTTTTGGGGTTAAATTTAACTTACTTTTATTTCGCCAACTTTCCTTTTAGGAATTACTTTACCCTTATAATTCTTATATTAGTAGTCCTTGACCCTAGTCTTTTTAATCATTTCACCCTTATAAACAACACTTTTAACACCAGTCATGGCATAAAAGCCGACATGTCCATTTTATCGGAAAAGCCCGACAAGTCCTGAACATGTCAGGTTTCTCTAATAAACGTAAATGGGTAAATTGACGAGAATATTGCGTCTTAATTTTTTATGTTCAAAATCCTTCAAATGTTTTCTCTAAACAATTGGAAATTTCTTTTCCTGTTATTATACCGGAGAGCAAATAATAATGTACAATAAAAATTAAAAAATAATACACGTTGGTATAATTTTATTAACACATTTTATAGTTTCCACTTATAGATCCAGCTAATTTGTGCGCTTTCTCCAATGATGAATTTGAAACAAAATGAAATTGTGATTTTCAAGGAATTTAACATGAGCAATAAAACAAGGATTCAGTTTTAAGTAAACTAATGCACTACTCAAAGGAATTCTAGGAACACTTGTTTTATCGTCATATCTTCTTAAGTTATGTAGATGTAAGAACATTATTTGTAATAAATTGATAAAAAAAAAAAAATTATTCACTTATTCTTATCAGGAAATTAACAATACGACATTCTGCCTGTATAACATTACGTTCTTTAAAAGAATAAAGGGTTTAATAATGTGCGTCGGTCCCATCAGTACAAATAACTTCTTGGCACTACAGTTTCGAAGTTCATTTTGTGATACTAGAAAGTCTATAGTGCGTTTAGACGTCTCCTGTCGGTTCTGTTTAGCATATCCTATACGTGTTCGAAATCATTCAACTCTGGTTTTAACCCAGGCCTCATTTTCATGGTTCAAATCCCGAGCAGAAATGGCTAGGCCTGTAGCATGTGGTCGCGGATTATTTTGCATTAAAAATAAATTTGGAAGTTGCCAAAGGTTTACGAGCAATCATAAAACGCGAAATGTTATGGTGGCGTTTTAAAATAGCGTATCGAACTGGTCCTTTTGGCCTTAGTATAGCTTCCTTTAATATACCTTACGGTTTGATCTGAAACTCCGCACTATGACTGATCTTGAGTGGAATTTGATGTTGGCCTCTTTTGCAGACGTCTTTATCTTCAGGTATCCCATTAACGCTGAATGACAGATGGGCTGACGTTAAAATTTCCTGCAGCCTGTTGAATTATTATTCCATTCTCAATCAAGGCAACTTATACCTCATTAAGATACCTCATTTTGATTTCGTTTATAAAATAAAAAGTTGTTTTAAATAATATTCTGGTATTCTAGTCCACTAAACCTGAACTGAATGATAAGTAACCATATTTCACATTATTTTACGCACTTTCTTCTAATTATTTTGTCTTAAAACTAAACTTCGTTTCTGGTAATTTATTATATGAAAATGTGTATCTTTCAGAAATTAATGTTTTATCTGTATACCGGCTTCATAAAAGAATTATGCTGGTACAATTATATTCTATTCAATGTACCATAAATTGCTTTTTTATTACCTATCACACATATCCATACATTCATGGTGATTGCTAATCCAAATATTAAGCCAGGCACAAACTGCCGATGCAGTCTCAAAGAAATATAAATATTTAACATCTGCAGAATGAATTCCAATGAGGGTTGTTACCTTCAGCAACTGATGGACGTGAATAAAATATAATATAATAATACACAACATTTGCAATAAATTTATTCCTAAAGTTTTACATGTGGAGGCTGGAGTTGCTTGAGTAAATGATAACTAAAATATATAAAAACATACACAACGTTACATAATCTTGAGATAATTGCAAAATCAAGTAAAATTTTATTTTTAAATTATCAGAATCATAATTTTCTATTTATGCCTATTTTCCATACACCACCCAACTTAAATATAATGTTCAGCTCGGCTCAGCTCGGCCCCGACTGATAGATACCTGAATCGATAAAATATGATATTTCACGAGTTACCGTTGCCTAAATCAATCAGATAAAACCTACTTGTAAAACT
The DNA here is from genome assembly GCA_959613385.1 of Geotrupes spiniger. Taxonomy (NCBI): domain Eukaryota; kingdom Metazoa; phylum Arthropoda; class Insecta; order Coleoptera; family Geotrupidae; genus Geotrupes; species Geotrupes spiniger. Next base: position 33,782,249 of record OY390732.1, read on the forward strand.
GTTCTGTGTCATTTTGTTGACCGAAGATACGAAAAAATGTTTCGACGCTTACACAATCAATCATCCTGACTATTATTTTAGAAGACTTTATTTCCCTATAATTCAAGTATTTATAAATTAAAATCGATCCACCATAGGATGTTAACCATAAAGATATTAAAAATGTAGGAGTAATAAATTAATTACTAATATTAATGTTAGCATCAGCGTGGCTAGTTCATGTTCACAAATCACACGTCTCCTACTTTCATCTTTGTTGAATTTCTTCAACTTTCGGCAACCGTTCAGTAAATAAATCGTGTTCAACAGGAAACGATAATTCAATTTTATATGAACTAAATCCTTATAACATTCTCAAACAGATGTTGCTTCATTAAAATAAATTGATTCGAAATTTATAAAAATTAATAGTCAATTATGCTCATGATATTAATTAGTAGGTGTTCAACTTAGCCTTTTTTAATTATGTATATTTATTGTCTTTATTGATAAATGTTTTGTGATACGTCGGACAAAATATTTTGCATGAAACAAAAACTTGATGCAAATTCCGAATTGTCGGACAACGTTTGATGTATTCAAACTAATATGAATAATAGTGTTACAGTACTTAGTTATTTTACATGTAAGGAAATTCTACGAAATATTTGTAAAAACTAACAGGATTATGGTTATAAAATATTAAGCAAAAATATCAAGATATTTTGGTACGATGTCTCACTCGTCGTACTGTAGCCGGCGAAAAGTCAATTGATTCCACTCTACGCTGTTTTAAATATAGTTGTATCCGAGCAATAATTCCATAAATATGTATCACGAGCATAAATTAAACCTTTCTAGACTTTGTTATACTTTCACTCTTCATACAACATAGCATGAGATCGTTCCTGTGGTTATTCCTTATTCCTTATTATAGTTTTGCAGCGAGCAATAAAATCGAAGCTGGTTATGGATAACAATGTCGGGTATAAAACTCAAATTAATAATTGTTTAAAAGAGTCAAAGTCATTTTCTTTCTATTAAAATGAAAACCGTACTTTCTGATGCTTAAGTTTTATCAAATTTCGTCAAACACATTCAACGGTACAAATCTCATCTAAGTTAGGTCACATATCTCATAAACTAATGAACACATGATTGTTTAATGTTTCAAGTCGAAAACATTGCTCGTCACATCTTTATATTATACAATAATTATCAATCAAAGTTTAATAAGGGAATAATAACTCCTCACGTTCATAGAACAGCATTTTTTTGAATCTTTCACCAAATTCACCAAATTGCTAAGGTGTCTTTAAAAAACAATTCCCTCTCGCTTTCAAAAATCAGTTACGACTTGCCTTCTCATGAAACAACACAACTAATCTGGATTGATTTACTGCCACTACTGCATCTACGTTAAAGAATAATATTTTATTTAGTTTTAAGAATTATTTCATTTATTTGTCATTATTGTTTATATCAAGGTTTCGGATGCAAAGCAAATTCAGCATGTTGTATTATGTATTATATGTATGTATTACGAACCACGCCTTGTGATTTATATTTCTTCTTATGATAATTCAAGAAACCAAAAACTATTAATATTTATATAAATATTATTATTAATAATATTATTACAGATTGACCGACAGAACATCGTTTTGATGATTTTATAATAATTGAATGTTATAATAAACAGATAAACAGAACAGTGAGGATTTGTGTGAGTATTAGTTTACGGCGTTCTTCTCAATGTATACAATGGGTTTAACTTATAATCCTGTAACAAGTCTGAACTTATTACCAACGATAGAGTAAACATCTCGCTCGCACCCTGAAAACAATATTTGGGATCATCTTTTAGATATTTATACGATAACGAGATTTACAAGGGATGTGTTTATATTACACACAAATAATTATCGGTACGATCTGCTGGATCGTCGAAAGCAATAATAGGATTATCTATTACGACAATTCTATAAAATGTTGATGATGAACGTATATTTATTTAATGATTCGCGTTTATTGGCAATTACATGTGCAGTTTGAGTTCAAATACAATGACAGACTTGTAGAATTATCGAGATGAGGTTTGGTTATTGACCACTGGAGTGCGCTGAGTTGCCCTATTTTACCGCCTGGATTAAGCTATTGATTTTAGAAGCGTTTGGTTGAACTAGTAACAGCTAAGGGGGGGTATTGATTACTAGAAGGCGTTAGATTGAGTTGTTAATCGTTATGACCAATGGGTTGGCCGGGGATCCACACTAGTTGTTGCTAAAATAGTTGTCTGCACGTTGGGTCCCACGAATGTTTACTCATCAGAAACGATCTAGAGCATTGCAATCTGAAGCCAGTTTGGCAAAGTTCAAAGCAGATCTGGATGGATTTCTTTCTCGATTCGTCCCTGTTGATGAAACGTAGGTTCACCGCTTCGATCCTGAGTAGAAGCAACAAAGTATGGAGCGGCATCGCCGAAGTTCTCCGCTACCCCGAAAATTTCTTGTTTTGCCTTCCGCTGGTAAAGTTATGGCCACAATTTTTCGAAACGCAGGCAGAATTTTCATGACTCATTTTTTGGAACGTGAACATACAATAACAGGGTCCTACTATGCCAACTTAATTTCATGATTGCGCGATTGTGTCAAGGAAAAAAAAAGCGGCGAAAATTGAGCAAGACAACGCTCCTATCCACAAAACCCATGCCATGAGCGTTATTCTGAACGCAGGATTTGAATTGTTTGAACATCCCACATATTCACCAGCCCTGTTTCTTAGTGATTTCTTTTTATTTCCAAAATTAGTAGAATATCTTCGGTGGACCAGATATTACGACAATAATGAAGTGAAGACCAAGTGAAAGAATTTTTGCCAGAGGAATCAAAGGTTTGGAGCATCGTTGAACCAAATGCATCGACGCGCAGGGAGATTATGCAGAAAATAAACGTTTGACATTTCTTTAATTTGTTTTCTTCTATGTCTGGGACCGTAAATGCTGACCTCCCCTCGTACTTCGTAGTTTTACAATAAACCTGACCAAGTCCCGAATGAGATGAGCATAAAAAGACATCACATGCAATTTCCTTTTGATCATAAAGAAATTAATATCGTTCAACACATACAAATTCAAATAAAAATTTTGATTTAACACTGAAAATAAATAATATATATCAATTGGCAAAATTTATTAATTAAAACAGAATAATGATAACAATAAAATATATCATTTTTTTAGTTTCTTACATTTAATGTTTGTGAAGCAAACGTTTATTAACAATTTAAGTTTCCTTTTTTTAAATCGCACAAAATCTTGTGCATTCGGCGAAGTCTTAAACTTTGAACCTTATTTTAATTATATAATTATATTTTAAATACCATCATCATTTTTAAATTGGAGAGTAGATTTAACACTGTTACAAACTCTTCATAATAATAATAACTATATTTATTGCTATGTTCCATTTGAAAGCGTTCAATTTAGCGTAATTATATCAATATTTGACGGTTCTTAAAAAATGTGAAATGCAGAAATCATTTTTCGCAAGCGTGTGCATAAAGGTTATTGTTCTGGCGATATAAATCGTTGTTTCAATTTTGTCATGTCATGGTGTTAATAAATTTAATAAATTTAACACCATCCATAACTTATCGTAACATACAAACATCCGTAAAATATCGTATGCTGAGCAAATATTTGCTCAAACAAATTTTGCCAACCTTTTATGACGCTATAAAAATCAATTGCTTCTTCAATCTTTTCAATTAACTTGAGTACGGACCATCTACGGAAAATTTTTGAATACATGCATCTCTTCTAGTGGCTGGGCAAAACTGAATCCAGGATAACTAATAAATGTTTGCTGAATTACCTATACACATCAAATACTGTCCCCATAAACGACCTGTTAATATTTATTTACTACGTAATGTGTATGTCTGCGACAACAAATATGGACGGTTGCATGGAGGTTTTTAAGTGAGAATTAATTATGTAGAATGAAAAGTCAACATCAACGACTAATTAAGGGTTCGGCAAAATAATTATATTTAAACCAATAAGCTCGGATAGTTTGAATTACAGTTGAATATTCATTACTAAATCTTATCAAGAATTTCAAATGACGTGCGTTGAAAGTATAATTTTCGAAAAATCTGAATTTCAGAATACAAGATACTGAGCGATTTAAAAATGTGTTATCATCGAGCTAAATCACTAACAAATCAAACACAAGCAGAGTTGATTATAATTTACCAATTATCTTGAAAACAATAAATTATTTCTACGTACCTGATCGATATGATATTTTTTATATGTAATGCAATCCTTTGATACTTTAAACTAGACAGTAATAGGCCTGCTTGAGAAATCAAAATCAATCAAAATTAAAAGTTCACATTAAAGTTCGGCCACCGGCGCAAAGATTTATGTAAATCAAGCACAACACAAATACGAATAAACGTTATTATCGAAAGTGACCAAATCTTTAGGGAATGTAAATGATATACCATATGCGTATAAAGCACGATAATAAAAATGTATAAATATTTTATTGTTGACGCGATTAATACATCATTGAATTATTTAGCGGAGAATATATTTTATATAGTATATTCAATGATAAAACAAAATAAAAATATTGGTATCTACAAATCCATTCACATGCTAAGTAATTGTTTTTTCGAAATAAATGGAAACGTTTCATGGACTTTATGGACCTTACTCGTAAATTAAAATAGGACTTAAATACCATTATAACGTGAATTTTTAGTATAATTAATAACAACTATAAATTGCAATATATTTTGTTAACTGAACAAAAAATGACGGACCCCAATGCAAGACCACCATAACTAAACATTCGACATTTTGTATCATTCATTGGGAAGTATACTAAGTAGTAGTAAGCACCTTATTTTCATAAAAAAATCTCAATACAAGTCTGCTTCAATTATTGAAATTTACTCATTTTGCAGTATCAAACAATACAATATAACAAAACTGTAAATAAAGATGTGAAAAAGCCCATGCTCTAAAATACACTAGAAATTAAGTATTACACAAAATTCACCGGTTACGAATTATAATGGTTTTGTATTGGACGTGTTGTCAAAATCATTATATCTCTACAACTTAGAAACTATTGCTTATAATGTTTTTATTTAAATATAATACTTACCTATACATCTAGAAATGTATCTATATTGCACTGAACGAATAAAATAAAAAATCCGTTCGCGAATGATGCTTAGTCGTTATTTCTAATGATAATTAAAAAATACCACGTCGTAGGCCTTATAGAAACGTACAAAAGAGTAATCCCATAAGTCTTGTAAAAATAGTCATCTTCAACACCTTTATTTTTTAACGTTCCTTTGCCTTTCTGTAAAATTATTTTATATGGAAAGTATGTTAATAAATTGAAATACTAATTTAAGTATTTCAACCTTTAATTATAAAACTTTATTTCATACTAAAAGAAAAATACCTAAACAAAAATTATATTTGCCACAGGCGAGGTTGCGAAAATACTTTCCCGAAGGCAAAAAGAATACCGCAAGGCTTCTTATAGCTGAATGTGTATTTCACTAAGGTAATCTACGTAGTAAGTTTTGATTATTGATACGAATGAAACTATCACCTATTTTTCTAGTAACTTTAGTGATGAAAGAAAATATATTTTGTTAAAAAGATGATTAATACGATCTCTGATATTGTATATCACCGTGCTGGTTCATAATCATGTAATTTTTGGTTGATAAAATATTTTCTTTGGAAGCGACTGCAAATTGCATTAACCGGTTGGGCATTCGTGATTTATCGTGCGTATATATAAACCTAAGTTACTATGGTAAACCATTAACATTATGCACAATCTGTATGCGATTGCCGAGAAAATAGTAAATGCATACCGAGTCTTGTTTGTTTGCAATCGTTGACAATAATAGTGTAACGTTCCTTCGCAAAATATTTATTTTAGTCAACATACTAGCCGACACTTGAGTAAGTGTTTATATGTCGTATACCGATATTTCGATGGCTCCCGATTTTTTGCAGCCATATTATCTGAAGATATTTATTGTTATGGATTTGTTTATGTGTTCGCCGGCGCCACATAATATTAATATCTGTAACCCATTCATAATTATGATTTTAGATAATGGTTGGCGCTGATTTATTTATAGAACGCCTTCATTGAAAATTGTCACCAATAAAACGTAACCTATGACTCTCTACCAGCATCTTGAACTAAATCAATTAAATGCCAGTTTTTATGTGTCTGATATGGTAATTAACTAATTAAATAGAGTCGTAAAAGTACAAAATAATTTATGCGTTACTTCTTTATTTATTTAAAACGTACCGCAGGCATTTGCATTATGTTTATTTTACGTTTCCTACTTACATACCAGCAATCATTTCGTTGAAATATTTCACAATGCTGTACATCTGCGTTATTCCGTATAACGACATATTTATAGGAAGTTGTTAAATAAGTGGCATAACCAACATAATTAATCGCTAATTATACAAGATTCTCAATATAAATATTGCGTATATTTCACATTAAAACAATTATTACAATATATTTTACAGAAAACTATTTTAGAAACAAGAATAAATATGTTAATACAAATAAAATACGCGACCAGCGGCGGTCATGAAAACCGATATATAATATAATGTATATATGTTTATTATATCTCCAGTGTAAATTAACGGTTCGATCTCCAAAAACAAACAAGGTTTGGTTAGTTTTGGACTAGTTATGCGTATCCATACGATAACATCCGAGAACTCATCATTTGCGCAGCTTGTTACTCTATCTAACAAGACGAATTCAATCGATATATTGGAATATATAGGAACAGTCTTCTGAAATGTGATAATGTGACCATAAGCACGAAATATGCGAGAGTGTAATACAGTTTTGTACGCACATTAAATACTATAATCATTTAACGTCAATTTAATGTTCCTAATATAACAAATAGGTCACTCACATATAAATAATTTTTGCTCAAATAATTATTTTGGCGCCAAGCTACAGATAATTCAATCTTAATGTTGCGGGGATAAATTAATTAATCTATTCTAATCATTTAAAATTAAAACAATATTTGAGCGTCTGAAGAAAATAATAAACATTATTAGCTATTAAGTAATGGATAGAAAATTGCTTATTTACATGGAGGATTCATAGATAAACGTACCAAATTAAATATCATCTAAACATACAAATTTTAATATTTTCCTTTGGCTTACACCATTAGCTTCACTATGAGCAGTAATTAGCATTACTTTCGAGCAATGTAAATTTACTACTAAATTAAATTGTTAATTTAGTCAGCTCTAATACTGAGCGCAGTCCCACATTTACATTTAATGAAAATGGACACGTAACTGCATTATAATTATTGCACAATTTATTACATTTCATTAATATTTCGTAATGGGTTTTTGCCATTTGCTAGTGAAATTATCAATCAGCGCGCAGAAAAATGTATGTCTCGTACGTTTGAAATCGAATACGTGCTGACCATTCGTATGTATTTCACGGACTGTAAAAAATAATTTAATAATTAAAATGCAAATTACACGGAACTACATATTCCTGTCATTTCGTAATAATCACATTTTCACTGCGGATTGTTTCCCCAAGGCAGCACTAGTAGATCATACGACATGTTATCGCCGATAAGAGGCGAGAAATAGAAAGAGATAGCAATATCATCCAAGATAATGTGAAGAGCATTTTAATTACTGAATAATACGTATATTTGTTTCCGTTTGTAAAGCGATGCTTGAATGAAACTATAACTTATTAGTCAATAAGCTTTGGTTTTTATGTTAAAATAATTAATATTAATTTTTGTAACAGGATAAAGTTGTTACTGTAAATTAAACTACACTTAGTGTACCTCAGGGTCTATACTCAGATATTTAATTAATATTTAATTTAATATTCATTTATGCTTGCACACAGTTTACGTTGCTTTTTACATAATTTAATACAAGCTTTGCCCAAAGCAGGAATAACCCAATGGATCACAAAATTTGATATTTTTGTTGTCTATTTTACCATAACTATGGTCAATGTTTTTAATTTAAGTAGCTGCAGCAAACCAATGTCAATGTCATATTTCAGGCACTTCAACAACAAAACTGTGTCACCGTGTAGAATAGTTTCTTCCTTCTGTTATGCCAAAGCAACGTGAAAATTGATCATACCCTACCAACCCGAATTTTGATTCACCCAAACTGGACTACTGAAAAATTTCGTTGAATAATATTGTGATGGGACAAGCTATTAATAACTTTTTATTCGTTCGCGTGATGTTATATGTATATAGTCCAATAAAAATATAAAGTCAACAATCAGAACAGCTAAAAAGTAAGAAATATCAGTGAAATAAAACTCTGGTTATGATGGATCAATAAACATTGTGGGCAATAAGTGCAATACCGTAAAGCAGGAAGATTAGTTCTGCAGTTGCGACTGTTGCAAAGAGGAGTTGCATGCTACACGTGATAACAGGTTATAAAGAAAACGTACGAGTACACTGAAATTATTTTGCAAAAAATGCAGTTTTAAAAGAAGTAAAGTAAAGTGATGGTGTTAGGCAAATATATAATGGAGGTTGCAAATAATACTATCACAAAATCTCTTGGTGAAGTGAATCAGAAATAAAAGATATACGGAAGAACACAATGGTGGATAAGGAATAAATTAAATATAGCGAATTGGTAAAACGAAACAGTGAATCTGCTATCATTCAACAAAATCAACCTTCTACCTGGATTTATATCAAAGAGAATATTGATCCAAGAACAAATAGCAATCACAGGAGTAAAAAATATATCAAAGGGTGGTATTTTAATACAATGTAAGAACATTGAAAGTTTAAAATTTAAACAGGTAGCTACTCAACAACTAGCTATGAAATCAAAATACCAAAAAAGAAAGACCCTTCAGTAAAAATTCTTTGAATGCGGGATAAATTAACAAGATATGTATTGAAAGGAAAATTAGGGAACAAAATGACTTAAATAGTGGAGCATACTTATAGATAGAACACACAGCTGGGGAGAGTATACTCAGCAAAGGTGGAACTGGATGGTGAAACATTTAAGAGAATTTTAACAGGAAGAAAAGTAAGCATTGGCTGGGATAGACTTATGAGGATACCGATATGCTAACATGTTACAAATGTAATAGATCATGAATACAACAAAACTGCTATATATGCAATATATGCTATAAGGAAAATGAAATAAATGTCCAACATAGAAACTACCCTGACGGTATATTGTGCACTGTTCCACAGCGCCATGCAATATGAAACCCGGGATATGGGTTTGCACGGAACCTAAATCTCATATTCAAAGCAATAGACCAGCAAGAGATATAAGAAAAAAGAAGACTTTCATTTTCCTTATATCCGACACTAAGGTTACTAGTACGAAGTCATTGCTGATAAACGACGCTTTCTACATGGTAGAGGACTTTATGAATATCGACACAGCAGCCATATAAACAACGTTGCGTATATCCCTTTTCAGTATCTGACAATTAAATTTAATTTAAAATGATTTTGTTTCTATTATCTACCTATTTCGTAAATGACTATGTGATGACTTTATGTTCTATACAAAATAAAATTTATTACTAGCATACAAAACAATTGTGAAGCCATTTAAAAATCACAACAGAGTTACAAAAAATTGATTATCCGCTTGTGTAGCAAATTTGACTTTCTTCCACATCCATTCGCCCTCCAGATTTTAACGGATATACGCGTTTTGATGTCCACTCATTCGATTCTGGCTATCGGCATGATGTCTGTTTGTGTGTGTGTGTGTGTGTTTTGTGTGTGTTACTGTGTGTGTGTGTGTGTGTGTACTGTGGTTCCGCCCAAACTATTGCAGCTAAAATTATGAAACCTAAAATTATGAAAACTCACGGTTTGTATGGCGCGAAAGAAACCTCATACTTTTTAAAGGATTATTTCACCCGGAAGCCATCCTTCCGGGTGAAATAATCCTTTACTCTTATTCTAGCGACAAATACAACGATGAATATACCTGGACGCGATTGCAAAGCTGCGGACGGTCACAGTTGCCGTGGCTATCAGAAGTAACTAACCAACCATGCTTTTCTAACCTTCGAACATAGGCCAAAGTGATGATAAAATGCTTGCACAATATGTTTCAAGGAATTAGGATTTTATCTCCACAGAGAATAATTATTTGGGGATAAATCTGAGCACTGACAACGCCGCCTTACGTATTAAATTGTTTTATAAGGTTGTGAATAGTCACGTTGGATGGTAGTGGTTTGTCAGGATAGTTAACAGCAAACAACTCTCGGATTTATCTGTCGTTACTCTTGTTATACCGTAGTAATAAGAGTCCTGAAATGCTGAACACGCTTTTTATCGTCGGTTAGCAGATTGGTTAGAATGTGAAAGAGTTCGAACATTTATTATAATTTATTTGTATTGATTACATATCTGTGTCGTTCAACGTTTATCATGACAACTTAATAATATTTAACCTAAAAATAACGTGGTTTTTGACCATTCACTGTTATCAAACTCCCTTCCATTGCGTTGAGATATTCCTTATAAAATTGGGTATAGGCCAATGTTTAAAGATAAGAAGTATCAGTTTTCGGGTAATACCTAAGTATAAGAAAGTTAAGTGCGTACCACTGCAGATTTAGATTTAGAAGCATGTTTTTATGGGGAGCTCATAGACATAATTCGCTAACGCCATTTCCGCGGGTTTCAGTAGACGCTTTTAATTCCAAAAATTATCCAGAATGAAATGAACTAAGTATTACGACGTAATCTCAGGTGTGCTTGTTTACGCAATGAACCTTACCGACCCATCTACCTTCTTTTGTAACCGTCCTCAAAATCCCTCCCATGCTGTCGGTGTTTTTATCTTTCTCCTTCATATCTTATATGTCATTGTTACTACATATTTATTCAAGTTCAAGTAACATGCTCTGAATTTAAATTTCTTTCTTTCTTCACTTCTTGAAACGTTTTTCGGTATCGTCTACAACAACTTGTATCCTAATATTAGCAATTAAAAAATGTTGGTCTCATTTCTTGTTGGTTGTAAACTGAATAAACAAATACAAAACCTGAATTCAAAAACTGATGAGCTAGGAATTGAAACGATGGGAAATTATTATCGAAACAGCGCGGGAAGTGTGTCGAACAAATAAACAAAGAGCATGGTTGACATGAGACATTAAGCAGCAAGTGAGCATTAAAAACAAAAGTTAGCACAAATACCTAAATAAGAAGAGCAAAGAAGTAAAGTAAAGAATATGGTAAAAATCAAGTAGAAAATATGAAAAGACTTCGGTGAAAAGATAAAGAGAAATAGTAAGTGATCAGAAACAGAAAAGTATTGAAAAATCAATATAATAAAAAAAGAATCATAAAAAAGTAAACAATCTAGGATTAAAGGAGAGATATTAGAAGAGAAATAATGCAGAGATGGAAAAATTACTTTTACAAATTAATGGACGAGAAGTTGAACATCGAGAATGGGAGGAGGAAGCTGTAGATCAAGAACAAAAATTAGAAGGACAAATGATAGAAGAAAACATAATTATGGAAGAATTAACAGAAGCTATTAAAAGATTGAATGATGGAAAGGCACCAGAAACTGATGGATGAAGGAACTGGACTAAAGTATGGACTGATGAAAAATGCACCTAATTGGGGAATATGTAATAAATTAAATTTTTATTTCATAATCTTCGATATTTTTTAATTTTTGTTAAGTCAACTCTTTTTTTAAGTGAATGTACAGAACGCGAATAATATATTTTATAATCAAACCACCATCTTAAAATAATTTAATAAACGTTGTCCAACCTCAATTTCGCAAATGTATTAAATTTGGGTTAGGTTTGGTTGAGTTGGATTGGTTTGGGTTGAGTTGGATTCGGTTGGGTTGGGTTTAGTTGGGTTAGAGTGGGTTGAATTAAGTAATTAAACAATTTAATTCATAAATAAATTAATTGCATCACCCTGTCTTTGACATAATTATTATTAATTACTAAATACTGATCCACTGTTTGTAAGATTCGAACCACCAACCAATAAATCGACTATTAACGAATATAACTTATTACAATCTATCTCACCAATAAATAAATAAATAAATAATAAATAAAGTCCTCGTCGCTTTACACGGCTTTAACATCCTGCCCCACAACTAAATCTTATCTGAACTCTTAATTGCGAAGAAGTTTTATTGTGAAACGTCCCTTCCACACATCCCAATCTAAACCTCAATCTACAACAATAACACCCTTTATAATATAAAATATTATATTTGTCTTGTTTATAATCCGCAAATCGCATTATGCAATTTCACGTAAATAACATTTTCATGCATAATTTATGATATTATCATGGGAAATAATAATATAGAGTGGAAAATAGAGCTCATGGTGTAAATATATAAAAGAAGGGGACCGCCAGGACTGAAATGATTACAGGGGAATAACATTAATGAGCACAATAATGATATTGTACAGGTATGTGAAATGAACAAGGTTAAACAAAAATAGTATCAGATGAAATGAAACGGACTCAAATAAAATTAGAGGGTGGAGATATCGAACTGGTCGGTAATTATCAATATCTAGAAACGCTACTGGATGAAAAAAGTAGACTGGAGGTACAACTGAATAACAGACTAGAGAAAGCAAACAAGGTGTATTATGCAATGAATAGGGCATTTAGGAATAAAAAGGAAGCAACCAAAGTAACAAAATTCAAGTGTATAAAGTAAATATAGGCCTACTTTAGCTTTAGCTTGGGTCATAACATCAATGGAAAAAAAGCAAAATTAGAGCAGCAAAAAAGAAATATTTGAGAAGAGTGAAGGAAGTAACCAAGAGGCAGGATTCGATACGAACTTCAAGAGCTTGACAAAAAATCAATAGCGATATAGAAAAACGACTGGGATGGTGGGGACAGATGGAGAGGAAAAATGATACTTGGGATAATATAACATGATGCATTTTAAAGAAGAAGGGAATGTGTATATATGTAGAGGGTAACGGAGATGCTCAATTTGTATCCTCAAGTTACATTATTTTTGCCTGTAATGGTCATCGGTGACCACTAATTCAATTTATATTTCACCTAACATACACATTTTCCATCATGTGATTTTTGATGCATTTACATGGTACATAAATACACCCCAATGACTTTTTTAATAAATTGGTATAGTTAAATGTTAATGGCAACAATAATTTTATACAAAAACGTAAAATTTTGAACGAATTATTTAGATTGTGACAACTTCATGGAAAAACAAGGTTTTGAGTGGTTGCATAAGTATTGTCAATTAAAAGTATTAAAATACATTTTTAACACCTTGGACACAAATGTTTTCAACCAGAAAAGAAATAGTTTGTCATATCTCTCAAATGAACACACCGATGCAAATAAATTTGACAATACAAAAAAATTATTCAGTATTAAACACTGCACTTTATTTTTCTTATATTCAATTCCACCAAAAAATCATTAGTTTTTATAGTTTAATTTTTATGGGGGCACATATTATCGTTTAAATTTCAGTTAACGTCACTGAACAATGTCTTTTAATATAACAATTTTGATTATCACTTAATTTTCTTATACTTATTGTTTAGTATGTATTATACATTCATTTGCACCCATTATTTAGACCAGTTTATTACACGACAAAGTAATTTTTATTCAATAGATTATGTTAAAACATTATCATGTATTTATTCTTCTGTTTTTTATATATGTTTAATAATAAATAAACCCAGAAGGCTCGACCCAGCGCGTCATTAAACTCGTAAGAATAGTGTAACTAAATGTATTGTTACATCAAAAGTAAGCGGTAGGTAGTAATGAAGCACTGTAATTAAGTATCCATTGCAACAAACCTTCGGTTGCGCCGTTATTATATGTATTTACATCATTAATAGTTTGTATTTATGAAATTATATTCAATTATTGTAGAATTGTCCACAGCAAAAAACGCCAATGTTGGCTCACAACACAGATAAGTATCTTTTTAATTATATTCACATATCACATAAAGTAGAAGAGGGAAATATTAATATTATTTATATTTAAAATGATTTTACGCACAATACATTATACCGCACAATTTATATGTATTTTGTAGGAATGCCATTTATTTCACGCCAATGCGTTATATTTATTGTACGAATAAAAGTTGAAAAAAAAACTTTAACATATTCGATTATAATAAAGTCCTGCCATTAAAATATTTTATTGCGTCAGTTATCGTTCCTGTTATTAAATTATTAGTTAATATATGTTAAGGTGGGCACTTGTCGTACTTTACGAGGTAAATAAATTTCGAAGAGCGGAACAAGCTAATGCAGCTAGACGTCCTCCAAATCAAGGTTGGGGTTGTATTTCACTACGTCTTTTAATTATATGTTGATAATTTGTTGATAGCACCTTTTAAGGGTTATGCGGTCGTTATTGTTTTGTCACTTTCGGAATTTGTAATATATAATTATTTTTTTTTAAATGCGAGAACCAAATGCCGCTGCGCCCGTTCCACCGGGATTATTTAATTATACCTTAATGCTTATTTCTTTTCTTACGCAAACAACTTTTTTCGCTGATGAATTATTAATAACTACACAATATTAACTTGGATGTATCCTTAAATAAGTGAACTTAGTGTTATCCATAGAAAATATTCCACCTAAAATGTGTTGGCATTAGAATTGAGCTAATATGTGAATTTCTTACATTTTTGCGGTGCGGATGATCCTCATGTTCCTGAAAAATATTAAGGAAAAATTCTAACGACGTGGCGTCAAGATTTCTTTCAAAGTGAGAAAAACAAAAGATACCTTTTCATCCGCGTACGTATTGATTAAATTTTAAAAAATCGGGCTATAGTTTATACACATTTTATTGTCGGCACCAAGCAATAATTTAATGCACTCAGACAATGAAATTAAATTCTACAAATTAATTCAGCGTTCTTGTAAATAGTTAACTATAAATTCTAGGAAATGTTGCAACCTGCTTTCAGTCAGGTAATAATTTAACTTTGAATGAAATTCGCACGTATTCTAAACCGTCATGTTAATGATAAATTATAAATAATTAACACAACAAAACTGTATAATTTATAACACACACGTGAATAACATATATATCGACATATATCGACATATACACTTAGTTTCTCACACATAAAAATACATACATAAAATAATATATTCCGAAGTGATCGAAAGCTATCAAAACTATCACTTCTGCACCAAACTACAATATCTCAAAGTTCAATTTGGATTGTAAGTGAATAAAATCATCTAATAAAAAGAATTAAAATTTATATCTAAACCAGCAAAATCCGACCTATTTTGACCGTAATATCATGTAGAATTTCAATTCCGATACCTAAAATTAATAAATCAATGTAAAAAACTTTTTAATTGACAAATATTACTAACCTGTCATACACGTCAAACATTGTAAGCGCATACACATCCAAATATCACCCACCCTTGGAAACGAATCAATCGACGTAGAACACAATAAAGAATATGTTAACCAAGCGAGGAGAAAACAAGTATAGAAAAAAATATTCCGAATAAGCCAGATTGTTCAATGTTGTTCTTGAAGATACCTAACATTTTAAAACACAAATTCAAATTAACAGATTAAAAAAACAGTGAAAAATACTTACAAAATTATAAAGAAACAAGGAAATTATGTCACGATAACCCGAAGAGGAGACTCTCAAGACATTTAATATACGAAAAAGACGAAATAAGTATACTAACGAACTAAGTATAAAGAAATCATCATGCGAGCGACACTTGTGTCTGAATAATTAAGATACATCGCGAAAATAAAGGTATTTTCCACAGCAAAGTAGAATTTTTACCACACTAACACACATCACAATATTAATTTAAGTTCCCTGGTTATTGTTTATTTAAAAATTAATAAGGAGTTGTCATTATTGAACATTGTAATTTAATTTAAATTATACATGTTGTAAATTGAAAATCTATTTAATTCAAGTACTTTGGCTTATATCCAATAAGACCCTGGAGATAGTCTCAAGTTGCTCTGTAAGAAAATCACAGTAATAAATTAATAAAAGGTGAGTTCTAATTTTCAATTACGCTCCAAATAACGAAGGATCTATAAATATTTCTAACCTCTACAATTTTAAATAAATCAAAATAATGTACCAGATATTAATGCTTATTTAATAATAATAAAATATTATAATATTCCCAAACAATAACGTCCGTTTGTGAATTGCTAATCTTGTCACAACATTGCCATTAATTGACCGCAATAAAGAAGTTAATTGAGTCGATACACAATTTAAAAAACTGCTCTAATCGTACATACTGTGACAACCGCAAACAAAATCATATTTCTTTTGGTATTAGACAAATCCGAAAATACCATTGCATGTTCAAAACAACAATCGACGGCAATGGAATTCAACCACAATAATATATGGAATTTAGCAAATAGGTACTCGTAAGCTACGAAGTGACAACTTAGACCGAGATGTCGATATGTTAAACATGATTTTTATTTAAAACTCATAGCTATTGGCTTATATTGGATTTCCTGTCATACATCTCAAAACAACTTAACAACTAAACAAGAAAATAAAACGATTATACTTACCAGTTCATAAAATATCCCAAATTGTGATAAAAGAAATGAAAGCGTTAGATCTGCTTGTCCAATAATGCTCAATCCTCAAAAAAACTCCACAAACTCAATACATATACACGCCTACACCCTCTCTCCCAAGCTTTAAAACTGACATCAAAACCTACAATACGGAAACACATTGTCTATCCAAATCTAAAATTCCAAATCAATCGATAAAACACAGAGACTTTAATCATTATGCGGTTAATTAAATCTACCATTCGAAGTAAAGGAATTAAGGGTAATGTGGTCCCCTTAAGAATGTTGGTGTTTCTCTTACGTATTTTCGTAATTATATTTATAATATTCTACAAATATTATTACCAGAAACTACAATTGCCGTAGCAAACATATTTTTTGGGCAACCGTACGCGAAGCGAATATTTCGCGAATGCAAAAATCAAGCCGCGAAAATCAACTTAGCGGCCACGGCGAACACGGCATAGGGCATATGTGTTCAGTTAACAGCTCCAGGTATTTTTCTTCCGTTAGAGTACCATTAATACAAAAAGGTCCAATAATTTTAGTCCTGCCCACACGTTTACCTGTTGACGATATTGAGTGTTACATTGTACATACACATGCGGATATTCTCAAGCCCAATACCTACAATTTTGATGACTTTGGATAATGACTTAACGTAAAAGTAGATTCATCAGTAAATCATTCTCTAAAAATTGTCATCTTCATTGCATTTTTCCATCATTAGTTCAAAAAAGATATTTCTAGGCACAGCACCTCGAGGTAAATTGTGGTGGAGGTGATGGAGGTGGAGGTGGAGGTGCTGTACCTATAAGGAGTAAATTTGTATTTCTTCAAAATTTTTCGTGTGGTCGTGTGGATCACGTTTCTTTCCCTTGTTGCAGTTCTTATGCTAATATTTGGATTTGCTTGAAAGGCCCCAAAAATGTCTATTTCCAAGTCTTCATTAACTTCCCTTTCGCCGTGGTATTTTACACAAACCACACACAGAACCAGTAGTGAGAAATGTATTTACAACACGCCTTATGGTATCGGTTGCGGGAACATTTCTGTTTGGGTGATAAACGCTGAACAAATCACGAGTTGCACGAAGTACCATCTAAGTACCATCTAACAATTTAAATTTTCACTTCAGTTGTATAATAATTCATCTTCAAATTATTAATTTTTAACTTGAGACATGTGTCAATTTTTAGCCACAAATGTAATAGAAACGAAATTTGAATATGATGGTTATTGAAAAAAAAAATTATATTTTTTATTTGCCTACATGGATTCGGAACAATATTTCCAATTGTGTTTGACCTATGTACGGTACTTCCCTTTCCACAGTGTATACAGTGAATTGGACTGTTGGTTAATTTTATCATAACTCAAAATTTTCGGTTGCCCAAAAAAAAGTTGTGTACACCTTGGCAGCGAAATCCTTTAACATCCTCGAGATTGTCTTTATTCGGCCGCAAGCGGCCTCGGCGACAATTCTTCTCTCGGAACATTAAAGATAAATTTCGCGGCCTTAGTATACAAATAACTATTATTTTAAAATAGTATACTTTATTTGTTGACAAAAAATAAAATACCTACGCTCCACTACCCGCCAGATAGGGTTAAGATTATATAACGGGTGTTTTTTTTTTTAATTTGGCGTCGAAGTTGACCATGAATGTTTAACTGTGAACGAACCACAATTTTGTACATACACTCAAACGTCATTTAAGTAACAACTTTTGACATTGGTTAAGATGTCAAATTAATAATGATAGTTCCTTCGCAGTTAAACATTCACGGCCAGCAAATTTAAAAAAAAACACCCGTTATAAGGATGGTAGGTAAAAATTAACTATAAAAATTAATATACTTAATTTTTCTTGGCACCAGAACGTTTAGCAAGAGCACATCACACATCTGCACCACAGTTCATTACTCTTTCCCAATACTTCATACACGATGCACACATCACCAATGCCGTCTTCTCCGTAACCTTATTCGTCCATTTTCAGGATCTTCTGATTGTTTTCTGACCGCCTTCCCCACTTTATTTTATCTTTTTCTGGAATAGTTTTCACATACAAATATTTGTCCTGTTCATCACCTTCGCCAACTTGAATTTTACGAAAAACATCATCATTGGAGGTTTGTTTTTGTTCATACGTAGCAACATCAGGGGACGGAATTCCAGTAGTTTGAAAACATTCAGTTTTTTGTACCTTGTTATTTTTTCATTTGTATGACTTCTCATCTAGACATTAATTTCTCTTTTCCAAAAGCTGAATACTATGGAATGTTTGTGGCGGTATAGAAACAACGACTCTGATCTATTCTGTAATTATTGTAAGCCGCTGTACGTTAATGGCTGCAGTGATTGTGCATCATCAACAGAATCGTAAAATCTTGGAACGACATAAGGAACACCTCTCCCGTCATCCATCCGGTCGTACTGAAGGACCGACATATGATTACAATGTCTCTGTGCTCTGAACTAACCACTGAACATACCATTTTTTTGTCGTTTTAGGGCCTGTATTTTCCATATGTACATTTATATATAACTCTCCTGAACATTGCTTAAATGGTTGAAAAATATTCCACCCTTATTAAATGTTGTCTTGTTGGATTTATTCGCAATGTTAGCCTTCTCTGCATTTGCGGAAATTAAATGTCGTACTCACATTTATGTGACAACTTCTATTTCTTTTTTGCTAAACGTAAGAATATGTTTCCATCCCGACGTAATCCATAACAAATCTCTAGATAAAACAAAAATTGTTCTATTTTTATTTTTATTTAAAATTTTCATCAAGTGCCTAGCAACCAGTAAATCTCAATAAAATCTCTAGGGGTGGGTTTATAGAAAGCAAATCAAATATTTAATTGCGATTAACTATCTGATTGAAATCAAAAATTCGCGTTGCCATAGACACAGATCGCAATCAACCAATTAACTGGTTAATTGCGATCTGTGTCCATGGCAACGCGAATTTTTGATTTCAATCAGATACTTAATCGCAATTAAATATTTGATTTGCTTTCTATAAACCCACCCTAGATGTTATTCGTTTTCAGAAATTTGTATCAGAAATGCTGATCTAACTGCAGTTTGTAATTGCTTTTTGATGTACTACGAAGCATCCAAACAAACAAACAGTCTTTTGCAAATAATTATGCATAAATTATACGTGTGCATTGGCTGTTTATGAGAGCCTCATTACCCCATAGCCTATTTGGGAATTCGAGTTATATATTAAAATATCGCAAATCGAATCCAAAATTTTAGTTCTGTACTTATTTACAAACAGAGATGATGATGATGACCGATATCTTGTAAAGTATTCCTATCACCGCCTAAGCAACCTTCATTCAGAATGCACATTAAATGCTTTTCTGAATAACGATTCCTTTCAGACAACAGACGAACGTCCATAATTTTCTTATTATAGGGTACTAACGTTCCTCAGAACCCCACCTACAAGACAATATTTACAAGTGACAACAAAAATAATTGTAGACTAATATAATAAATATGCATGTCAATATTTTAGTTGGCATTTTGAAGGAAAAAGGTAACTACCTTTTCCAATGAAATTGTTGGGGTGAAAGGAGGCAGAAAAAGGTTTCACCAGAACAACAGAAATCGAATCATTCTAGAATGATATGGCACTAACTCTTCAACATGATAGCCATTGTGAATATACAAATAACATTTCAGCATACTCAATAATATTCGAGGAGGAAACTGTAAAAAATTCACTCATTGGTTGTCTTTCTTATATGACATGAAAATGCGACGTCCCTTATTGTGGCTTGAGCAGTGCAGGTCTACCATTATTATGCGTTTCAGGTCAAAGCGAAAAATCAGAAATTCGGAAGGGGTAAGAGGAATGAATACTTTAACGAAAGGCCCCTGAAAATTAATTATTCAAAGTCGATAAACAGCGATGAAAGATTTATTCGGCTTTAAGTACTTCCTTATAATCAACACACAACAACTGCCTTTATTGTGGTAGTTTATATCATATCGCATGGTTTATTGCTGGGTTCTAAATACGAAACTGTACCACATTTCACATTTCATATTTAGTTTCTTATGCCAGCTATTCAGCCTGAAATTATGAAACTTTACACTAAAGATTTGTATATAGCAGGTAGGAAAACCTCCTATTTTGAAAACAATAAATATTTTGGTCGCGAAACACGTTTACAATATTTGATTTCCGCACCTGTCCTACTAAGTTATAAATTGTCTTGCGAAGACCTAATTTGTATGCCATTTTGCGAATAAAAGTACGATATGTCAAACAAATTGACAAATCCACTAGCAATATGTTATTCCATATTTTACTCGATCTCTTAGTTTTGCTATGTCACAGAAAGCATTAAAACATTTTCTCAAAACTTATTTTGACTAATTTAATTTAATTTCGATTAATTTTATGTACCTGAAATTAATCAAAATGATGAAAAAGCAGTCAAACTTTTCTTAAATGCAAACCAGTTATCAAGATCACATTTGTTTGATTGAATTTAATTTAATTAATAGAATTTAACTTCCCTTCATTTTATTTGCGCTAAGTTGCCTCAATTTCACTTCGTTTATCTTTTCTTTGATTTTATTTGACTTAAGGGGTAACACTCTAGGATTTTCAAAAAGACGATTTTTTTTCTTCGTCTCACGATACTTCAGGATCATAAAATTAATATGCCATTTGTTTCATAGTGGAAAAAAATATTATAGGGTTTAATTATCGATCGACCGCAGCGTCACAAAGCGCGTGGTGGTGTATTTATGAAACTATAAACGCGTTTTTCTCTGAACTACTTTTTCCAAATTGGGAGGACAGATTTCTCGGAGATTATTGCATGGATCCATTTAAAATTTTCACAGTAGCTTCACAACAGTGTTCTCTATGGAAATACGTAGCCGTTTTTTGATTGGATGTAAACTTTTTTATGAACAAATTAATCGGTAATTTTTAAGGCAAAATATGAATTCATTCCTTCCACAAAAATTGATAAAAAAGAAAACCCTACGTACTTCCAAAGCCGAATGTACATTTCTATACATTTCTATTCCGCTTGTCATACTCCCAAAATAAATTGATAAATTTAGGTATTTTTTCATGCCTCTAGAGTGGTTTTACCCCTTAATTAACAAAAATTAACACAAACGTTATGATGACTAACTCAAAAACGTTAAAAGTTCCTAAAATTGGTCGAAATTATCAAAAAATATCTACAATTTATCGAAATCTTATATAATTTACTGTAACTGACTTTCATTTTAGGTGATTTGACTTAATTTCGTTCAGCTTAATTTTTCACAAAACAATCAAAATTGTCTAAAATACAAAAACAACATTTCTCTTTATTCTATTTAAGCGGACTCAATTCATTGGTTGCTTTGCTTAAATTGACTTAATTCTAAAAATTAGATAAGCGTCAATATTTCATTTAAAAAGTGACCCAAATTCAAAAACTAAAGAAGCCAGAGCGACAATAAAAATGTCAAAATTGCATAAAATATAAAAACATGTTCAAAATATCACAATACAACATATGCAAATTTAGAGCAATTATAATATGGTTATTTTTCAAATTAGGTTTTTCATTTAATTTTATATGGCTTGATTTGTATAATTATCAAATGTTGGCCAAATTGTCCTAGACTAAATAAAAATATTCATACCTAAAAGCAACGTGCCTAAATTTAGCTTAAATTAAGTTTAACTTGGCATAATTTGACTTAAATTAAAATTCTATGCATTTAAATGCAGAACGAAATGAATCCAGAAATCAGAATTCATATATTTTTGTAGTTCATTATTTTAATTTTCAATAAACTTTTTTGATTTTGTTGGAGAGGATTCTTACAGCTCATACTTTTCGATTATTTATTTATTCCACGTTTACATTTTACTAGCTTTTTGAAAAAAAATGTTTCGTCTCTTCAATTTCTATTGGATGGCATGGGAAATGTTGAGTACAATTATTTGCATTTTTTCGTTATTTGTAATATTTTTGTAAAATAAGAATTGAATTTTTTACTTCTTTATTTATTAAAATGCTATTATCGATTCAAGCACAGAAGTTGTAAATCAAAATTATTTTAATTACCAGGCTTAACATCACATTGATGCCAGAAGTAATTTTCAAGCGAAATGCAATTATTTATAAACGTACCCCAATGCACCTTTTTCCATATTTCGAAAACTGCACGTGTTATCGACAGAAACATGTCCTTATGAAAGTTATATATGTTGCAATTTTATATTATTATTTGAAAAGTTCCTTCGAATAACGTACTTGTCATCTCACTGCGCCTGGAAATTTATCAACGGTTAAGAAAGTTCAATGAGGACAACTGCAAACTTTTTCTTATACCGTTCAGTATTTCTTTAAACCAGCATGCTCCAAAGTTTTCTGTTTGGCGTATACAACTACATACATAAATATAAATATATAATTATATATCTTATAAAAAATAATAGCACCTATCTGGTCATATATTTATACTTAATAATATATTTCAGCTGACCATGGAATTTAACATAAATCAATTACTACTATTAACAAATAGCGATTACCAAACAATCAATGAATAAATTTGAAATGCAATTTTAATAAGACTTAAATGAAAAGCCCGTGCACTGCGTAGATGTGCTGTTATATCAAATATTTTGAAACCTATCGCCTGATTAAAATATCTTGCAAATGTATCAAATCTTGTTCCAGATTAAATTGTTTTCACTGCTTTTTCGGTTTGCGTCAGTGGGGCGTACATAACGTAACTAACACTAATTTTAGAGCTCAGTATAATAAATTCATTTCATTTTAATTAGGTATCGTTTGCAACAAAATTACGTCTGCTTTGCCGCAGTTAAATACGAGGCAGGCCATTGCATAAATAAAGAAGGCATATGCACATAAGTTGCTAATAAAATAACAAACTAAAATTACTAACCGATCTTCTCATTTTATTGATGTTAACACAACAAAGTATATTTATGAGTTTATGAATAAGAATAACATATCAATACTCGTTAGTTTATAGCTGGTCGCGGTTTTTGCATCACAATTACAGTTACTTTGCATTAATTGTAATTTTTATTGTGTAAATTTAATACCGACAAAGTATATTGTTACGCTATTGTAGTAAGTGTTAATGGATGATTTAATTACCACTGGGTGCGATTGGAACAACATGGAAATATTTACGTTCATAACTTAAGTATTTTCATTGACGTTATTTATTACGTAATTGACAGTTATTACTCAATTCATTTATGGATACATACAGCACGCAGTATGTGCGGTAATTTTCATAAATTTATCTTAATTTTGCAAAGAATAATCACTTTAGAAAGGCATGGCTATATGAAATAAATATACGTTAAGTAACATGTTAATATATTAAATAAACTTAACATCCTTATTAATGCAATAATGATTTATTTTTGTATGCTTATTTAGTTTATTTCATATGGTTGATTTTTGTTATTGTATTGCATTCATTATTATTTGTTTAACTGTTCTTACCTATAGGGTTGCATCAATAGTTTATATATTTTCTTTAAAAATTAAAATCATCAACCCTACCAAACCCAACCCAACCCACAATGTAGCCCACATAGACTTCACTTTTATTTTTACTATGGCAGACACTGTGAAATACAAATCTGTAGTAAGAAACAGTTGTGTAATTGCAACTAAACTAATACAACTCGTCGTTGCTGGTAAACAATTGGTGATCTCGGTTTTCCAAAGTTTTCCAATTTCCAGCAATAGTTTATTATTTAAATCATTTTAGCTGCTATTATAGGTTTTGCTTTAGGCTGGATTGGGCTGTTGTGTGTTTAAAATGAAACACTATCTTAGAATTCGATTACATATGAATCTTTTTCTACCTTCACTTTAAAATATAACAAGTTATGTATATGCTCACGTCAAATGAAAATCTTGATGCACTGCAAGTAAAAAAGTTAAATGATTTGATACTTTTCAATTTCTGCGATTAATTTTGGACAGTTCTTAATCGTGTCTTTACTTTCCATGATCGTCATTAGCAGTGGATTTTTCTTTAATTATACATAATACATAAGCCAGGTAATTTGATGGGACCTATTGAGTCAGGTATTAACTGAAGGACTTACTTGTTGCTTTGTAGCGGAGTTGTTAATGAATTCAAAAAAATCGTTGGAATTCATTAAAAACTCAAAGATTGCGGTGTGGAAAAAAGAAAATTTGGTTTCATTTGATGTATCTATTCCTGAAACTCTGACATACCTAGGCAGTTTGAAGAACAATAAGCAGGTATGGGCTATACTTGCATCCTTGTCTCCATTAGCTATTTTGTAATATATTTTAAAAGAAATCATAAATTTGATGATGTTAGTGACTACTATAAACATACCAGTACAATATAAATACCCTAAATCTAATTAGTCAGCCAGAAAATGTACGCGACCCTCGCAACTTACTTAATTGCTAATTTCCACAAGATATCGCAGTACTATTCGCAAAAAATGCATCAAACTGACATTGCTCCCACGTAATAGTATATTGTATATCAAGTGCGTGAAGTAGATTTTTTTACACAAGCGTGGAGTTTGCGAAAATACTACGCTACTTTTTCTACGACCATACGATTAAAAATATTAAAAATATGCAAACAACAAGAATGATTGAGTTTGACGTCTCACGTCATAAAAAAGTGGTTACTACGGCACGGGTATCTATGCATGTTGCGTCAGTGCGTAAAAATGTATTGGCTCTTATGGCAGCGGAGCGTGAAATAAATCCCATAAGAATAGCATTGTATGTACGTCACGCACCGGTATGTGAAATCAAACTTCACGCATTTGTATCAGTGTGTGAAGTTATACTTTAGAAACGGGAGTAGAAAAACTAATTTTAAGTTTTATTGTTAATATCCACCCAACAATGACCCTTTGCTCCACCCAGGCGTCTCCTATTAAGAAGAGCTTTCGATCAAAGAGGCAGAGCAACCCCACTGGATTACTAATAGTGAAACTACATAAAAAATATACACGCATTCAGAAAGTACAGTAAGAGAAGAGAAAGTGAAAGGACTGGGTGATAGATGTCATTTAGAAGGGGTTACGATAACGTTACAGGACAAAAACAGAGCAGCGATGATGATATGGGTGCATGCCCAATGATTGCATAAAGTCTTGGATCATAAGTGTTATGACAATAAGTAAAAAAATGTAAAGTCTAATGAAGAGTGAACATCATATTATTACATGCAAACTTATTTTAATAATTAATTTTTCTGGCAAGCTCAAATAAAGCTAGTGGGTATGAATTAGTCGTCAGAAATCAACATCCATTTACCATTTCTATGTACAAATATCATTTCGAAAATATAACTGGGTAATATATATTTCGCGGTCATTCGGCAGTTTGTTTGCGACACTTTAAAGTACGGCGAGCGATTGCAATATAATATGCAAAGAGTATACTGCTATAAAATATAATAATATGAACAAATAAATATTTGTATTCATAACAAAAGGTATGGAAAGATGGAAAAAGAATAAATTAAAGTTAGTAAAGTAAAATAAATTAAAACAAAACCACAATTTATAGTAAAATTTTGACAATCAATCGTGTACATATATTCTCTCAGATTCCCTTCTCCTTCCCCTGCCCACTTACGCTCCCTCTTCATTTGCCTTAGAGTCTTGGCTTCTTCCTCCCATACCAGACATGGTATCCATGTCCACTTTCAGTTTCCTATAACCCATCCTTTCCCCGCGTGCCTTGTTCTCTCTGTCACTGCGCATTTCTAGATCTATCTTTGTATTTTCTTTTCCTTTTCTGTCAAGTCATTGTCTATGAATATCTTCCTACCTGCCAGCTTCGCCTTTTTCATCATCACCTCTTTTTTATCCTTTTCTATTGTCATTTTCGCTAGTATTATCGCCTTCCCCTTTCCCACCATCTTATACGCCTTTTCTATCCTCACCACCGTCTGAAATTCTTCATTTATCCATTGCGTCACTTGTTCTTTTTCTCTTCGTTTTTTATTATATCAAAATTAAAATTTCTGGCGCTTTGAATAATTATATTTTTTTTACAATTAACATTTTCTTAGTTAATTTAGAGTATTTCCGAATTCCTAGATTTCTATAGTATTGGCAATTTTGTAAATATTTTTCTTTTTTCTATATCAGCTAACTTTATATCCCAATATTATAAATTTTGATTTTGATTTGATTATTCGACATTGTCAACGTTTGCATTTTGCCGACTTTGGCATTCTTTAACATTAAGATTTTTCACCAAATAATTTTCATCATCTTGAGTAAAATCTAAAAGAATCAGGTTAAAGCAAATACAAATATGACGTAGATCGGGTTGAGGTAACATACATCGATTTTGTTAAATTCTTGGATTAGAAACAAACATGCCTTGTGTGACACAACTCACATGCCCAAGACACCTAGAGGATCGTCCAAAATACGAACATTACTGGACGGAAATAGTCAACACTATCCTCGTGCAGTGTTAACGGACAATCTGCGTTGGTCGTTAAGCAACCCGAGGAACAGGCAATGATGAAAACAATCACTTGCGGCTTCACACCAAAATCACAATATGAAATATCAAACCAAACATGGGGAATGCTTGAGCACAAGAATGCTAACCAGTTCATCTACTCAATTATCCAAATCCGCTCATATATTAAGGTATTCATTAAGAAGATTGTCGTTAATTATATATTAATTCTTACTATTTAGTGAAAATGTATGTAAAAATATTTTTTAGATATCAATAATATATTTACTGGATTGTTAGTAATATGTTTTCATTTATTCAAAATGTACAAATGTACAATTTTGTGACATTTTGCATTTATCTGCTGCGCAAGCCGCAATAAGTAACTAGTCAAATATGCATCGAGGGTCATGAAACTAACTAATAACCAGTGCTATTTCATCTTTCAGTCCAATCGTTTGCTCGTAGTTTAATTTAATTATTTGTTATGCCCGAAACTGCGTATCGAAATACCTAAATTATGTGATTGTCGAGTTCCCGTTTCACCGCACCACTAAATTTGCCTTTGTGGCGTTTCATATTATTAATAGCAGTCACATCTAGAAGCTGTCGCTGCCATCATCAATAATTCAATACCCCTGACGTATGCGTCTCAGTCGCCACACACTAGATCCGTTTCTGCGCTGTATGCTGATTAATCTTCATTAAATATATTAAAAAGACTGCCGCCCACGTTTTCATGAAATATTGGATTCGTGCTCGTACATATCGCGTTTAATTATAAACGCAAACAACTCTTAACCAATCAATCCGGAGACATTACGTATATAAAAAACACATACTATTCATATTACGTTTCGCCAAGGAACTACGAATGCGCAAAAAGAAACGTGGCGCCAGCAAGCTATTGCTTAGTAAACAGATTTGCGACAATAAGAGTGAAATATAGTTGAACGCGAATTATCATTCGCAACGTATTAAATCTGAAATAACTCAGTTTTATATATTCTGGCAAAGTAACGAATAGAGACGAACGTCGCGCCGACTCCATAATCGAGATAAAAATTGACAAACATATGACCTGAATTTATTCACGGATTTTTAAATTAACGCAATAAAAAAGCAAATACCGTATGATGTTTTACAAAAACACCACGTTACACCTATAATGTATAATTATTTTATACATTTTAAAACATTTTAACGATTTGAATTCATCCATCTGAAAACAAATTAATTCTGAGTGATTACAGCTACTATTCCGTTGAAATAGGTTAAGTGCATCTTCACATACTAACACCTGAATTAAAGCAATAATTCAAGGCACACACACTCACACGCATGCTCATGATTCCTATACTTCCTTATACATGAATATATGGAACTAAAAATCATTACTTTAGTTAGGGTTTGGGTTGTTGAAAGAAATCATCATTGAATCGTCATTATCAAAAAATAAAATAATTGCTACAAGTTGCCAAAATGAATCACTAAAATTTGTAAAAATTTAGCTTTTATTTGACTATTCGCGCAATTTAGATAAATTTTTAAATTAATTGGATGGTTTGCCATATTTATGCACAATTCTGCAAATCCATGTCCATTCTCAAACTGTTTAAAAAATACAAAATAGTGAAATTTTTACCTAATTTGGCTTAATTCAACGTGTGTTAATTTTGCTTCATTAAATTAATCTGGCTTAACAATAATAAACATTGCCGAATTATCGGTGAATTTTATCAGTCGATTAGAGTTAAAAAATTGCAAAATTATCAAAAATGCAAAAAAAATATTACGGTGAGTTGGGTTGGGTTGGTTTAGGTTGGGTTGAGTTGGGCTGGGTCGGGTTGCCGACAAATGATAAATACAAATAAATCGACAAAAGAAAAAAAAATAACTGATACAAGCTGTAAAAGAATTATAAATGCAAAAATTAAAATAAATTTGATAAATTTAATATGGATGAAGTTTCAAGTCGAAAACAGCATGTTATTAATTTTCTAAATTTTTAATTTAGCTTAATTTAGTTTCCAATAATTGTTCTAATTTGCAAAATATTAGTTCTAAGTTTATAAAATATTCAAACATATCGACAGACTGCGACAAATTGCAACAATTTGACTTAATTATCGAAATGATACATTCAAATATTTTACGAAATGCCAAAAAATCAGTTTTTTTACTTCATTTATTTAGAGATTATTTAGAGATTAATTGGCTTTTCACTTCAGTGGAGAAATTATTACAAAAGAAATAATTTCAGCCGAAAGTAGTTAAATTTAAACGAATTTATTTTGAAATATTGACAAAAAATCAAAATTATCAACAACGCAGGACAATTAAATTGTCCAAAAATACTTATACATTTTATTTAATTGCAAAAACATTTAAAAAATCAGGCAAAATTGGAAATTATTGCTTTGAAAAAACATTAAATAAAACATGATATATTGAATGTATTTAATTGGAACGTGAAGATGTAAAAATGCAATTCAATAATCTGTAACAATAAACGATAAAATATTTAGTACTTAACATATAATTATAAAATGTATATATAAATTTAGATACTAGATGTTTCATTGTTTAAAATTATTGAATTTGATTTTGAAGTTTGATTTTTTGTCATTTGAATGTTCCAATCAAAGATATTTCCACATTCCACCCAAGGATTTAAAATTTTCTAATCACACTATATAAGTATAAGTAAATGGGCTGTACAACATTAATATTTTTTACACTAAATTAAATTGAAATATTTCAAATTGTCGTTACAATAAATTAATACTCATCAAGTAACAGATTCGATTAAACTCATTTTGCATTGGCATAGCTGGAACACGAACTTGCACATAGGCTAAAACATCTTGAGGAAACCTGCACCGATTAAGCCGATATCGCATCGACATAGATGGGACCTGGACTTTGTACATTTGAACCATTGCACCATTGGAAAAAATACCACAAACCGGCTTACTCATTCATAAAAACTTGCTTTGCCTAGTTTCGAAACATTTGATTTCGCACTCGACCATTGAGCCTGATTATTAAAATTATTTGTGTTTATTTCCCTTTTCATTTAATCTAATATAATATATTTTGGAAGTTTAGAAATTTTTCGAATTGATTATCTGTATTATAATAGTAATATTATAGTACTTATGAGTATTTTGGAACATTCCTTGTAATTTCTACCTTGCTTGCATATATTTATTCATCAACTTCATTGCAATTCTTTGCTCGGACATCTTTTCTCAATGTACTAACCATCTTAGTATTCAGTTTGCACGATTTATTTATTTTAATTTTTTGCACATAATATGCATTGTATATCAATATTTCAGCAACCCTATTTCTTCAACAATCTTCTTAACATTTTTACCAATATCCATGTAGTTTATTTTTCGATTTTATTGTATTATTCGTTCCATTGTACATTTTAATAGCATGTGGATATATCTACAATCCGTTTTGATTTCCCCTGCTCCTCTAATTTCCCTTGCATGTAAAATTAACATCGATATATTATCATCCTATAATTATTGATATGTTATAATTAATTTGAACAATGTCTTGATCTTCTTATTGGTATTTAAAGTAGATTGTTCTTAATGTGCTAATATGGCCGTCCAGTTTTCTACTGCTACAATATCATTCGTGAGCCATTTGGTATTTCTTTTATTTTATATTATTTATAAAATCGAGTGTTGAAATAAAGTCCATATATCTCCTAAACTGGCCTATTTCCCAATTATTATTATATATAATAATTATTATTGCTGGGGGCTAAAACAATGGTACAGTTACTATTACAAAAAAAATCATTCAAACCTT
The DNA here is from genome assembly GCA_959613385.1 of Geotrupes spiniger. Taxonomy (NCBI): domain Eukaryota; kingdom Metazoa; phylum Arthropoda; class Insecta; order Coleoptera; family Geotrupidae; genus Geotrupes; species Geotrupes spiniger. The sequence continues at coordinate 33,813,323 of OY390732.1, forward strand.
CACCTTCGTCCACATTCTCTGGAATTCTAATTCACTTAACGGTGCCCTCATTATTTATTTATTTTGAGTTGCTTCCTTTTTCTATTATTACATAGACCAAATGCAATATTTTTCAACATAATACACGTTTCAGTAAAACGGATATATGTTAATACATTTTTAACAATCGTTTTTATATGTTGCAATGGTTGATAGGTGGTTGTCAAAAAATGTGCAGTGATCCGCACTGAACTCTCTTATACGTAGCAAACTGGCGAAGTCGCGACGACAACGCATTTATCGAAAAGGCAAGAAAATAAAAATTGTCTCAAATTAAAATTTTTTGATAACACGTACTAATTTCGAGATATGGAAACATGTGATAAGAGTAAACCATCACTTCTGGTTGAAATATTGTCAAAAAAAAATTTCTTCCTTGCTACATAAAAATCTTAAATTTAAAGTTTCATAATTTTAGCGTCAATAGTTTGGGCACTAGAACCTACACCATTCATGGTCTGAATAGGTTCAGGGAAGATCAAAACAGGTACTTCCGATAAAATCACGAGATCTAAATTTAAAATGTTCATGATTAAGGCACCAACTTCTTAAATTGTCAGTGCGATGAAAAAGGTAATAAGAACAAGTTTTTATTTAAATATTTGAAATACATAGATATCAATAAATATAAATGAATATATTTTGAAATATAGCATTTATAAATTAGTATGTTGATGTTAGTCCTGCATTAACATGCTATAAACATTAATTAGACATGTTGGATCTCGAAAAAGAACATGTTTGGATTCTTTGGCAATTTATTCGTTCATATTATGTCCTTATCAACAAGAAATCCCAATAGTTGGAAGCCACTAACCAATCACCCAATACACGGTATTATAAGTTAATTCGTCGCTTTCATAAACTATTACCGTGATCGGGTATTCTAGAAATACATATAATTTTTACAAAAAATGTGCATGTAAATTACTAATATCATCATTAAATTGGTAGTCAGCAGTGTTTGCAGATTTATTAAAAGTAACATGGTCCATGCAGTGATATAAGATGTTTGAAGTCAGATTTTATTTAAAAACATGTAATCCAACGTGCAGTTGAAAATATAAAAAATATAAAATGTTTAAATAAACACATCAGCTTTGAAAAATAAACAAATTATATCTTATCACCTATTTTCAGAACTGTAAGCTGCTGTCATTTATAATTTGTATGAAGCCGAAGATTTTGCATTATAATTAAAATGTTGACTATCACAATTTTCAGAGCTGACAAGCTCACCACAAACATTACACAAAGGAATGCATGGAATGTTCTAATATTTCCCTCTCGGTGACAACACCACACATCACTGTAGTATAATACAATTTGAATGACGAGTGTGAACATGTTTATAAAATAATTTTCGCTATATATCTTTAATATACCTTTATTAAATGATTCATTTTTACGAAAATACACGTTTTGACCTTCCTTCAATAATCTGCCTATATTCGGCTTGGCGTTTCTCTGGTTATGCATTCATTCGCTGCCCTAATTTGAGCGTACGATAACTAAGTAAGTACAGGGCGGGTCACTGCGAATATTTTCCGTAATACTTTCGAGATAGTGAGCATAATTTATGCGAAACTATTCCGACTATTCGGTACATTAACGTTAACAATAATATTTAAGGCAGGTCATCAATCGCGGACAACCATGTGCGAAGAATTCAACAAGACGAACACAAATCCTAATAGTAATTCGTAGCCAAGAATGAGTCGTACGATTTGCAAATACCCAGCTCCGTAAATTTTAAATACTCTATTATGCGTTTCTTCCTGGCACCCACAATATCCTTTTCATGCGCTGAATGAATAACCGATGACGTGAACTGAAAGAATTTACCAACGCTAAGCTGTATATTACCTTTTTTTCTTTAAATCGCCAGCATTTTTTGTCTAGTTATTTCGGCTTTAGGGACGGTTTACTGCCCACAATAAAGCGGGCATAGTATTTACAATTCATGACCCGACTTGTTGAAGCTGAATAAACCTATGCCGCCAAGCCAATGTTATTATTCGATTTTTATGGTTTTGTATATAAATGTCAAGCACGTGTAAATTGCATTATTTTATGTATACATGAATGCAACTGCGGTCGTTTTCGCAATATTGTAATTTATTACGTATTCGGTACGAATTTTGCAATCTTATACGGCTGACGAAAAGAATTGCAGATATAAAATATCGACATTATAGATATGAGATAAAAAGAACTGTATAAGATATCGCAACTGGAATAATGATTATATGTAATTTTGAAACTAGCTTGGAAACTAAATACATTTCACTACAAGAAACATTAATTTGCAAAATTTAATCGCAGTAATGGAATAAGAGGACAGTAAAAATTACAAACGTGAAAAATGTAGTCGATGAATGGTTTCAGAAATAAAGATGCAGTAAATATGCACTTTGACATCGTGTTTAGTGGCGCCAACAATTTCGCTGTTACATAATTGTCAAAAACTTATTATTTTCAAATTGTGTATAAAAAATTAGGTTCATAAACACCAGTAATATTTACATTTTTCTATCGTTAGTGATACGTACATAAATAAGTATAGAATACAATATATTTTTATTTCAAATTCTAATGGATGTTTCATAAAAGCCATCTAATAATCATTAAATAATTTATGTTTATTTTCATTTCTTTACTTAGAATCGTTGTTTTGATTTTCTCATACCTTATCTTTTCCTAATGCCTAATTTTTGTGTCGTCATTTATAATGCATCTGTATTTTCTTTCATGTTAATTTTATCAATTTTATATGTCTAACTATATACGTTTCCTAAGGTTTTCTTTGATAATTATTAATATTTCAATGGTCGTTGAAAATGGGGTCGAAATGGAGCCTCGATACCAAATATGTTTTTTTTTTATTTGCATATAAAAACATTTTTTTTTGTTTTTTTTCAGTTGTTTGGAATAAAACTGTCACGCAAACTAAATGAGGACGCAATACTTGAACTTCGAGAAGATGAATTTGATATCGAGGGCGATGATGAACATGGTAGAATTGGATTGTATCACGACGAAATTATTAGTGATATAGAAGAATCAGAGAATGTTGGTAGCTCGGAAGACAGTGTAATTATTCATGAGGATGATACCTCCAGCACTAGTAACTCTAGTGAAGAAGATGATAATACTGGTAGTTTTCGGTATTATAGAGGACAGAATCTATATAAATGGTCTAAAATACCTATCAATTCACGGACCCGTCATCATAATATTATTACATATTTGCTTAGATTGATTGGAGAAGCACGCGATAAAATCTTACTCTTGTTTCGAATACCTCACGGTCGATGAGATGCTATGTCCATTTAGAGGTGTTTATTTAGAGTACATGAAATCCAAGCCCGCAAAATATGGCATCAAGATTATGTATCTCTGTGATTTTAAAACACATTATCTCTATATCGCATTTATTTATAGTGGTAAATCCGAAGTCAGAGGAAAATCCGACGTCTCTGTGCCGACCCAAACTGTGATATCACTGATCGAACCTATTTTAAATACGAACAGGAATATAACAGGAGATAATTGGTTTTCTTCAATTCAATTAGTTGACAAATTAAAACAAAATGGATCGACCTATGTGGAAACTATGCGTAAAAATAAGCGTAAAATTCCACCAGAGTTTCTGCCTCATAAAAATCGTTCTACAGGTTCTACTCTCTTTGGATTCACTAATAATAAATCACTTGCTACATGCGTGCCAAAAAAAATCGTAGCTTGGTTATGATATCATCCATGCATCATGACAGATCTGTTGATCCGGAAAGTGGTAAGCCTGAAATTATACAGTTTTATGATTCACCTAAGTTAGGCGTGGATTCCTTAGACTAAAAATGTGCCAATTATTCAGTTTCAAGAAGAACACAGCGATGGTCCTTCGTCATATTTTCTGCCATTATGAACATTTACGGGTATCGGTTTCGTTTTGTGGAAAGCTCCCAATTTAGAAAAACGTATGAAGCGTAATCAATGTATTAAGCAAATTGGCATAGATTTAGTTACATAATTTGTTCGTGAAAGGCAGATTGAAAACTCGAAATTTTCTATTGATTTGAAAAAAAGAATAGAAAACTTTTTAGAGCACACAAAAAATGTTGAAAACTCCACAATCGACCAGTCACGAACTGAAAATCTAAGTGTTGACGCTGCTGGAACCTCTGGACGTAAAAGAGGGCGTTGCTATTTATGTGATGGTAAAAGACCAAAAACAATCTAGGCAATATTTAAAATGTTGCAGTTATATTTGTAAGAGTCATTTAGTTAAGACCGTAATGTGTTCCATTGGTCAAAAATAGGTAATTGTAAGAGACTCTTGTTTTGTTTTTGCTAAAATTTTGAAGTTACGTTATATTTATCATATTTTATATTTCATTGATGAAAAAAGGTTTTGGTTTCGTCTTTTTTTAATGTTTTTCATATTGTCTGAAATACAGTGCAAAAAAGTTACTCAAGTGAGAGACTGTAGGTAATAAGTTATAAAATGATGTAAGTGAATAAAAAAAATATTAATACTTAACAAAGGTGTTATTAATATATGGTATAGAAACTTTACCCACAATTTGTGTGTCAAAAAAATTATCTATTAGCATTTTTTAACCCCCGATAACAAGAATGTATTTAGAAATATTGATACCAACTAATGACAATGATTTGAATATAACTTACAATTTTCAATTAAAATTGGCGTTTCAATCGCTGTAGTTGTGGACTGGTAACAGAGAATCGTAAATGCTATTAATTTTGTCCATAAACAACTTGATCCGAAAGTATGAAATAGAAATATTATTTTTTTTTCTAGAGGTAATTTGCTAAGTCATTGGTTTTATAATACATAGAACGTACACATCGGCCTGTATATTTTTTACCTTTTCAAATATATGCGTAAAGATGTACAGGGACCACAAGGACTCAAAAATCTTAGTAATTTTAGTTCATAAGTTCCTGAGTTCATGAAACAAACTTTCTCAAAACAATTTAATCACTGAGCAGTCACTGGACTTGTCTAAATTTAATGTCCAGTTGCTTCTGATTTTACGAATATGTGCCCGATATGTTAGGTATTTAAGGTATAATACTTTTTTTTTAATTTGAGTTTTATTTTATTTACTTGCTGTTTTATTCGCCTTTTCTAATGGCTAATCTTTGGATTGTTAGGATTTGCATTAATATACTAGTTTTTGCTTTGAGTTGATAGGCTGTTGTTAAATATTTTGATTTTGTTAATTTGGGTTTTATATTCGTGGAGAGTATTTCTCCATCATGATGATGAAATTTTGGCTAGAGAGATATTACATTGTTCATTATTTGCGGATTAGGCAGCAGTCCTCTTCGATTAGCTGAATTATTACCATCTACGTGTGGTTGCATTTGCATTGATAGTATTTGCATCAACGATTTTTTGCTGTGAGATATGTCGTAATATTTATATAAAATATGGTTTTACGAATTCTTTTAACTATCGCACTACAAACTACAAAACATAAAATGCATCACTTCAATAATAATATTCAATATCCATTTTCGGAGATGTATCAATCCTCTTTATTTACGAGTAAAATCAGTCGTAACAACAAAAACAACGATTATTTCCTTTGATATTATTCCTTTTTAGATTTTTCGTAATTCGTAATTATTTTATTTCGCAACTATCATTATTATTTTGTACACATATTTTTAAATTTCGATACTTTAATTATTAGCCAACTATCTTTAGTCATTATTTAAAATTAAAAAATACGTTAACCATTTTACCTTCGGTCATTGACTAAATCGCAAATTTATGGAAGCCTGTTAAAGTGTTAGGTAAACAAGCCCCCGAGTTTAAACCTAATAAATATTAGTGTTGTTCTCACCTGAGGTGACGATTCACCTGGCGAGCAGCAGGGGAGAGGAAATTCCAAATTTCGGTGCCGTTTAGTCTGCTGCTACTTATTCCACCGGACCCAGAGCACAAAGTCTACAAAGAACACTGACAAATAGATAACAGAAATAGGTACACCACAATAATACGATTCCGAAAACTGCGGTAACTTTGGTGCAGATTATATGACTTTTGTGAAATATTCCGAACAACATTATAAAATCAGTTTATTTGTCCTACATTTTATTACTCTAATGGCTTCTAAAATCGTCCTGTAATATGCTAATTTAAAAAATCGTTTGATTTTATTGATATTTAGTAAATGTTTAACGGCTTGTTTGAAACGTCGATAGTAACAATCGTCACGTACCTTTAAGTTTCATTAGAATGGTGGACACCTTTTTTGACCTTAGTTTATTTATTACAAATGAAATATTTTCGGAGCCGTAAAGTTTTATGGAGACATAAATCATAAAATTTTACTATAAATATGAAATAAAATATGTTAACTACGTATGTCGTTATTATTCTATTTTTTAATCATGACTTTCTCGTTCTACTTATTTAAAAGGAAATATCTAAAAATATAACGAAATATTTATTGAATTGAATTTTGCACACAGTACATTTTCTATAAAAGTTTATGTGTTTAAATAAAAAATAAATGGCGCCTTTTTTATTCCACTATATGACGACGGTCATTAGAAACTCGAATAAACTTGTAGCTGAAATACCATGCGCATTTAATATACATCGTCGTCTGCAAACATTACAGCTTTTTGATTATACAATAGTTAGTCAAATAAAATTAATTGGTATTTAAACACATGTGAAAAATTAAATTCATTTTAAAATAAAACAATTAAAATACGTGCAAACAAGTAACCCTAATTTTAAATAAGAAAAAACATTACCAGATATACTGCATAAAAATAAAATACAAAATAATTTATTAATAGTCGAAATTAATTAAAACCAGGCGTTGTAGTCAATAATCTCTCTAATATTACAGCAAGAATCGTATTTTACATCAATAGCGCTACAAACATGCTCAAAATACAAACTCGTAACAAATTTCATTAAAATGATACGTGGCGTTCTACGTGGACCATATGTTTCTGATATAATCATAGCAAATATCACACATCCGCCGTAAACATCTCAAAACTTAGCGTGACTATCGGTTTATTTTACTTCTCGGATACTAGTACTTACGAATATTATGTTGGAAGTTATTTTTGAAATAATCTGCTGTCATTAAACTGCAAGTTGTGGTTGCAGTGAAATGTAAATGCAAGTGCATTTATTTGCGGAAAGCTGCGCACCTGAAGCATGTTTTAAAAATTGTTCTAATATCCAAAAGTGTACCATAAGGAGATGATTTAATTTCTCAATTTTAGCAAATTTTTATATGGCGCGGTACAATGAAATATGCAGGTTATTGTTATTTAGTACAAAGCAGTTTTCAAAAATTTAATAGATTTTGACGGTGAATATATGTAGAAGGGGTACATGAAATGACTACTAGTGAGTTAAAATTTGAGGGTATGCGTCAATCTAAAGTAGCAAAACAACTAATGAAGAGGTAAAAGGTGGAATTGAATCAGCAGATGTGCGTTGAAAGTGAATAACAACTTTGAAGGCCATGTGACATTTATAAGAGGATGGTACAGGTGAAGAAGGGCGCAAGGCAAGTGGGAGTCAAAATCAAAACTAAATTTACTCTCAACTATCAATGTTCATACGAATGCAACGGCTGAGTTGAACAGAACATGGGGCCAGATGGACAATAAACCAAGCAACAAAACGCCAGGAAATTATCGATGGTAAGCCTACAAGTGAGATGGGATGATGATGATGAGAGACATTGGGCGCGAGTTGTTCGATGAGGATGGTGTTGAGCAGAGATGGAAACAATGTTGTAAAGACAACTCCGATTATATGTACAGTAATCATACTATTGGCACATGGGCGAAATCTTTGATATTGTCGGATCATTACAGAGAATATGTAATTAATAATTCTTTATAAGATGATGGATAAAATTCAAGAGACACATTATTTGCAATTAGCTCAAAATATTATTACTTCTAGTGTGATTAATTGTGTAGCGAAATACGTTGTCATGTACTAAAACTTAATTAATTTGTACACCCATGCTTTTGTTCAAATAAATACGGTTACATATTTTCTAGAAACTATTCACCTTTGAAATAATAACTATTGTATGGCAAACGAATATGTATTATAACGTTATTGTACACGTTAGCATTTTCAAGTTTTGCAAGTAAAAATATAGAAAATGCCAGGAAACACTTCATGAAATTCTATTTAAAACGTGCAATATCCTTTCTAAACACGAATGACAAAACCATAATCGAATTGAACTTTATGTGCATATCTGAAATTCAAATCAATTCAGTACTGTTAACCGTGAACAGTTCACACACTATCTATGTATCGATTGGCGCCTGTCGTCATAAAACAAATGTTCCGGAAACGACAGGTTTTCTAACATTTATCAGATTTGAAATGTATATTTAAATTATGTATTTGAGATATAAATAACATAAATATACGAATGTATATTGACAGCCAACCGGTTCAATAAATATAGATATCAAAACAGTATAAGAAGCATAATTAAACAAATAAAAGATATAAAATAAGGAATCGAAACATAAGAACATGAAATAAGTGAAATTTTAACGATGAATCGGACCAACAAAAACAAGTAAAGCTCGAAAAATTTTCTTCAAACTAGAAAAAGACAACAAAAGGAATAAATAATAGCAATAAACAAAATAAAATAAAATAATTAAAATTTCAAACGAAAACAGAAATTGTATGCATTAAAACCAACTAAAACAAACTACTAATTGAAAAATAAAAATTACTCCTACATTACTATCTAGTTATCGACAGCAGTTTTGATTGTTTTTCCGCTACGTAACTCTCGTTAGAACACAATAGTATATTAGGTTATTTTAAATACAAAAATTTCCTCGTCCCGGCTACAGCTAGTCACGCTGACATATACTTCCGATCATTAGCTCAATCGCGATATGTATTAAACACCTATTTGTATTGTCAAACGGAATTAATTGTAAGGGCGTTTGTTTAATTTTTTAGGAAAGCAATTTCTATGCGTATTAATAAAACGACTTCACGAATAAGCCCAATTGCAGATGTATGTACGGTTTTTACCGTCATAATACATGGCCAGCTCATATCAGATTCTTATTGCACCGTCTCCATTCACCCTATCAGAAAGGGATAATATTCAAGATATGTTTGAAAATACATACATAAAGTCAGAAATCGGAGTAAATCAAGGAAAATATGAAGACAAAGATGGATAATATTATTTCAGAAAATAATGGAATGAAAAACCAAATAATGAAACTAGATGAGAAAGTCGAGAGTCGTGAAAGAGAAAAAAAACGAAATAACCTGAAGTTGTGGAGAACTTTATGGTAAGGGTCCTGAAGACGGAAGCAACGATAAAGACAGTAAAGGGGAACAAAACGACACTTTTTCCATTTCCACTAGACACTAGTGGAAATTGAAAATATGGAGGAGAAAATTAAAGTAACGAAAGCCAAAATAAGTTAAAATATTTCATGGAAGACTGAGATAATCGTAAATAACACCGTGACTGAAAAAAGAAACAATAGAACGGAAACTAGTAACTAGTAAATAGTAGGTGGTGTAATATGGAAATGGGACGAAGAGAAGCAAACACTGGTAATAAAATAGGAGCAGACGAGCACCCAACCAAAAAACTAATGAAGGACGATAAAAGGCAGGTAAACCTTCTGACAGACCGGTGAGAACCAAGAAAGTAATAAACATGAATAAAAAGAAAGAAAGAGGAATAAACAGAAAAGAAACGGTTCAAGTTAATAATAAGGATAATGAGATGGAAAGTATAGAAATCCAATGGGATTATTGGTACATATATAGGCACTTGGAATGTTAGGAGTCTCAATAACAAAGAAGAAGACTTACAAGCAGAATTTGAAAATACAAGACTAGAATAACTGGAATTACAGAAACAAAGAAACAAGAAAGTGGGTATTGAAGTAATTGAGGGACACATATTGATATAAAATAGGGTTAATAGAAACGATAATGCCAACGAAGGTGTAGCCTGCTTAGAAGAGAATCCCAACAAAATAATGACATCAGGAAGAATTCTGAGGGTACAATATAAAAACACGGATATTATTTTTACAATATTTAAAATACTAATTATTTATGGACCAAATGAAGAAGTCGCTAAACAAGAACTAGACGAATTTTGGAGTAAAGTACAAAATGAAGTAGAAGGGAACTGATAATTATCGGGGACATAAATGGTAGGGTAGGTCATGACCCAGAGGGTCAGAGAAACAATTCGGTGAGATTAAAAAAATATTAATGGACAAAGGATGATTGACCTCTGTATATTGTATGACTTAGTAGTAGAATAATTGATTAAATCGAAACAAAACAACTCAGATGACAGTGAGGGAAATGAAAAATGATTGAAGAAGGGGGAAGGGTAGACCAAGGACTAGTTGGAATGGAGGAATTAGCAGAATACTGACAGGAAAGGGTATTATATACATAATATAAAAACACAACAACCTACACTTTTGGTAGAAGAGGGTTCGGGTTAAGAAGATAAGATCCACTGGGTCAAGGACATAACGAACTACAAGAGCTGCAATGCAAAGACGACCATTACATCATCTCCTCGACACCGACTATTGAACTTCGAACATGTTATTTAGTAGAAAAGAAGGAGCAGTGTATGCCTTCATAAACCATCAACTTTACAAAAGTTGACTGCAATCCTATAAAGAATTAGAATTTAGTGAATTTCAATAAATGTCATCGCGTAAGCCACTATCAAAACCGAACGGTGGAATGATGCAGATGGGCCAGGAAAACGTCGATAGAAAATCAAACGAAGAAATTATCGACACGCGGGTGCAAGCAAATGAGGAAGATGTGACGAAACGATTGCAAGATGGAAGGGTGCACATATTTCTAAGGGGAACATATGAAAGAATTGAAGGGGCAATCGACCCAACAATGGCATTTCCAGTAAGCCACATTAACTTATTAACTTACCGACTATCGAAGAAGTTGTGAACAAACAGTACTGGACATGATTAAACCCACAAACCTATTATAGCAGCAGGTGCATTATTTATAGAAAATCGGAACAAACTGGGTGGTAGTAGGCCTAGCGCGAGATCTACAGTTCGAGACCAGTTTGATCACATCCGAAGCAAAAATACAAAATATCGTGATGAAGTACTCTCAGGAACATTATCTGATAGAGATATTTTTGGAAAATAAAGGCAACACTTTCACTTTCAAGATTGGTGAAGTGTTAGTGAATTTTGAAAAAGTACAAAGGCGCAAGACGATATGATACTATCAAGAGGTGACGGTGAAGAAATATTTTTGACATAGGAGAAAGAATTTTGTGAACGTGAAAATTCGTATCTAATAAAGTACCTAATAGTTTTCCCACAATAGTTTTTTAATAGCACGTGTTGGTTAACTTACATAATGAACATGTTTAGCAATAATATACAAGTTATGTGACAAGTGAAGAAAACCTTTTTGTTTAGGAACCACTCGATCTACTACTCGTTGCTATCTCACTACTATTTTGTACAAAATATGCAGCTGTATGCTTTAATGTGTTTCTAATATTTTATATCAATATATCTTGAAAGGAATTATGGCACGTGTAATTTAGACGAATGAATTAAATCGTTTTCACTACGTAGTTTATTGTAAAATCCAGCGCGACTCCCATTGTAACGCCAAACGTATTAGAATAAAGTAGTTACCTGAAAGCGTAATTTACTTTATTCAAACCAAATTTCGTGCTGGTATGTACGCTTCTTTAAAATTCTTTGAACATATTGATACGAGAAATACGAGAAACAAACAACACATAAGTAGTCCAAGAATATTGATAAGCTCGGCAAACAGCAATTGTCATATAACTCCGAATGTCATTGTTACACATATTAGATTAGATATCCAACTATCAAAACAGTAAAACAATCCGTTACAACATCCTACCGCGGCAAGAATCAATAATAAGTCAAGTAGAATAATCGTCTGTAACGTCTTTTCGAAATGCATTTCATTTGAATTTTCATCATTTAAATGTTGCCATTTGAAATTGCATTTATCTACTCCATTCTTATTTGATAACAACGGATATCGCATTTTTCTCCAAACACATTACAATTAACGACGGCTGGCAAAATGATTTTAATTATCATTGATTTGTACAAATCTCGTAAAAGTTTTATTCATAACAAAACTACTTGTACCTAAATATTACATTTGTACCACACTTGAAATATTTTGGTACAAACTCAGCACCGACTATTTGTTAAAGCTGTCACGGGATAAAATTCATTGTGCGTGATTTTGTAGGACTTAGTATAATTTACGTATGCACTAAACGACCGGCTTAAAGAAAACGCCATGAAAGGTATATAAGGACGTTGTGTGTAGTACCTGAATGCGAATTTTACTATTTTTCGAAAGAAATACGAAAGCAGTTAAGACGACAAAGAACAGGATGTATTGTGTTGAAAAACTGAATGAAACTGTGGCGCCGGACTGTCCGGAGTATTGTGCATAACACCTCAGAGAAGAATTCTTTATACAGCATGCATTTGTCACCTCTACCCAGCATTCTTTGATCAAATTCCTCGTCCCTTTGTACGACCGCTGTCTAACTGATTGACAGAATGCCGTGATAATCTGATACTATCCTCTGTTGGTGGCCGCTTCAACTATAAAACCTTTGTACACCCGATACTTAATCTTTTCGATACTCGGAATACCTCACGCCATTCGATTCGGGTGCGAATTAAATGATTCGACAAACATTACATTAGACAGATCACCACAAAAGATAAATTAGTTTATATGATTCAACATAAAATCTGCGAATTAAAAGCGTTTAAAAATGTTTTCGCATTTCCATGAACGAAACGTTATCGCATGTCATAGTAATTAGTAGTTTTGTTAAAAATAAAATTTATGATATGCATCCAATGTCGTTTTTTAGCTGACGTGCCGCAAAAAAATAAACTGTGTATGTAAATAATATTTGTAATACAATAGTCATTCTAGAAAAAACCACAACAAAGTCTTTGTCGCCCTGGGTTACCAGACCACATATTCAAGAACAGCAAGATGTATTTATTTAATAATATCAATCACTCATTTTTATTGCATTTATACATGTATTAAGTGGAGCACGATCAACAGTATGTACTTTGTGCAATCAACGTGACAACGTAGAAGGCTGCTTAATTAGACATCAACAGGTACTCTTCGCTTCCACACTAACTTTAAAATCTCAAATGGTGACTAGTCATTTATGCTTCACAATCGAGATGATTCTAATAGTACATTGTCGAACAATAATTAAAAATAACCAGAATCAGTTATATTGTTTTTCTAGTTCAATTTGTATATATTTTATTGATGCTTTTTATTCATTATTCAGTCACAAACAATGTCTTAAATAACATGATTTTCCCAATAACAAATTGGTATTAACGGGGCTTTCACATTAGCATAAAATAAAAAGAACTGGACAATACTGCAAAGAAAATACACTATTTAACTCCGAATCAAGATTCTAGTGCCACTAAGAAGTTATATGCAATTCTGATTCGACATGGTTTTACTCTCAATTGAGTTGTTCATCTCTCGTTATTCCTTCTTGATGTAATACTATCCTTTATATAATCCCATGCAATATGCAATTTCTCATTCGAGTTTTCATTTTCCCTGCCTTCTGTTAAATAATTACCAGATGAAAGTAGCTAGTTATTTGCCCTCTAAACAAAATTGCTTCTGTGGATACTATTGATCACAGTTAATTCGGTCTGTTCTGAAAAATTCCGGTACCAAAATTAAAAACAATCTTAATTTAGACCGATGTGAGCACGCGCAGATTAGGTGATTTATTGGTGGATGCGAACACTGGGGAACACACAGGAGAGATGATATTTCTGAGCAATTATAAGAAATTAATGTCCGAATTTAATAAATTCGAATGGTGCAGGCGTAGGACATGCATCAATAGATATCGTCAAATGTACTTATGGAACGATTTGTAAAATGCAATGAGCTGATAGACGGAGATCGTTACGATCGTTGTGGCTTCAGATAGGCATATGCTTAATTCATTGATGCCCACGCACTGTTTTCCAGAAGTTGGTGAAAGTATTTACAGTGATCTGATTAGCTGATAGACAACAATCGTCAACTCCAGCTAAGTTCATTTGTATATATAATTGATGGTATCGTCGGCTATTAGTGAAACTTTATTGACATTCGTATATATTAATTTATCTTAGCATTCTATCGAACATATATTTTTATAATTACATAAGTGCTACATCTTCACATCTCAATTAACAATCTCTAAGGAGAGAAGAAATACTAGTGTAACCTACTATTTAGCTATTCTGTTACTATTTTTGAAACTAACTGCGTTAAGAACAATTTCACCTAACTTAACAGTTAACAGTTGAAATGAAGGAAGTATACGATTTCGTTAACAATTGGCCGTCGATTTCAAAATGGACAGTCATGAGGAACATTTTCGTCGTATATAGCTCTATTACTCCCGGAAAGGAAAAACCACTAGTGTTTATAAAAATTATGCGTATGGTATTCATGACCGAACTGAACTACACAATGCCCTTCCAAGAAGTCGAACGTTGCCTCTAGAATATATCGAACCATCGCCTGAAAAAAAAACTAAAAGCAAGGTTAGAATAATTAATATACAAAAATCTACTTACGAGTAAATCCGATTATATTATTCACATTACACTACCCATTGTTGTTATCAAATTAGTTTTAAGTAAAGATAATAATAGGAATTTTCAGGATTGATTGACTCGTACAGCCGAAAAAGTACCGAATCACCACAGGGCGGGAATGGAGCAATGACGAACGTAAGCCTTAAGACAACAATTTACCGCCTCATTAAGGAATGTGAGGAACGTTAGCCGTGTATGAATGTCAAGAGTTAAGAGGGAAATTAGCAGAAATAATTTAAAATATAGAAAGCGAGAAAAATATCCAAAATACAGGGCTGTGCAATTCGAGAGGATTCCAAGATGCTGCAGACAATTAGGATTAGAAAATTTTAGAAACAATGCTACGATAATATTAAAAGACGAAAAATATCTAACATTATCTAACTCCGAAATAAAAGGCTTTTAAACTGACAACATTGAGGACGTTCCTAATAACGTAAAGAATAAAAAAACGAAATTTGAAGACAAGGTACTAGTGTGGTTCGCCATTTCGGAAGCTGGTTTCTCAAGACCTTATGTTGGGTAAGTTAGGGGATCTATTCAAACGCATCATGTTAATAATAATATTATGTTCTAGCCGGATCTGGGATCGTGCCATTATGCGAGAAGAACCCAAGATTCGTTAAGGCAACAAAATATCCCATTTGTACCCTCGAACGTTCCACAGGCACCACCGATAGAAGAGTTTTGGGCTTTACTCGGTAGAAAAATTTAAGACGGCATGTGGGAAACCCAAAATGAAGAAGAACTACGACGAAAAATCTGCCAATAAATTCTAGAGTTTAACCCACATACCGTCCAAAGGCTGATGAGAGGCATTCGCACCAAATTACGAACCATTGAAACCCATGGCGCTTTAGCTGGTATGTGATACATTATTACCATACAACAACATACCATAACACTCAAAGAATTTGCATATGGATATCTTACAGATAACTATTTTAGAAATTCTTTATTTTTGTTCCTTGACAAATTTTTCGAATTTAACAATTTGAACTCTACTCCTGTCGCCTTTGTTTTCATTTTTATTATACGTTGCATTTCTCTGTCGCCATCTCTCACACATACCCATATCCATATACTTTTTCTAGGCCTATTACTCTTGCTGATTTTCCAAGTCTCTCACTATTTTCCTCAAGCGTTTCTCCGTTTTAGCTATTATAGTTAGGTCATCTGCATACGCCAAAATTTGGTGTGCGTTATTTTACATTGTTCCATGTCTATTCAATCCGCTCTCTCTCTCTCTCTCTCTCTCTCTCTCTCTCTCTCTCTCTCTCTCTCTCTCTCTCTCTCTCTCTTATTACCGTCTAGAATCCGATGTTAAATAAAACTGTTGAACAGTCGCGCTTTGTATGTCCCATTGTCATTCGTACTTGGCGTATGGGCTTATTTGGTATTTGTAGATCTTCCATGGCGTTGTATAGTTGTTTCCTTATGATTGAATGTTACTTTATACTCGTAGTAGTAGTAGACTGGGTTTGCTTGAAGAAAAACATTTGATCTGTCACCGACCTGTCCTCCTGAATCCACATTTACAATTGCTTTTTCTATACATGGTGTCAATTTATTCCGTGTATTGCAGGTTAATATTTTTTATATACTACATCTAACAGAGTAATTCCCCGGTAATTGTCGCATGTAGTTATGTCTCCTTTTCTATATAAGGGGACTATAATTGCGTTTTTCCAACCTTCTGCCATCTATTCCTTGTTTCATATCCCTACTAAGCAGTTGTATATCCTTTTCTAAAGATCATCTCCTTCATATTTAATTAGATCGGCGACTATTTTGTTCTCTCCTGCACTTTTATGTTTTTCAATATTTTTATTACTTACATACTCTGTCGATGGATGTCTTTCCACTCCGTCCATCGCATTCTATGGTTCTTCTATTTGCTCAGCTTGCTCACCTCTCTGTTACCTTCCCCTTCTCACCTATTAAATTATCTTCTTTACGTTTGCAATATACTTGTTTGCGCTGGAAATTTTCTTGTGATTTCTCTTGGTAAAAATTTCTTTGTTCATAAAATTTCCATATTCTTTATTTTCATAGTAAACTCCTCTACATAATACACTTTTTGCATCGTTCCTCCGTAATTTATACTTTTCTTGCTTTAAAAATTTTCCCCTTGTTGCACTCCTTCTTCCCTTGCAATCCTAAGTAATATTTCCATCTGATTCCATTCTTGTTCAATGCCCTTCTCTCTTACTGCTAACTCTCAGTACAGTATGTTGCCTTTCATACGTGTCACCACTAAGTAGTGATCACTGTCCATATCCCCCCCCCCCCCCCCCAGTATCTCCTAATGTTCGTGATAAATTTGGCATCCTTGTCTTTCTGATTCTACCGTTTATGCCATCCCACTAGGAACTGATAGAAATTTTACATAAGTTTAATAATTACAATAATAACATCAAATTCACAATAGCAAAAGAAGATGACAATAACTCCATACCGTTCTTAGATACTAAATTTATTATAGCAGATTATTAGAGTGATAAAATAATCGTTATCAATATCAGCTTTCATTCATATCAACCTCCCAAAATGAAAATCAATAATCAACTAAATTGCCGATTGTAAAGAATAATAATTTTATTATAACAAACCAACTTCTAAGAATAAAGCCCACATGACACTCGACGCACAGCAGTGACGATACAAGAAATAAAATCCCAAATAATTTTATGGCACACAACAGTGGCGCACAGTCTTAAGCGATGAATTCTAAAAATTATAACGCATTGTAAAATTTTGCAGTATATAACTTTTATTAGATTATTACGTTACGAGCCTATTAATTATACAACAATTATATGCTACATATAAACTAATCCCATTTATATAACTTATCATAAAGAACATTATTATCTTATTTATGCTAAACAAATGGAGACAGACGTTTCATAAGTTAGTGCCCCACATTATTTTAATCCATGTTGGATTATTCACTTGCGCGATTGGGCAATATTTGACTTTGGTTTATTATCAACTTATTTTTGTAAAACGATTTCTTAAATTAAAATTATTAAATTATTCGTAAATTATATTGTTACATAATAATATAATTTTTTTCTGAATTAGAATCAGAACGATCATTTCGCTAACCGATGTAGTCACAGTTATTGGTGGTAACAATTATGTTCAATACGTTGATTTCAGATGAGGCAAATCTTCACATGCAATGATTATTCGATTCGTACTCGAGGCGACTTTTGGAAAGTAATTCCGTAATGATTTAAAATAAATTGAACGATATAATTTTAGTTAAAATTGAATTAAATTATCTACACTTAATTTTAAAATTTTAATATCGTTTCATCTTCAATTCAACTAGCGCTAAATAACGCTAAAATTTGCACATGTTTATTTCGAAACGTTGTTTGGTCTTGTTAGCTATATTATTATGTTTACCTCTTTTATTGCAAGCGTAACGATAAATGCTCTGTTAAAGTATCATTTATTGATAACGCAGTTTTGATTTAGTTTTATGATGTTTATTAAATTAAAGGAAATACGAATCGGAGGACAGTTAAACCGTGGTTTATTGCATAAACAGTGTTTACTTCTGGCATTCTTGATGAACCAAGCGATGTGGCAAGAAGATTAATTATTGTCAGATGTATAGAATAGATTCTTGTGGAACCTGTAGGTACTGTAGTGTCGATGCAGGTTAATGCGAGGCCGCACACGGCCACCCTAACCAAGATCTACATTGAGGAATTGTCAAGGCCAGGTGTTCAATAACGATACAGATCATGCATCGATATTGAACACCTTCATTTTACTTGGCTGAATATATCAGTTTATTTAGTTGTATTTTCACGGTGCATTAATTTGTAAATATGTTTTATACAAAAGGAGATTTTGTTGGACGAAACATCCCAACAAGTAGATTCGCTTATTGATATTATTATTATTATAACAATTATAAACATTAAACATTATAAACATGTAACATGTAAATTAAAAATCTTGCACTAGTTGATTTTTAAGAAAATCTAGTGACGTATATCTGCAACCTCCACTGATGGCGGGATTCACAATAGAAAGAATCTGTGGCGCCACATAAAATGTATAGTTTCAAAGGAATGATCAGGCCACGCTCCGCTGATGTACGAGATAAACAATTGTTAATACCAAATTTGGATTTTTTGATGTCACGCTAAATTTGTGTACGTCAATATGATTTAATATAAATTATTTTTTAAGACTTAAGACTTTTCAATTTAGAATTTTATTATTTTTTAATTAATTTAAAATAATAAATTGACGGGGATGGTGGATGTTAAATATGTCTACATATTTCATTGAATACTCAACATTATTATAATTTCACACTTACCTGCATCTCAACTAAATTAAGTTAGTACGTATTTTTTCTTTCAGAAATTTAATTGAATATTTCTAACGTTCCTTTTGTAAATATTTGGATCTTGTTTAATTTAAAATTTGATAATTTTACAATAGAAATATTAAAATATATCTTTTATTTAAAAGTGTCGTATATAATATTACAACTATTAAGATATTGTATTGTGTTTTATTTCCTCTTTAGCTATAAAGTAATGATGAATATATTCACGTATTTTTCGTGTTAATTATGTTCTATCACCAGACCTAATATTTATCAGCTAATAAATATTATTACTATTGAAATTACAATGTTTTTCTTGACACAAATATGACTTTTCGAGCATTTATGTTGTTGTTTTAGTAACAAACACCGATATTCTAATAGAAAATGCTATATTTATCGATGATGATGTACAGATGTTTGTTGAACACCCGCGCGACTCTTAACTGCTTCAGTCCATCTGTAGCGTTCTGAAGCCAGTTCGACTTCGTTCCATATTAGGATATGCCTAGATTTGTTAACATCGCCGTTTTGTGTTTAAATTAACTTACTTTAAGCTTTATGCAATTTACTTCAATGAAAAATTAATATACAGAAAAGAATGGCGTCCGTACATTTTTATCTATGTAACGATTTTTTGTCACTATTAAGATGAGCCGGAAGCAATTCTTAATATGGCAACTATAAGTGTGATTTTAGAGTGACAAAATAATACCATAGTAAATTTAATTGAACTGTTATATTTTAATATTTATTCTTGTATTTATTACGTGAGACGTCATGAAACAAATCGTAGTTTTCAACAGCAATTTAATAAATACATATTCTACACATATTCATATTTTATAAAAAATATGCAATTACCGCAAACTTACGTACATCAACATAAGCGCCACAAAGTTAAACATGACCAGGAAAAATAATTTGTATGACCGAAAGTGATTTATTAAATATTGACGTATCAAAGGTCGACGGGTATTCAACGTGATTTTTTCACTTCATGTGTGTTGACTTTCCAAAACCTCATCTGGATTTATTAAGATCGTCAGATGTGTTGGTTTGGAGATGTGTGAATTGCACGGTTGTGGATTAAAACAACAAATCTATGTAAAGTGGTAAAGTGCTACCAATAAGTACCAAGTAATTTCACTTAATTAATTATAAATTAAATTCCTAAACGATGTCGTCGGGGTAAAAACTTAATTGTGCTGCTCTGGTATATGGAAATTACGTAAAATGCAAAATTGCATGACTGCTTAAAATTGTTCCACTAAAATAAATGCGATAACGATCGCCCAATACCTCCGATCCCAACAATCGGAAAATTACTGGAACTCTTCATTGTCGAAAGGTAATACAGGAGCATCGACACCGGCAAAAGAGGATTACCGGAATAAAAAACCAAAAAGTGATGTCATAAATAGAAAATTTTGATTATGGTGTCCCGCAAGCATCCGTCTTAGAACCATTTATACGTGGAAGCCAACACGTTGACATGCGAAAAACACACATATTGGAAACTGTCATTACCAAATAAAAAGACCACATCCAGTAGCTTTCACAGTATTGCTGCACATGGAATCCTTATGTGGTCCCCTAACGCTCAGTTGATTTTCTGCCAACGAAAGATATAAATTAGGGCATGTACGACCAAATAGTGACTTGCGAAGAACAACTTACCTTGCCCGTGCCTTTATGTGTGATTTGTGTTACAATGTAAGTATAATATTCGATGCAAGCACGATATATATCATATGTACTTAGACTTGACTAAATCTCGGGAAATAACAAACTAACATTTCCAAATTGGTGAAAGAATATAAGAAGAATATAACACCAGCTGGAGAATTGATTCTACTCCTTGAAGTGATGGTTCAAGTTTAACTAGTTTGTTCTAGTTTGTTTACATTAATTATGCATTTTTATGTTGTATACTGGACACATGACACATGAGGTATATAATTTTAAAGCATACAGACGTGAAGCTCATTCTCATTGAAGTATCAATAAAAGTGTGGACATACAAACGGTTAAATAATTTCAACGACTCAATCATTTGCACCAACAACAAATTCACGTAGTTCTAATATTACCTAAAAATGTGGAGTGGATGTGTTATGTAAAATACAACTACAATTCATTGTTTCCTTAAAAAAAACTAGCGCCACAACGAAAGTTACACGCGGTAGTCGCTTTCACAACCGAACAATTTGGATATTCGAGTTTAACACGAAATGTGCAAAAATAGATAATAATAAGATAAAATTACCTTATTCGATGAAATACAACAACGACCACATGACTCAATGACATTATGCCTAAATAATTCTATAGCGCGGCCGTAGTACTCTTAGATAGAAATGCACTATAATAGCTTTCGTCTTCTTTGCATTTACATTTTTTTTGAAAACTAACAAATAACTTACAAACGCTTAAACTGGAACTGAACTACCCAAACAGGTGAAACCAGACTACAGAAACGTAATTAATAAATAATATTAATAATTTAGTAAAGATTTGGTGACTGAGGGTTGCTCAATTGTGTACCTACCTAGTCTCGCAAAGTTAGTATAATATTTCGCAACGAAAAAGTCGGAAATGTTAATCACCTCCATTGATATTTAAGCCAAACATTAATACAAGTAGCGGTTTTTACGTTTTATTTAACTGCCTACTTCTGTTTAACAACACCCACCGCGAGCACTTAAAATGTTTTCATAGCACACGCTCGACCAAACATTAACGTCCTAATACTCATGTGAATGGGTCTTAAGTTGTTTTAGAGAATGACAGCCGTTCATTCATGGCGTTAGTGATCAGGAAACAAAGTGGAAAAGAAAAGCACAAAACTAAAGATGAATGTAATCCCACTCGCTCATTTCTCGTTCCTATACTTGTAAATATTTTTTATAAGTATTAACATATCGATAAACCTACTCGTCGGGTCGCTTTCTCCGAGTGCAGTTCACCCACAACGTCCGGCGATGGTCAGATAGCCGCTACGCCAAGGTGCCAACTGTGGCGTGGGGTCAACACTCCGGAGTGGGCGCTTCGGAGATGTCTTTCATCATTCAGACCGCAACGTTGGCGCCGACCTCTTGGTGCATATGGACATTTGTTTATATACGAGCGCATTTGTTTTGACTCCGGGCTATTTCGCTAACATAATCTGTCACTTAAATTTCTGAATCAGCTTTGACATAAGAATTTGATTATTTAAGTTGAATGGCACCACCAACGTATATGTTAAACTTTATTTAATCTTGTAAACATGATTGGCATGCAATGTACGCATACGACACGTGCACGGTATATATTTTTTTATTTTACTAAGGACTCAAATTTGTAAATCTAGGCTATTGTGGTCGACATAGGTAAACCCATAGCATTAACAAACATTATTGCAACTTCACGTAGATGACCGTATACTAGTCATTTCTATCATCAACGAATTTAACAAATTTCTCTATAAATTTCAGTTCACAGCAGAAAAAGAAATAAGTAACACAATAAATTTTCTAAATTTCAAACTAATACACAAAAACGGGGAAATATGCAGTTCACCAAACCAGGAATTCAGGAAGATATTTAAGTTACCATTCGTGTCCTCATTTTACCTATAAAATTAGCACAGTTAGCAGCTTGCTATGTTTAAATGGCAATATAAATAAGATAAAACACTTTCTAAATAACTATCCCGGAAACTTCTACGTCAACAAGCGGTTAAGAAAACGTGGCTATAAAAATAAAAATCATGCATATGTAGAAACCAATACTAAAAAACACAAAATCACAGCAATAAAATACTAGAAAAGTAACAGCAGTATCGATAAAATAAAAGTAGACAATAAATGTCTTCATAAATTAATCATTCTTATCCGAAAAAAATTATAAACAACACATCAACAATTCAACATAAAAGTTGTACATATTAATAACAATGAAAAATATTTAGCAAGTCTAACATCTAAAACACAGCATATAAAAGCACACATACAATACACAACATAAAATTCAATGAATGTAGGTCACTCGGACAAAAGAAAGTACGCACATAATCCTAGCATGACGTCCGGCACCAGGGACACTACCGCATTTGCAAAACATGCCAAACAAAAACAAACAACGTTCATAATCTAAAAAATATGTAAAAAGATAACAGCTATAAAAGAATAATTACAGAAGTGATATAATAACATACATACAATACAATAACACGCCCTAACAGTTCTTCCAAATCAGTTAGATCAAAACGAGCTGCCTGAAGCTGATAGATGTGACTCTGCCGAAACGACCATTAGATTTCTGCCCCGAGAAATGTTAGGGCAGGCGCAAGAATGTATGCCCAACGCTGTTTTAACAGAAATCATCCCAATCACAAAGTGATTCTGAGTGTTATCGCACGAACCATCGAGACATGCCAATTCTACCAAATAAGAAATAAACTGGTGGGGCTCGCCGGACTGTATGCACTGTTGAAAACGAAAATGACTTTGAAGAAGGTACCAAATACATTAGAGAAGTTGCACATGAATTAAATATTTCGAGAACTTCTGTACATCGAGTCATGAAGGTTGAAAGGCGACATCCGTATCAGTATACGCGTGTGCAACATTTGCAGCCAGAAGATTACCCTGCCAGACGGGAATACAGTCGTGTCTTTTAAATCTAGAAGAAAACACCCCCAATTTTGTTCCTCGGATTTTCTTTTTTAATGAATCAACTTTCGGGAGACAATGATGCTTTAATGCGCATAATAGGCACATCTGGGTGGAAGAAAATCCACAAGCTCCATTTCCAAGAGCATTTCAAGGAAGATTTTCCATAAATTTGTGGGCTGGTCTATTAGGGAATCGTGTGGTATATCTGCAATAGAAATTAATTTACATGTCATCGAACTTCCCTGTTTCGGCAGGACCTTTTGAATTTCCTCCACGGTTAACGGGAGCCATTTATCCAGATTTTTTGGACAAATTTGCTTGAAGACACTCCACTTGGTTTTCGTATTGACTACTGATTACAACACGATGGCGCACTACCACATTTCAGTCAACGAGCTAGAAAAATTTTGGATCAACAGGATGAATGGATAGGTCATGGCAGTCCACGAAACTGGCTTGCACGGTCCTGCGATTTAAATCCTATGAATTTCTTTCCTTGGGGCCACATTAAAAATGTTGTGTACAGGCACCATACTGATACAGAAGAACAACTCAGGGTTGCATTCAGGAAGCTTTTGCTGCAATTACTCCCGAAATGGTTACAAATTCTAAACGGTTGCAAATGGTTGCAAGTTGTGTTGCGGCGGGCACGGTTATGCTTGCAAATGGCCACTTTGAGCACTTACTCTGATTGTATTTATTTTTCGATTAGTGATGCATTAGCTTATGTTGTTAGCTATGTTGTTTCTGTTGTTATTATCGTGTTATTATACAATTTCTCCTGCTTTTTAACATAAGTCCAATAACATCTGCCTTAACCTAACATGTTGATGTTGACACGTTAGCGGACATGCCGTTCTGACATTATTTAATTGTGGCAATTTATAAACCGATTTTATTCACATTAACACCTCAGAGTTCCCTTTCTGGAATTGGTGGCTCTTAGATGTCTCACATAAGCATAAGAGAGTTTATTATGCAAGCCATTAATTGTTCTTCGTTTGCATGTTTAAAATCGAGATTGTCGTCGGCAGTTATCTATTTTCTCTGTTCTACTTTATTTTTTGATAATTAACCGCGTTGTTCATTTGACCCTATCAGGGTTGCTTCGAAAAGTCACATTTCCATCCTCTGGTTTTCTCAGTACCACTTATCCAGATGAACTGACTCCGGAAGGTACTGTCCATCTATGGCTTCGTTCAGCCTGGATGTGTACCATTGGTTTCTCTTCTGACTCCTCTCACACAACAAGGCACCGATACAACGAGAATTCAACGAAGAGGCAATTTAGCCTTAGTACCAGAAGCTGTACAGAGAGTAACACTCCTATCGTATGACACCAGCAGTATCAGCATTCTTCTGTGGCAAAGAATCGAAAGCCTGGTAGAACTTGCAACGTGCAAAAAATGAATTCATCCTTTCAACAGAAACACACCTTAAGTAGAAATTCAACAAATTAAAATAAAATCAGTATCACTACTACAAAAGCTAAAATCGTGTATAACCTGTCGAATCCACGAGTGGATGAAATCTAAGTCATCTAAAAGTTAGTTCTACTGTCATTTTTTCGTTTGCTTCTTTTTCTCATAAGTGTTATAAGGTATATTTTATACCTTCGATCCTTTCATTAAGACAACGTTGAGCTCTATCATATTTTTCAACTTGTTCAACTTGTTTCATTGTATTGTACTGAATGTATTGTAGCCTTATGTACCCTGTCTACCTATCGAGGAAGCAGAAGAAATCAAACATGAGACTTGCTGTATTCTACCAATTAGCGACATAACACTAGAGAAGATGAAAAGGTGATCGATGATATCCGTAAGAACCAAAGCATTATTCTTCCGAGTGCAGAAGAAGGGTATCCCAACAGTAATTATGGACGAAACAGACTGCATTGGGAAGATAAAAATTATACGGGATCCATACCCCATTACACGAAGTTAAACAAAGACCAGCAGCTAAGATCGAGCAACAGGCCAAGATACCTATTGTAGCTAGAACAAAGATGCTTGCTACCGTCAGAAGCTCGCTCTCCTTGGCTTTATGGGCCACTTAAGATACATAAAACCGGGAACCCACTTCGATTGATTGTTAGCACAAGTAGATCACCAACATATGAGCTGGCAAAATACGTAGTCAAATAATTACAGCAATATGTAGCATCGACCAGAAGCTTCATGAAGAATTCCGAACTCGTGGAACTTTTACAGCACCATACGATAAGTAGTGAAATAATCACTTTTTATTAACGTTCCAGTAAAAGAAGACTTGCATATCATCAAAAAACAATTAATGTCAACAGGATTATCACAGGATTTAGTCGGGCTAGCAAGGCTGTGTCTGACTACTATGCATTTCCTATGGAGTGTAAACTTCTATGAACAAAACATCGTAGCTGCCATATGATCGTCACTTTCTCCAATAGCTAACTTGCTCATAGAAAACTTCGAAGATAAAGACATGAGATCCAGTGATAGAAGCCCAAGCTATGGAAGAGAAGTTCTATGTCATCACCACATTCGTATGAAATTCACAATGGAAGTTGAAAAAGATGTATACTTGTTTCCTGGTTGTTTTAGTGCAATCGAGCAAGAAGAAATTAACACATTCGGTATCTATTTCTTCCTTATCCAGTTATTCTACATCCCT
Source organism: Geotrupes spiniger (assembly GCA_959613385.1). Classification (NCBI taxonomy): domain Eukaryota; kingdom Metazoa; phylum Arthropoda; class Insecta; order Coleoptera; family Geotrupidae; genus Geotrupes; species Geotrupes spiniger. The sequence goes on from OY390732.1 coordinate 33,839,795, forward strand.
ATTGAGCATTGACCTGATATAACCATGGATTCTTGTCAATTCTTAATCATATGTCTCGCCAACTGGTTTACGTTTCATTATTTTCGTTGCCAGAATGCGTTTCAATGCACAAGTCTTAATAATTAGCTTATTTCAAATTCTATCAATTATTACAATAAATTCACCCAGTTTACAGTACATATACTATTATTACGCACGAAAAACTAATATTGTTATCCTAGACCGGTTATAAAGAGCGACGAAACATATGATAAAAATCCGCGGTGGTCCGCACGAAACTTACTTATACTCAGTTATACTACGTTTTTCGAAAAAACTTTTCAAATGAAAGTTGTTTAAAATATCAATATCTATAATTTATGTAAGAATATTTTTCTCCGTAACGTGTACCGTTTTCGAGATACGGAGATCCTCCTTGCTACATACAAATGTTAAGTTTAAAGTTTCAGAGCTCTAGCTATAATCGTTTGGACGCTAGAGCGCGCACAGGCACACAGACACACAGACGTCATTCCGAAAATAGTCAAAAACGATTCAGGGGACCTCAAAACGTGTATATCTGTTGAAATCTCGAGTTCGAAAATTTTCATGATTCCTATACTTACTTATACATAATGTGTAAGTAAGTAAAAATAGAATATAAATTAATTTCATGTTATGCCTAACCAACCACAACATATTCCTAATTCATATTTTCAAACGATTTTAATTAAGTTTAGAAACGAAATTAAAACTAGATACAGAGATCTCATTTTGTTCTTACAAGACGAACTTTCATATATGTTCTTAACGTTCCTAAATAAATCGGTTGGTTATAAGCAATGGCCTCAATAATATTTAATGAGAAATTGTCTTACAAATTGAATTTACACTTTTACGTTTCTATGAACAATGCAATGTGACAAGATAGGCATTGTCCTCAAATGGAACGGCCGCTGTTGTTCACAAATCTCTAATTTAAAGACCTTGTATTACCACTTAATAAGAAGAAAGACGTGGACGTTGAAATTAAGATCATAGATAGGACCCATATTTATCGAATTGTAAGAAGCGGAAGCTCAAATTCTCTTTTAAAAATAAGTAACACCGCTCACGTCTTATGCATATATTAAAAGGACGGTTTGTGGAACACAAAAGAATTCCATAGTTCTGTTATTTTTTCGTAGTTTATCTAACCATCGCATTTAACAATAATCGGTACAATCTCTACTTGCGTTTCTAAAACTTTATTATTCGATCACTCATGTACAACGATGAGTCAGTCACGTTTTACATTTTCATACACATTGTTCAGCTGTCATTGTCTGTTTGTAGTTAAGCCAGTTACTATTGGAAATTAATACATTTATATTAATCTGTCATAGAAAATATATTCGCACACAGCTGCGTTATTAGAAAATACTTAGAAACTACTTACTTTTATTAATATGTCACTGCACCATAAATTGCAAAAGACTGAAAAAATGTGGCTTTAATCAAATTCGTCATACGAGATCTTTATGAGGAAATTGTACTGTATTGTATTGTACATTTCTCCACAGTTTGTTATCAGGTTGTCATTAACGTTGATACTGCAGTAGTCGAATATGTAAGTTTTAGGTAATAGTACCCGATATAATGCACTAGCAATGCAATATAACATGATCAGATAGCGATGTGACGACTGTAAGCTAAAGCTGTTTAGTGTTTGACTCCGCCGAATATATAATACGAATAGACGCAACAGCTGAAATGCAGATATATAAAATCGTTTTAGTATAAACTACATCCACTTGGCCCAAGTGATCTAAAACTTCACCTAAATATTGTAACATAGTTTCCAAGTTACTTATACTTGACCTGCCTGCGATGGAACTAAGTTGATCAGGAGCGATAGCGGCATGGACGTTATTAAAATAGATTAAATAATTCGTGGGGGAATTTTGGCGCATCGTCAACAAATTAAAATAGGTAAGTTGATGCAAAAATAAATTTTAATGTCGCAAAAAATTGTACTATTCCTTGTGTTAGAAATTATGACACTATAGTCCTTGCTTTTTAGAACGCAGAGTAAGATAACGAATTAGGGTCATCCGCGCTGCTGTTTGTCGTAGTTCAAGATGGATCCTACTGGATTTTGTTGGTGGCCGACGCAATTTTTACATCCACCTTTCGCACGCCAAAGGACATTTATAGTACACATAATGCCTCTGTTGTTCTGAAATGTTTGGATACGTTTTATTGTGCGTCTTTTAACCTCAAAATTGCAGCCTAAAAAGTCCATTTTTTGGGATTAACTTAGACTTTAATTAAAATTATATATTTTAGTCATTTTAAAGACAAAAAGGACCTATCTATGAAGCAAGGCGGTTTTTTTTATAATGACCTTCTCTTTTATTTGCCTTACTATGAACACGTTCGGTTGTTCATCTGTTTCTTATGTTCTTATATCCTTGTTGCTCATCTCGATTTTGAATACGCTCTTGCATTTTTGTTTTGATTATGTTAAGTCTCCAAAGTTAGTAACGTTATGTCGCCGTAGTTCTTGGGCGTGTTTCTTGGCCGCTTCTTGAAGACAGATACTTCTGTGCGAGCCCTCTGGAATACGTTTCATTCTCAAGATTTTATTGAAAACCAGTGTCAACTCTTGTGGTGAAATGTGGGATATTATTTATAGAACAACAGGGAATTTGATAATTAGTCCGTCCCTGAATTCAGAATTACGGCTACAAAATTATTTCGAACTAGAAAATCTCGATGGATACATTTAGTATAAGTCCATATGTTTACTACCAATGATATAAAATATCAAAATAAAAAAACTGTGAAATATTTCCACCCAAGTATATAGTTTATAGACGACACAAAGGAAAAATTGTAAAACGCGTTTATAAAAAAAAGGAATCATGATTGATGGCGTTTTACTGTTTTTAGAAACTAAAAGCATTATCGAAGCGGGGATTAAACAAGCTCATAACAAGTGCAAGTCCGTGTCCATCCGCATTTACTGTTTGCGAGATTACGATGACCTCTTTCCATACAGCCAATTGAAAAAAAAATTACAACAATTTGCTAATGTTTCACTCTTAACAATATATTCAATCACAACGATATCCTTATTGGCAATTTTATCTGTATTGAGGATTTTTTCATAAACAGTTAACTCGATATAAATAATTCTAAACAAATGTTGGCGGAGCTTGAAATAATGTTAAGTTCAGACTACTTCTGTCAGGTTACAGAATCTATAATTCACAATCAGCGTTAAGGTTTGCTCTTATTTATACATGTACTTAAATGTGTTGCTAAGATGACAGACAATAAAATAACACTGTGTCATTAAATTGCCGTCTGCGGAAAATAAACAAATGGAATACACAAACGTGTATGGCACTTATACGTATGTGTGGAGATTTCGTGATAAATATTTGTAGAGATTACTATGCGATGGATGCACAAACTGAGTATGAAATTGAGAATGACGCTCGCTTCAATGAAACAAACTATATTGGGCATCTATTGTGGTTAAAATGGAAAATTCAATAAATTCCTTATTATAATTACTATTATACAACTTATAGTCTCCACGAAAATAAAAATTGATGGTTCTACATTTATTTTTGTTAAAATAACAAAAGGGGTTTTGACAATGTATTTCTGTTGCACTAACAAAATATTTCTTGTAAATCACAATTACTACTGCGTTTAAATTAATACAACTATTTAATTATATATAAAATATGCAATTTCAAATTAAAAATTATGTGTGATTCTAAATGGGCAAAGTCTGCTTTGTTTAACCCAATTATTTTAGTTAAATGACTTAGTATTTTCTAATTAATATTAATCCCTTTTATACACAAATTGTTTAACGTTTGCAGAAACAATAAAATTTACTCAACATAAATACAAACAAAAAGTTTTTTTCATAAAATTTCTAATGAATATTTTTGCTAAGATAGTGGATACCAGACAATCCAAATATATATATACATAATTAAAAAAAACATGTTCAATTGTAAAAGAAACGTGGAATCGACAACAATTAACGAGAATTAAATTTCTATTCGAAATTTTTAATTATAATGTATTTAATATTTTTTTTACCAGCTGTAAACTGATCTGCAATCTTTCAATAATTTAATTCTTGTTGTCATTTAATAATATTAAGATTTATTTGTGAACGTTCACAAACGCATAATCCCAAAATAGATATTAGTGATCAAAAACAAATCATTACCTCGTACCTCATAAGTACATTAGATATTCTAAAATTATATACCGTTCAACTTACCTGGCGCTGTGTAGCGTTATTTTTCAGTGCCATACATCAAGTCTTGGCGCCATTATTAAGTTTTATTTTAACGTCAGTGCAATGAATTAGACGCTAGTTTTATATTTTCGTGCCAAATAATTTATTGTCACTGCATTTGATTTACTATTAATATTTTTCATATTCAAGGTAATTTCAGAAATATTCTTCAATTTGGATTTTCTTGTATTTCTATATAGGATTAAAAACTAATAAATAAGAATATATTTTAGAAATTAAATTTCTGAAACACGACGCCGTTTTACATTTGAAAAAATCCTCTCCTCCCTTCTTGAAAATTTGGAAAATTGGGCGCCGAAAAGTATTTAAGTATTGACACAGTGTCCGCTTTACTACTATTGACATAGCCTTGAAATCCTTTGAGGCACAATACTTTTGAGGAGTGCTAAAAGGATTATTCACCGATAGGAACAAGCACTTACATGAGAAAAAATACTCCACACATACTACGAAATAAACTTATATTTAGTATCCAACAAACTTTGTCACATGCGTTTTGAACTAAGTCAATTACTACCAGAAAGCAGACTAAGAAGTTTGAGAAGTTACATCAAAAGAAGACCGAAGCACTACGAGGATTGAATCCGTCGTGAACCTCATCAACCAACAATCATCTGAAGAGCCAACCAGGGTACTATCAAAAGGACTAAATTTCGCTATTGCACCAAAACGAACACCAAATGACGAAATAACCACCCAAGAGGAATTTGCAATAAGGACTATACCAGCAGAAGAAGCAGAATAAATAAGACACGAGACGTGCAAAATTCTCTGCAACACCAAACCACCAGCTCGGCATATCTCAGGGACAGAAGAGGATGCACTGAAAGAGCTTCGTAATAATTATATCATCGTTCTACGTGCCGATAAGAGAAACACAACAGCAGTGATGACCAGGATGGACTACAATGAGAAGATCAACAATTATTGGATCTCGAACATTACATGATATTAAGCAGAGACCCAACAGCTAAGATCGAACGTCAGACTTGGAAATTAGGATTAGTGAGTCAACAATACTGAAAGAAGAACATCGACGTTTACTACCATCAGAAACTCAACCTAAAAGATTATATGAACTACCGCAGATATACAAAACTGGTAACTACCTACGACCAATTATAAGTACCTGTGGATCTGCAACTTACGAACTGGTCAGATGTGTTGCCAACCAGCTGCAGCAGTGCGTGGGATTGACAAACAGTTTTGTAAAGAACTCGGAAGATTTTGTGGCGATTTCAAATGGACTTGAAACTTGATAACCAGCGGGGACATTCTGGTGAGTTTCAAAGTGGAATTATTCTTCACCAACGTACCAGTGGAAGAAACCCTAGAGGTCATGAGACAACGATTCATGCCACAAGGACTAAAAGAGAATATCATTGAACTGGCAAAATTGTGTTTAACCACCACTCACTTTTTATTTAATGGAGACTTCTATGAGCAGAATGACGGTGCAGCTATGGGATCACCACTTTTACCAGTCATTGCCAACATCTTCATGGAGACTTTTGAAGGAGAAGCCATCAGTCCCAGTGACATGAAGCCCGAAATGCTGGTACCGCTACGTGGACGATACATTCGTGATATGGCCAAACGTATTCATATGGTCTACACGCATTTAAGGAGCATACCAACGGACAACATGCCTACATCACAATGGAGACAGAAGAGAATGGCTGTCTACCTTTTCTGGACGTACTAATTAAACGCAACGACAGTGGAAAATTGGGACATGGAGTATACCGCAAGAAGACACATTCGGACCGATACCTACACGCAGCCTCACATCACCATCCACAACAGAGATCTTTTATCTCTAGTCACCACACTGCTTCACAGAGCGGAAAAAATAGTAATGAAAGCAAAGAAATACAACATGTGAAGGATGTACTACAGAAGAACGGCTACAGACCACAGGATATTCAAAGACTTGCCGAAGCTATGAAGAAGAAGCAGAAGGATGAACCAGAGAAAAAACCAGCAGGATACGCGCACCTCCCATATATTGCTGGAGTTACGGATAGGCTGAGAAAAACCCCGGAGAAGAAGAATATCGACGTCAAGTTCAACACAGTTAAGAAAATAAAAGAACTGCTTGCATCTAACAAGGACGCTTCAATGCCAGTATGGAAAAACGTATATTGGACAAACGAGACGCAGTATACAGTGCACAGTCAAGGAGCATCGAAGAGATGTCGAGCAGGGAAATACTAGAAGATCCACAGTAGCTAGACACTACCATACGGGAAGCAATTACATAATCGACGAAGTGAAGATACTCATCAGAAACCTGTTGGATAGAAATTTTTTATGAAATGATAAAACGAGCATAAGGGATCAAATATCTTGCCGTAAGTATACAACAGGGCTATCGTGAACTGTACTTCATGCAATAATTGTGATTTTCGAAATTCTGGGGATTTATTTTTCTTTTTGCAACAAGGATCAAATTGTAGCGATAATGAACTGGTACTTCGACGACATCTTTCGACGAGGAATAGATATTTTATGTATATTACAATTGTCTTTACTCTGGCGTTAAATAATACCAAGTCTTATTCTAACTAACGATTTGATCTCAAAGATATGGGGTCATGTGTATATTTGCAGAGAAACAGTAATCAAGTTCTTGGCTCGTGATTTTCGCCTTATCTTGTTTAGATGAAAATCAGCTGTGAAGTATCTATGTCAGTGATAATTTAATTAATTACTTATATATGTTTGTTTTATTCTCGTATACACGTTTAGCATGGAATATACTATTATACCCATTAAATACTTGCACAGATACATCATTAATGTTTTGTGGCTACCATCAGTCTAATTACTTTCAAAATGAGAAAAAATCACATATATGCAAAACTCATTATCTTTCTGCAACGCTATAACAAATGGTGTTTCGTATTCAGTGACCTTAATTCAGATTAATAAAGAAGAAAATGAAATATTAATTGAGCTAAAGAAATGTGAAAATTTAATTATAACGAAACAATCTACAATAATGTACAATAAATCTATTCTTAGTTTAGATGGTTCTGCATAGATAGCAAAAGTGATTATTTCATATTAATGAAACAAATGGCAATATGGGAAACTGTAATAGTTTTTATGTACCATCAGTGCGTAATTAAATCGAATAATTTATTATTGGGTAGATATTAACTATCTTCGACATTTTACGGTGTTTAGGAAACTTTCGAGGGGAGATGAAGAAAATAATTTAACATTAAAGCAATGTAATGGATCAATTAAATGTGTGCAGATTATAGTGGTCTTCGAGGTTATAAACATCTTCGTTCAAATTATTGCTAAATTTAATTACGGGAATAAACCATAAAAAATGATATAACAAAAACTTTTCAAAAAAGTATTCTATCAATGTTATAACAGTTTCTGTGGAAATTCGTAACGAAATAGGTATACTTTTTGGAGATTAACAAATAAAGCATTTCAACAGCTAGTCCGAAAAAAGCGTACCTGTACTGTGCGGCAATTTGGCAATATTTAAATTATATTACCTTTGTAAATTTTACTTATGAACATTGAAAAAGTAACAATTTAATTTTTATGTAATATAACTAAAACATTAAACATTTTTTCATTTTCTTCATTTTCCACAAAAATTATGTTAACATTTATTACGTTGAATAGGTGTGGGTGTGTTTCTGAATGTACATACGAATCAACATTAAGGAATTATTTGCAACTTTTCGTGGAATCAACCCTTAAATATGGCAAGTAAGTTTACGAATCTTCTACTTTTTATGCAGACAGGAAAATAACTTTTTTTATTAGACGGGTATTTACAGCCTAGAGCCATTTCCCGCATACTAGCTGCCATTTTCCCCTCTTTCGCCAGTTGCCCTCATCTAGTCATCGATTCCATATTTTTTCAAATTCTACAGTCCATGACCATCTTGGTTTTCCTCGTTTCCTTCGATTTGACGGTATCCAGTTAATCATTTTCTTTGGCCATCTTTCATTTGTCATCCGTTGAACATGTCCGAATCATCGTAGCCTCCGTACTTCTATGGTTTCAAGTTAATCTGTAATCCCATTTCCTTTACGATATCGGTATTCCTCACTTGGCCCATCCTTTTTTTCTGACAACATCTCCTCCAGTAGTCTATTTCAGCGCGTTTATTCTCCATCACCTTCTTTTATTCACAGTCCAAAGTTCGGCTCCATATGTACCAATGCTTTCCACCACCGATTTATATATTCGGATTTTAGTTCGCTTGGCTATTTGTTGGCTTCATAGAACACCATTTAATTATCTGGTAGCAGCTCGCATTTGCACAACCCTGCTTGCTATTGTATCATTGTCGTCTCCGGTATTCGATAATTTAATTCCAATATACTTATAAGCTTTAGTGTTTTTTATATTCATCTCCTCGATTGACAAGTCGTTTCGTCTTATGACCAAATATTCCGTTTTATTGGTATTTATTGAAAGCCCCCAATTGTTATATTCTTCATACAATTTCCAGAGCATATATTCTGCGTCCATTTCGTCTTCTGCCAATATAGCCTAGTCGTCCGCAAAGTGCAGGTTAAACAGTTTGTCGTCGTCTATTTGGATCCCTATACTTTGACATTTTTTCCGCCATTTTGTTAGGGCTTGTTTTATATAAATTATTAGTAGGGGCGATACCGCACCCTTCTTTGAGACCTGCGGCGATGTATGTCTTCAGCTATTCTTCTACCGGTTTTTATAACCGCTGTCATATTTTAATATAGGCTTTTAAGTGCATCTATATAAATATCCCTTATACGTTGTTCCTTCATAGCATTCCACATATTCCTGAGCGGCACACTGCCATATGCTTTTGTTAAATCGATAAACACCACGTGCGTTTCCATATTGTTTGCTAGCCTCTTCTCATGCTTTGTTTAATGATGAAGACATTATCTATACATTACCTGCCGGCTCTGAACCCGCTTTGCTCTTCCATATCGTCAAATTCTTTTTCAATTCTCTGCTTTCCATATAGTCTAGATATTGAATTTGTGACCTCGATAATTAGAGCAGTTCCTCTTGTCACCTTTTTCATAAATGTTGCAAATGGTCCACTCCGTTGGTATATTGTGTTCCCTGAGAAAGGTGTTAAATATTCGTGCTAACATTTCTAACAGCACCTCTGGTCCTTCCTTTATCAATTCTATTGGTATGCCTCCCTAGCCAGATGCCCCATTCTTTTCGCGGCCCTCTTAACATCATCTGGGGTAATCTCCTCTTCTTAGTCGAGTATATTGTACTATTCGTCATATTCTCTGTCTTTGTTAAGGATATCTTGCCTATCCTCCGTCAGCAGGGCGTTGTAGTGTTTGACCCATGTCTCCATTTTAATTATTTCTAATCTTCCCTTATTCATTGTGTTTGTTCGGAGTCATTTGATTACCTTCCTTGCTTCCGACAATCTGGTTCCGCCTACATATTTGTCGATCCGCTCACATATTTTGTCCCATATTCTACTTTTTTGTTCAGCTACGCATTTCTTTACTTCCTTGGTTGCCCTTGTATACTGTTTTCTATCTTCCGGATCTTTAGTGGATAGCAACATTTGGTACAGCAGTTTCTTCTCATGTATTTTTCCTTCAGCTTCTTCGTTCCACGACTTTGGAAGTTTCTCTTTATTTTGTTCGACCGGTCCCAGGGCTTACTCAGTTGCTCCTTTAATTCTCAGCAATTCTCAGTCCTTATACATGCGTATGCCAGATGAGTAATGCTTTTTACTTAGTCTTAATTTGTAAAGGAATTAGGTCGAACGAAGTAGTGATACGTACCGCATTCTGCGCCTCGTTGAACCCTTACATCTTCCACTTGTATTTTCGAGTTCTGCTTGGACACGATATAGTCGATAACTGACTTTAGTTGGCCGGTTGGTTGGGACCACGTGAACTTCTGAATATTTTCGTGACAGTAAAATTCATTTAGTATCTTTAGTTGATATTGCTCGCATATTTCAATCAGCTTTAGTCCATTATCGTTCACCACTTCCTCCCCATATCTGCTTACTGTATCATTGTTATTTTCTTTTTCAGTTCAACCTCAACCCAATCAGTATGATGTCCCATTTTCTGTTTATTTTCGCGATTTGCTGTATCAGCTCTTCAAAATACGTGTCCTTTACACATCATCAGTCGGGGCGTATGTGCCTATTACAGCAATTTCACATCCTTTGTACCGTAGGTGAACTATCAGGATTCTTTCGTTTATTGGCTCCCAGGTCATAATGCACTTGCCAATACTTAAGCAGGACAGAAACGCCTGGAGCTGCCCTTTTTGCTTTTGTGACGCCGCTGCAGAGATGAATATAATCACCGATGTCTTCACTTCCATTTTCCTTCTTTTTGTTCTCAGTTAGAATTGCAATATCAGATTAGAACTTGTTTAGCTCATTGATGACCCCATCTCTTTTAGTTCTTAGACCTCGTATATTCCACATATCTATATTCAGTGTCCTTTTTCGTTTGCCTTGTCATTTCCATTTTACTCCGTTCATATTCCGAGGATAGGATTTTTCGCAATAAGTTTTTCACATAGGGCGCGGAGCTAGCCTACCACTAAAACCCTCCTCCATTATCCGAGCTTGGGACCTGCAGTGACAACTGTTAGGCTACTGCACCCTTCAGTTGTCCCAGGTGGAATCAAATAAATAAAACTATAAAACTTTCAATGGATGCTATTTAATCTCTTAAACTTCACGTTGACAACACAACATAACTGAACTCAACCTAACTTCATGTTTATTCAAGTTTAACTACTGCCTAATTCATAACTTTAGTTGTTACTAAAGTAGAAAAATCTATATTAGTTCTGAGAATTTTCGTCCACTAGACAATCATCAACATCCAAAAATACTAGACATATTTCTGCTTTAACATTTCTATGCATATTCATGTAGCTATTGTGATTTCAGATTAAAAAAGGAAAACCAAAAACAAACTCAATGCAAACGACAAATGGATAACAACTATATTTAATGCAAAAATTGCAATGTAAATAAGAAGAAGCATATAATAAAAGAAGAATAACTTAAAGGAATAAGAACGAGATAAAAGGTCAATTGTAGAATTAGATGGAGAACATTGTTACTACTGAAATACACGAAACAAAATTAACTGAAAACATAACGTATATAAAATACCATAAAAGAAAGTTAAATGTGGCATAAAAATAATATACGACAAATAAACGAAGTTAACTCTATCTCAGACGAAAAAAGGTATGAATACAAATGAAATAATAAGTTAACAAATATGGCACAATAGGGTCGAAGTGTATATCAACCAACGCTAAAAAACACTAATGCATTAATAAATTACTTAATCCAGCTTGCCTACCATTAATAATTGCTGTCAAGATTAAGGAAAACGACAGTATAAATCGGGTTGAATTTGCAACCGAATACATGTATAATGCTGGGTACCATTTCACTCTTCCGAACATAATCAGCAGCTTTGGATAGGCCATAACAATATACAGTTTTTAAACTGGCGGAGAATATTTACGTCATGCAATTCTATGCACAAAACCAAGCCAATTGGTTAATTTTCTCTCTGCGCATTTATATGCTGAACGTGATCCAAATAGGAGATATCCTCCTAATGTCAAGGTTATTCAAGATCGGCTCTTAAAAGAAATACCAAAACTTTGTCGAGTGTCGAGAGAGGTCGTCCACGACATGTATGAAATTTTGACCAGATGTGGAAGAATACTGGTGTTTGGAAGTGATCATCGACAAATTGCCTGCTCTGTAACTCAATGTTCCATACTGCTGTACTCGTGTATCACGTGAATGGTCTGCAAGAAGTCCTGATATCCTAGAAATTTTTGGGCCATCTTAAAATCCATTGTTTATACAATTGAAATAAAAATCAAAGAATTATTGAACGTATAAATAATGCAGCTAGAGAAATATAAATAGTAACAAATATAATATTCGGTTTTGAGGGGAAAAAACGCTCGAGCATTATTATATTACATTATTATTGAAATTAGAATTCATTGCTTACTTTTTAGGGGAGTTATAAAAAATATAAAAATATAAACATGATTTAATAAAACAAATGATTTTTTTATACGCCGAGCAAATAAAAATTGTAATTTATTTGCCAATTGATTTAAATTTTAAAGTGATACATACGTGGTTAATCTACTGGGTGTGTACAACAAAATAAAAAAAAAACAATGGTACGATAAATTCGTCCTTGACATAATTTTGTAAACTTCACGTAAATTAAATTTAAATTTCAGGTGCATATTTGAAAGAAGAAAGAACTCGCAACCATGACAATGAACACGCGGAACGTAACTCGTAATGAATGTAAGGACAACCAAGTTATTGCCATTAATCAACAACGATGGACTAAAAATAAACGAAAAACAGAATAATTTATACACATAACGCTATTAATAAAACATAATGGACGGTGCGTTCTAAAAATAATATTTTAATTACAATCTAGTAGGCGATAATAGTTGAATGGGTTTCGTTGGCTGACAATAAAAAAGGATGATACATGATAAAGTACGGTCGGTAAAAAATCTAAAATTAAATGTTTTCGTCCTCTAATTAAATATTGTAATGGATATGTAAAATCATGACTGTGATGAAGACGAGTGAAACAACGACATAAATAACGCCGAGAAACCTGAATGAAATCTGGTTTGGTCCACCCACGCGCCACCTCAACATGTAGAGGCGTCACGAACACAGCCCGCGAACTGCGGCGCCACACTTCACAAGAACGAACAGATGTCCGCTAAAAAATAAAAGACCATCGACATGAAAAAAGAATGTCGAAACAATAAGTTGCGCATGGATACCGATTAGGTGAGGTGGTTCAAATAACTCTCATACAGCGCTTGCACTTTCTTGTGACTTTTTTGCATATTGCAAGGGTTGTCCAAATTAGTAGATATAATGTTAAATTAGATAATGATACCTGATAATGAAAATTCCACCACAAAATCTACATTAAAATTGTTGTAATCACTTCCGGGATAATATTGACAGTTTTAAAGAGTTTTTTTAGTAATTATTTACAATTCTGCTTGCAAAACTATTTTTCTGATTCGCGACGTTATACAATTTATAATTTATTTTGACGAGAAAAACAATTATAAAGTTTTCGTTAACTTTATTATAGGTAGAGATTTTGAGCTAGACAATAACAATAACAAGACAACGTACAACAAACAGCCCTTTCTATCCGATGTAATAAATACGTTAACAAAATGTAGGTCCATGTTTGTGTACTCCACACGTTCCACGTAAAATAACATTGATATCCAAACATTGTTTATGGTTTGAGTATAACGCAAAGCGAGGTATCCTCTGATACCTCGCTTTGCGTTATACTCAAACCATAAACAATGATGATCGGTTCCCGTACAATAATCTGTCGCCATAGGAATTCCCCATTTCTTATAAATTATTATTATTATTCTTATTCTTATAAATATCATTTATTTCTGTACAATTAAAACTCGAAGTAGCAGCAAGCAGATTTTAAATATGTGTAATGCTTAAACAACGTGAGCATCAAACACTGCGTTCGTCAAGCATAGTTGAACAAATCTCTGTATCGGAGGTAAAATATATATGTCAAAATGTAAAATTTTTCAGGAGTACCTCTTGAATGATTATTATTTAATCTTCTTCATCTCATGTATAGTCTACAGCACTCTTCCTGTATCTCAAACCTTTATAAAAAGGATCACCTTCCGTATGTAAAAACTTCAGCAGGAATTTTTATCATTGTATTATTCTGAAGAAATATGCCTCTCTTTAAAGCTGGAAAAGAATACATCGTGACAGTTGTAGTTTTTTCTTATTCACATTCGTTTTTCTATACACCATAGGAGAATCTCCTTCAACAAGGTACAGAGACTTAAAGTTTTCGAAAACCGGTAATTCCTGTTTTGCGTTCAACCAAAGCATGGACTGTGTCTGCTTCCATGTGTGTATATCCCCGCAATAGAAATTTATGAATAATTACATTAACATGACCTGTTTTTATTTAGAATCCAAAAATAATACTTGATAACAGACATTTACTAGTATTCTGTGGTATAACGCTATCTGCTCATTTAAGTAAAGCAGAGGCAATCTCGTTTCTTCCATGTTCCGCTGACCCATCAGATGAATCGTTGTTGAACAACTTTCTTCAGTACAAACTCTCATTGTTTGGTAGGGTTGGTGTTGCAAGGAACTTCTAAAAATCAGCAGTTACTTATTACTTTATGGCTAGAGTTTTTCTTTAAATCATATCATATCACTAGATTTTTCCTCGTATAAGTTTTTTGCTTTTTGCAAATAAATTTGATGTGATTTTCGCTTTTTGTTCTTCAGATAAATTACATTTCCACTGAACAACATCAACAACATCCTGTTGACTTTTGATTGTTGCTGTTCGTCACCCCTCTATGTAGTTCAACAATTCCTCCTTCTCGTCAGTTCAAACTTTGATTATTCACTATAAAGCTTAAAACTATCCTCCAAGCTTTACTATTTGCTTTGTTTCCACACTATGTGGGTGGTGATCAGTATATCTCCTTCACTTCACAAAGCTAGTTGTCTTTTAATATTAACATATATCCCTTTATGCCAGTAATATCTCTAAATTTATTTTCTGGAATGTTTCCCCAACATCTATATTCATTATTTTTTCCTGCAGCAATATTCTTCCTTCCTTTGTTTATGTACTGCTGCCCTGCTGCATGTCTTGATTTCCGCTTGTTATACATCGTAGTTTTACGAAATTTCGATATTAGGTGAGCGTTTGAATATTGCTTAAAGTATTGTGGCCAATCTGAGGTATAAGAGTACTGATCGTATATAACATTGTGGTGTTTGAAGGTAACGTGTTGCATAGTCGTCTAATTGCGCTTAATTGTAGAGCATGCGTGCAAGGTTTGTAGTATTGGTAAATTGCACTGTACCAACCCCTCTTATTTGTCCAATGACCTTCTTGAATTTCTTGGTTGTTTTGAATTTTTTTTCTTCTTTTTGTTTATTTTACAATCAATGCGAATCATTTCCTTTTTCTGAGGTATTCTCATAGTGAAATGATCAACTATTGCCACTGTAATGCTAAATAACAACAATGAATAATACGATACTGTAGCCTTTTCAGACGGGTTACCGTATCTCAACTACAAGTGACAATATAATTCCAGATAATGGATCAATATCGAAAGTTCCATCTTTTGAACAGACTCGTCTTGTCTAAAATTTACATTTTCATTTGGTGACGATCCATTTCGTCTGAAATGAATAAAATATTAATTTTATACTATATTATGATTTTAAACGATGTTCACAAGTTTGTAAATCTTAATAGAATTACAAGTTTGTAAAACTACAGTAGTATAGGTTACACAGTACAACGATAATGATAATAATAATAATAATAATTCTTTCAAAATCCCGTCGGGTTTTGATATCGCCTCTAGTAATTTCGGAGCCGTTGGTCACGAATATGTACTGCGTTTTTTCTGGTTAGGCCGAGGTTCCGAGTTTAGACGCATTTGAAGTTCTTAATACTTAATATTGTCTTTTATTGTTTTCATGTAAACATGATTGGAATAAGAAAAACAAGACGAATGATCGATGACATTGACATTGAGCTTATTGGAAAGTTAAAGAAATGTAGAATTTTAGAAATTATTGAGTATAAATACTGCCACCAGCTGGTGCTGCATTGCACATGAAAACTAGAATTATTGTATGTAACATATATTTAAAAGTCAATAAAACTAAATAGATATTGTTGATCGATTCATCTAAAGCCAGCTTAAAAGCTGCATTGACAAACAAAGTAGAAAAAATGTCTTATTGCTAATTCAAGGCAAATGATGGAGACGTACGCACCATTAGAAACTATTTTGGAAGCGATAATGTATTCAGATAAACTTTGTTCGTACCTAGATATTTTAAAGAGATTGGTTTGTTACTCGGGTTTCAACAAGGCTTCACAACGTACAACTACTTCATTTGCGAGTGGGACAGTAGGAAAAGAGAAAAGCATTATATCGACTGTTATCGCCGATGCTTTGGTGCCGAAGGACAAAATTTTGTAACATCCACTTCACATTAAATTATTGTATTTTTTTATAAAAGCAATAAATAAAGACGGACAAGGTTTTCTGCATCTCAAGAATGCATTTCCATGAATAAGTGGGTGCGTATGTATAAATGAATAAATAAATAACAACTTATATAATTCGTTGGTATTTTGCACCAATAGGAATATTAATTGGCCCAAATATGCATTCATTAATGAAAACGTTGTATTCGAGACCAATTTAAATGAAGAAGAGGGCAAAATATCGATATGCACCAATGGCGTAATCAACAACTTTTTAGCGGTTTATAAATGACATAAGAACTCGTAGAGGAAATTATTACTGATTTTGCAGACTTAAAAATTTGAATATCATTGAAGATACACATGCTCCACTAACACATTAACTTTTTCCTTTACAATTTCGGAGAGGAGACAGACGACGCACACTACTCTTCTAAACTCTTTGTCACGACATACAACTTTACCAAACACTAACAAATCTCGAACGATTCCCTTAAGATGAGACCCCCTACAGGCTACAGGCGAAAGTGTGAAGAAATAAATCTCGATTGCCAGAATAATTGTCAATAAATTGTAAATAAAGTGCTAGAGAGGCATTCTTACATCCATTCAGCAGCAGCACACTCCAAAAGCAATACAAAGCGTACTCGACAGGCAGGCCTTCTGAATATACGATTTCAGAATCACTCTTCATCCACTACTTCGGATACAAATCGAGGTTTGCCGATAACCACACCTATTATCGGATCACCAAGAACAATAGCTAGCTATTCGATTCTGACAAAATGATAACCCACGCCACGCGGGGGTTTCAGTACTCGACTCGCCACACAATAAAATACACCAACAACAGATAGTCAACACTATCTTATCAACTCTGCATTTGCCATTATATTACCTCAACACCATTTAGCACAACTCATCACTTCAAACCGATTAACTGCGCCACTGTATTCTACCCTACTATTACCTACACGTGCATGAACTAGTTAAGTTCACGTGCTATTAGCAACTGTCTCAAAAGTCCATTCTTTGCGTCTCTTGCAATATATTTGTTATCGCTTAGACGACGCCGCTCTACTCAACCAAGACGCAACTCAAGACAATAAAACACACAAAACTGTGTGTATTCCTGTGGAATGCAATATATTGAAAATATATATTTCTCTAAAAGGATCCACTCTGCACGATCGTTTACCATTAGCCAATAGAGGCGATATCATTAACTGAGGCTGCTTTGTCGAAATTGAACGTAACAATACATATCTACGTTGGTAACTTTTAAACAACGAGAACCAAGGTGCAATCACTCGCGCACCTGGTACGTGCTCAACGCAGTTGTCATTAATACATCTTAATAATCACAAAATAATACTAGTCACTGGTTACAGCAATAACTATAATATAATATATCAATAACCGCACAACTACCGCTACAAATACCCCTTGCCGGACGAACCCGCACACCACAGTGTGAGCAAGCTAACGATAGTTTATTTTCCCGTTCAAATTTTCAACGATTTAAAGTTATCTGGCATTTACGTTGAATGATTTACTGTTTTGAGACACAATTAAAAATGTCTCCAAGTGAGGTCTCCTAATCTACAGTGGGTCATTCACTTTGTTACTTTTTATTGGTATTTAAATTTGACTTTTCAAATCATTTATACTTTATGGTGGGTCAGTATGTATCATTTTGGAAATTAATTTCATTGCGATTTGCTATTTCTTAATGATGGTTTCAGGCTAACTTTTTGGCTCAATTCCTTACGCATTTGGCTACATGTTACTGAATATTTCCAGGCCCTTATTACGTTTTATATTAGTCTTTGCACACCGATGGCGCAACTTTTGTTACATTTGTCTCTGACACAATATATTCATCACGAATGATTGTTGAGCGCACCTAACTGTGTTATATGATATAAATGTGATATTTAAGATAAACCTGCTGTTTTTTGTTGAGTCGGATTGGGTTGGGTTGGGTAAAATTGAGAAATATTTAACTAAGAAATAATGAGTATGGAGACAAGATACAAAGGATTGTCGCAATGTTAGCAGAATATTATTGGAGTGTGTTGCCGGATGCACTTAATTTTTGTATGGGGTGCGTTCATAATAATAGATCAATCGGAAATTAGTTAAATCGCACAAAGGTTTTTACATGAGAAATGCTTATTCATGTTGTGGAATTACGTTTTATTAAAAACCAGCATTGATGTCCAATCCAATATTTGATATTTCACAAACGTTATTTAATAAATTCATTCGTATCTAGCTATAAGAAATGACAAACAATAATAACTGACGTGTGTCAGTCACTAGAAGTACGTAAACAGCACCACTCGCGGGAATATTATTTATCGAGGCGCCGTCGAGTCGTTTTGCAATTAGTTTTATTAATAGCCATTTTAACTTCAAATTTGTAAAAATAGAATATAATATTTTTTTGAAATTGAAAAATTATTGACTTCAAATTAACTAGATTCGGACAGCAACGCAACAAACGCGTAGTGTATGAATGACTGTTTTTAACACTTAACACTTACTTTATTCTAATTTGATGAGGTGTTCGTAAACTGCTCATTTATTTAAATTAATTATAGGCTGCAAATTCATTTATGAAATTAAATTGCAACTTTCAAGACGAGTTTGTGATGGAGTCGGGTTGGGTCGGGCTGGATTGGTCGGGTTGGGTTGGGTTAGGTTTTGTTGGGTTGGGTTGGATTGGAATGCGGAATTGATTTTCTTTCTCCCCTGCGGTGTTATTTATGTCTCTAATCTGAGTACTGAGAATAAAATTCCTTTAAATTTCTCTTGTCTAGAAAATCATATTTTTAGGTTATTTATTTCATATATTCTTTCACATAGTATTATTAGTTAGTGGAAAACAAAAATGCAAAGGTATATCTCATAATTTTTAGATATAGTATTATGTTGTTTACCATCATCACTTTACGAGAGGTTATGTGGAACACGAACACGAAACTGAAAGTACTAGTTGCATACAATGGTTGGTATAAAGGACACTATCCGGACATAGTGTTCGATTATTCTCAATTTATTGAGTGAACAGCTAACACATCCATATAGTGATCTTGCGAGCAAGCATGTTAGTTATTTTTAGACTTAGGACATTGTGCATAGTGCAACCCTAATTTCGTAAAAATGGAATAATGCCTTTTACCTGTGATATATAGAAATAGCACAATCTACCGTAACTTCATCGACGATCGATTGTTTAAAAAAACACTTTTACCGAGCCTTTCACAAACAATTACTAATAAAATTTCACTCACTCCAGACGAACACAACTAATCCAAACCTAAGAAAATTGTACGTCGTCATATAAATCAATTTAAAAATTATACTTTTTTTAGCAATACACTAAGCAAGTGTGTACAGCAAACGTCGCCTAATCAGATTATTGGTATAAAATTAACCTATGTTATTCGTATTTAAAACCAATGCACCAACGTCAGTAACTGTTTCCTATCACAGCTGAGTTCAGAGTATATTTCAGCACTTAGTGCACGCAAGAATATTTCATTTCTCATTGCGAACGTGTTTAAATTAAGGTGCGCTTTCGGAATATTCACCACGATACGGAGTCATTTTTCCTATGCAATTTCTGCATGCATAGCCTTTCCTTATTGTAAGTGGGGTTGCTAATTGTGATGGCAGCAGTTTTTTTATGTGCATATATTTAATTGAATTTCACTTTAAAATGTATTGCAATCTTTGAAATAAAGACGTAATTTAATATTAATTATTATCATTTACGTTCTCAATTTTTCACTTCGATTAATGCACCTTTTACGGAACTGTTTAATTAGCCGAAGAAATGCATAACGTATCGATAATTATCTGTATTGATTTCCGTTCAGCGTATATTTTCTACGTGTCGGCGACACGTGGGAAAATACCCAAGGCAACGACGAAACGTCGCCGTTGTGCCCGTAAGGATCCACGAGCGCCTCTCATCCTTCGATTGCCACTGGATTCTTGTCGAATCAAAACCTATTTACGCGTTCGCATTACGAATCACGACATTTTAATATCGTTTAAATGCGCTATGACGTCGACATTTGCGCTTGTAATCGTTGTTCGGGGTGGCTTCGTTTTATTAAGCTTCAAGAATGTGGGACGATTTTAGTACGTTTACGTTGCAGTTTTATTGTAACGCTAATGATGAAATACGATTTTGTTATTTAATGCATAGGCACCCACGTGTTAAATCAAGCAAGGTTCGAATTTGATAGTTATTTACGTAATTATGATACTGAAATTACAGTTTAATTTCTTTTGCGTAATAATAATATGTAAGGAACCATTCTCTTTATCTCTGGGAAATTAGTATCAGTTTGTGTGCCCGAAACTGTTTGTAAATATTATATTGTATATATAAGATTATTTTTATTTTTTAATTTATATTGATTAACTTCCACGTTTCTGTAATCTAGGGTATGGTGCCCAGAAACCACCGCATCTCCACTGTTTCATTTCCTACGTCTATTCTTACTGCTCGTGTAAAATCAGATAAAATAAATGATACCCATCGTTGCACCTATAAAAATAGTATTAAATTTGTAGTCACCCTATTAATGTATAATATTTTCGTATTATTGATTGTCGCATTGTTACCAAACCTGATAATAGCGAGTCCATTGTACTTCATTACAAACCTTGCACTCAACTCGACGAGTAAAGGTATTTTTCCAATTAGAGAAATAATCATCACACGCTTAACTTTAACCTATCCCCGCATTTAAATAAAATATTTATGCATAAATTCTTTCATGATATAACTAATGAAACATTATTAATTCAAAACATCCCGTCGATAATAAATATGTGTGCTACTGTATTATTTTGAATACAAATTTGTTTATAAATTTTAAAACCACGTAATTTGCTTTAACATCATTATCGCAAAAGTGTATTTATTGATATCGAGTAAAAATATGCAGTGTTATTCAAATCACATTAGTTTTACAACTGTGTTTACAAATAACATAGTGGCGCCAATTCAGTAATTTTCTCGGTGTATTAATAGCGGCATTGTTCAAAAATAAATTGACCACAATAACAGCACGACGCTGTTTAAAATTCAAAAAGACAATTTCAACAAAATATGTTTCATAAACTCGATAATTTCATTCACCGTCATGCATATTGTTGACGCCATGCAAATGATGTCGATGCAGACATCAAGTTCTATTTTTATTAATTTGATTACGTTTTGATGATAGGTTAGAACAAATAAATAAAGTATTAATCACTACACAGACGAAAAAGTCTTAGTATAAATACTGTTAATATGCTAAATAACGCTGAAAGCAAAATATTACTTCCTAAAATTAAATTAATCTGCGTATATGTAAATGTATCCAATTGCACCTAAGGAGCAGGAATTAATGCAGAGTTTACGTTAACTTATCTCACTGATCAATAAGGTTCATTCCTCACGACTAAAACCGAAATCAACCCGTTAAAATTATTTATGCATTAAACAACAATAGAATCGAAGAAAACATTTATATTGTATGTGCTAAATTATTGTTACGTAAGTTTCAGTTTCTGTTTCACTAAACTAAAACGCTCTTTACATTATTCAATTTAAAAGTAGACCACTCGTTCAGTAAAGTGACTGATGAGTAAAATTGTCTACTGTATATGCCGCGTAAGTCTTGATTAAATATGTTTAATTCAAAAATCGTAACACAATAATGTATGGCACTTAATTTTTAACCAAAAGCACGCCTTTCAAGCGCACTACCTACTTGAGTAATTGGCATTCACATCGTCAAACAATATAATTATAGTCAATAAATAGAAAATGATGTTTCCAGTAACACAACATAAATGTACATAAATGTGTAGTTCCTCAACAGGGTGCATTATTTCCAAAATAACTATAATGAAACGTGGTATCTAGAATATTCGGTACATTAATTTTCTGCAACTCGTTAATTCTATTACCATCATAAAATCAATAGATTTAAAAATAGACGGTCGGATTATTTATCACGTCGTTTTACGCGTCGTAAATTTTCCAGTTACATAACAAAAACCCTAAACGAAAAATTGAAGTTTTGTTTGCAATTTATAGTCGACATTTTCTAACGAGAGATTTATAATTAATACACGCCTTGCTTTCACAAAAAACCCATGCAGTTATAATCAATGCAAACTTACAAAGTTAATTTTTCTTCGAATTTTTATTATGAATCAGCTGTTTTCTTATTTAATGCTAGCACATTTTTTTTTTAATATGCGATAATTCCGCACAACCACATTTCTCTTCAAACGTCTATTTGCTTTGTGTGAAAATTAATATATTCGTTTTTGAATTCAAATAATTAATGTTGTAAATTGGACATAAATATTAAATAATTTAATAATAAATTAAATTTTTATATTACATCCAGCTTCACTGAAATCGCATGCAATGCAATGCCGCTCAAGTACATGAGAATAAAAAATATTCAATGTCTAATGTTGCATATTATAAAACCTATAATACTAACAATAAATTTATATTGCAAATGTATTGTGTAAACGGAAAACGAGTTCTTGTTTACTGTGGACTTGGGAACTGTCGTTTATAATTTCGCAAGCGGCAAACAGGAATTACCTTACCCTTTTCACGATCGTAAAGAATGAATATTTTATTTGCGTAAATATTAGTAAACGTAAGGTGATGTTGTTAACACCTAGAATTATAATTAAATTTTCAATTGAAATATTATTGTTTTTATTAATTATATTTATGAATAATAAAAGTAGGTGAAATTTTACTGTTTCGGCGGCGCCAGAAAATTAAAATTTTGAGCGAAGTCGCAAACCGGTACGTATGCAACCCAACTTACGATTAAATTAAAAATGCTGTTAGTACCGATACACACCTAGTTCAACACTAATGCTCATAAAGCATGGATTATAACTTGGGGTGTAAGTTATGTAAGAAATCAAGTTTCATAATGGCTTTATCCAAAAACCAATTTTCCTCTATGATTTGATGAATATTTTAAATATTTATAAGTCGATGAAATTGAAAAATAATTAGATTATTTAAAATGCGAATTCCTCAACGCGCACTGATTTGCCTGGGATAATCGCTACATGTAAAAGCTAAAATATAAACGATTCAAATACGTTATGCAGCAGAATTTTGTAAGATGAGAAATTCAGAAAGAAACGGGGCTGGTGTTAATGAAGTTTAGTTTCAAAAATTAAAACATATTTCAATAAACGCGTCAGGAATTGATTGAGTACGAAACATCGTACTTTTTACACACTTTGGAATATGTATACAATAACTGTGAACAAATGTCAAATGTTATATCAATATGTGTTTGCAATAATTAGAAATACGAGTAAACTTGAGCATTGAAGATAAAATTGAAATTGTTATTGTTGGAGACAATTATAAAACATGTAGAGAAGCAGCATAAATCTAACTGTCTAACTGTCAGATATGTAATAAATAAATTTAAGAGTTCTGGTTGAAAAATAAATTACAAAGAAACATTGGGTCTGGGTTTGAAATGAAGATATCCAAACTGATCGGTCGTGGAAAATCCAATTTATTGAATGTAAGTAAAACTACAAATTTTAAAATCAGATATATGTAAATCATACAAACCACAATTTACCCACACTTAAAAAATGCGATGTTGTAAGAATGTTCAAATGTTGTGCTCGTGTCCAAGGAATTGGAAGATAACAGATTTATTACAGAAGTACTGTTCTCTGGCGAAGGAACGTTTACGTCTAATGGTAGCAAAATAAGACGATTTTGACAGGTGTAGGGAAGAAACTATTACCTGCTAGGGCAACGCAATAGTACGCAAGTAATAATTTAATTCGATTACTCCTTTGTACTGAAAAAGACTTCAGCATAATAAGTTCGTTCTTCTCCTGCTACCCTGGTATAGTTTGTAATTGAACTATGAAGACTTTCTTCAAGAATAGTATGTGAATGCGGGTTCAACCCTACCTTTTTCCCACTCTTCTACATCTCTGCCAATGTAGGGATGTATAAAAGTGGAAATTTTTCCTTGGCCAGTTATGAAGAGCACATGTACTTTTCACCACTTATTCCATTGCGTGTACAGATAATGAAATAGGCTTCTCAGACGACTCATTCATCAATCTCGTCCAGCTCATCTATGAATCAACAGTCGTCGCCACACCATCCATTCAGAACATTCACGCAATTATCACTACATATCTACATATCATATCTTCAGTAAGTTTTGCCCCAAGCCCCCTATATTATCTCCAGTCGCTAGATATCGTAGCGTCATTTGTAGTTCTATTTCAGGGCTCAAAGTTTCTGGAAACCAAGTATCCATTTTTTAATGCACCCAAGGGCAATCAACCGAAACAACTCTATAAGCAGTAGTCAGCTATATATCCACTAGTCTCTAGACAAGTATTTATAGACATTGAACGTACGTTCGCGAAAATCACGGTTGAAAAATATCTGCTTGTTAACAAAGTGATCAAAGTACTATTTATAACTCGCTTAGTCAATAGCGGCTGTCCGCAAGGTGGTATGTTAGCACCCTTGCTATTGAACATGGTTCTGGACAGTCTTCTATGATAACTGATTCAGGAGAGCTTCATCACCGTATGTTATATGGCAATCCTAGTCAGTACGAAATTTGAAGATACCATCTGTTAACGAATGGCGATAGGACCCAAAATAACAGAAGATGGTACAATGATCAGTGCTTGTTTTAATTGATTTATTTATGTATACATGTTTTTAAATTTGTTATATTTCTATATATTTGATTAAGTGACAATAATTTCATTATTAGCCCACAACACGTTATTCAAATTGACAAATGGAATTGTTGTCGTTAATCTTTCCATAGTTGGTATGTTTATTTCCAGAAAACGTTTTACAGATTATTTACTTTATTCTTCGTGAACGTGATTCACATTGCAATTATATCTCTAAAATTAAAAACACATTTTTACGTTTTCGAATAAACGCAATATCTGCGAATTCTAAGCTCCAGCGACTTGACACAAATAGCGCTTGGGAAACTTGCTTGGTGGGTTCAAAAAGTAGAACATAATAACTATTTGTTCAAAAGTCAACGTTTGTATACCTTTTACAATTTAACCAGACAATGCAAAAGTATGCAAAATCCCGTAAGTTTTGCAGCTATTGAAGAATTATATGGACAATATGAAGCAAACATTAAGTTCATTTTGTTTTTAAATATTAAAAATAATCAGTTTCTATTATTTCAGTCAGATCTACCAACATGATTGGTATAAAGTTGACCAAAAACTATTAATTTATTTTCATTTTAATCGAAAACATTCATAACTCTCTTTCGCTTCTTGTATTTATCATCTATATGCACCCCTGCACACTTGTAAATTCTAAACCTTATGCCAATGCCTATCAAGCGGACTGCTACTTAATTAAAAGTTGTCTCTAAACTATCTGTATTGACAAATTAGAATTTGATATCGTACATTTATAGAAAGTTGGTATTATTTTATTTGGTGAATCCTACCATTGTTCTGAGCTGGTTAGAAACAAAAGGGTATTGCAAAACAATATTGGGATTAGTTAGGAAAAGTGACATCAACTAATGGATCAGTGGTGGTGGAATCATTTCTGCTCTTCACTAGAAATCAAACTTTCTATTTCTCCATGGTGCCTCTGATAGTTTGAAAATGTCTGCGTACACATGAAGTAGAATGGAGAATTTAATTCAATAAATCTAAAGATCGAACATATGTGAGACAAATAGGTTTGCAAAGAACTTATTGCGTGAACGACAATTGAGAATTTTGACAACATTAGAAGAAAGTATGGACAGATAAAATATTGGGGAAAATGGTGTGGAAATTAGGAAAACGTTGATGGGTGGAGTCGAAGAATATAAAATGACAGTAACGTGGATGGTGAAAGATGATAATATCTTTCAGCGTTGCCTTGCATATCGGGATATGTTGCAAGAAAAGAATCATGAAATATAGTACAAGCATAAGCAATTTTTAAGAGTGAATAAAGTTGTTTTAAAAGTAGTAATACATTAAGGGGACCTATAGATATTAATTCTACACGTAGGACGAAATGCTATCGATGAGCAAACCAAATATAAAGGCGGAATTAGCAAATAAGTCGATGGATATATTCATATCATCACCATCCGGCACATAATATAGAATGTTGAATTTGACGTTTTGTATGAATAAACGAACTATTTATTAAATTGTTAATTTTTCAAATTATTAGAAATTAATAAGAAAAACAATCGGTTTGTGGTAGAGTGTTGTCAGTGTCAAATATAGCACACGGCATGTTATTTATTATTATTAAGTTTTTGATACATTTTTTTGATTCGATTTTTTCCAATCACATTAACAGATTTTTTTAAGTAACATAAAAGAATATCCTCTATGTTGTGGCAAAAATGTATTTAAGTTACCTTTCTAAAAATATCTAATAGTCTTATAAATTGTATTGCAAAATAATGCAGGAATAAGTTTACCAATAAAATCTTTTTACGTAACAAACGAACCGATAAAATATAACTGCAAGTTCGAGTAAAATAATTAAAGACATAAATCATAATAAATATAATTCTATTAAAGTGAACCATACTGTTGTAACAGTGGACTATAAAGTTAGTGAAGTGTATTAAATATGAAACAATTAACTTCCTGTTACACGTTAGCGATTTAATTACACATAATAATTTCTAATTACAAATCTTTTACTGATATTTAGGCAAATAAGTAAAACAACATTTCGTAGACGTGCAATTTTTAAATAGACTTATATCATCCTAAAATAAACAAACATTTTATGTGATTTATAAATGACTGCACAAATAAAGCAGTTCATTAGATTTTCGAGAAACGATTTCCAGATGTAGCATTTGCGATCATATTTCGTTCGAGAAAAATAAATCAAAATAAAAAAAATATATTTCCTGCTGAGAGTTTCTGAACATAACATGCACGTTTTATGTAATTGTTTAATTATTAGTGAGTCTAGCGGCTAGACATGTTATTTAATATATTTCTTTGTTGTTCTGCCAAAATTTTATTTAAATTCAAGGCGGATGGTTCAATTTGAGCGAGGCATACTACAGTGAATTTTAAATTCGAAAAATTTACAACTTGCGATGTGATAAATTTACGGGACTTTTAGACATTCTTTCGTGTGATTTAATTTAATTGCGCATGTTTGTTTGGTCAGCTCCGTTAATTTTAGATAACAATAACTTCATCCAGCGTAGGTTAAGTTCATCCGTTATACACTGTGTTTGTAAATCGATTGTCAAGCGGTAATTGCGTTGTTTCTTGTTCCGATATTCTTTAAAAATTCAATATGTGTTGTTCCTCTTTAGTTTATGTAATTATTCTTACTTTGTTTATTTTTATTTAAATTTATGGTTTCTACTTTTTATTTTAATTTTGTTTCATTTATTTTAGGCGAAAAAAATCATAACCATATCAAATTGAAATAACTTAAGAATATCTTAAATAGCACAATATTTGTTTATAATCGCACACGTGACACAAATCCATTTTTTATGCATTGCTTCTGTTTCATTTTATCCGGGTTCCAATATTTTGCAAATAAAGTCGAGCAACAGAAAAATACTAGGTACAGCATCAGTAGCAACAACTACGAATTGCAGACTAATAAAGGTGACCGACTACGATGCTACAAAGTTGCTGTGGGTACTCAAGAAGAAAAAAATGGATAACATTATTAACGAAAATAAGGAAATGAAAAACTAAATAATGAAACTAAATGAGAGAGTCTTGGGTCTTGAGAGAGAAAGAAGCGAAATAACCTGATTATGGCAGGTATGCATATAGACACGAACGATAAGAGAATGCTAAAACAAACGCTGGAGAACTTTATGGTTAGGGTCCTAGAGACCGAAGCAATAATACAGACAGTAAAGAAAATACAGAAAATAAAAGTAATGAAAGCTAAAAGTAATTTAAAAGACTTAATGGAAGACAAACTATTTATAAAAGACGACCTGCCTGAAGAAGAAAAAATCCAGCAATGCATCAAAAGAAAAAAGAGAACAGAGAAATAGAACAAAGATGGAATACCAGAAACTTGTCATAACTGATATAATGTGGAAATGGGACAAGGAAAACTAGTCTTAAAAACGGAGCAGACGTGCACCGTAACAAAAAACTAAACAAGGAAAACTGATGTCAGACCGGTGAAAAACAATGAACTAATGATAAATAAGATAAAGCATTGGAACGATATAACGAAAAAAGAAGTAGAGGAACCTGTGAAGAATATGAAAAATGGAAAAGCAAGAGGAGAGGCCGGAGTAGCGCCAGAGATGATCAAATAGGGAGGGGAACGAGTAAAGGAGTGGTTGAGGATAATATGCAAGGAAGCAATGAAGGAAGAAACAATACCAACAGATTGGAAAAGAAACATAATAATACCACTGTATAAAAAGGGGACAAGGACGAATAGAGAAAACTATAGGGTGATATCGTAAGTGGCGTTCAAAATAACTAAGGACTAAGGAAAGATCTGCAAATAAAGATAAAAGAGGAACGCTCAGCATACAGGGAGGGGAGACAAATACAAAACCATATAAGCACCTTAAGAAATATAATTGAAAAAAGATACAAAAAGGAGAAGATCTATATATATGGCTTTCATAAACTTAAAGTCGGCTTTTGACAGGATAAACAGAGAGGAAGTTTGGAAAATATTAAGGAAAAGGGGGGTGTCGGAAAAATAATAAATGTAATAAGAAGCATATTTAGAACAATATTGTGAGCAGTAAGAATGGAGGAAGGGCAATCAAGAGAATTTGAAATGGAAAGAGGATTCAAACAAGGGGATAGTTTAAGCCCACTACTTTTTATAGTATACCGTATGTCCCCGGATTGAGTTTACAATAGGTATGATCGACAACAATTTTCAAATTTGAATTTCATATTTTGGGGTTCCGCCCTACTTGGTCTGAAACTTATTTTTAGTTTACGTTTGATTTTTTTAAATCAAGTAGGCCTTAAAACACTATTTTAGTTCTAAGTAAACTACCTTTTCCGTTCATAGTACTTCAAACTGTTACTAAGAAAAGTTGTTCAGAATGTAAAGTATGGCGTTATGCAAATTTTCCGAAAAACAAAAAGATATAAGAAATTTTTAATTAAATTATTATAACAAAAAACAACTATTAACCCTCCACCTTCGTCGCAGTTTTGTGATATTACTTTAACGATATGAAAGATAACGACCCATGTCATACTACAATAAATATTTGACATGTAATCGATGGTTTTTGTAAATATTAAGACACGTCATGTTATCATTGCTGTTTCAATTGCAATACTGACCAATACTGGATTTTATCAAAGTAGAAAATAGTGAAAATAGGATATATGCTGCAATCAAGAAAGAAGAGATAACAACACTTGAATACCTGGGAACAACAATAACTAATGACGAAAAATAGATTTGGAAGTGTCAAACAGGATAAGGAGGGCAACAAGAGCATACTAGCAGATGAACAAGACTATTTTTGGAAAAACAGATATAAACAAACAAACAAAGGCGAATGTATGTAACACAATGCTAATGCTACCAATAATATTGCAAGGGAGTGAAAGTTGGGCAGTGGAAAAGAGACACGAAAGAAAAATTACAGCTATGGAAATGAAGGTGATGAGGAAAATTCTGGGAGTGGCAAAAGGGAGCAGGATAAAATAACAAGGAAACTAGAAGAGAAAGAATTAGGATGGTTTGGGCACGTATTGCGAATGGGAGAGGACAGAACAATATGAAGGGTAATGGAAGCAAGAAGAGAGAGAAAAAGAAAAGTTGGAACAGGCCACGAATGAAATGGAAAGATAGAATACGGAAAATAGGAATAAAAAGAGGTAAATCAATGTAGGAAATTAAGGGGATGACAAAGAACAGAAAAGAATGGAGGACATGGGTGAAAACACCAAATCCGATGCCATAAACGCCACAAAGAAAAGATGAAAGAAAGGAGAAGAAGAACACGAATGAGAGAGGAATAAATGGAAAAAACAGCAGAAGTTGATAGTAGGGATAATGAGACGGGAAAAATAGAAACCCAACCGGAATATTGGTACATAAGCACTTGGAATGTTAGAAGTCTCAATAACAAAGAAGAAGAGTTAGAGCAGAATTTGAAAAGACAAGCCTAGAACTACGAGCAATTACAGAAACGAAGGAAAAAGAAAGTGGGTTTATTGAAATGGGGGCACACATATTGCTATATAGTGGGGTTAATAGAGACTATAATACCAAAGAAGATTGGAAACACTGGTGGGAGAAGTGTGAAGGATTGAATTTGGGTCCACGGGAGAAAGAGAGAGGCAGGGCTTGGTGGAGGAGGCAGAGCCGGGGAAGGGCTACAAATATTAGAGAAACTAAGAGAGATGACAGATGGAGAGAGGAAAAGAAGGGAGATAGGTAAAAATGTTACTGTTGCAGGTAGAGAAGAGTAGGAGATGCGGAGTGTGGGTGGATAGCCGGAGGGGGTGATAGAGCCGAGGAATGAAGAATGATATACATGTACAGATGATATGTATAGATGATGTAGATTAAGTATGCCAATAAAGGTTTTTTTTTACCAAAGAAGGAGTGACTTGGAAATCAGTATGAAAGAAAGAATGCAGAAGAATATAAAAATCTATCTAACAATACTAATTAATTACTGACCAAATGAAGGAGCGGCAAAACACTAACTAACTAAATTTTGGAGTAAAGTGCAGAACGAAGTAGCAGCGACTCGGTTATAATTATCAGAGACCTAAATGGTAGGGTAGGCAAT
Organism: Geotrupes spiniger; assembly: GCA_959613385.1. Lineage (NCBI taxonomy): Eukaryota > Metazoa > Arthropoda > Insecta > Coleoptera > Geotrupidae > Geotrupes > Geotrupes spiniger. Next base: position 33,871,052 of record OY390732.1, read on the forward strand.
GACCCAGAAAGATAAGGAGAAATCAATTGACAAATTCGGTGAAATAACAAAATATACTAATGGACACAGAATCCTTGATTTCTATAATGAATCACTAATAGGTAATATACATGCAGAACATAAAGGAATGCACAGACAAACAAGGAAAGTGGCTACGAGAGAGAGAGAGAGAGAAGTCAATAATAGATGTAATACTAGTAGAAAGATTTAATAAAACAAAGTTAATTAACGTCAAACTAAAAAGAGGAAGTGACCACCACTTAGTTGAAATAAAACTTACACTAATCCGAAACCTCTACCCAAACCAGGTAGTTACAAAGTTAGGATACCAACAAATCAAAATTTCTCCCATAAATCGAGTCGACGGTAGGCGCTTGATGAAACATTGTTATAAATAATTAGTAGTAATGACAACACTTGGTTTAATGTTCACAAAATATGGCGACAATTGCTTCGGCTTGTCAGGCCATATCAGTTATTTGTAACCGCTCGATAATGGCCTAACAAGCCGAAACAATTGTCTCCTTACATTAAATATTTTGTGTTTCAAGTGTTTACATTTCTACTCGTTATTTAATTCAAAATTTACAGACACAAGTAGAAAAAAATCCAACTAGAAATGGAAACAAAAATACGAAGGGACCCTTGAGTGCGTCTTCGTATTTTAAAATCTATGGGTATAAGTAAACTGTGGAATTACTTTGAAGAACTAGTTAAGTTAAGTTTGACGGGTCTGCAAAAGCACAAACTGAAAGAAACCAACGGCATCGTGCAACTATTCAATTAAAGGAGGCCAAAAATAAAATTACCATTATAAAAAACTTATTTAGGGAAATAAAACATCAACAAGTGTGGTAAGGTTTGTTAAATTTATAATTTTATGTTTATAACTTATTTTCTTAACACAGGTCCATTCTCGGCACACAAAGTATCACTTTGCTCGTTATACAGTATCATAATACTGCCTATAATACTACCTCCTATAGATATACTATCAACAAAAAAATGATTCATAAATTTCAATAATTAATAATATTATATATATAGTTGCATTGTTATAATTTGGCAATTATTATTCTTCCCGATATATTAACTTACCAATGACAGAATAAGGTTATACCATAAACTATTCGATAAATTAAAGTTTATAATCAAGTAAATAATTATGTCGACGAGAGGTCATAATTTAATAAAACTATTGTTATAGAAATCTATAGATAAGTAATTGTTCGTCATGAATGAGTCCGTTTACATGAATATAAATGAACAATGCCCATCAGTGTCAATCAGCCAATTAATTTCAATATCAATAAAATTAATTACCTCTTCATCACTGATTAATCAACAATAAATGTAAATTCTTAAAACTGTTTCAATTGATTCTATCGCAGTGTTTCTTTGTCAATTAATCGAATCTATTTAATAGCGCATTCGAGACTTTTAATTAATGTCTCGGGTTGTTAAACACAGATTTCCCAGTCCAAAAACGATAAAGTTCAACCGTAAGTGCCGCCTAACCGCAAATATGCAGAGTGGCATCTAACGAATGTGGTGCCGTGATTGGTAACACTGGGAATCAACAACCAGTGGCGCCAACGACTAAAAGGTAGGCGCCAGGGCCCAATCAAGCAATTCTCAGCTACCACATGACGTCACGGCGCCCCATCTAAATATATCCGCTACATAACACGGCCGGAACAGATAATACACTCCTGCACATTAGCATTCGACAATAACATGTTGCACCTTCGCCCTCATGTAAATTTATCATTGTGAATATTTTTATACCGCCAATCCTGCCGGGTCCCTCCCAATATCATTTGTTCAAGCATTCTTTCTACGTATTGTGATATCATTTTATAACGCAGTAAGAAGATCATCGGGCACAATATCCTGTTCGGCGCATTCTATTTTATTAAGTGTTTTATGGCAGCAACGAAGACTAATGCAAGTCACATTTCAATAACATTTTTATTTTAAAGATCATCGATGAATTATTCGACTTTCAAAGATTAATAAATGATGTTGGGAAATACAGGACAGTTTTTGAATAACAATGAAACTGGGGAAAATACACTTTGATATTTAACAATGATTATTTGCGGTTTAATTAATTTGCTATGTAAATATATTATGACATATTAATGACGAATAGATGTAACTAAATATTGAAATGATTTTAATAAATTATAAATTTTTTCGAACATCTGGTCACTGAGGAATATGATAATAAATGTATTTTAGGTATTTTACCACCGGAGATACAATATTTAAATATGCAATTTTGTTAAATTGTATAATTTTACATTTCGTAGTTTCTTTGGTGCTTTAGCAAATGAGTATTACTTGGATTCGTTTGGCTAATTTTATTTAATTTTTATATATAGTATTATTTTCACATATTTGCACTCAGTACTCAACTCATTTGTTAAGTTGTTTCACTCTTATTTATATTTCACATTTATTTATTTATCAGCTGTTCTGACTAGTTCCTTCATATTAATTTCATTGGTTTACATTTAATTTTATATTATTGTCATATGTCTTGTTTTCAGTTATTTCGGTTTACTTGTTACTATTTTCATTGACGAATTGTGAATATGTGTAAGACAGGTAGTCCACGTTATTAAACTTTAACAAAAGGTTGTATCGTCCAGGAAAGCAAATAAACAATTCATTTCAAGTTTAATTTTTTATTTAGAATGTTAACTACTCCGGGTACTCCTCGTTTACAAGTAATGCCCACCTATCGACTCATTCTATAAACTAGGTATAAAATGAACAAATTGCATTTGCCCCGACATGCATGTTCAACTTAATTACGATGTTTCCAATAAATAAGAATACAAATTAATTTGTTAAAAATATAATTCATATTCTGATAGCAAAATTTCGTCAAATGTGGTAATTTTAATTCAAAAAACCTTTCATCAATGTCAATTTTGCAGAAAAATATTCGAAACATGTAATTAATTTCATATTAATATGACATGACGGAAGCTACTTGATCACTTGACTTGCCTTCGTACTAATATCCTATAGTACAAAAGCAAAATTTGTTTAAATTCAATGCAATGATGTATATAAAAGTAAGTATATATTTTATGTCCTTAACTTCATTGGTTCTTTTAGTTGGTAGGTTTAGATTATCTTTGTTTCGAATTACTAATTACTTACACAATCATAGCGTAACTGAACTTTTATTTTATTTTCCCAGCATATGTATCATACCCCTTCCACTTACATACACAACTTAACATAAATTAATATAAATGCTCAATATACTACATACATCCCTGTAATTCTGAAAATATTCGATCTAATATCTCTTGGGAGTAGCAACTTTTTTCTTGGTGGCTCTGGCAGAAATATTTTCATACTACATTTACAGATGATTTCGGGAGATCAACCTCATCATAATCCTCAACTGACATCCCGTCATTATCATTATTAATATCTTTTCTTTCGCAAGAGACTGCTACAGGGAAATTAAAATCTAATATTTGATTTAAGAGACTTGTTTAAACCCGGAATATCCACTATATACATCCTTTGTCCTAACTTGCAGTCCCTTACTGCAAGTACCTCCTGAAATTTATACTCTCGCCTTCGCCTGTCCTTATTTTGTTGCTACTTTTTCAATACTTGACTATACACATTTTTAATCATGATTTTGTCATCCATTGACTTCAAATTAGTTCCTAATTTCATAGTCAACTTCAACAGCATAAACGCATACTGTCCTGTTGCACAATGTGCAGTATTACGATAATTTAACAAGAATCTATTTAGCAATAAATCCATATCACCCTTATTTACACTTTGATTACTTTTAATAAAGCATACTTGGTAGTTTTACTACGTTTTCTGCAGCTGCATTTGTAGCAGAATGGAACGCAGGTGAACTTTTAAATTTTACTCCATTATTGGCCAAAAATGTCTGAAATTCTTGGGCAATAAATTGCTACAAGAAGTTTTGGAAACCCAAATCGAGTAAATACGGACCTTAAAACATTGATGGTAGCATGGCTAGTAATAGTTTCAATTGAAATGCCTCCACCCACTTTGATCAACGATTATTAAACAATACCCTTCCTAAAAAAATTACCTAAATAATGGATATGAACACGCTCCCAACTTCAGCGAGGGTATTCCCATGGAATAAGGCTTGTTTCTTGTAGGCACGCACTGAGAGCACCCTTTGATTAACATCTCAATATTTATAATTTTAGAACCGCATTATCCATTTATTATGTAAAACTTGTGTTTCATGTTTTGTGCTCATTAAAAGATTTTCATTCGTTATAAAATCGGTTGTTCTTGTTTATTTTTAAATATTTTCACCGACTTCTACTCACAGTGTTTATTAAAATCATATTAATAATATTATTATTAATTTGCGTCGAGATATTGGATTATCTTTTTTGAAAATAAAGGGCAAATTGTTGTTTACAATGCAATAATTACATTTAAATTTCCATCTATTAATACACGTTATAACCTACACGTTATACACGACAAATAAAACATTTGTGAGATTGCTCATCCCCTGTTCTCCAAAACAAATTAATCACGATTTTAAAAGGTTTATTTGTTGCTCCATCTAAAAGAAAACAAGTGTGGATTATCGGTACAAACAAATAATGCCACGACAGTAATAATTGCCCTCAACTAAAAATATATCAATCGAAATGTAATAATCATATTAATTATGCACATGTATGTCAATAGGGTATATGTCATATTTAACCAAGCATGAAAATTGTAAACAATAGCTATAATTTATCATTAACATTAAATTTGCTTTTCTGTCTATCGACTTCTCTTGTTTATTGCGTTAATCAAAATTTCATTGTTTTGCAATTAATTAAATTCTACTGGTTAAATAAAATACTATTATTGACACCATTTGCATGGTTTTTCATGATTTCCTTGGTTCACACACTAAATAATGAAGTACGTAGAAAGTTTGAGTCGTAGTTTTTTTTGTTTATATTTATTAAATATGCTCTGGCCTTATCCCATTACATGTAAATTTTCTTGTTGTTCAAATTTAATATTGTTTGAACATTTTTTCATGTATTTTGGACGATCATTTTGAAACAATTTTCCCCATTTCCGATCTACTCTGCAATGCTATGCCCACAGTATAATTACACTTTTCCTTAAATATATAAACACATTATATATTTCTTTAATAAAAATGAAATGGTATGTCCATTTAATGTATAAATATACTTACCAGTAATAATCGTTGCCAACTTTCAAATTGTGTAAATAAGAATTATTTTACGATGAAAAGCGAGATATTATTAATTTAATAACAATCTTAATAATTGCTAAATATAACTCTAATTTAGCTAGTGAATCATTTTCTTAATGTGAAACAATATACCATACATCGATGATGACCTAGAGATGTTTTAAGCTGTTCGTTATACTTACCGAATGAGCAATAAATCTAACCAATTTACTGTAATAACAGCATCATATGTGAACCAATCTTGTAAATGCGGGCATATAAATACAGCGTTAATCATTAGTATATACACTGCCATATGCATGTATGACTAACTTAATTTGAATTTAATTTAACGTCGCTATCATGAACAAGGTAAATATAGTTTACATAGGATATTATTTTGATTTTTAAGAATATCACAATTTATTTTTGACACAGAAGTTATTAACTCAAACAATAAGTTATTATAAATACAGATTAGTAGTGAATAAGTATCGCAATATTTTTGAATTGATTTATGTACTACTTGGAGCCAGTAATTAAGAAAAATCGGCAAAAATATTTTGATGACAAACTATTAGGTCTGTTGTCATTAAAATTTCTTAAAGATTCAACATAATACGCAGATCTTAGCAGAACGTCGCAAATTTGATCAAAGCCACGAATTGTTGAGGGGGAATTGAATAATAAATACTTTCTACGTATTGAATATAATTCATCTGTTCAAATAAATGTGGTTCTAAGGTGAAACGAAAAGAAACTCGAAGAGCAAAATAATGTAGAGCTTGGAGAAGCTTCCAAGGGATCATATTTTAGCGATTTTTGTATTGTTATTATTTTGTATTTATTATCATCAGGTGTTTACTCAATCCGAATACACGACGGAGGGGATTGTGTTCCTGAGGCAACTTAAGTGAGTTACCTAAAGATTGCATCCAGAATGATAAAGATAAAGTGAAGGATGCGAAATTGTACACTTCCGTTAGATTCTCACCGGTTGTATGAATGGTGTTCAGTTTTAATTTAGACAACAGTTGCTACCACTCAACAAGTGCACCGTGGTTAACTGATGACTTGAGAACTATGATGTCACATCGGAATAATGCTTTGAGGAAGTTCAATGAAACAAAGAACACGGCACATTGGGGGTGCATAAGACGCTTCGTATGTACCTTCGTCTCTTTTCATATGAGAAGAGAGAAGCGAGCATATTTGCATATCAATGACTCAATGACTAAATGTTTCGAATGGTTTATGAAAATTCAATATTGGTGGAAATAGAACAATGGACCTATGGCTATGTAATTTGAAATTAATTAATTCTATTTCTAATTCTGTTTCTTGAATGTTGCAAATATGGTTATGAAACTTCGGTTCCAAAAATCAGACTGGTTGGTTAAACATGGTACGTAGAAGACATTATTCGATATAGATGAAGTATACCGGAAAATGATCACTGCATACACAGCAATATATGAAACCAAAACATACGAAAAAAATGAGCGTAACCCACTCAAATCCTAGGTAACACAACAAATTAGAGACTAAATGACGAAAAGAGATATAATATTCCAAACTTGGAAGAAGGTTCAGGAAAATGCAGAACATATAAGAAGACTGATAGTCCAGTATAACACTGTCTAATAATATTGGAAACCTTAGAAAATTACAAAACGGACATGTGGAAGACATGGATTAACATTAATGAAATACTAGGGATAGCAAATAAAAGAAGTGGATACGAAGTGATAACAAAACATATGAAGTTGCCAGAGGACGAAATCTCCACGGATAAAGTGGCTTCAACAATACGAAATCCAGACGACAGGAAATCACCAGGAATTGAGTCAATAAACGTAAACGACTTAAAAGAACTCCAAGACTTGTTTAGTCCCCCAAATACAAAAATTATTAACGCTTCTTTATTTATTGGTAGAATCCCGACAGAAACAAAAAAAGCTATAGTCAGACCCATATGTAAACAAGGAAAACATGCCGAGTACAACAACTATAGACCAATATCACTATTACCAACGGTGGAAAAAGTAATGGAAGGTAAGTAAGTAAGAAATAATGGAGGTATATGTCGGAGAAAACATGGACTAACCTAGATAAGTTTACCGTAGAAAACAAGAAAAACAATAAAACATTCGACATAATAATTCCAGAAAACTTAGACCTGAGGCGTAAGGTAAGAAGTTAGTACGAGGACTATCTAAAAAACGATTGTACCTCGTAAAAATAGGAGGCAACCTAGGAAAGGACACAGCAACAAAGAGGGGAGTTTCTCAAGGAAGCATATTAGGTCCTATGCTGTACTGTACGTGAACGATGTTGGATCATTCTGAATTAATTGCAGATACGTCCTGTATGGGGATGATAAGGTGATCGATTTCATCCACAAAGATCCGAGTATAGCGGAGGAAAACGGAGGAAAACAGAACAAATTTATCAACTTTCAAAAATGGGCACACAGAGCTCTTGCACATTCCACCTCCAAAGCTAAGCGACAATAGACCAGTGGAAATAATAATTGATTCCTCAAAGCCTTCATAGAATGGATGAATGATAAAAGACTTGCGAGTGTCGGAATAAAATAGTGGAGGTGGCGATATTTTGATATTAGATATACCGAGTGTTTTTTTTAAATTTGGCGTCAAAGCTGGCCGTGAATGTTTAACTGCGAACGAACCATCATTATTAATTTGACATCTTAATCTATGTCTAACCGGTCTAACCTCACTTTTAATTGTCAAAAGTTGTTACGTAAGTGACGTTTGAGTGTACAGTGCCACCAAGCAAACAAGTCCATTGGGTAGGCGTGGCGTGGTGTCGCTGTATTTTAGAGGTATACTCAGCGTTAATAGTACTTTGGCGGTAAATTGTAAAACGTGCAACAATGTGTATTTGTAAATTTATTAATTTTTATTATGTACATACGTTCTGATATAAATTTTCTAGAACTGTTAAAACAAAATGTAGTAAGCAAGTACCGGTATTAGATTTGAGAAGGAAATAAATAAAGCCAGCTGCTTTCACTTTTGTCACGAAAGGTACAACGCCGGCAGGAGCTATAAGTATTGGCTTAAAATTTTCCTCGCCACGAATTTTTAAAATTAGTTGGCATATTTTCCGATGGACTTGTTTGCTTGGTGGCGCTGTATGTACAAAATTGCGGTTCGTTCACAGTTAATATAATGGCCAACTTCGACGCCAATTTTTAAAAAACACGTTAGAGTATTTAGGAGTCTATACAGACAAAAATTTTCAGTGGAACATCCACATAGGTAACCTGGCTAAGCATCCAAAGCACATTGCTGGTGGTTTCTATTACTTACAGGATTTGCTACCAGTGGAAGTACTTAAGTTACTTAAAATGATATACCACGCGTTGGTGGAATCAGTTTGGGCTATGCGATTATAAATTAGAGATCCTAAAAACGAGGGTATATATAGAAGTATGGGCTCATTCTAAATAATTTTTATGACAATACTTACAGAGCAAACTTAGAACAATTGCACGGAACAAGGGCAAGGGAAGGCGGGCTGTGTAATATACCGCGACCTAGTAACAAGTACGGAGCCAGAATAATTGCTGTTCTTATACCTACAATATTTAATCAAATTCCTGAAGAGATTGGGAACACAGAGATCATAGGAAAAGCTAAGAAAAAATAAAAAGCTGGTTGTTGTCCTAAAATACCTTGACATTACAAGGACGAATCCCTTTGCCACTGATAAGCCTTTCGTCTTAGTGGCGGAAACAAAAGATCTATCTTGATTGTGATTATTTAATATTTCATAATTTAATTTTTATTTGTTTTTCCCATCGTGCTCATGCTCGGTTTTGTTTCATTTTAGTGAATTGATTTTCTTACATACTTTTTTGTGTTGATGGTTAGGTACAATCAATTTTGATTTAGGTATGTTTCTCTACTCAGTATACTCAGCACAGCATTTTCTAATGACTAGGCAGGTCTCAAATAACAATCAAAGAATATCCTTCAAACAGCTGCAAAATTTTTTTACACTAGTTCAAGACGGGCTGGATAATGGAAAATCAAAATCATAATCGGTGAAAGCAAATCTCCACCCGTAAATATCCGTGTCCACCTATGCCCAAAAGATTAAGTAATATATCCAAGTATAGCACATTGACAAATGGTTACCCTCGGATATAAACAATTAGTACTGGCTAGAGGTCTGTATATGTAATTGAAAAATGAAGAAATTCCACAAACGGCAATACGAAAATATAGAAAGACGTCAGATAATATTTATAGTTGTGTGTCATTGTACACAATGAACTAATCCAAAATATACAAAGAAATGCTAAAAAATGTATCCGAAGATTCGCGCAAAACATGACAATAAACCCACGCACAATGCGCAACTGTTAAAGTGTATGTGAACTGGTATTTTCTAACCGATGTCTAAATATCAAAACATATAATTCTGGAGCTTTATTTATATGGATATACATTTGTAATAATTCGCTTTATCTCCTATTTCATTTCAATAAATATTATATATAATCAATTTCACTTTTAAAATTTAAGAGAATATATATATTTATACACGTACGGGGTGTCCCAGAACGACTAAACCAAAAATAAATAAATCCTAATAAACATGCTTGCAAATGCTTAGTTTCGTCCTCAATGAAGTTATTACAATTTCACAACAAACAGTTAACGCAATGACTTATCTAAATGTTAGTATTTAAAATAGTAGTAGCCATCTATGTTTATTTCAGTAGTCCAAAGTTTTTTATTCTTAATAATTAATTATTGTTTCTCGCTACCGATATTTATTAATTGGTCACCATACTGAAATTTAGTATTGGCTTTACGTTTACATGACCAACGCATGTCTCATGAACATTTGTTTAGAAAAATTTTTCCAGCGATTGTGAGAATGGAAAAGTAAAAATGAAAATCAGTATTGACAGATCAAATATATGGAAGAGTCGCAGATAACCAATCAGTTAGTACAAGAAGCTACACAGAAAATACCAAGAACAGTACTGTTGATAGAATTATTAAGAAACAATCTTTACATCCATATCGTTTTGGATATAAAAGATTAAAGCCCTGGGAATAAATTGCATAAAGATGATTTACCTGAAAATGTTATAAATTTTGATAAGACGACTTTTACGATGAATGGTATTTTTAATTGATATAATGCGACGGAAATTAAACTCCCAACCAACCATTTGGAACTTTTATCCTCCCCAAATAGATTAACAGGGCCTGCACATCTTTGAATTCCTCCAAAATGAATATAACCTCTACTCAATGATATACCCTTAGCTGTAAGTCATATTTCACCATTTAGGGTAACTGTATATTATTAAAAAATATCAGAAATTATCGAAACCAAGTTTTTAGGAACAAATGGATTGGATGAGATGCCTTTATACCCTTGATTATTGCGTACGAAATTGACTGTTTGGTTCGTTCTCAATATGTTCGTGCCCTGGTGCATTTACAAACAAAAATGATTTTAACATCATCAGGTTTTTGAAACAATAAACGAATCTTTTACAAGAATGATTTGTGAACACAAATTATGGTAGGTAAATTGTAACATCGACGTATTCAAAATTCTTCATAGAAGAATTCGAAGATAACACCGTAAGGGAATTTTGTGAGATCGTTTGGACACCCAGTATATATACTCACTGACATTACAAGTGTTACACCGAGAAGGAATAATTTCTTCAATGCCAACGTTGTGACTTTTATAATTGTTTGCGAAAACAAAATTTTATCTCGTAGTGGTTTGTGGAGAAACCGGTGTACGAGACTGACTAGTACAGAAATTTTTAGTTGTTGCAACAAAATACCTCGACTTAGAAGACATTAAAATTATCACCATGTTGGTTTGTAATATCGCGAAATTGGCCGCCGCCGTGCTAATTGTACTGCAATGACGCTAATGCGTGTATGTCGCGTGTGCACAGAAGAAGGTAGAGGAACACGAAGAAGATGTCGTCTTCAGCGACAAATCGCGATTCTGTCTAGGTATGCACGATGGTCGTCGAAAGGTAAGACACAGCCCTAGAGAACGACGTTATATTGGGTTTGCTGTTGAGAGGCATGTACACCGGACTGTTGGAGTCATGGTTCGGGTGGCTATTGCCTATGGTGGCCGATCACTACTTCTCATTATTTGAGGCAGTATGACAGCTGCACGTTATGTAGATGTGGAAACTACTTTACTGCCTTATATAGATGGCCGCCTAAACGTCCGTTTTCAGCAATACAACGCATGTCCTCATATTGCCCGTCGAACTATGGACTTTCTCCAAAAAGCAGACGTTCAAACTTTGCCGTGGCCACACCGTTCCTTCACCGGATTTCAATCCCATCGAACATGTGTGGAATTTGATGGGGAGAAGACTGGCCACTCTGCACCATCCTGCACAGACTCTGGCACAGTTGTGGGTTAACTGTGTTCAAATTACTCTTTTCTAAATGCCTCTTTAATGAAAAACCAAATACAATGTGAATAAGTTTCTGATATTTTTGTATCCTATACATAAATTCAAAATTTAACCGACATAAATATTTGCGAACTGAGTCATGTAATGTCCTTTAAATGGGATTTTGTTGTAAAATCATTAAGGAAACCTAGAAATTATCATGATTCGCATCAGCCAATGCAGCAGCCTGTATATAACCCTTTGTATAAACCAGATATATATATTTTATTATATTTTGTTAGCGTTAAAAATGGCATATATATTCAACTCGTATTCAATTTTTTCACAGAAACAGCAATTGGTATATTCGACATGTTATTAACAATAAATAATTGGCATATCACGCACATGATTTTCTTCTAATTATGATCACAAAATGCTTTACACAAGAACAAATCAAGGTATATCATTATATTAAATCTTTATATTGATATTATAATTATAATAGTTTGACCACCCGTATTCGAAATTCACTAATACGTTCCGAACAATTTATAATATGTTTCATCCGAAAATCTATATATGCATTGTTATCTGGTCTATTCTTAGACTTGATTTGCATTAGTTTATGATAAACGACAAAGCGGCGATTTTACCATCTAACATTAAAATAACCCTGTCGAATCGTTAGGTGTCGGTTTGGACATTCTCGGTGTGTTTCAAAGGTGCAGGACACCACACGGCCTCCCACAGGCTTCACCAACAGCGCGCATAAAATAAATCATCCCCTGATAATTCGCTTTAATCCATAGCTAATAGTATGCAACACCTACGTCGGTCACAATTCAACAAGTGAGCAGTGGCGTCGCATAACAATTTATGATTTATCTGCATTACGATGTTTTATGATCCGGTTATAAGTGCCGTTCATATCTGTTCAGATATTAATTAAAAAATGGTAACATTAAATATTCACGATACTTTCATATTTAAAGATGTTAAGCATTTGTTCTAAGCACAAAATTAATGTGATTCGGCATTAAAGTAACAATTTACTTTAACAAGATAACTTTCAAAGCAATAATTTTTAAATATAAATTAGGACGTTGCATTTCGGCATATCTTGACAGAAACATATATTGAAATAATTGCAAAATGTTATCGCGTCAATAATGGCACGACGTAATATAACGTCGTTACTATGTTATCACTTATCTGGCATAAAAAAACTATGAACTTTGATTTCAAACAATTGGATTTACATACTGAATAACGATCATTTTTTTTTCGCTTGCGAGCACATTAACAAAAGATTGTGATTCCTTAAAAAATGTAAATACTTAATACTATGCGTATAAGATGATATTAAATATCATATTATTAATACTATTTTGTATAAACTATATCTTCTCAAAACTGATGTGTTATATGTGTTAAAATGTTGTAGAATTTTATGCTTCTATCTGAATTTAATGGTAATAAAATAAATGATTATATGTAATTATACAGGTTATCCAGGTGGAATTCGGTATAGCCATTTATTGTTCTTTACTCAACACTGGAAGTTACAAAATTTTAAATTCGAAATTGAAGTATAATTATATATACAATTATATACACTATTGCCTTAGGACATTTATTGAATTGTTTAAATTATATTCAATTTAATACTAACTTAGATATATTTTGTTTGTAAAAATTCTTTAACGACAAAGTATTGCAAGAAATATTTTTATTCTTCCAACCTTGTTTCCACGTCATCACATAATCTTGTAAAATTGTACTCATTTATTTGTGTATGTTGTCAACATTTAACAGTAATTTTGTTTTTAATCCATTCTTTCATAATATTGATTTTCATATAACGTAACAAACTTTTTGGGACAATTTTTTAAATATAATTTTTCAAACTAAATATAATTGTTTTTTTTAATTTGGTAGTACAATTTTTACTTCGATTGTTTATACAATTTCAATGTTTTATTACATTACTATTAATTACATTTACAGAATATTAACATATTTAAATTTTAAACAAATTTTATGATTTTAAGTTGGAGTTGATAATGATCAGAAATTGCTGAAACACACAACGAATTTGTAAAAGGAGATCAACGTGGAGATGAAAATAGAAGAAAAATAGCAAGACGAGATAACGAACCAAAGAAAAGATTATAAGTTCATGGACAGAGCGGAAAAAATTGAGAATGCAAAAAAAGACAAACCAAACACCACACGAAACGAAATAAGATTGCAAGAAAACAAAGTAAAAGAATGAGTTTAGAAAAATCTTAGAGAAGAAGAAGTCACGGTATATATTGAATATAGTTAACATGGAATGAAAAGTAGGAAAGGATGGTAGCAGCCAAAACATGAGGACACCAAGGACACCATGTTGATATATTGATAATGACCTTACTGTAGAAGAGAGAAAGATCTAAGATTCAAGAACTAGTGTCAGAGAGGGAAATCAAATGGTTATAAAGTGATCATTGCGACAGACGTAAAGTAGTAAAACTCTGTTGAGAGGTGAAGCAGTCATAGCAAGGCGGAGAGGTAGACCAAGAAAACGTGGTGGGATGCAACAGAATAATATACACAATTGTTAGTTATTATAAACACATGACAGAAGACTTTTGTTAAGAATATTTAGGGCTAAAAACATGTGTCTTAGCAATAGTGTTGATGCTCGACAAAATAATAAAGGAAGCATCATTGTAGTAGCGCTACAATATGGGCATGACAAAATATTCACATGTACATGTAATAGTTCAATAAAAAAAATGTAAATTTGGTACTGTACAATTTTGTACAGAACTGCAACTTATAATATTCACGTACTTTCTACAAAAAAAGGACCAGAAAACATTAGGCACCTTTCTAACTTCATGCCAATGTAAATATGGCAATAAAAACATTTTTACAAGGAGGTCCTATAAATAAATAGACACTTGAGAATTTGGTTGTACTAAATCTGGTATTTTTGTCACTTTTTCTTATGGAAAAATAACATAACTCATGTTCATGGTCATCGTCTTTATGGGTGTAGTTTAGGTAAAGATACTACAAAAATCAATCCTCTTCCTTCCACCACATTGAATTAAAATCTCTCAATAAATAAGTGGGTGCAATTAAATCAGTGACATCAGTTAAGGGTGATTTTTAAAGGCCTTGATAACAAAAAGTCGCCGTCCGTCCTTTGGACCACAACTAATATGAGCGAATGAATAATTTTGTACAAAGATTGAATTTATAGTCACAAAAACGACATGAAAACATTTTCATCTAAATTCCAACCCTATCCAATTCTGCTCTGCTCCTCGTTCCTCTTAATTTTCTCCACTTTTCATCGGCAATTATTCACCACATTCCAGTATTCCAGATTCTGATTTCCCTCTTTTCGCCAATGATTCAGTGAAGCTTTCACTATAATTATAATGTATCACATAGCAGCTAAGGGGCCACGGGTTTCAATGGTTCACAATTTGGTGCGAATGCCTCTCATCAGCTTTTGAACGGTAAGTGAGTTAAACTCTCGAATCTTTTGGTAGATTCTTTATAGTAGTTCTTCTTTATTTAGCCCAAAACTGCTCTATAGGACGTGCCTGTGGAACATTCGGGGTGTTATCCTCTTTAAGTACACATGGGATATCTTGTTGCCTTAACCAATCTTGGGTTCTTCTCGCATAATGGCACGATGCCAGATCCGTCCAGAACATAATATTATCATTAACATAATGCGTTTGAATAAAATTCTCTAATTTTGGGAGAAATCTTCGAATATAAATGCCTGCATGCCCTAACTCGCCATACATAATGTCTTCCGGCTTGCGAAATGGCGCACCACAGTAGTACCTTGTCCTCAAATTTTTCGCTTTTTTCTTATACCTTACGACATTAGAATGTCCTCAATGTTGTCTGTATAAAAGCATTCGTTTTCCTTTATTTCGGAGTTATATAATGTAAAATATTTTTTGTCAGCTAAAATTATCGCGGCATTCTAAATATCTGCAATTCTAACTTTCGGACATTTTGTAAAACTTTGTAAACACAAATGTATTGCCAAACTGCGGGAGAAAATTGGCAGTTTCTTAATATTCAATTGTAAGTTGATTGATTTCTTTTTAATAGGAAACAAATAATACGAAAAATGTTCCCAAAACTTTTGTTACATACATTATTACTGAATAGAACGTAAACATTCACCATTGAAAATTAATTTATAACATAATATATAAAAGAATGACCTATTAAAATATTTAAATAGCACAGCAGTACCACCGTTACATTGAACATTTATACATATCATTAACAAAACGACATTAATTGTAATTGCACGTGAGTACTTTACAAAGAAACAATATAAATTACCAGCACACAACGTAGTATAACATTATCTGTAACCACAGGAATTTTAAACTTACGAAAAATAAATTATTATTGCAATACGTACATATATGTAATTACCATTCCATACTCTCACTTTCTCATTGTGGAATATGATCAATTGTACACGTAGTGAAAATACCCGTGAAAACTTCGCACACACAAAGAGTGAATCGAAAAGAAAAAATGCAAAGCAACGCCACTGGATATGGTAATCAATTCATCCTCCTTCATTGTGCTGTAAATATGCGAAAACGTCGTTAATAAAATCAAGATAAATTTTTATTACATTGCGAAATTAATGGTTCTTTTCTTATAATTTTATAATCCTATTGATGTCCAAACCGTCCTTTTTAATTTACCACAAACCTTGATCTTATGTAGTCATGCAAAGCACACTATCCACATGTTACAAAGACTTTTAAAGATATTGGAGTCGCCGATAAAAAGAATCATACGACACAAGTTAATTTATAAACGAAATGACTTATTACCATGACAGTCCATTTGAAATTCACGGAATTCAATGAAATGGTCACATATTGCATTTTACTGGAATTCTCACACCAAGATTTGTGCTCGTGTTTTACAGCATTTCTAAATATAAAATTGTGGATCGCATACATTATATTTTATTTATCGACGGTGCGTCCTGAGTTCAATTTAATAATTTTAGAAATGATTTAGTTCGTTAAAGTAAATTTGAACGCAACGTCGTAGCGGCATCGTTTAGATATACATCATGCATTTAATTGACCAGTTGGTAATATTAATCATAATTGAAGAGTATAAATCTAAGAGAATCTAAGAAGCTACAAATTAATTTTGAGAAAATGAAACAAAACTGTCTAGATCGCAATATATTTTTTTACATTTACTGTCACTGTGTCATGTTGATATACATTGAACGTTCGCATAGTTCATTTCCTACTAATTACCCAACGATATGACATGAGCTTTTTAAGCGATTTGGTCATTTTAAGTGTTGGCACCGAGAACCTTTACCGTAACAATGCCGATTTTCCATACCTGTAAAAACTAGGAAAACCTTGTAAAGAACCTAGTTAGGCTATTCGATCAACATTTAATTCACTACAATACAATTTAAAAATGCAACAACAAAAAATATATAAATTAACTGGCCAATGCAATAGTAATTGTCAAAAATGTGTATTGTAATGAATCAAATATTGGACACTTTACTATTAATTACAATACAATATTAATTGAATATTAATAAAAATCAATATTAGAAATTAATATGAAAGCCAAAAAAATCCCATTGTGAAAATTCTAGCTAAAGAAACTATTAACAAAAATCTACTAGAATGGCCAATGTTCAATTCATTGTAAGTTTATAATAATAATAAAACAAAGCAAATCTCTAAAATTGATTTAAAATGAATTCAACATTGGTTAGACCTCTTAATACAAATCAAAACTGCGCCAAAAAAGAACCGTACATCAACCTTAAAAATCAGCTCTACAATGAGTTCATTAATGTCAAATCTCTTAAATATTAATTACTAATTTGATCAATGTTCAAACTAAAGCTATGTGAAAAAGTTAGTTTCAACATTGGTCAAATATCGCAAAATAAAACTAATTAGAATTAAATTAATAAATAAAAGGAAAAGACAAAATTGTAGAAAGATGCAGGATCACAGTAATAAATTATTATAAATTTTGCTTAAATTGAGAGTGTCAGGTGCTGGTTTCCATGTGAGTGGTAACCTTCGTGTATTGCCGCTCGTGTTTAAGTTGTTCGGTCGTTTTTCGGTTTCTATGGCTTCTCTGATGATTTTTCTGGTATAGTGTTCGATGTAGGCTATCATTTTAGTGTTTTCGAAATCGATCGTGTGTGAGGTGGTTTTCACTGCTGGGCCAGGGATGAGGTTCTCTCGTCCTTTTTCGCGCCATTTTGATGTTCATATTTTCTATTAGTTTAACCGATGTAGGTGTTGTCGTAGTCCTGGCAGGGTACTTCGTATACGCCTTGGCTCTTGAGGTTAATTTTTGTCTGATTTTTGACAGAATTGTGTTGATTTTCTCGTCGGTGGTGAAGATGGTCTTGATGTCGTTTTTCTCTGGTACTCTGATTATTTTGTCCGTGGTGCCTTTCACGTATGGAAGGTAGGTTCTGGTGAGTACTTTTCCTTCTTGTTCCGGTTCCTTTTTAGATTTTCGTGGTATCAGAGCCAATTTTATGGTTCTCTAGCTGTAACCGTTTTGAAGTAGCGCTGTCTTCATGGTTTCCATTTCCTGTTCAGTTTTCGTTGTCCGCTAATCGTTGTAATCTGGTGATGCGAGTTTTCACTACTGACTGCAGCTGAGCTGGATGGTGGTGAGAGTCAGCGTTGAGGTACCGATTAGTATGTGTTGTCTTCTGATGTGATCATATACCGTATGACTCAGGCTGCCGTCTGTTCGTTTCTTCACAAGCATCTAGGAACGGGAGTTGGTTTTCTTCTTCGACTTCCATGGTGAACTTGATGTTTGGATGGATTCAATTGAAGTGTTGTGTTGAGGTATGTTTACCTACTCTTTTCCGTGGTTCCAGATTACAAATGTGTCATCAACATATCATAACCATAACTTCGGTTTCTGTTTTGCGGTGTGGAGGGCTCTTGTCGAAATCTTCCATAAATAGGTTTGCCAGAACCGGAGAACGCTGCTGTTACTTGTTTATATCGCTCTTCTTTATATATGAAGTATGTGTTCTTCGGGCAGTGTCTCAATAGTTCCAAGATGTGTGCTGCAGGCTTGTGTTTTTTCTTTATGATGTCCAATGTTTCTTCCATCGATATGTTCGTTAAGTCAAAACGTAGGTCTTCTGATTGGACAACTTCTTTCTTCAGTAGCTCGATGAAGTGGCCAGCGTTCTTGACGTTGGATTCCGTTTTCTCGACATACGATGGTAGCAGTTTCGCCAAGTATTGTACCAGTTGTAATGGGGGACCCTGATGATATTGTTATTCTTGTAAGAGGCAGCGATGAAGCAATCATCTCTGCAATACTGCAAGAAGCGCTAAATGTCACACAATGCTGGTGCGAGGAGGAGCAATTAGCTATAAACCCTCGTAAAAGTTATTGTTCCATTCACCAACATGAGGAAGCTGGAGAATCTCAAACAACCCATACTGAAAGGTGAAACGATACCATTGGTAGAGGAGGCAAAATATCTAGGGGTGACACTAGATACAAAGCTCAACTGGAACTCCCATATGGAAAAAACGGCACAAAAGGCTAGACAAGCACTTTGGATGTGCCGAAGAATTTGTGGAAAAACGTGGTCCCCAAGCAAATGTACTGGCTATACGTGGTTGTTATTAGACCAATCATTACGTATGGCTGTATCGTCTGGTGGTCTGTCTCCTCACGAAGGACAGCCAGAGTAAAACTGACAAGCCTGCAGAGAATGGCCAGCATATCGGTGACTGGGGCGTTAAGCACCACGCCGTCAGCTGCCATGGAAGTGCTACTGGATCTTCCTCCTTTGCATATTTTGCTGCAAAGTGAGGACAGGAAGGCAACACATCGATTTCATAATGCGGAGATGCAAAGGCCGCAGACATTGGCCTTCATGCGGAACAGGCTGTCGCCCGACATTGAAGCGGATGACATCCTGGGGATGAGGGCTGATACAATGTCTACAAAATACAGCTTCGGACTGCCCTACAAAGTCATAGTTCCCTCTCGTGACGAATGGGAGCGCAATCAAGTCGCCCTGTTACAGGCAGACTCGAGCTGGTTTGCGGATGGCTCCAGGACAACTGAAGGAGCAGGAGCTGGAGTGTTCTGCCGCAAACCAAGAACTGGATTAGAGTTCAGTCTTGGTAAGCATGCATCGATCCAACAGGCAGAAGTCTATGCCATTAAAATGTGCGCAAGAGAGCTATTGAAAAGCCCTCGACAGCACAGGACGATAAAAAAAATTTGACAGCAGAACAGCACTGCAAGTCCTTGCCGACAATCAGTGTACATTGATGTCAGGGACTGCCGCGCAGTGCTCTCTCAAGTAGGGAGAGTCAACAAGGTTAGCCTGGTCTGGATACCCGGACACGCTGGAATAGAGGGAAACGAAGCCGCCGATTCCCTGGCAAAGAGCGGGGCTAACCGAAAATTTGTTGGTCCAGAACCGGCTCTTGGGATTACAAGAGTCCTGGCCAGAAGCTCGAATAAGAGATGGATGGAGCACAAGGTACTGATAAACTGGCAGGAATGCCAGGGAATGAGACACTCCAAGTTAGTACTAAAGGGCCCATCTGCGGCACGAACCAGGATACTGTTAGGTTTGGGCAGGAAAGATCTGCGAACTCTGACAGCCCTGATTACTGGGCATAGCCGACTAAGGCATCACATGCATGGGCTGGGAGTGGCTGAGGCCACTGAGTGCAGACTATGCTGTGAAACGAAAGAAACAACAGAGCACGTGATGTGTGCCTGCCCCGCCGGGGACAAAATCAGGTTCACAGTCTTTGGTAAGATAAAACTAGAGCTGGGAGAACTTGACAAAATCTCACCCACTAAAATCCTACTCTATTTAAAGAGAATGGGTATGGAGGGTGAACTATAATTAGTTGTGAGCCACAATAGACCCTTGCGATCGCAATGGAGGGGCGATAAACGCCCCACTCAATTATAACTAACTAACTAATGGGGACCCTATGCAGCTGACTATGGTGTGCCTTCTTTGTGGATTTAGAATTACATCTCGATGATTCTCCCTAGGAATTAGCTGTAGTTGTATATCGTTGTCAATCAGGCTCGCCGATAGTAATCGAAATTACAATAAATTAAACATTGGAACAATGTTTTGTTAAATTTTCTTAGCTAGATTTTTCACAATGTTTTGGTTTGTTGGCATCTATTGATCGATTTGGATAATCTAGTATCAATTTGATATATTTCATTTGACACAGTTTGAGAAAATATACATTCGTGAAGAATTGAATTGAATAGGTAACGAATTAAAATTAAGAAATGCACAAAGGAACGTTTAGTTAATGATACGGCGTTTTTTTTTTTTAATAGTTGTTTTTAATGCAGTTTGTTAAAAGTTAACGAACCTGGTCATTTTAAACAAAATATTCGGTGTGTTATATAGTAGTAAAATGTCGTTTAGTCTACCTTGCCGAGTTTAAGTTTTTAATAAATGGTTAAAAACAAGATCCCGGTCGAAGCCATACGTGCTGTATATATCGGCAAAGTTACGTTAAAAAATATGGTTTATAATTAACAGTGGTGAAGGCTATGCACAGAAAATATTTAATTTAATAATTGACTTACTTAAGTATGCCGCGCATGAAAATGTAAAATAAAACACTCGTGAATGAGATTGTTGTTGATAATGTGTCTACCTCAAGATCTTATCATGTTTACAACTTACTAAAACATTTGTCATTTTAATCTTCAACGCATTGCGGTACTTCGTAGCAACTGACTAAAATATTTCACCAGCGTAAGTTTAAAAACATGAAGACAAGTAACTACGAAAATAGAATTTATCGTTTATACACACAAACAATAGCGTAGTAATCAACTTATTGAACTAATTTCTCATGTTTTTCGTAGAATATTATCGAATCCACGTAAGGGAACTAACAATACTAACAAAGATAAGTATTATTTAAAAATTATTTCAACTTGACAAATAAATGCAGATGACACCCGAATTGTTGGATCAAGTCAATAACATTCGACATATTCTAATTTATTAGTAAAACAATTTCTACTTTAATTTTAAGTACATTCCACTGTTTGACTAATGTAAATGTAAATCTTTTTGATATTTATTTACTTACTTTTTTGAGTCGGAATTATATATATATATATTTATTAATTGTATTTTATTTCAATTTGCATTACTTTTAAGGTTGACATTTCATTTTACTTTGCTTTTACTTTTACTTCTATATGATCGCTGAAAGAAGGCGTTGAAAACAGTGTATTGATTTTAAATGTAAATTATATATAGATATTTCAAAACAGGAGTTTTGTAAGTCCAACTCATATTTTCCCATCCGAGTCTATTAAAGGTCATCTGCATTTGAGGCCAGAATATTAATATCGTGGTTGTCTCTTTCAGTCATGATTTCAGTATAAAGCAAATTTTCAACAAGCCATGTGTTAATATTCATTTAACAGTACGTTGCTACAAGAGCAAGTTTTAATGATAATTATTATGAAAATAAAACTATTATGATACACGAGATAATTTTGAAATACTAATCGTGCCAGATAATTTAACATAGGAAACTTCGGTATACCTAGGTATAGGATTTAAACAAGTCTAATATCGAATAGCAATGACAGAGACCATATTTTAAAAAATGATATATCTTGCTATAAATGAACTTTATTAAGAATTGTAATTAAAACATAATAATAATAAAAAATTCAATGGTAGACCTAAATATAAAGTACCTAGGATCGAAACAGTAAACGGTAACTCGATGTCTTAATGCATCATGAATCAAGACACGGGCTATCCGTGTAAATTAAATGAAAAAAAAAAAAACGAAAAACCGAAGAAATTTCTAGGAACACGATCATTTGATGGTCTTCCTTTCGGAGACGTATCAATTTTGTTTCCAGTAGGGTAGCATAACCGATTCCTAGATGTTGCTAGTTAACTTAACTTAAAACTCTCAACGTTTATTTCCGAATAAAATTTAGTTCGTTAGGCTGCCATCAGTTCGAAAGCAAACGTGTACTTCGTCAAGTTAGATTCGAAATTGAAATGTACTTTTAAATGCAATAACATAATTAGATAAAATCTAAGTTAAGTTTATTAAAAAAATATAAGATTACAAAACGAGCTTTATTTTCTTGAACCATAAAACTAAAAGAAGAAACTGACCTTGATTCCTTTTTTAAAAAATCAGTTTCCCGTTAATTTATCTACAAAAGTGATCGTACAGAACCAACATAACTCCAACATTATTAATTTTAAAAAATCATTTCTTATGCAATCCTTTCTCTTTCTAATCCCAAAATTGGCGCTAAGAGGGTTTAAAACGTATCTGTTCGATTCCCCTTGCGCACTTTATCTTAACATACGACTCGCGAGATTATATACAAAAGTAAATAACTATTGATTTCTAATAATAAAAGTTTCTACTTAATTAATCCTTGACATCACCGGGTTAATAATGCTTTAACGCCGATTTTTATTATTTAAGACCAAACATTTATTTCCCCGTTAAAGCTGATTGCTCCGATTTTGAACTTTTCAACTTTTAAAAGATCCACCGAAAGTTTGCGCGCCTCCGTCGACCTTGCCTCATCAGGAGTTAATCCTTGACTTTCTGCTTTCTCGATCTGTAATCGTATTTCATAATCCTTTTGTGGGGGGCGTACTATTCTTTCGTCCATTCCAGTGGATTATTATCGTGATTACTTTCGAGGATTGGCCCGCCTCGAAATCATCTGATTCGCACCGATACCTACACCCAGCGTCACATCACCATCCACAACAGGAAAGATCTCTAGTCACCACAATGCTGCACAGAGCGAAGGATGCACTGCAGAAGAACAACTAAAAACCACATAGACTTGCCGAAGAGGTAGAAGAAAGATAAACCAGAGGAAAAGCCAGCAAGATACGCACACCTCCCATATATTGTTGGAGTTACGGACAGGCTGAGGAGAACCCTGGAAATTCGTATATTGGACAAACGGGACGCAGTATACACTGCAGAGTCAAGGAGTATCGAAGAGATGTCGAGCACGGAAATACTAGAAGATCCGCAGTGGCTGAACCCTACCACACGGGAAGCAGTCACATAATCGACTACGATGAAGTGAAGATACTCCCCAGAAACCATCACTACTACCCACGAATAGTGAGAGACTCCTTGGACATAATGAAGAACCCGAATAATTTCAACCAAGAAAATATAGACTAAGTAAGGTTTGGAAGTTAGCACTAAAGGACACCGAGAAGCAAGGACCACCAAAGACGCAGCCAGGACCATCAAGGACCAATCCCGGAGGAGCAACGGACACGTATCAGTAGACGATAACGGACATGGATCAACTGAATATAACGGATACGCATCAAACAAGCGAAGTAACGACTGGGTATATAACGAGGAGCAGAAGTCATCAACATCAGTCTTTAGAAACCTTCTCAAGGAGCATGATCAGCGAAAAATCAAGTTTATTTCAAGAACCATGGCACGATACATCATTATGGAAAAATGGCCGTGAAAGTATACATTCGACTATTGTATAAATCTATTAAGTTTTGGTCATACGTTATTGGATCGTCTTTAAAATCTAATCTCACACACATACTATTTTTCAATACGAGCCATTGTGTCTTGTCAAATTAATTCATTTCTGATATTCTTTACGTTACTTTTAGTGATAATGTTACCTTTGCAACTGCCATTAACAATTATCGAGTTCCTGATGATTATAAAATTAATGTTCTTGACGTGCTGTCGTTCAACATTTAGAAGAACATTGTGTTTTAATTCGACTTTTTTATTAAAACCTTCTCCGATTTCCACATTCCTTAAACCTATTAAATTCATTTTCAACACAAGTTCCATTCATTTGTTTATATTTATATAATATATTGTATCAATACGTCGATACTATTTATGCCATCGCTCCTTAAGCTAATAGGTCGTGAATGTCCGCGCCCCTTAATTTCGCCACTGAATCTGAAAATAATAATATCATCCACTTTCTGGACACCCTAATCATCAGGGCGGATGATAACACTATCTAATTTGACTGGTAACAACAACCCTGCAAATATGGTAGATATCTGAATTACATCGCAAGTACATGAGATGATGATTAACATTTTTATATTCCATGAAACGTTTGCGTATTAGTATAAACGTACATTAGTTGTGCCACGTCAAGATTGCAATCTCATATATTTATGCTTTGAATTAAAGAATACCTGGAATAATAATAGCGTCTGTAACTTTGCATTCTTGCGATGCTTGATAAAATATATACTTAAATTCAAAATATTAAATATTTACAATAAACAATATAACTTTATGAATTCTTATATACACTCAGATAAAACGCACCACGTAAGATTACAAAAAAAACATTTCTTAATGGACTTGTAGCAATTGAAATTATGGCAAATTAAAAAATTTACAATGATCCGCATTGAACTTTCTTATACTTTGCTGTAAACTGGCGCAGTCGCGGTAAGATATACATTTTACAAAAAATGTTTTCAAATAAAAGTTGTTTTAAATTTCAATTTACTTTCATTTCGAAAACACGTACCATTCTCGAAATATAGAAATGTGATGAGAATGATAATCTAGTGAAGAAAATATCTTCAAAGTAACACCTTAACTGGAAATACAAAGTTTAACATTTTTCGTTTCCATATTCCAATTAAGATGGCAAACTTAGTTGCAGATATACGTATTTAGATATGTTAAAAATCAAGTGTGCTGGAATTTTGACGGATGTGGAAATAGGAAACATGTAACAGCCTCGTGGTATTGTAGTTAGTTTATTTAGTTAGTTATTTAGTTTAACTGGTGCCACACTAACAGCAGTAAGCCGTAAATTCGTAAATCATCTAATTGATTCGTGTGAGTTCCGACGGTGAACGAACCCGACGCAAGTAGAAAAGCACAAGTGTCAAAAATAATGGTTGTAGCTAAAACAGACAGCCACAGGAGTGGTTCAGATAAAATATATATATATATATATATATATATATATATATATATATATATATATATATATATATATATAAATGTGAGCAAGGTTTGAATATATTCCATCTGCAAAAAGAACACCGGTTGCAATCTTGGATCATTTCGTTCTCATTTTGAACTCTTCAGTAAACCACATCACACGTGATCTTTTTTGAATGTGAACTAAACGATCGTCGAAGGCTCCAACTTGTCTTGTATACGTCAGTATTAGACCACTAATCACGTGTATATTATGTCTCAAGTGGCAATAGGGTCTAAGTACTAGATCTCACCAACTACTTAATAATAATTAATCTGGCAATTTAGCAGGCACTACATTTTGATTTCTATTTATTATTACGTCAAAGAACGAAAATTTTAAGAGCAATATTAAAAATGTAGATATATTTACATCAATAGGATTGAGATAGGGCATTTGATATTCTACCGCCGTAACTTCATTTTCCATTGGGAAATCCACGTTTAAAATGCATAGCATTGCATTATCCATGTTGATCTAACACGTGACCATTTTAATTTACAATTTGGTCTCATTCATAACGAATGGGAGTCTAACACATTTTGATTGTTATCACATTGTTAGCCTGTTACTTTGCTTTTATTACGTTTATTACCTTATACGTACTCAACTGAATTTAATCATTTCTTTTATTTCATACGTACAGTAATCGATTGGCTTTAAACGAACATAAAATAAGACACCCATGAACGAACGAACCGATTATTTTATTTATTAGTTCATCGGTCCTCGAAAAATAAATTAATTTCAACAATGGGAAATAAAGCAATAGAAAGTTAATTTAAGTGACACATGTATTTAAATGCAATCCGAAATGCAATTAACAAATTTTAAATTTGAAATCTGAAAGTCGAATCTTATTATTATTTATGTGCGGTAGCGGCAATAAACTGAAACTTGTAACCCATTGTCCCGCCTTTCATTTTTAATTGAATACTAAATATATAGCGCCTAGGCAAAGACTTATGCAATTTCATCGGATCTGCGAAGCGTGGTTTTATGGCAGGAACAACATTTAAGTATAGGAAAAAGTTGTAATATATTCAAATTGGATGTCTGATTGGCATTATTAAATTAAAATGCCACGCGGAAATGCAACTAAAATACAATAAAATATTAAATGCTGTGTGCACACAGTTCGTTGTCCAGTTTAGGGGAACAATGCGTTTTCTCAAATATTAGAGAAAGATGGGAAACGTGCAACTACTATACAAAAATAAAACAAAACATATTGCAGTACATAATTTTGTACATCCCTTAGAACGTGTTAATATATTAACCACTTTATTGTACTCATGATCCCATTGAAGGGTGTCTGCGAATGGTGTTTGATTTGAATCAGATGGATAATAAATAACGTGAATCTATTTCGTACGATCATTAAAGCATCACATATATTGATCTCCACTTTTACCATTTAAGTCACTGCGAGGGAGATTTAACCGAAAATGTACTGATTAAAATAATGGCAAAATCGAAATACTAGACAATGGTACCACAGAAAGACACAAAATCAAAAATAATATAAAAATAACAAGAATAGAAAAACAGGAAAAGAATGGAAAACAGCCGAAGGAGTAAACAAAATCAAAGGCATTAATATAAACGTTGATAAGGATCAAATAGTACATTATTACAGAAAATATTATAAATAACGAAAAATCTCCAATAATTTTACGAACAACTAAGAACACAAATAGGTAACTTTTTAAGTTCTCTTCAGAGCAAGAGAACTTAAAAAGAAAAAGGATACAAATATCTGTGGACAAGAGATGGAAACAAACGTGAACGAAGTAATAACAGAATGAAAAAGTCAAACAAACAAAAAATAAGGTAAATCTAAGTAGAATGCACACAATATATATATATAAATAGAAATAGAAGGAATAGCAAAAAATGCATAACCCCACAATATTGGCACTAACTGAAACCTGGCTAACACGTACAGAAAAACTCGTCTACAAACTAATGAATTATAACGCAGAATATAAACACACGTGGAAGGAGGAATAACTTTATATATTAAAAAAGAAGCAGGATACTCACAAACACGACAATAAAAAAAATAGAGATAAAAATATTACTCACCACTGTGAGATAAGGTTCAAAAGTAGATATCTGCCAAACAGAAGAAAATACGTAGAAGACAAATATGCTTTTTATGAAGAACTAGAACAGATGTACAACGAAATTCCTAGATACGACGTGAAGATAATTATGGGCGATTTCAATGCGAAAATAGGGACAGAAAAAGTATACGAGCCAATTATTGCAGGACACAGTAGACATTCAGAAATTAATGAAAATGGCGAGATTTCCCAATAGGGAGGTAGTGACGAATAGCAACAACATACTTTCAACATCGAAAATACATAGAGGAAGATGCATAGCACTTAATGGGAAACCTATTAACCAAATCGACCACGTAGTGATATAGGGGAAGCATTTAAAGAATACAACAGATGCCGGGGCGCTGATGCTGAGTGATCACATACTAGTAAGAGAGAAAGTAAAATATAGAAAACCACCGATACTAAAAATTATTAAAAGAGTGAAGAAAAAGTGGAAAAACTGTATCAGGAAAAAATAAGAAATGAATTCCAAAATTAAATTTAATAGCGATTGTGAAACAAACGATAAGAACAACATAGAAGAGATATAGGCGTAGTTTGAGAAAATAATGGGTGAAGGGGCGAAAGTATTAAAATGTGAAGAACACCAAATAAAGCAATTTGATGGAGAATGTAAAACAAGAAAAAACAAGAATGAAAATGATCAAATCTAAGTACTGATATTAGTGAACATTATAAAAAATGCAGGAAGGATGTCAAGAACCTGTGCAGGAAGAAAAGGAGGGACATTTGGAAAAACAAATAGAATATTTCAAAACAAGGTATGTGGCGAAACAAACAAGAGAGTTGTACCAAGAAGTTTTACTTCTTGGTAACTATAAAAAGGATTACAAAAACAAAACTCTATTTGGTCGGACAAGAATGGGCAATTAGTAGCAGGAATAAGTGAAAGCTTAAACAGGCGAACTGTATACTTCAAAGAGGTATATGAACAAAAAGATGATATCTAGGAACGAGGGAATGGGCAAAAATATAGGACATTAAAAGAGAGAGAACTAGCAAATATGGAAGAAATAAGAAAATATAGTTAACTAGGGGATATCGGAATTATTGCAGAAACGTTAAAAGTACGAGGTGACAAATTGGAAATGAATCTGTATAAAATTATAAAGGCGGTATAGCAAGAAAAAATGTCAACTGCACGGAAAGAAGATCTAATTTGCCCAATACATAAAAAAGGAGACTACAACAACTGTGAAAACTATACAGGCATAGCTCTGAGATATGATCTAATACGCGACTAAATGAACTAACAGAGTTAGAGATAGGAGAATATCAATGCGGTTTCAAGGCAAATCGATCGGCTATGGACCAAGTTTTTATAATAAAACAGATCGGGAACGATATTCAATCAAATGGTGCAAATGCTGGCATGACATAGTAATTTTGGCAAGGAGAAAGGATAATCTGGTAGAAGCTATTAAAAGGGTAGAAAAAGAGACCAAAATTAACGGATTAAAAATAAACGAACAGAAAAAGCAACGTATGGTAATAGAATGCGGACAAAATGAAAATCAAGAAAGAAATCTGGAATTCGTAACGAAGGATAAATTGCAATACAAAATTGATAGAGTGGAAAAATTCAACTATCTTGAGAAATATATTCAGGTCTAAGAATGTTTCAAGAAGTGCAAAAATAAAAATCCATCAAACTGTGATACATACGGAAGAGAATTATGGAAGCTAAATTAAAGAGAAAAAGAAGCAGAGTATCGAAGAATTAAGAATTAAGAGGAATATGTAGAGGGAGGGCGCATAGAATGCGATGGATCGGACACGTAGCAAGAATGGGAGAGAACAGACCAACAAAACAGGTATTAATGGAAGGTATCAGAATAAAAAGTGGCAGGCCGTGGATAAAATGAATTGAAGCAGTAGAAAAGGATCTGCATAAACTATGAATAGCAAACTGGAAACGGTTAACAAGTAACGAACAGGAATTGAGGAAAAAAGCAACCAAGCCAACTAGGCCCGCAGTGCTGATTTATATATAAAGGGAATAAAATGAATATTGAAAATTTAATAAAGAAGCAGTTGAACCAAAAAGGACAATAACACAGCACGTAAATAAAAATAACATAATAAATCAACAACAGTAAAAATTACAATCCGACACAACATAAGCGACATACGATATCATTCACCTGATAAAACCACAACTAGATCAAAATGAATTAGTAATAGGTATATTGATAGATTTAAAAAGTTATTTGAAAAACGAGAGGCGGTAGGAATACGAAACAAAAACTTAAACCTAATACGAACCTACATTACTGATTAACCACAAACGACACAAATGCAAAAAATAGAAAGTGGCCCATAATATGCGTACGGAATACCTCAAGGAGGAAATCTACCGCCAAATCTATACATACTATATATATACGAACGCCCTATTCGAAATTAAGTTAATTGGAAGATTATATGGCTATGCACAAAAGTTTAAAACTACACGATTCACGCAGTCACTAACAACAGTCATGATCAGAAAATACAACAAAATAGATCAAACATAAGAAACCTAAAATATAAAAACTTCAAACTAAAAAACTTCAAAATTGCTAAACATCACAAAAGAAATTAATTTTCCCTCGATACCGATAGCCCGAGATAGGAGCATCCATGAATCTAGGAGCGACGAATGTATATGTAATTTATTTATTGCATATCATCCTACTTACATGTTATTTTAAGATATGGTGGTCTGGGGTCACAATAACACCAATCCCCGGCCAGTCGGTTTCCTCAAACATTCTCTCACATTCACCATTCCAAACAATTTATGAATATGTTCCAATGCACTAGAAATATTACTTATAATTCTTATAATTAAATAAATTTACAGCAAACAAACGCAGTCGCGATGACAAGTACAGTTTTCAAATAAATGTACCTTAAAATTTCAATATCTCTAACTTTTATAAGAACCATTTTTTCCAAATATGAAAAAAGATAATAAGGGTAACCCATGACTCCCTTTGATGCATTACTTTCAAAATGTTACCGAGGTTTTCTTCCTTGCTATATACAAATCCTAAGTTTAAGTTTCACACAGCCCACCTTTCTTCCACAAAGATAAAGCCAACCCGCATACCATAACTGATCTGGGAAATTATTGAGGATCCTATTCGCTAAACCTTGCTCCATCCGACCAAACCTTGCTAACCTAATTCGATCGTTACAAAACCATCTTAATATTAGCAGAATTGCTGAACCAAAAGAGGCAAACAGGTGAATAATTTCTTTGCTTCGAAGCAACAATCTCACTTTGAGAAGGGTGTTCGGAAGCTGGTGGAAAAGTCAAACGTAACTATGGGATATCATCCATATTCAACTTCTGTCTTGTTTTAAATAAAGTTTAAAGTTTATATCATTACCTTCGGCATCAACTTTCCGATTGTCCTGATGTATCTGATTAAGACATGAAGGATATGATCCGTATGCACGACATGTTATTAGTATAAATACATTTCTTTGGTATCACCGTCGTATCACTTTCCTAGTTATCTATGGAACTACAAGTAACAATTTCTACAATAAACACCGATGCTTCCCGTATTGTGTAATACGTGTAGTACGATTTAAAAATTACGAAACAAATATATATTTTGTCACTTTTGGATGTGTGTGCGAATGAATGAATGAACACAGAAACATTTTAGCAATAAAGAGTGTAAAGAACCTGGGAAATGTCGGCTTGATAAATAATTTACACCTCATTCGCATTGCTGGCACGTATAGAGTCTTACACTTCTAGCACGGACAATAGGAATACAAATTGCCACGACTATGCAAATAAAGGACGGTCGGGGAACGCCAAGGCCTCCAAATGTATTTTTTAAGTACATTTATAAGTTTCGAGCTCCTGTAACCGATAAATGTAGAACGGTAGACACATATTAAGGTTGAACGACTGCCAATTGAGACGCATTTCTCGGAAATTTTACAAAATCAACAAATAGATTTTATATCTCCATAAAAAATGCGCGCTGAAACGTTGATTGGAAAAAAGTACTTAATCCTATAAATGTGTGTTTTTAAATAGAAAGTGTAACAGCCACATGTTTCGAATGGCTGTAGTTACGGCAGTCCAATATTAATAATCCAGACGATCATCATAATCCACGCGAGTTTTATAAGTAACAGGATTCTTATAACGAGTGTATATGTAAAATCATAAAAACATACGTTAGTTTTAACTATGTCCAATTTTTATTTTTTTATATTCTTAACAGAGAAATACAAAAAACATAAATTGCTCAATGTACATACA
Source organism: Geotrupes spiniger (assembly GCA_959613385.1). Taxonomy (NCBI): domain Eukaryota; kingdom Metazoa; phylum Arthropoda; class Insecta; order Coleoptera; family Geotrupidae; genus Geotrupes; species Geotrupes spiniger. The sequence goes on from OY390732.1 coordinate 33,903,247, forward strand.
TAATATACAAACTTATAGTTCATTTTTTAGCATTAATTACACTGATTTTAATTATTTTAATTCCTATAATAATTATTACCATTAGATATAAACATATTTTTTTCGAATCTTAAAGTTTATGCACAAAGTGACTGGTCTCAGCGTTTTGAGTCCAACTAGTTCTGTGCTTCTAAAAGAGCTTTAACCGTGTCCATTGGTGGTGTCTGCCGATTCAATAAAATCCTTGCAAAAGTGCCGTACAACTGTTAAAATGTGTGTATTTTTGTTATTTAAACTATACATATTTTTTTATTGGACTGATTTCGTATATTCGCAAATTAAGCTGTTTATTTTTCAATTTCATTTTTAATACTTAAGTGAAATGCTAATGAATTTTCTGCTCTGTCCGTTTGACAACAAATGCACTTAACATACCTTGCAACTTCTCCTTACGTGGACAGTACTTTAAATATTATATAAGGAGATCACATACGTACATCCTGGGATCTAGCAAGCATGTGCAGTATTATCAATGTGGGAAGCTATAAAGATGTAAGTGACAGCGCTTTGGGATTACAGGCGCCCATGTTCATTAAGCGAATGGCGCTTTTATGTAAAACAGCATTTAGATAAAGAAAGATGCGCTAATATGGATAATATTTGTTGACATGCGTTTGGTTAAAATATACGTGCCAAGATCGTTCTTGGTAGTTACGTTAAATATAAAGGTAAATAGTGTTAATATGTCAGCAATAAAATTCAATGACATAAATATATTCATAACAAATTGGTAATATCATCCAAAAGAGGCGAGGGCGATTACGATACTTATATGGAAAAAATGTGAAAAGTTTAACTGAGGAGAAAATTTTTATATAATTATTTATTGTCTTTTGTTATTTAGTTTACTGAACTCGTCGTCATCTTCCTCTTCTTTGAGCTTCTAATTGTTCTAAATGTGTCCTCAATTAAGTAATTGAGGATACATTCCGGTTCGTTCGCTGGCAACATTGCGATTCAAAGCAGCGCAATTATCTGCATCGATACGTCCACACTTGAGTTGCATGGTTCTTAATGATAAATATTCCTTCAATTAAATTTTGCTTGCACCAATGGGGCCCTTTATGGATGATTATAAGTTCATTCCAGTCGCTAATTCCAATTGTCCTTGTAGGATGTGTTTGTATTGTTTGATTACAACCTTTCTTTCTCTCCTCAATTTGCAAGGTACATCAGTTGGTTACCATTGACTATTGGCTATGGTACCATTTGATTATCGAAGGTGGCCGTGAATTAGAAAAAGGTGGTTTTTGAGACAATCATTAACAATTTTAACTACTGGAAGGTTCCTACGATCTTTTTTTGATAATGGTGAATGATGGATACTTTCGTAAATAAATTTTCTTGTTCCAGCTTCATTTCATTAATCTAATTTATTAGTCAACGATCGTTCACCAACTTGTAGTTTTTGCCTCCCACTAGTGTTATTATATCGGCTAGCTTCTCATCTGGTTTGTCGACCTTAGATAAACGAAACAAATGAGACGGTTTGCAGTCGACGTGCGTCCCACAATATTTCATGTAATAATTATCTCATTTAATACAAATGTTATGAATAAAATAAATGTGACAATGTTTCGTACAAACGTTAATTTTTTTGCCAATTTGAAAAGAAATGTATACGTTATATTTCAGTAATCGACAAAGAAACAAGTTATTTCCAATAATTATCGGTGAAAATAATAACGAAACTATTGTCTGGGTCACACAATATTTACGACCGCATAAAAAACCCAAATATATATACAAAAATGAAGAAACAGGAGTGAATCAAACTATTTTTTTGCAACTCCATCATCTCCCAAGCAACCGAATATAACAATCCACGATATTAAACAGTCTCACCAACGACTTTGAACGATAATAACGTATGCGAGTTGTAATCGACTTCAAGTACAAATTTTATTTCATCACTAGGACAATAAATTTATTTTATTTTCCCGAAAGCGAAGCAGCCAAAAAAATAATGAGCAATAAATATTTGATAAGAAAGTAGTGGGTAATATTTGGGATTGGATTGACTTGGATTGGCCTGGGGTAATTTGAACGAAGTAAATTAACTTACTCTCGTTGGCCAAGAATATTGAAACTAGTCGTCTTGATTTTAAGTTTTAATTGTGAATTGGTAGATAATCAAACACAAGGCCACGTGAAAAGGTGGTAGTAACTACCGAGTTGTGCAATTTATTGATAGAAATGGATTTTTACTATTTTACAGGTGGATGGTGTTAATAAAAATAATTGGGTTGGATTGGGAATTAGTCGAAAACTCATTCGGCTTTTATAGCACATTTCCAGGAACTGAAACTTAAACCAGATCTTGAAATCGTTACTCCAAATCTTGAAGATATATATAAATTGATTCAATTGTTGCAAAACATGGATTTCTGTTAAACTAGTGATCGAACATTTTCATAATTAACGTATGTAACAAAAGTTTTCAAACTTGTTTTATTTAATTTGGTAGTACAGAAAACGATTCACTGAACCGTTAACTATAATCATAATGTATCACATTAAGCTAAGCAGCCAAAGGGCCAAAGGGTTTCAATGGTTTGAAATTTGGTGCGAATGCCTCTCATCAGCCTTTGGACGGTAAGTGAGTTAAACTCTCGAATCTTTTGGTAGATTCTTCGTCGTATTTTCCTCTTTTCGGTCATATGGGAAATGTGAAATCTCTGGCCTAATATTCTCGTTGAAACACCTTTTCTATTTCTTTCAGATTAAATGGAGTTCTGAAGCCTCGCATGATTCAAAGCTCGAGGTCGACCTGTCTTGGCAAGATTCATACACGGCAAACCTTCCTTAACGCGGTAAATTGTTGTCTTAGAAATGTTTTGTTTTCTATAAATGGCGATAATGTCACGCTTGGGCATTTGGCCAACCAAATTGTGAATACCTTTCCGCAATTCTAACTTGTAGAACATTTTGTAAAACTTTGTAAATATGAAATGCATTGTCAAACTGCAAGAGAAACTTGACAGATTCTAAATATCTTATGGTAAGTTGATTGCTTTATTTTGAATGGGAAAAAAGTAATACGAAGTAATTTTCCCAAAACTTTTGCTACGTACGTTACTATGCTTAAAAATTAAGTTTAAGAGAGTGATAAGGGTAATTTCATGAGAACCATCTTTAAATTGTGTACACACGGTTAAACTATTTTTTGATTCCAAGAAAAAACATAAAGCCGCAATATTTTTGCTTTATCACATTTTCATCAAAATGATATTAAAGAGTCCATAGAGAGGACTGCGATAGCTAGGAACAATGAGGCTGGATGTACAATAATAAAATAATAATAAAAGCGACTTCTCACGACTATGCTTTTAACGCCATGTGGGATATAATAACAGCATTATGGGGAAACTGTAAGGTTTTCAACGCCCATTCGCCTTTAAAAATAAAAATACAACAAAGGGTATATTAACTACTTCGATATTACAGTCCATGTGAGCAACTTCTTTAAATTATCTCTTCTAAAAATAATTTGCCCTATATAGAATTCGTGAAGAATCCAATTGTAAGAAATGTTGGTACTTCGAGCAATTTCTTCGTTTAGCCAGCGCGTTCCATGTACCATATGCACCAAAAAGTTGGAAACAATCCTAAACGACAACTACATTCACGATAGAAATAAAACCTGTTTCAGTTTGAGTGCCATAAACTTACATTGTTCTATATCTTTTCCAGTCATGTTATTAATTGGAGCGAATATCAGGTAGACAAATTCCTTATGGGTCTACGCCAAATATCATTATACTTTTCATATTGCGAAGAAGACATTTTTCATCTATTTTATTCTTTATAAAAAATATGTTGCGAAGTTTTTAGGGCTTTTTAGAATACTTGTACTCGTAATGTGAATTTATTTTCTGTAGAATCTGATAACTAACCGTTAAAGAGATAGAGGAGCTGCCTTGTTTAATGTTTTTTGGAGATCCAGTCCAAAAACAGTAATCAAGTTCCCTCTCTCTCTAACGTGAATCTGGTCATTTTATTCTTAGTGCTAGAGGAATCGTATGAAGATTTTAGCTCTTAATTCCCGTATTTCTAATGGTGGGCGTGTCATCCACATACCTGCAACACGTTTTTAGTATGAGTAACATTTCGTCTAGGACGTTTTCTTCGACCTAGTGCAAATATAGGTTGGTGATAATGACGATCCTATTGACAGCCCCCTGTTTGTTCATAGAGTATATCTTTTACTTAGGAATAGGGAAGACATAGAGCTCTACATAATCGATTTTATAGAGACATAAAACATGAAACTTTGTGTAATTAAAATTATCGAACTACAAGTATGTCTTAGATCCGAGACTGAAGAAAAATAATAAAAAAACAATGTATGTATGTCTCACTGACTTGAGAGCTACCTCTTCAGGTAGGTCTTCTCCCATCTTCATGGGAGATGGAACTGTAATGGACAATGCAAGACAACTTAAAATACTTGTTTACCAAACGTTTCGAGTATTGGTTTTATACAGAGCTATAATACGTCTACGCTTATAAAAAAAGTAATATCACATGCATAACCTATCTAAGAAGTCTTAAAACTAGATATTATTAACAATAAATTAACTATAGTATATGTGGTTATATTAAAATATAAATAAGTGACCCGTCCTATCTTTATGCACATTACACTAATCGTTTTCAACAATAATTTAATTACAAAAAAAACTCGATAACCGCGTTGATATTTAACCTAAGATGACTTAACGCATTTGCGCATTCTATCGGCCGACTAACATAAGCCAAAGCATTAAGATCGACAAAAGTATTAGTGACCCCTATTAATCAAATAATAAAATCAATAAGTTAAAAGCGTAACCTAATCGTGGAAAATAATAAACAATGCTAAATGTTTAATACTTATCATGTTATACACGATTTGTAAATGTTACATAAATACCAAACATTATTTTGCATTTAATAAAAATCATTTCCAATATTGTTTTCAGTGACATGTATCTTCAAAGTTATTTGTAAAAGAACGTTTTGATTATATCGTTTAAAATTGTCTCGTTTGTCCCATATAACATCCATCATTATTCATATAGTAAATACAATATTTTTTTATTACACGGTGTTTAAAGCCTGGAGCCGTTTACCGCATTCTAGGTTCCATTTTTCCCTCTTTCGCCAGTCGTCCTCATCTAGTCCTCTCGATTCCATATTTTCTTCAACTTCCATTCTCCATGACCGTCTTGGTCTTCCTCGTTTTCTTCGATTTGACAGTATCCAGTGTATCATTTTCTTTGGCCATCTTTCATTCGTCATCCGTTGAACATGTCCAAACCATCGTAGCTTCTTTACCTCTATGGTTTCAAGTGTGTTAATGTGTATTCCCATTTCCTTTACTATATCGGTATTCCTCACTCCAGTACTCAATTTCAGCGACGTTTATTCTCGATTTGCTTCTTTTATTCATAGTCCACAGTTCGGCTCCATACTTTCCAGCACAGCCTTATATATTCGGATTTTAGTTCGCTTGGCTATTTGTCGGCTCCATAGAACACCATTTAATTGTCTGGTAGCAGCTCTCATTTGCCAAATCCTGCTTGCTATTTGATCATTATCGTCTCCGGTATTCGATAATTTAATTCCAAGAAACTTATAAGCTGAATAATATAACAATTGGGGGCTTTCAATAAATCCCAATAAAACGGAATATTTGATCATAGGAGGAAATGGAAACGACTTGTCAATCGAGGGGATGAATATAAAAAACACCAATTTTATATTCATCCCCTCGATTAACAAGTCGTTTCCATTTCCTCCTGTGACAAAATATTCCGTTTTATTGGTATTTATTGAAAGCCCCCAATTGTTATATTATTCATACAATTTCGGAACCATATATTCTGCGTCCATTTCGTCTTCTGCCAATATAAATTAGTCGTCCGCAAAGAGCAGGGTAAACAGTTAGTCGTCGTCTATTTGGATCTCCATATTTTGGCATTTTCCCGCCATTTTGTTATTGCTTGTTTTATATAAATCTTGAATAAAGTAGGGGGATAATGCTCCCTTGTTTGAGACCTTTGGTTATATGTATCTTCAGGTATTCTGCTACCGGTTTTTATAACCGCTGTCATATTTTGATATAGGTGTTTAACTGCATCTATATAAATATCCCTTATACTTTGTTCCTTCATAGCCTTCCACAGATTCCTGAGCGATACACTGTCATATGCTTTTGTTAAATCGATAAACACCACGTGCGTTTCCATATTGTGTGCTAGTCTCTTCTCGACGGTTTATTTGATGGTAAATACATTATCTATACGTGACCTGCAGGCTCTGAACCCGCTTTGCTCTTCAATGTCTTCAAATTATTTTTCAATTCTCTGCTTAATAATCTTTCCATTTATTCTAGATATTGAATTTGTGACGCTGATACCTCTAAAATTAGAGCAATTTCTCTTGTTACTTTTTTATGAATGTTGCAAAGCAGGCGGTGGTCCACTCCGTTGGTACATCGTGTTCCATGATAAAGGTGTTAAATATTCATGTTAACATGTCGAACAGCACCGATCCTTCCTTTATCAATTCTATCTGTGTGCCTCCGGGCTACATATTCTCCTCTTCTTCGTCGAATATACTGTACTCTTCGTTTATTCTCTGTCTTTGTCAAGGATACTTTGCCTATCCTCCGTCAGCAGGACGTTGTAGTGTTTGACCCATGTATCCATTTTAATTATTTCCATACTTCCCTTATTCATTGTGTTTGTTCGGAATCCTTTGAGTACCTTCCATGCTTCCGACGATCTGGTTCCGCCTACATATTTTTCGATCCGCTCACATACTTTGTCCCATATTCAATTTTTTTGCTCAGCTACGCATTTCTTTACTTCCTTAGTTGCCCTTGTATACTGTTTTCTGTCTTCCAGATCTTTAGTGGATAACGACTTTTGGTACAATAGTTTCTGCTCACGCATTTTTCCTTCAGCTTCTTCGTTCCACCACTTTTGAAGTTTCTCTTTATTTTATTTATTTATTTTTTACTACTTCTTTAATGCTCAGCATCAAGTCCTTATACATGCGTATGCCAGATGAATAGTGCATTTCGCTAAGCTTTTTACTTAGTCTTAATTTGTAAAGGAATTTGGTCGAATCGTCTTGAATGCCTCGTAAGTTGCCTTTGTGTGAGCTTATTATCTTAGGTTTAACGTCTGTAAGTGAATTACTGCTTTGACATTCTTTCGGATCTGGAACGAAGTAAGTAGTGATCCGTGCCGCATTCTCCGCCTCGTTGAACCATTACATCTTCCACTTGTATTTTCTAGTTCGGTTTGCGCACGATATAGTCAATAACTGACTATAGTTGGCGGGTTGGTTGGGACCACGTGAACTTTCCATTTAGTATATTTAGTTCGTATTGCCGGCATATTTCAATGAGCCCTGGTCCATTATCGTTCACCACCATCATTGTTATTTTCTTTTCCAGTTCGACAATTAATATCCCCAATCTGTATGATGTCCCATTTTCTGTTTATTTTCTCGATTTGCTGTATCACCTCTTCAAAGTACTTGTCCATTACGTCGTCTCTTGAGTCATCAGTCGGGGCATATTATGTGCCTATTATAGTAATTTCACATGCTTTGTACTGTAGGTGAACTATCAGGAAATACATGTAGCTGACCTTTTTGCTTTTTGGACGCCGCTGTAGAGATGAATATATTCACCCATATCTTCACTTCCATTTCGCTTTTTTTTTTGGTCTCTGTGAGAATTGCTATATCAGATTGGAACTTGTTTAGCTCATTGATGACTTCATCTCTTTTAGTTCTTAGACTTTGTTTTCGTTTGCCTTATCGTTTCCATTTTGCCCGGTCCATATTCCGTGGCTGGTTGCATGGATTTATCAAAATATTTTTTTTACATAGGGCGGTTAGCTGGCCCACCTCTAAAACCCTCCTCCTTTACCCGGGCTTGGGACCGGCAGTGACAACTGTTAGGCTACTCAATCTACCCTTCAGTTGCCCCAGGCGGAGTTAAATGCATTATAATACATTTATTGTTGCTAGAGACTTTGTACTAAACTAACGTACAGTCGAATGCAAAAAAAAGTAGACACAAAATTTTTGGCTGCTTGAACAAACTTATTAGCAATGTCATTTAAACGTCAGTATTGTCATTTCAGTGATATTTTAATGAACTGGTGAGCCGTAAGCGTAGGTACCCCGAACTAGAGCCCCGAACCACCGTTACTGAATAAATAAGTCAAATATCACGTGGATTAAGAAAACTTACTGAGAAAAGCCACATTTATACAACAACAATTTGAGGAAAATCAATTACAGGAAACTGTTTCTGTCTACTTTTTTTGCATTCGACTGTATGTAATTTTTCGTATTAAAAATAAAGCAATCATCTTATCGCTAGATATTGAGAATCTGTCAAATTTCTCCTGCAGTTTGACAATATATTTTTGTTTACAAAGTTTTACAAAATGTCCTACAAGTAAAAATTGCGGAAAGGTATTTACAATTTGGTTGCTCAAATGCCCAAACGTCACATTGTTGCCATTTATAGAAACCAAAATATTTCTAAGGTTATTACCTTTACCGTGTCATTAAGAAATGTGAGGAAGCTTTACCGTATATGAATCTTACTAAGACGGGTCGCCCTCGAGATTTAAATCATGCAAGGCTTCAGAACATCATTGAATCCGCATGAAATAGAAAACAAGTTTCAACAAGAAGATTATGCCGAAAATTTTACATTTCCGGTATGACAGCCACGATGGAAATTAGCATAAATAATTTAAAATATAGAAAGCGACAAAATATCCAAGATACACGGCTGCTCGGTTAGAGAGGATTCAAAAATGCTGAAGACAAAAGATTAGAACATTTCAGAAACAATGCCATGAAAATTTTAGACGACGAAAAATATTTTACATTATCTAACTCCGAATTGAAAGGAAACGAAGGCTTATATACAGATAATACTGAGGACATTCTTAATGACTTAAGGTATCAAAAAGCAAAATTTGGGGTCAAGGTACTAGTGTGTTGCGCCAACTCGGAAGGTGTTTTTCAAGACCTTATGTTAGGCGAATTAAGGGCGAAGCTGTAAATGCAGACATTTATATTCGAAGATGCCTCCCAAAATTATTGATTTTTTTCAAACGCATCATGTTAATGATACTATTATGTTATAGCCGGATCTGGTATCGTGCCATGTGAGAAGAACCCAAGATTTGTTGAGGCAACAAAATATCACACGTGCACCTAAAGAGGATAACCCCCCGATACAGGCACGTTCAACAGGAGAGTTTTGGGCTTTACTCGGTAGAAAAGTTTACGACGGTGGGTGGGAAGCCCAAAATGAACAAGAACTACGACGAAGAATCTACCAAACGGTTCGAGAGTTTAACCCACTTACCGTCCAAAGGTTGATGAGCATTCTCGCCAAATTGCGAACCATTGAAACCCATGGCCCTTTATAATACATTATAATTATAGTTTAAGCTTCACTGAATCATTTTCTGTACTACCAAATAAAATAAAACAATTATAGTTTGAATAATTACATTGCAAAAATGTTCCCAAAACTTTTGTTACCAACATTACAAAGTGGACAAACTGTCCAATGGGTTGTCATTGCAAAAATTACTTGTTATGAGTAGGCCTCGTTCCTGTTGTTCTAAGAGTGAATTGAACTGATTGAATTTTTAAAAAATTATTTACTTTCTTCAAACGAAATAATGATATACTATAGCTCTGGTTATAAAACGTGAACAAAACGTTGACTAAACAATTATTTTAAATCGTATCATTTGTCTGAATACAAAATACAATATAAACAATATTAATTGTATCAGGTTATTAAATGTTGTTACTTTTATATCGATTTGTTTAAATACGGTGTTTGCTAAAAATCAAATATGGCACCCGTATTCGTTACCTATACCATTCTGATTCAATTTATACATAACATATTAATGTTTTTAATAATTGTTTAATTTTAATTTAAGAGGTAATTAAATATTTTATTTATTTTTCGTTTTTGTTTTGCAATATTAAATGCTAGTGATATGTGATAAATCAACACGCACAAAAAATAATTATAAATAAATAATAATAAGACATTTCGCTGTACAATAAAAGTGCCCGTTGCGATGACTATTTGAAATACCTTCTCAATAAATGTTGCTTGATTATGTTTCAGAATAATCAGTAGCGGGAACGCCGAGATGAACACCAGTCGCCAGATATCCCTTCATATATCTCCAAATATACGTGTAGAGAGAGAATTGTGTAGGGACAGATTTACTACTCAATAACATACATTATTTGTTTTTCTCCTTATCCCATTAGATTATTACAAGGTGTTATAAGTAGGATAACTGAATACTTTATTAAATATTCAAATTCATAACTAAACTCTTTCTATTGTCAGTGTTCTGTTGTAGGTGGTTCGTTCAGATTGACTGGCTAGTGCCAAAAAGTGTTGATGGCCACTGCATATAAAGGTATTTTAACAGCTAAGGTTATTGGTATTCGCTACTGATGAGGTGAAATAATACCAAAACAATATTATTTAGCGATCCACCACGTATATATATATATATATATATATATATGAAAAAATGCTATACAATTAAAATCCGTCCTTTAAACAGTTTTAGTTGACTTACGTGTGATACTATTGTAAAACTGTTTTGAATGAGTATATCCTAGATGGTACTTTATTTCGCAACTAAAAATAATTTCGGCACAGTTTAATGAACTGTGCAGTGTTTTTATGCGGCGAACATATTGAACAAACTGAACCCGTTGAACCTTGTTAAATAGGCGTGTGTACACAAATAGTTTATAAATTTCTCGAAATATCCATGCAACGGAATAATATATCCTTCTTAGATATTCTCGTCTTCTCAAAAGGACTTTTTCACCTACGTGAGTCGCAATCTAAAATTGAGATTAAAATCACGTTAAGCGTTAAACATACTAAACTTCTGTAAATCATAATTTACCGTCTGGAAATAGTCCGTTCATTACTAAATACTACTTACATCCATTATGTCAGTTTTATTTATAACTATTTTGTAATATCCTGTGTTACGATACTTAATACAAGTTCAATTTTAATTGTTACAACAATTGTGTCTCGTAATCCTTTTTTCCTGTATCGTAATCGATGATATAATTTTCTACATAAATAACTACTCATTTTCAATCCATTATGCCCCGCATTAATTCAACCTATTGTTATCGGCAATTCATTGCATAATAAATGTGTTACGAATGATTTACAGTAATTTGAAATAATCCGCGTAGAAATTGCAATGTAGGCAACTACACTACCAAACTTATATGTATATTCGCCTGTGACATGCACACTAGATATATACTAAATATAATTTCATTAACAATGAGCAGTCTCTGAGACCCAACTCGGCGATACTCCCCAGAGCTACAAAAATGTTTGCTAAATTAGTCCCTGAATCTATTCTGAATATTATCATCTTGACGTCTGTGTAACGTTAAAATTCCGAAACTTACGATTTCTATATGGCGAGGAAGGAAAACTCGTATTTCTGAAAGCAAAATCTCAATCGGAAATGACAGTTTAACTCCTGTCACTTTTAGCATATCTCGAAAGTTTAAGTATAAGCAAGTTCAGTGCGGGATTTTTTTGTAAAAACTACCAATTGAATGTCGTTTCCCAAGAACGATTTTATGTTATGCGCTGAAAATCTTAAATGTGCTACGTAAAATGAGTAACACTGGTAGTCATGATGTACGAAATAATTAATCTTTTAAGAAGTATGATGACGCAAGTCATACGCATTAGTATCGCTGGTAATTAGTGCTGGAATAATTGACAATGAGTTGTGATTCATTATAAAACGACATGTTACACCATTTAAGTTTCAGACCACAAAGTCTTTATTCATACATACCGAGTGATTATTATGCCTATACGTCAACGTATTTGAAGACAAAGGGGTGCAATGGAAATGCAATATATTAAAATACCATTGTTTTGAATACCATTCTTATTATTAAATATCCACCAACTATAAAAAGTAACCATTTCTCTCCACAAAAATATATAAAATATGTGTATTAGGTGAGGAATAAAACCCTCTCGTCCCGCCAGGTCGCTTACTTCTTGCATCTTCATCAACAAAACGACTGAGACCTGTATATGACCTTATTGGGAAGAACTATCGACAATAACTTACTCAGCCCAATTCCTGTGTTTAAATGTGTTATTCAATGGAAAAGACCCACTAGTCATGGTCAAGTGATTTGCAAAGAGCGATCTCGTACGCGCGACATTGTCAAGACGAAAGTTCTTTTGCATCTACCATACTCTCTGGTCCTTGCTCCATTAAATTATCACCTAAAACCCAAAAATTGAATTTTAATTGAAATAAAATTTAATTACCTGTGTCTATTAACGTATGTAGCTTTAAATTGTTTAAATTTGCTCCAATTGCATTACTTAAAGAGGTATAAAATAACCATTTTCAGGATAATTTGTATGAATTTTGAATTGATTTGGTGGAATAATTTTTTAACACAGTTATATAGTACTTGTCATACTGATTCTAAACTCTTAACATATCACTCGCAAACATAGTAACTCCAAAATCATGGATTGTACATGTTTTGAATATATTTTTTATATTTTTACAAGGAATGTATTTATTACTTTTGAAGAACTCGCGCAGAAAAATAATGATCTGGTTTCGTATGTAACTCGATTTTTTAAAGGGGCAATAATTTCACTATTGTTCATTACTTATGTAAACATCGTCAAGGACTTTTTAGTCGAAAATTGGGCCGTCAAGCTGCCTGCAAGCTACCTCAGCCGTATACCAATGATATCCGTCAGGTTCTTCCACGGAAAGTACTTTGAATTAATTGAAATTTTCGGCATTCTGTCGGTAACATTTATACTGCTGTTTCTAAATCCTTGTTTATAATGAGGATTAGTCTACCATCCGCATACAACATGTGATAGCATTTCTAAAAGCAGTCTCTCATATCGTTCACCTGCAGTAAGTAAAGTAATGGGCCAATAAACTCCTCTGATGTACCCCCCTCTTTGAATCCATATGCTCACCCACCATGTCGCCCAGCTTTACTGGTTAAAGAGTTTTTAAACCAATTTTATGTATTTCCACGTATCGAGTAAGCTTCAAGAATGATGTCTAAAATGTTCGAAAAGTCGACGAATATCTTTCTGTGATTAAGATTGGTGTTTACTGTGCTTGTGAAGCTTTCCAACAGAACAGTCCCCTCTTTGTTTTTTCGAAAACAAAATTGACTATCATCATGTATATTAAACTTCCTCTGCCTTAAACATCCCACTGATAAGCTTTTAGGCTGGCATTTTTATTACTTGGTGGACCTCATTCTCCGCTATATCAGAAATAATAATAATTGTAGTTGCCAATTTGTTGCTTTCTCAGTTCGCAATTGTGTATAACTTTGTCCAACTTAGTTTTAAAGTCGTGGTCAAAATTGTTGACAGAAAGCTTCAAATTCTTTGTCCATCAAAGTACGTCTGCCTCGTATGGTAATATTCTATTTGGCACGGATCATAATAATAATAATTATTATTATTATTACTCGTGTATGCCATATTAGTGGATATGAAGAATCAGTACATGGAAATAGATATAAAAAATAAATATAATTATTATAGCTTAAAATTACTAAAATCTTACTGACTATGTTACGCAATTCGAGATTAGACATGTCTTTAGACACCTTCTGAATGTATTTGAATCTGTAACCAATCTGGAATTCCTGGATAATTTCTTATAAATTTTAGATATGGGATGGGTGACTTTTCAGCTGATGAATGGAATTTAAGAGGTAGTCTTTTACAAATAATACTGCTCTGTATAAGTACATACATGGAAATGTTAAAATTCTATTCTCTATTCTTGTTTACATGTCATTCTGGGATTTAAGTTGAAAATCAACATTATGCATCGCTTCTACGAGATGAATGTTCTGTCCCAATTAACAGCTCGCCCCCAAATTATATAGTATATTGTAAGTCAAGTTTGAACAGACTTGTGCATAGTAAATATTCATCAATACTGAAGGGGTCAAACTCGATTTTAATTGCATAATTGCATAGAATGCTTGCTTTATTTTTTGCATACATGTTCTATATGTTCGTCAAAAGATAACTTTTCATCTATAAATACCCCTAAGAATGTCGTACTCATTGAAAACGTCCCGTCTGATATATATTAGGTGTTGAGGCAGTTGCCTTCGTTTGTGAAAAGTAATACAGACGCTTTTGTTTATGTTTAACACTAGGCTGTTTTTCTTATACCAGGTGCTACATTTTTTGACTATATCAACCTTCAACTTTAGTTTATTTGCATTTTGGGCAGAGACGGCAATTAACATGTCATCTGCTAACACTACTACGTTACCAGTAGTTATGGATATTGGCATATCGTTAATGAATAATAAAAATATTAATGGTCCTAGCACAGATCCCTGAGAGACACCAAAATCGATATCGATCTGTTATTATATCCAGTTCGTGTTTCTTCAGTGCTTCCATCTGAAGAAGTCTGTCTTTATATCGCACGTCGTTTGGTATATTTTGCGATACCCATGGTTCCAAAGGTTTCCGGCGTATTTTATTTTGTGAGATATGTGACTTTGATTGATTGCCTGTAAGATTGTATGATGAAACGATACAAATCGTGAGCAACACCATTACTGTTTACCCGTTCTAAAATGTAACTTATCATTTTTCAGTAGTACTTTCTTAACACCAGCGCATTCACAGCCGTTTCAGATCCATATATCCCAGTAACTACAAGACATATAATAGTCATGCATCATTTGTTGCTTTAACTGTATCTCTTATCTCTTATCTCATCTTAATATTCTCCCTCCTGAACGTATTTATTTTTTAGAACCCATTTAAAATACAATTTTGCATATCGCGTTTGCCAATGGTTGCATAATGTTCATATTGGTACTACCATGACAACTTCTCTACATAGCCAATAAACATTATATTTCTCCATTTTTATTGTTATTTTACATCAGATGCCTTCGGAGTAATTGAAATCTACTCCAATATCTATATAATCCCGACTGTCCTTAATATATATTAGTATACAACCGTCCCTCCTCCCCACTCTACGATTATAAATATTATTATAGTGGAATGTCGAATATATTTTCCACAGTATTTATGTTCTCACTGCTCATTTATTTTTGTTAAGATTATTACATAAAAGTTTTCCGTATTCATTTTTATAAGCCACAAAACTCATCATAGTGGGCTTTAATTGATCTTATATTTAGGGACGTCCTTATGCAATCCAAATTAATTTCTAGTTCTTCCTGGGCCCTCCTGACCAAGTCTCTCACAACAGTTTGTTGAAATGAGATGCTTTCTTACAATAAAAAATCCCAATTAATTGATTTCAAACATTTACAATTTGTTTAGCTTGTACTAATTCTAGAGTTCCTGCTAGCTTCGGACAAACTGAAACGCCAGCTTCACGCAGCGTCTCACTTTGTCCTACACTATTTCCGCACCCAAACAATGTCAGATTTTGCTACATTTATAGTTCTATTATATAAAATGAAAGTATTATAATTTAAAAAAGTATGTTTTAAAGAGTTCCAAGCATTTGCGACGTCGTACCATTTTTAAATAAATTAATGCTGACCGTGCGCAGAGTATATGATGCTTTGTACAATCCGGAAGCTGCCAAAATGCGAAAAGATTTGGTGGCGTAAGAAGAAATTCACATTTAGATAAGTGTCCTGAGTGGGACAGCGTGGAATCTAGAGACACAATGTATATTCCTATTATGAAAACCTATTATAGTATAAAGTAAAACTATAATGTTAAGAAATACATGAGCTTTCGACGCCCTTTTGCATGTTACAGCGCATATTAAAATATACATACAAATGTGCTTTCTAGAGACTATCGATTGCGGATCTTTCTTACAACTCGCCGAAAATATAGCAACGCGTTAGTAGAAACGAATACGTCGAAATTAATTAATACGTCATTATTTTAAAACTATTTAGCCCACAGTACCAACTGGTTAAACTTTACAATTACTGTTTGTATTGTCTTTTATTGACGGTTGGTCCCCCAAAATGTTTTCTGTAAGTACCGTGGCTGGAGACTACTGGATATTTTCTATACATGATATATGTGCACAAGACTTTGCCAGTGTATTGGGATGATCTGCATGAGACCACACACTTGGCATTGTTTTATGTTTCATAGTAAATAGAAATTCTAATATATTAATAGTTTCCAATGGGTATCTACTCTTGTGTCTCTTTCATACATTCTTCATTCATTTGGTTCTTCATTGGCCAAATCTTTATTAAAATTGTTCGTATTGAAAAATGTAAAAATTAAAATATGCCTACCAGCATGTGATTCAACAAGACACCTAATTTATTCATATTTTGATTAAAAAATTAATCGGCCCACCACTATCTTTCGCAGTTAAGATAGTTGTAGTATTAAAAATACCCTTGTCCAGCAATACCTACTTGTAGACAAGCCGATGGTTTGATAACCAAACGTCCTTTGAGATGTCCAGTTGAATAGAGTGCTACAAATAGGTCAGTGTAGTGTAGCTAAATTAAAACCAACAAATGTGAGTTACTTATTTATTGTACTAGTGTATGCACGTGTACAACTTATATTTTATAGACAAAACATCTTATGTAAATTGACACAATTAATGTAAAATTTATATTTTGCATGTTATGCACATAATTATCTTATTAATTGCGCGTTCAGTCGTCAAATAAAATAGATCGTGCCAACAACTGAACCCTATACAAAACAAAGAATATTAGAACGATACTGTGATTTCACTTGAGAAATTGTGAAATAATTGTTTCTGCTTTCTCAATTGAAGTTCAATAGTTTTCATTTTTTTAATTGAGATAAAAATAATTTCATGGTGTCACTAAATTACCTGTCCTGACTAATTAAAAAAATCCACTGATAAACTATTTATTAGTCATATATTTTCAAGTCATCGCTAAAATTCTTTCTCAAAGAATATATTTAGCATTATGACGTTAAACTAGTATCTCGCCCAAATATAAAATATGCTAATTGCGTTTCTTAGTCAAACTTAAGAAGGAAATGCGCAAATTAATACCGGATGAGGTAACTAAAATTGTCATCGTAGCGTAATAAAGTATGCCGTCAGAGTCGATATATGACGCTCACGGAAATCCTGGAATATTAAAGCACCATACAAGTTGATATTAATGTTAAATTATGTCAATGTGCGTTATTTGTTAATTATAGTAGTCTATTATGGGAACCATTATCAATATCAGCATGTTCATAGGTTCAAGAAAAATACGTTTGAAACATTTAAAGATTTATTTAGAAAAATATCAATATGAACAAAGTGTGCTTCTTTGTAAATTGTTACACTCTCCATTGAACTATTTGGCACATAAATTCAATGTTAGAAAAATTAACCCGATGTGAATTCCGTTGAAATTTTATGATTTCTTAAAAGATAGGTTTTACTTTCATTCTAATAACTTTCACCTAATAACTTACAATAAAACATTTTACAACAGAAACCGATATTACATGTCTTTTGAACTAAGTAGCATCTATAGAACCCATCTTTCTGTCGATTTTACTTCGACTGTTGACGATTGACGTTTTCCGACCCCTTGGTCTTAGAATGTAATGCTCTTTCCAAATACATCATAAAAAATTAGTTTCCATTTAAAAAAATTATCGCTTACGTCATAACTCATAACTCAAATACAAAATACGATCTTTAAGTGACAATTACATTAAAATGTTATGCAGAACTCTTGTAATTATTGTTAATAAATGGATATTCTAAATTAAAATTGTGTATTTATGTATTTCAAATTATGAAACAAATGACAACTTATCATCATTTTAGTAAGTTTGTTGATACTACTTTAAATTGTACACCACCTGATATGCGGAAACAGGTAACAGACAACTTACTGTCTGAAAATATTGATACATACACAGCCTTCAAAAATTGATGTGCAATCATAAATTCTGTAAATGTACTTCTGGCCTATTTCCAAGATTATGTAAATGATAAAAGAACCATCCACTTTATGGGCACATTATTCTACGCCTTTCTCTAAAAGAACATATTGATATCTCAAAATTCTTCGAATTAGTTGCTTTCTTAAGACATCAAAATTTACATTATCATCCTAAAAAATCACAAATTTTTACTCAAGATGATATTACAAAATTTCTCACTAAGGAGGTGGATGTTATATTGCAGCTAAGGTAAATATTTTTTCTACTATTAGATGCCTTGATTGGAACCTTGACCATTGTTATCATTTTAACAGTTCTTGTAATTGGCGTTGCTAATGCATGCAGAAGTGATGAACTTTGCAATTTGCTTGTTTCTGGTGTAAATGTAAAAGATATGATAATTGTTAACATCCATCACAGTGAACATGATCCTCCAAAAAATTTGGGGTGTTACAGGCGCTCTGAATGGAAACCGTAAAGAAATATTTAAAAATTAAAGCAACTCCAGATTTGCCAATATTATTTATTTGCATACACAATATACTAGGACCAATGCAAAAAAGAATTACCCTGTATCTACATTTATTTGCAATACATTAAATGCAATACAATACAATACAATAAAAAAAATCAAAAAGCAAAGACAAGTTTAACTGCCATTTCATCTTATTTCATGCCTTGTTTTATACAATTATTTAAATTTAGTATTGATAAAATATCGTTATGAAAACAAAGCTCGCTCTCTGTCCGTTGCACAGGGAATATAGGCTATATTCAAGGGCCAGGGATTAAGCTGTCTCCTTAAGGTGGATTGACAGTTCAAGTATTCTTCGCATCTTGGACTAACAGTACTTATTATACCAGTTCACTTGATCCATGTAGCACACTGACTTGGACAGCTTAGTACACATCTATACCATCTAGCTAGTCGGAGGTGAGGGTGGTGTACATACCAAAAGTGTGACGAGCAGACCCAGGGCAAAGGCAAAGGGCAAATCAACAGACTTGGTGCTGAACAATCTTATGAGGAAGATAACCTAATCCCTGGAGTGCAAAGGGATTGCGCTGGGTTGGGTTGGGTTGGGTTGGTTCCTTGATAAAGTACCTGTATCCCTCTGTAAAGTTGTTGTAGTGAGAGGGGTTGCGCCTATTGTGGTTTAGTGGATAGCAGCTATGCTCAACGCCAGAACAATGACCACCGCACTGTGTGGAGAAACGGTTAGATATGGGGTGGTAAGAGGCTGCCCACAAGGAGGGGTTCTTTCCCCACTGCTGTGGACACTTCCGGTGGACGACATACTAGCCATTGTCAGCAGTTTGGAGGTCGACATACAGACCTTTGCTGATGATATTGTTATTCTTGTAAGAGGCAGTGATAAAACAATCATCTCTGAAACACTGCAAGAAACGTTAGATGTCATGCAATGCTGGTATGAAGGGGAGCAATTAGTCGTAAACCCTCGTACAACAGTTATGGTTCCATTCACAAACAGGAAGACGGTTGAGAAACTCAACCCATACATACTGAAAGGTTAAATGATACCACTGGCGGAGGAAGGAAAATATCTAGGGGTGACGCTAGATAAAAAGCTCAACTGGAACTCCCATATGGAAAAAATGACACGCAAACTTAGACAGGCACTTTGGATGTGCCGTAGAATTTGTGGAATAACGTGGGGATTAGTCATTAATCATTAGCCGCTCATTACGTATGTCTGCATTGTCTGGTGGAGCAAAACTGATCCGCCTACAGAGAATGGCTAGCATAGTAGTAACGGGAGCTCTAAACACCACACCGTCAGCAGCCATGGATGTGCTACTGGATCTTCCTCCTTTACATATTTTACTGCAAAGTGAGGCCAGGAAGGCAACATATCATTTCCACAATGCGGCTATGGCCTTCATATGGAACAAGCTCTCGACCGACATTGAAACGGATGACATCCTGGATATGAGGGCTGACACAATGTCTACAATATACAGCTTCGGACTCCTTATAAAGTCATACTTCCTACTAGAGACTAATGGGAGCGTAATCAAGTCGCCCTGTTACAGGCAGATTCGCGCTGGTTCACTGATGGCTCTAAGACAACTGCAGGAGCATGGGCTGGGGTTTTCTGCCGCAAACCAAGGACTGAAGTAGTATACAGCCTTGGCAAGCATGCAACAATTCAACAGGTAGAAGTGTGTGCCATTGAAATGTGTGCGAGAGCTATTAAAAAGCCCTTGGCAGCATAGGACAATAAAAATTTTCTCTGACAGCAGACCAGCACTCCTTGCAAGTCCTTGCTGACAATTAATGTACGTTGATGTCGACCAGGGACGGCTCTTGGGATTACAAGAGCCCTGGCCAGAAGCTCAAATAAGAGCTGGATGGAGCGCAAGGTACTTGAATACTGTCAGGAGTGTCAGGTTATGAGACAACTTGATAAAAGCTCTCAATCTAAAATCCTTCTCCATCTAAAGAGAAGGAGAATTGAGGGTGAATGATAAATAGTTGTGAGCCAATAGATCCTTGCGGTCACAGTGCACTAGTACACATCATAAAGATGGTGGATATGCTAATACAGGATCTGGATATTCATAAAAGCCATATACAAATGAAGAGAAGGAAAGATGTCGCTTGCGTCCAGGTTAGCTTATGACATTTTATTTTTCCTCAAAGTGCTACTTGGACACAAATAACATGAGCACAATGCTTATAACATAGATGTAGTAATATCATTCCAAGTGGAGCAACCCGCAGGCATAACATAGTCAAAGTAGAGCTGGACTGTATTAATCGACCTTAACTAAACTTTTTTCGAACAAATCATTCTCAGTTCTAATTGTTAATTCGTAATTTTGTTTTTGACTGCTACTATTCTTTACACACAAACTTTCACTTGTGGGAGATTTCGACCCCTCATCGTGGATTTCTGTGTTACATTAGGCTTTTTGAAACCCGCTAATCCCAGTAATAATCAATCAAAATATTTACCTAGGGGTTCCTGTACTTCCTAATGAAAATATAAACTAGCTAGATTACCTAAGTATGGATAAGCAGCTGAAATTTTAATCCACCAAATAAAATAATTGCTTCAAAACCCGCAATTTGCTATTTGCATTAGTATATTAATAATTAATCTTTATGTTTAATAGAACATTGCATGAACACTGTATCAGTCCAAAAGTTTAGGAAGTAGGAAAAAACTCGTAGTTCTTCAAGGCAAATATTTGTATATATAAATTTCTCAATAAAAAAGGTACACATTGAAAACTCAAATTCTCAAGTTCTCGCATATTGGATACACAATTGCAATTACACTGGGCAAAATATCTCTTGTTGATTAATTTGGCATATGTTGGAAAAGGAACATGTCAGTGGAATTCATCAAACATATTCAACAATAAGATTCACTTATCACCATTCACCCTTCATCAACTACATAATCAAAGTTCTCATTACTTTGTGCATTAGCAATAAGTATTCTGGTAAACAAGTCATCACACCAGTGCGTACTAGATTTGGAAGACAAGCTGCGGCCCATTATAAAATGGATGAAAGTATGCAAAAACATTAATGTGAAGTGAGGACGATATATTCATGAGAAACGACAGGAAGGAAGTGCAACAGATCCACAATTATAATAACTTCAGTTTCATTATTCATTAATTGCAGAATAGCTAATAGCTAATAGCAAAAATCACTTATCACAGACAATAAGAAAATTGGAAAATGAAATCATGATGTAAACCAATCAAAAGGTATTTTAGAGGCTCACATTTCATTGCATCTCGAATTGGCACTTCATAACTGCCCTCTTATGAAGTGTAGAGTGTTAGACTCCGTGCACTTTAAGAAATACACAATGATTCATCACAAGTTGCGCCAACAAAACTAGGCGGAGGTGAAGGGGCAATATTAAGCCGGGGGCGTTTATTTAAATATGGAATATTATTGAAAATAAGTGTTTGTAAAAGTAGTTGGCAGTAATAGGGAGTAAAATAAATGTAAGTTATCTGTTAATATATACTTATACACATAAATATATGCGATGTATTCACTGCACACGCTATTACGAGCAATTGTCACGCCACTGTGATTAGCGCCTCCCCCGTTATTAGTCATAATGGACTCGCTCGACCGATTTTCGTGTTCTGCGCATTTTAATTGATGTGTATTTCTTACAGTAAAACATCTATAATAGTCCTGTGCCCCTATAGTGCATTCATTATATAAATGTCAATTTTGAAAATTTACCTTTTTTCTATAGCAGATGTTAAACTATTTTTTATCAACTATTTTGAGTAAATAAAGTAGCACGCAAGGATAGATACAGTAACACTTTAACAGCAAGGGTGATAAAATGATCGACTAACCTCTCGACGTTAAAAAAACACTCTCAAAGATAAAGTACAATTTTATCGTCTTATATAATAAATAACTATTTCCTTGCTATTTTTTACAACCAAACCAAATAATTACACAATAAGAATATTTTAATACTATTGGTATTATGAACAAAATTATTGCAATTTTCTTTCATAATAAAATACTTATAAAATTAAAGATAATTGTTAATATCCAACAAATATGAATGTTATTCTCAGGGCTCGACGACAGTTTGCTGGATTGGATAAATTCGTGATCCATTTAGTTGCACAAATGGGTAAGTCAATTGTCTCAGGCAGAAACTACAAATATAACACATGAATGTACCCATATAGTTGAGCAACTCCACCAAACAGAATTTTCTGATTCGATAGGATTACTGCATCAAAATCTACTACTTAAAAATGAAATTATACACAGTAAGTTAATAGGATAAATTTATTTCATAATACAGTTGACAATTGGGAATGTTCAGTGACTCAAAAGCCAATTTTACCAAAGACAATTTTCTCAATACAAAAAAATCTGCACGTCAAACAAAAAAGAAACCTACACCAGTACGGTGCATCGAAATGAAAATAGCTGAACAGAGTAGTGTTCAATGGTTACAATTCAAAATAATTGAAAGATAAACATTAAAATACACGAGCTGGGCTCATAAAAAAAGTTCTATTTAAAACTGGAAACTTCCCATATGTTACAAATACACAATAATACCTATTAATACATGCTAACACTTTAAACTGATCAAGTGAAATCATTTGTAAAGCCTTACATAGAGAAAAATCTAAAACTAAATCAAAACAAGTATTAATGGTATGAAAATAAATTAATGATGTACCTATTTTATACACATTTCTTTATTACTAACATTATTCTTCACAATTCACAATGTTCTTATATATTGCTGCAAAACTTTTTCATACTCGCTACTTGCCAGTACATGGATTGATGTCTTGAGACACAGATTGTACGTTATTAGATTATGCAGGTGTTCAAATACAACTAAGAGAATGTAAAATAAAAATTCTTTAATTTTAAGATACTTTACACAGATGACAATAAAAGTATGTTTACTGATTCTCATTTTTACATTGTTCATATAAAAAAATATTAATATTAAAATAAGCATATATATAATTTACCTATATTTATATACACACGCACACACCTTTCTAAATATTTTATTAGTTTAAATTGAACTAGATTCCCTTTGTAACCAATTTTCACTAGATCGTTTAAAGTACGCAAATAAAATTACATTAAACGAAACCTACTACAAAAAGCAAGACATTTCGTAGATTATTACAATAAATAATAAACATAATCTCATAGTAATAAAGATGTAGTTTGTCTAATATATGAAATCAAAGAGGTACGTTAATTATAAAATTTCATGAATGAAAAAAATTTATAAGACATCTAAAGATTTTATTAAATACAGTCATACATCAGACAAACAGGGAATATAAAATTGTTAAATTGCAACATATGGTAAAGTTAACACTGATACAGTCACCCAGTACTTCAGTTAAACACTGCACTTAACGATTGGCATTCTTTAGTTGATTGGAAAGCCAGTCCAGGCCTTCGTATAGACCATCGCCACTGGTCGCACAAGTTGCCTGTATGTACCAATTACGGTTCCTCAAGGAATGAAGCCCCAACTTATCTGTAATCTCAGCTGCATTCATAGCATTTGGCAGGTCCTGTTTGTTAGCAAAGATTAGGAGGACTGCATCTCTAAGTTCATCTTCAGCTAACATTCTCATTAATTCATCTTTAGCTTCCCCAATACGCTCTCTGTCATTGCTGTCCACTACAAATATTAGGCCCTGTAAACAAAAAATGTGTTCACTAAACATAAAAAAAATAAATAATATTTATGTTTTGTGTATCACAATCAATTTAAATCTAATGTATTCATAAATATTTTTGCACTTCACTAAAACCGTGTCAAATGGCTGACTGTAGTAATAGTGTACTCTAAAGTTTCAGACTAAGACAGGTGGTAATTATTCATGTATGATAAGAAATCACCAAAATTGCAGAAATATGGAAACCATGAGATATAATAGATGCACAGCATGGAAAGTTATAAATAAATAAAGCTTTTGAGTGTGATCTAATTAATTAATGTATTCATTAATTTATGTACCATAGTGTGGCTAGTAGCTCCACCGTAAATGATGAACTACCTCGGAAACTGCTAATAGCAGCTTAATTTATTGTGACTAAATTTTGTATTCAAAATTGTATTAAATATATATGTCTGACATAAAGTGTCCCAGAAAATATATCGAGAGAAAGTCACAAACAATATTTAGCCGTAGTATAGACATGTGAAAAATATATTGACACGAAACTATCTAAAATACAGACCTCAGCAGTGTTCACATTACACAGTATTTATCACTGACATTTATGTCATATGAGATATATTTCAGAGAGAAAGTAAGCTTTATTCACATTTGATTCATCATGTTGGAGAGACATAAGTGTCAGCCGTTACAATTCTCATTGATTTACATCTTCATGGTTTGCTACTCAAAAAGATGTAGGTAGATGTAGATGTACATTTGTTTAATAACTTGATTCCAAGAAAATGCTAACATTTTATGTTTGTAATATAATAAAAATGTGGTAAATTGGAAATTGTTCCTTTAAATAATTATTCTACAAATATGAAAAATATGTAATATAGAACAGAAATTCTCAACCAGTCAATCATGAACTATTGGTTGAATGTGACGTGTCGATATATATGAGGTCAGTTGATGATTTATGACACTTTGACGTTTTAGGTGTATTGCTCAAAATTTTAGGCAATTGAGTGAGTGAGGTCAAGCAGTGGGCCTTCGAGAAGGGGGTTTATCTTTGGGCCAAATTGCAGCCTGTTTAAACAAAATGGTGTCAGCTGTGGCAAACTGTTAAAATGTTTGGTCTGAGGAAGGACGAGAACAACGAGCCAGACGTTCAGGGCGTCCCCGACAAACAACAGCACGTCAACACCGTCGATTAAGACTGCTGGCTGTAAGGGACCGTTTTCCGACCACCCGTTCGATCACGGACCAATGGTTTGGAGAAGAAGGCAGAAGGGCAACCACTAGAACCATCTACAGGAGAGTAAGATCTTTTGGGCTCATGTCTTACAGGCCGCAATTTGTGTTACCACTCATCGGTGCTCACAAAAGACAACAGTTGGAGTGGTGCCGAGAAAGGTTACAGTGGGATGAAGAATGGCATCAGGTAGTCTTTAGTGACGAATCCCGATTCTGCTTGGGTATAAGCGATAGTCGGATAAGGGTTAGGAGATGACGTGGAGAACCGCTACATCCAGTTTTTCGTGGAACACCATGTAAACCAAACTGTTGGAATTATGGTGGGGGGGTGGGGGGCAATTGAGTATGGTAGTAGATCACCATTAGTGTTTGTTAGGGGCACCATGAATGCTAAACGATACGTTGCAAATATTATAGAGCCTCATCTTCTTCCGTATCTTCACACCTTACCAAACCCTGTTTTTCAACAAGATAATGCCCAACCACATATTGCCAGGATTACTATGGCTTGTTTTGAAGAAGCTAAAGTCACCCTTCTTCCTTGGCCTCCCAAATCTCTTGACCTATAACCTATCGAACATGTTTGGGATATTATCGGCAGACGACTGGGCCAGTTATTTCGTTCTCCACAGGCTCTGGAAAAGCTCGGACACCAAATACAGGTGACATGGAACTAAATACCCCAGGAAGAAATTGATAACCTCATCAACTCCATGCCAAGACATGTTAGGGAATGCATAGAGCACCACGGCGGGGCGACGCATTATTAATATTAACTTTTGTATTGTTCTTTTATTTTGTTTCAAATGTTGATCGTTTACTTATTTTGACCACTTACATGTAATATATTAATCAGTTCAATTGAATTACTAGTTCTTGGTGTTCTTTTACTTTTGTCACTCAGTATATATCACAATTGCAGACAATGCCTCAAGTAGTTCAAACTAATTAAAATGGCCTCTGTTATAATTAATTACCCACATCAAAAATGAACAATGTGCTCTCTAAATAATTATACCGATGGATAAATGTAATAAATGAATTAATATTTCAACAGAGAATTTGTAGTAGTGTAGTAAATGTAAAACATTACATAATATCAATACCATAAAAAAGATAAGTGATAGTGACTTCCTTTATGACACATTATGAGTAATTTAATATTAAATGTAACTGTAACTTCAGTAAAACTATAGCGGGCATCATATCTATAAATAATCTTTATTATAGATTAAAAAGTATTTAAGAAAGTATGAATAATCACAACAAATATGTGTAACACCTTTAATCAGTTTATCTCAAAAATGTATGTAATAACTGAAACAATAAAACTACATTCTCCACCTCAAAATCATTAATACCGTTACCTATCTTCATCATCAGCTGTGCTACACACCTTGCAACAAGCTCACAAAACAGCAAACATATTATTATTTGTGATTGAATGTATAAATATTGTCAGGTATCGCTAATTCGCAATCAATCTCAAAATTAACAAAAATCTATAAAGCACGCTACTGGATTTTTTAACGCTTTCTCTAGCGAATGATCATAACTGTACATTTTTGCATCGATTTTTTTTGCTCACCAGGAACCTAGCCCCTATGCAAACTAATACTCCAGTACCTATGCTAATAAAATGAATAGAATTATGTATTCAACCTAGCATAGGTCCCAACTAATTTCACAAATGATTTTTGCTAGATTAGTGATTTCATCAGTTACTGCCAGACTTAAACGATTAGAGGTTTATACAACTCTTGGAAATAAAATGACATCAGTATGAAATTCTCAAAAAAAAAATTATTATTCAAAACATGCATTCGAAGAAATAGTAACCACATTTCACAATATTTCAAGACGCCTGGTAATATGTGACAACATATGTCCATTATTCAAGAAATTTTATACTTTTTTAAATAAAATTAAATTTACCTGCGTATTTTGGAAGTAGTGTCTCCATAATGGCCTAATTTTATCTTGACCACCGACATCCCAAACTGTGAAGCTTATGTTCTTATATTCTACCGTTTCCACGTTAAATCCTGGAAAGGATAAGGACATTAATTCATGGAAAATTGGAGATAATAAATGACAGTGAACTATGAATCATGAATAATCTTTAATATAAGCACATAGTATTAAAGATTGCACTATTATAATTATATAAAACTCGGCATTAAATGGTAGACGAGGGTGTAGTTACTTACCAATAGTAGGAATTGTCGTTACAATTTCGCCTAATTTAAGTTTATATAAAATAGTAGTTTTACCAGCAGCATCTAATCCAACCATCAATATTCTCATTTCCTTTTTGCCGAAGAGGCCCTTAAATAAATTCGCAAACATATTCCCCATGGTGAATAAGTTCTATAACACACCTGAAAAAAATAAATGAAACGTATGTAAAAGTAAATACGAACGTGTAAATGATAATTTTAGAACAAAGACATCCTTAAATCAAAAACTTAGGTTATTAATCTTTCATTAAATTGACATATTGATTTATTTTTGAAGTTCACTGCAGTCTTTTGACACAAAGACGGTGAAAAACACAAATCTAAAAACACACAATACCTTGCGAAAAGTAATTTAAGTAGATAAACGTGAACCAATCTTTTAACAGCAAATGCCGACTTGACGAGTTGTCACCTCCAACCAACTCCCTCAAAACGTACTAAGAAAACAATGCCAAAAGGACTTCACTTGAAATCATCAAAGTACAGCCATAATCGACAGCAAAAGTCTCATTATTTTTAATATTCACTTACTTTTTATATAAAAACACCTTATACACTAAACACACGCTATCACATTCACTAATCCTCCCAAAACTTGTCGAATGTCAATATGGCGGATGAGTAAGATATTCGTAGTTCATGCCACGTCTCGGTGCAAAACCATTTCTATTGGTTCAAATTATACCACGTGACCTTCGGTTACCAATTATTTCTAATTCACTTACCAGACACGTTAAAATTGTTGGTGCTTTTTGAATTCTGTAATTTTATAAAAGCTTTACGATATTATACTCTTAGTTATCGCAATGCCTTATCCGTACACACCTTTTGGTAACAAATTTAATACACAATTCGTTACAAAAGTGCAGAACACGAGGGATAACGATCAGGTACTGCGAAATTTTATTTTTCTGCCGTGGCAACACTTTTTACGCGCCAATATTTTAGATTCAAGAACAGAAACTGGACAATATATTTAAATGGCTCTGCACGTCTCCAAATGTGACTTCGTACCGTATAAACACATTAACACATACTATAGAAGAAATTTACCGTTTATTGACAGTCAAACTTATGCAGGTGTATGAAGAAAAATTATTAAAATCCTTAACGTATATTTCTAGCTTTCAGGAAAAATCCCTAAAATAGTAAAACATCCTACATTACCTGATGTGATATTGGTGTATAATCAAGAAATTCAACATTTGGACTTGGAAATTAAAGAGCGAGAAGTGATAGTTGACAGTTGTTGCGGAGAAGCTGTTTTAAGAGGTGCTAACATTTTTGCACCGGGTGTATTAGCAATGCAAACAGGTCTTTAAACAATTAAATTTAGGCACATTTTATGTTTAAAATTTTAGGGACGAAAGCTGGTGACAAAGTTAGCGTATTTGTAGACACTGCAAAGGATTGTAGGCGGGGATTTTCCAAGGTTTATGATCCAGAAAAGAAAATTTTTATTGGCAATGGACTGGTCAAGATGACTCGACGGGAACTTTTTAACGATAATTTAATACCGAGGCATTTATACATTTTAGAAAATACAAATTATAAAATTCATTCATTTGCATTTTCAGGGGTGTAGCTGTGAATATTTATAGTTCTATATCGGGATGTCCAAATATTGGAAATGATCATTTACCGAAAGGTTCATGTCTTCTACAAAATTTACCTTCAATTATTTGCACATACATTTTAAATCCAAAATGTGGTGATTTAGTTTTAGATATGTGTGCGTCTCCGGGCAATAAAACCACACACATTGCAGCATTTATGAATAATGAGGTGGGTAGGAACAGTTTTCATCATGTTCACTGGCAATTGAGGTATATAAAGGTATAATTTGTTGCGTTCACAAAGTATACTCCACTCAATGCTTAAGAATTAGTATTAGTAATAATACAGAATTAATATTCGACTCAAAGCGATAAAATACAGCTTGGGTTACAACTGGAGAAAGTTCAAGCAAAATGCATAAAGATAGTCTTATCCTTATTTAAAATTTGTATTTGATGTTTAACAAACGTATTCCATACCCTATACATACGAAAACATTATTTACCTAGCACAAGCTTATGGTAGCATAGCATATCAATGGAATGAAATTAATGTAAAAACAGTGTCATTAATAAATTCATGCAGACAGCAATGTCGGGGGCCAGTGTGTGGAACTAAGAAGTAATGGAAGGCACCAAATCATATAAATCAATGTTACTGTGTATAGGAATGAAATAACTGCGGTAGTGCTGTGAAATCAAAAATAGTGAAGGAAGCCACTTTGTAACTCAAAGAGATCTAAGTAATTGAATACATTAGTTCAATCATCATTATCACAATTTTAACTGAATCATGTGTGATTCAAATGTATCTACATTACATGAATGATACCTATAACAAGGAACAAAAATGTGATACCTGATGAAAATTGAAGATATCAATCAATCATCAGAAACAGAGCAAATAATTGAAGAAAATCAACTGCAGTTTGGCCATATTAAAGTAATGAGTGAAGAGGGAATAGAAAATGTAGTGGAAATAAAGTCGGAAGATACTCGACTCGTATAGAACTGAAAGACATGGAAGAAGCTCTGGTGACAAGATTACAATAAGTCAGGCCAAGACCCCCCACACTCACACAGTAGAAATGTGTCTTGTATTAACTTCGAACATATTTCTGAAGAGGATGTTCTGATTTCTATACATCAACTTAAGAACAAATTATCTTCCAGACATGATCAAGTTCCTAGTTCCTTAATTAAAGACTGTAGCAATGTTCTTGCTGCGCCATTGGTTAAATTATTTAATCTGGCTCTTAAAACCTCTACTTTTCCTGATTCATTTGAGTGGGCGAGAATTAATCCTATTTTACAGTCGGGCGATGCATCCAACATAGCTAACTATCGACCTATTGCGATATTATCAAATTTTGCAAAGGTGTTCGAGTCATGTTTGCATTCCTGCATCTAACTGTATGTTAAAAACCTTATATCTCCCTGTCAATATGGATTCATGGAAAAAGTCCACTGTATCCAACTTAGCAGTGTTTAGTCAATACGTTTCGTGCTCATTAGATACCAAGGATCAAGTAGATGTTCCATATATAGACTTCTCAAAGGCTTTTGACCGCATCGATCATAACATCAATCCTTATTAAGTAAGATCGGTAGGTTTTAGTGAATCATTGATTTGAATCCTACCTGGAGTCCTGACGTCATTATGTGTCCTTTAACGGTCATTCTTCACCGGTCTTTCTCGCTTTTTCTGGAGTCCCACAAGCCTCGAACCTAGGTCCGCTTACATTTAACATCTTTATTAATGATTTAACGGAGATTACTTACTTACTTTCTTACTGTCATGGGTTACCATCGGAATTGAATTCTATTAACAATTGGTGTAAGTCCAACAATCTAGACTTAAACATCTCTAAATGTAAAGTAATGTGATTCACTCGAGAACTGGGTCCTATTCACTTTCTTTATACTTTAAATTCAATTACTCTTTTACGCTGTGATAGTGTTAGGGATTTAGGAGTTGAGTTTGATGGCAAATTAACCTTTGTGAATCACATTATTCGTACGACCTCTGCAGCCAGGCAGATGTTGGGCTTTATAGTAAGAAATTGCAAATCGTTCAATAGTATCACCGCTTTGATATCACCATATTTTTCTAGTTCGTTCACGACTGGAATATGAAGCGTTGATCTGGTATCCATATTATCGAATTCGCATAAATGAATTGGAAGGTGTTCAGAGAAAATTATTAAAATACTTATCATTCAAGGTAGATGATATTTATCCTGTGAGAAACAGGTGTTACTCTTGGATCGTTTTAATATGCCATCTCTCAGTTTTAGAAGAATTATGATTAGTATTAAGTTCTTGTTCAACTTACTACACAATAAGATTAACTGTACTGTTCCAACCACTCAACTAACTTTCGTTATACCAAGAGTTGCATCTCGTCAACACTCCACCTTTTATTTACCTTCTTCGAGGACTAATGCTCGGATTAGGTCACCAGTTCATATAATTTGTCGAAATTTCAAACAAATTTTCAATGTTTGTGACATTAATACCAGTACAATTCAATTCATCGAACAAGAAGCCGCTCAACGCTTTGATAGTTTTGATGATTCTGATCACTAAACATAATAGTATTTATTTCTTTTTATTTTATGTTGTTTGTTTATTGTATTTTGTTATGCATATCATATCACCTGTTATTATTATTACTATTATTATTGTTAAAATAGTTATAGTTATATTTTCCATTTTTTTTGTTTTATAATGACTGTTATTATAGCTTTTTATGGAATGATTTTCTATTGGGCAATAAATTATATTATTATTATTATTATTAGTAACAAAAATGTTTCCAAATATCAATAAACATCATGTGTTTTAACATTAGTAGACAGGAATTTTATTACTTATGGAACAATTTTAATATTTTCATAACTCCATGGCTTTGTGAAAACCACAAGAAATGTAAATAATTAATTTACAATTAAAAATTTTAACTTTGAGTACCTTTACAAACCTAAATACTGCCTCGAAATGAAAATAGCTATATTTTAATTGCGCATTTTGAATTTAATTGAATTGATTTTGTTACACGATATATTTTAGGGCACCATAATAGCAATTGATAAAACTTCGACAAAACTAAAGCTATTAGAAGATACCTGCTCAAAGTTTTGTGCTAATGTTAGATGTTATCAAGCGGATTCAACAAGCATTTTTGATGAGCATTTAGAAAATTCAACAATGAATGGACCACCCTATGGCAAAGAAACTTTCGATAAAATCCTATTAGATGCTCCTTGCAGCGCATTAGGAAAGAGACCGCAAATTTGTAATTATGTGACTGAAAAAGTGTTACGATCATATGTTCCATTGCAAAGGAAATTATTCAAAAATGTAAGTCCATAAAATGATTATTTGAAATAAGAATCACCTATTCTAATGAAAATATCAAATTCTTTTTGGTGTCGATGTTACTTAAAACTCTGAGGCTTAGATCACATTGGCATTTTATTTGTTACGCAACACTATAAGAGTTACAAGTTTTTTAGTTTGTAAATGTGTCTGTTGCACAATATATACAATGTTGCCTATTTTATCTTCCAGTCGTTACAAAAATTAGTTCATTAGTAAGTAATATTTGTCGAATTTTAATTTTCTTTCTGATAATATATAGAAATGAGAATTCATTTTGCTTATGAGACATTTTACGAGAACAGTTGCTTCTTATTTCATTAAAATGTTATTTTATGTTATTGTTATTATTCACCTTATTCAGGCAGTCAATTTATTAAAAGAGAATGGATGCCTTGTATACAGCACGTGTACAATAACTGTAGCCGAAAATGAAGGAATCGTTGCATGGGCATTGAAAACATTTGATTGCCTAAAGTTGGTCAGTGCGGAACCTTATCTCGGTTCGAAAGGATGGAAAGGAAGTGATCTTACAGACGCAGAACTTTGTTGTGTGCAGAGATTTGATGAGGAAGGCTCAATTGATTCAGTTGGATTTTTTATTGCAGCGTTTACTAAAATAAAACAATAAATAAAAATTTGTAAATTTCAATGCCGCCCGGCGATGTAAAATTCTTCACTGAACGAACCAACACCTATTAAACTTATTGCAATGTGGTGACGAGGAATATTAGAGGCTATTACAATCCATTCTTGATAAGTTTTGGCTATGCTAAAAAAAACATCTATTAATCGTACAAAGTACTTACATTTCTTTAAGCTTACGCTGGTGTAAAAAATACACTCAATATTATATCAGCTCCTTCGCTCACTTTTGGTATGATCCCATGATTCGGTTGTATCACTACTTCGTTTAGTTTATTTGCCTTTAAAATTTCAAATGGTATTGGAGCAGCTACAAGATTAATCATATTAGAAAGTCTATCTAATATCTGCATCTGCATAAATAATATATACAAAATGTATTTTCAAGGGTTGTTCAGCAGAAAAAAAGGCGTTTCATTTGTACATGCACCATTATGATTATAACTGATGATAAAGACATGATGTTAGCGTAGCATCTAGCAAAGAGTATGTGGTTTGTAATCCATTAAATGTAAACTTTCAAATAACACTGAACCTTATACCATTACTAGAATCTATCTAAAATTTAGCCTAATGAAATGGATACAAAATTTTGAGTATTTAGTAAAAATAATATATTTTCAATTTCTGTGTTTCTGTAGATCGGAAACAGTAAAACATATTGAAGATAATGATGAACTGTTTTCCTGGTACACGAGTCGATCATAAAAACTTTGTACACTATTTTCCTCTAATCTCCAATAGTTACGGTACTTTGTTAACTGTGTTACAATAAAAATGCACCATTGGTACATGAACTGTTACACATGGCAAAGGTTTTCTTTGACATAATGCTCAACCCGCTCACTCAGCACCGGTGATTTCAAACATGCATAAAGGACCAGCGGATCAGGTTTTAGCGGACCGGGTCCTTCAAAATTGACGGATTTCCTCTCCACTAACCGGATCAGATCCAGCGGATCAATTCCCATGGATCTGGTCCGGCAAAAAGTCCGCTCGTGTATTGCAGGCTAATGTCTACAATATACAGCTTCGGACTGCCCTGTAAAGTCATAGTTCATAGAGACGAATGGGAGTGTAATCAGGTCGCCCTATTACAGGCAAATTCGCGCTGGTTCACGGATGGCTCTAAGACAACTGCAGGAGCAGGGGCTGGGGTTTTCGGCCGTAAATCAAGGAGTGAATTAGAATACAACCAAGGACTGAATTAGAATGCAGCCTTGGCAAGCATGCAACAATTCAACAGGCAGAAGTGTATGCCATTGAAATGTGCGCGAGAGAGCTATTAAAAAGCCCTCGGCAACACAAGACAATGAACATTTTTCTGACAGCAGAACAGCACTGCAAGTCCTTGCTCACAATCAATGTACGTTGATGTCGACCCAGGACTGCCGTGCAATGTTCTCTCAATTAGGGAGAGCCAATAAGGTCAGCCTGGTCTGCGGACACGCTGGAATAGAAGAAAATGAAGCAGCCGATTCCCTGGCAAAAAGCGGAGGTAACCGAGAATTTATTGGCCCAGAACTCTTGGGATTACAAGAGCCCTGGCCAGAAACTCAAACATGAGCTGGATGGAGTGCAAGGTACTTGCATACTGGCAGGAGTGCTAGGGAATGAGACATTCCAAGATAGTACTGAAGGGCCCATCTGCTGCACGTGCTAGGACACTGTTCTGTTTGGGCAGGAAAGATCTGTGCACTCTAATAGACCTCGCTACTGGTCTTAATCACATGCATAGGTTGGGACTGGCTGAGGCCACCCAGTGCCGATTATGCCTTGAAACTGATGAGACAGCAGAGCATGTCATGTGTGCCTGCCCCGCGGGGGACCAAATCAGGTTCACAGTCTTTGGTGATACAAAAGTTGAGCTGGGCGAACTTGACAAAATCTCACACTCTAAAATCCTCCTCTATCTAAAGAGAATGGGAATGGAGGGTGAACTATAAATATATAAATTGTGAGCCATAATAGACCCTTGCAGTCGCAGTGGAGGGATGATTAAACGCCACACTTATTATAACTAATTAACTAACTGTATTGTTATGAAGAGTCCCCATTGTGGTGACTGTTGTAATATAGCTCCATTTTACGGCGTGTGGTTTTGGACTTGACAATCTTAATCGAATAGTATGCTATTGTGTGGACCGTGGTTATTGGTGAGCCTCGAGCTGTACCTGAGAGGGTTCAGAAGCGGTTGGTGACTGGTGGTGAAAAGTGGAAGTTACTACAACGTCAAGCGAAAATGGTCGTGGTCGAATCGCGGTGAGCCGGCGGAAACGGTAGCCAAGATTGACGAGGATTGACGATTAGGAAGATTTTGGTGGGATTGGCAGGGAATTATCTACTATGAGCTGCTCCCTTACGGTACAACTCTTAATTCGGACCTGTACTGTCAACAATTGGACCGTCTGAAGGAAGCAATCGCCCAGAAGCGGCTAGCCTCGGTCAATAGGAGAGGAATTGTGTTCCATCAGGACAACGCCAGGCAACACACATCGATAGTGACTCGCCAGAAGCTCCGGGAGCTTGGTTGGGAGGTTCTTATGCGTCCACCTTATAGTCCGGACCTGGCACCAAGTGATTACCATCTGTTCCTGTCCATGTCGAGCAATTTTTCTGGTGAAAAATTCGCTGCAAGAGAGGCTTGTGAAAATCGACTGTCTCATTTTTTTGCCAATAGGGACCAAGGCTTCTATGAGAGAGGAATAATGAAATTACCTTCAAAATGGCAACAACTTATCGAACAAAACGGCACATATTTGACCTAAATCAAGTCATTGTAACTATGATAAATAAAGGTTTCAATTTCATGCAAAAATAATGGATTTCTTTTTACTACACATAATATGTTGGTAATCCAACTTTCTACACATACGCTCGCATATACACACCTGTAAAATTTTTCAATGTTATGACAGATTTTGCAGTGTTTCCTACGAATACTGTTCCGAATTCGATAGTTTTGGGATTCACCTTGAAAATTGGATAATATATCGTAAGTTCGAATGCCACCAACTGAAACAATAAAAATCATCATCTATTCTTTAATATGAGTAATTCTTGGTAACCTTTTGCAAAAGTCCTCTTTGATAAATCGCCAGGCTTTTGGATATAACAAATGAGTTATTTTTTGCATTAGTATATCCTAATGTCATGTGTTGATTTTTTGCAAACTGTATAATTTTTAAAATATCTTCTCTGTATAAAATGCATTGAATTATTACCTAAAATCAAATACGTAACATAAATATGGTAACCTATACGCAAATGCAGACCTTCATGGCTGCAAGGAAGCTATGCTTTCATTTTACAGAGTTGTAACGCCCAAAAATGATAACCTCATTATTATTTTTGACGTACGTTCAGAATGGTCTGATATCACTTATATGTCGTTATGTCAGAAAAGCCGCGTGGGTAATAAGCGTCATGGGTTCCCACCACCCAATTGGTTGTGATAGCGCGTACCAGTCTGCGCATGGTCGCGCTTCGATATGGTGCTGCTGCCCCAGCTAACGTAATTATATAACTCAAATTCTACTTAATCGATTTGAAAACTCAAAGAGTATTTTCGTTCGTCTTTTTCGTTGAGAACGATTTTACAATTTGGAAGATAAATGATTTTTGCAGTTCATATGCTTTCAAGAAAATCATATACCCTCACAGCACCGGAGTAACCTCATATATTCATATAATTAAATATAATTAAAAAATAATATTTACCTCGATACATTGATTAGGATTGACGGCTATAGCAGTCTCGAACTTTTCGGTTTCAGTGTTACAAGTTTTCACTGAAACAATCTCATACGGTGGAACTATTTCCATAAATACTATAGCAGGCGTTCGCCTTGAATTCTTAAATACCAGTCTCTTTCTATGGACAAATGTTCGTTCCTCCATAATATCGTTTGCGTAAACCGACATTTTTATCACATCCGGAATCTTGCTCATGTCTAGCGAAGCTGTTTCTAATTCACAAGTCAATCTCACTCTTGCTAAACCGATATCCATACCGGACGGTCTACAGAATAAATTCGAATGAAACCTGCCCCCAAAAAAATTACAATCAGAACCAGAATATAATTAAACATGCATCTTACTTAGATTCTTCGGGCAAGTCGATCAATCCAATTAAGTTTCCTTCTATAGTCTTTTTTGAAAATGCTTCATCAAAACGATAAACATTTATTAATATGTCAACGTAAGCGGTGGATTCAGGTGGCATAGTTAAAATATTTGGGTTAACCTTAAAAGCGAACGCTGAATATGATTAGTTTGAATCAGAGTTTATTTATCAATAAACACAAATTACACAAATAAATGATTCCAATTGTAAAAGACGATAACATAGTTAATCGTTAATTTGGGCTTTTGCTTTACGACACCATCTCTATAGTTAATATATTTCAATTCGATTGTATGATTGAAGAAATGTCCGCGTTGATATTGATGTAATCATACGGCCCATGGTCCAGCACACATGAAAGTATAAACACGATTCTTACTACCTAATACATTACCTCAAAAATAGAAGTGAATTCACCGTAATATTCTTTAGTTAATAATAGTCGTCCTTTTGTACTTGATGGCCTGGTCTTAGAATCATCAACGTCGAATATAATACTGAAAGCTTTATCGGGTCCATCAAGGCGTGCATTTAAGAAAAAGTACCAAGTGATAGTAACAGGCACTACACTACTATTATAAACTTTCAGTTTTCTTGTCACAATATCTGCAGACAATGCCAATACGCCCAATCTTTAAAACAGAATTACGCTGAAAATACTATATCGCAAATACTGTGCTATAATACCTCAGCGTTGGTACCTTGCAAATTGAGTTATGCGCGATGGGAAATTCGATCGGTAGACCAACAATTTCAATAATCAAACTTGCACAAAACGGCGCCAATTCACCGATGTCCAATACTATTTCATCGATGTAGTATCCCCAAGTGGTGGCGAACACCCATATGTCAAATTTAATAGTGTCCCAAGAACTTAGATAATTATTTTGTTTGTCTATTTTTACTACAATGCCATGATCTGCGGCCATTTCTTCCCATTCCGCTGAAATAAAAATTAAATTAATCAAATTCACTTAGTATCGAGTTGAGTTATGGCAAGCATGAGTGCAAGAAATCGGCGATAACAATACTCGATATCGAGCGTTATTACGAAAGGAGTGGCCTGGATTTTTTTGTTAAAAAGATTTAATAAATCAAAGGTAATGCACGCCAGAGTAAAAAGAGGAAGTAATATAGCAAGTGACCATCGCTTAGTTGAAATCAATCTGAAAATAATTAGAAACCAAAATTAGAAAAGTTAGAATACCAACTAATCGACAGTTACAAATTACAAGAAGAAAGAAATAGAAGAAAATTACAACTCGAAATATAATCTAAGTAACCTGCTGAATTACTTTAAAGAACTAGTTAAGAACGTGGCTGCAGAAGTTTGTGGATTCAGCAAAAGTACAAACAGAAGGAAAAACGGCTTAGTGATGGAAATAACACTATGAGAAACTTATTTAGGAAAAACAAAAATAAAACAATGTGCGAAATGTATAAAACAAAGAAAAGGTGAAAACATGGCAAAGACGCAAAAGAGCGGTCATGACAAGAATTTGGTGCGAAAGTGGATAGAAACGCCCAAGGAAACTCTAAGGTGGTTTACCGTATATTAAAAAATTCAATGAAAGAAAGAAAGAAAGAATCCACTGATCAACATAAAGGATAAGAAAGGAAACACTATCTCAAATGGAACAGAAGTATAAATCAAATGGAGAGAACTAGTCAAAGGACAAGAAAGAGATGAAGAAGAAAACCAGGAACAAGGAAAATAAAAAGGAAAGGAAACCGGAAACCACGAAGGATAGGCGACATAAGCCTGGAAATGATAACATATTAGGGAAAAGAAGGAACAAAATTCATATACAAAACGTCGCAGATAGTGTGGAATACCCAAGAGATCCCTCAATAGAGCAATGGTAACACCTATTTATAAAAAATGAGATAAGATGGTACGCAGTAACCAATGGGGTATATCTCTATTATGTATACCATATACATTTTTGGAAAGAATAATAGAAAATAGATTAAGAAATCAATTAGAGCCCACTTTTCATCATTATAATTTAGAGGAAACAGGTCTATCCAAGATTGGATTTTTATATATCTACAATTATCCGAAAAAATAATGAATACAAACTGACAAATATATGCATATGCAATAGATTTTGGAGACAGCATTTGACACTGAGAAGACATATGCAGGATGTTAAGAAAAATAAGCGTAAATGAAAAAAATATTGAAACGATAACGCTGAAACTTTAAATGTAGTAAGAGTCGAAGGAAATATGACAGAAATATTTAAAACAAAAAATGGAGTTAGACAAGGCGGAATACTGTACCCCCTACTATTTACTTCTACGCTCATGAATGAAATTGTGCGTGAAGCAAAGAAGAAATATAAATGCAAACCATTAGGATATCGAATATTAAAAGCCATATAAAACAGAGGTATGACAGGAACCCACAACAAATAGCAATAACAATTGTGAACACAACTCAATACAAGAAACAAATAAAATAAAATACCTGGAGTCGATAGTGAAGGAAAAAAGTGGACTGGAAACTGAAATCATCAACAGAATAGTAAATATAGCTATATAATATATGCTTTATTAAAAAAGAAATCAGTAAGAAGGAAAATTAAGGTTGCGAAACAGTACTAGTACTCACCTTGATATATGGTTGTGAATCGTGGACCATGACAGAAAAATACATAAGCAAAATACAAGCTATAGAAGATCTTGCGAAAAATTGAAGCGTAACAATAAGAGATAAAATACGACGTGAAGTAATTAGAACGAGGCTGGAAATAAAGAGCATAATTGAGAAAATCGAAACACAACAACTCAGGTGAAAGATGATCGACAAGTGAAACAGTGTGGAAAATGAAAACTGATTGGAGAGAAATAGACCGAGGACTACATGGAATGCAGGAATTAGCAGACAGAACAACCAATGTCGTAATTGTTTTAGTGTTCCCTTGTTATTTGCTCCCTCGACACCTGTGTATTCGACATTAATTCTAAACTCCATGATGTCGGCGTACAGGGGATGTGCGATACCATTAAGTAACTTACTCACTATTAGTAAATCTAAAATCGACTCGAATTTCCTTATTGATGAACGCGCTACCAGCTCTTTCACAATTCGCTCGATGTAAGATGTATTTTGGTTAAGTATTCACATTCATTTAGTTTCAATCGTTTGTAAAGATAGATTTAGTTAATACCTGCCATATGTAGACTTAACTTTGGTTAGATGAGCTGTTATTATGTACATTATATATTATATACTTTATTGTGATTTGAAAACCTGTTAAAATATGCCTTTGACGATTCGTCAAAGAATTCTATCTTTAGACATAGCAGTGGTTTTAATTTTTTTTCTAATGTTAACTAACCATACACACAAAATCCTTACTCAATTATGTTTGCTTAGAAACTTTTAGAACTTTTGCGTCACTAAAACCTAATTTTCCAGATATCAATTTATTCATATTGAAATGTAAAATTTTTAATTGTGAACATACACATGAATTTGTATTTTAATCTTCTGAACTTACTTGATTTTATCATTTTCATCTTCACCAACAAATCATTTACGACATTTCGCTCCGGTTCTGTATGGAAATAATTTATGGGCTCGACATAAACATTTCCGCTGCCAGGTGTCAAGTTTTCCACTTTTATCGTCCTCTTTACAGCTAGAACCACAGTCGAGTATATTTTATAACTACTTGGTGACTACATTCGTACGAGTTTTCAATGGCACAGCCGGATATTCCAAGACGTGTTCATGCAACACCAAATTATGACCAAACATTTGCCTCAATTTCTGCCTAGTTGGAAATGTTTCACTAGTGAAGTCGGTAGTTTCAGTGCACAGTGAACTAGTCTCGGTGGCATTGGTTTCCACCAAACTTGAAAATTTTTCACTTTCGGACCTGGATTTGCTCGACTCTGTCGCCGAACTTTCATGTGTATCCGCTATGTACAAAGTTGTT
The DNA here is from genome assembly GCA_959613385.1 of Geotrupes spiniger. Classification (NCBI taxonomy): domain Eukaryota; kingdom Metazoa; phylum Arthropoda; class Insecta; order Coleoptera; family Geotrupidae; genus Geotrupes; species Geotrupes spiniger. The sequence goes on from OY390732.1 coordinate 33,944,676, forward strand.
ACGTTATCTTCGTTTTCTTCCTCATTCGATTTATTTTCTTCAAAGTGATCTTCATAGAGTGACTGGTCAGGTGTGAGTATGGGCTCAGTAATATTTTCTATGTTATCGTAGTCATTAATAACATTCTGGAAAATATTAAATGTTAATGTCACAGGGCAAGCTGGGTAGTTCTATAATTTCATTATCATGAAAGAAATAAAAATATTCTTAAGCTGATGGTAAATTATATTCGTTAAATTTTCTTAATTGAATGTTGTAATAAAATTTGGCCATATGAAAAATATGGATGGTGACGGAAGTGTTAAATTAAAAAGGCGATTATTACTTTTGATCAATTTTGTCCTAGATCCCCCTAATATAAAATAATTGATTAAGAAATTAGAAATACCTATCATAAATCCTCGACATTTGTGAAAAATAATTAATTAATAATCCAAAAATGCGTGTCAAGTTTAAGAAATAATAATAATAATAATATAAAAACGATGTAGCGCCCGCTCTATAAATAAGGTTTTCTATCATTTTCTTGAATTGTATGTGACAATTCCGTTCTTGGCTATCGAAATATTTTACACAGATGCATTATAAATGTTTTCAAAAAATATCGTAATAAATCAAAGTAGCATAGAATTCTTCTGCAGAATAAAACGAGTGCAAATATTTTTCGACAGTGGCGATACTCGACAAAAAATTTCGTAGTTTTTATGTTAGCTTCAACTATCAATGCGATAAAAGTCTCAATAATGTTGGGGTTCACAACGTACATCAAAGAATTACCCACACTCAGGATTATAAATGAAACAGGTAGTGAAGTGTGAAGTATATGTTGGACAATAGTTAATTATATATTTTTTCTTAATTTACAACAAAGGCTAGAAATGATTTTATTTTATTTATAATGTCGCAAACGATCACATTATAAAGTAAGTTGCGAAAATTAATGTATTAGTTTGGCAAAATTATATTTTATATATATTAAATACCAAATTACTGATCTACTTTTATGCACGGTACGTAGTACCTTAATAAACAGCAAATTGAGGAAAAGGGCAGCGTACCTTGTAATCTGGACGATATTCTGTACCAACATCTTCATAAGAAACGTCTCGAAATAATTTTGGCCATATAACTTGCACGTAATTGCCCATTCGATTTGGAATGTGAATATTTACAGTGAGGTCTCCTACGATACACATTAGTTGCACCAAAATGACGTCATCATTGCCTAATATGAAAAGTGGCACATAGACGTCTTCGAAAAATCCCATGCGCCCAGGAGTAATCATTACATCGACCTGAGCACTATGCTGCGTATTAATAATACCATATTTGGGAGATAATTTAATTTCAAAGTCGTTCGACGATTCACCAACTGTTTGTCCAAATAAATATACGATATGTATGTTGCCAGTATTGTGCAAACATATGCTGTGAGTTGTTGCTACACCCACATAAAGTATGTCGGTCGGACACAAAATTGGCAGTTCTGATGTATTCGTGTGGATGAGTATTTCTGGTATGCATGTTCTGCAGTGTACCGCGCATGTAAAATCGGGCTTGTTTGGCGATAAATTAGTATATAATTTCAGGTACGATAACCATTTTCCACATATCTAAAAGCAGGTCATTGCTGAATATAAACAAGCTAGTACAAACTTCGTATACATCTATATACCTCAGTATTCGCTGTGTATTCCAACTTGCAGCGTTGTAGTCCATATAAGACGCCCCTATTTGGCGTTAATTGCTTTGTATCTTCTAGCTTCAGGAGCTGACACGTAGAGAAGTCAAATACTTCTTCAACGACGTACCACTCTAAAATCTCGCTATTGTTGTTCTCAATGTGAAGTTCTTCATAATACGTAAAGTCTTTCATGGTATCGCCGAAATCGATTTTCGCCAACGAAAAAAAAATAGTCGGCACATCTATTTCTGCGCTGACGACGAAATATCTTTTGATCAATCCACCATTCACGCATAAGCTAAAATATAATTGAAAATTGATATTGAAATGTCGCAACGAACTGATTTACAGAAATTTCTCTTCGATATCTTCGTAATCCGTAGGGTAAATATTTACAATACAACTCATGCTGTTCTGGTGTAACTCAAATTCCTGTGGAATTATTGTAATAGTCCGGTTGTTTATTGATGAGATCCATTTGCATTTCATTGGAAAATTAGTACGGGGTATGACAGAAATAAGTTGCCTATGTTCATCGTTGCATCTAAAAATTAATATGTATGCAGTTGCTCTTATTGAAAAATGAAAATTAAAAACTGATATAAGCTCATTCATTAGCTATAATTTTAGTATTTTCAACGTCTATTTTGTCCCCAATGTTTAATATATGATTCATGAGGGATGACGATGTGCCTTTTTGTTCTTGCGTATTCTTGCGTATTCTTGCTTGCGTCTGCTGGATTGTCCAATATACTTTGTCGCACTATCTGCATATCGTATAGTCTTTGTTCTGCTTTTTACATACAGAATGGGCAGAATTTTACGAAAGCAGAACATCGACACCATATCTAAAGATATGAGCTACGCTCAGAAATCCAAAAACCAACATCCCGCTGAAAGAACAAAGTGTGTACGAGACAAAAAGTATATGGGCACTGGTCACAAAATAGACTTTGAAAATACCAAAACTATAGCCAATGTACCACATTTTTCAGAACAGATAATAATGTAAGATATAGAAAGTAAGAAACAGACAGACAACCCAAAATCCCAACCGTCACGGTCCAGTCACCATGATGAGTCAAAGTAGAAACCAGTTAAGCGCATGTATGTACATCGAAGCGGCACGAATCGACAGTATATAAAGACCGCACAATAACTATCGCCCCTTTTTCGGATAACTTCGAGGAAAAAGACCCACCTGAAGATAGCAAATGTGACTTTGCCGAAACGTCGGAATAACCCTTTTAGGGACCATTCAAATGTGCGATTCATCATCCGAGAATATTGTGCTGTGCCATATTCTTAGAGAGTAAATGAATAGGTAAATCGATGATTGGGAGCAATGCATAAAACTGCATATTAATTGTATGGAATATAAGATGCACAATATGCTAAAATACTAGAAAACATCCGTCGATCATTGCACCCTTAATAAGTTGCGCCTATTATTAATTGCTTTCCCTGTCACACAGCCCAACGCAAGTCAAGTATTTGTTTACGTTACCAAACTCCTGTCTCTCGATGGACACCCGCGGATCGATATATAATGTTCTCACATGGCCGTGTATTCCGGTAACGAAATTATACAACAAGCAAAATGAAAGGCAAATAGTAATTAGTGATTATGAATATCGACCGTAATTAGTAAAATACCGGGTGCTTCAGTACCCTAGCTTGAGTACTCTTCGGACCATGCCTGCACCTTCTTTGTCCATCTCTCCATTGCTCCTCCATCGGTAGTCTTCGTATACACCTAAACGTCAGTTCGTAACGTCGATTAGAGTAGTTAGTTGATATAGTCAAATGTAGATATTCAAGTATCAACATGCGTATAGAAATATTGCTAGATTGGTTGCATTTGCATACCTGCGCACGCAAGCCGTCAGCAAATAGCCTGCGTGCCAGCAATTTCTCGAATTGTGTCAATCTGACCCAGGACGATCCCGCCGCGCAACGCTGACATGAATACAATACCTCCGCATTCCATGACACATGTCGATAATCTTTAATCAGCAGGAACCAACAACAACAACAACAACAACGATCGGCAAGACAAATGTGAACTGAGGGAAAGCAATAAACTTATACAATGTTTTCATAAGTATTTACTGATCCCTAATATACGTAAATGCTCCCTAAATATGTAATCTTTGATATTGAACATTTAGATATATAAATGTCATACATAAAACAATTGTATCATGTCTATGTCTTAAGAGGTTGAAATAAAAGAAACATATTAACAATTATTAATCATCAAATTAAGCTTTGTCATTGTTGACAAAAAAACCACTGAATAATAAGGAATCACAGAAAGGGAAACACATAACACAATTGTACAGATATATCAAAGAAATAAAATATATATTTCATTACTTACTTTAATTTACCAGGTATAATCAATGGATTGGGTTCTAATACAACATCCGGTTCTTCAACTTCGCACAATATTTCAACTTCGCCAATAAATACATCTAAAAACTACAATATTTGTTAATGCGATACAATAACGAATGGATTTAGAATTACCCCTGTGGTGCCGTAATCTTTTTGTTCCAAAGCGGTAAAAGTTTGGTGATCTTGTAAACTGATTTCTGGTACATTTTCCACATACAAACTGTATAAAATATAAATAATTATATATATATATATATATATATATATATATATATATATATATATATATACTTAATTCTAATTACACTATATTAAAAAGGGTGATATTAAAATTTAGGACAGACTGCATGTACTTTATTATATCACTACATACACTTCTATTCAAAAGAAAAGCGTACAACTGCTGTGCACGATTTTGGCAATATTTCGTTAAAGTAAACGGGGCTTTTTCTAACTGTTACTTGGTAACATTGAACTAAAGAAAACTTCAACAATAGGTAACACACGTATTGTTTAACAGAACTTAATGGTATATTTTAAAATCTACTTAAATTAGTATTTGGTCATAGCAACATTTCTTGCAATTACTTCGCTTAATCTTCAAGGCATAGAGTGAACAAGATTGTGTGATAAATCTTCATTTTCGGATAGAGCTTCCCATTCATTTTCTACACTGACAGTGACATAAATTCTAAAATTCTAAAAGACAACCATAGAAACAGTCTGAAAATTATCCCATTTAGATGATGAAACAGTAAGTGTACGCTTTTCTTTTGAATAGAAGCGTACCTAAAAGTAATGGCGCCTAAATCTTACCTCAAAACGCAGTGATATAATCCACCTACTTCCGTTTGAGGAAATATCTCCACTTCAAAGTCAGTCACGCTGTTAGATAAAAGACACTGCATCTTCTTCAAAACGACCCAGTCTGGTGGCACGTGTTTGAAACCAGGAGATTTCGAATTATCGCTCTTACGCATATTCCAGCGATATTTAAAATTTAAAGGGCTGAAACAACATAATAAACGGTAATAAACCAATGACGATGTAAAACATTGAAATCTTCATTTTGGTTGCCAGGATAATAATAAACCTGTCCATTCCTGTATGAATTTATTGTGAGAATTACATCAAGAGCATGATTTCAGTACTTGTTGGAATAAATGCAATAAAAATTATCTGTACTGGACAAGAAATAAATCCCGCCGAGAAAGAAACTTACTTGCGCATGTGGAACAAGTACAAGAGAAATACAAATAAGAAGACTGGCAAGTATGAAAATAAAATTTTTGAGGAAAATAGAAAGGCGAACAAGAAGTTACAAAAGAAGAATACTAAAAGTAAAACTGTGACTCGTCGGTAGTGGTACAATTAAGGTAGATGAGTCAAGGAATCAATTGAATTCGCACAGGAGGTCAGAGGAAACACAAGACACACACACACAAGACCCAAGACCTGAAAAGTAAAAAGGGAAAATAGATGGAACAAACACGGATCATGAAAGTATTAATAATAATAGTATCTTAAATGATACAATAATATTAACATTATGTTATCAAGGCATCAACAAAAAATACCCTTCTCAGTGTAGTAGTGACAGAGAATCATTTTGCGGTACTTGTACGAAATTTTTAAACTTTAATAGCCTCCATAATTATAGGTGTGGTACGAAATTCAACAGAACTACTTGAAAGATTAATTTCCTAGTTGATGTTATAAACAATTTTGCTCAAAGCTCATTTGACAGATAAAAATTAAATCACAAACGTGAAATGAATAAAATAAGGAGCGTATAAATTCGAAATTTTGCTTTAAATTTTAAAACACGAAAAAACTGGGCGTAAGAGGAAGCAAAGTATGGATAAATACATGGGCATTGTCAGTGTAAGTTTAGGTATAATTAATGTAAAATAAGAATTCGTTTACTTATGTAACCTTGCGATTGCTAATCTAGGCGATTGCTAATCTAGGCGATTGCTAATCTAGGCGATCTAAACCACTATACCAGCAAGCTCACATGTTTCACAAATGTGTGCGATGCGTAATTAGAACTGAATTTATCTGGGCGTAATATTTCAATCAAGTGCTCTAGTTTATTCAACTAATTTACTATACGATTACAATCGATATTCCAGATTTTTATTTAGTCTATGTGACATCGCTTGCGCAACAATATTTCGACAATCAAAACATAATTTCTATCGACGGCACAATTCTCTCCACAAACTGCTTACCTATTATTTGAAACCGAAATAACCCCTTTTACCTTCGAAAGCGTCAAACAATTACCAATGTGTAGACAATATTCCGATGCATGGTCCAGAAAGAACGGGCGACTTTCTTTTCGAATGAGCTACCGCAACAGTAGATCTTACTAATATCATGTTTACAATTTTAAAATACTCTTACTTCAAATCTGACGAAGTCTTTATTGAATAGTACGCCATCGCCTATAATGTCTAGTTGCTCCAAAGTATTGTTGCTGCAGAGAATATATAACGTTTCGACATACATGCCGTACTTCTTCGGGTAGAAAGACATTTCAACTTCGACAAATTCATTTTCCTTAACTTCGAAGTAAGCAGGATATAAATGAAAAGATCCAGCAAATAATTCCATTTTTGTGTTCACGTTCTACTGAAACACAGATTTGAAATGAAATACCATTTAGATAAATGAAAAAGTTATTCCTAGACAATTTACTTTTAGAAAGGCCAAAGAACAAAGATGCAACAGAAATATGAATAGTCTTGACAACATGAAATAATAATGAAGTATCTAATGAATGTAAAATACAATAAAAAATGGTTTTACGCAGCATTTGTTTCATCTGAATTCATGCTCATAGTATTTTCAGTAGTATTCTTATAATTAATTTTTGCAATGAATATCAAAAGCTGTTTAAGAAAAGTAACATTATTTTGAGAATGGCTCCGTCCAATAGGAGACCACGATGTGTCCCAGGCGAAAATGTGATCGACAGAAAATTACGCAGAAAGAAATGTCGCAGAAGTTTCAAAATATGGTATAATGTTATGCTACTCATCTCAAGATGCCACTTGTATGTATTAAATTGATTATTAAAAAGTTTGCAATGCTTCGTGTTCGTCAAAAGGCATGTTACAATCAGTTAACTCATTTTGAAAGTCGAATCGACGTTTGGGGTTGAATGTGCAACTCTTGAAAGGTACTCAAGTCAACGAAGTCAACCCGGCAGGAAGGTATGTATATTGAAGAACAAAATGATGTCTTGCCATAGACCACAAGAACATAAGTGGGACATATTGGATCGAAAGTTTCAACAGATACTACAAATAGCTTGGGAGGAGATTCATCAAGAAGATATCAATAACGTGATTTCCAGCCATGATAATTAAATGGATATATTCAACTAAGAGAGCATGCCACTCATTATTAACATTGCAATAGCAATAAGAGAAAGAGCTAAGGAAGAGAAGAATAACGGAAAAATAGTGAAGACTGATGTGAACAAAATAAATATAGAAGGGGAAAAATGGAAATGGAATAGATCAAAGAAACGACTAAAGAAACTAGGTACAAAAAACTGAGAACACACATCAGAAAGCAGGTTATGACGACGAACAAAGCAATGAAAACGGACATGAAAAGAAAGAAGACAGAGAAAGATAAGAGAGAGAGGTTAAGGATAGCAACATGGAATATGAGAGGCACGTATAGCGAAGGGGCACTAAAACAGGTGGCGTTAACATGAAAAGGCATAGAATTGAAGTAGCAGCAGTACAGGAAACAAAACAAAGAAGTACTGAAATTATAGAAGTAGAAGATTATCTGTTTTTCTGTAGTAGCGGAGAAGACAGAAGACTAGAAACAGGTTTCCTAGTTAGCAAAGAACTGAAAGGGGCCGTAATGGATTTCAAACATATTACGGAAAGGATATGTTATATAAGAATAAGAACAAAATACAGGAAAATAAGTATCATCAACATACACACACATACAGAAGAATAGACTTTGGAGGAGAAAGCAGAATACTACGAACATTTGGAAAGACAATATCAAAGATTACTGAAGAGGGATATTAAAGTAGTGGTGGGAGTTGGCTAGGAAACGAAAGGAATAACGATACCGACCAATAATTGGAAGGGAAAGTAAACACGAACATACAAGTCAGAAATGGAGGAAACCTAATAGAATTCGCAGCACAAATTTGAAATGGTAATTGAAAGTACATATTTCACATAAAAAGAAATATATAAGGGGACGTGGATTTCACCAAACGGCAAAACCATTAATGAGATAGACCACATACTGATCAGCAATAAAGACAGTAAATATGTCATGTACTCGTGAGGGCGGAACTGAAAGTGAGAAGGCAGGAGATAGCTAGAGAGAAAAGAACAAGAAAAGGACTAAATGTAGAAACATTAAAGGTACAAGGAGTAACAGAACACTATACAAAGGAAATAGAAAACCACATAAAGGCAGGTCCTCAGACATTCACAAAAGAGAAAAATGGGAAGCACTACAAAACATTATAAATGGAGTAGCGGGAAAACATTAAGAACCAGAAACATAAGCAAAACGAAGAATAAATAGTTTGACGAAGAGTGCATGCATGCGGTACAGGATAGTAGAAATGCAAGACAGAAATACATCAAAACTACGGAAGAAATCGATAAGACTGAGCATCAAAAATGCAGAAAAACATTTTAAAAAATTTGTATAGTAAAGAAGAGAAATAAGGAATTTCTATCAAAGTGCAAGAAAACAAAAGCAGGGCTACAAACCGAAAATCATTAGTTGCCGGGATAAAGAAGAAAATTTAATAGTAGACAATGAAATGGTAGCAAAACATGGGCAAAATATTTCGAAGAACTGCTAAACATAAAACAAACAGAACAATATATTGACACTTTCGAAGAAGGTGAAACACAACAAGAAACTATACCCGAACCTGAAATAACCAAAATAACATATATAGAAAGTACAGATCGACCATTGATCAAATTTTCATTTTGAAGGAATTGCAAGCTGCACACTATGAAAACGGATGGGATATGCACTTATTGTTCATCGATTTTAAACAAGCATACGATTCTATAAACCGCAGAAAAGTAATGGCATTGAACAAACTAGAAATCTCAGAAAGCTCATCCGAGTAATTAAAAGCACCCTACAAAATACCAGAAGTAAAGTAAGATCGAACGGGCAAAGGTGATCTTTTCGAGACGAAATCTGGTCTGAGACAAGGAGATCCGCTATCATCCACATTGTTTAACTTAGTACTAGAAACGATAATGAGATGAGGCAAGCTGAATAGATCAGGACTGATTTACGACCGGAGACACCAATGAATCGCGTATTATTGCAGACGACGTTGCAATAATAACGAAAACACAACAAGAGTTCGAAAGAGTGGTAAGAACAATAGTGAAAGAAGCTACTCGTATGGAATTGAAAATAAACAAAGTATATGAGGATGTGTGCAGAAGAGGACACAAAGGTAGAGCTTAACATAACTACGGAATAATAAGGATAAGGATACAAATTCGAGAGAGTAGGCTTCATATACTCGGCAGTCATGATCACATCAAAACGCGAAATCAAAGAGAGACTAGCACGCGGCGATATAGCAGCTGGAGCACTGAATAGCACACTCACGAGTAAGCATGTATCAAGGAAAGTGAAGGAGTGTGTATACAAAATATTAATAATACCAACGATCTTATATGGAGGGGAGACCTGGACGCTGACAGGGCAGAAGGAAGTTAAGCTACAGATATCGGGACGGAAACTGCTGAGGAGTATATGGAGGAGTAAAAGAAGGAGATCAGTGGAGAAGTAGGAAAAATGAGGGAGTAAGGTGGTTGGGCCACGTAGAAAGAATGCAGGAGGGAAGACTACCAAAGACCATAATGAATAGGAGGCAAGACGGGAGAAGGAAGAGAAACAGACCAAGGAGAAGGTGGATACCCTAGTAAATTAAGATTATGATTTTAGCTTTAATAGTGAAAAAAAAGGACCAATATAATAAATTCCACAATTGAGAAAATTACATTTAAGCATTTAAAGTTTGACATTTGCAATAATTCGGCAGTGTTAGTGTTTAGCTCCAGCCTGTTTGCAGCTCTGTCCAATGCTAAAAAACATTTTTTAATTTTTCTCTAATAAACAAACTTTGTCAAATTCATTCTGGCTATTACATTTAATAGATTTGCTATTGGTTGAGCTGGACATGAGCCATTTTAACATATCAAAGGTAGCAAGAAAAATATTTTAATACAATGCATAATTCAAAACGGCAAAATATTGACACTGACCCTTTGAGCTCCAAGCCACAGAAATCTAAATACTTGTGCAATGGCGATATGGACATATGGTATTTTATTTTACCGAACAGGTTCGAACTACTATACAGAATAGATTCGAACCCTGTTTTACCAAATCGGTTTAATATTTTAATATATAACTCGGCGTACATAATAAACTTTGTACCGCTTAAATTTACCGCACTACTCCACAATGTTAAATATAGACAGCCAAGATTTCACGTCCATCGCCCATGCCGCCATCTTACAAGTGCAATATGCAATAAATTATATTATTTGAATAATATACTTTAACATCGTCGCTAAACCAATCGTCTTCGGTAAGTACAAAAAACTGCCCATAACCGCCCTCATTTTTCATAATTAAGCTCAGTTTGACTTCGTCGCCAACCAAGGTGTATCCACAGTCAATGGTAGAGTTCAAAGCCATTGCGCGATCCAAGTTAAATGAACTTCTTGACAGGTCATTCAAGGAAGTTGTTTTTGAAACAAGATCGTTGCTTTTAAAAATGTAAGTTCGTAAGCTCGGCGAATTCCTTTGCGTAAGTATTGTCACCACTAAGTCCAATCCAGTGTGTGTTTTAAATACAATACATTCTCGAACGTCGTGGTACACGCTGGTTCGGTACCTAATTGTGTAGATCGCACACATTCCTGGTGCAATTTTCGATCCAGAATGCAATTCGATAGTGAAATAGTTCGACTGTGGGTACACATGAAGTGTGATGATTTGCTTAACGTTTGTCACATTTCGAAGTTTCAAAGTTTTCTGCAACGAACAAAGTGATTATTTCATTGAGCTAAATTTAGGCGATATATTGCCGGCCAATTGTACCTCCACCTTCGACCGCACTGCGCATGTGTCAACTTAACATAAATAAAATAATCTTACACCAACGCATGCGTGTAAAAGCTCAACCAAACGCCCCTACCGGTCAATAACCCAATCCTGCATGAAGCAGTAGATTCCACCCGAATGTATTCTACCTGACAACATGTGAATCTTATGCGGGCAATGCCACTAATAGCTAAATGTATTTCAAGTTAAGCCCTAAATCTATTCGATTTTTAACAAATAAATTATTAAATAAATAAACAGCTCTTCATGAGCACATAAAGAGTAGTAATAAATATAACAATAATTATTATATCATTATCTACGATCAATAATCATTATTTACGACGAGGTTAAACGAGTCCAGCTTCTAGCGCAGAAATTACGTTTGCATTATCATTTGTGTATGCAGGTACCTTGTATGTCACATTTAATTCGTAATTGTAAAAAATCACACATTCTGGGTTTGCGAGAAAAACCCTTTCATATTTATGTTCACCGCTTTGTAGACCTCTGCTCGTTCTATAATTGCTTGCTTTAGCGCTAGGTCCTTTACAATTGGTTGCTGACAATTTCGTAGGAACAACATCCAGGTCGCTTTTGCACGGTGGATTACACAAATGCCGATTTGAATTTATCCTGAAATCTGTTTTTGAATTAATTTTCAATTTATTCAGCTATTGTTAATCTTACTTATTGATCGTTCCAAAGCGTTGGGGAGTAATACCGCTTGTTCCAGCAAGTTGTATTTGTCCAGAGTAAGTTTACTTAACTTGCGAAAAAGTTCAACGCGTTTGAGTTTAATTTTCTCACTTAAAACGTTATCTTTACTTATTAAATGCTTCGCAACCAAGTATTCACCTTTATGTTCCATTAGACGTGTCTCAACCTTCCCAATATCGTTAGTAACTGCCTCGGATTTTTTTAATATCTGCGAGAAGAATTGTGATAAATTGGTGTAAGATGTACCTACTTAATAAAGCAATACCGAATTTGCAGTAATTGCGGTCGCTTTTATTTCTTCCATTTTTACTTTGTTTCTCTCCAGATTCTCGCCGATATTTTTTGGATATAACTGTCGCCCCAAAAATTCTTGGAACGATTCTCGCACAATATGGGATGTGTCATGATTTGAGTTTTTCGTACTACTTGGTATTAGTGGTAACGGATCCATCGTTAAAATTAAATATATTGCGGGGTGTCAAATTGACATTAAAGAAGGATGATATAGACGAAGTTTTAATTCGAGTAAGCTGGTTGCTTATTGTGACTATCGTGATCTGAGAAAAAAATAATAAATAATAATTAATGTATCACGACATTAAAGTCCCTTTTTTACTTTTTTATACTTTATGTAAGTATATGAATCATGAACATGTTCGACGTCGAGATTTTAACGGATATACACGTTTTGAGATCCCCTGAATCGATTCTGATTGTTTTCAGCATTATGTCTGTCTGTGCGCGCGCTCTAACGCCCAAACTATTGAAGCTAAAATTATGAAACTTTAAACATGAGGTTTGTAACGGGTTTTTCAACAAGAACTTTGTTTTTCAAAACAAAATAAAACAAAGAATTTAGATGAAAATAAAAATTGTTATTGTATTGGAAAGAGTAAGGTTTGGCAATTATACATGAAAAAGTGATCCACCACGACCACATCCACATCCGATACAATGTCAATTCTTTTCTAAAAAATTTCTGTCACATTTTGGCAAAATGATGGGTCTATTTCGTTACTCACGTCACTGATTTTTACTACAATCGATTCTATTGGGTCCGTATATATTCTATCTTTAACAGCCCCTAAAAAAATAATCCAGTTGTGTTAAATCGCATGATAGGGGCCGCCAATTAACAGCTGAATTTCGTGAACTTATGCGATCGGGAAATTTGATTTCCTAAATTCATTGTTTCGGTGGCTGTGTGACATGTGGCACCGTCCTGTTGAAACCACATGTGGCACCGTCCTGTTGAAACCACATGTGAATAATATCCATATCATCAATAATAGGCCAACATTTAGTTGTTAACATCTCTCGGTGGCGTGATTCACAGTAACCGCATTTCCAGCCGAATTTTCGAAAAAAAAGCCCCAATCACGTCTCCAGACCATATAGCCACCATACAGTGACACGTTCAGCTTGCAAAGGCTTCGCAACAATTGCTCTTGGATTTTTAGAAGCCTAAATGCGACAAGTTTGCTTGTTGACGTAGACGTAGACGTAGACGTAGAGAAATGAAAATGGGGTTCGTCTAAAAAAATGATTTTTGCAGAAAAACCAGCGGGTTGTTCTTGAATGAATTCAGGAAATCTACGGCGAGTGAATGATCGGTCGGATTCAATTCATGCACCAGTTGCACCTTGTAAGGCTTGGGTCAGCCAAATCCTTACGCAAATTTCGCCATGTGGTCGTTGTGGATAGCCCCGAATTGTTGAGAACGTCGTGGAATTGACAAATTCGAATCTTCTTCAACACTGCGGCTTACGGATGCGATATTTTCGATGCCCCTTGTTGAAAAACCCTTTATGTGTCTCGAAAGAAAACCTCCTATTTCTAAAAGCATTATCGCAACCGGAAGTGATGATTTACTCTTGTACCTTTTCTTACCTTTTTCCATACCTCGAAAACGGTACGAGTTACCATAAACATTAAAGATATTCAAATTTGAAACGTTCTTTTTCTTCTTATTTTTAAGTGTGCATTAATTGTCGTTGTTTATCATTCCCCAACCCAACTGAACCTAATCCAACCCAACGCAATACGACACAACGATTGCAATTTTGAGACGAATCTATGCTAGAAGTTATGACAGCAACGACACCTGCGTTTGCAGATCATCATCAGCCACACCACAAAACGACTGACTTCTTTTAAATTAAAACAATTTAAATAAACCAAATGAGCAAACTAACCGAAACCAATCCAATAAAATACAACCCAGTTGTATTTTATTGGAAACAGTTTAGTGTATATTCACCTGATTCTTAAAATTATATTATAGATAACTATCTATTTTTATTTGTTTACAGATTATATTCACCTACTATGTTTGGTATTCATCCAAATAGGTTTGAGTATGTGGCAGTGTTGGTGTTCTTGTTTCCATTGCATTGGGTTCCAAGCCATTGAGTTCTATGGAATACGTCTGCGATGCTATTTTTGTTCATCGAACAAGTTTATAGTTATTTGATTGAGTTTTACTGAGTTCAAGAAACTTTTAATGTTTTGAATTCAATAGAATAGTAGGATATCTTCATCCTTAAATCGATTGGTTTTGCCCCTGAATTGATTCTGACTATTTTCGCCATGAGGTCTATATGTTTGTGTGTAGGGGTAGGTTTGAAAACAATATCTTAAGTTTCGTTTTAAAAGTTCTTTCGAAAAATCTACCATCGTTGTAGATTTGTGTAATCGCTCTTGAAAAATTCTTTGTAGTCCTTTGCTCTGTCAGACGAACAAAAATCGAGAAGACTTTCCCCACACAAACGCGCGATATTTTAATAGAATTTGTCTATCGGGTGAATTTTAAATCCCAGACAACAAAACTCTGAAATTCGGAATTAATCATTGCCTTCTCTGTTTTTATTAATTTGTATGTAGCGTGTGAAATTGGCTTTGACGCCCGTAAATTCCAGAAACGTGGCTACTCAATTTCTGTACTCCAGGAAGAGTATAGCAACGTTCGATAAATATTCCCAGTCGCAATCGCAGGGGCAGATGTAACTAACCTATATGGATGTATTCGCCACACGTTCCTATCATCACCTATCACCTATCATCGTGATCACGTCAGTTTGAAAATTCACAAGTATAAGAAAGTTCAATGAGGACCGCTGCAGATTTTTAAAATCAAGAATGTAGATGTGAGTGATGGCATGATCTTAAGTGCGGATATTTACAGTATATTTTTTCAGAAATGGTTAGTTTAGAATACTTTGAATCAGTGAAACTGACTTGGCTGATTATAGTAATTACCACGGAGAAATGAATGGTGATATATTTTTCAAGAGGGTTAAAGAATAGTTAATCTGCAATTTAACAGCGCCTACATTAATAATTATGCATAAAGATCCCTATTGCAGGATCTTACTTGAAAAACAACCCCATGGTTAAATGAAAATAATGTGTATTGAAAATAACATGACTAAATAAATTGAAGAGGTCAATACGGCGATACACAGGTTTTAGAGATGTGGAAGGAAGCCTTAGAATATGTTACTCCTAATGTTTAGGGAAAATGTATACGGCATACGA
Organism: Geotrupes spiniger; assembly: GCA_959613385.1. Taxonomy (NCBI): domain Eukaryota; kingdom Metazoa; phylum Arthropoda; class Insecta; order Coleoptera; family Geotrupidae; genus Geotrupes; species Geotrupes spiniger. Next base: position 33,960,166 of record OY390732.1, read on the forward strand.
ACACGATCGTGATCGAAAGTGGTTCGAACGTGAACAAAATCTTGAGGAAGTTGAATCTTTAATTATTCTGATAACTGCCACGAAAATATTTAAATACATATAAATTAAAATTGTAAATATATTCAAAATTACATTGATTTTTAAGAAAAAGATTTTTGTTGTTAACAACTTGTTAACAACAAAGAACAAAAGGAAGCTTATGTTGTATTTCCATTCAATTATATTTGACTAAATGTTAATCTTATACCATCCGCTTCCCCATGTGACGTTCATCCTACACAATTTTAGAGAATCATTTATCTTTTACATTATGTTTAATACTGAACACAAAGATTTGCTTATCAAAAGTAACTTTCGAAATGATATAAAGTGGGAAAATAGAGAGAGCATTTCTATTATAACCTTAAACTATCAAATGCAAAACATCTCTTTGACTATTAGCACCAACATAAATTTCAAAAATATTTCATAGCCTTCTAAGGATAAAAACCACATATATTTTTAATAAACGTATTATTTGTTAATAATCTATTGTAGTTGAACAATTTTAGTTTTTTGAAATGTTAAGCGAGTCTAGTGTTAACCGTGCTTAATAATCGCCCATCATAAGTTTTAAAATTGTTTCTATAGATTTCACGAAATATATTTTTTTCGATTACTAAGTTTCTAAAATCGCGCTATCGAAAGTACCCCATTGTGACATACTTTGTATAGAAGTTAATTTCACCAACCACCGTCCATTTAAGGACAACGGGAAATAAGTAGTTCACTTACCTCGCTAGAGACGCAAGTAAAATTAGCGAATGGAAACTATGAAACTAATGAACTATCAAAATAAACCAATCGAAATGTAAACCAATTTTTATTTGCGAAAGGGGAAACAACTCCACAGGTAAATATTTATCCATAAATCCGTCTGCGTTCGCGAGGCTGAATCAAAACGCCGACCTGAGCAGTCGGGTAATTTTTAATGATGGTGATTATTGTTGTTGGGTTGGCAGCTTCGTTTAAGGTTTTATGTTGGTACGCTTGCGTTTAAAATTCAAAAAAAAGGCCAAAACCCAAATAAATCAAATTGAAATTATCACGATTTAGAAGTTCGTGTTTTCGCACAAAAGGGTATACGGGTCGTCGCACTGTTGCCAAAATATAAACCAAATTGTCGAGCAAAATCCTCATATCTCTGTACGTCCTGTATCCCAACAAATAGGTTACTATTATCTATCAACTTGTCCTACCTTTTGTAAATTTCCTATATTTCAGGTTTTTCCTAAAACTCCTCTTATAAAATCTTGAAAAAAAGTTTACGCCTGTATAAATGTTCAATAGTGCATCAAATAAACCTTCCTATTTTGTATGTAACATCAAATTATTAGCATTATTAATTCACAGGACTACCTCACTTGGTCAGCACATAACCCCAGTAATATCATTTAACTATTGACATTGCACTATCGACAATAACTTTCTTGGAGAAATTCTTTCCAGACAGTTTGAATAGCACTTGTTTGTGGCCGAGTCGATTGGACTTGAAATATAGTAAGTTTTCAATAAATTACCGCGAAGGGTTCAATGTTACTTATAACAAGGACAACATTTTGAGCGTTTGTAAATCAAATTTATTTTTTAATTGTCTCTTCGACTGTACAACTTCGTTTAGACGAGAGCACATCAACACTTAATAAAAAAACTGTTATTGAACATTGTTGTTGAAAAATTCTCTGAAGTCCTAGCAACGAATAACTATTCTCGGGTAGGATCACAGGGGCGTCCACCGTCACAGTTGTGGTGGCTGTCAGATGTAACTAACCTATATCGACATATACACGAAATGTTGTCGATTTCTCCTGTCATCGTGATAGCGCTAAATTATAATTTTAATCAAAACGGAAAATGACTAAAAATTTAAAACGGACTCATATGGTTCCTTGCAACTTACAATTACAGTAAAAAAGCAATTTTACTATAAATTATATATTTCTGCTCTACATATTCGATATGAATTATAAAACCTAGATTGTATGGAAAGGGCAACAAACTATAGAAATTGAAATTTATTTCAATAAAATCTTTAAAAGTTACATTAATTACATGTAAAACTATCTTACAATTTTGATGTATTTTAATGCAATACAATCATGTGGAGAATGTTTCCATAATAATATGCAAAAGTTAACAGAAGAACAAAAATAAAACAAACAAAACTATAAGTTGAAAACATATACAATAATCTATAATAATATTCACAAGTCTTATTATAAAAAAAATGTTTATATGAGAAAAATGAGTAATAATATTACTATTTATCTAATTCTAAAGCGGCATACTGCTCAGCAGTTACTTCTGTCATCATCAAATTACCATCAGGTAGCATAAGCACCACTTTTCTTGTACCACCTACAAAAACATATATTAGATAAATATTTGAGTTACATACGGCTCAACAACAAATCCATATAAACCAGTATAATGATAAACACAAGAAGCCAAACTATTTCCAAATTTTAATTAAATTACCCATTTCCAAATAACTATACTAACAACCTTTGCATTCTTGAATATGCGGATGGCTAATTTCCTATAACAAAAACGTGCATATAACAACAAAAACAATCCATAATTTTACACCACCACAACTGGTTCAACATTTGGAACCTTAAACATACATAATCCAACTAACTATCACAGTTAATAATCAATGTAATTTGTGCCAAAATCAGTTTGAAAATGCCCCTAACACAAATTACATTTTGACATAAAATATTCTTCATATACTATAATTTCAATTCTTGAATAATTGGGCCCTGGATAATAAACCATACTATATTCCAAAATATCGATAAGCTTAATAAACATACTCCTAAATGAGCTAAGTATACAATTATCATAAACTCTCTATTAAATGGGACCTGTCTAAATTTTGAGCCAAAGTTCAGGAAAAATGGAAAAATGGAAATTCATATATAATGCACCCTCATGATATTTTATGGTTTCATTTTAAATTGTTACATTTGTTATCAAAACTTAAACTTAACTGTAAAATGCACAAGAAAAATTTGATTCATCAAAACCTTTATGCGAATATTTATAATAACATATGTACTATTTGATAATTAATTAATTATACATAAATACCTGGGCTTGGTGGTTGTGCACTGACAATTTGAGCTACAATCTGTGAATCTTCTGCATTATCACTTTCTTGTTCAGTGTTTACAGGAGGTTCTTCTTCCATTTGGTCGGGAATTTCTGCCTCAACAGGAGTATTCACTACCTCCGGCTCGGCTAGGTCTGAACCACTTTCAGACGCAACCAATAAACACTGTTGTTGACCATCTGCATCTTGTGCTATTAAAATAGTTTGACCGTCTTCGTTTTGACCTGCAACTTGGTAGATGGTTCCATCCTCACCCGTTATTAATAACGGCGTTTCTGAGTCATTTAGTGATATCGCATTAATGTCAGTGTCTGTATTCTCAGTTGGAGGTGCTGGTTCTGGTTCAGGGTCTGGTTCAGCTTTAACATCTTGTATATTTGTGGACGTTGATGGACTCTCTACGTCTGTTAATAAAGGCATATTGATAACTCCAGGTGGACTTGTGGCAGATAAAGTTTGCACTAAACTTTCAGTCGTACTAACGCTTTGTTGACTAGGTTGACTTGTTGTTGGTGAAGATTGATAAACTGAAGTGCTACCGATTTTGCGTATAATTGAATGCTTATTAGAGTAGGTCTGCCTAATTGTTTTTCTAAATGTTGGTGGAGGTGCTCCCATTTTAGATTTATTTATTAATTGTTTGTGCCTGTTTATAGTTCCTGGTGTAATTCTTGTTATAATTGCTTGTGGAGCCGGTTTTGGCACAATTGTACGATTTATTATACTCCTATTCATTGCTGTTTTTTGGCGAATTGATTCTGTTGTTGTAACGACCTTCTTCTGGGCATTTAAGTTCGCAGTGGGCTCAATGTTTGCGTTGCTCAACGCTGTGCTTAAAATTGAAGATGTACTTGAAGCAGATGATGTTGTTGCCACAGGTATATCATCGGCTTCCATTGCACTTAAAGCCTCCTCGATTGTTTGAGTCTTGTCCGGTTTTTCATTTTTACATAATTTAGATTCTTCTGTAACAGATTCTACAATAGGCTCTGTTAAATCACTGACACTTTTATCCTTCTCGTCATTTTTGACCTCAGCTTCTACTTTCTCGTCAACTGGAGACTCGTTTAAAATATCAGCTGCAGCCAAATTTACCAAATTATCCAAAGTATTATCAGTATTATCACTTGAAGTGTTTACATCTTGTGAGATTTCATCGTTTCTTGGATGCTTTTCATCTTGGCCAAGAATCCTACCTGTCAGAGGGCATAATGTGAAATCTCCCGGTGGACTGTCTGGCTCAGGTAACGGTAAATCAGTTGGAAAAGGTAATTCTTCCAACCCATCCGACTCTTCATCTTCTTGTTTTACTTCAATTTTAATTGGTTCTGCCTTTCTGAGTATGGCAGGAGCAGGTCCTTTTCGGTGCGCTATAACTTTGGCAGCTATAGCTTTCATAGGTTGTTTCACTCTTGTTATAATATTTGGTTTAGAACCGTTAGATGCTTCTCTTTTAACAACTTTAATACTGGTTTGTCCAATTTTTGGAGCAACTTTTATAACAGCGTGACCTCCACTAGCCGCAATTTTTGATGTATTTGAATCAAGTTTAATGATACCAGCCGTTTTCGACATAACATAAACACCTGAGCTTAGAGCGGGTAGTTGTTTTTGATTAATTCTAACTATACCTTGAGCGTCGGGAACAAGAATATTTTCAGGTAAAGGCTGCCTTCTACCAATACCATTGAGGGCAGATTTCATAACTCTTTTTACTGTGACCACTGGTCGGTCGTCTTCTGAATCAGAACTTTCGGCTTCTAATTTCATTTTTTTCTCAAACGAATCTGAGTCAGAATCACTGTATGACCTCTTATTAGAACCTTCATCAGCATCAGACATGTTACCACACCATACTTTCACTTGATTCAATGCCTTCTGTTTACTTGTTCTTTGTGGTCTCCTATTTGAAAAAAAAAACATAAATTAAAATTTGTAGTACACCGTTCCGCTCAATAAAAAACAATTTCTTTTATTATACTCGGCAAACACATGTAATAAAATCGGAGGAATTTTCCTTCAATGTGAGCACATAAATGTAGCACATAAATCATTCCTATTAGATTATCTGTTAATGAAGAACTGTGACAATGTCTAAAACTCGAGTGAGATATTGAAATAAAAGTTCATTAAATTACATATTACACAATCCTTTCTGAAACAGTATTCTGTTGGTCATATTTAGGGAATGAATAATTATAGCACACTTCCAAATAGTTAGAAAAACAACAAGATATATAAAATATATAAAATAATTAGTATTGAAATCCTTCCACGCATCAAATGGAACAAGATTTATATATAAGATTTTTATGTTTGGAGTTGATGAATATTAAACCAGAAAAATCCTTGAAGATCCTTACTGATAGTAAGAATACCGTCAATGAAGGTTGTACAAATAACCTAGACCTTCCATTCACGGGTGGAGTCTGTGAGAGTTCGAAAATATTGTAATTAGCTATATTACTGCAACATAAAGTTGTCATCATCCAGTATCATGAGTATAAGTGTACCAAAGACACAGCAAAGATTTGTGGAAAGTGTTATTTTTACATAAATCCCTACTAACTAATTAAAAATAGGTTACTTTCTGCAGTATATGTACTTTAATGTGTATTTAATTAACAAAATAAAGATGCATCCTGTACTTTTATGTCAATTTTATTTTGCAACAGTTAACAAACAGAAATGTCTGATGTGTACTTTAATCAACCTACAGTGATTGACTGCTGTAAAATAGAGAATTTTATCAGAAAATATTTTAATGTTGATTATTGATACTTTCACACATTCCCACCCGATTTCTGCCCACCCGACAAACGACAAACGCTTTTCCACAGTAATTCGCTGCAAATGCTATAGAAGTTAGCTAGCTGTCTGTAATCAGACTTATATTAGATGTCTCTAACCCTCCCATTTTGCAGTGACTATAAAAAATGATTTGAAACTGCTGTTTAAACATCACGTTTTTGATATACATGCTTCACAAAAAACATATTTTACGATTTTCTTTTGTATCTCACCTAATGACTACATTTTTAAATCTTTTTGAATAATTACTATATTTCTTCAATGCACTCACCATATTCGTATACTTTCCTAACCAGACAATTATTTCAAAAGCATGTTCTTAATCACCGACCGATACTAAATTTCATTAAAATTGAGATTTTTAACTAACACGTTTTCATTAACACACAATGTGGAATTGGTTAAAATTGTTATCACCAAAATTTAAGTATTTTGTTTATGGGAAAGTGCCCAGGCTCTTTACCAACATCCCCTCGTATTATTATAGTAAAAATTTTGATAAATTTTTGTTAAAAACATAATTTAGTTTGAGTCCTCTGGAGCAGAGGATTAGAAGAACTCAAATTAAAAAAATCCAAAACTCAAACAATAGAGATGCACAATTAAACAAGTTTAACGTGACTTACCCAACTGCTGTTGATAAAATTAAGTTTGCATTGTTTTCGGGGAGGGATTTTCTATACACTCGTCTCTGAACTAGCGGCGATTTTGCAAGTTTCTGGGCCTTTAATTTTTGGAGGTTTCTATCAAATTCTTCCGTCAGTTGCTTACAGCTATCAAGATGAGCAATGGGTTCCCACGTGTTTTGTTCCCTAGAACAATATTTCTACCAATGTAATTTTTACAGAAAATAAACTCACTCGTCAAAATCTTCCCATTTTACCAAATATTCGTGAGTCTTCTTTCCTGGATTATACCTTTTCGATATAATCTTCTCTACAACATATTCAATTTTCTTATCGTCGTTATTTGAACGTATGGCTCTTTTGGATGTCCCTTTCTGAAATTAAACAGATATTTTATTTTTAGTTATCGCTGTTTGTGATAAACATTTTACCTTTGTACTAGGTAGTATGGTTACATCACTATTGAGTTGAACAGGTTTCAATATGGTTTTCTTTATGCCACCATTCTCACACTTGTTTTGTTTTGCTCTTTCTTTGTCTATTTCTTCTTCTATGTCAATATCGGACTCAGTGTCAGCTAAAGGATCTTGCTCGGAATCTAATTTAGATGAATCATTGGAAGTTGGCTTTAACTTCTTCTTCGTTCCTACAAAGTAATAGATGTGTTCTGACGTTCTTGTGGCTCATTTATAATCTACATCGCCACTCTAAGTGACAATAAGATAAACAAATATAACCAGAGTTTATGATTTGGAACGAAAATCCTTACTGATTTCTCCTTCTTCTAAATTTTCAGGTTCATCATCATCCTTCCTATATGGTGTAGACAATACTGTTTTCACAGGCTTTGTAGGTACTGCCTGAAAGTTGAAAGTAATTTCGTAATGTAACAGGTCAGCAGATAAATTGATCGATCCCCTTTTACAAGTAGACATGAATGGATACAAGAGTTAGCAACATATTATTTGGATTTTAGTCCTTTTTACACTGATGACACTAACTTTACATCATCTACAAATAGGGCACTACCGTTGATTTTACTATATACTCGATCGTCCCTACATGATAAATTCCTTCCCACAAGTACTAATTTTTTAATTAATGAATTCGATTGTAGAATATTTTTGTAGTTACTTAATACTTTTAACAGGTTGACTGCAACAGCGGTCATTATGACCGCTACGATACATGTCCAGTGACGCCAAGTCGGTCAATTAGACTGCCACGCCTGACATAAATTCAAATTATCTAATTGAAAAAGATGAAATGGTACAAAAAGTTGCAAAGGTGTATATGAAAGCACAATATTTATTTTCTGTTTTTCTAAGGCCAATTATAGTATTTTTCTCGATGGCTCACTCATATTTTCTTGCACTCAGTTACACTGAATAGTTACTAAACAATATCAGGCGCCTTTTTGGCGAGATCAAACTTATCAGCTGTTCTAGTTAGTATAGTGGGGGTGACCGCTGGTATGACCGCTTGGGCGTGGAAAACCTTTTCAGGTCTCTCACGTTCTGGCAGTCATAATGACCGCTTATCAAATTTGATAAAATAACTCATTAAAAATAACGCCATGGGTTGTTTGACTTATGATATACCTTTTTAGATGTGCCAAGGGTCCCAAAAATGCAAATGGTGTCAGAAGGAATTTTGTCAATTTTAGGATGGAAGTCAAACTGTTTAAAACAGTTTACACCTTGTGAGATTTATATCGTTTATGTCACCTATTCAATAAAAGAATTGTTTAAAATATTCAAGTGTTATGAAATGTCAAAACACTCGCATTTTTGTGCAATGAATCAGTAGCCACATTTAATATTTTACATCTGTAATATTTACAGCAAAAAATCTTACACTGTTAATATTAACGACAAAATCTGATTTCAGTTTTACAGGTTTTGTCACTTTCACTTCCTTATGATTCACTGCAATATTTTTATTCAATTTTGCAAATAGGATCAAACTAGGATAAAAATTCACTTCAAAGCATCTATTCTAGCACTTGGATTGTAATGCCGAGTACAATTCATGGTCTGATTTTACTTCAATATTACATTCCGCTCATGCAGAGTTTCTTCAGGACAACTCGTGCTCTGAACTACAAAAATATTGTAGGCAGTACTTACACCACTCGTATTATATACGACAAAAAAAATCTTTCGCACATCTGTTTCATGTAACTATACACGATCCCAAATCCCACAAGTACATATCTACAATAAACTTATTAACTTTGCTTAAATTACCTTTAATGGTGGTTGTAGGTTGGCTGTACTTATGGTGTATATATTTTGCAGAGATTTTCCTGCAGTAATCCATGCATTTTTCTGAGTTTGTTCCAAATTACACCATAATTGATAAACAGTCCAAGAAGTTGGGTGCGTTGTATCATTAGGAACGTTTTTAAATTTAGCATTTTTCCACAGCATAAAACCCCACACCTGTGACTTACTTTCAGTCTGTATGCATTCCTTTAAAACTGATTCTTTAGTACATTTATTTTGCAAACGATGCTCTTGAAGTTCTTCAATAAAATGAAATACTTCGTGACACTCGCCGCAAACCAATATGTCTAATTTACTTAGTTCAACTTGTGCAGCTAGAACGGAATATTTAATATACCACCTAATTACGATAATATATGTACCTTTAAGAATAATTGGATCTTTAGTGATTTCCAATGGATCTGTATGTTCTTCCTCTACCATTGTTGTTGTTCCTTTAAATACAAAAGCACATAAAAGTAAGGTTATTAAAAATGTATTATTTAATTTAATCAAGTTCGAAGACTACATTCAATGACATAGTAGCTTTATCTATAACATGTAAGTTGTATTTATTTCTGCTGTTACTTTAAAAGATAAATTTAGGCGCCATATAATTTACTTCTTCTTAACATTTAAAGAAATATGGAAATAAGCCCAGACAAACGCCGAGTTCCATTCAAAATGGCGGGTTCAAAACTAAAAATATAAAATTAAGCAAATAATGCACTTAAATTAATAGCTAGATGAATGCAAAAGTACTTTCGTGGAATTATGCGAATTAAGTAATTCATATGTACCTTTTGTTCACTGCAGCGTTCAAAAACTATACTGCTTAACCTGATATTTTTCACTTGGCTTTCACACGAAAACATTGAGTCTAGTTGCAAACCAAACACGTGAACAGAGTAAAACATCACTATCGGTACTAATACGTAATTCAAATATTAATTTAACCTGTTAAATAGCTTAAGTTGCAGTAAATAATTAGATTAAATTGCTTACTTTTTAAAGAAATAATAAAAATAAATTAGTAATCATGCATAACATTTTATGACATTTTACAGTTTTCATTATTTTAAGTTTTTGCGGCAAATTAGCAAAATCGAAACTTAAAAAATACCTTCAATTAAAATATAAAACAATTAGCAAAATGTTAAATGTAATGTGATTATTTTTATTATATAAAGTTAATAATATCAATAATTTACACCCCAATAAAGAGATAGCAGACCACTATCAGTACTCAAGGCTAAAGCCCGAGGATAGAAAGTATTGTGCGGTGTTCAATTGTATTGAACATATGTAAATATTAATATTTCATGTATACGCATTAAAAAAACACATATGAAAAAATAATGGATCAAACTGCGCAAAGTACACGTACACCCTTCTCATATAGTGCTCATTTATGTGGAAGTCTTTAATTATGATTTACAATACATCCACTTGCCAGCAGTGGGTGCATTTAGTTCCAAGTGCTCGAAACTAAGTTCGCTAGAACTGTTAGCAACTTTGTGGAATTGAACGGTATATTTCTCAATTCGGTGGCCTATTCACTTCCACTTTCAAAAAATTGTACACTAAACAACTTTCTGTAATGTTTCGCAACCTGTAAAGAATAACCGTTTGTTGACATTTCAGGTTTAAAGTTGCTATCCATCTATCGGTACGTAATTGATAAATAATACCCACTAAACAAATAACGTACTTTCGAACATTAAAAAGAGTTTTTAAGAGTTGCTCGATTTTAGGTACTATTGAAACAATTTGTTAGAAGTTGTGTTTTACTATCAAGACATTTTGAAGCATTTTGTGTAAAACACACACAATCTCCAGGGGAGATTTGTACCGTGTCTTCAATTAAATTCCTCATTAAGGTGGGCTATGATTTCATTGGTTTTTCTCCTAAGATTTGTAGCTTTCAATTATTTAATTAAAAATGTGTTTTCCAGTAATATAACTGACAGTTACTTACAACTCATTTCTCTTCAATTGCGTATCGCCAACATTATAAAATAAACACAGCTTACTTTAATGAGGAATTTAATTGAAGGCACGGTATATACAGTTGAATGCAAAAAAAGTAGACAAAAACAGTACATCGCTAAAATTTTGAAAATTAGCATGTTGCAACATTTGGTTAATAACACAGTTTTGTTAAACTGAGGATGATCCTGTTCTAGTCCTTTAAAGACATTACGAATAATCAGTTTCTCATTAACGGCAAGTTTTACTCATCTTTAAAAAGCAGACTTTGACAGACAAATAATGCCAGGCTTATTATAATGTAAAACACCTGTTTTTAAACCAAACAAATGATCAGATTTGAAATTTCCCACCACGGATTGGGCCTTGCCGGAGAAAATAAACTATAGTTTAAAAACAAGGTATAGTAGGACTCTGTAATTGACATGCAGTGACTTGACACTAGGTGACTTGACAATAGGTTATCTATGTCTATATTAATCTGTGACTATGTAAATTATAGGTTAGCTCGGTGGCTATAAAGAAGAAGAATTGAATTTCTTCTTATGGGTTATGTTTCATTATAGTTTTGTCAAAATACGTAAAAGCCTGTACCAGGTCCGCACTTTAGGTAGCATATATTGCTAAAGACATTGCTCTCATTCCTTATTTTTATATCGCAACATGAACGAAGACATGCAAGATTTTACTAATGAGTCCATTTCATTACCTCAGAAAAGGTTCTACCGACAGCGTGCACATTCTAATCCTATAGCTGATCATTGTATTGATTAGTAAGTACCCTGAATGTAACTACTTTAGTTTTTTAATTCTTAAACCTTTAGTCCACATACACCTGATGAGATGGATTGGTCAAAATACTATCCAAATCGAGAAAAAAGTTTAGTAGAATTCGCAGATATAGGATGCGGATACGGTGGCTTGCTTATCACATTATCTCCAATATTTCCTGATAATTTAATGCTTGGTATGGAAATTCGAGTGAAAGTTTCCGATTATGTTATGGATAGAATAGCCGCATTACGATCGCAGAATCCTGGAAAATATCAAAACATCGCCTGTTTAAGGACTAACGCAATGAAATATTTGCCTAATTATTTTAAAAAAGGCCAAGTGAGTTCATTACATCACCACTTATTTATTTTCTTTACAATTCATATTTCCAGCTAAAGAAAATGTTTTTCTTATATCCGGATCCTCATTTCAAAAAGGCCAAACACAAATGGAGAATTATAAACAAATCCTTATTAGCAGAATATGCATATGTTTTAGCAGAAGGTGGAGTCGTTTATACTGTGACTGATGTTAAAGATTTACATGAATGGATGGTTAAACATTTTGTGGAACATCCGCTGTTTGAAAAAATGAATGATGATGAGTTGGTTAGTAAAGTTGTCATGTGTACACTGTTACAAAGATAAAAGAAGTTTGTTTATTATACATTGAATCTGAATCATGGGATATGGAAAATCACATTTATTGAGTTTGTTAATTAAGTTTTAGTGAAATCTGGTAATATGCACAGTGGAACACATTAAGTTCCATGTCATTCTTGGGGGATCCCCCAGTATGTTAGTTTGACCTTTTTGTAGAGAACAATGAGTTTACTGGCGATACCTGTTCATATTTCACAACGATCAATAGGCAAATTTTTCAACCAAAGTCACAACAGCCACATAGTGAAAGGAAAGTAATCTGTGAATTGCACATGATCAAGAACTTTAGTGAAATATGGGACAATTTGTCACGTTTTAACAGTGTCAATATTTCTGTTGTTATTTTTGCAACTGATAGCATATTCATTCACAGTGACTCATTAATCAAGTAACTTATATTATATATTCGACATATTTTGGCACAAGTACGCTAATACATGCAAATTATGTAAAAAAATGCCATTTGGGTAATGATGCAGAGGTTCATACCCATTCTTTTTTAATTCGCGTCAGTTATTACAAGTAGCACTTAACGTTGATTAACAATGAGAATATGCTGAGTTATGAAACTTAAAACTTCAATGTATTAATTGGCTGTATGTTGATACTTTTGTGTATGTATGTGATATATAAATAGAATCTAAGCGATTGATGTCTAAATTTTAGAAAGGGGATCCAATAGTGGCAAAACTATATAGCAGCTCAGAAGAAGGCCAAAAGGTAACACGGAACCATGGTGATAAGTTTTTAGCAATTTTTAAAAGGATACAAGACCCACTTTTGCTATAACTTTTTAAAATAAACAAATCTGATTACAATATAGTAGTTTTATTAATTCTATATGGCATTTCATTAATATGTTTTATATAATTCGTCACATCCACATCTCTTCTTGGCACAAGTATATTTGCTTTTGAATTTTTTTTCGTAAATATTTTCCAGGTGGATTCTTTTCTTAACTTGTGGTCCAAGTTGGAATATTTCATGAAAGCTGTCGGCTATTAATTCTCTTAGAACAGCGCATAGTATTTGTGGTTCGGGTACATCAATAAAGTGTTGAACCATAGAAGATCTGTCTAGGAACTCTTCTCTTGCTTGTCCCTTATTGTAATTTTCGGATTTAATTTGGATGTAGTATGGTGGATCAAGTTCTCTATTCAGGTCCCACACTTGTTCAAACAAATTGCAATATAATAAATCTCTGGAAATGTAAATAACAGTATTAGTAATGTATACTGAGTTTTACGGGAAATGATAAGTTGACATCATATGTGTAGTCATGTTCTACACTTATTAAAATGTAGTTAATAGACCATTAGCTACTAACTAAATCTGAATAACTATTTTTGAATATGGTTCAAAGTATACAACTAGAAAGAAGACAACAATCCTATTCTATTCGAGTTTAGTATGATTAGTTTCAAAATCATTTTACAAAGTTTATTAAAATCTAATTTATTTCAGATGGCATTTATCATTCAATTTACAATGGAAATATGTACTCTTGAATATAATTTGACATAAACAAAAATAAACGAGGTGGTTATTTTACTTTTGTTACTAGTAATACCTACCGTAGGAAGTTTTCTAACGAATCTTTTATTATTTGTTTTTCATAAGTGTTTTCTTTTTCTTTTACAACTTCACTAGCATATTTTGCCCCAATATCATTATTCATTTTATCGACAAGAAATGATTTTATTGGATGTTCTATTCGCTTCTTTGGATCAACTGTCATTTTGATATTTTTAAGAATCTTTTCGTAGTCTAATTTCAATTGAGGCTGTGAAGACATATGCATCTGCTTCTCAGTAGGCAAATATATATTCATATTTCGTAGCGACACAATGTTAACTTCGAGGCACAATGTTTTGTAGAAATTTCCCGGCATGGGTTCTACAATCACATCATTCTCCTGAAATAAATGTCCATTAACTATGTATTAAAACATATCGAATTTTGTCTCACTGCATATGATATACCATTTTCCGTAATTATGAACTGTTCTTTTATTTCTTCTTGTCTTAGATTGTAAGCAATTGTAGAGGTTTTATGCCTGAAGTATTGGGTATGATCAAGAAACTTACAAGGCAACTGCAATTTGGATTGAAATCCTTGATCAAATGATTTAATTTCTATTCTTACTGCGTGAGATTCTTTGGCATGTAGCACACCTTTATTATAAGGAGCTTTAATTTCCACAATACCTTCTACAATGCACCTGCAAATATAATTTTTGTTATAAAGCAAGTGAACATAATGTAATGCCTGCTCCAACCTTAAATTCAGGGTGAAATTGAAATGAATGGATAATGAACTATAGATGCGTTATAATGTAGAAATATGTATTTATGGCACTCTACTGCTTTATATGTAATTAGTTATTAGTAGGTGGTTGTTATTGGCTCTTTGAAGCATATTGTCACTTGATGGTGTAGTTGATCACACACCAACATGTTATTTGTATTGTATATTCTGTCTACTGGTATTAAAGTCGTCCAAATCGTCTCCATTTGTAGTAATGGTAAGCAGTTTTGTCTTAAGGGTTCGAAACTTACATTTTTACAGTTTCCACAACTGACAAAAGACACGTTCGATTAAAATGTTTACTCATTTGCGTTTGTTAACATTCAAGGGGAAAAACTATGTGAACAAAATTATCGGTGTTCCTTAGATCAGTTATTTTAAACCGTAACAAAAAGGGTAACTTACCGTTGAAAAGAATATCCTATTATACGATCTTTGGACACATTTTTAACAAATATTATTATTTCAGAGATGCACCAACTAGGAAATGGTTCAACTATAACATGACTCTGTGATAATTCAATGGCTGACGCGGGAGACAAATTGTGCTGGGCTCTAGGAAATGGGGGTTTCACGGGAGTGATTTTGGGCACCATTATTCCTTTACCCATGAGACTTACTTTACATTCTTGTCGCCCGTTAGTTAAGCTAAAGTCAAACTAGGTGTGGAAATTTATCATTATTTTGCAAATAATTGTATAAACTCTTACTTACTCTGTACTTTTTGGCACTTATAGGTTGAAATAAGAACATTATTGGTACAGTACTGTACGGTGGTACATATCCACGTGGATTTATACATTCAACTACTGGATAAGCATTTTCTAATTCTACTTGATGCAGTTGTTCCTCAGATAAATTGTATCTGATATTACTTGCAGAGTTATTATAAAACCAAATGGCCTTGAAATAAAAATTTCCAAACTTATCTCTTACGGTTATTATAATAGCACCTGGATGGGTGGATCCCTTTCTTTTAAATATACGCTACTGAAGAAAAAGTGATGGCTTAATTGATACTTTGAGAAATGTTCAACTTTTTCAGCCCATGTATTAAAATGCACATTTATGATTAAAATTCTTGAGTTGGAGAATTCAAGTATGTAAGACATGTTAACCAGTCCAGCTTCAAAATGCTTAACGTTGATCGTTAGCGTTCGGCGCTCGTGAGGCTAAAAGTCATCGTAAATTTATTCCCAATTATCAGGAGCCAAATACCACTTACTTCGAACTCTTCACCGGACAAATTCATTTCGAACATGTCACGATGCTTGCAGTCATATACGTTTGTTCTAAAAGTGAAGCCTTTTGGTTTTTCCACCAAGCGACAATCGCATATTTTATTTCGTTTCAATTTTACATAGGTGTTAAAGTTCGACACGTTTTGTAGGACTAGTATGGCGAAAAAAGTTCCATCATTCATTTCATAATCCGGCATCATCATCTCGACACTTCGATTTTCATTTTTGACCATTGTTCGTAAGTGGTGATTGATTCTAAAAATAAAATGTTAATTTCTAATTTCACGATTGTAGAAACCACAAATATTCTAATATTCTGAATATTGTCAACTTTTTCTATAGGCAGTGATATTTGGTTATTTAGAGCCACAAAAGTTGTTCAACTGATTGGGAAATTTTCTCTCTTTACTATATATTATAGTACTTTTGATCCCATTTGTGAATTCCTCAAGGGGATTTGTGGAGTTGTGGGTTTTACATTATGTTCCCCAGTTTGTATCGTAAATAATGAAGTATGCTGAATGTCAGCCTTGATTCTATTTTCATTTAACTGTCGTATAAATTACCGAAAGGGGTAAAAATAAATGTTTTTAGATAAATTAAATAATGCTGACTGTAGAGAATGAATAAATTCATAACAATGTTGACGTCTCGGTCATTCTAAATAATTATGATATGCTTTTAAAGAAAGATATGATTGACGTCTTGGGAAAATATTAATTAATAAAAAATATTGCTGTCTTCAAATCAACTCTATGGTTTTAAAATTACAGACATCCAAAGACGATATTTTAAAATTGATTAATAACTATTTTTTGATGAGAAATACGGTTCTGCGGAACAGTTCCAAATTGTGTTCTATATGAATGTTAAAGAGTGAATATAATGATACAAATATGATTTATTGTTTATAAAAAGTCTTTATCTTATTTTGCGTCTTAGTACTTAGTGAGATATTAAACTGAGATGTATAACTTATACTCAAATAATATGAGAAAGTTACACAATGTTCCTGCAAATTTTGTATTTAAGATACATACCCTCTTATATTGAGCTGTTCCAAAAGTCTTGTTTTGCAAAACATGATCCCATAATTATTATCAAGGATATCTTCAATCTAAAATATTTGTTAGTTATATACAGTAATAAACACAATTATTTTTTTACCTGGATTAGTGGGTAAACGGATGTAAAGATCAAATCAAAAATTTTGTGATAGTGGCGTGCATCGACAATTTCGAAAGAATTCTTACTAATTCTGATTTGGTAAGAAATGTGCAAATGAAACGAACCGCTTTCACGGGGATTAACGCAAAGCATTATTTCACTTCTTCCCCGTGGACGTACAGTACCTTGCCCAGGAACGATTGTAATAGTTTTCATGTTCACCTTTTTCTTATTTTTTGACTTTATGGATAAGTTAAAATTTATGCTGGATTCGCCGAAGTTGAATAGATAAAACTTCTTTGTATGCTGCACACCTATTTGAATTTCTCCAATATCCCAATTATTAGGCATGGACTAAAAAGAGGTTTGGTTGAAAAAAATTAATTCAATAAATATTTCATTGACATGATGATATAAAATTAACATGAGGACTGCAATTAACACACTTAAAATATAAAGAGGGGCATGCAGTGTTGGTGTTATCATTTTCTACAAGTGGTATTAATCATCTTTTACGCCTGTTAGTTAAGTCGGTCGTGAGCGACTGGGTTTCTACCTCATTCTCAATGAAACAAAACAGATTCTCCTCTTAGTAGAAAACTTGAATGAATAATATATCTTTAACACAGTAATACACTGATAGCTCCAAAATAGATTAAGGTGCAGGAGTAGGTATTTGCTGATATAATAGCTACTATGACTAGCTATGGAAATTGCTGCAGCCTCTGCAGTTAAATCATAAGTAAACATTAGAGTACCACAAACATGTAAATAACTTGAGTGCAATAACAAAATCACCATGATATGGATTCTATAACATCGGGGCTTTGAAAGTAAAGTTAAAGCAGACTTTTTGGTAAATACAGGACAATTATACAGGGTCATAATTGATTGTAGTCGAAGTGAGCGAGAAAGTCACATGTAATACATATTTATGTTTAACGCCCCATTAATGATACAATTTTTTTCGTACACCCACCTACATGCCATCAATTGGTTGCATATCATCCCAATATTTCTTATTTATAACCTAATTGAAATCGTGAAAAAATATAGATCATGATCGTATTGATCAATTATAATGATCCAGTTTATTGTATCTAGATAGGGCTATCATGTTGTAAAAACTAAATTAATATGCACTAACACTTCAGAGTCTACAACCTTTTACTATTTCTTTGAGAGAAATGTGAAATTTAACTGAACTAAACATGGTCAATATTCCTGATAGGTCATTTCAACTTGAATGTACAAGTATAGTGACTATAACAGGGTAAAGAAACAACAACAAATCCATTTGGACATAGTGCACATGAACCATAGGTCTACAGAATTATGTGTAAGATAAGACTTACACATAATTGTGAATAGCAATATTCAGTTATAACTTGGACCGGAACATCCAATTGTTCTCCATAAATCTCGTCTTTCTGTGTAGGTCTCAATTCACATATCACTTTCTTTCTAGGTGGGGTATTTAAGTATCCACTTAATCCCCATTCCATATAAACTGTTTCATGTGCAACTATCGTGCCGGTAGCATAACAAATTTCCAAAAACTTCTTATCAGTATCTTCCAAATGGAATTCGTATCTAGAATGGACACAAAGCAGCTAAAGAAACTGAATGCATAATAACATGATTTAATTTGTGATGAAATGATTATTTATTTCTAGTCGCTGGATGTGTGTATTCGATAACGTATTACCAGCGCCACTTATCTCGAGAGAATTAGAGCCGAGATTTATAACCTACAGTACTTACTTGAGAGTATGAACTGAAGTGTTTTTCATAGCAACGGTTAAAAATTCTCGACATCCCGGATATATGGCAGGAAAATTGACTACATTGCAGTTACCGATGACGATGGATGGCTTTTCAGAATACCCGTTTAAAAAAAGTGGTAGAGTTTTTGTTTCCATTCCATTTAATTGCACGTTCCATCTTTCAAAATAAACTTTCTTATCCGTTGAGTCTGCTTGTAACTGAGCAACGACTATTTGAAAATTCTTAACGACACCGACCATTGGATGCACAATATAGTTCCTTTAATTGAAATTAAATGCAGTGAAAGACAAACGGTAAATATTTTTTTACTTACGAATTTTTAGGTGGCAGAAATTTGTAACTGACTGGTAGATAACCAGTTGCTTCGATTAAAAATGTCGTGTAACTGGCAGAGTTTGGTGTGCACACTGGTAGAGTAACTTTTTCGGGTATACTAATTTGGGGAATCCATCGTTTATTTTCGGGGAAAGAATTTCCTGATTTCAAATTATACGATTTTAAATTGTTGAGAGTTTCATTATTGTTATGTGTTTTTTATGTTAAAAGTTGTATTTATCTATGATGCTTAACTTCTTATAACCACAGGAAAAGAAGTATGATTTAAAAGTTGAAATATTTTAACGAAAAACGGTTTCCAACAAATTGCTGAAATTACAATTTTCCTTTATCTTACTATGATTCTTTTTAAATAGCGATTCAATATTTATAAAAATATATTTCTACGATTATTAAGTATTAAAAAATCTGGTAACTATTGTTAATTTCTGCCAATTTAATTTTTATACCTAACAATCTCAGCTCAACCACTAATGGTACAAGTGCAGTATCCTTCGAAGTTAAATGCATATCTTTCCAGGTAATATTTCCAATCATAATCCTTGCATTTAACAAATCCGTGTCTCTTGGAGAATATTGGCATTCGAAAAGAACTGATTGTTTTGGAGGTACACGGACAGGATTAGGTAATATCGTAAATATGGAGTCTGAAAATTATTTATATAATTAAAACCCATCCGAAATTTAAATAACTACCGTTGTGCCAAGTAACTTTTATCTCCTCGGGCATATGGTTTGTTAAAGAGGTGACCAGCGTTCTTGAATTATTTTTATTGTGATCCAGATGTACATTTCCAAAATCCAGGTACGTTTCACTTAAGCTAAATAGCGGAGGAACTTTCATTACTTTTAGATTTGCGTAAAGGTAAGCTAAAAAACCACTTATGTGTGAAATATCTTGTTGAATGTGTTTCAGACGAATCTCTTCAGGATTTTCATCTTCTGTGTAAATTCCAACCGTGTAAAATACCCGTGGTGCCTACACATAAAGAAACTTGACTTTAGAATTTCACTTGTGTGATGTGCAGCAAATAGATGGGTCCAAAATTCAAGCGATTAAACTTGTTTGGGAAACTAATTCAATAAAATGCTTAATAGATTTTGAATATCGAAATACGTATATAGATGAATCCGAAACTTTCTCAAAAAGAATACTAAATTTGACCTATTGACATCTCGTTCTCTGACGACAAAACTAAACACCTTACAAGTAACAATGTATACATTCAAGCATTATTACCGATAATTCCAATTTTAAAATTATTTCACGATCACACCTGTATGCTACCCGTACAATTTTCCCAACAACATGATATGACAATGATCTACATACATGATGCAAAATAAGGCATGATATCTTCTGCTTATAACATCCGTATTCCTTGGGTTTAAATGTTATTGTTAAATAAACACTCTTCTCCGCAGGTATTGTCCCAAATCTTCTGTCAATATCAAACAAGTCGCTGGGATCTACGTTTATATCGATTTGGTATTTCAGTTCAACAGCCGACGAGTTCGTCAATTCTACGCACTGCTTGTATGTTCGTTTATTTGGGTTGCAATAAAAATTTAAATACTTCGACGAAGTTTGTAGAACGGGACCTGTAATTTGTAGAGTTGAATACCTATTTATTTTAAATTACACGAAAAGTTGTCGTTAGTTTAAGATGCACTCACCGACGCTTTCTCCTTTTAATAAGATGCTGTGTTTATCGGTAGTGTCTTCATAAGTTCCATAAATATACAAATTATCCACACATCGGTCAAAAGCAAACAAAGGTTTATATGTTATTTTACATTCAAAATTCTGCTTTGGTGGGACTTTTGCGTTGTAATGAAAATCAAATACTTGATAGATTGGATTTCTGTCAGGATTTCTTTGCACCAAGTACTCCATGGTAACCTGTCGTCAAATAAGCTTAATATCATTGATGAATAGTTCGTGTTGGCACTTGGGGCACAGCAGAATGTTTAATAATAAAATCAAATTAAGAAATAGACTGCACTCGAAAATGAACTGATCGACATGTCTATATTATTCAAGGATATGGAGATATGGGATTTCAGTCGAATAAAATAAATTCTTATTACGCAAATGCTTATTTGTGATGGTTACATCTTTTAAACTAAAATATAAATAGTAACAAATGAAAATAATTATCATTTGACAAATTAAGTCGATAAATGTGTTATCTTAGCGAAACCTTTTAGTGTCATAACGCAATATCTCAATCTGGTAAAACCCTGAGGCCAGGAAAGCAGCAACCATGGTGATGATAGCACAACCTGGGAAGAAACACACTCATCTATAGAACTACAGATCAGTCAGCCTATTATCTCACCTTGGAGAAGATCGGATAGAGGGTCATCCTAACTAGATTAAGAACAGACCTGGTGCAAAAACTGGATGAACAGTATGGCTAAGGCTCGCACACTCAACTTAATTTTATCGTCTATCTGTATGGCTTGTATGAAAAGGAAGCAACATCAGCCCTATTTTTTGGTACGAAAGCTTACTGTGGAAAATCGTGGGGCTTAACTTAAACATAAACATGGTCTTATTGTCTTATACATCTGGTGGGGAGACATTACCGGGTGCGTGTAGAAAACCAGCAATGAAGTAGGAGTGCCGCAAGTAAGAGTCCCAGAGGCATTGATCCTAAGCCCAAAGCTGTTTTTACACTACATGGCGGATTTCCCAAGAAATTTATAGCAAAAGTGGGGACAATTTCATTTGAAGACAATTAAATAATCCTTTTCGTTGAAAAGGTGTGAAAGGTTTGCACAGACCGTTTTACATCCACATCTCTTATTCTATCCCTTTTTGTAACTCCCTTAACCACTCTTAGGTATTTCATCTCTACCGCTTGTATCTTGCTTTTCATTTGTTCTGTAATTGTCCATGTTTCACTTTAGTAGGCTAGAATTGGTCTGAATATTGTCGCAAATATTGTCATATTGGTTTGCGTTGTTATCTCCCTTTTTTATAAAGCCTTGTGTCATCATATATGGTATGTGTTCATCGATTTTCCAATTCTGTTCATGATGTCCTTTTCTTGTTTCTCATTTCTCTCAATAATTGACGGATGTCTGTTCTATTTTCTCTCCGTCTACTTGTATATTCAATATTTCTTCCTGTTTAGCTGCCATCATAACTTTCGTTTTATTTATATTTATAAAAATGTTGTATCTTTTCGTTAACTTCTTTAATTTCCCCAGGATCTTGTTCTTTTTTTCCAATTAGAATGTAATGATTTTCAGCTCCCGCATCACTTACATCTTGCACCATTTTTCGTTTAACCTTATCTATCATTATATAGTCTATTATGAATTTCTCTGTTGTATTTGGTCTATATCGTATGTATTTATGTATATCGTTGTGTTGGTAGTGTTATTTTTTTTGTTTCTTCTCCACGTTTCCCAATTACCCCTACCCCACTCTACCATTCATATCTTCTGTTACATAACTTGTGTTTTTACTGTTTTCTGTTATCGTGTTCAATTGCTCGCAAAATAATCTGCTTTCGCATCTTCAATGGGGCCGTACAATGCTATTATTGTTGTTATTCTCTCATCTATGTATATTCATTTGCACTGTGAGGATTATTTCTGAATGTCGCTTCCATAATATGATATACTCTTTCCCTTTTTGCGATTGCTCTTATTTGTTTTTGTTTTTGTCTGCTTCTTAATATACACTTTCATTTCTTGTAGCTTTCTCAATTCACCGTTCTTCCTTGTCTTTTTGTCAAGCTCATTTTCGAACTCTGTCGGGTATACTTCTCCTATTTTTGTGACAGTCTTAGGCACAATATTTATTTCCATGCTTTGTTTTACAAATTCCTTCATGTCCTCCTTCAGATGAATTCTTCCACTTGTGTCCATCCTCGCTGTCTTTTTCCATCCATTCTAGGGCCTTATTGATATTTTCCATTTCTTTCTTAAATATTTCATCTTTTTTTATCTCAATGTTATTCTTTTTCAGGATTTCATTTTCTTTTTTCGCCATTAAAAGTTCTTTGTTCTCTATTTCATTTTATTTCTTTTTTAATTTCCATCTGTTCGTTCTTCATCTCTCATTGATCCTTAATTAAGACTTGCATCATTGTCATAATTTTATCTAACTTATCGTTTTCCCCTATTTATTGCCCCGCCGGGGTTTTTCTACTCTTGTCAAAATTACATGTCAGCTCCTTTCTCGCTTTTCTATTTATATTATGTTCGTCTGTGGAATACACATCACTCTCCGTTCATGCCATAATTATCACCGCCTCTCGCTATACTTACAAATTTAAATTCAAGTTTACATGAATAATTTATAGTAAATATAGTATTTGAATATCTCTAGCTTACATATAGCCTTCCTTCCATCCGTGTATTTCTAGTTGCCAGTACTCCAGTCGTCCCATCGTAGTATATTTACATCATATTAATTAATTGGGTTACGCATCTACTTTGATATACCTGCCCTTTCTTTTTCGCATTCTTAGTTGCACTTCGTACATTGTTTAACACTCAATATTGCCCTGTTTAGGGTAAACATACTGGAGTGGTATTTAACGCATGCACACGACACGTGGAAGCTTTATAATAGGATAAATTGTGGAAATAGATTCGGTTGGATTGGGTTGGTAGAAGCCCTTCGAAGCCGTCAGCAGAATAAAATTGGACGATGTTTTTTTTAACTATTCGAAGAGAAAAAAACAAACAATTAAATTTAAATACATTAAATACATCTACTAACATATCAATAAACTATAAACTATAAAAGAGGTGCCTAAGAACTAATATGATCAAGAACCAGTAAACCATATACAGGATGATGAAGATGACACGAAATCTTTTCCTATTTCCACAATAACGAGCAAGCATCGAAGACCACCATAGTACAGGTTATGACATGTAACCAATTCGTGCGCAATGCAACCCAACCCAAGAGGCGTGAGATAGAAAACGCCATAAAATCACAAGAGAACAAAGAAACAATTAATTGACAGATTGAATTCAAACAGCACCGCGAGAGTTGCACGAGATGGTATCCTATGAGCATGAAATCCTTGGGACAGGCCCCACACACTCTGCACTCATGGACATCAACAGGTGACATCTAGATTGGGTCTTGGATACTAAATTAAAAGGAACAAGGAGAACAGTTTTTGATATTGGTCTTGCTATTTATGAGAACGTCTTAGGCTAATGCAAGACTGCTATGTGCAGCAATTGAGATAACACTGAGATCATTTTATGTTTGTGAATGTTTCATAATCTGAAGACTAGATTTGTTCAAGCAGTCCCTGTTTTGAATTATGCATCTAGATGAAATGTCGCACCAGTGGAAAATATGTGTTTATTATCTCAACGATTAATATATAGTTTTCACAGAAAAGATGAACAGAGGTATTTGCCTCTTTTACTTACCTGACTGTCATTTTTAATTGTATATGTTCTGTGTGCCTTTGTGCCAATGACAACTTTTCCAAAATCTATGGTATATGATATTTCTTCGGGAGGCAATTCCGATAAACCTTCTGAAGAGAATTCGCTTATGTTGTGACAGTCGCAGTCCATTTTGACATATGATAGCCTACTTTTCTTTTACATGGACCTACCATAATCACGTAAATCGTATATGCTACAGGTGGATCGTTGCTTATTTACTGTAGTAATATAAAGTCTAGATATTTTTTTTACTTTACTTGCTCATTTTGGACATTGATATTTCAATATCTATATGGAAGAAGCCTAATTAATATTCAGTATTTATTATTGTTTTCAATTTTATCGCCCGATTGTCGGATTGTTTGCGCTTATGCATAAAGGGCGACGTTATGGGTTTGGCCATCAAAAGGGGGCACACGGATCGTTATTGACCTCCATCAGAGAGTTAAAAAAGATTGCATCTATTTTTACTTTCTTACAAGATTTTCCGAAAAGTATAGCACTTATTGGGAAATTGGGTTTGAAAAAATGTTACAATATTTTTCATGATTCAGTGCAAATTAGAGCATTCGATTTTAAATATAAAAAAATCCGAAAACATAAATTCGTTACGAATAACGTTCATTAATAGGAACGTTAAATTTATCAAACTTTCATCCTAACGGTGATCGGTAAATTTGTTGGTGGGTAGAAATAAGAACGTTCATTTTAATTACGTTTTATTAAACAAAATTATTTACAATTCCAAATCTACTTCTTTGAGGTAGCAACGAAAAGACACTACATAACTAAATTAGCGGCAAAATAAATATGTGGGTTGACCCATAAAATATAATCTTCGCAAATAATAAATTATTTGATTCACATGATTTGTGACTCATAAAAGTAACTGTACTATTGAATTCTTACACCCACGATACGTTTCTAATAAAATATGTTTGCAAAAAACTCTCTGAGGCTGTAAATGATGTTTTATGATTTTAAAATATCTCGCATATTTTACTATAACATACTGTGTGGCGTGCTTTTTTATTAGGATCTCGTTTATCATAAGTAAAACACATGGGAATTTATTTACAATAATGAAATAGAAGTTTGTTTCATTAGCACGAGATGCAATCATGTCATGAATTCATGCACGTACACATTTCGTGCCCATGATGCAGCAATTTTTTTCTTCAACTGTGTTGGTATATTAAAGCTTGCAATGATAAGTTTTTGACAGCGTGAAAAATATTTATCCAAAAAAGTTTCATCACGATTAGCAAATCAAATTACACACATCTTCACATAATAGTCATGCAAAAATATTTTTTACAGTTTACGAGTATAATCGTATTTGACTCGAATTATACGTGGATTTGGCAACTGTGTTTCTTATAATAAACTAGCAAAATAGTTTTGATTTTAAACAAATAAAACAATTATTATTTACAAACAATAACGTTTGGTCATACATATTTAAATAATTAATCCAATTAATAGATTAATCAGGATAACTAAACTTACAATATTTGATTTATTTGAACAATCAGTTGAAAAATCAAGAGAAACGTCTTCCACTTCTGTTTCACTTTCTTGCGACGATAGAACATAATTACACGAATTTTGTACATAAATTTCAGTTTCGGTCATGTTGCATTTATTATTCAAGCAGACGGAAACGTTTTTTTCTTGAAAAAAGTCGTACATGTTTACAAGAAATTCGCAGTTCCAGTTACTTTTGCCGATCAAGACATCTTGGAGATGCGGTGCCGTACTATATAACAATTTATAGTTAAAATACTTTAAGTCATTCCCAATTAAATCCAAAATTTGTAAGGAAGGAAGGGGATCGTTGTCTCGATCGATGGTAAAATCTCTTACTTTATTCTTCTCCAGCCACAAGGTGGTCAAACTGTTCATATTTTTAAAATGATCCAAACTGAATTTCTCGAATTGATTTCCGATTAAGTCTAAAATTAACAATGAATTTAAACCAATGAAACCGTACGGTTGTATTTTTGTTAATTTATTTTGACCCAAATATAAAAACTTTAGACCATGCAAACCGTTGAAACTGCTCGTTTGTATTTCGCTTATATTATTGTAACGTAACTGTAAGTCGACTAGACTAGACAACTGCTTAAAATTGTACTGAACTAAATACGATATCGTGTTATTGTTTAAATACAAATAATTTAAATTTTTTAAATTGTTGAATGCTATCGGATGAATATCTTTAATTTTATTATTTTCCAAATATAATATTTTTAAGTTGGCCAAATGCTTGAAGCTATCGGCAAGTAATGTTTTAATTTTGTTATTATTCAGGTAAAGGTATTTCAAATTAATCAAACCTACGAAGGCATCGTTGTGCAAATACGTCACGTTGTTGTCGTTCAAATTTAAAATATCTAAACTCTCGAGCTCGGCGAAACTATTACTACGCACTATCTTAATTTTATTTTTGCTCAAGTCCAAATGTAGCAGACGTTTTAGGCCAGTGAACGCTTTGGGGTCTATGGTTTCCAGTAGATTTTCCTTCAGATTGAGGTATTTTAGCAGCGGGAATTTCATGAGTGCATAGTTTTCAATGGTCAAAATGTTATTGTTCGTAAAATTTAAATAGCTTATATTGTTTTTGGGGAAATTGAACGTATTTTCTTTGATGACGTTCAGATTGCAATGGAAACACGTTAGCCAGTGGGACCTGTTCAACTTTAAGCCGGAATATTGGAAATACGAAGTCGAGACGTTTATGCATATCATATGTTCTCCTCCTAATACACTTGATTCTGTTGCACAGCTATTTTCCGCGTTGTTGGCTTGCTCCAGTAGGACTGCTACAAATATCACCGAGAGCCATTTTTCCATTGTTACTGAAAAAGAGGAATAAAAACATTACATATTAATTATAAATCATAAAACAATTAACTGTTTCGCAGAATAGCACAAACACAACTTGAAGGAACAAAGCATTAGTACTGTGCTTATGGTAATATGCTAAATTTTCTCATAATGTTAACAAAAGACGCTTTGTTAACCTACATACTGCATTAATACGACACTTGGTATATTGTCCAATAATTTTAGGCATATATTCTCTAAGAATATGAAAAATAACTAATCAATTAATTAAAGTTAAACTGAAAAGTGGGAACACACTTAGCTACAGGCTGCATATGCAGCAAAAACCAAAAAAAAAAATGATTATCCCGTGGCCTCAATCATACAAATAGTCCATTTCCTTTGAAACTGATTAGGAAAATATAGATAGATCGAACCAAATGTTTGCAATATAGAACTAGTCTAATTCAAGTGTTAAATAAAACTCGCGAGTTGTAATTTCCCAAAACAGCGCAAACTTAAAAACCCCTGACGTGATGCGGTACAATCTGCGGGGACCTGCACTGAATTTTCTTATACTTTAAGTAAATACATGCCAAGTACATTTTTCGAATGAACTTTTCCAATAAAAGTTGTTTATAATTTTAATATCTCCAAGAACATTTTTTTCGATATATCTTTACTTCGTACAAGTGCGATATATCATATATCTGTCGAAGCATTTTTAAGGTGTATTGGAAAGAAATTAGAATTTTCCGAGACCAGAAGACCATCCCACAGGATGTGGCAAAACCTAGTTTTTATATTCAACATTGTATGTGGAAAAACTGTTAACAAATCTATATACGTGTTTCTAGCTAAGGTGTTACCCATGAAGATATACTCTTCACTAGATTACCAGATTAAAAACCATCTTTGTAAACTTATTATGGTAACAAAGTTGATAAAATTTTATAAAAACTGGTAATGACAGTTGAAAAAGATTGAGAGATTAAATTATGATTAATTCAGAAAAATTAACAGTTCATATAGTATTAATAATTATTAAAGTAGTTCAGTTGTTTCAAAACCAAAAAGAAAAATGATGTGGGACTGGCAAATTAGTTTCAAACTGATGGACATTATGTTTTTATATATCAGATAAGAAGTAGCTAGACTGAAATTCAACAGAATGAAATGAACATAGCTGCAGTGAAACTTTTATTATTCAAAACTCAAACAATGTTGGCGTATTACGAGGAAATCCTTATTAAGTATTATGTGCATGGAACTCTATAAGTCAAAATCAATCTCTGACGAAGAACTTTTTGTTTTTGATAAGCATTTCGCCAATGTGTGCAATAATGCAACCAAATGTTCCAGTGCGTATAATTGAAAATTAACCATACATTAATAATGTATCTTTCGGGCGTTCCCGTGGTTCTTGAAATAAACTTGACATTTCGTTGCTTCTTTAGAAGGTTTCTAAAGACATGTTGATGTCTTCTGCCCCTCGTATACCCGTCGCTTCGTTGATACGTATCCGTTATATTCCGTTGATCCATGTGTGTTATCGTCTGCTGATCCGTGTCTGATGCTCCTCTGGTTTCGTCCTTGATGGCCCTGGATGAGTCTTTGGTGGTCCTTGCTTCTCAGTGTCCTTTAGTGATAACTTCCAAACCTTACTTAATCTATATCCATCTTCTCGGTTGAAATTATTCGAGTTCTTCATTGTTTTCAAGGATTCTTTCACTATCAGTGGGTAGTATGGTAGGTGGGTAGTATGGTTTCTGGTGAGTATCTTTACTTCGTCGTAGTCTATTATGTGACTGCTTCCCGTGTGGTAGTGTTTAGCTACTGCGGATCTTCCAGTATTTTCCTGCTCGACATCTTCGATTGACTTTGCACTGTATACTGCGTCCAGTTTGTCCAATATACGATTTTCCGCACTGGCATTGAAGTTCGTATATTCCTTTAACTCGTAATCTGGGTACCGATTCCTTTTATTTTTTTAACTGTGCTAAATCTTACGTTGATATTCTTCTTCTCCAGGGTTTTTCTCAGCCTCTCCATACCTCCAGCAATATATGGGAGGTGTGCGTATCCTGCTGGTTTTTGCTCTGGTTCATCCTTCTTCTTCTTCTTCCTAGCTTTCTCTGAATATCATGTGGTTTGTAGCTTTTCTTCTGTAGTGGTGGTTAAATACAATTTTGCCAGTTTAATTATATTATTTTTTAGTCCTTGTGGTATGAATCGTTGTCTAAAGAACTCTAGGGATTCTTCCATAGGTACTTCCACTGGTTACCGATGGCAGTAAACGTCGATGTTCTTCCTTCGGTATGGTTGACTCCCTGATGGCTTTCCTAGTCCGACGTTCGATTTTAACTGTTGGGTCTCTACTCAAGTTCCTGAAGTGTTCGGGATCTAATAATGTGTTAATCTTCTCACTGTATTCCATCCTGGTCATCACTACTGTTGCGTTTCCGTTATCGGCACGTAGAACGATGACATCCTTATTATTACGAAGTTCTTACAGGGAAATACTGGAAAATCCACAGTAGCTGAACACTAGCACATGGGAAGCAGTCACATAATCGACTACCACTAGAATCCGAATTATTTCAATCAAGAAGATGGATATAGACTAACTAGTAAGGAAATTAGCCCTAAGGGACACTGAGAGTAAGGGCCACCATAGACGTAGCCAGGACCACCAAGGACGAATCAGGAGGAGCATCGGACACGGGCGATAACGGACACGGATCAAAGGAATATAACGGATACGCAGCAACGAAGGGAAGCAGCGACTGGTTATATAACGAGCAGCAGAAGACATCAACATCAGTCTTTAGAAACCTTCTGAAAAAGCTGCGATTATCAGCGAAACGTCAAATTTATTTCAAGAACACCCGGAAGATATCATTATGGGAAGCCTATATTCGACTATACAAACCATATGTTGTCGACACACGTCTATAATTTAATAAAGTTGTCCAAAACTAAAGAACAAATGTTCACTTTGTTAATACCTTTCTCTTCTTATTTAATTGGAAAAATTCCACATACAACATTTTACGAATATATTAATTTCTTGTATTTCAGTATTTTGCTGGAGTGTACACGATACAGAACTGTATCCTTGTTTCGATAACGATGATGATTTCATTTCTTTTGTTGTGTTTTTATGTTACCTATTTTAACATTCGAAATCGATGTTGATCTGATTCAAAGATTTTCTCAATTTTTGTGATGTAGTGATTTTGAAGAGCATCTTCTAGGCAAGCAAAATTACTCTGAATATTATAAATTATACGCGAATCTAAGGAATGTACATTTTTATACATAGAGAAGAAATTTATTTTGGACGCATGGTCAGAGGTGATCGGAGATCGAAACATAATCAAGGCTCCTAATACAAATTGCAAGGATGACTGAAAGTAATGGATGGATAAGACTGCCTTTTTATTGTGCGGAGTTCCTGTGTTAGAAACAGAAACTTCATCGTGAACGAAAATCAAAGATAGATGCCATCTCGTTCAAGGATATAATGCATATCTGAGACATTTTTCGTATACATACTTATTTCTTTCAAATTATTACGCTTGTGCGAAACAATCATTAGCGTTTGCTTGCCGATATTTTTAACTTTATATCATAGAAAATATTTAAAATTGTGGGCAACTGCACCAATTTATAATTGCAATTACTCAAGCGAACGAAATAAAGAACGATTTAGACCGAATATCCACAGTAACATTGGCATATACTTGATACGTTTGTGTAAATTTCTTACATACAATCTTTCTTTCTAAAATTAATGCAAAACACGGAAATTTTATTTAAAGCACAAAGAATTCTTTCAGTCAGTTTTGGTTATCAGGGCTAACGAATATACATTCGAGTGTGTTTGGTAACGTATTGAACTTACAAGAAGGGTATTGTTTGGAAATTAACATATTAATTGTGCAATGACATTGCACAATGACATGATTACACTCGCAAATAGATCATAACCAGTTTTCAAACTTGTAGATTAAAAAAAAAACTCTTGACCTTAAACCTAAGTCAAACAGCTCAGCTTCTATTGTGCTTTGCATAAATGCGCGTTTAAGCCTACAATTTCATGAGAAATGGTCGCCTTAAATGGAAAAGAAATTATATTGTGTAATATTAAGAGAAAACTTATTTAAATATACTAATTGAACGCATAAAAGTGAATTTATTACAACGTATAATACATGAATAAAAAGTACCCATTGTCGCGATACACATTCTAATAATAGAAATCCTGCATCATTACAAATAGTAAACCGCTACGTATTTAATAAGATTAAGTACAATAATTATGATCCATAACTAATGTTAAAATTGAAACATGTAATTTATATTAATTCGTAAAAAATGTACTTATAAATGTTACTGTATCATACATCTGCGCATACTGTGGCGAAATAATGTGCCAAGCCTGATATATACAAAATTTACCTTAATTTAATTAATTAATTAATGGACTTAAATTATTATTTAAAAAGTACTTAATGGTATATTGGCGACCGCACATCTTAACTTAATATTAACTCAATTTAATATAAAAGGGAAACCACTAGGAAAGGAAAAGTAGGTAAGGTGAGAAGAAGGCAAGGCTGAGAGTAGTAGAAAGGGACCAGGTCGTAAAGAAATTAGGTATATTGAAAGATAATTAAATGAACGAAGGTGGAGAAGGCAGAATAATAGTATTGATGAATGAAAGAGATGAAGAGGCTGAAAAATGGAGCAAAATGGACTGAAAAGCGTAATAATGATGGCAGGTGGAGGTATGTTGAAACGTATGGTGGTATTGGTATTGAAGGGAGGCAATAGATTATGATGCAGGTGAGAAAGGAGCTCGTATAATGCTGGAGGTGGTAATAAGGAGGAAGAAAGGAAATAAAGATACAGATATAGCAACGAAATGTACAAAAGAGTAGTATGATCGATGATGGAAAGTAGAAATGATAATATGACGATTATACGTCGTAGATCGTACATCAACTAATTTTTGGCTAATGGATTCGTACTATTATCATATCAGTATGTATTACAGGACAGTATTTAGTATAAGGTGGACAAAATTCAATTGAAAATAAATGTGGCAATCAGTTTGTGTGTGAATATTACCGCCATTTACCGACACACTTACTGCAACATAAATGTAGTATTTTCGACCAGCTTAGCTAGTACCATAAAGACTTGCAGCTACTCCATATCCATCGACAATAAAGACTGCTTTGTTGAAAATAAATACTAGTTTAGCTGGTCGAAAAGACCTCTGCATTTATGTAGCAGTAAAACTGTGTAGGTATTCACATCTGGATGCCGATATATTTACACACAAACTGATTGTTAACCAATTGCAGTTGGTTTTTTTGTGTACTTCCGTTTATTGTACTTTAATTTCCTCTCATTTTCCTTCAAAAGTATTATTGCTGTAACAAATACAGTTTGTAGTTTGCTGTTTTTTAATGTTTAGGTCATTTTAGTGCATTTTTTTATTACTTTGACATGATAAGACAAAATATGACGATCAAGCAAAAGTTGAAAAAGCTCATATAATGTCAGAAAAATCAAATACAAAAGATACCCGGGGAAACGGTGGTTCGGCGACGAATTTTTGAAAATTTCGATTTAATTCAATCAAAGTGAATTAAGTGAAGAATCGGATGAAATTTCACATCACAGACCAGAAACAACGATCATAAACCCTACCGTTGGGATTTTATAACAAAAATGTCTAACTTTTACTATAATCTTTATGCAGAAATATTCGTTCAAACTTAGCAGCTTTATCTTTCCACGTACCCCAATCATCTTATTCTTTGCGATTGAATATAAACCGTTATATTTGGGCTCTTATATAGTTTCGCTACAGTCTCACAAGCATAAGTTACTGTTGGCCTTATCACCGTGGCATATATCATTAGTTTGGTATTTTCTTCGATTGTCACTAAACGAAGCTGTTAACTCTTTCGAAACTGTATTCTTTTCCATGTGTAGCTACAAGCACCATACTACCTTCTTCATCATCTAGATTTCAGTGTTTGGACTATCGCCATTTATTTTATCTTGGTTTATTTCCCGCCCAAAAATTCTCCGTTCTTGTTCTAGTTTTCTAATGATTCTCTTTAGATCGCCCGCGAAAGTCATGCATTGGTGTTCATTATTAAAAATTATTTCTTAATCGCGCTTAGTATTGTTCTATGACATTCACATCGTAGTTATCTAATCGTTTTCTTGTTATTTGGCCCAGCACCTTGTGTCCAATAACGCCATCCCCTGTAGTTTTCGCATGCGGTCCATTTTTGTATATTGAGCATATTAGGGCTTTTGACCAATCTCCTGGCATTTATTCTCTTTCCCATATTTGTTTCGATACTTCATACATTTTCAATTGTATTTGTTCTCACCCGGCGTTGAGCATTTCAGCCGTTATATTGCTTTCGCCTAGACATTTGTTGTTTTTCACGTGGTTGATTATGCCTTTTAGTTCTTTCGTCTGTTGGTTCTTCAATCATTATTTCATCTTCGTTTTGCTGAATTTGAGCTTCTCGCTGCCTTTTCTCATCTCCACCATTTAAGATCTTGTTTAAATAGTCCTTCCACTTCTCCACAATTTTTCCTTGATGTAATATTAATTCCCCTTGTTCTGTTTTAAAATAGTTGTTTCTACTATGGTACCCTTTCTCCATTTTTTAACTTCGTTATTTTGGAACTTTTCCTCAATTTCCTTTAATTATTTCCATTTTTTCTTATACTATAGCATATTCGTTTCGTTGTGGTTAGTTAACATACATTGTTTTAATCTTTTTTTTCTTCAGCTATTTTTTCACATTCTCGTCATACTAACCCTTGCCCTTTCTTTACTTTCTTATCGTCGGTATTATTATTTGACCCGAGGTGTTACTATTCTTTAATATCATTTCACTTTTTTGATGTTTTGTTCGCTTAAACTTTTAACCAGCCATAATATTTGCCGGGGGGCAAATGGCATACGGGCGTGGACGTTTTGTGAATTATCATTCGTGCCAGCTGCATAAGTAGCCGTTTCTGACAACAACAACAACAATTTTATTTTGCATGTGCCAATGTACTTATAAATTTTAATTTCATTCGCATTAAGTTCTATATAATTTTGATTTAAAAAGTAGTATTTAATTTAATTTTTTTAACAAATTATTTTCAATACTTTGAAAGTGCTTCATACTTTAACATTTTAATTGCATAATCGCAGGATTCAATTCGTACATTGTAAACATTTGTATAATTTGCACTTTAATAATTTCAATAACCAATAACAGAATAGTGGCTAATGAAATTATTATTACGTTAGCATTAAGTCTAAATCCGACTATGCAAAATCTATCTCCAAATATTCCCCTTGTTGAAGAATATTGGTCAACCAGCACGGTAGATATATTTATTGTGCCATACTATTCTATGATATTTCTTCTGGGATTGTATTTTACTGTTCATATTTATATTTCATAGAAATGCAAGCGTGAAACTTTCACCTCGTGGGAGCCTCCAATTGGACTTTTCTAAGCACCGATACCCAGTAACCTATCCCTATTGCATAACATTTTATTTCATACCATAAACTTCCCATATTCACATTGAAAATCTTATTAGTTAGATATTATGCTCATTTGACTAAAATAATTAGACAATCACATAGTAAATAGACACTAATTCATTTTAATGTCATTGGTTTCAACGGCGTTCTGGCCAACTGCTACGTCATTGCTCTTTTGAAATGTTAGTCCTAACACTCGCGTTACTGATATTTAATAAGCAAAATTTAATTATATCTAAGGTGTCGTAGCTTAAGGATAATTCATTTCTACTACATTACGTAAATATTAAAAGATCATATTTGCACTCTTTCTACGTTTCGCCATTGAACAAAAGCACCCATTCATATACACAGTGGACGTTAATTCATATAATAATGTATAGTTGTTTAGTCGGCGATGAAACGATTTTAACTGGTTTGTCGTACGGCTCAGCAAATACGGTGTTCCTTTGATGGTCACATGAAGTTGAATAAAACAAATATAATGCTTTCTTGTACAAAATCCCAAGAATATCGGCTCATGACATAAATGATATGATTTTGAGCTATTCGACGAAAAAAGGTTTGTACAATAATCCCACATTAAGATACAAAAGTAAATCATGTCGTTTGTAATTGAAATACAAAAATATAAGCCTTGTGGCTAAGGAAAGATGGCTACCAGTTCTTTTGATGTTAAAAAGCGGTAGTACGTGTTTAACGATTGTTCTGTAGTGAATTGTTTTCGACAAGGGGGTATTTTTGTCCCGCAATTCAATTTCATAACAAATACTAAGTCTGGTTATAAGTTTAGCGAGCAAAGAATATAAAGATATTAAAGAATAGTAACCTTTGGTTAAATAATATTACCAGCGATAAGAAAGCAAACAAAAGGTAAGGGTTGCTATGAAGAGAAATATAAAAAATAGCGGAAAAGAATTAAGACAATTTATGTTAACTAACCACAACGAAACGAATATGCTAAAGTATAAGAAAAATGGAAAGATAATACCTAGAATGAAAAAAGACGATACAAAAAAAAATAAATTAAAGGAGTTCGAGGAAAGTTCCAAAATAAAGAAATAAGGACATTCTATCAAGAAGTTAAACAATGGAGAAAGTAGAAAGCGCTATTTTAAAACAGAAGATGGGTCATTACATCAGATCAAGGAGAAATTGTGGAGAAGTGGAAGGACCATTTCCACAAGCAGTTAAATGACGAAAGGGCAGCCAGAAGCTCAAAATCAGCAAAACGAAGTACACAGGAAAATGTACCAGACAACTGAAGATACCTCGAAAACTGATAAGAATAATAAAAATGATCTTAGATAAAATAAAAAATAAAATAACGTGGAGCAGACACAGATCAGAAGAATTGGACGGGAGGAAAGGCCTTAGGCAGGGGCCCAATGTCGACAGTACTTGAATAACTTGAATAATAATGGAAATAGTAATGCGAAAACTGACGGAACAATTTTTGACAATGAACATCAATGCATGATTTTTGCGGATGACCTAACAATTTTAGCAAGGACAAAAAAAAGAGCTGAAGAGAATCGTAAGAAAACTAACATAGAAGCGAGGAATTTTGGGCAGGAAATAAAGCAAAGCAATACATGCTGATGGGCTGAACACATACACATTTAGAGGATGAAGAAGGTGGTATGGTGTTTGCAGCTACAAATGGAAAAGAATACAGTTTCGAAAAAGTTAACAGCTTCGTCTATCTAGCAAAGAATAACATGGTTAGAGCACGTGGAAAGACAAAACTGGGGCACGATGACTAAGATAGCCTTATATAGAAATCCAATTAGTAGAAGAGGGAAGAAAGGCAAAAAACAAGATGGTTCAACCAGCAATGTAATAAGCATAAATAATTGGAAAGAAGAAACACCAAGCAGAAGAGATGGAGATAGCTGGATCAGGTAGTTTTAGAAACAAAACCCATTTTCCTTCTAAAACTGCAACTGAAACAGTAATATGAGGTACACCTGATGCTTACGTGGACTAGACGACCACACAATTCCCGAAGCGGCAAGCGAAAATTACTGCTCCAACATGATCGAAAAAATTGCATTGATAATGAAAATGATGCTGATCGACAGATATTCGAAAATACG
The DNA here is from genome assembly GCA_959613385.1 of Geotrupes spiniger. Taxonomy (NCBI): domain Eukaryota; kingdom Metazoa; phylum Arthropoda; class Insecta; order Coleoptera; family Geotrupidae; genus Geotrupes; species Geotrupes spiniger. The sequence continues at coordinate 33,997,246 of OY390732.1, forward strand.
AAAATCAGAAAAGTATAACTAAAACTCCAACAACAACAAATTTTGTCCGCCGAAATAATTTTATTTATATAATAATTAATACTTGCATATCAGAATATTAACGTGATAAATATTTAATACTTCAATAAATAAAATAAAAATAAGACATAAATAAATAAATATCAGAAAGCTGGTGATTATTTAGCAATTTCCTTTACGTTACACAAATGAATTCGTATCTAATAATACTTTCTTTTCTGTGTTCTTACACACTAACGACTAACAAGTTATTAATTTTACCAACCATATAAGAAAGTCTCTAAAAACTAACAGACGAATTGCTGTATTGCTGTTTATACTTTAAGAACCAAATACTTAAAATACACAGGAGGAGACATTCTTTTGTTTTTATTGTGTTGATGAGTTTGTTTGGTGACACTCTCTTTTGTCATATTGAAAATGACCTATATTGGTCGGTACGAGATGTGCAAACACAGAATGCTAGCTGTTTTTGCACAAAAAGATTGATTACTCAGAAGAGTGTGGGCTGCTGATGACATCTAATGGATATGAACATATACATGTTGAGATTTCGAAAGCATCTTCAATCTTCCTTTATTAAAGTTCGCTGTGTTTAATGCAAAAATTACATTGATTGTATATATGCCATATTTATACATTTGTCCTTTTCAACATGACATCCTTTCAACAATTAATTTTCACGCATTAAAATAAGGACGAAAATTATTTACAACAAAGTTGGAAACCTAGATATTGTCGACAACGTTCACCTCGGATCTATTCGCAATATATAAACATATACAATTATGAGAAAAAGTCATTTCCGTGCAATTATCAATGCCTTTTTGTAATTCTAGAAAAATATGCATCAATGTATTTGAATTAAAAATGTGTTAGTTCACCTCGATTTGCCCATGGATCGCGATATTTTTGTGCACCAGACCTTTCATTAAGTTACCTTCAGTTTAGACCAATATCATGCATTTCGCAATATTTCAAACTCAAACATTCTTTTTTATAAATTTATGATTCTTAGGAAAGTGATAAGGGAGAAATTATGTAGTTGTTGCAGTGTTTGTGAACTAATAAAAATGATTACGGATGTAAACATTTGCTTCATCTTCGACAATTTTTAAGCTTCAGAATGTGAATTGCATAAAACACATATACAAATACAAACAAGTTTTGGCGATTAGAAAACAGTTTTTATACAAAACTTATGAAAATAATCAAACGCAGGCAAGGAGCAACGTAGCGGTTATGTAATTTAGAAATTTGGAACCTTAATAGTTTTGTATACTCAACGAAATATACATATATAATGAAAGAGGAGAAAACTTCAGTTAATAATTATATGATTAACATAAGTTCCAATTTGATATAGGTTTTCTAAATATGATATTAGTATGAAGCGTTAGTACAAAACATTTTAAGGCTCTATATTTGAATATTGTGATGTGTGTGAATGCAGAATGTATCGGGTTGAGAAAAAGGTTTGTGGGATCTAAATGTGCCGTATAATAAACGTTTCAAAACAGCTTTCGAAGCTAGGACGGAAATGTAATGAAATATCTATGTTTAGGATTATGCTGACGATGCCGATGTCACATTTACGAAAAAGGATTTTGCAATTTATAAGGTTATTAGGGCACTGAGAGGAAAATGAAACCGTTGCAAAGAGAAGACAACAAAGCCGTTACAACTTTTGATAACATTCGAATCTGTGAATGTCGATAAAAATATAGCGCAAACAGATCTAGGCACCGAAGACTATAAAAGAAGCGGCCGAAAACAATGAGAGTACTACCAATTGACCCTCATAGTGTCCATGATTGTATTAACGTGTGTAACAAAGGTTTTGGGAAATTTTTTCGTATTATTTTTTCCTATTAAATTAAAGCAATCCAATCCATTGGATATTGAGAATCTGTCAAGTTTCTCTTGCAGTTTGACAATACAGTGTTTACAAAGTTCGCCATTTATAGAAACCAAATACCCCAGTCGAATTAGGTTTTAACCCGGGAAAAATTTCCAATAGCGATTTTTTTTCATAAATCGTTAGGGGGGGTCACTGGTAGTATAAATTTCGGTTTTCGGGAATCGCACCCTATTGCGTCGTCCGCCATATTGGTTTTAAGGGTGCATTTTTCTGTATTGAATAACTCGTCTATTTTCAATTTCACACGAAAAATGATAGAGACAAAAGTTGTTCGTAACTTAAATTAAATTTCCTACAATTTTGGTCTTCATCATTTTTTCCCTAGGGTCGATATTTTTTCATCTAAACCGGAAAGAAGTGGGGGTGTACCTAAATATCATATTATCTCGTTTATTATCGACTTTAACACATTAACGATAATAACCAATGTTTTTTGAAATTAATTTTGCTACAAATTTGGTCCTTATCATTTCTTCCCTATGATCGATATTTTTTCATTTAAACCCGGAAAGAGGTGGGGGGTGTATCTAAATATCTTATTATCTCGTTTTTTATCAACTTTAACTTATTGACGATGTATGATTGATATTTTTGGACGCAGGCTTGCGGTAAAGGGAAAGAGTGGTGTGAATAAACCATTTGTCGAACTGTATGACTTTTGCAATGAAAAAATTAACATTTATGTTTCGAATACACATTCGAAAGCCCTGCAAAATTTGCATCAGGTCTGCTTGGAACGTTTATCCCGTGGTTTTTCCAAGTCCGAGTCGTCTGACCCTCCCTCGTAAACATGGACGTCTTCGTCCGAAAACTCAGGAGGGTCAGTGGTGATTGTCTCTGATGGAGGGTTCGCGTCATTGTCGATGTCTTCTTCGTCGAGGAGCTCCCTAATTGCGGCCACATTGTCGCATGTTTCTTCGCCGCAGTTGTGGCACAAAACAGAACATTTTAGTCCTGCTCTGTGACAACCACATATCTTCCAGCATGTCCCTTTGCATCTGCAAGAAATTGTCTTTAACAATAATTCTGGCGCTGGACCTATAGTTATTGCAACAGGTTCCAATCCACGATTCGTTCTCTTCAACCCCCACATCGGCATCGGCTTCATACTGCAGCCACATTTGCACCTGCAGGTACGTCTGGTATGTATGTTGCTCCGCTGCTGCCGAGGTAGGTGGAAGCGTCGCCAAATTGAATTTGCTCCTCGTAAATAATTTTGCGAAGCTCTTGTACCGTAGGTCGTCTAATGTTTTGACTTTCTCATTGCTTCCAAATAACGCGTTGAGGAAGCATTCTTCAGCTTGGGCCAAGCAATGTTTATGGATGCTTCTGTAGCGGAACAAGCTGAGACCTTCGCCCAGGTTGTCATCTTTTGTCAGGGTATTCAAGAATTTTAATTTAAGGCTCAAAGGCGCTGTAAAGCGTAGACTATGTACCTTTTCTCATTCCTTCCTCGTTGAATAAAGAAAGAGGGTACCCGAAAACCGAAATTTATACTACCAGTGATGCCCCCTAACGATTTATGAAAAAAAAATCGCTATTGGAAATTTTTACCGGGTTCGGCCCTTTTTTGGTCTAATTGGACTGGGGTAAAAATATTTTATTACAACAATTTACTGCGTCATTAGGGAATGTGAACAATGCCGTGTATGAATCTTCCCAAGACTCCGAAATAAAATGAAACGAAGGCAGACAACATTGAGGACGTTCCTAATGACCTAAGGGGTTAGGCCACTATAGGATTTTCGATTTTTTTTCTAAATGGTTCCCTCAAAAACGATGTCCCAAAAGATTATGGACGGGAAAAATCTCTAAATACTAGATTTTCGTTCAAGGCCGCCTGGTCCGCAGCGAGCTCCTTTTGTGAGCGCATGAGGGAAGGTCCTTTAGGGGACTAGAGCAGGTATAGGACAAATGCTAATGAAATCTTTTGTTTTGTGACTAGTCTACATAGGTTTAGGCTCGTCTGTTGCAGTCAGTTAGGCGCAGCCAAGCATTTGAGAAGGACACAAACAAACACCCGTTTTTCTGGATACTTCTGTGAACTTTCATTTCTGTTTCCTTGTGTATTGATTTGTTTTTACAATGAGTGAGAAAGCGGTGTTCGGTGGGAAGAAATTAGAAAAACGTAATCTGGCAACAGCAACAGACCAAAAACACCGCGAAGAAAACCATTGAATCGCCATGAGTTAGAAGCACCAGATGACTTGAATGCCAGTACATCGGCAAAAAAAATTGAAGCAATCAGAAGATCTGTATGATATCGAAGTGAATCCAGCGTTTGGTTATCGTATCATAAACTTTATTGCAGTATTTTCGGCTATATCGAACGTTGTCGTTTGTAAGGTATGCCAATCGGAAGTGAAATTTACTGAAAGTGGCAAGCGCGGTTTAGACCAAACTAGTAGTGTTCTCTGAGAATTGTGGAAAGACTGAGATACCGAGTTGTCCATAAGTTAATAAAGGCTATGAAATCAACCGTAGAATCGTATTTGCCACGCGATTGCTTTGAGTTGGTTTGCACGTAATAAAAATTATGTGCATTCATGGAATTACCGCGGTCTACCTTTCACTCATTCTACGATAAGGTTGTCAAAAGACTGTTCACTGCTACCAATCTACTTTGTAAGAACAGTATGATGAGAGCTGCGGAAGAAGAGAAAACCATTGAAAATGGAGACAATAGAATTGTAGGATCAGGCAATGGATCATGGAAAAGACGTGGATTTACGTCTTTGTATGGGTTAGTGTCTCTTATTAGCAATAACTGTAGAAAACTTGTTGATTGTGAAGTGAAATCAAAATACGGTAAGCCGTGTGAGTATTGGACTAAAAAAGAAGATACAGAAGAATATGCGGAGTAGGTAGAAAATCATGCAGAAGAATGCGCTGTGAATCACGATGGATCGGCAGGAAAAATGGAAGTCGATGCAGTTGTTGAGATGTTTAAGCGCTATGAAACTTTGCACCAGGTCAAATACGCTCACTATGTTGGTGGCGGTGATCCTAAAAATTTTAAAGGCATTACAGATGCTAAGCCGTATGAGAATTTCACAATACTCAATAAAGAGTGTATAGATCACGTGCAAAAACTACGTAATTTGAAGAAGAAGACAAAATGTCTCGATGGAAGGAGCAAGTTGACTGGAAAACTTATAGACGAGCTATCTATTTATTATGGCTTAGCGATTCGTAGTAACAGAGATTTCGTTGAGAACATAAGAAGCTATATATGCGCTAAACTGGATCATAAATTGTCTACTGCTGCCAAACCGCAGCACCACAAATGTCCTATTGGATTGCTCATGGTAACTGGCTAAAGCTACAAATACTTTGGCTGAGTACAAACATAGGCCAGCTCTTCCAATTGAAGTTTATGAAGCTATCAAACCAGTCTATGAATAACTGACCAGTGAAGATCTTCTAAATCGATGCATCGGCGGTTACACACAAAACAGTAACGAAAGCTTTAACTCGACTGTGTGGGCATTGGCCCCGAAATCCATTTCGAGTGGTAAAACAGGTTTGGATGTAGCTGCGGATATTGGGGTTTGCGTATACAATGACGGGTTTTCGTCAATTTTGCACATAATTGAGCCAATGGACTTGGAAATCGGCCCGACCAGCTACGAAATGTGCCAATCGTATGGTGCAGGCATCGCAGGTATTACAAAATTATTCATCATTTTCAACTACTCGAAACTTCAAACGCGTTTAACTCGAAACTTTATTTTTCAAGTTGGCCGGAAACATAACTCAGACAATTTTCCGATTAACTTCAAATTTGGAACATATCTTGAAAAATGCCTTGTCTATATGTACGTAGGATTTTTTTTTATATTGCATAGTTCATTTGTCATCAATAATTATCTCATGATTTTTAGGCAAATTCTTCACTTTCCACAGAAGGGCGACATTTGGCCAAAAATCGAAAAAAAATCATTGGCTCATTATAATTCAAAAAATATATGAGCTGTTTGTCATCGCAAAAACGCTGCACAGCGGCCATTTTGCAATTAATTAGTGTATACAGTCACCGACATGTGTGACACCCTTTTTGTAACTTCGATTCATTTGCAGTTTTATGAAAATAAATCCTTAAAAAGCTTATTATTTTCGGGCGCTAAGTGGCCTAACCCCTAAGATTAGAACATTTCAGAGACGGTTGCACGATCATTTTAGACGACGAAAAATATGTTACATTATCTAACACTTTTATACAGAGAACATCGAGGACGTTCCTAATGACGGAATGTATGAGAAAGAAGCAAAATTTGAGGACGTGTCATTATGCCAGAAGAACCGAAGATTGGTTAAGATAACACAATATACGACGTGTACCTAAAGAGGATATTCCACGTCCACGTCCTATAGAAGTGTTTTGGCCTTTACTTTGTAGAATAGTTTACGACGGTCGGTGGGAAGCCCAAAATGAAGAAGAACTGCGACGAAGAATTTACCAACATATTCGAGAGTTTAACCCACTCACACTCCAAAGTCAGATGAGAGGCATTAGCACCAAATTGCAAACCATTAAAACCCATCGGTCTTTAGCTGCTGTGTGATACATTATAATTATAGTTAAAGCTTCACCGAATCAATTACTGTACTAGCAAATTAAATAAAACATTTATAGTTTGAATAATTATATTTCAAAAATGTTCCCAAAACTTTTCTTAAACCGTTATTCATCGCACGAACGCACGCGATTTATTATTAAAATTTTCCAATCTTTGATTTGATTAATTAAGGCAATTAAAAAGCACAATTTTAATAAGAAATTAAATCAATTACATCATATCAATTTATATATATTCACTAAATAAAATTGGAAAACAACAAGTATCAAAATGTCGACTCAAGTTTATTCAAATTGTAAAAAAGAATTTTGAGATAACCGTGAACACAAATATTTTATTTATCACAAACGTGGTTCATTATCAAAAATACATATTCGTAAGAAATAATTAATATATAACAGTTGTTTCTTCACATTTAAATAAATTTAAATAATTACCGTTTGAATTTATTTATGAAATTAAGTAAAATACGACGTACCTGTTTATATGTGGATAAGTTCCCCGTAAATAAGATAACAGTCGAAATACACTTCGTCATTAATAATGTTACACAGAAATGTTGCTACATACGCACATTTGTTAATGAAAACATCTTAAGATTTTGTCATCTCGATCACAAAATAGTTACTTGGATTGTAACTATCCGTTATGAAACCAAAACGGATAGGAACCAGTTTTTTATTTAATATTAATTTACATGACAAATACGCATTCAAATCAACTAAAAATTAATATTCTTATAAACGCATTAGAACATCCGTGTAAAATGTACGTCTAGTACCTATTGTTATAATTTCCGCATTTTGTAATTAAAGAATAATAACAATACCAAGGTGATGTTAATAAAATTGAAATTATGTTTGTTTACTACAATTTTCTCAGCCATTGTCACGATATTACATAAACGTTGAAGATTCAGTGACATCATTTTGAGTAGGTTGTACAATATATTATGCGCACTGTTTGTTTTGGAAATTTATTAATTACTTTTACCACAAATAGTATATTTCCAATAGTGTCAATATGAATCATAATGTACATTGGCTATTAACGACGGTTATTACTAAAATGCAGAAAACGAAGTTATCTAATGAAAACGAAACTAATGTAGAGGCAAAAAACAAAAATTGTTTGGAAATCATATTAAAAAAAATGGATGGTGACTTGCGAGTCGCTCGATCTAATAATACGAGCGGGAAAGAAATGAAACGATGTAAGTTTATCCAACAAAAAAAAAAAAAAAACAGGCCTAATTTCTGACGTGTTGACGAGAGTTGCGATTTGTTAATGCAATTCAAAATTATATAACATTTTCCGGTAAACGATTTCTCCCTTAAATAAAATTATCTATTGAACAAATTACGCAAATTTAATATATATATGAGGTTATTTTTAGAAACATGAACGTATAATAAACACCACACATACGTTCGTAACCTTCTTTGAGTTTTTGCAAATAAAAGCCGTACGGAACGAACTTGACACAAATTGCATATAAAAATTAAATTAATATATGTGCGTTCGTTCGCGATTTCATTTTCAAATAAACAATATTTCATGAACATTAATAAAACATCCTTGACTCAAAAACTGGACGAAACGAAAACATGGTAAGTAAAAGAAGACAAATAAAGATGGGCCACGTAAAAATGGAACTAAAATTGAAAATAAATTAAAATAATAGTAAAAAAGAAGATGTAAACATATTTATTTGCACCTATTGGTAAACTTTGAACTTCTTGCAATAATTAGTAAATGCCTATTAATGCTATTCCTTGTAGTATAGAAAGGTCACTATGTTAATACTCGATTCAATCGTTCATTTCAAATGAAATTAACTTTAGTGTATGATCAATTTTAAATTAAAGGTAATCAAAATACAGTTAAAAAGTTAATTTAAAGATTGTTGTGTTGTTATTTATGTTGCATAATGCCTAGGCGTTCAATGCATGAAATGATTTGTCTGCAATAATTAATTTAATTCACGACACTAACTGAACCATCGATTATTTAAATAAAAATAACTAGTACATACAATTACTTACATAATTAAAGGAACTTCTTGTCGAACTGTTACTTTGCATTAAACAGTCTACATTTTAAACTTTAAATGCTTGAAGCTAACGCTTGCCCCAAACTCAAACACATAACCATTAAGTCCCATTTACTGCGAACATTTGTTAGAAAAACTATGTGCAATAGTGCTGTGCTAGTGGCGATTTCCAGTATAAAACTAACTTTATGTTGCGACACGCCGAAGTGACCGGTTACTTTTAAAACGGTGGTCCACGAGCGTTGAAATACAATACTCCACTTCACCCTCAAGGTCATTCTTAATGAAATTGAAAGCAAATCGGAGCGTTATTACTGTTTTGTATTTGTAAATCTGATTTGATGATTTAAACTAGACAAAACGGAAACGAGCAATCTAATGCAGTGCATATATTATAATTTTGCGGTGGTAGCTTTCGGGTTCCAATCGAAATCATGTTTGGAAAACTAATTTATTTAAGCTAGTATTGTTTCAGGAAGTAATCGTATTATTAATTTATATATCGATTATTTCTATGGAAAATGAAAGAATTTGTAAACGTAAAGGCAGGTGGAACAATGATACTAAAACAACAAATAAATACCACATGCTCATAATTCGGATATTAGTATTTTAAATTGTCCAATTGGAAAACACTAAACATATAAAGCAGGAAATTAAGATTATAAATAATTTGACATTTAATCGAATACGTGATATTATATGTGAAAGGCAGGTAGATAATTAAACTCTGATATCTTTAACGTCTATCGCTCATTCAACTTATACATGTATGATAGTTGTAAACTTAACGAGCTAATTTTATTGAAAATATTTAGATCATCGTGTAAATAATACGCTTTCTTAAGGATGCGGTTGTACCTCGATATAAACTAAACTGAATGCATTAAAGATTTCTAATATGTATATACTACACGTTTACAGAAAAAATAGTTTTAACTTTTCCGTTCACCGTAGAACGATACACGTTCAATGTCAAAAGAATTACAAAATTGGCTTGTCGACTTTTTGCATTCAAAAAAGCCCAGTTCTTTCGAAAAAGTAGTCGCAAGTTAGAATGTAATTAACGAAGGGTAATCCACTATTAATTCATTCGTCATCCTTTTTTGAAAATAAATTATTTTATTAAAAAAACAATGAAATACGCGATACGATTATCAAATCGTTAAATTATATTCAATTAGTGGTGAAACAAAAAAATACGTTTTGATAACTTTTTGTAGGATATGTTTAAAATTACATTAAAATTAGATAATGTAAATCACGTAAACATCATTGTGATATTGTGTGAAAATCTTTCCCATAAATTAACCACTTTGACGATCATGCCAACAAAAGACCTGGGAGATAGGAGATAGCGAAATCAATTCATCTAAGTTCTCAATCGGACCATATATCACTTATTCATATTGTCGTGAAGTAAGGTTGAATGAGGAGTTTTGGTGATTGTATCCAGGGAAAAATAATGTTTTTCATCTTCATGGGATGGTATGAATGAAAGATAATGTATCTCCCCGAAACGTATGTTTTTGGTACCACGATGATATTTTTTTTCTAATACCTTTAATGTCCAAGATTGGAATACTACTATCGGTTTAATTTTTCACAGTTAATTGGATATGTTGAATTAATGATGTTTCTCTGAGCTGCAAGAAGGAACAGGACTAAAGAATACAATATTAAAAGGGAAGAAGTTAAAATAATAATACAAATAGCAAAAAAGAATCGAATCATGGAAGAAGTTCGGGAAACAAATGAATGAAATTATAGGAACAACCAAAAACTTTAACTAGCTAGCTAAGACAATTGCGTATTACCGTATTGACGATTTGATCCGTTTCTTTTCCGAAGGAAATGATTTTATATATTGCAATGATATTCGGGATTAAATTAAAGACTGAAATGCGCTTGCAGGAGTATACCCCAAATTAGTGGCCTGTATATACATATTCGAAACACAGTCTTATGTGTACTCTTGTAGAAAGGGTCATATGCTTTGTTCTCCACCTCTTGCATATTTACTTTTGGACAAAATTAAGTACGAGGAATACAATCTATAAAGTGGGTCTATAAAGTGGTTACTCAAAAATTTGGTTATGTAACGGTATAGCTAAGAATGAACACTGGATTATAAGAGACTGGTCTTTGAGATAAGCGTTGATTCCTGGCAAACACAATGTTATCATAGACGCAACTAGAGATCACATGATATTACTTCCTCCTCATATCAAGTTGTGGTTAATGAAACAATGTGTCAAGGCGTTGATTAAAGGTGGAGAATGTTTTGCATATATTGTAATATGGTACAAGCTTGTCCCATAAAACCATGTCCATCAATACAATATACTCGATTATGTAATCTCACTTAACCGGCAATATTTAGATTAAATTAATATGTGGTAACACTGGAAAGAAAACGTTTTGTACTTAGTGTGCACAGTGATCAAAATGCAAATATAGCACTTTTGCACCACTGCTGGAAAAGGGGCATCAGTGCAAAAGCTGCGGCTGAACAAATCAATGCAGTTGATCGTCCAGAGAAATACCGCAGCCATTTGGTTTACAAAGTTATGACAGGGAGATGCCAGTTTGATTGATGAACGGCATATCGGTCAACCATCTCAAATGGATGAGGATATGCTCAGATAAACAGCTTGCGACAATCCTCAATCAAGTATTCGAGAATCATCAGTAAGAAATGCGGCTTCACGTAGTCGACCCTTGAAGAAAATATGGTTGATAAACAAGCAGCATAAAATCAATTCCCCGATGCACAAGGTTTTAGATTTACGAAGAACTGCTTCAAAATCCTAGAGATGATCGCTTCTGCAAAAGGATTGTAACTAGTGATGAGAAATGGGTTTTTACATGATACGGACTAAAAAAAATGGGTTGGACGCGGAGAAAACTCACCTCCAGTGGTTCGTCAAGATCGTTTTGGAAAAACTTTTTACTTTTGGATTTGTCGATGAGCAACTTGACAGAGACCATGAAATACTGTGTGCTCGTTATCCCGCACTTATCAATAGAAATCGAGTTTTGATGCATGACGATAATGCTCCAGCCCACCGATCTCATTTGGTGCAGGAATAATTTCAAAATATACAAGGAGTCGAAGTTTTACGTCACCCAGATTACAACGCAGACCTGGATCCATCTGACCATGGCTCATTTCGTTCGATGGCACATTACACGGCCGACAATTTAATAATTTTGAAGAAGTGGAAAGCGCATGTCAAGAATTCCTTATAATAATAATAATATGTTTACTGCGGTAGATCCATAGATATTAGCATTGTCAATATACATCCATCACAACAAATACTAATATAAAATCACAATATAAACAATAAATTAAAAATACTGGTAAAAACATCACAACACATAATCATGAAAAGAATAAAACGCCTTTTCCAGCAAAAACCGTTTCAAAGTAATTTTAAAATTTCTGTGATTCTTTGCATGTTTTAAATCATCAGGTAAAGCATTATGCGCTGCAATGGCTTTGTAATAGGGTCCATCTTCATGAAATTTTGATCTATGAGTTGGAATAGTTGCTCCATTACAACTACGTGTCACCATGGTCGAGTAAATATCACAATTACGTAAAAATATTTCTTTGTTAATTAGAAAAAATAGCACCAGTTCCATAATATATAAACTTAGTAGAGTCAGTATATGTCATTTACGAAATAGCGTTTGGCAAGGTGTGCGGTAAGGTACATAACACATATATGTAATAGCCCGTTTTTGAATTATAAACACATCCTTAAAGCTAGAAGCCGATCCCCAAAAAATTATACCATAACGCATATGCGATTCTAAGTGGGTGTAATAATATTGGTTTATGGAGGTCGTAGACACATCTTTTTTTTTTCATTTGCAATCCATAAAGCGCTGAGCACAATTTACTACAAAGGGATGCAGAGTACACATCCCAATTCAAATGCCTGTCAAGATGCAAACCTAGGAATTTAACAGCCTCAACTTCAGGAAGTGATTTATTATGGGTCGGAATGAATAGGCTATAGTCAATGTTATGTTTAATAGTAAAATTTATTAATTTGGTTTTGTTCTCATTCATCAACAAGGAGTTATTGCCGCACCACATGGGCATTTCAGAGATTGCATTTGACGCTAAATGTGCAATTTCGGGTAACTGATCTCACACTCTCGAGATCATTAACATAAATCAGAAACAGGGTTGGTCCTAAGATTGACCCTTGAGATACACCACAATCAAACTCACTCGGTTTTGAATAGAATATTTTGTATACATGGTCTGCCATACCCCCCAAACCAGTGGCATGTATTCTATTACTAAGGTACGATCGAAATATTTCTAATGCGATTCCCCTAATACCGTAATTAGCCATTATTTGTAAAAGTAGTTTATGATTTATGGTGTCGAAAACTTTAGAGAAATCAAAAAATAAACCAGCTGTGATTAGTTTTTTTTTATCCAAACTATTATACACAGCATTCAAGATAGCGAACAAATCCAAACTGATTACTATGTAATGTATTATTTTTGACCAAGAATGAAAACAGACGCAAGTTCAGAACGTTCAGAACGTTCAGAAACCACGACAAATTCAAATATTAACCGAAAAGTGGACAATTGTGTAATAATAATGGATTTAAAACTGTAAATATTTTTAAATATGTTCCTCCACTCTCACTAATTTTCACGTTCGTTTACGTTTATAACTTTTGATCGAAAAATTGATTTCAACGAACGCTAATTTTAGGTTATGGTTGATTTTGCCTAACACACTGTTAATTTTGAGATTATAATCTTTACGCAACGAATGAACGTGTGTACAGTAGTACAGTTCAAAATCGACGAAGCCGACGATAACGCATCGAAAAACGCTCGTTTCGCTCACTTTAAAATACACGAATTTGATTGGTCGCCACTTACTCAATCTTAATCGATAGCAATAGGTGAATTACAAAAAAAATACTGTGGGGTTTAAAAAAGTGTTTCGCTGCTGCCTTCAATAAATTGTGATATTTGTTTCTCTTGTGTTTTCTTGTTCACATATTATGTTCTATTTAATATTCATTATTTTTTTATGCAATTGTGCATTACCTATAAACTCACAATATCATTTTACTTAACATTTATTTTGATTAGGTTATAATATCGTTTGTTGTCATAGTTTTTCTCACGTTACTCAATCACATTATTTATGTTATTATGGTTTCAATTGATTTCAATGTAATTAATTGTTTTTCCTGGTTGCCCTTGTTTATTTGCCATTGCACTAAACTTTACTTTTGTGTCTGATATATTTGCTTTGTCATTTTCCATTTTCACTTGTCTATTTTATTTTATTTTCTTCTTTATCAATTTGTTTGTTTATTTGTCTGTCTTCTTCACTTTCCTCTGATTTGATTTCTTACATTACATACACTCACATATAATATGCTATTAATTCAAACGCCAGAAGATATTCGAACATGAAAGGATAATCTATTCGTTTAGAATTGTAATGTTCTACGATAAGAAATCGCAATTTTGTTTCAGGGCACCCAATTTGTGATTTTCCAACTTCAATCAAATTTAAAATTTACAGACCACATATTAAAACAACAAACAACCCAACCCAATACGAAATATGCATAAGAAATATATAAAGAAGTCTAAAATAAAATGTACCCGTGTATGATTGAAGTAGTAATGGTTTAAACATTTAATAATAGATAGAAAACCGAATCTTAAAATAGTTTTCGCCTTATTCATAAAGATTTATGTATGTGACAACCTAGTGTAACATATCTCGAATTTGAGTTCGAGAATCTGAATGTACACACAGATCAGAAAGCTGCCAATAGATCCAAGCTTCGCAAATTCTATAAATGATGCCGAGAAAACCGTGTTGAACTGATTTGTTTAGGTAAACAAAAACTTGATCGGAAATAACAAAGCAGAAAATTATTCCCAACTGGTTGAAGAGATGTCGACCAATTTTTAATAACATGGATTCAACGTAAGCCTTAAGCTTCAGTTCATCCATAGTCATAGGCGGTTTTCGTGACAATCTTGGCGGTTTAAGTGATAATCTTGGCGGTTTAAGTGACGAGCAAGGGAAAGATTCCATCGAGACAATCGGGCTATGGAAGAAGGCGTTTTATTCATTCAAAGTGCAAATCTTTGACATAATTTATTCTAGTTAAGTTTACGTAAGTACTCGTTTACTTGTAGACAAGTTAAAAAAATGCGCCATCAAATGTTGAAACGTAAAAGTTTAGTTGAAACGTAAAGTGAGTTGTAAACACAGACATTGGATATAACAGAAATTGAGCACATCAGTTATTATGCTACACGAATCTAATATTATCAAATGTGAAATGTTAAATGAAATGCTTTTTGAAATTGTATTTGTTACATTTCAATAAACATAATTCACCATAAATTACTGGCATAAAATAGCTCAGTAGAAAATTGTCCGCGAAACAATAGCTCTGTAAATCAATCAAGATTTCAGGTTATACAAATTTATGTTATTTTGCCTACAACAGTAATTTTATGAAATTTCTTGCTTTTTCAGACAACGCTCTATTTTTTTCTGCATTATCCTAGAACATGGCAACTATACGTTCTTGTATGCAAGTTAATGACAAATCAATTGTGTCAAAGATTTACATTTTTATTATTCTCATAATATATATGTAGTCGTTCGTATGTATTTCTTACTTGCAACGTTCGGGGGAAATAGACGGGACAATACCCTTCGTTTCCGTTTATTTCTGAGTTAGATAATGTAAAATATTTTTCGTCGTCTAAAATTATCGTGGCATTGCTTCTGAAATGTTCTAACCTTAATTGCCTGTAGCATCTTGGAATCGTCTCTAATTGAGCAACCGTATATTTTGAACATTTTTATGGCTTTCTATATTTTAAATTATTTCTGCTAATTTCCCTTTTGACTGTCATATGGAAAATTTGAAATGTTGGGTCTAATCTTCTCGTTGAAGCTTCTTTTCTATTTCTTGCAGATTTTATGTTCTGTAAGTTCTGAAGCCTTACATGTTTCAAAATTTGAGGGCGACCCGTCTTGGGAAGATTCATACACGGCAAGTCTTCATCATATTTCATAATGACGCGGTAAATTGTTGTCTTAGAAAAATTTTGGTTTCTATTCGGCCAACGAAATTTTGTAAACTTTTGTAAACTTTGTAAACACAAATGTATTTCTAAACTGCTGAAAATATTTGTACATTGCTTAATTTGTGGCGGTTACTCGGGAAATGGGCGAATAAAACTTGTCAATTGTAGTTAAATAAATACCGTCACTTCTGAAATTTTGTGGCAGGTGTTTAATATTCAAAACTTTTATGTAAATATATAAATGCATCGAAAATACTGTAAAAAAAGATTACGTAACGAAATTTACTCTTACATGTCAGCAGAACCGTATAAGTTAAATACTAGTTATGAATCATGAAAACTTTTATAGAAAAGGTCAATATTCCGGTGTTCGTAAAAGTAATTTATTCAAGCAATCGCTGCATATTCATAAAGCACCAATAAAACATGAACAGTTGTATAAATGTAAAATAATAACTTAATGCTATCACTCCCGATAAACGGATTAGAACTTCCATTAGCCATTCTGCATTATTATGCTTGTGTAAACCAAAGTAAAAAATAATAATTTATGTTTAATTTGTTTCAACTGTTTAATTACCGTAGGAAATAAAATATATTGAACGATATATTTTATTTATTATTATTATTGGAAAGAAAAATATAATGCAATTCGGTAGAGGAGAAGAAAGATTGCAACGCAAACACGACAATAAAACCATAACAAAAACATCGTAATTCATCTGCACAACAATATCGAAGCGTTGTATTACTACAACTGTGTCACCGCAAGGGACGATAATTGCAAACTAATTGCTGTAAAATTAAATTCTTAGTAAAATAATACTACATATTATAAAATACCTGCTAATATAAAGGCAGTAAATTGATATAAATGGACACTGTGCTACTTGTGCGATGAAGCGATGAAAAAAATGAAATACAAAATATTAGCATCGGAGACGAATCTCTATAATACTCTATATAATATAAGTGATTGGTGTAATTCTGCAATTATTGCTTCATTTCTATGATTTGGATTTTAGAAAGTGCAAATCAATATTTGCAAATTCACAGGGGTGCACTTTATTTAAAGAACCTCAAGCGGAAATAATTCTTAAATATTTTGCAAGAAGCAAAATACAATAAGGCTAGAAATATATGGATTGGAGAGACGTAAGTCATTTACTAAAGGAGAAGCGATATTTCTGTTTAAATACACAGTGGTTCACTTTTGTGAAAAATAGGAGGGTTAGTCTCCAGAGAAGGCCTTGGGCTTGTTGAAAAAGTTATTCCATTATTTTCTGTTTCTCGTTTTCTCTTTCCAATTTCGGATATTAATACTTTTTGATCTTGCAATTTCCAGCCATCTCTTCCATTGTCTACCTTTTCTCTTTTTTTCTCAATTAAGGCCCATTTTTGGTAATCTATTTCTGAATACTCTTTCTATATGCACAACCCTACCGGTCAGACTAATTTGGACTGAGGGAAAGCAATAAACCTGTACGATGTTTTCACTCATCACCAATATAAAGAAATACGTCCCCGGATGTTAGAAAGGCATATTTCAATTTTTTTCTTTTAAATAGGCCATTGCCTCAATTAGTCAAGAAAGAATCAATTGCTGGGTGTGGTTTTGTAAAGCAAATTTTAGTCAACTGAAGTTGAAGTGCTCTTCCGTCCCGCATTTACTTGGTGCTGCGTCTAAGACCATCGAGCCAACCGTACCAACTCCGAACAAACTAATCCCAAGGACCACTACACAAAAACGCCATGGAAGCCACCTAGGGCACTAAGTTGGGGAGCCGATTTAGGTTCCGATTTGCTTTTGGTGCTGCGGCTGGAATTAAGTCGTCTAGTGAGAATATCAACCACAGCGACAACAAAAAAAGGCCAGGCATTAACTATTTAATTTTAACAATATTAAGTTTTAATTTGTTTTGATAGTGCGAGGTCATAATATTTTTCTTATGCCCAGGAAGATTTTTAGCCCTCCATGCCGTTGTATTTTTTTATTTTGCCATTATGTCTTTATTCCCCCCACTGTTTCATTGTTGTGGCTGGTGCAAGTAACATTTTCCTTCTTCTTCTGACGCTTCGTGACTGGGGCCCAACATAAAGTAAATAACATTTTACAACAAATTTACACTGCGAACAGTTATCGTGTGGCGTTGCCAAATCAAAAAGCGTTACCTAGTAGACTTGTAATGGACTATAAATCATGTTATGTTTGACTCGACCGTAATCAGTTGTTTTATGAAATGACTTATAGGACATAAAGTAATACTGTATTGGACTAGTCCATAATGATAAAGTAATTTGGACTCCTGTCAATGTCAACTTATTTCAAAATATGTGTTCTTTAAACACCACATACGGTAATCTCTGTAAACTTATAGAGATTTCGATTTGATTGCCAAAAGCATGAAGCGCCATTTCCTTTACGTCGTCTGAAGCCACTGTTGGTTCTCTTAGATCCAGTTTTAAATCAGAATTGATAAATTAATAATCATTAGCAGTTTCACACACCTGTCAAAATATATTTTTCGTCGACAACTACGTAACTATGACAATGGTGAATGCATACCTACCTACTTTGTAGGTAGGTATGATGTAGATTATTAAAGATTGTCACAAATAAGAATTGAAGAAAAAATCTTTCATTGCGAGTCAAACATAAAACTATGTATGCAACTCATACATAATCTGGCTTTTTGGACTCGCCCTATTTATCAGACTCGCTCGCAAGCTAGCTCGTCCATAACTCATAGGGCTCGTCCAATAAAAACCTATATTATGTACTTGTTACATAAATAGTCATTACAACTTTCCTTATAAGCATAATAACGTCTAAAATTATGCAATGCATGATAAATTCAACATAATTATTAATAATGGTTCTTCGGTGGGTTTTGTGCGAAAATATCAAGTTAAAGAACCAATATTTAAATTGTTCCATTAACATAATTTTATATTAGAAAGTATATGCAGTTAGAAACGCCCAAACATAAACCAATCTGCTTAAGCCAGTCCAAATGCATTATAAGCGGATGCCACGGTGCTACTAATTACAAATTATTTATTACGTTTATAAATATTTCAATTGAGATTGATAGAAACGTAACAGAAAAACTTAATAAGATCCGGTTAAATTTTCCTACTCCCGAAATAGTTCTATAGCCCAATTGGGGAACTGGCCTCGTTCAGTTTCCTTCTCCATTCCTCTCTGGTCTGTCCTGTTCTCCTGCGATTTCTTAGATTCCATTCTCAACATGATCAGTAACTCTATTTTTTTCTTCGAAAGAATAGGCTTCTCAGCCTATTCTTTCCTTGCCTGTTCGCACTGTGCCCATGATAGTCTTCTGTGGTTTTGCATTCTAATTACTTACATTTTAATATTTACAAATTTTGTGTAGATAGCTCATCATCTGGGATAGCCCATGAGTATATCGAGTTCCCCACAGGTCAACCATTCCATAACAGGCCCTTTGGTAATTGTTCCTTTTCCCACACGTCCAAGATTAGTGGATGCATTTCGTCCAATAGCTTATTGTCCCATATCCTGAACTGGTCTCCCATCACTTTCTGGCGACTTATATTTTAGATGCCCTTTTCTATTCTTGATGGTTTATTTCCATGTTGTTCATCGTATCCAGTATCTCCGTAAAATATTGTTTCCATGTTGACTTTGTACATGATGTTATGACGTTAACATCGTAAATAAGAATAAAAATAGATCATTTAGCTTCAGTTATAACCGAGTAAAGACATCACTGAAAATTTGCAACATCAACTTGCAGAAAATCATCAAAGTGGAGGAAGAATCACAATAAAATAAAATAGAGGAAATAATAAACATAAGAAGGAATAACTATAGAGATAAAAAGTGCTACCAATCAAATGAAACTAAGACAAAGGAAAATGATGAAGGAAGTGTGAATAATAAATAAAAAATATTAAAATGGGTAACGTCAATAAACTATATTTTGTTTGTGAAATGTACTATTCGGATAACTACACATTTTATTTAAGAACGTAATTATGAAGCATTGTGATTGTACTGAAAAGACTTCCAGATTTATGGTAGTCTTTTCAAAAAGAATATAAGGAATCGATAAGACAGGTTTGCCTAGAAAAAATTCATTGTATTATGGTGTCAAATACTGGCAAGGCGTATCCATGCGGTCATGGACAAGGTGGAAGGCTACGTTTAAATTCAGAAATAACAGCTTTGAGTCTTCAGCAGATCAAGTTTTCTGATAATCGTGTATTGTATTAGAGCAAGTATAGACAGAGACCACAACATTTTCCTCATTAAAAAAGATGACGGAAACTTGAATCAAGTGAGTGACTTTTAAATATATCTGAAATACCGATTTGATGTTATTTGAAGGTCTGGATATGTGGATTAAATACGCACCACGTCTTGGGAATAAATTCATCAACAAAAACAGTGTTAAGTCCAAGGCGTTTGGCAGACTTCACTTACAAGATTGAAGGATTGTGTGCGGCTCGATATCATTCAGTGGTTTGGGGCCCAATGGCCATCTACTCTTGGGGCTTGCATGGTGGACAACTGGGACATGATAAAAGCAATAAAAAGTACATATTTATTCCTAAAATAGTTACATCCATTATTGTTGAGGTTGCAACGAGCAATGGTGCTACTGTGGCAGCCACATCAATGGGTGACATCTTTGTTTTGCATGAATATCAATGCAAAAAGATAACTTGAAGGTATATGATAATATTTATTGATTTAAGTCCAATATTTGTTCCATTATTATTATAGACATATGCCCGGTTTCACAAACGCTATTCGGTCGTTAACAGCTTGTTATCGAATCGTTTGGATTTCACAAAAAATAACGAGTCGTTAAAGGCTTGTTAACTAATTCACCATTTGACAATCGTTTGTGAAACCGGACAATTTATCACTTGAATTTATCAGTGATCGGTGGCAGATTGAACACTAACCTGGATGCCAGTCTAGTGCCAGATAAAAATTGTGAATTGATAATTCTTGTATTAACAAAGGATGGAAAAATTTTACTGTGGGAGGAATCAGATCCACAGCTGTTCCGATGTATATTATCTTTGAATAGGGAAATTGTGGTTGTCCAAGCGATTATAAAAGCATTTGAGATTTTGTTCATCAGTAAAGATGGGGAAGCATTCAACCGTAATATTAAAAATCGAAAAAAAAAGTCTGGAGAATCTGAGACGGGATCAGTTTTGCGAAATGCTCTTCAGTCAGTTCTTGAAGAACGACGAGTGCCACATCATAACTGCTAAAAAAATTGCCGAAAATTCACCGAGCTGTTGATGTTACAATTGATTCCAAAGTGAAAATATTGTTGTTATACAGATAAAAGAGTTTTGTTTAGTGATACTGTTAGTCAAAGAATATCCTAAGTGATGATGATGCAAATATATCTACCAAGATATAAAGTGAACGCGGCAGAAATTGGTTTAAAGGGCAGAAAATACCTACTTTACTTAGTTTAACATGCATAGGAGAACACAGTTCACCACACTGTATAATATTTATCATTGACAAATAACTTGATTAATAATTTTTACTAGTAATTATTTTAATTTGCAGGTTTATCCAAGAGCTCCCCTCCCCGATTTACTTTCCATAGAGCCTGAAAATTATATATCGCAAATGAAAACTCTTTTGGATGAATATAATGTGGATGACTACATACATAATGTTATTCTTGTTGTTGGCACTAAATAGTTCGCAGCACATCGCTACATTATTGCTTGCAATAGCAAAGTATTAATAGAAATAAAAAGAAACACTGATGGCATTCTAATAGAAATCAGAAATGTACAACGAGATATTTTTCAAGAGCTTTTGCTCTGGATGTACACTGGTAAATGTAACTTGTCAGATGTAGGTGAATGTCCAAAGAAACTCTTATCGTTAACCAGTATCAAGGACGATGCTGTGACATGACATTGTAATAAAGATAAAAAATGTTTCATTCAAGTAGGGAGTGAAATTAATTCTAAATATGAAGTTCGATTAATTATCAAAATGGCAATTGACCGTTAGAAATGGGAATATAGAGTTCTTCGGATGGCGTTACTGGAGTCGCGTTAGTTGTGCGTTTCTAATATTACTTCGTGAATAATTTCATGAATTTATTAATGATGTAGAATCGTAGAATATATTATTAGGTAGTTTTTTAAGAGCACCAACACTGGCTAAAGAAATCCGTTTGGTGTATGTGAGGTATAAATTGAAAATGTAATTGTGAATCTCAAGTTTACTGCACTAATCTCGCCGATTTTTATTATTTAATATAACAATGCCATGCAAACATTTTTTGGTTGGACGATTTTGTCGGTGTTAAGTTGCTTCCTTTGTTAGATCGACAAAAATGCATGCATACAATGATAGGTGTAAACGTACCAGAATTCGTGAATTAATTCATAAAGAAACGGTTAATGCAAAATGGATTAATTTATTTAAATACCTTCATGAAAGCTCGTATGATATGCACATACGATTAAATTCATTAATTAACTCATTAAATAAATTATAAATTAAATAGTTACCTGAAATGTAAATAATATATAAGGTTAATCCAACTTGAAGTCGTATTTTAAATCACATCTTACAAATAAACAACTATTCACGCACAGAACTTCACATCAAACAGGAAGGTGTTAAAACACTGATACTGGGAAATGTAAGACTACACGTCGAAGCAGCCATATAAACTAGACCACAAATTAAAATACGAATAAAAAGGTACTCATTGCGAATAACAACGGTGACCTGAGAGAAATTTTATTTAAATCGCAAGGAAACGAAAAAGTGTTACAATCTATGTATATGGTTTCGAAGAAGCTATTTCGTCGATAAAATGATCGATTTTCTATTAGACAAGTTTGATGTTAAAAAAAACGTTAACTACGAGAAGTGAAATAATGATAAAATTCCATCTAATTGTATCACATTCATTGGCCATTTCTTTGGTCACGGCAATTTAATATTCGTGTTACGTATGTGCATACACAAGTACATTTTCGAATGTGTGGAATCTTGGGCAATAGGTGAATAATTGCTATCATTATCGTAAGCATTAAATATACTACTTATTATAGTTTCGAAAATTATGCTGCTAGTCAACAGTTTCAAAACAACAATTTTGTAATTTTATGTAAATATTAGTTTCATAAAATTAAGTACAAAAACGACCATCGCAAATAAGAAAGTTACATAAGTTGAACGTTAAATTTTGTAAACTGCTTAAAAAAGTAATAATGTACTACGTGGGACGCCATTGAAATTAAATCTTAGATTGCCCCCCAGCAAAAACCAACCACCCCACACAAAGATAAATGAAATAGAAACACGAAAATTGAAAGGCACACATTCAAAAAAGGAGCTGTAGATAACTGGCGCTTAGTGGATTCGTGATATTGCTCGACTAAATAATTCAAGGTAAATTTAAATCGAAGCTGGGCAATTCGAATTTAATTTCAAAGATAATGTTCACAATGGCGACGAGTTTTAATGGAATTTGAATCACTACTCGGATAAGGTTTTCCACATTTCCTGTATCTTTAGCAGTGAATGCTAGTTTCAATCAAGACGAAGATATTCATAATTAAAATAAATGCAAAATAAAATTAATAATACGCTCTAGACTCCTAGAAAAGTAAATGGCAAGAGAGAATAAAAACACGCAGTTGAATAACGTTCAGCTGCGTTGATTGATCTTTTTTTACGTATTTTCGTAAAAATGACACTTAAAACATGCCATTTTTATCATTCATCGTATAGTATTAGATTATGACTTGTTTTACACGGTAATAACAATATTATAAATATTATCTGATGTTATACCTTTTGTTATAAAATGATGCACCTATTTTGGAGTGGGAGAAGGGAGATGGAAGTAAATATGGGCTCCATATAAAGGTGTCAAATTTATAATGATATCTAGAGGATCTAGATCACTTATAGATTTAAACAAATTAAAGGGAAAAAAATAAATTTTATTTATTCCGTCCTTGTTACATAAATTATACCGAACGAAAGCAAATCAAAAGTAGCCTAGGTAATATTTTCGCAATACATCCGCTGATGTTATAAACTTCCGAATAGCCCTAATACCAAATTGATGACTATTCTCTGTTTTTAAACTAGGAGGAGTGACTTAAATTTGCCGCGCTAAAACTTACACCTGCAATTGGTGGAAACCGAGTCTGTTTTACATAATGCTAAGTTGTCTATGTTTTGACATATCAGCTGTCAGTTTTGTGCTCGTAATATCTTTTTCGTAATTCTAAGAGTAAATAAATCAGTTCGTTTCAGAACTAGCTTTTACCGCAACATATTGTTATACTATTGTGTATATTTTTAAATATGGATGTTGTACCCAGTACAAGTTTCGCGTCAGTTTCGCCCCCAAAGAAGCGCAAGCGGTTAGATCTTGGTCATTTATCGATAGCCGAAAAGCAATGCATAGCAAATATATATAAGCTAAGTGTTAAAGGTGAACCAAATATGAAAATTTCTGATATCGTATCTAAAATTGGCCATATAATGGGTAAGATATCCAACAGCTCAAAAATTATTTTATCAAAGTTTAATAATATATTTCTAGGAGTTGCTACATCCACTGTATATAGTACAATAAAAGAATATAGGCGGACCAGAAAGGTTATGAGTTCCAAACATGTTGGAGGACGACCTAAGATTGTAACAACCTACGATGAAGGAATAAAGACCTCTGTCCGCCAAATAATACATACTTTCATAGGTATATCAAGAGGAACCGCAAAAGTATATTAATAGAACGTGACGATATCGTTAGATGGAGACAAAAATACTTAAGAGTTATTAAAGAGTGTAGAAGGGAAGGTCGACCTATTTATTATCTCGATGAAACATGGGTAAATGAAGATACAAAAGAAAAAGTGTGGGTAGACAAAAGCGTCAAAAATCGGCGGCAAGCATTCATTGAAGGGTTTTCTACTGGGCTTAAAAATCCATCAGGCAAAGGGAAACATTTTATAATCCTGCACGTTGGGTCTGAACTGGGTTTTGTTGATGCAAGCTGTCACAAAAATTAGCAGCCAATGCTGTAATTGTAATGGACAATGCATCATACCACAGCCGTAAATGTGAAAAAATTCCAACAAAATCATCCAGGAAGAAAGATATTGAATTTGATACCGATATGGTTCGACCTGAACTCTTACATTTAATACGTTTACATAAAGAACAATATAATTTATACGTAACCGATGAAATGGCAAGAAAGAGTAATAAAATTGTAATAAGGTTACCACCATATCACTGCGAATTAAACCCGATTGAATTAATATGGGCTCAAATAAAAAATGAAGTAGCATCCAAAAACCAGACCTTTAAAATCGCAGATGTCAAAGACCTCTGATTGCAAGCAATCCAAAATGTTTCACATATTCACTGGTAAAAATGTATCGAGCATGTCATCAAGGAGGAAGCAAAAATGTGCAAATTGGATGGAATCATGGATGATTTGATAGAACCATTAATAATTTCTCTTGGTGCGGATGGTGACACCAGCTCATCTGAGACTTTGGACGATGATTAGGCAGTTCTTTTTAATTCACCGTTTTCCATTGTTTTCTATGAATTTCTAAAAGGATTTTGCTTTATTTTTATAGATGTTTGTTTTTGCACAATTTATTAATAATTATAAAAAAGAATGTGTATCTTAAACATGTTAATTTATTATAATAGTGTAATATATATCTATGTTTACTGATGTTTTATATAATTCAACAAAATAAAATTATACCATATATCCTGATATTGCAATAATATATTATAGTTAATGTAGTTAAATAAAAAAATCTTTAACGTTAGAACATTAAACATTAACATTAAATGCAATTTATTTTTAGTATCAAATATAAAATATTTCAAATTTGCCGCCTAAATAGCTGGTGTATTTTCTGGTGATATTTTCAGTGTAAATATGGCTTTTCAATTTACTCCTCCTAGTTTAAAAACAAACTTATAGTCGCTTTGAAAAGAACAAATAATCACAAACCAGAATATTTAGCCTAAACAAAAAAAAACAACAATCGCCACGTTAAGGTTTGAATATTTTTTTTAAATTATGACAATATTGGAGTTATTTTGGTTCATTTTGGCACTGCAAGAAACGCACATAAAACGAACAGGAAGATCAAAATTAGAGGAATAAAGGATTTTATTTTAGTAAGTAAAGAAGTAAAAGAAAAAGTCGGATAAGGTATAAACGGAATAAAGGCAGAAAATATAAAATACGCAGAAGAACTGAAACAAAAAATATTCGAATTAATACTGTCAATGTGGAGAGTAGAAAAGATGCCGAAAAACTAGGAAAATGCCACAATAATACCAAGGGAGATTAACCATAATGTAATAATTGCAGAGGAACATTTCTATTAGACGTGATCTACAAGACAGTAGCGATATTAGTAAAAAATAAAACTAGAACGAATGTTGAAACCACATGTAGGCGAATACCGTGCAGGATTCAAGAAAGGCAGATGCTCAACCGATCAAATTTGTACATTGAAGGAATTACTAACAACCTGTTTGGAGTACAAAATTCCATGAGTCGTAATGTTTATAGATTTTAAGAAGGCATATGACTCCGTGAAAAATAAATAGACTATATAATATATAAACGTCGTCTCCACCTTCAGGAAGAAGTGAAGTGACTAGTACGCGACCTTTCATAAATTGTGAAATGTATAACACGCCCAACAGCGTGCGAAGAGCGTATGTATAGTAGCGATCCTTATTCATTCATGTATGTGCAAATATATTTTATAACTACGGCAGACCTTGATACGATACTATTCGATACCTTTGTAAGCAACCGCACCTTTAACTGGAAACCACTAATTCTAAAAAGAAATTATGCATTGGGGAAAACCAATATAAATCGCACTATAATATGCGTTTTTTTTTTTAATTTAACATCATTGACTCGTTCAGTACATTCAAATGGTATCAGAGATATAAAGATGTAAAACCCTCAATCGATACGGATCTACGTGTTCCTCGCCCACCCCAACCCGGCCTAATATAAAATAACGTTTTAGTTAGTATTTTTGCCGAGGATCCATAATTAGGGCTAAAGTATCGTCCAGGAATCCAAACTATGTCCATTTTTGCAACAAGTTTATTTATTGGCAAAGTAGTTTTAATGGATATCGAAATAGTCATTAGGTATTCAAATCGGTCTTAATAATTACATACATTTTAAATATTTATTTATTAAATAACACAGCATATGCATGGAAGGCATTTTCTGGCATGTATATAGGGGGTGTATTAAGGTTGTATTTTTTTTCTTCAAATAACATGTTTTCTATTATAACGATGTTAAAAAAATCTGCAGCGGTCCGCACTGAACTTTCTTATACTTAGTTATACGACATTTTTCGAAAAAACTTTTCAAATAAATGTTGTTTAAAATATCAATATCTTTAACTTTTGTGATATTTTTTTCGATAACTCGTATCGTTTTCGGCATACGGATAAATGCGATAAGAGTAAACCATCACTTCCGGTTGAGATATTGCTTTCCTCCTTGCTATATAAAAATGTTAAGTTTAAATTGGGTTTAACGATTATTATTGTTATTCGTTAGTTTATTACTTTCGGTTCTTTTGAACCGAAAGTAATAAATGATAAAACTCATATTTTTTTATAAACCTTTCTGAAATTTATCACCAATTTAACAATAAAATTTAGGCCAATATTATAAATTGGATGTAAGTATTCGTAGTGCAAGGTGTTGCGAATAACGTACATTGCATTCAATGTTTCCTCCCCTATTAGGTTTTGTTTCTTTGTTTTGATGTCTGATAACATTTAATGTCGCAGCGTTAAAATATGATGTGGTTCCAGTTTGTTGTTAGTTTTCGTGAATGTTACGTGTAGACCGTTGTTCTTCTCTTGTGAATTGGATTTTCTTGTTTACCTCGTTAATATATTTTAATATTTCGTCAGTGTTTTTTTTTCATTTATAATATGTCTCCGACATAGAGGGTCCATTTTATGATTTTGAACTTTTGGTGGATTTCGAAGAGTATGCCTGATAGTGGATTTTCCATTGCTAATCGTTTGTAAAAACGAAAACATAAAAATAGCATAGAGAACCATTGACCTCAAAAACAAATTCAAAACCAATATAGAACAAAACAACATATTCAACAAAAGCGGAATATACAAACTCAAGTACAGCTTATGCGACGTTTTTTTTTTTTAGGAAATTCAAAGATGGATACAAAGAACACATTAAATCATTACAGAACATGAAACTCGAGTCAAACTACGCAACGCACCTATTAGAAAACCGCTACGAAGCGGGACCAATAGAAAAAAAACTATGAAAATTATAAAAGTGCAACCAAAAAGTAGATAATTTAACATACGGAGAACAATATCGAAACAATTCGATCAAAATCGTTTTGAACTTCCTGAAACGTAATTAGCTGCTGCTGAATGGCAAATGTACATCATCAACATGGCATGGGGTACGTCTTGTTTTAAATGAGAGAAAAATAAATTGTGTCCCCCAACCATAACTCCTTCGAAAATAGTAAATACAATATTTATAATTATTAAATTTATTAAATTCCATTAAGTAAAGATTTGAACTATTTCATTGAATCTTGCAAAAACTAGATGAGCCTTGTTTTGAAATCAATCAAACCTGTACAACTTATTGAAGCATAAATATTGTCTAGTGTGATGTCAGCAGTAATGTCTTTTTCTGTAATGCATTTGTTGGCGTCAAAATAAATGACAAAGCTGCGACTAAAACAACCTATGTTAATGGAGTAAAACTGGTACAAGGATATTTAGTTTAAATAAAATAATTTTATACTCGTACTCATATGGGACTTATTGGGGTAGCTTTTGCGCAAAAGTTGTGAAGAAAAAACAAGTTGTTTCCTTTCATCATAGCTAATGTAAATCTTATAATAAATAATTTTGTACAACACCCAGTAGCGACGAATTAATTACGTTCTGTCGTGGAGCTCTTACAGGAGTAGTTTATCAAAAATGGCCTGGCAAAAATCTCGGTTCTTCTTTATGTCGTCATGAGCCTAATGTGACAGTAATTAATTTTATGCGGTCTCCTGAAGGTGTAAATATATTAACCTCCGTATTTGTCGTTATATGCACACGTACCCATTTCAATACGGGTTGATTCAAATGTGACATATCATTACCATCACCAATAATAGATACCTTGTGACTAATAATTCTGTAACATCCAGAAGTCAATAAAAAATAAAAACTATTTTCTAACAATAATTATTGTTGGAAAATTCTGCCCGACTTTAATTCAAATTCTATGAGCCGCCGGTTGAGTCAAGTGTACAATCGGCCGTTACATTTGTCGAATCCAAGCGTCGATACTTATGACTAATATGTTTTGACCAGTTACTAATAAAGATGCGGTCGGTGCGTGAACATCAAAAATTCGCGATCAAATTTTAACACGCGGATAGGGTTTCGGGCGGTGTTTGACTTTCGGATGGTGATGGGTACGGGGCGATGGGTGCGCGGCGATGGTTGATTTGGTGTGTGAACATCTAAAATTCGCGATTAAATTTTTACGCGCGGATAGTGTTTCGGGCGGTGTTTGACTTTCGGATGATGATGGGTACGAGGCGATTGGTCCACGGCGATGGTGCTTCGATGTGTAGATTAATTCGCGATTAAATTTTAACGTGCTAATAGTGTTTCGGGCGGTGTTTGACTTTCCGATGGTGATGGGTACGCGGCGATGGTACATCGTACCCCAACGCAGAAAAGTAAGACTTTATAATTTTTGCACTTCTTGTCGCGATTTACGGTCCAGTATTTGTGTCATTATTTGTTGAAAAATTTTAACGAAACGACAACGCCTTGTTTAACAGTTATGTAATGTTAGGTAATCTGCGCCAGATGACATCATGCGTTGCGTTTTTGTTTGAAGGCTTGGCCATTATGATTATGAATAATGCGTCTGCAGTTTTTTTTTGTTCTTATGCAATATTTCTTTATGATATGATATATTTCATAATTTGAGGCGTACAAAATATCGTTTGTTTATAAAGATCTCGTAAACTAGTAATAAACATTAATATGACAAATCAAATCGTTCTATATACACAAATATGTACCTTAAAACTAGCAAACACCTGGTATAGAACCCAGTTTATTCGAACAACATTTAATTCACTAAAATACAACACAAAAAAGCATAAATACAAACTGTATTTAAGGGTGTATTTTCCTCCACCATTCGCCACTGTTTCCGCTAAGAGATGCAAGGTTTAAAAGCACCGACATAGCAGACGTGGATATCGAGGAACACGTGAAGTATTGCCGAAAAGAACTTTCAATGAAGCCTGTCCACTGGAAGCAAGAAAATTTGATTTCAAAGTACAGACCATATGGCCGACTCAGAAAATAAAAATGTGGTGGTGGTGGTGGTGGTGATAAATAAACGCATACACAGCGAAAAGTGCTACGAACGATCTCTATCATTGCGCAAGTTCTATAAAAAAGGAGGTCGAAAAAAAGTAATGGAAACAAAATCAAGGAAGAGAAAATTTGTGTACACCAAAGACGATCAACATAATTAAGGGGGGCAAAGAGGTTCCCAGTCCCCCATAACAAATATTTTGTAGATGTAACAGTGGTCATCTGCTATAACATGCTACCTGACGACTCATATAATGAGATGTATATTTGTATATGTATTACATTAATTGATAATAAAGATATCAATAATTGCATCCAAGGTTGTATAGATTTTTCATCTTTGTTGGTTTTATTACTGTTAGATTTTGTTGCATATTCATTTATTCTCCTCAGATTTTCTTATTTGTAACATTTAATTAGAATACCTACTCACAGAAAGTATTACATAGGCACGTTATGTTATATTAATTAATTAATATTGTAGAAAATAAATGTTTGATAAATCTTATCCAGTTTGGTTAAGTATAATATTATAAATTAAATTACTAATAATTATTGCTAGTAAAATAATTATATTTGCATAATTACATAGTTTTGAACATTATATTATTAATTTCCTCAACTAATCGTAGAACATTATTATGGAAATATACGGTTGCAATTACTTACTGCTTGGCAATTGTATTGTTTCTACGTTATGCAACTACGGTGGTTTTATTAAAAATGCAACCTTGCTTGTTTGACATTTATTATTTTTTTCATTTCTTTCGTTAAAATTAAATGATACATTACAACTATAATATAAGGAGGGTTATTAATAGTTACAAATATTAGAAATAATTGTTTTGGGGTGTAATAATAGTATTACATTGATCCACATACACTTGTGTTGATGACCTTAAAAATTATACATGTCAGTGATTTACAGCATCCCAGAAGAAACATGCATCACTGCAGTACAATCACTTTATATAGCATTATATTGAGTCATTTATCGTACTAAATATAATGCATTTCTAAATATTCCAAGTAATTATTATTTCTTACTGTTTTGTTTGTTTTTAATGTGACAGAATTTTATTTCGTTATTAAAAAAGTTAATAATCCCTGAAAGTATCGATCACATCTCAGAACCATCTTCGAACTCTTTGAATGGTTTTCAACAATTTTGTGTCGCCATAAATACTTAAACAAATTATGAAAGAAAAAGTAAGGAGAAAAATAAAGTAGTAAAGTTTATACGAGTTTTAAACTGTTGTGTGCAAAAATGCTCCATTAGGACATGTGATCAGAAAAATTCAAAGCTGAGTTTCTCGTGTAGTAAGTTCATCGAGTTCGAGTCAATGTAGCACAAAGTCTTCTTTAATTTCTGGTTCGGTTTTCAAAATAATTCCAGGTAATTGAAGTCCAGCGAATCGTTTTCTGTGGTCTGAATCATCATAGAAGCAGCCTTCTGCTGTAGATGCTTTTTTGTACTTGTATTTGATTTCCTCTGGGTTCTAGTTTGATTTCCACAAATGCCAAAATAAATTTTAAAAAATCATGTTTAACATCAAATATTTTCGATTTCAAATCATGCAGAGCCAACTATCTATTAGTTTGAATCAATGTTAATTTTATTATTTTCACACATCGCCTCG
The DNA here is from genome assembly GCA_959613385.1 of Geotrupes spiniger. Classification (NCBI taxonomy): domain Eukaryota; kingdom Metazoa; phylum Arthropoda; class Insecta; order Coleoptera; family Geotrupidae; genus Geotrupes; species Geotrupes spiniger. The sequence continues at coordinate 34,029,051 of OY390732.1, forward strand.
GTTGTTCACATTGCATGTTCACTGGTTTGATCCTGATTATTTTCTTGATTAGGATACACGATTCCTTTACGTGTTTTCGTTGCAAATAAATCATAACAAGTGTATTTTGTCTTTGTCTATCATATTCTTCTGTTAATGTTAAATATGTTCGAAATCATCTACTAAACCTTGTTGTATTGATACATCAAATTTTTTCATTAGTTTATTTTGATCGTTGTCTTTTCTTCTCATAGTTTTGTTTTTCATTTGCATACGTTTTCTTCCGTTTTCTTCTACTTCGATGTGCTGTTTTCCTTCGAATTTCGCTCTGGCATAGTTACTTCGAATGTTGTTTTTTTTTCAAATTATGGACTTCTTGTTAGGAACTGAACTTTCGTGATATGTTCTAAGTAAATTCGTTCCAGTGGGTGGTTTGTTTTGGTCAAAACATAACAACCCAGTCTTCGAAACGTACAAAGTTGTCAACCCAATTCAACCAAATCGAATCTCTGGAGTGTTGAACCAGATGGATATAAATTTCTGTTTACGAATCCTCATACGAAAAATTCATAGTTGATCCCCTTTTTTGGTAACCAAAAGTTGCAATTTTCAATGAATTTAACACTCGGGAAAAACGTCTCGATTTGAACTAAGTTTAAGATCTCTTTAATATTTGGTTTCTAGGACAATCTCTGGTAAAGTTTGCCCTTTCGAGACAACACTCAGCAGTCAATTCAATTCCGGATAATGTTTTTTCTTATCCCCACCAAACCAAGTGAGTTAGTTGAGGCTCACTACATCTCGTATAAAATTTATTAATATTTGTTTTATTTAAACTTGTGTGTAATTTTGTTAGAGAATTTTTTTTTAATAATTTTCATTTTTGTCATATCTTGTAATTTTGTTCCACTTTGATGTGCGGTACAAAATTTCGTCATAGAAATTTTAAATACATAATTCCTTGTGACTTTAAACGGTAAAATAATTTAAAAATTCTGCGTAAACTATTCACCATTCTCAACGTTAATATTTAAAGGTAATGTGATTTACAGGTTCCAATAAAAAAAATCAAAATCAATCATTAGTGTCAAGTGGACATTAATAAATCACTTAGCACTGCATTCAGACATTTATGGTATTAACACATTTTTAAATATTTTTAAACTGAATGTAGACTATATTTGTTTATTCATTTATTGAATAATTTATATCTGAGAGAAGGTCAAGTATTGCTTAGTTAGTTGAGGCACCTTACAACTCGTATAAAATAATAATTCATTTCGTTTAAACTTGTGTGTAATGTTGCAAGTTAACATAACGCCTCAAATAATTTAATAAATAAACTTGTGTACAAACCCTCCAACTATTCTCAACACTATCAACATTAATTTAACATGTTAATCAAATTAGAATTTAGGCACGTGGGTGCAGGTGCGTAGATGCAAGAATCGTTAAAAAATCTTGAAAGTTGTTTTAGTAATGGAATTCTTATAAATATTGTCATTCACCTGTTTTGGTTGTGATTCAATTCGAATGGCGAACCATTTTTTATGCAAACTGAGACATTGCATGGAACTATCTAATTGATATCTTTGTAGTAAAAGACAACCCCCCACATGCGAAGCCACCCATATTGTATGTTGACGTACAAACTACACGCCAAAATATATACCATCCTTCCCACTGTCAAACCGGAAACCTAAAAAGTGACATATTGTGATCAAATTAAAATAAATAATTTTTACACATATCGAGTGATTTAACGTATATTTAGCGAAATTAACATTATTCATTTATGTCTAATCATTCATAAGTATCGAATGAAGCGCAAATAAAGTAGTGCCGAAGTCCTACTATTTTATCCACATCGTTAGCACCTTTTATAAAACGATAAGGCAACGCTAAAACTGGTTTCCGTGGTATATGTAAGGTAATTAACGATGTAATATTCTTTTATTTGTTTAAACTGGGGGAATTATAATTGGCATTGTTAGATATGAAAATGAGTAGCGTTACCATTCAAATGGCAAAGTAAAAGTAGTTTTAACTTTCAAGTTCAAGCACGTTCAATGAAGGTAAAAGTGAATAATGGGTATAAAGGAAATATGGAATCGCACGCAATATGCGAGTGGTATTGCATGAACATAGTTACGCTTCTAATAATATTCAAAATATTCATTTGATAAATTTACAACTGCGATGGCGTTTTGATTTTGATATGGTTCACGAAAAACAATGTATTTAAGAATATTGGTCTGCTCTGTAAAATTAAAAAAATAAATGAATCCTTTACATTCTGCGATAAATTGTGTACGAAATAAAAAATGACTCGACAATCTAGGGTTTTTGACTCGCCGCGTGCTTCCCATGTATAAACGTTTTGACTTAAATATTTCAATTTTGTTACGTATTTATTTGGGCAGGACACGTCATAGCGCCTAATAAATCGTGGCAAATTAGACGGTGCACAAAGCGTGGTAATACCGAACTGAAAATTTAGAAAGCTAACATAATACTATAACAAAATGTGCTAGATTGTTATAATTGGACATGTACTGTGCATGCATACTTATCGTGAACGCTCGGTTTACAACTATTTATAAAGGTGCAATTTTTTTTTGCACTAATAGGATATGCTATATAAAATGTAAAGAACTGAACGACAAACCAAGATGTTACAATGCAATCATAACGAATATGTGTACGTAATTAAATGATTATCCATCTGGCAGTGCAGGCAATTGCCTAGGGGCCCCGCATCGGCTGGGGGCCCAGCGTCCCGACAAAAAAAATTTCGAGAAAAGTTCTTTCAGTGAAAATTACATTTGAAGATTTGTATCTAACAAACCCTCAATGACAATATTATTACCTTGTTTTTTATATTACATCGTCATATTTCAGTACATTTCGTAACGCGTTTCAAATTATTATATGTAGAATAATATTATATTTTAACGCCGACTAATCAGAGGACAGCACGGCAAGAGCAGCTTTTTTTAACGCACCGCGCTTCAAAAACTGCATTGTGAATGCACACATACTGGTACATACATGTATTAATTCATTCTATAGCCACGTCAGTTTCATAAGGTTTGCAGTACTGGTTCGCATGACAAAGGGGCTCCCCGATTCGTCAGATACGTATGTTGTATCATAAACACAAAATAGCGTCGAATTTGGAGCAATCTCCTTCTTCGGATTTGTACAGGCGCTATACTACTTTTTTCGGCGTCAACTCATCGCAGAGCAATTATGCTCAAACATCTTGAAAAATATGATGAACGTAAGCAATACTGGTCATTAGTAAAAAGTAAAAGTAAAAGTAAGTAAAAAGTATCCGACACAAGGTGGGTGCAAGGGCCGATGCGACTAAGGCGTTGTCAAAAGGTTACCATAATTTTCAGAAAGCTTTGCAGACTATTGCTGGCGATGAGATTCAGACACCACAAGTGATTCACGAGACCAGGTGTCTATTTAAAGGACTTGGAAAAAACAGAAAATGTCGTCATTGCAGTATTCTGGGCTGCCATACTAGATCGAATCGATGGTGTCAGTATATCTCTCCAAAAAACAACTGTTAAACTTCGAACGGCAGTCGATCTTTTAAAATCGCTCTTCGATTTTTTTACTTTCATAGCGAGAATTATTTGACGATTACAAGATGACGGCAAATGCGAAAACTAATACCCAATACAGTGATGAAAATCAGCGTGTGCGAAAAGGAAAAGGGATAACGATGACGGATCTGCAGAAGACGTTGTGCACAGAGGAAAAGAGGAGTTAAAAATTGAAACTTATTTGCCTCTACGAGACATGCTATGTACAGAATTGTCGCGGCGACTAGAAGCTTAGCGGGAAATTCTAACTGATTCTCGACAAAGTCCAATGATGAAATTGTAGAGGCTTGCTTGCTTGAAGATTATGGAACATTATTCCGAGGACATTGAGCCTGAGTTTATAGAAGAGATGGTGCAGTTCAAGTACTTCATCTTACAATTAGAGGACGCCAGAAAAGATAAAATTTATTGTTGGTAATAGCACAATCAACTTTCCCGAATATAATGACAGCATTGCAAATATATAAAAGTCTGATGATTACAAACGCCACGGGTGAACTCAAGTTTTCAAAATTGAAACTAATCAAAAACAGTCTTCGTTCATCAATGTCCCAGAACCGTTTACATTATTTGGCGATAATGGCGATTGAAAATGATATATTGGAAAGGGTTAACTCTCAAGATGTTTTAAACGGTTCTGTATATAAAAAAGTTAGAAGATTTAATATTTAAACATATTGTACGATACAAAACGATTTAGTAACAAAATACGCATATTTTCCTTTCATGTATTTCAATTGTTATTATACCTTCGTAATGTACTAAAAAAAAGCGTTATTATAAATAAAATTGCATTGTGGTAGAAATAATATATCTTAGGAAGTTGGAAAACGGTAAACGGGCCCCGAGACGTGCATTGCCTAGGGGACCCGGCATGGTTAATCCGCCCCTGAGTGAAGTACGTTATTGTGATTTAGGCTTCATAAAAAAAGCAAATGTAAATTGTATATCTCGGAAATCCAAACAGTTTCAAAGAAGGGAGCGCAAGGTGATGATGATATACATAGACAACATAATACATATGTATTATCCTTGTATATGTATACAAGTATATATATAGTATATATATATATATATATATATATATAGTATATATATACAAGGGTATTATGTTGTCTATGATGATATAAACACTTGTGCGCCACCTATCGCCAAAGTTTCTTAGTGGCTTTAGTAGCTAGATATAAGTACGCCACCAGGGGCCGGTACATGCTATTTTGTACGCCATCTACCCACCAACAATTTTACCATAGGATTAAACCTCTTATGGCTCTGGTGTATCTTTGGATCAGAAATGTGGTTAAATCAATGGTTATGACTTATAATAATAATTTGGTTATCATCAAAGTTGTGTCGCCAGAAATTAAATTAATTATGATTTAAATATATTGCTAAAACTTGAAATTATTGCAAATATTGCATTAATAATTTATTGTAAGAGAAAAATAAAAATAAAATAATATTTACAATGCAAAAGTACGAAAAACTGGAAAAAATAGGTGAGGGTACCTACGGCACGGTTTTTAAAGCAAAGAACAGAGAATCGCTTGAAATAGTTGCTCTCAAACGTGTTCGTTTGGACGACGACGACGAAGGAGTTCCTTCTTCGGCGCTTCGCGAAATTTGCCTTCTAAAGGAACTCAAACATAAAAATATTGTGCGATTGTATGACGTTTTGCACAGTGACAAGAAACTGACTCTTGTGTTCGAGCACTGTGACCAAGACCTGAAGAAATATTTTGATAGTTTGAACGGCGATATTGATCTCGATGTAGTGAAATCTTTCATGTATCAGCTGCTCCGAGGTTTGGCTTTCTGTCACAGCCATAATGTCCTACACCGGGACTTGAAACCACAAAATTTATTAATCAACAAAAATGGAGAATTAAAACTGGCCGATTTTGGTTTAGCACGAGCTTTTGGCATACCCGTCAAGTGCTACTCCGCAGAAGTTGTGACTCTTTGGTACCGGCCACCGGACGTGCTCTTTGGAGCTAAACTGTACACTACATCCATAGATATGTGGTCGGCTGGATGTATTTTTGCTGAATTGGCGAATGCAGGAATGTAGACTTTTAAAGAAAAGTCCAAATTATCTCAGTAAATGGTTTGGTTTAACAGGTCGTCCACTGTTTCCTGGATCGGATGTAGATGATCAACTGAGACGAATTTTTAAACTTTTGGGGACGCCGAACGAAGAAACTTGGCAAGGAATGTCAAGTTTACCAGATTATAAGCCTTTTCCGCTCTACCAACCCAACATGAGTTTATCACAGGTATATAATTATTTTGGAACAAAAGTCTTTTTCCAACTCAGTTGCAAACAGTAATAAAACCTGTCAGTATTTTATAAATGATAAAATTTGACATCTGTCATTTATAGGTAGTATTTCTTACACTTAAATAAATTTCCAGCAAACTGGCGTAGTCGCTATGACAAAGGCATTTTTCGAACTTATCAAATAAAAGTTGCTTAATATCTTTATCTTCTATAAGAACCAGTTGTTTCTCCTGTTTGATGTGTATGACAGTTATTGATAGATTTCAACATAAAACTGGATGGATTTGTTGTGGACTGCTTTGTAAATAAAAGTATGTTATAATTTTATCTTATATACTTAACTAAATGTAATCACTTTAATGTTTTTAGATTAGGTTACTAATGTCACCAACCTTAACAGCCAAATCATTTTCCTTATTACTTTGTTTCTTAATCACTTGGTATAAGAAACTATACACCATTCATGTTGTTTTGGCATAATCGGAGGCATGGGAATTTGGCATTTAAGTGGGCAGTAAAGCTGTCAGTTTAATTAGGTTACGTATGTAAGTTTGAGGTTACACATTTCTTGTTGTAATAGTTTGCAATAGAAAAATCCTCATCCATTTTAATCTAATTTAACACAAGCCTTGCCCATGAATCACCGAATTTTCATATATTTGTGTCTATTTTATAACTGCGATCAATGTTTTTCGAATTTAAATAGGTACAGAAAAACAATGTCAATGTCAAATGTCAGGCTCTTCCGTGGCGCAAAATTATCCTCCTAGTACAGTGTGTCCAACATAAAAAAAAATAAATCATGGCCCCTCTATGCCAAAATAACGTGAACGGTATTTAATAACATTTTTTCATGTCATTTTAAGTGCAAAGAAATCTTTGTTATTTACACTTTGTATCTGAATTGGAAAAATTACGTATATCATCATAGTAAAATAACGCTATTATCACTCAATGTGTTATTCACGTCTTGTGATAAAAACCAGTTCATTTTGCGAATTTATCTATCTACTATTCTGTCATTTTACAATTTAGTAAGATGCTAAAAAATATAGTAGTATTATTTTTAGGTTGTTCCAAAGCTTGGAAATAGAGGCCGTGATTTATTACAAAGATTATTGGTGTGCAACCCAACACAACGGATGTCGGCTGATGATTCAATGGCACATGCCTACTTCAGTGATCTTAACCCATCAATTAAAAATGATCGTTGTTAAGTAAATATTGAATAAAGTTAATTGTAATTGTAAGCAGAGGTGTAGGTATGGATGTGCATCATGTTGTGCTTAAATTGTAAAAGTGATAATTGATATAGTAACTCATACTGCTATCAGATCTTGAAAATCAACTCCTTACTAAGAACAATTGGTATTTTATGATGGTATGCCAGAGTTAGTTGTTTTACTGATGAACCCCTGTTTTACCTTGCTGGTTATGTAAACTCAAAAAATACTCATTATTGGAGAGCAACAGATCGACATATTTAATAAATAAAACACATTTGTTATTATATCGCTTATATTTAAAAATCTGCAGTGTTCCGCACTGAACTGTCTTACATTTAGATACATTTCTCATATACTGGTGCGGTCGTGATCAATTCTACATAGGTTACTTAGGACGTAGTGAATGGTGCTTCTCCACTGCGACCACAAGTTTACCTCATACCTCTACTTATATTAGTAATTTTGGAGACTGTGGTTGGCAAATAAAATGAAACAAACTTACCCTTACCACACAGTATTTATTCACACTAGATGTACATTTCGCCAACTAAGTTGTCATCTTCAGCAATACACCAGTACACTGCTGAAGATGACAACTTAGTTGTCGAAATGTACATCTAGTGTGAATAAATACTGTGTGGTAAGGGTAAGTTTGTTTCATTTCTCTACTTATAGTTCACGCTCTATTTCGGTCCACTTGATAAAAGAGGGTTTTTGAGCGTGAGATTTTGTCAAGTTTGTCCAACTCTAATTTCACCTCACCAAGAACTGACAAGCCAATTTGTCCCCCACAGGGCAGGCATAAGACATCATCTGCTGTCTCATCGTATCCAAGGTATAGTGGAGACTCGGTAGCCTCAGCCAGGTCCAAGCTATGCATATGCCCAGTAATCAGGGCTGTTAGAGTTCACAGATCTTTTCTTTTCTTCCTTGCTATATACAAATCTTAAGTTTAAAGTTTCATAGCTTTAGACTTAATAATTTAGGTGCTAGAGCACGTGCAGACACACACACACAGACGTCATTCCAAAAATATGACAAAACGTGTATTTCCGTTAATATCTGGAGTTAGAAAATTTCATAAGTACTATACTTCTTTATACATAAAGTATAAGAAATTTAAAATATGTAATACCTAATCGTTGTCAATTGTAGATGGACCTCCAGAATGAGACAAATAATCAACCACTATACAACCTTCTTTGAATTCTTTATACCATTCATGCCCATGTTTTGGAAATATGAGACTGCCAGCTAATATATTCAAATGCTGTGTATATATATATATATATTGTATAAATAGTCTAAATTTTATTTATTTTACTATTTGTCATTGACCAAATTGGTTGAAACGGTCACCGGGTGTTTTTAAAATATAAATGATAGAACACAATTTGGTTTATTTATTACTCATGAAATATCAGGAAGGGCTTACAACATAACTATGTGTATATGTATTTTCTTAGCAGTATTTTTAATATAAATAATCATCTGCCTGAAAAAGGGTTCAAGACATTTTAGGAAAGAAACTACTGGATGTGAATTGCGTTTTATTTTAGGTTGAAATTTGTAGATATCAAAAAAACCAAGTTATAAAATCAAATTTTTAATACAATTTGTGTCCTTTATTATTTAATAAAGTCACGAGCAACAGGCTACTTAATGTCATTTTGAAAGTGTGATAATAATTATTATTTTTTTATATTCAAATTGATTTAAAATATTGTAGATAATGTTCGTTTTGTAATTGTAAATTATAAATTTCTATTGTACGGAACGACCGTTAAATAGATTAATATATTATAAATATTAGTACCATTATATTGTCCATACTTTCAAACTCAATACAATTAGTGCCAATTAAGCAATATATTTCTTTTATCTTCTATTCTAATTTTAATTACCTATGTGAAAAGTGCTATTGCTTTATTTTCAGGACTTAAAATCTTTGATTTGTATTTGTGAATTACGACACATATTTAACGAAAAAGGAGACTTATAACACCTATAACAGAGTTGCTTATAACATTTTCATAAAAATTAAAAATTTTGACTTAGTTACACTAATTGTCATAAAATTTATTTACAGAAAGTGAATTCAATAAACGTGGTAAATTCCATAAAACCATAACCAATAGACACTGATAAAGTAAATTTATTTCCATATAGTATGGTATGGTAAGTGCACGTTACTGTCAAAAATTATTTCTTCTATGACTATTGAATATTTTGAACAAGATACTGCAAGACAATACATACAATGCCAAGCCTTGAAGGCCCAGATTCTACACATTATGACTAAATATAAACATAAAAAAGTTCTCAAGACTACAGATCAGTAAAAAAATATTTATTGCAAAACTAATCATAAACATAACATTATTTTAGAAGCTTTGCTTTGTAAGTGGTACTTAACGTCAATCGACATCCATTGATGGAGAATTTTCTGTAAAAGAATCTGCGATTACAAGATCATCAGAACTTGTTACTGGACGTAGAGCAATGGACAAGTCATCTTCTTCATTGATCATATTCATGTTCCCTTGTGCAGGCAAACTGTTACCATTACATATATTAGCATGCACATCTTCTTCATCTTCATTTTCCATTTCATTATCCTCATTGAAATTTATATCAGCGCTACCGTAAAATCTGGGGTCAATAGTTACAGAATGTGTGCAATTGAGTGTCTTATAAATTCCCACTAGGTGATCACACAATTCAAACATGTTAGATCTTAATGAAATGATAATGAATTGTGCATTTTTGGTTCTCTCCTAGAAAAAATACACAAATTATCATGCAATAAATTGTTAACATAAATATGCATTTATTTTAATATCTACTTGGTAAATAAATAAGCTTATAGTGGTGAGAAAGTACCTTTATGTAATGACCAACAATAGACACATTTTTAAAGTCCAAAGCAGCATCAATCTCATCCATTACATACAAAGGCGATGGTTTATAATAATGCAGTGCAAATACAAGTGCTAGAGATGAAAGAGTCTTTTCGCCACCAGACAAATTACAAATATGTTTCCATGACTTCTTTGGTGGCCTTACACTATAATATAAAATATATCAATTGTTAGATTCACATTAATTCATACGAAAATAATGTTGAGGTCCATTAGAAATAGTAAGGGTACTGAACATTAACATAGTATTTATGCTATATTATTTTAGTGTGCATATACAAGCTCACAATATTTTCATACAATATGCCAACCAAATTTTACATTTTTGTAGGCAAAGCCAACTGGCCCATTATAAAAGTGGTACTATAAATTAGAAACAATGCAGCATAAGATAAAACATAAATCCAATGTAGAATGAAATATTTTTTTTATAGAGGTAAATATCATTCACCAGTATCAAATGCTATTGCCTACTCTCGCTATCACTAGGATGAAAACACTTAGGCAGTGGCTTAAGGTACTTTTTGAGACACTACCTGTAACTATGCCACCGTGAATCACTTTGTAACAAACAACTAAATTTCAATACCTCAAAAATGACATGGCTCTTTATTATGAAATTTTTTAAAATTATGCATGAATATCTTCACACACATATTTCATAAACAAATTAAAATTTATTCATATTGCGAATATTTGTTAACTATGACTTATTTGTTTTAAAGTCTTTCTTGTAATTGTTTTTAAAGTTATTTTGATATATACTTACTTAAATTGTATTCCTTCAGTAAATGGATCATACGAATCAACCATTTCAAAGTCAGCGTCCCCTCCCAATGTGATCATTTGATACATTTCCTTCAGTTTTATTTTTATCGTGTTGTATCCAACTAAAAATTCTTGTTTGCGTCTATTTCTCAAAGAATCAAACATTTCACGCATTTTGTTCCTGTTCTCAGAGACTTGTTCAAGTTCTTTTGCTCTTTGAACATAAATGGTCTGTTTGTGCAGATATTCTTCAATAGCATTTAAATTTGGAGTTGACGCCTTAAGAATTTCTTCGTTTGCTTGAAGTTTACGCTCAACTGCTTGAATATTCATCTCCTGTAATTCTTGTGCAGTGTAAACCTTTAATTCTTCCTGTGGCATATCTGGGATCTGTTGCAACTTCAATTTCTTAATCTATAAAAATGAAATCTTATTTAAATAGTAAGTTTTTTAAGTTACTATCACCTTTGATTTCCAATTGTGAATATTGCCTTGCAAATCGCTTATAACTTTCTTTATTGATTTTAATTTCTGGTCAATTTCAATTTTGTCACCTTGCAATTTGTTTTCTTTTTTAGTTAAATTTGACACTTCCATTTTAATCTCTGCAAAATATTATGTATATTATTACGGAACATTTTATTGCAAGAATTTTGTTGCAATTCCCTTAATTTATTTCGAATTTCCTGGTCAAAATACAATTGTTTAGTGGATGATAGAGTACTAAAATAATTAGTCTGGTAAAATGATGGTTTGCGTTAATTTGACAATGAATTAATTAATAGAAATTCAACAGTGTCACATTAGTGGCAATCACTTAGCATCTGCTCGTATCCAGGACATAATAATCAGTTAAAGGATTACAACATATTCTTAACATACAATAGTGAAACAAAATTCTGGGTCATATTTGAATCACTGTCATTTATGTATTGTAACTTATTAAAATTATAAAATAAAATGAAACACCTTATACCTGAATATTCATTGTCTCCCTCATTCAATTGCACAGTGATTTCTTCTATGCATGTTAAAAGCTCCTGAGCATCATTTTCTATTTCCTCTCGGTCTGCCTTCATTGCACGCAAGTTGTTTTCTAACTGGGTAATATCTTTTTCCATTGTGACTATTCTTTCACTAGACTTCTTAAAATTTCTGCAACATTCACAGACAGTTTTGAATTATTTGGGATGATGACAAGACTTTTACTTATCGTAGTCAGTACTGACTAATAAATGAAGATAATTATACGTCTAATAACTTAGTTTTTTTTTAAAGCCTTAACCATTGGCAATGATATAGATATATCCTAGAAAATATTCTAACCTTTGTGCTGTTGTAATTGACACCTTTAGACGAGATATTTCAGCCCTGCATTTATCTATTGTTTTATTCACATCATTGAGATTTTTATTAATTGCTTTTGTTCTGCTTGTAACCATGTCTTTAATTTCTTTTGCTATGGCATCAACCTGTACTTGTAACACTGCCGCATTAGCAGCAGCTTCTTCGTATATTTTCTTTTCTTTATTAACAATTGCAGTCAGTTTCTTCACTTGAGCAGGATCTGCCTTTGTTGCTTTTGCATTGTCAGCTTGCAACTGTAACTGTTTGGACAGTGCAGGTTCTTGTTCGCTCAACGACTAAAAAGTTTCGATTTAGATGAATTGTAAAACTAATAAATAAATCATTTACTCTCAGTTCTATGACAAATTTTTCAAGATTGATTTCCATATTTCGCAGTTCGGGTAATAAAGCATTAATCTGAGCTTCCACCTTCTCTTGTTTTCGTCGAAATTCCAGAACTTTTTCCATCATAGAGCCTAATTCTTCTTCCATGTTTTGAACGTCTAATGGTGAAGTATTTGTCACTGTAAGTGACTGTCCCATCCGTCCTCTACTTACAGATTTACCTCCACCACTCATTGTACCTTTAATAAGAAAATAGGAAGAAGATAAAACATGATTTCAAATTCAGAAAGATGCTTGAGTAATAATCAATGCTTCGTTGATAATGATTGATAATTTCTTTTTATAAATACTTGATATAACATGATCTAGTATTTTGCAAAATTTTACTGTATCTCCAAAAGCATTGTTGTTTAGGAATTGCAAGAGACATATGCAGATGGCCAGTGTAATTGCTTACAGGCAGAGACACTTAATGGAATAATCTGTTTGTCATTTAATAATATAGATACAGGCTGTAAACAAGAGTCCTGACAACAACAAAAAAGCATGATTTTTTTTCACTTAGAGTTGTCATTTTGTGGATAGCAAAATGATGTGATTAGTTGAAATTTTACATTTTTATAATGTGGATATTCCAATAATTTTACCTGTGGTTTCTATAAGTTCTCCACGGAGGGTAACAACACGGTACCTTTTTGCACCATAAGCAATTCTTGAAGCTTGATCTAAATTGTCAGATACAAGCGTGTCTCTAAGTGCAAAATAAAAAGCAGTCCTCAGCCGATCGTCTTCAATTCTGACTAGGTCGAATAATCTTGGAACGTTCTCTGGTCTGTGAATAAATGAACTGTTATAAGAATTTGTAATATGGTACTAATGTATCAAATATGAATTGAAAATTTTTTACATGCAAAGTAAAATTGCTAACACTATTTATGGTGGTTACATAAATCAATTTAGGCTTAATAGGACATCCGAGCTAAAGCCAAATACAAATATTTAATATTTTTGTATGAATCATCGAAACAAAATTGTGCTGATTTTCAACTTTTAAAATTAATTCTTCTTACGTTTGTATTGTGGAATTCGCATATCTCGCAAGATGTTCCTGCTTTTCAAGAGCTATGAATGTAGCTCTACCAATATCATAACGTTTCAGAAATTCAATACACCATTGTGCGGTATTAACAGTATCAACCACAATATTATCCAATGAACCACATGCAGTGGATATAGCGACATCATACTTTTCGTTGATGGCACCTAAATCTCCCTGTAAATTCAAACAATTAATATTTATAAGGAAATGAATGTACAATTTTGTTTACCAATCGTCCAAACAAACCAGGACATTTTCCTTCTTGTTTCTGTTGCATTAACGAATCTAATACTCTTCCCCGTGAACGCGAAGCTTGCATTGACGCTTTAGATTCTTCAACTATTGCTCTCTTCTTACGTATTTCGGCTACAAGCTTCTCCTCTTCCAGTTTTGCAATATTGAATTCGTCACGAGCCTCTTTTAATGACTTTTGTGTGAGTGGAATTTTTTTCTTCAAAGTAACAATCTGTTGTTTTCGATCTTCAATGGTTTTCTTAGTTGTTTCATAACTTTCCATTAGATTTTCGAGTTTCTTTTGTTCATTTTCTTCACTGCTTACATAAATTTTTAATTCAGTCTCTGACACTGTGTACTAAAAATAACATTATGATAAATAAATATAAAAACTTAATTTTTCATAACATACAGCTGACTCAGCAGCATTAACAATTTTGTTAAGCTCAATTAATTCAGTTTGAATTCTCTCCCGTTTTTCTTGCAACTCTCGAGTGTCATTTTTTATACTTGCTAGTGCATTAACTTTGTCTTCTTCTAGTATTTCCTTTTTCTTTGACATTTCTTCTTCTTTCACAGAATATTCTTCAATTGACTGCATTTGAATCGATAAATAATTTTGACTAACGAATTTTTACTACTATTAATACTACCTTTGCTGCTTCTTCTGGTACTTTTTCATAAGTAGGCAATTTTTTTATTTCCTCTGCTAATAATTCTTTATTTTTCTTACGTAGTGTATTCTGCTGTTGCATCTCTGCTTGTAGTTGAATATCTCTAAGATTTGCTTTATCAAATGCTTCTTTTAATAAATCCTTTTTCTTCGTTAAACCATCGTATTTTCTACACATTCAAAAAATATTTCATAGACTTCATAAAGTTAACAGCAAGTGAGTTTTTTTAATTGTCTTATTCATCAATCATTGAGGCATGTTAAGGCATGTCTACAGACATTGAGTGTCATAATTGTATTCATATCAACAGACAGTCCAAACCAAAACATAACAATAGCATACAGAACCACAAACCAACTCAAAAACAAATTCAAAGGCACCATAGAACAAAAAGATATATACAACCAAACTCATGCAAAAAATCATACATAGGACATAAATAATATAATAAACATACAAACTAAAAGGTACCATATTATCCCCACACAAACAGCAAAGTTCAAAAAATCAAGACAATATTCAAATATTTAACAGCAATATTTACAACTTTACAGTAATAAGATAAAGCAGATTTAAAATTATTTGTTGCCAGATATTCCTACCAGTAATTTACTTGAAACCATAAATTACAATTCTCAAAAAAGTTTTAACTTATTAATAAAACTCCAACCAATAAGTAAAACAACTTACTTCGTTTGTTGCTTTAAAATATTTTGCTTTTCAACCTTTTTCAATGTTAATTTTTCAATTTCCATAACTATTTCTTTTTGATTATTCTCTACCTCTTCTCTGTTGACATCCTTAACTTTAACTTGTTCTTCTATTAGAAAACTAAAAATGAAAGTTTACAAATTTGCATGTAATTTTAATAATTTAACATACATTTGATTTTGGTACAAAATACTCTTATGACTGATAATTTCATTTTCTAGATTTAAGAATCCTACAGCTTCCTCCATGGGAGCGCGCAATTCGCTTAATTCGTTTTGGGCTAAATTAAGTCGATTCAATTTGTCAGTCCTTTGTTCTGTTAATATCTCAACCCTGTCATTTAATTTTACAAGAGGCTCCTAAAAATATTAAAAGAAGTTGAAATACCTTCAATTTAATTTTAATAACAAATAAAATAACTAACTTTGTAACGTGACGTTCCGATTATATCTTCTAAATACTCTAACATGCCAGTTTCGTGTTCAGTGCTAGCTTTCGGTTTCATCATTGAAATCTGTTCAACTTCTCCCTGCAATTTCGAACGCAAATAAAAATAAACAAATTAAATTAAATGATATGATCTTGTCATACTTGCAAGATTAGGAATCTATTATGATCCAAATCAATGCCGTGTTTCCTTAACACAACGGCGACTTCCTTGAATTGTACTTTTCGTCCATTCAATCGATAATAAGAAGAGTTGTCTTTATGGGCTACACGGGATACTACAAAGTCACTTCCAGGTACTACTTCGTATTCGTTGTCACCCTAGGATAAATATTAAAAATATATTTTCATGTTTACTAACATCGACGTTTTTAAAACTGTCATATTAGATTTTGATAAGATACAGCCGAACCTCCACATATCGAATTTCTATATATCGAAATTCTCCACACATCGAAGTTTGTTTTACTCCCGAAAAAATCTATCTATTAGTGGGGATTGTTTAACTTGTTAGCTATGTCAAAAAGAAAGTCGTTAAATGTAGCGGAAAAAGTAACATTGTTAAAAGATGTGGATAGAGCAGTGTGAAAAAAGGACATCGTGCAAAAATTTTGAATGCCACCCAGTACAGTATCAACAATAATAAAAAATCGGGAATCGGTTTTAAAAAATTGTAGGACCTGATAGAAAAAGGGCAAAACATACATGTATGACGATATGGATGAAGCAGTTTTCAAATGGCTGAAGATGGTTAGAGATAAAAACATCCCTATCTCAGGACCACTCATAAAAGAAAAGGCAGTGGGATATGCACAAATGTTAGGACACGAAGAGTTCCAAGCAAGTTCTGACTGGTTAGACAAATTTAAGAGGCTTCATGGCATTAAAGAAAAGGTTATTTCAGAAGAAAGTGTAAGTGTATCTGAGGCAAATTGTAACTAGTGGAAAACTACGATTTTAAAATCAATTTTAGAAGAGTATGAGCCAGATAATGTTTAACATGGATGAAACTGGACTTTCCTTTAAATGTTTACCAAACAAAACGCTCACTTTCAACGATGATAAATATTTTGGAGACAAAAAGCAGCAAAGAACGAATAACTGTTGTCATTTGCGCAAACATGTCTGGAAAAGAAGAATTCAAAATTTTAGCAATTGTAAAAGGCAAGCAGCCAAGATGTTTCAAAGGAGTGAAGTCCTTAGAAATCGACTACAGTACAATAAGAAATCATGGATGACGAGTGAGATTTTTAATCAGTGGATAATAAAGTTTGATACAAAAATGAGTACACAAAAAAGAATAGTTGTTCTTTTTATTGACAATTGCCCTGCACATCCTTCTTTTATAGCAAAAAAAGGTAACAAATGTGAAGCTGGTATTTTTCCCTCCAAATACAACGGCAAAATTGGGTGTGGCAAGTTGTCTGCAAGTAGTGGGTGGCTGCAGATTTTATTTGAAGACATGCAGACCCGAGATGAAACTGAAGAGGAAAGAAATCTGCGTCGGCTGCCTCGTTTCCAGGAAAATTTCAACAAATTATTGCAGAAAAGGATTATTCATCCTAAGCAAGGTTTTAATTGTGATGAGAGTGATCTTATGTAGTTAGTTAGTTATAATTGAGTGGGGCGTTTGTCGCCCCTCCACTGTGACCGCAGGGGTCTATTGTGGCTCACAACTAATTATAGTTCACCCTCCATACCCATTCTCTTTAAATAGAGTAGGATTTTAGTGGGTGAGATTTTGTCAAGTTCTCCCAGCTCCAGTTTTATCTTACCAAAGACTGTGAACCTGATTTTGTCCCCAGCGGGGCAGGCACACATCACGTGCTCCGTTGTTTCTTCCGTTTCACAGCATAGTCTGCACTCAGTGGTCTCAGCCACTCCCAGCCTATGCATGTGATGCCTTAGTCGGCTGTAGAAAAACGGACTTACATTCATAAATCATTTACAATTGCTGGCGCAATTGTATTTATCAAAGGAGCAATGGAGAAAGAGTTAAAAAAGGCACTTGATTTTAAATGCAAGTGAAATGGCCAGCGTAAATATAAATTTAATAAAACCGAAAAATTTACTTGCAATTTGACGCACAGATCATAGGTGGCTAGTTAAAATTATAAAGTTAGAAGCATTGTTTATTATACATTATATACCTTGTCCAAAATGCATTGAAAGTGCACTGAAACTGTACAATCATGTACATGTTTATGTTGTTCAGAGTTATGTAATAAGGTTGACAATTTCTTCGATCGAATTTTGTTTGCTCTATATCCAAATACAAACAACATGGAATCAATGATGTTGCTTTTGCCGCTTCCATTAGGACCCACGATTGCATTAAAACACTAAAAACAAAGAATATAATACATCTTTACAAACTTAAAATGTTGACATGTATTATACCTTGTGAAATGGACCAACTCGTTCTTCAGTGGAATAGCTCTTAAACCATTCATTCACTATGGCAGTAATTATTAACCTTGGACCAGAACTGGTCAGTGAACAAACGGCAGGAGGTGCTGGTGGAATGTAAATATCATCAATTCTTACGCCACCTTCCTCATCTGAATAAGTCAATTCATTTTCATTCGCTTGGTCTTCATCATCGGAATGCTTGCGTTTTTGCGTTTTCCCCGAAGACATTTGTGAATCTAATGTTTGTAATAAAAATAAAAATTAAATTTAAACATAAGAATTGAAACCACTAAATTAATAAACCAAACTGTATTTATGTAACAAAATCATTGCAGAAGGTATTGAAAATGATTCCTGTCTTATTGGAGATTTTTATACCTTTGATTGTTACAATATATATTTATGCATTAGCGATAATCAACGATAATATATAAAAAATATATGTCAAATATATGATTTTTATAAATTTCAAGGCATTTTATCGTGGCTGTGATATTCAAAGCAACACGATCCATGAACAAGTGCCTCTTATGTATTATGTATTATTCATTGTCAATATTTTGTAGAGTTAATCCCAAAATATAATACCAGAGAAAGTTGATTCGAAAAGTGAGTAACAAAATATTTACAATTCAAATATCTAGTCATTAAAATAAACATCGATGATATATATTATATATGCCGATGACGATGTTTTAAATAAACGAAACTTACGTTAAATAGAAAATATCTACAAATTTCATTTAGTTTGAAACTTGTTTGGTTAAGAAAACATTTTTGAATGGTATCCTACATACTAACGAACGATTGAAATGTCAGACCAACTAGTAAATAAAGATGATGATACTCACAATTTTGTCGTTCGAGTTAAATCGAATTATAATCTTCGAACGTTATGAAACTGTTAACGTTTTCTTAGACATACCAGTTTTATGTTTGATTTGACTGCCACTGCCAACTTAACGCAGTTGAAATCACTGGTATTTTTGTTTTGATTTACTATACAACCAACCGTCGTTGTGCGCAATGAACAACATATTTAATAATTTAATTATTTTTTAGTTCTAAAATTGAAGAATAGTTTTAATTTTTATATACTTGTACTTTTTAATAAGAAAGGACTGTAATTTCATTAAATAACGGTAATTTGTTTTTGAATTCATAGTAATATTAAAACTAGTTGCTTTTTAGTTCCTTATGATACTATCCCGATCCAGATTTCGCGTTTATCGTGAAATATATGTTTCAATTTGGCGTGCGTCACATATTACTATCTACTTGTTCGATTTCCTTCAAATTTACTTACAAAGACCGGATGATTTTTTGATACAGTCGAATGGAAAAAAGTAGACAAAAACAGTTTCCTGTAATTTTCCTCAAATTGTTGTATAAATGTGGCTCTTTAAAATCCCCTTTTCTTCAAAATTTGACAATCAATTTCAAAGTTGACATTCATTTTAAAATGAAGTTTCTTTATTCCAATAAAACTTGAATTTTTTCAGTAAGTTTTCTTAATCCATGTGATATTTGATTTATTTATTCAGTAACGGTGGTTCGGGGTTCTAGTTGGGAGGGTACCTACGCTTACGGCTCACCAGTTCATTAAAATGTCACTGAAATGATAATACTGACGTTTACATGACATTGCTAATATTAAGCAAGTTTGTTCAAGCAGCCAAAAATTTCGTGTCTACTTTTTTTTGCATTCGACTGTATGTTGCTCCATTTGTAAATAACAAACAAGTTTTTATTTTTTGTTGAAATTTTCAAAATTATGAACAATCATGCCACGGTTTTATAGCTTCATCATTATACTGAAAGCAGATTTTTCCATTTTTGATTTCAGATGAATCCAGTTGCAGCAATCATGTACAGGACCCAACCGTGCAGCGACTACAGAGCTAATAATGATAACAATGTTATGTATATTTTGCAATCAAAAAATACTGTGAATTATCAAGACTATTTACTAACTGTGTGGGAGCTTGACCTTTTCATCCCAATACCTTATCTATCAAGATGTTGGTTCTAGATGAAGCTGATGTAATGTTAAATAAATTATTTTATTGATTACATTCTCTAACGCTATTTATAAAATGTGCGCATTTTGGCGTTCTGGAATCGATTTGAAAGAAAAGGTATTGCAATTAATTTTGTAAAATCAGATGATATTCAAATCTTGAGAGAAATAGAACAATACCATTCCACACAAATCCATTAGATGCCTATGAATTTCTTATTTAGATTTGCTGTTCATTGTACACATACATAAATTAAGAATTACATTTTAGTTTTAAAAGTGGACAAAATGATGAATATAATTAAAAATTGTTTTACGAATTATATTTATTTTGTATTATTCATACCTATGTTCATACATGTTTATAACTAACGTACATTTATTAATATTCAAATAGCAATCAACGATGCCAATCTAAAATTTAAATTCCTTGTATTTCTTCGTTTGTTTTGTTTCCATGTTTTGCTGTCTTTTCCGCTTGCTCTGCAAATCAATTGTCATTAATTAATTAGTTTCAACAATTATTATAAACGATTTGTGTTCGAATAGACCAAACCTGAATAGAACTATTTTGTGCAAAATGAAAGTGGTTGCAAAAATATGTGTGGAATAGTCACATCAGATTTTGATATTTCATTGTGGGAACATTGTTCTAGCAGAAATATACAATCACGGATGTTATTGTTAATACTGGCGGGAAAAAACACAGGTATATGAGTAATCACCGCTATGTTATTGTAGTTTAATCATAAATGGTTTTGTTTTGCCCTGTATAGAACTACATGGTGACAGGTTGTTTGATATGGACGCCTTTCCTTGTAATGCCAATACCTATTGTGTGTCATAATTAATATATCTGGTTAATTGAAAAGTCGCTGTAAAACCATGGGCGACTAAAATTGAAAATAGCTAGACTCTAATGACCCATTCGGCTCTTTTTCCCTTGACAGTTGTTGCCTAGCGTATGGTAACTCGTGAACTCTGATGTCTTTGTGACATCATCTTTTTACATTTTCGTCTGAGCATACAATTAGAACCACCTCCAGGAATGAAAGATGACTTACGAATAAAGTATTTTAATTGACATTTATTTTTGAAAATTGGACCTTTTTTGTATTGTGAAAAATAATTTGGCAAAAAATGTTTTTACTGAATAGCCCTCGAATATTAATTAATAACTAATCACAAAAATGAATTTTTTGTTAAGATAATGTTCAAGGAATTTTTGTGATTTGATGTCAATTTTAAAATTGTACAAATATACTTGTTTTTTTTATGGAGTTCCATATGGATATATAAGGATGTCTCTGTATTGTTGATATTATGTATCTGGTGTTTTGCTTCACCAAGAGCTGTTGATGGTAAATAAACTGCTGAGTCACGGATATGTGTGTGTGCTCTACATAGAGGCACAAGATAACATGCATAAAATATAATTCGTATTTTATGATGTCAAACAGATAATAGAAAATATAAGCTACTATTTGTACTTACTAATGGTGAAAATTAAATCACAAACCTTTTGTTTAGCAACATGTTCTGCCAACATATCGCTAAGATCTTCTTTTTGTAATTGAGACTGATTTTCTCGCATTTGTTGCTCATAACGTACAGCCATCGCATCACTATCCATATCCAATTCAGATGGATCTAGTGCCAATTCCACCATGCCCTCTCTTTCAGGTTGTGTTTGATTTACGCCTCTCCTGGCAGATATAACTGATGGAGGTGGAGCTCCCACACCTGTCATATCATATACATGTGAACTAGCCATCATAGCACCTCCAATACGTTCATTGCGTTTTTCAGGAATTACGTGATACAGAACTGGAGTTTCGCTTCTAAAATAATTAATAAAATGTGAAAAGGTAATTGTTTAACAATTGCTAAACATACCCTTCCATTTCAGCTTCAATTTTCTTTTTTCTTAGTTCAATTGTTTCAGGTGTTTCCATACCTGCTGGGATACTGGTTAGTCCACTTGGTGTCACCAAACCTTCTGCAGGTGTCACCAATCCCGTTTCATCGACTTGTTGCTTATCTTTGTCCTCTTCTTCTTCTTCCTCTTCACTTTCTTCTTCAGACTCAGATTCCAATTCACCCCATAATGTACGATCTACAGTTGCATCTTCCGCAATATCCTAATAATATTAAAATATATTCAATTTCATGTCGTTGATAACTTATATATACTGAATAATCAGTACTTTATATTTGCAATAGTATGATTGTTTATATGACTATGAGACAAATAGATGTTACAGAATACATGTATATCTTGCCATTAGATACTGAGAAGTATTTACAGTGGAAAACAGTTCGGGAAAGTATGGGTGAGAAATAAACATAGTGACAATACTGAAAGCACAATAGTTATGTTGGTTAGGCCATGTGGCGCAACTGCCCCAAAGCAGATTGACTGAAACTGTGTTGAGAGGTTGAATACTAGGAACAAGGTGAATAGGTAGACCAAGGGTAGCGTGGTTGGCTTCAATAGAAGAAGGCAGGTGTTGAGTAATAAAAGACATAAATACAATAAAGCAAGCCCTAGGCTTTTAAGGCCTGTAGTGCTTAAATATAGCTCAGCAATTCCTTAAGAGGA
Source organism: Geotrupes spiniger (assembly GCA_959613385.1). Lineage (NCBI taxonomy): Eukaryota > Metazoa > Arthropoda > Insecta > Coleoptera > Geotrupidae > Geotrupes > Geotrupes spiniger. Next base: position 34,051,734 of record OY390732.1, read on the forward strand.
TTTCATAAAGCGAGAACTTGCACAAGTTCTTGCTGCCAATATTAATTACAGTATAATATAGTATACGATATTTACATATACTAAAAAATCTGAAGTGGTCCAGATTGTCTTATACTTAGATTTATTTCCCGAAAATTGACGTGATCACGAAATTGCGAATGGTTCGTGAATAGAATAATAGGTTATAATTACATCTGCATTGACAGTATTTGTTCCAAAGACATCACCATATAGTGGCTTTCCATTCTCATCAACCGGTGGTTTTCCCCAACCACCAGCGTGATAACCAAAGGAACATCCATCTGGAATAGGTGCATTTAAACCAGGAATTTTTAGATTGGGATAACTAGGAGGTGGTCCATATCTCTGCATCGCAATCAACCATGGTGGAGGAACTTTATTTGCATTGGGTCCCACAGGCATACCCAAAGCTGTCCTTAACTCTTCAGAGAGATCACCAGGTTTCTTCTCCTTCAGCCGCGTTTCAAATTCTTTTCCTTCGTAATACAAATCACCATGAATGGTCATTTTTGGTTTTGTCTGCCACCTACAAATTATATATATTATATAAGATCTACAATCTTGATGCTCAAAATGGAATGAAAAAAATGTATGCCACATGAGAAAGTTCACTGATGCAATGAGTATTGTGCTTGAGTATTGCATCAAGTCATGCAAACATGAGTGATAATAATTTTGTGTATGAATATTACAGCTGTCAATCTTATCGTATATTATTCAATTACAAATAAGTAAAATTCAAGCATATACATAATATATTATTAAGAAACATAATAAACTCACTTGAAAAATGCATCATGCAGCTTTTGATAATCGATATCAATTTTCCCAAGTTTTGGCCTTGCTCGTTCCCTCATTTTAGCTTTTAGGGTCTTTGATTCATCCTTGTCTTGGAGTGAAGCACGCATTTCCATTATGCCAGTCCTTTTGATGAAATCGGGTAAATTAAACGGTGGTTTTTCTATGCCACGTTTCCCTTGCAAATATTTCCTTTTGAAACACCAATGTCTCGGTACTTGTACTGTATTTCTATGTGCCTTCAATTGTACAAGTAATCTGGGATCTCTGGCAGTTACATCGTGCATTTCGACAACATCCGGTCTGTTCACTAATTGTTTTAATTCAGCCACACTAAGTCTGGTCAACTTTTTCAGTTTCCTTTTTGACAATTTACTTTTATCTTCTAATTTTTTCTATCAAAGTAAAATACATCACAACAAAATCCATAAATAAATGAATACCCAATAAACATTGGTAATTTTTAATGAAAATCAAATAATAATAATAATAAATAATAATAAAAAAATTACTAGGAAATAATCTCAAAACATGTATGCATGTCTTAAAATTCATAGTGGACACATAAGACTATCAAAGAAATAATTAAAATTTATACGTAAACAATTAAAACCACATTCATAATTTACTTGTCAAATATTTTTGTCCGACAAAAGGAAGTTTTAATCTTTCAGTGTTTCTTAGTAGTGCGTATAGATTTCATTAAAATTTTACGTTTATTGAGTTGGGTTAAGTTTAGTAATAAAATAAATTAAAACAACTCACATCATCACCTTCTTCCATATCTTCATTAAATTGGTCACCAAGAGTAAGAATAGGTGTTTTACTCGATAACGACGTTGGCATTGCTAACATAGGTGGTGGTATATTAGGCGTCGGATCAGAAATTTTAAATGCTTCGAATATGTGAAAAAATTGACGATATTGTGGTGCCAGTTCATGCAATCCCAGTGATTCTTGAATGTACCTAGCACCATCAAAAAAGTTAGCAGCAAGTAGCTTTTTATATAAATCATATACTTACTCCACTTCAACATCAGTTTCAACTTCTCCAGTTTGAATTTTCTCGTTTTTATCATTTTCTTTCTCTAGCTCATTTTTCTTCTTATTCTTCTTTCTTTTCTTTTTACGTTTATTCTTGCTAATTTTTTGACTTTCCCTACTCTCTTTGGTGCCAGATACGTCATTCACAGTTTCCTTGAAAAGACACGATGATAATAATAACATTGAATCAATTCTGAATAACTTTTAAATCAAACACTCCAAAGAAAGAAAAAGGAAAGTGAGTTTGCACATGTCTGATCAATATTAACGTGCTGTTAGATATTGTTGCCTTGTCACAGACATCTGCTATGATCAGGATGTGATGTGCTAAGACTGATGCAAGAAATGAAACCAGGGGAAGGATTTTTCCTGTAAAATCTAAAGTATACACCACAAAATAATTATCACAACAACTTTTTTCCAGAAAATGTCATTTCTGAACATCTACTTATAAATGTTAGGTCATGAAAAAACATATAAGATAATTAACTGCATGGTCAACTCATATAATGCAGAAAATAACAAAAAAAACACTTTATTCAAAATTGCAAAATAATAAATACTTTTGTAAAATGGCACTAGTATCTGGTATTTCCACCCCTGGCTTGAATTACAACTTCTATCCTCCTTGGCATACTTCGTATGAGGTCTGCAACATAGTCTTGTAAAAGATTTTCCCATTCTGGTAAAAGTACATCTTCCAGTTCTATAAGGTTAAGGAATGCTCGCTGGTGCCGTTTTAAACCTTGTTCTAGGTGGTCCCAGACATGCTCAATAGGGTTCATGTAATGGTTTCGTGCAGGCCACCTTAATACTGGCAATTGAACTTCCTTCCTGCAAATATTGCTGTACAATTCCTGCTATGTGGGGTCGTGCATAAAAACACAATTTTCTCCAACAAAGGGCGCATAGAGTATCACATGTTCTTCTAAAATGTTGGTAATATATCTAGCTGCTGTTAATCTAGCCCCAGGTAATGGTACCAATGCTGCATGGCCCTGTAAAGAGATGCCTCTCCACATTATCACGGATCCTCCACCAAAAGGGACATGTGGATGGAAGTATAACGTTCACCAGGTCGTGTGTACACAGGCCCATAAAGCAAACCTAGACTCATCAGAAAAGATGACATTGGCCCAATGGTTTATGTCCCAATCAGCTTATTCGCGTGCGAACTGTAATCGGGCTACCTGGTGCTCTCTGGTGAGAAATGGACCCTGAGCAGGAACATGAGCTGTTATGTCATCTTCTCGAAGACGGTTGCGGATAGTTTATACGGAAAGATTGTACATTTCTAGCTTCTAAAAGCTCATTCTTGAGAAATTTAGTTAACTGCAAAAAATGATCAGCTCTTTTGTGACCTTGTTCAGTAGTTCCCAGTTTCCATAAATCATGCTACTGCTCTACTTACAGTTGAAGGCTGTACTCCTAGCAGTCTAGCTACATACCGCATGCTACGGCCATTTTCCACCAGCGTGATATATTTCACGGTTTCTTCATATGTAACATGTAAAGACATTCGTGACAAGACGTTGGTGAACATTCAAAACGACACTTTAATCAAAAATTGAACCGATCTGACTACAATATTTTAAATTCTTTTTACTGCACGTTTTCTGCACTTATCAAAAAACAGGCAGTAAAAAAGTTTTTTTTGTATTTCGTTTAAATGTCAGTCTGACAACGACAAAGAAGGTCACAATATAAATTTAATAGAAAACAGTACGTTTAAATGGTCGTAGGCTCAAAAAATTCACGTGTTGCGATAATTATTTTGCGGAGTGTATTTGTGACATAAGTTACTTACAACATTTTCATCTTTTTCCCAAAGCGGGTTATCTTTTTCCAATGCTGGTGTTCGACTTTGATTTTCGTCATTATTGGCAGAATCTTCTGTGCCCAATTCCAGCGCCCTTTGATTTTTTAATGCGAGTACATCTTCCAAAGCTTGAGGCAAAACTACTTCCGTATTTCCACCTTCTATTAACTGATCGGGTGGATCAACTTTAAGGGAAAGTAAGGAAGGAAGCTGCTTTTCGTTCAGTTGTTGGAGATGAGGAGGCGGTACTTGTGTGTTATCTATAAAATCAAAATACATTGTCTTGACAGATCAGAAGGACAGCTAACCTGTTGGATACTCGTCGTTTGTCCAGCCTTGAGTGCCTGGTGGACCAAAAGCTGGCGGAGGAATCATTATGTCTGGAGGAGGACCAGACATCATAATTTGTTGATCCATTTGTTCCTGTTGCATTTCGTGCATAGCTGCTTGTTGCATGTGCAACAGCTCTTGATGTTGATCCATGTTCGCGAGTTACTTTAAAATACAAACTTAATTGAGAATATTCCGTATATTATTTAATATTTTTATGAGAACATGATAAACATTAGCAAAATAATGCGGTTAAGGAACCATTTATCATTTAAGTGTTGCCAACTGAGAGTTAAGGAAAATCCCTGCAGTTGTAAGAACAGGCAATTATTGAAGCAAATTTATTATGTTGGCACACAGGTCGAAATAGTGTAGATCGATGTATAAAAAAAATTCAACGCTCAATTTATTAATTGCCGTAAGTTCGCCCGCCGGCTGTCGCAAATGCAACACCGAATATATGTCGAATAAATTTATTTTAATAATTATTGAATTGAATTGATTGTGAATAAAATAGTATACAATCATCAATGGCATTTTTCTTTACGCCTTGGGATGTAGATAATCTCGGAGTTTCGGGCTTGTCCCTCGACTGTAAATATACGATCATACTCTTCGAGTAGATTGGAGGATTATCTTTGGGTTGGATGCTCAGTCATTTGAAAAATGGCTCACGCACAATGCTTCGGTTACTGAATCCAATCATTGCCTATGATATCAATTTCCATTAATCCATTAATTAATTATAAATGATGCCATTGAGCGAGCAAATTTAACAAAACCAAATTGGTGGTCCACTTTTGTTGAATTGTAAAATGACATCAATTTTATTTTCACCGCGTTTACGTCGTTCAACTTATGTTTGAGATCATGAACAAGGTCATAATTTCGAACATGTGGCAATGGGTAGATTCGTTCATCGGTTCCGACATTGGTGACCTATACTCGTAGATGACATATAAACATATATAAACAATAATAAAAAATATTTGCAAAACTAGTAGACAATAGCAGATATATTGTTAAGTTAATATTAATTTGTGCATTTTTTTAAAATTTGTTCTGCATGAATTGGCATTGAGTAATCATACACAATATTGCAGGCTATAGTGGTTCTAGTCATTTAAACTATTTTGCTTTGGATAATTACACATTTTATTTGAGAACGTAATTATGGAGCATTGTGATTGTACTGAAAAGTGCAAAAGTGAAGTTCATGGTGATTTAATATGTGCTGCATTAACAAAAAGAGATGTGTCAGATGCAGAATTGTGTTCTTATTTAGGACAGGTGTGTTACCGTTGTGAATCAGTTCGAGATAGTTTCGGAAGAACTGCGTTACATGTAGCAGCCTCAGTAGGAAGAACACAAGTTGTTAAATGGTTACTTAGAAGGAGGCAAGTAAACATAAATGCTAAGGATACCGAATCTGGATACACGGCTTTACATAGAAGTGTATTTTATGGAAATATCAACACAGCAGTTGCTTTATTAGACGGTAAAAATTTTAAACATTGTTTTATTATTACATACATATGAATTTCTTTGTGCGTTTTTTCACAGGTTCGGATGATGTATGCGACTTTGATAATTTATCATATTTAGATCATGCAATGAAAAATAATCAGGTTTTCTCTCAGTCTGTCCTTTCGAATGATAGTGGTGAAGTTTATATATGTGGCTCTAATACAAATTATGTTTTTGGTATCCAACAACCTCGACAGACGCCAGATTTATGGGAGTCTTTTCATAAAGAATATAAGGAATCAATAAGACAGGTTTGCCTAGAAAAATTTCATTGCATTATGGTATCAAATACTGGCAAGGCATATTCATGTGGTCATGGACAAGGTGGAAGACTAGGTTTAATTTCAGAAGTAACAGTTTTGAATCCGCAGCAGATCAAATTTTCTGATAATCGTGTACCTTATTATTGTATTAGAGCAAGTATAGCCAGAGACCACAGCATTTTTCTGACTAAAACAGATGACGGAAACTTGAATCAAGTGAGTGACTTCCAAATATATCTGAAATACTGATTTGATGTCATTTGAAGGTGTGGACATGTGGATTAAATACGCACCACGTCTTGGGAATAAATCCATCGATAAAAACAGTGTTAAATCCAAGGCGTTTGGCAGACTTCACTTACAAGATTGAAGGATTATGTGCGGCTCGATATCATTCAGTGGTTTGGGGCCCAATGGCCATCTACTCTTGGGGCTTGCATGGTGGACAACTGGGACATGATAAAAGCAATCAAAAGTACATATTTATTCCTAAAATAGTTACATGTCTTTTGCAAACAAAATCCACTGTTGTTGAGGTTGCAACGAGCAATGGTGCCACTGTGGCAGCCACATCAATGGGTGACATCTTTGTTTTGCATGAATATCAATGCAGAAAAATAACTTCAAGGTATATGATAACATTTATTGATTTACTTCCAATGTTTGTTCTATTATGATTATAGACATAAAGTGTTGAATTTATCAGTGATCGGTGGCAGATTGAACACTACCTTGGATGGCAGTTTAGTGCCAGATAAAAATTGTGAATTGAAAATTCTTGTATTAACAAAGGATGGGAAAATGTTACTGTGGGAGGAATCAGATCCACAGTTGAGCCGATGTATATTATCTTTGAATAGGGAGATTGTGGTTGTCCAAGCTATTATAAATGCATTTGAGATTTTGTTCATCAGTAAAGATGGAGAAGCATTCCACGGTAATATTAAAAATCGAAAAAAAAAGTCTGGAGAATCTGGGACTGGATCAGTTTTGCGAAATGCCTTTCATCAGTTCTTGGAGAAGGACGAGTGCCACATCATAACTGCTAAAAAATTGCCAAAAATTCACCGAGCTGTTGCTGTTACAATTGATTCCAAAAGTGAAAATATTGCCGTTATACAGGTAAAAGGGTGTCTTCAGTTCAATCAGTTTAAGGGCTCACATATACCTGAACGGCTAAAAGTAAGGTCATTTTCTTTCATGTGTAAAACTGCATTTTTTTTAAAAACCATAATATTTTTTGAAGTATGGCATTTATTATAAATTGTTGAAAATCGGGAACGAAAATTTCGAACGGTAAAAAAAATTACAGTCGTTTTCCTGGGTGTGTCGACAGCGTTCGAGGTATCACACGTGTCTCTGAAATTTCTTATCTGAAAAAAAAAAATTATTTTCTCAAAGTAGATCGACAGAACTAGTACTTATCGAGCCGGAATTTGCAAATTCAATTTTTTCGGGTCATGGCAGTCATTTGAATAAAATTGGCGGTTTTTCGCCTTAAAATTGTTGAGTAACTATGACGAAAAGAAAAACTATGCCAAATATCGAAAACACGGCTCGATAAGTACTAGATTATTGTGTGAAGTATAACTGTGCAAAACTTGATCCCTATCGGTCCAGTAGTTGCGGATATATTTCTGGTACCGATTTTGAAAATACTGTGTCGAGTAAAACGCGTTTAAAGTTTTGATTCCACTTTACAATGGAATAACTGGTTTATTTTTAAACTTACATGAAATTATCGATTCCTGAGCCATATGACAGATCTTCCCTAGACGTTGATGCTTCCATTAAATCTTTTTTTTGCTGTGTCAACAGCTCAACAATGTGTGTTTCTCTCTGTCTTGACGTCCAATATTTGCATTATTTGCAATTTGTTATCTGCGTTTGCCTTTTGACATGAGCACCAAGAATTTGAGCCCTGAGGATATTTCTCGTGTTGATGTCGTGTTGCATCTTTTTTTACTGAATCACAGTTTCTGCGGATTGCTAAGCCATAGTATATGATTAATTTATCAATCATTCTTCCAGTCAGTTTATTCCTACCACCAATGCCTTTATTCTTTTTACACATTGTCGAAGTACCCATCCGCTTCTGTACGTGGCAAATGCACTCTTTCTTGCTTATTTGTTTATGGTTTTGCATCGACGATACCTTTATAAGTTTTTGAGTCGCCATCTCTGATATAATTGGTATACATTACACCATAACGCTGTATAGATCGTCGAAACATCTCTCTTATCCTGTCTACTTCCATCTTCCCTCATGATTCGTCGAGCACTGATCTTCGTGGCTTGCTTTCCATTCTTCATACTCAGTGGTGTTTTCTTTTGATGTCCAATATTCGCAAGCTTTACAATACGAATATTTTACAATAATATCCACAACCTTCCTTGTGTACATCAAATAAGTGTCGCTATTCCCAATAAAGACGTGAATCCATGTTCCGTCTCCAGATGCTGTGAATTTCTTATCGTCATCAATGCCATTATCTCTCATGACTTCTCTCTCTTCACTGATAGCTTTTTTACTCAGCAAATAAAAAACTGCAGAAGAAGCCGTACTAACATTTTTTACTATGATGTTGTACGTCGCTTGTACCACGGGAGAAGGCAAGTCCATTATGCCGCAAAATTTTTTAGCACCATTCAAACCAATTCCTATTAGTCTTAGAGCAAAGAAGAATCATCTATTGATTTCGTAGGCACCCACAATCAACGGAGAAGCCGGAATCAAAACAGGATCACACAATGAGTATATTATTATAATTTTGAATCCGAGTTCCCGCGTACTTTCGGTTTTGAATTTAACGGCACCACTGTTTACATTTTACGTATTCAGATATAGCACTGAAAACAATGAAAAAAAATTTGTATTCTGTACCCAATAGTTTCCTCTTCAGGAACAAACACACATTCATTTCCTCTTTTTCTGCTTGATGTTGATTTGATGGTTGCGTCCTCTTCTTTCTCACATCTTTACCGAGTTTCCCAGATTGATGATCCTTTTGCGAACTCTTTCGTCGTTCCATTTTTGTAATATTCCAGTATTAACAGCGATTAATTCTAATATAACGACGATCAGCGAACGTAGCGTAGTAAAACGCGCATACGTAAGCCATACCAACTTCTCGGAACATGCCCTTGCTATACAAAAGGTTATAAATACATAAAATCCAAGAAGGGCGAGAACACCCGGGTCGTATAGTCAAACAGATGACAAAGGCCCCGTCTACCTGTGCCCCAACCGTTATTCGTTGCTTACCCGGTCAGTAACTTTGTCATTACTGCGAATTTCATTATGAAATTTTCAGGGTAGACACTCGAAGGATAGTACTTTCGAATGAGCACCTTCTTGAAAAATCGATTTTCCCGATTTACCCAGGTATATGTGACCCCTAAAGGGGCACAAAATACTTACATTACTTAGTTTTAAGATTAATAGGGCAACACATGCCACCACACTGTATAATATTTATCATTGACTTGATGTTTTTTAGAAATAACTTTTTTACTAATTTTTACTATTGATTATTTTAAATTGCAGGTTCATCCAAGAGCTCCCCTCCGAGATTTACCTTCTGTAGAGCCTGGAAATTTTGTATCGCAAATGAAAACTCTTTTGGATGAATGTAATGTGGATGACTACGTACATGATGTAATTTTTATTGTTGGCACTAAACAATTCGCAGCACATCGCTATATTATTGCTTGCAATAGCGAAGTATTAATGGAAATAATAAGAAACACCGATGGCATTCTAATTGAAATCAAAAATGTACAACCAGATATTTTTCAAGAACTTTTACTCTGGATGTACACTGGCAAATGTAATTTGTCAGATGTAGGTGTATGTCCAAAGAAACTCTTATCGTTGACCAAAAGTATAAAAGATGGTGATGAAAATCTACATTGTGATAGAGATAAAAAATGTTTCATTAAAGAAGAGAGTAAAATTAATTCTAAAGATGCAGTTCGATTGCTGCAAGAATTATCAAAAAGGTTTGAAATAGTGGAGTTGGAAAAACGTTTATCGCAATTGACCATTAGAAATGGGAATATACAGTTCTTCAAAAATGAGAGTAACGAGTTTCGATACGAACGTAAGATAACTTTCAATCGTTTCCAGCAAAAGGATCTGTATGATATGAATCTAATCAGCAAGAATGGCCAAATTGTGCAGGCACACAAATGTATCTTGGTTGCGAGAGTAGAGTTTTTTGAAAAATTGTATTCAAATAGGTGGAATGTAGTAAGTATTATTATAAATAGGGGCCATATAAAAAATTTATATTTTGGACTAAGATTACAAAAATATATTTATTTATATCCAATTATTTTACTGGCAAACATGTTTTTAGATAAATGCATCAGTTTTTGTCACCTCCTTGGTCTGAAATATTACAATTTTTGACTCATTTATGCTGTAATATTTGGACGGAAAAATGAAGTCATTAAAAAAAAGACAGAATGTTATTAACATATATAATAAAAGAGTGAAAAATCACACATCCACTAAATTAATCGTAAATAATGTCTGATTATGTAATAAGTCTTATAATATTTTCAATGACAAATCGAGATGTATTCAGCAACCAATATTCTTAAATCTGGTCATTGCCCTAATTTCTTTAGTTATATGATCAGGAGTGGCACCTGATCATATAACTTAGAGCCAAGGTAGGTTTGGTTTTTCTATCATAATTTCCATTTTTTGTTTTATCGGGACCGTAAATTTTTGCCTGGTCTCATTTTGTTTCATATTTAAGAATTGTTTCATATTCTTAAAACGAGACTTATTTTATGAACAATTTTTTTAATATGTTCATCCCATCACAAATGTCTCTATGATAATGCCCAAGTATTTACTGCTCCTCAACAAGCAAGTCATTGTTAATAATTAAAGATCCTAGCTATGGCTGATTTTTTGTATAAGAAGTTTAAGATAAATATTTAATTATTAATTATTAATAAAATCAAAATCTTGCTCTTCATTTTAAGCAGCAGCTAGGCTTCATTGTAAGCCATACATCATTTTATGTTTTATTGGATATTCAGGATTATCGGTAAACTTCCACATATTAGTCTTTAAAACAGAAATTCTATTGATAAGAAACCTATAATGTTCCATTTTTTACAGAAAAACCCAAAGGCAGAAATAACATTCCAATGCTCAGAAATAATATTAGAACTTCTTTTAGAATATTTGTATACTAATGAAATAAGCTCTTTGCAAACAATGGATTTGGAAAGTTTGCTCAGTTTGTTAGTATTAAGCGATCAATATTTTTTGACAAAACTGAAAGAGATATGTGAAGTAACTCTGTGCCATTTAGTATCATTAAGAAATGCAATAGAACTGCTTACCATTGCTGATTTATATGAGGCAGCAAAGTTAAAATTCTATGTAATGGAATTTATTTGTTTAAATTTGCCGGCTATTTTGGAATCAAGATATTTACAAAATCTAAGTGTCGAACTTCTTGATCAGTTGACAAACCATTATCGAGAAACAAATTTAATCATGCAGAGAAGGAACATAACACCGTATTCTACTGCACCATCAGACGAAAGTATAAGAAATATAAGTAAATTACATCCTGTTTGTTTTGAAATCGACGAAGACCTTAAATCCCATCTCAAAATTACCCCTCAGTCATCAAAGAAAAGGACAAGGTCTCACAAAACTAGCACTTCTGAAAATCAATTAAAAAGTGAAACCGACCTTACACCAGAAAAGTATGAATTATTGAAGGAATCAACGACTCGTGAAGAAAACGAATGTAAAATACTTACCGAGAGACAAGTTCCTCAGAGAATTAAAGCAATTAGTGACGCACAAGATAAAATTAGGAGTGAAAAAGAAAATATTTCTTATACCAAACTTAACGCACATTCAAATCATCATTTTTATAATGAATTTCCATTGATTTGTGATCCCGGTGCTGGAATAGTTAATAAGTCCCCTAAAGTCGACAAAATTGATAAACATGTATTTCCAAAATTATCGCAGAAGCAAAGAAAAAGGCTATTTTCTGAAGGAAATAGTAAACAAATGGCCAATACTACCCCATTAGGTAGTAAACAGAGTACTAACATTTATACTAGTTATAAATTTGAAAATGCAAATGTGTTACAGAGTGCCCTAAGAATCCATGGAAGGTAATAGAAACATCAAATTCAGTAATATCTCCACCAACACAAGCAATGAGCAAAATTATAATAGAAGAAAAGAAACAAAGAGAAAATTTTCATAAAATGATAACAAAACCACTATTATATACACAGGTATTGTATATATAATTTGCCACGTTAATTGTAATAATATATTGTTTTATATGGAGTAAACGTGACATTTTCACTGCTAGTTAAAGAGTCAAAAGTTATTGACGTTTGAAGAAAAACATATTTGTAGATCGAAGATAAAGCAATCGAAGACCTACAAAAATTTTATAATTCTACTGATGCCACAGAAGAAGTAATAACAGTGGAAAGGGTATGCATAAATACAGCATCCATTCCGATATGGGTACAAAAGTCAAAATGATTTAATATTTATTTTTTTTATTTGTTGTTGTGTGATAATATGTTATTAAATGTATTTTGTTATATCAAGTATTTTTATTTCAATACATCTATTGGTAACATTTTTAATATTCAATTTAAATATGGGTGATTCGTATATATACGGTGAATTCATGTTTTACATACTTTCACAGCCAATAATATACAGATACTACAGTATGTTATTGAAAAATTTACAAAAATAATTGTCCCACTCCACACCATCCATTACGCATTTGTAAGCAACTGTCTCTTTAACCAGTAAAGAAAACAGAAGATTTAAAAGGATATATTCAGTACTGGCTTAATATAATGACAGACACTTGGTGAGTGCGACTATATATGATTATATCACTCAAATCTAATAAACCAATAATGTTTCGCAATTTTTAAAAATCTGCGGGGGCCGCACCAAACTTTCTTATACTTGCTTATGCCTCATTTTTAGGGAAAGATTTTTAAATAGAAGTTATTTAAAATTGCAATATCTAAGAACAATTTTTTCGATAACTTATACCGTGGTGGCGTGACTTTTAAAATGGCAAGGGATGCTACAAATACAATTAGAAGACAGTTACAAGCCATACCGGAGACTCGAAAGCAGAGCTCTGCACCTTTATCTACAAAAGATTTAAACAAAATTTTACAACAATTCGACATATCGCAGCCTTAGAGTTTGCGTGGTGTGGAGGCGAAGCAGCAAATTGCAAATTACACTATTTCAAGGAAGAAATTAATAACAATGGAAGTTTCAGCGATAGAATTGAATATAATTCAATTTTTTCAAAACTTCATAAGGAGGTGATATGCGTTTGACTGAGAGCAAATATCTGACGCGAAATCAAGAGAATCCCAGATTATTCAAAAAACTTATTTCTAAGAGGACCTCCAATATAAAAACTGACAGATTTTTTTTTAACTGTTAACAACGCTTGGAAACATGGTAGTACTTGATTTAAAAATTAGCCCATTGGTAAAAGCGAAATAAGTAAATGGACCAAATGCATGCAGGCCTGAACACTAAATTGGTAAAAATAACGAACCATTCAAATCGATCCACGGCTGTTAGTCATCTGGCGAACACAGGAGCTAGTGAGCAACAGATAATTAAACTTATGGGCCATAATTCTACTCATTCTATAAAACCATATTTACATTTTAGTGCCGATAAACATTTGAATATTATTTCACATTTGCGTAATTCAAACGTTCCAAGTACATCATCACGATCACTCCTTGTCCAACAAGGAGATCAACTTCAAGAAGTTACGAATAAAAATATCTCAACCATTAATTACAATAATTGTAGTTCCAATATTAATTATTACCAGTTTTGTCTCACCAAACACTGAGAACCTGATTTGATCCCCCGCGGGGCAGGCACACATGATATGCTCTGCTGTCTCATCAGGCTCAAGGCATAGTCAGCACTAGTGGCCTCAGCCACTTCCGACCTATGCATGTGATGCCTTATGGGCTATGACCAGTAGACAGGGCTCTTAGAGAGTGCAGGTCTTTCATGCAAAAACCCAACACTGTCCTGGTACGTGCAGCAGATGGGCCCTTCAGTACTATCTTGGAATGTCTCTCTCCCGCGCACTCCTGCCAGTATTCAAGTACCTTACGCTCCATCCAGCTCTTATTTAAACTTCTAGCCAGGGTTCTTGTAATCCAAAAAGCTGGTTCTGGACCAATAAATTCACGGTTAGCTCCGCTCTTTGCCAGGGAGTCATCTGCTTTATTTCCCTCTATTCCAGCATGTTTGGATATCCAGACCGGGCTGACCTTGTTGGCTCTCCCTAATTAAGAGAACACTGCGCGGCAGTCCCTGGTCGACACCAACGTATATTGATTGTCAGAAAGGACTTGCAGTGCTGTTCTGCTGTCAGAGAAAATTTTTATTCTTCTGTGGTGCCAAGGGCTTCTTAATAGCTCTCTCGCACACATTTCAATACACTTCTGCCTGTTGAATTGTTGCATGCTTGCCCAGGCTGTGTACTACTTCAGTCCTTGGTTTGCGGCAGAAACTGCAGTTTTCTTAGAGCCATCCGTGAACCAGCACGAATCTGCCTGTAGCAGGGCGACTTGATTACACTCCCGTTCGTCTCCATTAGGAACTATGACTTTATAAGGCAGTCTGAAGCTGTATATTGTAGACATTCTGACAGTCCTAATACCCAGGATGTCATCCGTTTCAATGTCGGTCGACAGCCTGTTCCGTATGAAGGCCAATGTCTGCAGCCTTTGCATAGCCGCATTGTAGAAACGATATGTTGCCTTCCAGGCCTGACCTCATAGTTTAATGTCAACCTCAACAATTTTTTTTAAGCCAAAAAACCATAAAACCACCTTAAATTTGCAAAAATGTAATTTCTAATGGGTGCCAATATACACAATGATGTATTTGAGCACACTGATGGCCAGTAATCTACAAACTAAGTTTGGTAATATTACTAATGAATATACATTAAAATCAATAAAAATTAACGTTTTTATTCAAAAAATATACACCTCTACTAGTCACTATCATCATTTACACAAATGTTAGCTTCAGAATTGTCAATTAGACCTTTTTCTTTCGCATATTTTAAATATTGTTCTGGAATTGATTTAAATATCTTAATTTTTGCCCGCAACTGTTTCCATGTTTCTTGATTGTAGTTACGTTTATCTCTAGTCATTGCTTTGAAATCATCGCCATATTTGTCCATAAGATACGTAATCCATTCAACTTGTGAATTTGGCAAACGGAATAATTTTGCCCTAGGAGCTTTGGCTTCTTTCTCTAAATCATGGACGACGTGTAATTTTACAGGCGGGTTGTCGTTTCCTATCGTTTCTTCCACCCAAAGGCCTTGACTCGCAATGATTCTTTCGGTGATTTTCTTCTTCGTAGAAGGTATTTTTATAGTTTCATTTGGGTCATACGATAAGCCCATGTCTTTTAAATTAGATTTTACCGATTTATGCTCGTCCCATGCTTGCTTTACTTGTTTGCTAAAAAAGATTATTTAAAACAAATAAGTAACCTAACCTCATATCAATACCATCCTATATTTCCAACACTGAACATTTTATTTCGCATTCTTTTCCTGTTAACATTGTATCTGTAACGCTTTTTTATTCTCTGTTTCCTTAATTTTGTCATATCAAATTAGCTTGGTGTTCGTAGGATATTACAAATTGTAGAGGTAGGTTTTGGATCCGGCGTGGAATTGTCAAACCAGTCTTGCCAACGTACAATTAATTCTAGAAATTCTCTGAATAACTACATGTATACTCTGTTTTTTAACTATACTCTATTTTAAAAATAGGAGGAGTGATTTAAATTTGCTGCGATAAAACCTACACCTTGAATTTGGCCAATAAATTAACAAAATCAATGCAATTGGAAAGACTGTGCATTAAGGTAAAATTGACTGTCCAGACACTTTCTTCCAGTGTAAGAGACGTTATTTATTTTTTAAATGACAATGCATTCTATTTTCATGACACGATGGAATGATTGGACTCGATATTTTAAATCACTTATCGTGAAGCTGGTTTTCTTTAATTCAACCCTTACTACTCCAGATGCAAATTTTCAAATTTTATACCAAGGATCAGGACACCCCCTATCTACGAAGTTTACGAAGTACAGAACAGAATAGAACAGATGATTAAAGTACCTATAACGATAGGGAAAGGAGAAATTTGAATGTAGAAAGCAGAATTCCAGAATTGTGAAATTTCCGGCAATTTTGCTATTGTCGAAATATAAAATAAAACTACTGGCTTGTCACCTTGAACTTCTTTAAACCACGGGTAACTAAATATGAAAAAGAACGTTTTGAAACTTTTCACCTAAATTTTGTGCAACGCAGTACCAAACCAGTAGATATAAAAGCATATCGAACCGAGCACATGAATGACGAAGATTAACATTTGCCCACCAGATGAAACGTCGAATTAAGACAAAATATTAAATTCCTACCTATACTAATGTAGACAGCCGCTAATTTAATACTGCATAGAAACAAAACTAAAGCGAGAAATAGAAATATTATTAATTCCGGCCCTGCTTACATATATTAATTTAATATACAAACACGTTTTGAAATATGCTATCTGCTGATTGTTTGGTTTCGCCTATTACATTGTATTTTGTTTTTTGTTGGTTTATTTCTAGTCCGAAAACTTTTGCTTCTTTTTTCAATTTTTTTGTGACCCTCTTTAATTCCGATTTCGTCTTTGCTAGGAATGTAAGGTCGTTCGTATATGCCAGACATTGAAGCTCGTCGTTATGTATTGTTGTCTTGCGTTATTTTTTCAATTTACTGCTTGTAATTAGAATGCTTTGCAAAACCAAATAGAAGAGTGTACTAGAGAGAGGGTCGCCTTACATCAAGCCATTGCTCATTACAAATTCTATTAATAAATTCAATTGCTGTAGGCACTCGGTGAAGCATGATTAAAACAATAATAAAACACTTGGTAATTTGTTCCACAAAATTTTTCTGACAAATCTTTATTATAATTTCGGCAGTTACACCATCATCAGAAGATAAGTCTAAGTCAAATTCTATTGATTTGTGGCCACTCGAGAGCCCTTTATACACTTATAGCCTAATAAGTCTTTCAGGTATTTCTAGTCTTCTGATTGCATGGTACATTTTTTCTCTATTTACACTATCATGGGTTTGCTTAAAAATCAATGAATAGCACCCACAGAGCTAATTTGTATTCGTCGTAGGTTGGTTGTTTCTTATGAAACGTGCTTGATATTCCCCTAGGATACTTTCTGCATTGTTTAAAATTTGGTTAATTTCTGCAGCTACTTCGTTTTCCCTGGACTTTTATTATTGGTCAAGTCTCTAATTATTTTTGTGGCTTCATCTTATTTTTTTTGATCTTGCTTATTTCACATATTTAGGAGTTCATCAAAGTGTTCCTTCAATGTTTCTATTATTTGGTCGGTTCACTTAGCGACACTCATCCCTTAAAAAATGCTGCCAAATTATAAAAGTTTCGTACTAAGGATGATCTGCAAAATAAGTGGAGCAAAAGAAACACAAAAAAATACAAAAATATAGAAAAACTATGAAAACTATATGACGTGCAAAGACAGTGGAATGAGGATGTTAAAACCTAACATTTTTTGTGTGTTTCTTTTGCTCCACTTATTTTGCAGGTCATCCTTACTACGAAATGATTGGATCCCTGTCATACTTCTCACGCTAGTAATCAAGTTCATATGTCTTCTTTCTACAAGTACATGTTCAATTTGATTGCACATCCTGCCATGTCCCGTTATATATTTCTTCCCGTTCCAGTTGCGCACTCCTCACCACTATGTTTTTTTCTATTGCAAAATTGCTCGGTGTCCATTAATTTAATTAATTAGATATTTCGTGTTTAGTGTGTACTCCTATTGTTATTTCTGCTTTCCCAATTTTTGGCGTTGTAATCTCCAATAACTATTTTCATGACATGTTTCGGTAATTTTTCATATTCTTCTACTAGTTGTTCGTAAAATGTCTCCTTCTTTTTTCAGAGGGGGCGTATACATTATACTGATGTTGTTCTTCTCTTCGCAAACGTATAACACATAACCTTTCTGATATTGGTTTGAAAGAAATCACCTTATCTTTATATATAGTTTTTGTATCACGAAGCCATTTCTTGCCTTTTGTCTTTTTCGCCACTTTTAAAAATGTCATACCTTCTATATCTGTAACATCTAGCCCAATTATTTAATGTAATTAAAAAATAACTAATGTGAAAATGTGTAATAAGAAAATATGCAAGGGTGAAATTCAAACCCAATGTAATTATAATAAATTGACGGAGACTGAGCTTCTTAAATATGAAAATAACTTATAAATGAAAATCTATAAATTTATCAAACCCTACCACACATAATTTTAACAAATCAAAATGTGTATTTCAGTAGAAATCTAAAGAAGAAAAAAAATGTTAAACATAGTACTTTTAGTTAAGGTGGTATCTTTGAAGATATTCACTTCACTAGAATACCAGTGGAATAACACTGTGATATGCCAATGTAATTGTTTTTCGACCTTAAAATTTTCTTCTTATTTATCGTTTCCGGAATGTGAATGTACGTCAGTAGATTTATTTGTAAGAGCGAGTGAGTTCAATTCATTTATAAATATCGGCGAGGTTATTAAAAATTATATCGAGCGGATGCTATATTTATTAATTCAGTCAGTGTTCATAACATTATACATTTTATTAATTTAATTGAAACGATTAATAGGATTTCTAGTGTTACAAAATAAACGCAGTGCCAATTGTCAAATCAAATGCGTTGGCAGGTGTGAATATACACGCACTTTCATATGATATACACCACCCATTAAGAATTAGACTACAATTTTGAAACTTCGGTAAAACAATGCTTTATTATCAACTAAGAAACAATGAAAGTTTCCGCCGAAAAAACTCAACTGTTATGTTTCCTGTACCATTGTTATCTCCAACTTTCAATCTTTTCTTCCTAGTAGTTAATGAATTTCTGCCCACAAAATATCAGTCTATTTTATTGTCAAACTGTCAAGTAGATGCCTTGTATGCCCTCAGTGCGACGTCGTCGAAATTTTGCCCATATCAATGACTTTGATAGGGGCCGAATTATCGGTATGAAAGAGGCGGGTGTCTCATTCCGAGAGATTTGGAGAAGGCTGAATCGGGACAACACTACAGTTGCTCGGATAAGGTCTTTATGGTCCGAAGAAGGTATTAAGAGGCGCCGTCCTGTAGGAAGACCCGTCCGAAGAAGCAACGCACCTGAAGACTCAGGCGGATGGCTACCAGGTACCGATTTCAAACAACAAGGTCGATTGCTGTGGATTGAACGAGAGCTTTGAACCAACACTTGTCGATGGCAACTGTCTACAGAAGAATGTCTCTCTTTGGGTTTCATTCATTCGGCTCCCATTAACACCTCCCCATAAAGCAGCCAGACTTGCATGGTATCAAGAACGGCAAGGGTAGGTTCATCAATGGAATGATATAGTCTTCAGTGATGAATCAAGGTTTTGTTTATGGGTAAAAGGTCACCCCTTACGTTCATTCTTGGCACATTAAACGCACATCGTTATATCGACAACGTTCTGGAACGTGTGTTAGTACCTTTCATGCAGACGTTGCGGAATGCCAGTTTACAGGATAATGCAAGATCCCATACTGCTGTGGTTACAAGAAGGTTCCTGGAGCAGGTTGCACTGCAGATTTTGCCCTGGCCTGCACGGTCACCGGACTTGTCGCCGATTGAACATGTCTGGGATATGATGGCTCGGTGACTAAGACAAGTACCCAGGCCCCCTGAGAATCTGGATGAACTGCGACACCATCTAGAGGTTGCATGGAACGAGATACCCCAGGATAACATCGATCACTTAATAGAGAGCATGGTTAGCAGAGTGGGGATGCAACCCACTACTAGTTTTTTCTTGAAAAATGTTAATTTTTGTTTTGTTTTTTTTTCAACTAAACATTCATCGTTTCTTAGTTGATAATAAAGCATTATTTTACCGAAGTTTCAAAATTGTAGTCTAATTCTTAATTGGGTGGTGTATTTCATATGATAGTGAGCATATATCGTACGTTATTATAATATTTACATTTCAAAATACGTGTATTATTAAATTACCATTGGTTCATATACTTGTACTTATTTTTGTAGAAATACATATTTACACTTTTTATGTACATTTCATAAAATTTATACGAATATACACAGTTTTGTGTCAACAATAGGCTAAATCTTGGCTAGTGGGGTGTATTGTATAAATTATAAAGTAGATTTAACAAAGAAGGGCAGATATGCACCCCGGCAGTCTTCATCAGAACATATATCTGGGATTACGCGCAGTGACCATCCCTAGATACGCACAGATGATTGTTGATAGCAGAGCAGAGCATAGCAGACTCTCAGTTTCAAGTGAAAATTTGCTTTTTGGTTTTGTGTGCTGTAACTGCAGGGTAATTATTTTAATATATCTGTACGACATATTTGAAACAACAACAGCCAGGTAAGTCCTATTAAATTAAAAATAGATATATTTAATATCTCTGTTATTTTCAGCATGAGTGCAAAGGAGAGAAAAATATTGAACGAAAATATAGAGAGGTCGTTGCTGTGTTTAATGAGTATAATGTTACGAAACAAAATATTATAAATTTAAAAGGTACAACAACAGGAGAAGATATTTGCAATGCGGTTGAAAACTGTTTATGCGAAAACAACTTGGATTTGGAAATACTTTCTGGAATATCAACTGATGGGGACTATGATAGGCAAAGAAAAGGGAGACATAAAACTACTAATCGATCAAATAGAATCCAATAACAAAACTAATAATCACTCCAAAAGAGAAGATTTAATTATAATCCACTGTTTGATTCACCAACAAAATGTATGTGCCCTAGTATTATGGATCATGTTATGCCTAGTAGTTTTAAAAACAGTGAATTACATTCGATCACATGCACTTCCGCATCGAGAATTTAAGGAGTTCCTGAAAGAATTAGATTCTGAATATGGAGACTTTGTATACTTCACTCAAGTCAGATAGTTTGATCGTGGAAGATGTTTACAGCGGTTTTACGAGTTACGAGAAGAAATTGACTTGTTGACAATCAAAGACCTGTATTATTAGTGTTATTGGATTTATGCTTTTTAGTGGACATTGTCGAGAAACTTAATGAATTAAATATATTATTGCAAGGAAAAGATAACGTTATAATCGATACATTAAACCATTTCAGAAGAAATTTGAATTGCAATTGAAATGTAATAAATCAATATGCAACAATCACATAAAATTTGGAAAGGAAATAAGAAAACTTACAGCATCATTTGAAAGTCGATTCGGTAATTTAGAGTTAGACAAATAGAACAACATTTTTTTAATATAGCCATCTCCCTTTCATGTTAAAATCGAGGATTCCCCAAAATATCTCCAAATGGAAATGGTTGACTTACAGTGCTATATTGAATTAAAGGACATTTTTGAGACAGAATAAATATAGATTTTTATAACACTTACGTCACAAAAGAGAAATCTGGCACATAACGTTGTTAGCGCTTTTGGTTCAACTTACACCAGCGAATGGTTTTTTTTCGAAAATTAAATTGACAGAACATGCTCAAACATAATGTACAGGAACACTAATTATGATGTGCAAATACCCAAATTGAGATCGATTTGCAAAAGCTAAGTGGAGAAACAAATATCGCACTAGTAAAATAAATATTTTTTAATGATTTAATTTTTTTTTCATTTATATTTACATATTTTTATATTTCATTTTTAGTGTTATAGTAAGAATAATAGTGAACACAATAATAATAATACATTATGTTTCAATTTTTTCCAAAAAATGTCTTTAATGGGTCTATATCTAATATACGATAAAAGGTGAGTTGACAATAATTTTGTTGCAACCCTTTGATTATTACTTAGGTAATCGAAATAAACGCTTCCTTAACACACGTGACGCAAATGTTTTATTTTTCGTCATTTTAGCATTGCTTACCAGTTTAATTGTGGAGATTTTTAACTTCAATCATATTATCATGTCAAGAAATAAATAATCAATTTGAACGTGCAAAGGCCATCCGTTAAATATGAGTTATCATCACCAAACTATCGCAATTGTCGCACTGGGGGGTTGGCAAATGAATGATAAGCCACACATAGTATTGTATCTGCAACCAAATGAATCATATCTTTTTATTCGTAGCTTATCTTCTGTACGAAGTGAATAAATTGATTAGGTATACACGTCATGAATTTTCGTACTTATCGTCAGGACCGGCCTAGGCATAAGCAACGTGCGTTGTTCATGTATATATATCAGTGTTACTGTGACTGTGAGTATCCAGTTCCGGCTCTGCTTATCGTAATGGTGTTTTTATCGAGTTTATCACAACGACGCATTCCAATTAAACAACGATAGCTTATAACAAATAAAAAAAGTATTTAAAAATATCAATCGGTATTATCAATGCAGAAATAACTGGCGAATGCGAACATGCTGACGTAAAGCAGTCGCTATATAAATTAAACATCCGCCAGAAAAAAAAACAAATTACTGGTCTAAACGATCTTGTATGTACGTAGCACGTAAAATGTTTTCAATGAACTTTGAGTAATGTAAACAAACAGTATTGTATTCGTGAAAGATGAGAAACCACTCGATTAACACCACAGTGTTGCAAAGCAAAGTAGACCTTACGCTGCGCAAGTCGACCACTGGAAAGTAAATTCTTGCATTTAATCATTTATTTACTGCCACAAATTATGAGTGAAACGAATAGTACAATGTGATTATGTAATGTGCTTGATTGAATAATTTTATGTTAAGCGGAAGTTTAGTGTTGTGCGCTTATTTGAGTTCTTCATGGAAAATGTAAAACGGCCCTCGCATTTCTAAGAAAAATGAAGAGTTGTGTTCATATTGCTGTGATAATGTTGTTTTTGTTTGGAACCGTCTCTTCTTCTGGTATCTTAAAATGCCCGAGACATACTATTATGGATAATTTTAATATCACCAGGGTAAGTGTATCGTGTAATTATAAAAAGGTTGTGATTTTTTAAATTTAAAGTTAAATTATCAACTACCATAGATAATAGATTTTGGACAGCAGTGTGTTGAACTGCAAATCGATTCGCAAATAAAATACTAGATAAAAAATACCCATAAACGCAATGCAGACTAATAATTGAATAATTGTACAAAAAGAAAAAATCTCGCAAAAGAAAAAAATATTAATTATATTTCTTTTGCAATTTCTTAGGCAATCCTCATTTTTCTATGCAGGGGATTTTCTCAAAAATATTTCATGTTAATTTTGTTGTTTGTGACATTGTTTGAATGGTTTTAATAAATACAATTCATTAAACAATAAATCATTTGAAAACGGATTGCGACTGATTTAGATTTTTATCACTCTACAGAACGTCTATTTGCTCCATATCTCAATGATAAATTGTTGATCCGGCACAAATGAGGAGGAAAGAAAGAACATACATGTGGCAAGTTATCATCACAATTGTATTTCAGGATATTCAGGCTATCAATATGTCAAATGCATTAAAATGCAGAATGAAATTGCGGGTTGTGACGGTTGTTCATCGATGAGTTATTTTCGTAAACAGGCTGGTTTAGCGGCATAGCAGATACTGATGAATTAATGTATGTAGATGCAACGACAATAATAAATTGACGAAGACTGTGGTTTTTAAACGTGGCGATAATTTAATAATTTAACAAAATCCTACCAAACCTATGTACGTTTTCGCCAACTATTTGCTATCTTCAGTAGAAAGCTAAAAAAGAAAAGTGTTAAACTTAGTATTTCTAGCTAAGGCGTTACCTTAGAAGATATTATCTTCACTAGATTACCAGTAGGATAACACTAAAGTTGAAATTAAAAATTTATACTCCTAAATCTAGTAGAACATAACGAAGCGCGTTTAACATTCGCATGGTCAGTGTTCGAGAACTAATCTAACGTATATCCAGTAATTCAAATAAGTTTCGTAACTATCTAATTCTCTACAATTTTGTACATTTTTAATTAATTTAAGACAATATGGTGGTAATGCATGGTCTATTTAAAAAATATGTTCACCTGACATATTTGCAATTAAATGCATTAAGTTTATAATTATTTGGTAACTCCTGGTAAATGAATGGTATGTTATTGCACACGTTAAATTGCCTTATATGTAATCAATTGGATTTATTGTTGATAACTGGCTGATTTAGTAGGTCTTGACCTGCGTTGCCGTTCGTTGTCAAAGTGCAAAATCAAATAAAACCCAATAGTAGTGATGTATCACAACGAAATTTGGCTGCTGTCACATTGATTAATTACATATATACAAACCGAGAAAAATAGAGGAGTTGGGAAGGCTTTGGAAATGAAATGAAATTAACTAAAGTTATATGCATAAGGTTGCCGGAAAATCAGAAAGACATGAAAGACATTCAAATGTATGGACAGTCTTTATTTTGAAAACTTACTTAGTGTCTTTTGTTAGTTGATAATTTGAAATAAATCCAGCCCTGCTTTAACTCAATTTTGAAATTGACTTCTGGTCTGTAGTTCATATTCTGGAATATCTCTTACCCCTTCGATGCCGTCGTCCATGTCTGAACATCATAATCTGTCAACATGTCACGGGCCGAATAACTGTGTGTCAGTCTTCAGTTTTGTTGCTAATACCAAAGTGGTTATTTGTTTGACAAAAGCCAATAAATCAGAGTTGGGATATAATGGCGTTATGCAGAGCATTATTAAAATAAAATTGTGAGTTGACCTCTAAAAATGGATACCAATACATATTATAATAAAGATAAAAATTAGTTTGATAACTAGAAACATACATAATATGTATGTTAACAACACTAGTCGAAATATTCCTATTGGATTTTAATTTTTTTTTAATTTCTTTAATTATGGCTTAGTAGTTTTCAAATATTACAAGAAGTATTATACAAATGGAGAAAAAGTTTATCTTACATTTGACAAAAAAAAATATTTTTGATAAAAAGGTCTACGTGACTTGTAGATCCATGACAATTTTTTTAAAACATTGGCTAGAATACAGGGAAAATCAAAATCATGATTTGGAGTGAGAGTAAAATTACGTTCAAACTATAGTGGAGAGCAAAATGTTCAATGAAATTGTTATTAAGTAGCAAAAAATTATCCCCGATTTGTGATTTTTATAGATAAAGATTACAAAATATTATTAATTAGATTATTTATTGAATAAAGGAATAAGACATAATAAACAATTGATAACCTCCTTATCAATTTATCAACAATGAATAATACGGAACTAATAAATTTTATTGAGAACATGTAAAATTACTTAAATACTATGGAACGTATCCACCACTGTCCCTTTCTAAACAGATGATTGTTCGTTGATTAAATTCATTTATGACATTTCTAATCACATCTGGAGTTATGGATTCGCGTGTTTTTCTAATGATTCTCTCAAGATGATCAGCATCTCGAAATGGCCTTTGAGGTATACCTTTTCTTTTAAGTAGCACCAAAGCAAAAAAGTCTAGAGGGCTAATGTCCGGTGACTTTGTAGGCTAAAGAAACTCCATGTACCTCGCGATCACTTTACCGTTAAAAGTGCGTTGGAGAAAATAGTTCTGTTACATGGTGTGGATGGTGCTCCATCCTGTTGATACCATATTTTTCCTCGTTCCTCGAGGTAGTTCATCAAGAAAGTCAGACAACTGATTATTGAAAAATTGTAGGTACGAGTATCTTTCTCCTTTCATGTTATTTCGAAAAAAAATAATGGTCCAACAATTCTGCCCTTGTAAATGAATATTGATCTCTGGTTTGGACATGGAAATTGGGATTAAGATCACTACACCATTCAGACGTAAATAGCGTATGTTAATAACAATAAATATTGATTGCCTAATGACAATTATAGTCAGCATAACAAAAATGTTACAATAGGTCAATTTGCAAACGTCAAATAAACGATTACACAAACACCAAATGTGATTTACTCGTAAACAGATTCTTTTATTACTATGTTCTTTATTTTCTATGTATTTTCTATTCTTGTCACTCTTTACTAAATTATTTCATTTATTGGAGATATGTTAGGAAATAGAAATCATATGTACATTACAGTCTGTTCTAAAAAGGGCCTAAGACTATATATTTTTTACTTCATTCTTATAGAGAATTTATACATTTCGTCTATAAAAATAATTAATAGGGTTGCTAGAAACTAGTAACTAGTAGAACTTCTGTGAAGACATTGAAGGTAAATTTATATATTAAGTAATAAGATGTAACGCGCATTATAAAGACGTAATTTCTGCTTTCTTAAAATGTGCTGAGCCGTGCGAACAGATTCGTTAGTGTTACGTCCAAGTTCACCAACCGATGTGTGTGGCTTTTCTTCGACGTTTAATAACACGTTCATTAATAGAAGATTAATGATCCTGGTACAGTTGTTTTATTTAAGACATTTAGGTATATTATCCTATATCAAAGATTACATCTTTAGCTTGCATAAATACAGTAAATATTTATGAAAACATTGTAGAGGTTTCTTGCTTCCCCTCAGTCCACATTATCCATGCCGGTGGGATTGTTCATGGAAAGAGTCTTTAACGGACTACTCCGAGCGTCGGTTGTGCATTGATGTTTGCTCTCACAGTGGCGTGCGGGTTCGCCTTAATGACTACGTGCTGCTGAATTGGGCAGACTGAATGCAGTGGCGAGGGTGTTGTTGCTGTTGTTGTTGTTGCGACTGTTGATGCTGGTAGATGCAACACGGTTCCCGTTGTTTAAGGGTTACCGTTAGCTAGCTATATAGATGTATCATGGAATGCGGAGGTTATGCATTCCTGTCAGCATTGCGCGGCGGGAACGCACTGGGGCATATTGACACAATTCGGTGAATTGCTGCTGTCTAGAAGTGTTCGAGCTTGAACACTATTTTTTTGCACTTAAAATAAACTTGCGGCATGTCTCTTAATTCATTAATTTTCCATTTTGGGATGGTTAACAGTAAACAAAATAAACTTCTTTAGGCACGTCAAATAAGCGGCGCGGGTAAAAATTATACTTAACAATTAAAAAAAAGTGTCGAAAAACAAAACCACTTATGTTGCGACTACTGTAACACAATGGTGACAATTTAAAAATTATTTGTACCTTCATGTTGAGTGATCGTATTTTTATGGAAGCTAGTTACACGCCAGTGGGGTTTTATAAGGCTTGGTAAAGCATCATGTAGTCTACTACTTGCTGTTTAAGTTGTCATGGAATTCATGTCTACTTTATTAGCATATTGATGACTAATTATTTATATGTATCGATTGAAGCCCAAATACACTACATCCAAACCATACGATTAAAAAAATCTGTAGTGGTCCGTACTGTACTTCATTATACTTAGTTATACTCCATTTCTCGCAAACACTTTTCAAATGAAAGTTAATATCTTTATAAGAACAATTTTTTCGATGACTCGTACCGTTTTCAAGATAAGGAAAATGGTGATAAGAGTAAACCATCACTTTCGTTCGAAATATTGCTTTCAAAATAGGACGTATTTCACCTTGCTATATACAAATCGTAATTTTAGAGTTTCATAGCTGTAGCTATAATCGTTTGGGTTGGGTTGGGTTGGGTCGGGTCGGGTCGGGTCGGGTCGGGTTGGGAAAGTAAAAGTTGTTTTAACTTTCAAGTTCAAGCGCGTTGAGTGGGCGAAAAAGTAAATAAAGTATAAAAAGGAAGTGTGGACTCGCACAAATTAACAGGAAATTTCATAGTGCTATAGGTTGAATATATATAGTTACGTTACTACCGACTACCGACTACTATCGATTACCGACTACTTTTGACTATTCAAAATAATCAATTGAAAAATTTGCAACGAAAAACTCCACTACAATTTGGGCGCGATGGCGTTTTAATACATTAATATGTTTTACTATAGTAGGAAGACCATGAAAAACAATGTATTTAAGAATGTTGACCTGACAGAAGTTATACAGAAACTGTAATACAAAGCAGTTTTTAATATGCTGTATGAAATCAAAAATAACAGCCTTGTGATAATAATGGTGCAGGCCAACTCACCAATCTAGGGTTTGCCATGTGCTTCTCATGTAGCTATGTAATTTTTGTCGAAAATTAGTTTTGCAGATATTTGAAAAGCGATTTTGAATAGCTACAGTTCGCAAAAACTCCCATTCTCCTTCACCGATACTAATCATCGATCATTTTAAAATACACAATATTGCTTCAAAACTTGCAGGACAGTAAAGAAAAAGAAGGAGTGGAGAAAAATTTGAGGAATACGTTACAAATAGCCACAAATGTAGAGGACGTATATGTGATGAATAAATAACGAGGAATGGGAGTAGCAAAAGCGGGAACAATGCGCGTAAAACAAGAAATTATGGCAAATATTTGAAATTTGTTACGTATTTATTTGGGCAGGACACATCATAACGCCTAATAAATCGTGGGAAATTAGCCGGAACACAGTGTGTTGTAATACTGAACTGAATATTTAAAAAGCTAACGTCACACTATAATAACATGTGCTTGATTGTTTTAATTGGACATGTACTGTAATGTACTAATCGTGTTCGCTTGGTTTACACCTATTTATGAAGGTGCAAATTTGTTTTTTACACATGCACATTATGTCAACGATTAGAATATGCTATATAATACAAAATGTAAAAAATTGAACGACAAACCAAAACGTTACAATGTGACCATAACGTAATAGAATGAAGTTTGTGATATCCGTTAAAATCTTGAGGTCGAAAATTTTCATCACAAGAAAGCAAAGTTACAAATTCCTGATTTTGCATTTATTTTGTTCTAGGCTAACATAGCTGAATGAATGAATATAACCAAGGTCACACTAACACAAATTAATATATAACAGGTCCATGAATATTGGATGCTGGTGGATCGGTAGACAATATTGTTTCTGTGTTAGTGCACTTCGTCAGTAGCGATTACCAAGAACGTTACTTGTTGAAATGCCTTTACATGTAGTAGCCATCAAAACTTCTTTGGCGTGAGCCGGTCACTCCTGAACGAACCACTAACAATAGAACACTGACGAGACAATGTGCTAGACAAGGTTTCGTCTCGTTAGTGTTGTTAAATCATTTTATTAAAATTTTAATAAAAGCATATATGTAGAAAGAAACATATAACATGACATTGATAGTTAAGCAGTACAAAACAGTAGTAAATCCTATTACAAATCACAAAAACCTATTTTTTTCTTACTTCAGTTTTGCAAAAGTTTTTATTACACGTTTTATATTTACTTACTATCAAATTTCATTGTCAAAATGGCCAAACCATTAAGACGATTGTGTGTAGTAGTCGAACGTGAAAAGTTACTTTTAACTTAGATAGAAACGCTTTCCGCCGCTTGTTACTGTTATTGGTATCGTTAGCAATGGTATTGTTTAAGACAAAATTTAACTCAGTACATTGCTCAGGCTTTCCTTTTTACCCAAAAGCGCAGATTCTGATGAAATTTCCTCTGCTAATTCTACCCCATTTATGTCAACAGAATCACCATCAGCTAAAATATATTCTAAATTCTTTGGTTTTAGTAGCATTTCTTTGGACGTAGTATTTAAATCGTATACATATATTATATAAGAATTGAAAATATATTCTATGATTGCTAAGTAGTTCAAATCTAACATCTAGTAATTTAGTGCTTGATCGATTGTAGAAAAAACTCTATTTTGTATTTTCTTTTAGATCTTTGGTGGATTTATTTCGTGTTTCGTATGAGAAGTTCCCTTTTCTTCTTCTTAGGCGGTACCGTGTTATTGTTGATCCAAAATTAGCCTCCACATCAATTTCGGTAGCAAGTTCGTTTGCATTAATAATAGTTTTATTAAAGAGCGACTCCGATCGAAGGTTCTTATAAAATATTTTGCAGTTCTGTAAAAGATCAATAGCAGAGGCTAGATCGAAATCTTTTGTCTGCGTCAACTTGATTATTGGATAAATGGAATTTAGTATTTTACGCCAAATAACTAATGAACACAAACATTTAAATTGTTTATTACAATGTAATAAAGCCTAAAAGCTTTCATAAATTTTAATTTCATAATCAACGTCAAATTTATTGATTGAAACATATCTGATTAAAAAAGTCATTTGTTTTACCTTACTAATGCCAGGAGTACAGTCTAAAATTATGGGAAAATATTCGGATTTTTTTATTTCATCAATAACATGAGATGAGATCTATTGAAGCAGCGCTCTGCTCGCGTGCTAATGTAGTGCTATTCTGATCAGACTTCGAGATGTATATGCATGTTCAAGCAAGTTCAAGAAACGCCCTGTACAAATTCTGTGTTAATTTTTCAATAATAGTGTAAATATTTTTAGCTTGCAGACATACACAATATAATTAAGCTACGCACTGTAATTTTTTAGCGAATGAAAAAATCGATATGTGAACTTTTCTATTGATTGGGTATTTAACACAGCAATATTTTCTCACACTTATAGCTAAAGTGGCGCACTTAAATTTTGACGACCGGATAAATGTCTGGGTTGACCGTCCCTAGAGCGGGAGCTGACACTTTAACACACGATGTCCAAATTTGGGACATTCAACTAAAAGGGGTGCTGTTTTGTCTTTCATTGTCGTCGACAAAAACAGTTTTATGCTATTCTGGAAACTTAAGTGAATGAGTGCAAAGAAGGAGAAGGAGAATTTGCAATTTGTTTTATCTTTCACAGCTAAGTGCGAGCATATTTTGTGTTAAGGGGGGATCCTGCTTTAGGAGGCCTTAAAATAGCGTTTTTGGGGGAATTTTTTTAGGGCAGAAAAAAATGAGCAAGTCTAGTGAACTTTTTAGAGCATTTTATTGCATATTTGAGCATTAAAAAAAAATATGTCGAGAGAAAAATATTTAAACGGAACCGATTTTTATGCACATTTGTGCAACACCTTTCAATTGCATATTACAATCGGTGGGAAAGATGTAGCCCGTAATTTTTGTCTGAAATAAAAAAACCACAGAAAATTGTAATTCTCATATATTTTCTTCTAGGTGAACTAAAAAAAAACCAAAATCTTGAAATTCAACAGTTTTCTCAGGTTTGAAAATAAATGTGCTCTTTGCAGGAAGAGAAAATCATTTCAACTTGCTAAAAAAGTTGTTTAGAATTTTTTTTTCATTAATCTTTTTAGTTCAAATAGAATATAATGCTATTGAAGCCAACAAAAGTTTTGTTTCGTTTTGATTGCTTGTCTAGTTTTCTCGCAATCACGCCCACCAGTTTAGAAAAATCGTAAAAACGAAAACTCGAGAAAGCGCGCTCTAAAGTTTACGATCAGGAAAAACGTTAATTTTCGATTACTTACGGAATATCTCGTTATAATCCTACTATAGCTCTTACGAATTCAAAATATTATTGTTTCGAACGACCGATTGAACTTTTTTCAGTACATAGTTCGGTGTTATGTGACTGCGGGGAGGGGCGCGCGTTTCATTTGTCCGAGCGTTCGTGCGTTCGTATATTTTTTGCACGACACCTCACTGTGTTTAGTGCTGTATCTTTCAAAATATTGCGAATTAGCCGCTATAACTTTTTATACATATTCTTAGATATATAGGGCATAGATTTGAGCGATAAAAAAATTTTTTGAGCCTTCTAAAGCAGGATCCCCCTTAATAATCGAAGAAGTCTTATATTTATCACAACGGTGTCGCTGGAAACGATCCGAATGCATTTTAATGAACTATCATATCAAAAACTACATTTCTCCGGATTAAAGAACTGTTTATTTTCTGACAATTGTCCAGGACAAAACAAAAACCGTTGTGTCTTACGGATGTGCATGGCTTTAACAAAAAATGGTAGATTTGAAAAAGTACAGTATCATTATCACACACGAGGACTTTCCTCGTCCGTTCCATGCGATATAGATTTTTGATTAATCAAAAAGAAATCTACGTCCATTTGAGAGGGTGTATAATTTTCTGCTGTTTTCTACTGCTGATGAGAACATAGTTGTCGAAATGTACATACAGATTGAATAAAGTATAAGTGTGTGGTAAGGCTAATAACGTATGTAACAAAAGTTTTGGGAATTTTTTTGAAATATAATTATTCAAACTATAATTGTTTTATTTAATTTGGTAGTACAGATAACGATTCAGTGAAGCTTTAATTATAATTATAATGTATCACATAGCAGCTAAAGGCCATGGACTTCAATGGTTCGCAATTTGGTGCGAACGCCTCTCACTAGCCTTTGAACGGTAAGAGAGTTAAACTCTCTATTTTTTTGGTAGATTCTTTATATTAGTTCTTCTTTATTTTGGGCTTCCCACCCACCATCGTAAAGTTTTCTACCGAGCAAAGCCCAAAACTCTTCTATAGGACGTGCTTGTGGAGCATTCGTGGGGTTATCCTCTTTAGGTACACACGGGATATTTTGTTGCCTTAACTAATCTTGGATTCTTCTCGCATAATGGGTGTCTGATCCGGCCAAAACATAATGTTATCATTAACATGATACGTTCGAATAAAATTTACTAATTTGAGGAGGCATCTTCGAATGTAAATGTCTGGATTTTCAGCTTCACCCCTAACTTGCCCAACATAATGTCTTAAAAAACAGCTTTCGATATGGCGCAACACAGTAGCTACTCCTCAAATTTCGTTTTTGTTTACCTTGCGTCATTAGGAACGTCCTCAATATTGGCTGTATAAAAGCCTTCGTTTCATTTTATTTGGGAGTTAGATAATGTAAAATAATTAATTAATTGTCTTCAGCATCTTGGATCCTCTCTAATTGAGCAACCGCGTATTTTAGATATTTTTGTCGCTTTTTATATTTTAAATTATTTCTGCTTATTTCCCTGTTGGCTGTCATATGGGAAATGGGAAATCCTCGGCCTAATTTTCTCGTTGAACCTCCTTTTCTCTTTTTTGCAGATTTAATGAAGTTCTGAAGGCCGACCCGTCTTGGGAAGATTCATACACGCAGACCTTCCTCGCATTCTTTAATGACGCGATAAATTGTTGTCTTAAAAATATTTTGGTTTCTATAAATGGCGACAATGTCGCGTTTGTGCATTTGGCCAAACAAATTGTAAATGCATTTCCGCCTTTCTAACTAGTAGGACATTTTGCAAAACTTTGTAAACAAATGTTGTAAACAAATGTCAAACTGCAGGAGAAAATGACAGATTCTCAATATCCAATGGTGATTGCTTTATTTTTAATAGGAAAAAATAATACGAAAAATTTTCCCAACTTTTATTACATACGTTATTGTGTGGTAAGGGTAATATTTATTTTATTTTATTTTTCCAATCACAGTCTCTGATTTACTATTATAGGAGGTACATGTGTGTTAAATGAGAGTAAATGCATTAAAGCCAGTGAATTCATTGACAGTGTGTTGGGGAACACATAATTGTGAAATTCCAAAGGAACAAGCTTATACCGGCAGATTAACAATTCTGGAACAAAGAACTTAATTCATGCGCGGAGGAGATGTTCTATGAAGTACCACAAAGAAACGCAAAGAAAAACATCCGCACATTTAATAACAAATGTTCGTGACATCCAAAAACAAATTTGAATATAATATACTTTAAGTTATAGTACATTTATTTGATAAACAAGTCATTTTTGCCAAATTACATATTACCATTTCTAATTCTATTATTTAAGTTGTATATATAAAGATGTAAACTTTTAATTCAAATAATAGAAACTTTTGTTTTGTTTTCCCAAAACTTACAAAATGTGACTTAAGTATTTTCAGTATTTTAGTAGTAATCGATTCATATATATTATGCGTAATTATTCGTTCGTAGTTACATCTATTGGTGCTAAATATGACGCTGTATGAGAAGATTAATCTTGACCTATTTGCGATAATTCACAACATAAAGTTGAATAAATATGCCACCAACTGCGTAATATCAATGCATTATCTTCACAATATTGATTATTGATGTGTTTAGTTCACAGGTCATTGGTACGAAATAGAGAGAGCGTTCTATATAATGGAACTGACAGTAAAATGTCTAAGTATAGACATCGAACGAAACAAACGAGGGCAAATTCAAGTTACAGCCAGAAGTCGAAGCAGATGGTTTGTATAATTTAGTTTTTTCTCTTCCTTGGTATACAGTTATATCGTCATTAATCTAATTAAAACTCTAACAACACGATTGACGACCGTCATTAAGACAAAAATATTTCGGTATATTTTTAATTAGAAATAAAAATAATTCTTTGCCACGTGTGTGTACCAGTAAAGCAGCGATTGCAACCACCATGAAGATCCACTAGAATAACAAAATAGTACAAATCATAAATAGCAATAAAAATTAGACCTTTTAAAATGTAATAAGAATCTCAAATCTCGTCTGCGTTTGATTATTTATTTTTCTATTTACACTAGTGTGGTAGTTCAACAAATCAAAGTTAATTACACAGAGCGTATTTTGCGACCACGGTCTACCTACAGTTGTTGGAATGTATAAAAAGTGGAAGGCCTTAACCGAGCACTGCATCAGATCAAATTCAAACTATCGATCATTGTGAACTATAAACTTCACAATGATCGATTTTATTTCAAAGATAACTTTGAAATAAAATCTCAGGGGATAGGAAACGATTTGAACTCGTGACCTCAGATAAGATTTGAAACGTCTGGACCTTGTTACAAAACACCGGAAATGGAAATATGTTGCAGACACGACTTTAACAAATACTCTTCCATAATTTCATAATTTTGAGTTTCAGTAATGCTTGAGTAATATCAATGCTTGTTGAATAATATACTATAATAGCGCCAATATAATCATTTGTGTTCCATGTTTATTTATATTTGTTAGTCTTAATTATTTTTTTAAATCTGACCATGACAGATCCAAAGGGTTAATCCATAGGAATAGAGAAGGGTTCAATGTATTTATAATTACAAGCAATGAATGGGACAATTTATCAATGCCAACAAAAAAAATTGAGGTATACAGGCCAGTGTTCTACTGTATCTACATAGATTACCAGCAAGAAAAATTAAGACATTGGAAAGGAAAAATTGACTAAGATCTATTGCATGAGTAAAAGATAACTTAGGACATTGGAGAATGGGAAGTAATATATACTATATGTGCCCACTAGCAAGTATAACACAAAAATGCAAGTACAAAGACATTGCGGCATATCTGACAAATGGTTGGCCACACAAAAGGTAGGTATTATTGCGAGAAGAATGAAAGAAAAAAGAAGTAGTAAAACAAGGTATTAAACAATTGGGTATTCGTAACTGGGAAGAAAAAACAAGAGCCAGAAGATAAGGAAAATTGAATGTATATATAAATATCTCTATATATGAAGTTATGTGCCAGTTAAGATGAGTCGACCCAACACCTACATCTTTGTTCAACATTAGTGATTTCATATTTCTCATCTCAGAGTAATACATGTCACAATATCTATCTTCATCATAGGCAATAAAATCAACCAAATGCTAGTTTTCAACTTGCATAATTGCTCTCAAACTGTTTTAAGGTATATACTCACATGTACTATATTGATTCAGACGTAATTTATCTTAAAATGATGTTATTAATTTATCAATATTTAAATAATTGGTATTTAGGCTCCTTGTAGTTTTAAATTCTTATGTTAAGCAGGGCAGGCATGGACAATTAGTATAAGTAGTTATTAAAGGTCTCTTTAGGAATATGCAATGCAATTAATATATTGAATTTAGGCTGCCGGTACACGATTGTGTTTTTCAAAGCTGAGCATCGCTTGTCATTATTAACAGGTGGATTATTTTCGTATTGCATTTCTTTACCTTTGCTATATTTCTCATGCTATTATATCATCTTACATTACAATAGCTCCAGTCACACTTTCTTCTGCAACTGCCTTATTTCTCTTTGCTGTTTATTCTCTCCCCCCCCCCCCCCCCCCTTCAAATTCGTTTACAAATCATTTCTTCTTTTTGTTAGTTGTGATTCGATTAGCTTTAGTAAAACCAGTCTTTAACTCTGTATCTACGATTTATTTAAACAAATGTTGTACGTATAGCATTTTTTATATTTGTAACAAATGTAAATGATTATTGGAAGGTATTAGGAAAACATACAGGCTGTCGACCGACATTGAAACAGGTAACATCCTGGGTATGAGGGCTGACACAATGTCTACAATATACAGCTTCGGACTGCCTTATAAAGTCATAGTTCCTACTAGAGATGAATAGGAGCATAATCAAGTAGCAACTGCAGGAGCAAGGGCTATGCCATTGAAATGTGTGTGAGAGAGCTATTAAAAAGCGCTCGGCAGCACAGGACAATAAAAAAAAATTCTCTGACAGCAGAACAGCACTGCAAGTCGTTGCTGTATCACACACTAAAATCCTTCTCTATCTAAAAAGAATGGGAATTGAGGGTGAACTATAAATAGTTGTCAGCCACAATAGATCCTTGCGATCGCAGTGGAGGGGCGATTAATATATAACTAACTAACTAGGAAAAAATAAAACAATGGTGGATAAACATGAACCAATAGAGCTTGTGTATGACGAAGAGTAAAATATTGTTAAAATTGTGTAAAAATATTGCCCAGCTTCAATGATTACTTCACAGAATATAACATTTCTATATAAATTTTTATCGTAGAATAATTGAAGAATTTTTTGTGAGATAGATGCATGCCATTTGTAGCAAAAAGGTTAAAATATGTTGAATATCGTCTTCCAAATATTAATGTGTATACAAATTAATATCCTGTGAAGTATTTCACACTAATTTTAATTTGAAAAAATATAATAAATCATTTTTTATGTACAATATATCTCTGATTACAAAACTTTGTTTGTTAGGTCTACAAATAAAAAAATAAGTGAGGGAATAGCGATACCTACACGAAGAGACTCCAGTATTGTGCAGTACAAAGTTGCGAGCAATTTACCAAATGTGCTGGCAAGACTACTACCTGGAGTTGGTACTTACCAAATATTGGATACGGATTATGACAATTACGCGATTATATGGTCATGCATATCGTATGGATTAATTCATGGAGGCAAGTACATATACCGCGTTAAAGATGAAGCAGTAAATACATTAGATGGCAAATTTCATCGAAAAATCTAGTACATTATTTGAAAATAAATATATTGCAGTATTCTTCAAGGCGTTAAATTAAATTAGAAATAGATAACCATTTCCTATATCAACTGCACTATTAGTTTGAAAGGAAATGCGAGCTATTTATTATTAATTAAAACAAGTAAATTTGATAACTCATTGAGTTGACAGAACGCAAATTTACATCTGTAGAAAAGCCTGATACATTTCCAGCACTTGAAACAAAAAATACATTCATGTTGCTGTTTCTCGTTATATTCACATTGCCAGACAATTTATTATACATTCACTGTTAATAAGAAGCTATTTCCTGAACTTGTTCATCAATATATTGTAATTGCATTATAGTATTTTTGATGTGTTTATATTGTAGATAGAGTATGGATATGGGGACGTCAACAAGAAATAGATGTCCACACACGAGCGAAGATTTACAACTTCTTAACAAATGAACGAATAGACCCCGAAAGACTAATTATTTCAAGCACTAACTGTACTGATTAAACAAAATGTATTATATACCTTCAAGTAGAAATTATATTATTTATGTATTTCGACAATAAAATACAATTAAATATAATCACATTTATTCCTACAATTTACATTATGTACATATGTCAAAGACATAGAAATACGAGAAGTATAAAATAAATTAGAAATATAATAATCTGTTTGCTGTCTTATAAAATTCACAATACCAGTAAATTTACTCTGCATACCTGATTCAATCACAGAAATAAAAAACATTTAAATTATGTTACGCATCTATGGAAACTTATCCGTATGATTGTTTAATTGGTTATTGCTGGCCATGTTCAGGCCGTCACTAAGAACATCCTTCAGCTGCAAAACTTCTGCTTCGCGTTCTTGTAAATTATTGCTACAACTTTCTTGATCTAACAACCAAGTCTGGTTCTTATCCACTTCTTCGGTTATCACCAAAAACAACTGTTTATCTTTATGTGCCAGTTCTTCTTTTAAAAAATCTATCAAATTATTGCCCTAAAATTACGCTTCGATAAATCCTATATTAGAAACATGTATTAATACTTCACCCTTCCAATGATGTTTGGTAAATCTAATTTTGAATCCAAGTTGTAAAACAATCCATTTATTTGCCTTAATGTTATCCAATGCCTTCGACGTAAAGGTAACGTAACAAAGCCAACTTTGTATTCACTAGGTACATTTAATATAAAACCAAGTATGTTCTGTAAATTCAAGCAGCCCGGATCCCTAGAATAAACACATTAAAATGTATACATTGAGATTTCGTTTATACACACTTTCTTTTATCAAACCAAACTGTTGCACATCTGACTGACTGCAAGGCTTTCATAATCACATTTATATCGTAATTTCCAAGACCTAAAAGTGACTTGTGCGGATTTATCCAAACGTCCGGGGATAAAGAGTAACATATAGTATCCAGTTCTTCTTTACTGTATACTTTTGATTGAAACAAGTTATTTAGAGCATGGAGAGCACATAATTCCCTTACTTGTTTCTCATGATAAATGCTAGTTGAACTCATATCAGTGTCTTTACAAACTAAATTCATGCATTGGAGCACCAATATAGGTTATGTATCAATCATCAAAACGTAAAAGCAGTATCAAATGTATATTACAAGAAACAGCAGATTATTTTAAAATTACAATAAAAATAAATATATTGATTCAAAATTATATACCACTGATACCAACAATTCCAAGGAGTTTAAATTAAGTAAATCACAAGTTGCGTTGCCTTTGCCTAGTAACGACTAAAATCATCAGCGCATGTGTTAATTACGTACAATTGCATTAATACCCAAGTGAATAATTATATACAAGTTTATAAAAAATAAGTAGCATAGAAAAAATTTATCTTGAGTACCTCAATGACACTTTCAGAAAGACAGTTTTATCATCAATGATTTGAATCAGTGGCGCCAACATATTCCAAAGAAACAACCTGACGATTAGTAAAAATACCGATTGGTGGCATTTTATGAAATTTCGAACATGAAAATATGTATTTGCATGCTCTGGAGCCAAAACTATTGAAGCTAAACCGGAAGAAAACCGGAAGGTCTACCGTCACTAGATGAAACATTGACATTTTTAATAACTTTTCTGTGAAAAGTTTTCTCAAAGAATGTACCATTTATTAAAAATTCGGTTTTGAAATTCTTTCGCATATTCGTTTCTATGGTTATCATATATATTATTGTCGAATCAAGCCATAAAAATTGCAAACATATAAAATAAAAAATAAAAGACGGTTGGTATCTTAAATATTAAAATATTAATCATTTGTTGTTACGTTGGTTCAATTGTAGTTTTGTCACTTGTTTCCTGTTCAAATAATTTAGAATTTAAGTAGACAAGTAGAAATTCTAAAATGGAATGGAATGGAAAAATTAGAGGTTCGTGCAAAATAAAATACTTGCAAAATAAAGGGTTGTCGCCAAAAGAAATCCATGAAAACATGGTAGGTATATTAGGTGAGGGTGCTGTTTCTTACCAAGTGGTGAAAAATATGTTTCGAGAATTTAAACTGGAATATATATAATAAATATAATAAATATTATGTACTACTTGACTTCACATCCACACAAGTGTGGTTAAGGTGAATAACATGATTATTATTATTATTATTATATTAAAAATGCGTCTTGTCAAATCTGACAGCAAAATTTAAATTTACACGAAAGATAGTCGAATCTTACACCTCAATGGTGCAGTGAACATTAATTAAAACAGGTCCATGAAGACTAACTGGTGGATCGCTAGACAATATTGTTTCTGGGTTATTACCCTTCGTGAGGTATTTCAACAACTAAGGTTCTTAGTAATCGCTACTGACGAAGGGTAATAACCCAGAAACAATATTGTCTAGCGATCCACCAGTTAGTCTTCATGGACCTGTTTTAATTAATGTTCACTGCACCATTGAGGTGTAAGATTCGACCATCTTTCGTGTAAAGTATTATTATATAGAAACTCAGCTGTGAAAGAAATACTTTTAGCAATATTAAAGCTTATTGCGACACCTTTTTTGCAGGTTTTGAGGTGTCTCGGAAACATGCGATAGGATTAATTTAATGTAATTCGTCATACTAATGTTTATTGCTTGATAAGGATTTAATAAACATCTCATTGCAAAATAGATGTTGCCATAATCTTTAATATTGTTAACAGTATTTCATTCGCAGATTGACTGCTCGCGACACACCATTTCTTGTACATACGTAAAAGAATATTTTGTTACTCAAGTAGAAAATAACTATGCAAACGCTTCACAAGAAAACAACAACAAAACAAGAAAAGGGAGTACATAGGGAGTGTGAGCAAGCACTATCGATGTATGTGCATTAATAAACCTATGAAGGCTCAGAAGAAAATCTCCTATTTTTTAAACCAACATATCAACCGTTAATGAGTTCTTTCGAAAAATCTTTGTAGTCCTAGCAACGTACGATAAATATTCCTAGGCGCGATCGCAAGGATGGTCGCAGTCACAGTTACCGTAGCTGTCAGATGTTACTAACCTTTATGGACCTGTTACGAAATTGTCAGTTTCCAGGAAATTTATATAAGTATAAGAAAGATCAGTGCGGGTCAATGCAGATTTTTACGTGGTAATAGAGACGGCCAATCTCTCCAAGTAAATATCGCCCAGATTTTTTATCAAACGTAGCATCAATATTCGAGGTAATAGAAAAGAAAAACATTAACTCTGTGGAAAACGCGTTTCGTGATTTTTG
Source organism: Geotrupes spiniger (assembly GCA_959613385.1). Taxonomy (NCBI): domain Eukaryota; kingdom Metazoa; phylum Arthropoda; class Insecta; order Coleoptera; family Geotrupidae; genus Geotrupes; species Geotrupes spiniger. Next base: position 34,092,562 of record OY390732.1, read on the forward strand.
CACTCACTTTCTTGGGTTTTTCGCTGTTGGAATAAAACATTGCTATTAAGTTGATAAACATTGTGTCGATAGTTTTAATGAGTAAACACCATCCACGTTATTTTGGCATAATAAGAGGTGGTGATTTATTTTTCTTAACGTTCACTATTATAAGTGACACAATTTTGCGTCACCGACGTTCCTCACATTTCACATTGACATTGTTTTCTGCGCTTGCTTAAATTCGAAAAACATTGATCGCACTTATAACAAAATAGACAAAAAATCGATGATTATTTTTTCTGCTTTGGGCAAGGCTTGACGCTATGTATAACCACTAAATAAATAATTTTTTCAAACGAAACCCATTTTCATTGTCTGTCTGGCTACGTCAACAAGCAAAATCGTCGTATTTGGGCTTCTGAAAATCCAAGAGCAATTGTTGAACGTGAAATTCGGTTACGGTGAATGGATCACGCTATCGAGAGATGTTGGCCTATTATTGATGACATGGATATTACTGACATGTGGTTTCAATAGGACGGTGCCACATGTCACACAGCTACCGAAACAATGAATTTATTGCAAACCAAATTTCCCGATCACACAAATCAGTTGTTAATTGGCTGCCCCGATCATGCGATTTAACACCACTGGATTATTTTTTGTGGGGCTATGTTAAAGATAGAGTCTATACGGAGCCAATTGAATCGATTGCAACTTTAAAACTCTAAATCCGTGACGTGATTAACGAAATAGACCCGCCATTTTTTCAAAATTTTGATAAAAAAATCGACATTTGTATGGGTGGTCGTGGTGGACATGTGTCCGATATCATTTTTCAATTATAATTGCCAAACCTTACTCTTTCCAATACTGTATTTCATATTTAATGACCTAATAGAATTTCGTGTTATTCTCGATTGAGTTCACATAAAAGAATTTCAGCGTATTTAACTAACTGTTTACAAATTATATTGGAAATGAAATTTTATCCTCTTATCGTTATTATATCCTTGAGATGAAATTTGTCACTAACGTTAATTATGATAATGGTTTAAAAATGTTTTCAATAATGAAAACGCCATAAACTATGTAATTTGTTTGTCTTAAAAACTTTCTGTTTGATGTGCATATTGCAATTTGCAACTTTCAAATTAGAATCTAGTTTATTTTGAATTTTTTGAATACGCATATTTGAAACCATTTATTCAATTTGTGCAATCAATTTTAAATTTATTTTGATGTGGTACGGATTCACTGTTACTACTACAATATCTAATACAATTAGAGGTATTGTAATAGATATTGTTATCCTGTGGCCTGCTATATTATACAAACCGCTATTGTATATTTTTCGCCCATTGCTTCAATGATGACATGGCCTCGGCGTATTTTACGGAATTCTTGAACTAGAATGCCGCACCGGAATTTCGATTAAAATTAAATACATACGAGTAGATTTAATTCGGAATTCAGATCGCTTTCTTCGCACCGTTAATTTTGTAGTCGGTATGCCGTTAGCTTGTAAATAAACATAGTTAAAATCGGTTTTCCCAAGTCTCGGATATATTAAAAGTTCAACGTGCTAGACGCAGAATTGGCTGTTGAAGAAAAACGAATACTTATTGCAACTTTCATCTGAGGGGTACTCAAATAAACATCTCAAGACGGACGGTAAACGATTCTAGCGATGCAACCTTTGCGCTCTGTAAACCGAGACAAATTCAAATGCAACGGAAGATAAATATAGTAATGCACAAAGAAAGTTTTACATAATAATCGAAGTAATTTAAAAAACAAACGCATATTTCACAACGATTCACATAATTCACGGGGAAATCGATTTGTTTATAGTTATTTGCCTCTACGGTGTGGAAAGCCGTACGTGCATGAACATTGTTGCTCGAAGCGTAGATAACGCGAATGCGGAAAAGACGTGCTAGGCAACTGTTTAACATTTTGAAATGTCATTTTACATTTTAGGAATTATTGTGGGAAGTGACCGTTTGGTACATAGCTTAAGTAACAGGCAAATTAATATTTTCATATACTGTTTAACAAAGAAAAAGACGGCGTGGAGGACTTTCAGAGAATAAGTTAAAAATAGCTACAGAGGTAGAGGACGTATATGTGTCAATAAAGAATAAAGAATGGTAGTAACAAAGGTGGGAACATGGCGCATAAACAAGAAATTATGACAGCCAAAAGCAAATTAATAGACACGATAATGTAAATGTAATGTAAATAATAATCCACATCGATAATGATCGTACGGTGAAAGAGAGAACGATACAAAGACAAATAGGAAGTATTGCCAGAGAGGAAAAACCGAAGGGCAGTAAAGTGAATGTAGGATACCAGGATATGAAGACAAACATGGCAATGATAGTGAGAATGAGAATTATGTAGTATAAGAATCAAAGGGTATAATGGAAATGTTAGCTTGATAACCATATCTATGGAAGATAAGGAAGGTAATTCTGGGATGTTATAGCACAAAAATCGGGCAAGAAGGAATATATGTACCAACTATAAGTACATTAAGCATATGGAAAGTAATGAAAATGGAAAACGCCTGATAGAGTTTGCAATAGAGTGTTATGAACTACACGATTTGAACATAAAGAGATTCACATGGCAACGTGGAAAACACCAGATGGTAGATTTTTTTTACCAAGAAGTCAGAAAATAGAAGGTTTCCAGAGCAAACAAATATGTACCTTGTACACACCTTGTGTTTCTAAGGCTATTTCATCCTTGGGGTTTCTTAGCATCGTTGCTATTGTATGTAGGGGTTTGTATACAGGTTTTATTTGATGCCTTTTAAGAATGTCCTCAATTCTGCCCGTGGTGCCTATCACATATGGTAGGAACACTACGCTACCGGTTCTTGTTCTTTATTGCTTCTATGTTCTATGGATTCTTGAAACGCTTTATTGATAATTTCCTTTGGGTAATGTTCTTCCGGGAGGATGTTGCTTAGTTCGTTATTTTCGTGACTTTTGTCGACTATATCTTCTGACATCTTTAGTAATATTTTTGCAGCGGACATTAATTGAGCCGAGTGATGGTGCGAGTTGGCGTTTAAGTACCTGCTTGTGTTCGGCTCTTTTCTGTGTGGGGTACTTTGTCCTGTCCCCTGATTAACATTACATCTACAAAAGGTAGTTTGTTATACTTTTTGTTTCCATCGTAAATTTAGAAGAGATACAAGGATCAATTATTCAACGAAAACAACGAACAAATAATATGAAATATATACTGACCCGCAAAATTCTCGCATCTCTGCTAACAATTATTTTAAAAATGAGTTTACGGCAGAACAATATTCTAAAGAATTTAATAATTGTCGGAAAAGGGTAGATCAATAATTATTTCGGAACTTTATACATTTATGTGGAAAACAATTAACAGGTTAATTGACATAAAGAAATTTATTTATGGTAAAATTTAATATAAAATAATTTCAGTAGCGAGCATTCCCTCCTTTTTGCTCTGATAACGGCTTGACAAGGACGTGGCATACTTGATATCAATTTCTGACCACAGTTGAACTCACGGTTTTAATGCATAGCAATTTCATCGATGTGGTTGGTCTCTAAGATGTTTTCTCTAGATAATAATTTTTACTATTCACAAGAATATTTATCTCGGTATGAGTTTTAATTGAAATGCTTCCCTAAATCATAACGGAACTGCAGTCAAAGATATTGATATTGGTTTCACTTAACCTGATGTTATAACTGTTCGATTTCGCATTAACAAAAGTAGATCTTCTGGAGTCATTACTTTTTGACTTCTGATTTGACCTAACCGTCTTGCATGACTTGCATGACCAGTTTCCCAGCATTTGGACAACTCTACACACCGTTGATTGATTAATACCAAGACGGTTGGCGACGTTTTGCTGAGAAACAAGCTCAACAATGTGTGCTGCTGTTTATTCAATTACAATAAATCACGACGCCTGTTAATAAAAACTTTTGGTACTTTGGTAATTTGGTAATTTGTAAGTTTCTTGTAGGTAGTAATATTTCTTGGCTTAAGGTTATTTTTATGTTGTAATATAATGACGATGACCAATACTATTTTCACCTAGGCATGATGTTTTTGATATTTTGTTAAAGTTAAGAACAATATGATCAAATTTAAACTTTTAAATCCGACGAGTGAGAGGAATTTAGGCTTGGTGCGCCAGAAAATGCACAGCAGGTAGTATTCCATATTTCATCGCAAATTTCAGCCAGTTGATTCAAATTGGTTGCGGGTGACAAAGAGAAAGTACCGAGGAAGCACCTGTCGATCGTATAATATTCAACTTTCACCTTTGCCAACCGCAAGTAGTAGGCAAAACAATTTATGAAGCAACGCAGCATATTCATTGCGTTATATATCCGAAGAAAGTTTATTTTGCAAACATTAACATTTCAACGTAAAATAATTAGACGACATTTAAAGAAACATATTTATTTCTAATTTATGTACAAAAATATATACGTAAAGGATAAAAAAACTGTTGGCACTTGATCTGGAAGAATATCAAGTTGTCAAAATCTACAGGCGTGTGCAAGAAAAGAAAGTCAGAATAGATACGTGAACAGGAAGCATGTGACATGTGAGTAAGTGAAAGGAAGATTTCGACTAGAAAATATTTTTAAAAACTAGTGCGTTATAGACGTGCAAAAAATACTGATTGCGAAACAAACACAATAGTCGAAAATACTTCGATTGCAATATAAAATATTTACAAAAAATGCGATCGAAGTACTTGCGGCTATTCGCATTTCTGAAACGGTGCAGTGGGGAAAGCTGGTGCAAGGGCAAAGGCGTTAAAAACTTGGGAGAATTGGAATATCACGTTTAAGTTACTAAATTACTACGTCCCGACAGATTTTCAGTGGCGGCCGACTTGGTCGATTTGCGTTTGAAGGTTGTTGACGACTTCCGGTGGGAATTGGTCGCCAAGGATTTCAAAGAGGTTGATCTTTTGATCTCCCGGTATGCTTTCGTATGCGCCTATTTCGATTCCCTCTTGAACCTGAAGAGAAAAAAAAAATAATACATTGTTGGACATAATAAACGTGTAAATCAAAATTAAAACAGGAATAAGATAATTCAACAAATCAAATCTTACACAACACAACCCAATGTCTTTGTTAAGAAAAATTACAAAATTTATTTGACTAGCGAACATTAATGAAACTGAACAACGATAACAATAAAGTACAAGCTTTCTTGTAATACAGCTTCTAATGAAAGTAATGTATCCCTTGGAAAGCACAAAATACACGAGAGCTTGAGAGCTTGATATGGAATCAAATGATAGGTTGAATATCTGTCAAAACAAGAGATATTTTTGTAGCTTTGAAGACGATACTGTCAATGTCTATAATGTGTGCGATCCTATACACATCTCGAGAATTATTTATCGCGATTATTTATGAGTAGGACCAATGCCGATATTAAGTCCTTTTAGTCGCGACAATTTACTGACAATAAGTGCCCCGTCCCACACTATCACTGCCTCTACTTGCGAGTACTCTCGATATGTGTGTCTTTGATGCATTTATGTACATAATTATATGTAATATAATTTTGTGAAAATTAATTTTAAATATTAAACATTGTAAACATTAAAATTATTTGAAAATTATTTAAAATTATTTGAATTGAATTTAAAAACACATTCATATAATTTCAAAATCAGTAATATTACAAATACATAATTTAAAATTTTTAAATGACGATAGAGAATAATAAGAACTGAAGAACTCGTAAAGGGAGTGAAATAAAAATGAAAGAAATAAGCACGAAGCTTGAAAATACAAAAAACATTCATTCGCAAAATGTGTACTAGGAAACATTTTATTACTTATTTTGTATTTTCTTCAATAGTTATTAATATTGTACTAAACTGAATTGGAAAAAACGAAATGGAATAGACGAAGCTATTCGAATTTGAAATTCATAAAAAAATATATTCTTAAATATTAAAATAATGAAATATTAAAGGGAGGGTTCTGCGGTTGGTGCTTGAAAATAACGAAACGTAATATCTGAAGTGTACAACAACGCAAACATAAAAAACAAAATATCGATAATATAAACTCGAGAATAAAAATACAAAAATTTTAAACTCAAAGATTATTGTAATCATTCATCATAAGAACTGAAGGAAATGAAAAATAAGTAAAAATTTTACAAAAAATATATTGTTGAGCATATCGTCGTTCCAAGTAAAATTACGTTGTAAAATCACTTGTGAATAAATAATAATATTACGGCATATTTATTACAAAGAAATAATTCTAAGACTGGTACATAAATAAATAAAAAAGATATGGTATGGACTAAATAATAATCTAATAGAATGTATCGCAAATCAATGAAATTATAGAACCAGTATTTCTACTTTTCTTTCTTGAAATCGCGATGGGTTAACAAACGTTATTTCTTCGATAATACTTAAGAAAGAAGAAAAATTAATACATGCAACACGTTCAAGAAAATGTTTCATATATTCCTCTAAAAATCACCTTTTGTATCTCAGCATCTTTCGGGATGAGGAACGTATTTTGCGCTTGGCGTATCGCTTCGTTAGAATACGCATTTCCCTCTTTCTGTGGATACGCAATAGCCACAGCCATCAATGTGACAGTCACGCACAGAACGGCTTTCATTTTATCTGCAATAGGAAATCACTGGATTCAAATTTGTTTCATTACATAACTTTATAACAACGTATTATGCATGTGTTCTGCTTTAATTTCGAAACAAAATGTTGAATTTGAATTTGCAAAATCCAGAGATAAATTTATATTATTATAAATTTAAGATGTTAAAATTAACAAAAATAGTTGGCATAAAAACGAGATGTTATTGTAACAAAAACACTGCTGCACTTTCACTGGCTTACCTCGTTTAAACGTACTCGATTCACTACATACAATAACGCGCGAGTTTCTCCTCGGGCACTTATATAAGATGTGGGTCCCCGACTGACGTATCTTGTGATCCCCGCAAAAATTTCACTCAAAAAAGCCGATGACCCTCATAGTGACAACCAAATGCAAATTTTGATTTCCTCGACGAAAACTATTATAATTTTTAATTTCTTAAACCAGAATTATTCTAATTCTTCGGCCTTAATTGCACGTATGCAGTATTTTTAACTTTCACAAGAAAAAAATTAAAAATGGGAACTATTAACGACCTCTTAGACTAAAATTACATTTTTAAATTAAAGTTCAATCTCCATGTAATACAAGTTTGAAGTTGATCCAATACTATATATGCATACATACGTTGGATGATGCATTTTCTTAAAATTCCTAAACTATGAAATCAACTGAATCTTAAAAAGTTCCGTATGTATTGTTAGATTTTTGCTTCTGTTTTAATTGTTTTTGTTTTTCACATCTTGCATTGCTCTTTCCAAGTAGAATTATTTTGTTTTCCATACTCTTTATATAGTGTATCCAGTACAATCTCCTCAACTTCCACTTCGTCCATTGTGGATTAATATGTCTTAGAGCTCGTTCCTTGTTTGCTTGTTTGTTCTCTTCCACACTAGCAACACGAGCAAGTATAACACAAACATCCATGTACAAATTATATTGGGACATGACGGATTGCTGGCCACACAAAATTTAAAATAGGTATTACTGGGAAAAGGATGACGGCAAAAAGAACTAGTAAAACAAGTTATGAAACAATTGGAAATGCGTAAATGGGAAGAAAGAACAAGAAACAAGAAACAAGCCATTTATGGCTCTTGTATTTAATTACATTCAGAACTTACCGTTAGCCAACATTCCAGTACAAGAAATTTAAATTTGCGTCAGCTGTGGGTTTACGAATTGTGTATCCATAACTTAAACAATGGAAAGGCCACATCTTATTTATACCATGAGGGCCCAGCATTGAAAGGTCCCAACGAAGTATGCACATTTTTAAACATTACATTAATGAGTTTGTTCGTGACATTATAGACTAGCTCTACACATTTTCTGACAATTCCACAGGACAAAACAAAAATCATACAGTGGTACGATTTTTGAACGCATTGGCAGCGAACAACAAGTTTTAAAAAATGTACATTATTTCCACATGACAGGGCATTCTTTTAACGATTGTGATACTTTGCAACCGTTAAAAGAAAAGTAAGAAAAGCCGATAGAATATAAATCAAGAATATAGGGATCTGCTGTATCTGGCAAATTTGAAGTGAATGACGTACTAAATTCCCAAATAATGGACTACAAAAATGATTACCAACACACTACAAAAAAAAAACTGTTCAGTTTGTTGAGACACAAAGAAAACGAAAAGATTAAAAAGTGAAAAGATTTCACATTAGAATGAATTCAGATACGATTCAGCAAATTCTGGAGTACTTATTATATAGTAACTCTGACAATAACTTCTACTTACTCAATGAAACTATTAACTGCACTATACACTATTGAAAAATAAAACGTATTAATAAATATATACGTAACAATAATAACTCACAAGTCCATGTTAAAAAAAATAATTTGATATGGTTCCACAAATTGAGTTGGCAATGTAGCTCGTTTATTCAACACACGTACCTCTGAACTTTGTAAGGCCAACTATCTCCCAAGTTACAAACCATGTTCATTTTTATACATTGCAGTTTGTAGGGCCTGATCTCTATACATAAAAGTCAACGGTGTCAAGATGAAACTTTGAGAAATTGATGAGGGCGAAGAGTTACATCAGTTCCAATATGGAACGCCTTTCAAATTTTATTTTCTTGCTCTGCAAAACCAGCCCACCACACCTTATGTTACGACATTGTTAAAAAATATGAACTCTTCCTCAGGTCAAGGAAGAGGTATTAGTCTGAGGAAGCCAGATTTGATGAATAAGAGGAAACAACTAAAACACAGTGCAAAAACAATCTCAATAGTTAAGTCTTCTGCAGCTTTACTGGCATCATTCGGATGGGATGATTCAGCATACATTAAATCCAAGCCTCTTACTTCCTCCAAAGTTTTACTTGTACGTTGAGTCGGGAATGGTAACAACTATCTTACTCTCTAACATCTCAACATCGTCTGTAGACATTTTCACTAATTCATTGGTTCTGCATACTCCACCTAGCCCAATCAAAAAGGCCACTTTCATCATTAAAAACTCTTTCTCTGGAGCTGTACACACAAATTCTTTAACTTGCTCTCTCGTGAGTACTTTGGATTTCTTAACTCGATGTCCAACATTTTTCTTCTTGATGAATCTTATCAAAGCACCATACTTGTCGATTTCCACTCTTTCCTTCAATTCCAAACAAGCTCGCAACATACTGTACTTTGGCCACAAAGATGAAGAAGAATATTCATTTGAGAGTTTCACAAAATAGGCCAGCAAGACCGTTTCCGACGCACCTTGAATTTGTTCTCGTACTCGCCACTCGCAAAACAGACGATATTCTTTCTGCTGTTTCCAAAATATTTGCAGGAATATCGAAATCTTCCATGATATATTTCTAAATTACAAAAACGTGACTTAAACTAACGAATTTTTTTATGACAGAAAATTGTTGAATGTTTAATTGTTTTTGCATCGCCCTGATCACACTTCAACGATGATACGATAAAGCTTTGAATATAACTCGAATATTAGCGATTTAAACACACTCGGACGTTGCCTAAGTGACTCGGCGGCTAGCGCCGCCTCGTCACTGTAGCAACGTCCTCGATTATTATAAATCGCATAATATTCTCGTTACATTAATAGCTATATATATTATTCAATTATGTATGGATATTTGACGGTATTATAAATTTGACGGAAAACGTCACGTTTCGTTATAACAATAATTTGAATGATAAGCTCGTTCTTCCATTATAATAAATTATAATTTATTATTTATTTATTTAAGTTTTATAGGAATGTAATTTTGTGATGGTTCTTTTGCACTAAACTCTGCGTTCTTACTGTTGCTCACGTACATTGCTTTTGTATTTTGTATTTTAAGTATCTTTTAAGTTCATGAAATTCAAAATTGCCGCTTGAATGTCTATTTTTGATGATTTTAAAATGTTGTTATTCAACAATCCTTTGTGCTAGTTGCTGTCTCTGAGACACGGCTGCGGGGTGAGGTAGATGATGAAAGTTTGGTTGTACCTGGATACAATTTCAAAAGATATGATTGCAAATGCAAGAAGGTCGGAGGTTCAGCAATCATTTCTGTCTTGCAAAATTATAAATCTTCTTGATGATAGGGAAGAAATTTGGGTGGGATTCAAATATAATCGTGCGAATTTTTTCTTTAGGGCAGTATACAGATCCAGGACAAATATTGCCTAGTCTCTAGAAATGCTTGAAAACAGTATTAGTCAGGTGCTGCCCATGGCAATTTAAATCTCACGCAAATTATAAACTTTCCTACAAGAGTGCATTTTAGTGGTAGTCTTATAGATATCATTATTACAAATATGCCGGAAAATTTTATTTGTACTAACATTTTGGATCTACACCTTTCAGATCACGGACTTATCTTTTCTGAATTAAACTACACTTTACCGGAAATCCGTTGATAACGTATAGTATGGTGATTTTAAGAGTTTGGGTTACCCTGAGTTTAGGGACTCCTTGCATTCTTTGCCATGGCGGAATATTTATAATATTTCCGACGTAAAAGATATACTGGGTTTGATTCCTGACAATTTTACCATTTTCTTTGACTTATTTGCCCCTGTGCGCATGATACGAATTATGAGAACGGCATGATGCTTTACGACTTTTAAAGAATACCTTAAATCCTGTTTACCTGCAAGAATTTAAGTCACTCCGAAATTTTACAAATAGGGCTATGATTTGTGAGAAGGTGTATATTTTTCTTTACATAGGCTCAGCGTAATGCAAAAAAAAAATGGAAAGCACTGGATGCCTGTGGCATAGTAAACCAGCGAATTCACAATTCCACCGGAATTATTTTTTAAGCGCGCTATTGACAATTTACCGCCACCGTCACCAGACTTAATATTTATTAAAGAAAGGTATACACCAAATTAGAATTCAGCATTTACATATTTGATCCACACCCGTGAAATTAGATTTCAATGATAACATGATTCTTTCAACTTTGCTTTCAGAAATCAAAGAAAGTTTGAAACTGTTCGCCATTTATATTCATTTGAACTAGAATTAGTTCAACTGTAGAATTAGTTCAAATGAATATAAATGGCGAACAGTTTCAAGCTTTCCTTGATTTCTGAAAGCAAAGTTGAAAGAATCATGTTATCATTGAAATCTAATTTCACGGGTGTGGATCAAATATGTAAATGCTAAATTCTAATTTGGTGTATACCTTTCTTTAATAAATATATTAAAAATTTCTGTCAGCTTGGAAAGAAACATTGAGGGTTCCATTAACTAAGATTTTTGATTTTTTGACGTGCATGAATATGTACTTAAATGTAACATTCTTCCTCATACGCAATCAGGTTTCAAAATGGGACATAGCACGGCTACAGCATTATCATCCATAACTGATAGTATTTTCAGGGCAACAGATGAGAGAAAAGTTATTGCCTCTCAGTTTTAGATTTTTCTAAAGCTTTTGACACCATCAACCATTATTTAAGCTGTATCACTCCTCGTAAGAGATCTGTCATAGTATTTATGCCGGTTCAAGACCGCTAGAGGGCCATTATCAGTGTTGTAGAAGACCCTACTTTAATACCAGTTCAAAGTCAAAAGTCTTGGAGTTATAGCGATTTAAGATTTAAATCACATATTTCTCAAAATATTAGGCGTACTTATGGAATTTTACGTTCTCTATATGCTAATAAAGACTTTCTTAGTACACATCTTAAAACTACCTTGTCTGATAGCCTTGTTTTGTCAAGTAAAGGAAATGGGCTGGCTGAATATGACAAATAGGAGATCACTCCATTTGGCTTGATATATTCATAATAACGTATGTAACAAAAGTTTTGGGACACTTTTTCACATTATTTTATTTTCTATTAAAAATAAAGCAATCAACTTACCATTGTATATTGAGAATCTGTCAAGTTTCTCCTGCAGTCCCAAAGGAATGTGAGGAAGGTTTGCCGTGTATGAATCTTCCCAAGAGTTTTGAATCATACAAGGCTTCAGAACTTCATTGAATCGCAAGAAATAGAAAAGGAGTTTCAACGAGAGGATTAAGCCGAAGATTGCATATTTCCCATGTGACAGCCAAGAGGGATATTAGCAGAAATAATTTAAAATATAGAAAGTTACAAAATGTCCAAAATACATGACTGTTCAATTAGAACATTTCAGAAACATTTCAGAAACGATAATTTTAGTCGACGAAAAATATTTTACATTTACATCTGACTCCGAAATAAAAGGAGGACGTTCCTAATGACATACGGTATAAGAAAAATGCGAAATTTGAGGACAAAGTACTAGTGTGGTGTGCCATTTCAGAAGCTGGGTTTTCAAGACCTATTGTTGGGCGAATTAGGGGCGAAACTGCAAATGCAGACATTTACATTCGAAGATGCCTGTGCCTATATTAACGATTATATTATGTTCTGGTCGGATTTGGCATCTTGCCATTATGCGTGAAGAACCCAAGGTTGGCTAAGGCAATAAAATATCACATGTGTACCTAAAGGGGATAACCCCTAGAACTACGACGAAGAATCTACCAAAAGATTCTACAGTTTAACCCATTTACCGTCCAGAAGCTGACGAGTGGCATTCGCATCAAATTGCGAACCATTATAATTATAGTTAAAGCTTCATTGAATCGTTTTCTGGTCCACCAAAATATAGTTTGAATAATTATATTTAAAAAATGTTCCCAAATCTTTTGTTACATTCGCCTAAATAAAATTACAATTTCCACGTCCACAATTGTGATTTAAGCACTGACATTCTACCTCGGCCTAAACATACAACTATATAATTTCATAGATCCTTTCCTTATGTCTTATGTTTTCTCATTATAATCGGATTAATTCAGAAATAAAACATATGCTTCTATTCGAGTTCAACTGCCAGCGATCATTTTCACAGAACAACAACAGGTAGAAGCAAACTTGTGCTTAGTCGTTTTTCTTTTCCGTTTTCATTTTTTCTTTTTCTTCATATTGTAATGAGGTTAAGAGGAAGAGCAAAAAATATTTTAAGCTTTAAAATATTTTTTGCTTACTAGTGACTAGCAGTGACTAGTGACAACCGCCGTTAACAGATAAGGATAACACAGTTTTAAATCAAAATTATCAAGTACTTGCATGAGTTTTCGCGAGTGACGTATTGCACTTCGACAGGTTTCGCAAAAATTATATCGTAATAATACCAATAGATTCTGGAGTGAAAGTAAACATCTATTTCCGATGACCAATTTAGATCATAATTTAAATGCTGACTTCATTATGGGAGTAGAAGTGTATTACATAACGAAAATATACTATTCAAAATGTAAAGGCGGATTTAAAGGTGGTAGTGCAACTTTAAATACACATTTTCAATTATAAATAACCAATATTTGTTTCAGAAACATTTTTCATAATTTCATATTTATCTTTGAATTAATTACTAACATTTGATTACTATATACAGGTTGCACCAGCTGTGTATATCTATTCACCCTGTCCAAATCTCGATAAAGAAGGAATTTCATTAATAAATGCATTTCACGTGACTTTAATAGTACTACACGGCGACGTAACGCCTGTCTGATAAGTTTTGGGAAAAGGTGTTAATGCTTTCTGTGATATAGCAAAACTATACTCTGTTTTGTAACTAGCAGGAGTGATTTAAATTTGCCGCGCTAAAACCTACACCTGTAATTGGCGAAAACTGAGTATGTTTTACATAATGCTAAGTTGCCTATGTTTCGTCATATCAGCTATTCCAAGCGGTTGCATTTCAGTTAACAGTTTTATGCTCGTAATTGTTTTTTTCGTAATTCCAAAAGTAAATAATATTCTACGACGTCCCAACCATTATCGTTCTCCGGCAATTATGGGGCCTCATAAGCTTCTATGCATGTACTACACTTATTATTGTGCATGGTTTTCGTGTCCTGGAACGAAATTGGCTCTCGCAGTATAATTAAAGAACATTATGTTGGGGCACCGCGCCTTTCTTAAAATTCTTAAATGTGTTGGCAGATTTTAGTTGGACGCATGGTTGACTATCGTGCACAAGAAAGTTCTAAAGTTTAACTGGCGCTGATATAACGTCTTACATGTCAGTGGAAAAGTAATATGGCAAGTATGATTTGGTTACCGACAAAAAATATCAGCTTAATCGGTGCATCTGCTTTTTTTAAAACGAAATTAAGGAATTTTGTGACACAATTCATAATATTAAAGTTTGATATTTTCACCAGCGGAAGTAAAAGTTGCGTTGCTCTCGACGGCGGAGGCAAAAGTACTTTTACCTTCGCTGTCGAGAGCAACGTTACTGAAAACTAGCAGGTAATCCATGAATTATGTCATAAAATATCATCATTGCTCAGATATTCGTGGCAAAAATATTGGTATGATTTTTTTTATTCGAATCTAATAGATGTTTGAAGAAAAATTGTATGTTTTAGTTGAGTCATTTTTTGTGGCTTATATGTGGTGCCAAACCAAAAGGCAGGCCACGAAAACTGTCGCTTTTGCTCCATATTGAAAATAGACTAAATTCGCTTGTACAAAGCTTATAGCAATCGGAACAGTTATTCTTTAAATTATCTATCATTATATTAACATGTAAAAACACTGTGCAATAAGATCAATTCTTATTGCATTAAATAAATCGTACAGTAATTAGAGAAATTAACAATACATATAGCAGGTCCACTAGTGTTTGGGTGTTCAGAATGTATTATCAATCAATTCGCTGCATTTAATTTAATGAAGATCATAATATCATAAAGATTGATTTAAGATTTTTACATGTGTGAAGACTTGCGCTATATACTGTTATTTAAATTTATATTTGTTAATCCCGACGGTCCTTCTGGACCGGGTTTGGACCGGTTTGGTGACAAGAATTAAACTTCGCGAAGAGATTAATTAATTGCGGTCTAAACAAGACCGAAAAAGCCAGGAAGGAACAACGAACGATAGTCGTCGCCTATGGGCTACGAGCGCTCGGAATGGTATGCAAAGAACATATCGAAAGCGTGGATGGAATAATTACCGCGATGTATAAGAATACATATATAAGAGAATTCAAACAAGTAAAGTTACATAACTGTGTCGAGTATGAAAGAAACTATGTATCTATTACGTGACCATTTCCGAAATTGAGTTAAGAATAAATTAAAAATTAACAGTAAAGTGATTTCTGTCCTTTAGTCATTTGTTGCTATTAAAGGAATATAAAAATCTAAAGATAGAAATCATTCGATAACGCAATTTGATTGTGAAATACTAGGTTAAAGTTTTAATCGGGAGCGACTGTTTCTATATGTTTCTAATCTTAAGGTTTGTAAATATGGAATATTAACATATTAACATAACATATTAACAGTATATTGTTTTTTTATATAAGGCCCGAATAATCTCATATTTTTCTGTCCCACGTATCTATACATTATTCAATATCATTCAATATGCGTGGTAGGGAACAAAAGTGAATGTCGTTAACACTGGCATTAGAAATACGATTGAAATATTTACATATTCTATAAATAGGCCATCATGTTTGTTCGAATGGCTAAACCATAAAATATAATGCGCGAACGGCAAGGGTACTACCTCAGTACCCTTGCCAAAACCAATGTCCATAATAAGCTTCGGCGCATCAATGAAATTGTCGAGTAAATTGTATAAGAACTTGACATTAGTCTGGTTTCGTCGCAGCAATAACGAGTTAAGGGGAGAGTCTGGTCCAGCCGACCAAAAAAATCGTATGTTTTCCCTTGTCTAAATATCTTCCTATACATGTGAAAAATATATTTCCAAAGTTATAGCAAAAATTTCGACCTGGAAATATAGTTAGGAACGGAGCGCGCCAAGCAGGTAGAACGAAGAAAGGAGGAGGCAAAGTGATCGATCTTATTGTAAAGTCGAGTTACTGTGTGTACATTCTAGGAAAAGAAGCAGAAGAATCCCGAAGATTATAAGAAATGGGCAGAAGAACACGAAGAAGAATGCTCTGCCAATCACAAGGCGATAGCTGGAAAAATGGAGGTCGATGCGATTATTAAATACGTAAATTACATTGGTGACGGCGGAAATTGACTGATATTCTAATTACAAAACTTACCAAACATTACAGCTTAGCCATAAGACGTAATATTCAGTTGAGAAAATGCGATGAAAATCCGATGCACGAGGACTGTACGCGAGGCAACGAAAGTTGTTAAGTTGCTTGAGGTTGACAAGATTAATGAAGCTATTAATCAAGTGACATTTGCCATCATTGACGTTGGCATGATCAATTGATGTACATCTAGAATATCTACTCGTATATCATCGGTTCCCGCCAACTGTAACAAAAATAGGCCTGCATCTTATAAATGTCTTCATAGTTACAAGATTTGTAATTTCTCTTTGCAGTCCCACGTTGTGATGAATTACGATTGTGAAAATTAAATGAAGGGTAACAATTGTAGAAATTAAACGAACCATTTCTTTCTGAGTAATTTATAACAATTCTTAGAATATTGTAAAATGCACAATTACAGTGTCATATTAGGATACTAATTAAATCTGTTTCTATTGTATAATATTTACAGAATATATTGGTCGTAAAATTAAAACCAATGATTGCTTTTATTTAAGATTATTAACAAGGAATACAAAAAAAACTGAATTCTGAAGACAACCGTCGTGGATACTATAATGGTCAAATTGGTACTATCATTGTTTTCTGACGTTTATGTTATAGCCTTCCGTGGCTGGATATGGCCGGATTTAATTAAAATTTGGCAGCTGCGGATTTATATCATTTAAATTTAAGTTTTCATTATTAAATTCACCAAAAAAAAAAAACAGATTCACTGGTATCTACATGCTCGCTGCCATCGAAACTGGCGAAAATGTTGCAGTTCTAGGTAATTATATATATATATATATATATATATATATATATATATATATATATATATGCATGTTTTTCTTGACAGACATATGACGTCATCATAACTTATATCTAATGCACCTGCACCTACCACTATCTGCTAATTTTTTATATAAATTTTATTCGTTTATACATAAATATCATAACAGCATATATATATCTGACAGAAATTCTTAAGAACATCAATTTGAGTTCGTTAATTGAACACAAACATTTGAACATGTTTATTTATAAAAAAATGTCGTAATTTACTTTAGCAGCTGTTGAATCTGTAAATATCATTATCTGTGAAGTGTAAAACATATTTTCTATTCTCTCAGTAGATCGAAGAGTACTTTTGAATCAGCACTACATTAATATACAAGTGTGTAAATTATATCAAAAGAATGCTATGTTATTAATCGAATCCTTAAACATGCCTAAACCGGTTAACACATAAAACTTCTGATCAGGATGTATGTAAACATTATAGATGTATGTTTATGTAAATTTCCCAGTTAGTCCTTGACGCTTCTTTAAATAGGCTTTGATAATGGAATTATTAATTTGCAGTTACACAACGTGCCCATTAACCGAGTGGTAAATAAAAATAATAACTACGTCAAGATTTAATTTTCAATAAAATTATCGTTTAATTTCGATGAAAGTTTATGTAAATTAGTTTCACGAATGACCATACCTAATGATTAAATTTTATTGATTTTATTATTATTATTGCTATTGTCCGTTTAGTGGATTTTTATGCCGGGCGCAATAAAAATCAAAAAGGTAGACCATATATTGGATTTTCAATTAGTTATATGTTTTATCAAACAAGGGGCGAATTAAAGTCACAGAACAAAAACAAAGCAAATTAAGTGAAAAACAAGGGAGGAACAATTTATAAAATAAACTGAACAACAGAAACAATAACAAAAAATTATGGGCCATTTTTAATTGAGCTACGATCGACTGCTAATATGTTAAGTTAATGTGGCACAGCTTCTATGCAACTAAATTATATTTTCCATTTAGTGCCGAAATTAGGGTCAAATTTTTACGCCTTTACTGCCAATTTCTATGACATTTGGTATTGCAACACTAATCAAATTGACGGCTATTAGCAACGTACTCATCGGTACATGTATATATACATTTAAATAAACACTGGGAGATTTCCGAAACCGTTATTGCACAACTTTAAAATAATGCCAAGCAAACAACGCACAAGTCGATAAATTTATTGAGTTTATTGACACACTCTTACAGTGTTAACTGCACGTTCTCTTTGCCTACATTATTTTCTTTTCACGTTTCGCGCAAATGTTATGTCATGGATTTAAATTTTATGGTCACGAATTAGAATTTGAGAAGAACTAATGTACACGTTTGTATTTATCATCGCGAAGGACCTTTTTTGTCAGTTTCCTGTTGCCTCATAGCTTCCCTTTCGTTTCGTGTCGCCGATGTTACGAGGCTCGCAATAAGAAAGTTCAAACGTTCACGCGAACGAAAGTAATTTGGCATATTCTCACGTTTTCAGCTTTTACTCATCACCGGGCTACAAGTTCAGTTATGGAAGCTATTACAATAATTGAAGTTGTGAAAGATTGCCGATAAACCGACAATTGTATTAATAATAGTATTTAAAATAATTTTCAATAATAAATCACTAATAATAACAATAATAACAATAGAACGTACATTTATTAAAATCAAAGAAGAAGGATATGTAAAAAGTGGTGTAAATTCAATAAAGTTTTATCTAATCTTACAATATCGGTGCCCAAAAATAATCTTACATGTGAGCTGAAATGAATTTATATAGTAGCTTATATACTCAGTGACATATAAACTGCACCACCTATAAGGGGTGGGAATTTTTGGACCAAATTTGGTAGAAACATTGGACTAAGGTAACAATTGATTAAAATTTGATAAAGAAAACACTTCATCTTTTTGATTTTTCTTTAATAATGTGTTGGTCCGCCCCTCTTTCTGATACACTCATTGACCCGTCTTAGCATTGATTCCAGCAGGTGATCAATGTCTTCTTGGGGTATGACATCCCAAGCAGCCTGTACTTGATGCCGTAGAGCTTCTATTGTAAACGGTGGGATCGGTAGATTCCTCAATCTTCTACCCATCATATCCCACACGTGCTCAATGGGCGACAAATCGGGAGATCTTAGCGGCCAAGGCAAAAGATTAACATTGGCCTCTTCAAAGAAGTCAAGAGAAACCCTTGCTACGTGAGGTCGTGCATTATCTTGCTGGAAAAGTGGGTCTTCCAGCCCTCGAAGATATGGAAGAACATGTGGTTCTACCACTTCGTCAATGTAGCGTCGGGCGGTCATACTGCCCCGAATGAAGAGCAAGGGTGACCTACTGCCGTAAGCAATAGCACCCCACACCATCAACCCCACAGTTCGATGAACATGCCTCGCAATCGAAAAATCAGGATTGCGCCTTTCTCCACGTCTTCGTCTAACAGTCATCCGACCATCATGCATTCCTAAACAAAATCGCGATTCGTCACTAAAGACAACTCGATGCCACTCCAAGTTCCATTGAAGTCTTTCCGTGCACCAGGCCAAACGTTCCTGGCGATGTTGAGCAGTAGCACAAGATGTGGGCGGTAAGACAGCAAGCCAAAGGTTCTTATTCGACGATAAACTGTTCGCAAGCCTATCGGTCGACCTTGTTCACCTAACCATTGATCAGGTATTGATCTAGTTGTAGAGAATCGGTCTCTCAAGGCCATTAGTCTTAGGCGGCGATCTTGGCCTTCATTGGCTCGTCTTTGACCCCAGTGCCTCTCCTCCGACGTTCTACCCCATGTTCAGACCACGCTTAATAAACACGCATTATTGTTGAGTGGTGCCGTCCCAAACGGTTGCCGATTTCTCTAAACGAAAAACCTGCTACTCGCAAACCAACAATCCGCCCTCGGTCAAAGTCACTCAATTGCTGGTAAACTTGAGGTCTCCTTCCTCTAGGCATAATTAAATACTTGAAACACTTTAAACTAAAGAACGGGATCCGAAAAAGTGGAACAAATTCAAAAAATGACTCGATAATTGCTTGAATATCACCACCTCTAAAAAATGACACAAACGTCAAACATCCCATGACTACTTGATGATCGGGTTTTAAATTTTAATCAACTATTTCCCTGGACTAGTCCACTATTCCTGCCAAATTAGGTCCAAAAAATCCCACCCCTTCTAGGTGGTGCAGTTTATATGTCACATGATATAAAAAATGGCCCATTTTGCCGTAATTTAAAAGTTTTTTTTGTATTACTATTATTTTAAAAATATTTTCCCTGTTTCAAACATTGGCTTAGTTAAATCTTGATTTCATCAGACGTAATTCTCTTCTACATTTTAATTATTATTTTGATATTCGATTTGATCACCGATATATTTAATTTTCTACCATTATGGTCCACAGTACCTGGTGTTGGAAAAGATAAATCAACCGATTTATTATCAACTAAACAACATCCGACAAAAGAAGCTTGAATATTGTTAGGTTTGGATTGATTGGCTGACCGTTGGTGCATCATATGATTCTGTGTTGAAATAGAAGCAAACATTTGCAGTACCAATTTGTTGTTAATAATCTTCTTAGGAGTTATTAATAGTCAACTTGGACATTTGCTTAGATTATAATTGAGAAATTCATTTGTAGTATCAAAACACATAATTCAATAAGTAAAATATACACGATGGTCGAATCTTACAACTCAATGGTGCAGTGAACATTAATTAAAACAGGTCCTGGTGGTCTTGTCAAATCTGACAGCAAAATGTAAAATTTACACGAAAGATTGTCGAATCTTACACCTCAATGGTGCAGTGAACATTAAAGATTCGACCATCTTTCGTGTAAATTTTACATTTTGCTGTCAGATTTGACAAGACACATTTTTAATAAGTAAAATAAATAATCCGGTACTACATTTACCATTTTGATCATTGGTTTATTTGTAATTTCATTTTCAATTCCATTTAATAGCAACTAAGTTAGAGTAATTTTTCGAATTTATTTATGTCTTTTTTTAAACTTAAAGTAAAAGTGCCAGTGTTTGGTGTGCTTGAAACATTTTGAATCATTATTGTTGTTCATAGTTCATAGTGTTATTAGCTTTAAACATTGTATTTACTTTTTCCGAGCATGGCGATATGTATCGATGAAATTACCTTCGGGCTGCTACTTTGTATCCTGAGCGTTATTAAGCCAATAGATATCTTTATGCTACCGTTTTCCGAAGGCTCAGCTGGCGCTTAACCTGAACTAGGTTTACGCTCCGCTCCTCACAGACTGAATGTCAGTTATACTTGAGTTCATTGAGTATTATAGGACAATAATGTGTACCTTTACCACTTCAAACGTTTCCACGTTGCTTCATGATGACATTTCGCGTCGAATAGAACTTTCTATATGAATACTCCAATTTATAAGGTTATTAGGGTACTTTGCGTAAACAGATCCAGACACGGAAGGCTATAAAAGAAACTTCAGAGAACGATGAGAGTAGTACCAATTTGACCGTTCTAGTGTCCACGACGTCATCAGAATTCAAATAAAACGTTGTAAAGCTCCGTCTGTTTATACGAAAATCAAAGTTACGGTGTTAAATATAAAAGAAAGTGAAGTGTCGTTAATAAAATTAAAGTGCTAAAATTGAACCAGGAAAACAACCGTAAATGTTAAATCAAGTTGATACTCCCGTCTATCTGTAAATTTCACATATCTAAAATAAATTTCAATAGCGAATTCGAAGAAGTCTTAACGAACACTCTACATGAGTCATTTGTTGACAGTAAAAGCATTATATTCCCACCTCTGTACATAAAACTGGGTCTCATCAAGCAATTCGTCAAATCATTGCTAACTGAAGAGAACTGCAGGTATCTTATTTCTACATTTTGTATCCTTTTGTTTCAAAAGAGAAAGGCCGGAGTATTTGACGGTCCACAGATTTGGTAGCTCATTAAAGATGAATATTTAATCGGGACAATGTCAGAACCTCAAACAAATGCTCGCTTATCATTCAAATATTTGGTCATGGACATTCTTGGAAATAATACGAGCACAGAATTATACCGAAATTTTCCAAAAACACCTGGAGAGCTTCAAAGTGCTTTATTGCAACATGAGTATCAAGGTGCATTTTCTGCATAACCATCTGACTTCAGGAAAACCTTGGTGCAGTCACCGATGAGCAAGGCGCATATATAATTGCTGACTATTGTTGGAACATCAAGCGAGATTCTCCACAGATTGAACATAGTATAAAGCGTAGCGATTGCAGATTCCATGAAATTGCAAATTAGTTTCGAGTCAAGGCCATGAATACCGGATATTACAAACGTAGTACATACAGCAGCGGCCAGTAATCTATAACTTTTTGTTTTTTTGAGGGTAAATTTTGTTGAAGGGCCCCGATACTTTTGAAACTCCTCAAGGGTATGCAACAAGTGATTACAAACAATTTCATATATGTGATGACGTGATTTGCTTATCTCACCGAGAGCCAGGGCTCAATTTATTAAAATCACCAATTCCTACTATTTTGCATATATGTTTTTTCATTTGTTTTTCAATGTATTTTTGTTTTTTTTGTTGTATTGGCATAGTTCACGATGCATAGTTACGATACTTGCGTTACTAGCGTTGTGATAAACTACACCATACCATAGTCGAAAATACAAAAAAAGTTAAAAAGGTGATTTTTGTTGTTTTTCGCATTTTCTTCGATATTTTTTCGCGAATGTTTACTGTTGTTGTGTTTCAGACATGGGTAGAGCAGTGGGTAACCGCTCTGTGTCCGATGACCCGCCAGTCCACCATTAGTGGCCATCTCAATGGCACCAAGAACAAATACCCCGTCATCTTCCGTCTACAGCCCTGTACCGTCTCGAATATCATCGATTCTTACCACAAAGAGGGTAAGACCATGAGGAAGAAGCAGAAGGCCAATGCCCGCATCACGGACCATGTCACCGACCGCAACATTTTGCGTCAACTCAACCCGCGTCTGACTGCATTAGACATCCAGGGTGAAATCTAGTCGCCCAACGTATGTACCCACGCCGAGTGTCAGGACCATTCGCCGTCGCCTTCAGGTAGCTGGACTGAATAGCAGACGTCCCTCCAAGAAGCCCCTGGTGTCGACTAAGAACCAGAAGAACCGAACTTGGACTGGACTGTTGCCAGTGGCGCAAGGCACACGACTTTGCACCACTAAGCAACAGTCCAGTCCAAGTGGGGCGTCTGCCATTCAGGCCAGTTGCCTGGAGGTCACGGCGGATGGTCCTGATACGAAAGTGCCTATTCTTGGTACTGTTGAGATGGCCACGGATGATGGACTGGTTGGTGTCATCGGACATAGAGCCGCTACCTACTGCACTGCTCGTGTCTGAAACACAACAACATTCGCGAAAAACAACACTTTTTTGGTATTTTCGAGTATGGTATGGTGAAATTTACCTCTACACTACTAAATAGTATGCATCGTGAACTATGCCAATACAACAAAAAAAAAAAAAAAACGAAAAAAACATATGTACATGCAAAATAGTAGAAATTGGTGATTTTAACCAATTGAGCCCTGGCTCCCAGTGAGATAAGCAAATTACGTCATCACATATATGAAAATGTTTCTAATCACTTGTTGCATACCATTCAAAAGTATCGGGGCCTACAACAAAAGTTATCCTCAAAAAACCAAAAAGTGATAAATTACTGGCCTAGCGACCTGTACCTTGTATTGATTTTTGGGATATTAGTCTCTTGGCAGCTTTACTGATATTTATTTATTCGTGATATATTTTTATTGGATTTGCCGTTATCTGAATGTGTATCTTTTTTGGCAATTGTAAATATAAATAATTTGATCGACACTAAAATTCCATCTCAAGCGATGTTTAACTTTCTTGAACTCACTAATCTTAAGCAAGAGGAAAACTTTGTTGATGTTCAGGAACTCCTTTGGACATGATTATGTCTCCTTTAGTTCGTCTTATATATTATTTAATGTTGTTAATAATGTGAAATTTACTGTCAATACTTACTGCAGCATATACTAGTAACTTCAGGCAAGCCAATCAGGCAAATGTAATATGCTTAGACTTTTCAAAAGCGTTTGATCAGATTGACTTCTGTACATAGTTCAATAAATTGCATTCGTTTGGCTTCAGTAACACATTAGTCACTTCTTATACAACTTGTACAATAGAGTTCTATAAGTCGCCTGCAATGGCTTGAAAGTAGTTTGGACATGTTAGATAACAACCAGGGCCCAAACATTGCAACAATTATTCATTTTGAAAAGCTCTTTATCGATAATCTTAAACTTTGTTATTGGATTGACAGCATTGAAAATTGCATTCATCTCCAGTCGTCTTTGTGAATGTCGGATTAGTAACAATTCTCATAAATACATCAAAATATTAAGTAATGTTTTTGATAAGGAGACCGTTTCAGGTTTTCACCAATATATTTTAAGTGGTGGGAATCTGTTGCCGGTAAATTCTACAGAGGACTTTGACATCTTGACATCACGACTTCGGAGGTAAGGAATATGCCCGAATTCATTGGAAATTGTTCATGGGAGATTCGTTAAGCATTTATGCTTCTATTATCCGTGCGTACATAATGATTCGCTTTATTTGATGTTCATTCTCCGTATTAGGTCTTAACCTTTACATACGCTCTTACGCAATCCTATTGATTGCACTTTACTTCTAACAGAACTCAGCTTTCATGTACCTCGTCCATCGTCTAGCAATATAACATTCTACTGCTGCAAAACTAGAACCATTATTTAAAAAAGATCACCGATTTACATAACGTCTTTGAACTTTAATAATATCGGTACTCTCCTCCTTATAAGTAAAACTTTTCATTTATTTATTTTATTTAATTCAATACTGAATATTATTTTTATTATTATTATTCTTCTCGTTGGTATATTTTGTTGCTATTTTTGTATTTACTTTATATTATATTATATATATTATATTATTTACTATCATATAAGTTTATCATATAATTGGAAATATTCTTTCTGTTCGGCAGTAAACATATTTTTATCATTAGTTTTACATTTGTGCACTTCCTGACCACCTACTTAGTTTCGCTCAGTTCTAGTATCTTTAGTGCATCTTTCTATTTCAATATCTGTGTCAAATTTATTTATCAGACATGGCTCTCACATTCTAAGAGTTTATTTTCGTATTTTTTCACCTCAAAGCTATAATTAAAGTCGTGAAGTTTCGGTTATAAGGGTTTAAAGTGAATAGGTTATTGCTTTAATTATGCTAGTATTGCCATTCACGTCTTTCGAAGCCGGATCTTCATCGTTTTGCTTTCATCTATAAGTTCTCGTAGTTTTTCTGTGAATCGTCGATTATAAAGGAATGAAATTTCTATTTCAAAAAGTGTCGATGTTCACTGCTTCTAAACTTTGAATAGTATAGGCGAGTTGTTTCCTCTGACAAAAGAGTGCAGGCCGGTTTAAATTCTTCCGAAAGTCCGTTTAAAAAGTATAATTTTATCTTGTGTCGTAAGTAGTTCGTCGTTAAAGTTTATTGCGACACCTTTTCTTTGCAATAAGGTGTTTCGAAAACCCTTGCCAAGTAATAAACAATAGGAAAAACCTTGTAAAGAACCTAGTTAGGGTATTCGATCAACATTTAATTCACTACAATTACAAATGACTACAATTTACAATCCCAACAAAATAAATTAACCTGCAAATGCATTAGTAATTGTCAACAAAAATGTATTGTAATGAATCAAATATTGGATTTTTGTTAATAGTTTTCTTAGCTAGACTTTTCACAATGGGTGTATTGTGGCTTAAATATTGATTTTTATATTGAACTAATATTGTCACAAAATTCAAAATGTCAAGATTTAGCCACATTCTGTACTAACGCTATATACTAATGTCATATTTTGACTGCCTATATCCAACCGAAACTTATGTTAATCATATAATTATTAACCTACATTTTTTTCTCTTTCATAATATGTACGTTTCGTTGGGAAATAAGACTATTTATGTGTATTTTTATATAACATATTTTTCTTGCCAATCATGTCATATCATCATAACCTAAATATGTGCACTTGCACCTACTATCTACAAATTTTCTATACAATGTTAATTCGCTTATATATGAATATCATAAAACTATGTATAAATATATTTATATATACTGAAACAGCAAGCCTGAAAGGTATTATTAAATAAAAACTGTGTATGCTCGCTCCTTAGATATTATACGTGCTAAGGCGATGTGTACGTCATGTCTAAACTTTATTTTAGTTATATAAAGCATTACATAGTTTCGTTAGATACATTATTACATCTTAAACTATCCCATTACGAACGTAAATGTGCAGCGGGGCATTTCTCAAGACAATTTACAGAATTAATGCGTGATTTATTGTTCGATAATTATGGTTGCATCACGGATGTTTAACTAACATGAGCCTTTCACTTGGTCCTAGATTTACCATTTTCACGCATCTCATATTTCTTAATCCGTTGTATTAACAATCAATAACGGTGCGAAGATGCCCGGTTCTGTTAATTCCAATTATATTTGTTTTGCGTTTTTATTACGCTTCTATTTGTTTACACTAACCTTTATGTTTAAAGATTTTAATGGGATTGCCATATCTATTCCTTATATAACGACTGCTTAGCCAATTTATCGTATATGCTTTGATACTTTTTTCATAAAATGTGAAATGTCATTGTCGATGTTTGACATACAATTCAATTATACAAATCATTGATTTAATACTACTTTAATCGCTCCTATTTGATGTCAAAATAGCTATTTATCGTATAAGTGAATAAAATCGAATTTTATCCACGAGTCCAATGAGAATTTGACTTTTGAACCAATCATTTTTGTTTATCGCGGATAAAAATTCGAATCCTCTTGTCAGTGAGAAAAAATTTTCTTTTTATAATTTTATAATTTAATGAAACAGAAATAAATGAATTGGTTAAAACATCTGTGCCTGCCAATACCATTAGAACAAAACCATCTGTTTGGTCTCAATTTGAACAATTTTGCAAAGCCCAAGTTATGAATTAATTGAAGAAATTCTGTTGCGCAGTTGTCAAACATTTTAGAAGACTGGGCTGTAAACATGAGGAAATTAAACGGGAATGATTACAAGGAATATTCAGTGAAGTCTATTTGGAACATTACAGCCAAAATTGTTTAAGAAGATTACTTTACAAAGTATAACAGAAGCTCTAATGCTTTCGAAGACATAGAGTTTAAAAGTGCTAGGGATGCAAGAAATGCAAAAAGAAATCAGTTACAAAAACAACAAACTAAAAGGTGTCAAAGTGCTTCCGCAATGGATAAATCTGAAGTGGAACGAATGGTAAATTACTATAAGGCGAAGCACATTATTTCAAACCAGAAATCATTAATGAGGGAAAATTAACAGGACGACAATCCTGTATTTACAAAAACATGCCAGGGAGGTAACAAAAAACTTTCTGGTTCTAAGTGGCTAATTCACAATACCTCAAATTCAAGTAGATGTCCTGAACGATTTTTTAATAAACTCAAAGAAAAACGGGGAGAAAATATAATAACAGATAGATTATTTTTAACGCCAAATCCATGTTGGCGAACGAATCAAGGGAGATGGTACAAAAATTGCCCAGTTAGCAAAAACGAAATATCTAAATGGTTAAAGAAGTCCGCCGAAAAAATTGGTTTAGACACCAAGAAGTGTTACTTCCCATTTGGCCAAAGCAGGAGTTCAAGAACAAGAGCTTATTACAATAACGGGACATTCGACTGCTTTCTCTATTAAACCGTATTACCAATTTACTGATCAACGAGGAACATCATAAAGGAATAATAAATAAAATTAATAATAATAAATAATAATATAATATAAAAATTCACAGCTACTACTTCTAGGACTACCTGCAGTGTGAGTAAAAGCAACATGGTTTCTTCATCGAAGAATACCCTTGTAGAGCCCTTGATAAAAAAAGTTCATCGGCATCGCTAGTTTTTAATAATTGCACTTTTTATAACAGTTTTAATAAATAATAAGATATTGTCGTTGTTTGTTCTGGAAATAATCTCAACAAATATAAGTCCACCTTGTTTTTTTTGATCCCACAATTTTTTTTATTTATCTACCCAAACTTATTGTGTTTGATAAATTTACTCATTGAATTGGGCATTTTTTTTCAAAGATCAGAACAAAAATGTCCAATTCAAATTCGTAAATTTATCACCAAAAAATTTTTGTGAAATAAAAAAAAATGTATCCAATTAAGAAACTAGGTCTTGTTATATTATTAATGAAAAAATAGTTTAGCGCAAGAGGCGAAGCCAAATGTGATAATGTTTTTAAGTTGATAAAATGGCTGTTTTCCATTAAGTATACAAAAGTAGTAGATTATTATACAAGTTAAGAAAAGTGCTAGTTTGCCAGCGAATGTACATACGTAAATAACTCGACTCGCTTCGCTACGCTCGCTCGTCAATTCATTTACGTACTCGCTGGTAAACTAGCACTTTTCTTAACTTGTATAACAATCTACTATTATTCACGTATCATACAATATTTTTTCCAATTTTATTCATGTTGTCAATAGCAAAGTTAATTCAATATAATAAATAATTTTAGAATTTACGTTTACGTTTCCAAAATTATATTAATTTCAAATAAAATTGTTCGAAAAATCTCTTCTCGCACTCGATTCGTAAATTACTATTACCGATATCTTAAAATCGGCGAATAATTAACTTTTCGTTCATAATAACACCTATGACGCTTGGTAAATATTTGTAACTATCCTCAGCAAACACTGAATGAAAAAGAAAGGCAATAAATAAAAATATATATTTGAAATTATATAATGTTTCACATATTTCATTAAGATACAAAGTCAGTTATATTTTCCCTGTGCTTGACAAACCTCAACAGTTTGAAAATAGATGTGGGGGTGACCCCGGGAATCCTGCTAGCTGCGGCAATCTACAACCGAAAAGGTTAACAAACACACCACTCTAGCAAATATATTCTTACAGTTTGTGGCTGCACGGCCGACAACTTTTCACGCTCCTCAAAACTTAAATTTAAAGAATCAGAGTTGTAATCAATGTGTTTTGGTATCAGACAAGCTTCATCCCTCTTCATTTCGGCCACTTCATGAGCCTGAGCCGCAATAGCCAACTCGTACAGGGCTTCTATTTTCAATCTTTGTTCGAGGAGCTTATCTTCGGTCAATACTTTGAATTCTGGAACCACTTCAGACAATTGGGTTACAGATAAATCATCACCAGCTTGTAGCATTTCAAAAGCACTAAAATTGTTAAAAGATTTACATAAATGACCTGAGCAACATAATAAGACAAGACATATGACAGAAAGTGTACATACTGATTGGCGAACAGATATCGAGAAACCTGTCCTCATACAAATGCGCAATATTTCAAGTTTAACAATAAAGAGATTACAAGAGATACAAATTTAGGTTTAAATTATAACCTAGATAACCAAGTGCAAAACTGTATACTGTAACAATATAGCCTAGCCGACCAGTCAGACATTTATGGTAATATAATATTAACGCAATGTGACTGAATTTGCAGAAAACGGCAAGGATATTGTCATCCATGTATATACTTACTTCCTTTGCATATAACTACGTGATGGTGGCATCCTCAACAATTCCCTCCATTGTGACGTTGTTTTACTGACACTTTTAAGCATTTCTATACCATCTTTTATCTTAGACTCAATTTCGATAGTTCTGGTGTAACGATTTTCAGCAACAACACCCAACCTATATCCCTTTTTAGTCAACCGTAGATCTGCATTATCCGGCCTCAACATCAACCTGAATTCTGCCCGACATGTGTACATCCTATATGGTTCACTTGTTCCTTGCTGTGTTAAATCATCTATGAGAACACCTATGTATCCTTCACTTCGATCAATTGTCAGTTGTTCCCTATTCAAAGCCTACAAAATTTCATTTAGTTATTGCATTTATATTAAACTACTAATTAGTTTCAAACTTTAGCTGCTGCATTGATGCCTGCAAATATGCCCTGTGAAGCAGCTTCTTCATAGCCGGTCGTACCATTGATTTGTCCAGCTAAGAATAGGCCATTCACTTTTTTTAACTCAAGCGTATTCCACAATTCCCTTGGATCAACGAATTCATATTCGACTCCATAACCTAGATTTGAATATTTAATAATTATATTTCATTTTTGGCACAATAAATTAACCAAAAAATGATCATTTACCTATCGAAATATTATTGAAATTTAAAATATGTCATATAACACATTAATGGACAAGATATTGTTTAATTCTGATTTGAAGTTCTTAATAGCAAATAAAGTTTTTGGTATTCTTCTAAATACAAGGAAATATGTAAATAATGTCTTTTAATTCTATAAATATTAATGCGATGCAAACCCAAAATAGAAGGATATCTGCTATGTACAAAGTGATGCTATAAGCAACCGCATGTGCTAGAAGTGGTTTACAATTAAATTCGCAAAAACCAGCTCTTTCCAGTTAATCCAATATAATTGAGTGAAATGTTAAAGTCATTGTTAATTGTATAACAATTGTGTCATCTATGAAGAGTGATGTTTCATGTATTTGCAATGAGTTCGTCTATTGTGAAAATTATGAGTAATTTCTACTATAGAAACATATTTTAATGTAAGGAAGCAGAAAGCAGAATCAATTTGCAAATAGCAAAAATCAATAAAATGAAGCATTTTTCACACGACAGTTAATAGCTGTACAGCTGCCCCAATAACTTACCGCACCTGACGATTTCTGCTTTTTCTAAACCAGGAATTGTATTTACCAAACGTAGTTGCAGTTCTTCAGGTAATGTGCAAGATATTCCATTTGGATAGACAACGTCGCTGTTCAAACCCTCGGGTTCAAGCCAGATTTGGTGTCGACGTCCACCAAACTTTAAAACTTTTGATTCAATACTTGGGCAGTACCTCGGTCCGTTAATCTCTTCCTTGACATGCCTATTCACGTGGATGTTGTCTTTCACTATAGACTCGATTGCAAGTGTGGTTTGCGTCAAATAACAAACCAGTTGATCAGTGGGCTGTAAAGGTTTTGAGGATAAAATATTTGAATATAGTCGCTGTGTAATAAATTTAAATTGTTTCACTTGAAATGAATGTGCAGAAAATTAGTTGAATTTCAATAATTCATGAAACGATTCGTAATTATATTTTTTCATTCAGCTGAAACACAAGACTAAGATATTTGCCAACTTAAAATTGATAAAAATATGCATAGATGTATAGTGCTTGTGATTTAAAATATATATGGCAGAATACACTATCTTTCATTTCATCCTATTTTCGCCAATAATTTTGTAGATTTAATATTTGAAATAATGACAATAATGACAATGCTCCAAAAGATGCTATCAACATTAATGAGCAGGTCTGCAAAAAGAACTGAATTTGTCAATAGCAAATAGCAAATTTGTTATTCACTGTCGATAAGTTCAAATAAGAATGAAGTAATGTATTATTGAGTTCACAGACATGAGCAACACGTGTGTGGCTGGCTGAGTTGTTTCGGAAATTTTGTGTGTTTTTCATTCAGTTAAGTGTTTGTGCATCTAGAGGTCTAAATAAAGCTTTTTTCACCGTCGCAGAAATTGTGGGAAATTTAACATCAAATGTCATCGAGCAGTAGTGTAAAAATTGCAGATTTTAAAGTGCGGAACATAAAAAGTGAAATGAAAAAGTGTCAAACTTCTTCCAACGGAAAAAAGTGTGAATTCGTAAAACGCCTTGTATCAGCGGTTGAGTATAGTTTTTCAAATAGTAAAACAAAATTTATCTAATTGAAAATGATCCGTGCAAAGTCTCATTGATATTAAATGACTACTTCAATACTACTGACACCATTAAGCAAAATATAAATTGCAATGTAGACCCTACCCGATATGTTAAAAATTTAAACTCTAAATCTTTTTCCATTAAGGCAACTAATGCTCTAGAAACTTTGTCAGCATGTCAGCAGTTAAATGTTTAAAAAACAAAAGGTCAACTGGAGCCGACTATATTCCGTTGAAAGCTATAAACCATTTACCCATAAGAGCTATAGAAACTTTTAGTGAAATGACTATATTTCGTAGTGGGAAAATTTACGACTTCTATGAAAATAGAAAAAGTTATTCCTATAACCATAACCATAAAGGAAGTGTCAATTACCACCCATTCAATTTTAGAGCAATTGCTCTATTATCAACTAAAATAATCAAAAAAAAAACTAGTTTCCATATGATTAACTAATTTTATTAGCTTACGAAACATACTTGCAATGGCTCAGTTAACTTTCACGACACATGCAAGCACTGCGGATGCAATTTACATTCACCTGAAAGCAGTGTATGAACACAAATAATAAAGAATATACTATCATGTTATTCTGCGACCTAACCAAGGTATTCGATTGTGTGTCTTATTTAATTCTTTTACAAAAGTTGGAACTGTATGGGTTCTGGAGTCGCACGAATGAGTGGTTTGTGATTTACGTTGCCTAGCTAAAAAACTCTCATTGTCTGTTATGCTATATGTACTGTTAAACAAAATATCAGCAAAAGCACTGCAAAATGTATTTAAATAAGTAGACGATGAATTAGACTAAAATTGCTAACCTCAATCCATACTTTTTCATTCATGAATGAGAAAGGCATGGGTTCTACATCACCAAATTGTTTTTGGCAACAGTCATAATTTATACTACTGGCTTTTAACCTCGGCGGGGTTCCTGTTTTCAGACGACCCATTTGCAAGCCCAAGTCGGCTAAAGTATTAGCTAAACCTAAAAATTACTAATTAAATCAACACTTATTGTGATCCAATCGATTTGAATTCACCAATGGCAGGCTCATCGCCGATTCGACCAGCAGGCCTGACATCAAGTCCTATATTAATCTGTCCTTTTAAAAACGTGCCAGTTGTTATTACAACAACCTTAGATTTGATCACCGTCCCATCTCCTATGAACAAAATTATGAAGCACCGGTTTTATCATATATTTGAACTCACTCAATATAATTCCTGAGCAATCGACTGTTGTGCCATCATCCTTCATTTGTGGATTGGCAACGACTAAATCTTCGACGGGTGCCTCCAAAATCTCTAAATTCGGTGTATTATTGAAAAGCTCCTGTTGTATCCAACGCTTGTAAAGGTCCCTGTCAATCTGAGCACGCAAACCCCACACAGCAGGACCTTTACGTTTGTTTAAAACCTACTTGTGCAACATTATACAATTTGTTAATGTTAATTATAAATATACACCTTATACTGCACGCCCGACAAATCGCACATCCTTCCGCAAATTCCATCGAGGGCATCCACTTCACGCATTAAATGTCCTTTGCCGATGCCACCGAAAGACGGATTGCAGGACATCTCCCCTGAATGAAAGTATTGGATAAAAAGCATTAAAGAGTAAAGCTACCTACCTACGGTTTGCTTTTTATGTGTGACCAGTAAAGTTTGCGCCCCCATTCTCGCGGCGGCGGCGCAAGCTTCCGAGCCCGCGTGGCCGCCACCAACAACAATAACATCATATACTTTGTTGTGTGAATAAGAACGTAGCGAATGCTTTTGAAATAGTTTACTGAATACTTGGCTTTTATACATTTTCGAGCTTTAGACAGACATACCAACTGTTGCTGCTAACATTCACTGCTTAAATTATACTTGTCTCCAAAACCAAAATATTTTTCATTTGCGTCTTTATGGCATATATAGGCGAGTTTAATTTTTTTATATACATTGATCTTTAACAAGTTTATTCCAAATAAACAATGTCGGTGTCGATAATCGTCTTAGATATAAGTAACAGTTAGCATTGCAAAGTCATAAAGAGGATGTTTTTGTTTCAAAAATGTCGAGACACGCGTGTGTATTCCATAAAATTACGTTGCGTTGCAGCATTACTTTCATTTGGTGGTGGCAGTAATAGAACATTAAATACTAGGCGCTAAGAATATACTTAAACTTTTGAACAACATTTTAAATAAAACCTAAACCCAATCCAACACAACTGTTTAAGGACTGTATAAAGTGTTGCCAACTATCGACGTGCCATGGAAGGGCGTTAACAATAAATCTACAAAACTTATGTTTAAAAGAAATGCACAGATACTTTGAAAGTTTAAAATAACTCATAAAAATTATAAAATACATACAAATATTTTTATTTTTGAATTTATATTTATTTTGGATCCTTAAAAGGAGGATAATTAGCAACCCTATCACTATACAATACAAGAACGTATTCATTTTGAGGGATTGAACATTGAATTCTTTTAAATTGATCTACTGGACACCTAGTGAGTAATAGTTGATATTATATATACCAATTAAATTGTTATAACGATTTAAGTTAAATGATAATGTTAGCATTTATGTGTCGTATGCCTATGTTATAACCTTTTATAATCACGCTTTAATTAAAAGTGGAAAGTTTAATTAAAGGTATATGAGTTTTTACAGAAGCCTTTAATGAGTACAGTTTCCTTTGACAGATAATAGATGTCGGGCGCAGTTCTGTCTGTAAACCGGTCAAAATAATTTTATAGGTTATGTTTTGATTATTGTGTGGTACATCGTGCTGTTAAAACATCTAAAATAAAGTACGTAAGATTGCTTAATATGATCGGTATTTAATATGTATGGTTTTAGGAATGGCAAAGCATCATCCCGATTTGATCTTTTGCCGCAAGCAGCCGGGAGTCGCCATTGGAAGGTTATGTGAAAAGTGCGACGGAAAATGCGTGATATGTGACTCGTACGTTAGGCCCTGCACTTTGGTGAGAATTTGCGACGAATGCAACTACGGATCGTATCAAGGTAGGTGCGTAATATGCGGCGGACCGGGTGTTTCGGACGCATATTATTGTAAAGAGTGCACGATACAAGAGAAGGACCGAGACGGTTGTCCGAAGATCGTCAATCTCGGCAGTTCTAAAACGGACTTGTTCTACGAACGAAAGAAGTACGGCTTCAAGAGACGTTAATGTGTGTTGCTGAAATCTTATAGCTAACTAAGTTAATCTTATCTTTTTGTTTATGGTTTTTCGGTCACACTTCCTGATGTTGATAGCGGTTTTTTTTGCTTCAATTAATGTCATTAAGTGGTGCAATTTCCCTTTTCAGTTCCGTGAAAACGGGATTTCGCAATTAAACTAAACTTTTGCGTGGTCGTTTGACTAAATACAAAAAGTATAAATACAGAAATTCTTCTGCAACAGTAAAATTAATGTCCGAGTGTTATTTGTAACTTTTTTACAATAAAATGTAAAACATTATTGGCTTTATTATTTCATGTGACTTTTTTAGTTGTAATGGGTAAGATAAATATGATTTGAATCGGTATACTTCAAGTCGAGATATGCAAGTTTCACTTACAAATTTAGCGACTAGACTTTTAGATTTACATAATCTAGTTATCTAATTATCAACGAACGCAGTTGGTCACTGATAAATTGAAACAAACCAGTAACAATAAAATAAATGAGTATAATGAATGTAAGGAAAATCAGTGATAAAAAAATCAGTAATGATAATGTTTATTACATAATTCTGAAGAAATTATAGTAAAATGAAGTAAAAGGATTGAAAATTATGCGAATGAAAAATTCAATTATATAATAAATACTAGTTATATGACTGATAATGAAATTACAGTAGAAACTCAATTATCCGGACCAGCCGGGACCGAACCTTCGCCGGATAATCGAAAACACAAATAATCCAAAGACCTCATTTTTATTTTTTTAATAATTTATTCAGAAAAATACATCTGTCAGGTGGAGAAAAGAAACGTGACATGTAACAAAAAATAACAGTTTTAATATTTATACATAATGTACATTGAACAATATACATTATGTATGTATATATGTATGTACCACGTAAAAAATCACTTAAAAAACTCACTAATTTTTGTTTGTTTTTGGGCTTCGTAACTTCTACACTTTATAATTTCCTTCATTTTTCTAAGCTGAAGCACATGAATGTCATCAGTTCCAGGCTGTTCTTCAAAATATTGGATAAGTACATTTACTGCATCCCTTTCTTCTCGATGACTTGATTTGATGACGCAGTTATTCTCATCGTCATCACTACTTTTGTCAGAACTTTCTTATAATAATCTGATACCCTTTTTCTTTGTGATCACATTCTGCCCATTTCTGTATTTTTTCGTTGTCCATTTCTTCCAAACCTTTGACTTACTATAGACGCTAGGTTTTCGATCGATAATTCACCTTCATTTAAGTGATTATCGTCTTCAGTACCTTCTCCATCTGATGTATCTTTTAAGGTCATTATTTTATAAAGTGCTTTTTTAATGTTAGTCGATTTCACTTCACTCCAAGCGCGAGCTACAGCATAAATGGCTTCTTTCAAATTTAGACGTATCCAAAACCCCATAAAGTCACATTCTCCCAACAGTTGAAGAATAAGATCTTTCCTATAAAGCCTCTTCATGGTCTCTATAACACCTTGGTCCATTGGTTGGGCAATAGATGTTACATTCGGAGGAAAATATGCTACGTATATGTTCCCATCTGCTGACTTTAGTTTCTCAACATCAGGATGTGATGGCGCATTATCCAGTAACAGTACAGCCTTGGGTGGAAGATTATTTTCTTGCAGATAAGCTCTAACTTGGGGTATAAATTTTTTGAAAAACCACTTTTTAAAAATTACTCGATTTATCCAAGCTGCCTTTTGATTATAATAATCAACGGGCAGTGTTTTTACGTGATTTAAAGCCCTCGGATTTTTTTATTTTCCAATAACGGCTAACCTAAGCTTACGGGTTCCTGATGCATTAGCACACTGTTAACACTGTTAAACGGTCTTTGCTTACTTTGAAACCTAAAAAAATACTTTAAAAAAACATATAATACATATAATATAACATTGTACATAAAAATATGTATGTAACACTAACCTGGTGCACTAGTTTCTGAGCGTGCAGCAAGTGTTCTTTTCGGCATTGCTTTCCAATAAATTCCAGTTTCGTCTCCATTATACACTAGCTCAGGTTTTAGGTCGTGTCTCTATATAAGATTTTCCAAATCATATCAAAATTCTACAATACCTACATCATCAGCACTTAATTTTGTCCCTTGAACAGCTAATTCTCGTATTCCTTGACGTTTTTAAAACCTGTAAAGCCAACCAGAAGATGCCGAGAAGTTTTCTTTGATTTTCAACTGCTCGTGAAACTTTTGGGCACACATAGGTCCTGATATTGGAACCACTTCCGATTTTTTTTCTGCAAGAACCACGTGGTCATAGCATTATCAAGCTCTCAAAAAGTAGACCCTTTTAGAGATTTCTTGTCAGCAATAACTTTTCAACTGTCAGGTTCATCTCTGTAATTCGTCTTTCCTCTTCACAATGCCACGAACCGTTTGTTTTCCAATGTTATATGCTTTAGTCAACACAGTAACACTGGGTATTTTCAAATTGTTTTAAAATTTCCATTTTTTGTTCAATAGTTAAAACATTGCGTTTACGGTTTTCATTAGCACCGGTATGCTGCATTTTGTCCGTCTGTTTACGTTTAACTAACGAGTCGGTTGGCAGTTGGCGAAAATAATAAGTAAACACATAAATGGGGGATTTCCCGAGCCGAACTTGGGGATTCCCCGAGACGAACGTCTGCACGGTGCATTCAGCGTTCATGCGCCAACCTCTGGTCGTCAGCCACGAATAATCCGTGCACGGGTGATCAATTTAAAATGCCGCACGGAAAATCGGGGTTCTACTATATTATATTTTTCGATAGTAGCTGTGCCGGAAGTCAAATATTATGGGGGCACCATTGCTAATTTCGTTAGCGTCGAAGCTATAATTGCTTGAAACTACAAATATGCCTATTTAACAAACTTCGTAACTTCTAAGCGACTTTGAAAAATGGTGCACCGATAAGTTTAGATATCCGGTATACTAATCCATCTGAGCTACAAAATGAACCTGAAGAAATCTTTTAATTTCAAATATCGATAATGTTGACATCAAACAAATTTCAAAGATTGAACGCCGGAGGAAACGAAATGAAATAAATTGCGAAACAGGCAACGCGAGTTGGCTGGAGCTTTAATTCACTCCCTCTCGCGTCCTTTGAAATACAATTTTGCAGACGCAAAAAATTAAAAAAAGCGCTGATTCCAATACGCTGACGTCGAAATCGGGACGAAAAACTAACGCGGGTTGACGCGCAGTTTTAAAATTGCAATCGTCCCTTTAATCGCACGATTGGACGTTTTTCTCGGAAATTGCATAAACCGGACGTTGGAAAACGGCGTTTAAATTGCAATTTACAGTTCGGGCGTGACAGCAACGTAGGTATGGCAGCGACGTTTCTTTAATATCTCGGATATAAATGACCGCCGACCGCAATTAATCACAAACCGTTTTTGAACGTTCGACGCGGCTGTTTTGGAGTTACGTGGTGAGACGAATTGTTGCAATTGGGTTGCTACAAAGTGTTAGAAAAGTCGGACAGGAGCAGCACTCGCGATAAAATTTGCCTCATTTGATAATACAAAGTTATACTAGCCTTGAAATAATAATTACAATAAATTTTTATTTTGTTTTCCACTTACAGAGTAACAAAGGTAAGTAATTACTAAATGTACATAATTAGTAAGAAAGAAAACCACAAGGCGAGGCTTCAGCATAGGTGTTCTACCACCTAAACCTTAATTAGTTGAATAATTAAACCTAAACGCATTCCTAACTGCAGTATTTAGTGATGTGAAATAGGTTGGTGCTTTGAATTTAATTATTTTGTGATGGAAGCACAAACTTGTGGTAATCTTCTCTGTTGCAAGTTAATTAAGCCAATTAAGTTCAATTTATGAGATATGTAACATCCCAGATTATGGTTTTCGTCTGTGAGACTTACGACCTACTGGCAAAGTAAAGATTCTGGCAAACTTTTCAAATTTTTTGGACCTCTCCCTGATTAATTCTATTCCAAGTGATCACGACGGGATACTAGAATTAATGTATTCAAACAACGTGGACAGAGTTTGTTAATCATTTAGTTGGACTAGATGCTTATCATCCATCGTTAACAATTGATTTCGGTGTTGATGTTATGTACAGCAGAATAAGCTGCCCCGTTAACAATAACTCATAAGTCTTTAATTTTCTCAAGGCAAACATTCCTGTCCTATATGACAACTATACAGAACTGACATTTCTTTATCGACATAAATTGAATAACATCTGCGTTCCTGAAGCATCACACGCATGCGGAAATCAGTATCCACCAAACTATAATTTTGACATAAGCAATGCAATAAAATCTGAAGCTAAAGCGTGGCCAACATATAGATTGAAAGGTAACGTTGAACCTCATAATACATTTTCTTGCTTAATATGCTCGGTTAAATCAAAAATCATTGGGGCCTACATTAGCTACAGTAGTGTTCTATAGTATACTCGCGGTTTCTTGACAAGTGTTTTTTGTCCATAACTTCATAATTTCAAAAATCATATCATTTGAAAGTCAGGCATTGCATGTGTTAAACTACGGTATTTGGCCCAGTCTATATAGCTTGATCGAATTATATATTAATATTGACATCTTTCGTATAAAGAAAGTCTTCGACGAGGTGCTCAAGTAGCGAGAAAAAAGAAAAGTTATCGAGGTGATTACAGAAAAGGATGATATGTTTCGAACCCAAACGAAACAGAAGCAAAAACGGAAAAAATCAAATTAGTGACTTTATGCAGGTCAAACGCAAACGCATAATAAAATTGATCGCGGCACAAGGACAATACCCAACTAGCGGCGTTTGAAAATAGAAAATTGGTTTTTGCGTCTCAACTATAAAATGACACAACGCCAACGACGTAATAAAGTATCTAAAGGAACATAAAATTATTAGTGGGAATGAAACAGGCAAATGATATTGCTGCATTCAAAGTGGGAATTGTGGCCTCGCAAGAAAGTTTGTTGTGTGACTCTGCACCCTGGCTAATACACGCAATTGTTAGAAAATACGAAAATTTTCAGAAACGAGGCCCAGGAATGTCACCCCTGCATAACAAAAGTTGCAGAAGTGGAGAGGAAAATTTCATATTAATAAAATATTCTTGAATATCTTAAAAACGAAGTACATGTAATTGCTATTATAGAAATTTGGTTAAAAAAAAGACGAAACGAAATTTATCACAATGAATGGGTAATTTGGTTAGTACATTTTTGTGAGGAGTGTTCACTACATTGAAATGAAACAAATGGAACAGTAAGTATTGAATTCAATATTAGAATGCATTGTGGTTGTGACAACTAATTTAAAGAATCGTTATGAAATCCTCCATCAGAAAACATGCCACTATTTTTAAAAGTGTAATAAATAATAGGCACAACTCGCAGTTGTGATTTTCATATAAATTTAATGAAAAGAGATGAAAAATAGAATTGTTTTTATAGATTTGCAGATCTTATACAAACTGCAAGAGAACCAACTAGAGTAATAGACATTTTATTGACACTTATAGATAATATAAGATCACTTGCTACCAAAGTGAGATCTACTCTGGACTCTCATTTAAGACAGTAAGCAATTAACTACCATTGATTGCATACAAGATGATGCATCTAAAAACCGATATAGACGATTAACGAAGGAGCGGTTACAGGAAATGTTCCCGTGTTTGAGAAACATGGGCTGGACACAATTGAAGCACATAACCATCACAAATGAACGTTACGAGTTATTTTACACACAAAGACTTTGAG
The DNA here is from genome assembly GCA_959613385.1 of Geotrupes spiniger. Lineage (NCBI taxonomy): Eukaryota > Metazoa > Arthropoda > Insecta > Coleoptera > Geotrupidae > Geotrupes > Geotrupes spiniger. Next base: position 34,133,449 of record OY390732.1, read on the forward strand.
TAATGAACATGTTAACATATAAGGAACTTACAAGTGCATAGGAAAAACAAATGTAAATTGGATAACCACTGAAATAAAATTAATTGATTTCTGATCTTTCTTATAATGAGATAAATTTGTGCGGCAATCGCGTACAAGTACATTTTTCGGAAAACCGTTAACAATATCTTTAAGTTTTATAGGAACATTTTTTTAAAAATTCGATAGCTTTAGCTCTAATAGACGCAAACAGACGAAAATAGAATAGGCTTAGAGAAGGTCAAAACATGCATGTTCAATAAAATCTAGAGTTCGAAAATTTTCATCATTGCTACACTTCTTTATACATAAAGTAAGACAAAGTAAAAGTATGTGGACATTATTAATAGACGTATGAGTAAAAATAAAAAACAGAAATTTATTAATTCTGTAGAAATTTGATAAGTCTGCAAAAATGGAAGCATATGTAAGCTACACAACGAGAGCAAATAAAACAGAAGCAATATGATCTTTTTTACCGACGGCTGTAAAGTAGTTGAAAGTCTGGACAGTACCGACTTAGTTGATCGATAAAGACTGCAATTACGTAGCAGATGCACAGAAAGTCATTGTCAATATAGTAAAAAGCCGTTTTTCTGCCAACTGCTCTGAAAAACTTGTTTTTCTTGGTTTGATTACTGATTGGTATAGATTATTAGTGAAGTTTATTTTTGTGGATTTTTTTATGAAACTCGTGAGTAAAGTATCTTTTTTTTCACTTGTTCAAATTTGCAAACTTTTCTACTCGTGAAAAAATATCACTTCACTTCAAACATAAACAACTATTATTTCACCCTGTGTCAAAATCTAATACTTTACGTCACCAGTAGCCGGGAAAGCCCAAAAAATGGCTTTGTCCGGTAAGGTATTATTACTGCACTTATACAGCAGTTGTTCTTTTCCGAAAATATAACTAGACTTGGAGCATTTGCTAAATTATTTCGAAACTAATTTCAATGTTCTTTAAAACGAAATTTTAACCCTTTTTAGAGTACTTGAGTTTAAATATCTCACTCGTACTGTAAAATATGAGTACTGGGATATGTAACATTAATTAGTCGTACAGCTACTGCAGATAAATCAACATGTGAACTGTTTAACAATCATTTCAGACATTTTTTGAACCAGAGGATCCTAGCTTGCCCAAGTCATTACAGATTTTTTTTAACTATCAATTTACATTATATTTCTCTTGAAGCTGTCATTAATTAAAAACTTTGTATAAAAAAGGGTTTCGAGCCTGACACAACCCTTTGTATTTCTAATCACTTAAGGAAAGCCGCTTCCTCGATAAATGAAGAATGGCTTTAATAACCCCAATTATTCTTAAAACGGGTGTATTGAATGAAATGAATAATTATAGTCCAGTATCTAAATTAAACATATTTTCAAAGATATTTGAAAAGTTTGTAACAGAGCTTTTCTTCAGTATCTGGAAATTCCATTTTATCAGGGAGCAACATGGTTATCTACACAAAAATCAGTATTATCAAATCTATTACCGCACACCGAGTTTCTTTGCGATTCATTGGACATGGCTTTTCGTGTGGATGCAATTTACACTGACTTGAGAAAAGCATTTGCATAAGTTGACCATCTGATTCTAATGCAGAACCTCATCAACTGTGGAATTCATTGATTGGAAGTCTACTACGCTGACTATTTCCTTATAAAACTGAAACGCTGCATTCTGTAGTTTTAAACGGCGTTCACCCCCGGTATAAAAATCATCTTACGTGTGCCTCAGAGCAGTTATCTTCTATTTCTATTTTATCAATGATTATAAAAATGTTCCCTTTAAACGGATGACCTCATTTTTTTAATAATTACTGCGGTCGTCGAATCCTGCAACATCGTAAGTACCTCAAAGGTTCCGGAATTACCATTGTTGATACATTAATGACAACTTTGCGGAAAAAATTACGTTTCGTTATAATAAATAAGATGAATTAATACCTTGGTTTCGTATGATTTTTATCTTGTTAGTGGAGATTTTACTTTCAGCTGAAAATGGATAATTGCGTATTTCGAGTGTTATTGTTATTTAAGTTTTATAGGACTGGTGGTGGTACTACACTTCTTGTTCTTTAAATATTACTAGGAATAATATTTATTTAGTTTTTGAATATAATTAATAATTATAATTAACTAGCCATTGGTCATTCTAAATGAAATTCGTGATTTAGGTGTGATTTTCGATAGTAATTTAAAATTTAATAGTCACATCGGGTCAGTTATTAAAAGTCTTATAAAATGTTTGGATTCATAATTAGGTTTTCTAAATCGAAAGTAGTAATTTAAACTCGCGTAAAATTTAGGCAAATATATCTTTGTTTTAAAGATACCTTCCATTTTTCTTTTTCAGTGTGTTTTGTAATGTATAAATATAACACGATACCGCCTGACTGAACACTAAATTCTGAAAATTATTTATGAAGTTTTTAATATTTGAATTACAGATATTATAATAAGATACGTTACGTAAATATTGATGTTGAAATATTGGAATTATATATATTCATTTGTGTAATTTCAGTAATCAAAATTTCTGGATTTTTGTTGCATATCTCTCTAGCAAGATAGAAAAAATGTAAACGGATCAAGCAACATGCAATGTATATAAACCCGTAGTAGATAACGATGAAACGTCTTGTTTTTTGCCCTGCAACAAAAATATATCCAAGTTAGCCGTGCCACAGACGCTTACGTTTATCGGGAAATAATCGCAGTCACTTTCGCCGACGCGACGGGCGACGCGGCGACGCTCCGAAAATTTAACTTTTTCGGTGTCGAATTCTCTCTTACAACGGGACCTAAATCGTTTTACAATAAACTATTCGCTGGTGAAATGTGAAAATCGGTGCCTGCGTTTAATTTACGGACTTGATGTTTTGGTGGCGCGGTGATGAGAACGCCGGTCGACAGACGACGCAGATCCAGGGGCCGAAGGGTAAGTCAATTTCATATATAGCGGAAGCATCATCTGCCATCAGTTTTCGATTATTTGTAAAAACACGAACTTTATATTAAATACGTAATTAAATATTTCGTTCGTGTAAACTTAACCATTGTTAGCATTCGTGCGACCTTTGACTGTTTCCCATAAAAACTCTTCGCCGCGTTGCGTTGGTGTGTCGTTGGTTTCATTCGAAATAGCTTTGCCGTTGCTTCCTCATGCGATTTGACGTATTCGAATAATTAAAGCGGCTTTAACGTTAAGGCTTTGAACCGCTTATTGGAAATAAAGAAGTAAAAATATTTAATTAATGTCTACGATAATTCACATCCCACAAGTGGAAGTATGGATCATAACAAGATTATATATTCACACAAACGGAACATCCAGTACAATCAATCAAGGACGCTACTGAAGAGGTGCTCCAGTATAATTTCTTAGTCTTGTGCATATGTATCAATAAATGCTTTGTGTAGGCAATATTTCAGGACTGTTTAAAGGAAATCTTTACATGAGAAAATAGTTTGAGAAACTTATTGCAAATTTAATAACAATTTTTGTAGAAAAGTAGAAAAGTTTTCGTATCCTAACTACCTACTTAAAAGATCAGAATCAATGTGATAGATTTTTTCGAATTATTTTTTTCTATTAAAAATAAACCAATCAACTTACCATTGGATATTGAGAATCTGCAAGTTTCTCCTGCACTTTAACAATACATTTGTGTTTATAATGTTTTACAAAATGTCCTACAAGTTAGAATTGCGGGAAGGTATTTACAAATTGGTTGGCCAAACGTGACATTGTCGCTGTTTATAGAAACCAAAGTATTTCTGAGACAACAATTTACCGCGTCATTAAGGAATGTGAGGAAGGTTTGCCGTGTATGAATCTTTCTAAGGCCCCAAATGACAGCCAAGAGGGAAATTAGCAGAAATAATTTAAAATATAGAAAGCGACAGATATGTACAAAACACACGGTTGCTCAATTATAGAGGATTCCAAGATGCTGCAGACAATTAAGATTAGAACATTTCAGAAACAATGCCACGATAATTTTGGATAATGAAAAATATTTTACACTAACTCTGAAATAAAATGAAACGAAGGACTTTTATATACACTACATTGAGGACGTTTCTAATGACGTAAGGTATAAGAAAAAAGCTAAATTTGAGGACAAGGTACTAGTGTGGTGCGCCATTTCGGAAGCTGGTTTTTCAAGACCTTATGTTGGACGAGTTAGGGGCGAAGCTGTAAATGCAGACATTTATATTCGAAGATTCCTTCCCAAATTAGTGAATTTTATTCAAACGCATCATGTTAATGATAATTTTATATTCTGGCCGGATCTGGCATCGTGCCATTATGGGAGAAGAACCCAAGATTGGTTAAGGCAACAAACTATCCCATGTGTACCTAAAGAGGACAACCCCCCCGAATGTACTATATGCACGTCCTAGAAGAGTTTTGTACTTTACTGGGTAGGAAAGTTTACGATGCCTAAAATGAAGAAGAACTGTGATGAAGAATCTACCAAAAGAGTCGAGAGTTTAACCCACTTACCGTCCAAGGGCTGGTGAGAGGCATTCGCACCAAATGGCGAACCATTGAAACCATAGCCCTTTAGCTGCTACGGGATTCATTATAATTATAGTTAAAGCTTCACTGAATCGTTTTCTGTACTACCAAATGAACTAAAACAATTATAGTTATATATAATAATTATATTTCAAATATTTTACCAAAACTTTTGTTACAAACGTTATGAACCTATCTAAAGCCTTTTAAAAAATAGCTTATTAATAAAAATAATTAAGTAGTGGGTGGAGGAATGAAATATTGTGTTGGGGTAGTTTACTCTAATTACGCGAACAAATGTGTTTAAATTGCATTCACTACTATTGCAAATCGCGAAAATATCATCAATATTCGTAGCGTAGCGAAATATTTATATATTTGTTTCTTTCAAAATATATTTCAAAATGATTCATAAACAAGCCGGAGACAAACGGCTGTCCATAACTGTTCCTTGTTGTTCGCAAAAGTTACCTTCAACCTGAACACAATTTTGAGACATGCATATGATTGTCAACTTTACGTATTCACTTATTTTCGCCGTGGAGCACTAGCTAAATATTTCAGGACAGAGGAACCATGCCATCAGATTGTTTTAAATTAATAAAACATGTTCAAAATTGTATTGCATTAGATGCAAAGATACAAAAAGTATAATACAAAGAATTAAAATAATTGAAGAGAGTACCTTCACATGTTATACATTAGAAATATTAGAAATACTAAGTAATATAATATAAGTAGTAACGACATCATTCATAATGAACTACTGGCATTTATACCTTACCTGTAAGATCTTGTCAAAAGATTTTTCTTATCAAACTTTCCAAACTGCAATGGAGATTTTATGGAAGAATGAATGAAATTTCGTAACACTAACGGTTTTGCCAAAATAGCTGATTTCCAACATATATATTTAGGTATTGGTACTAACATGGTGCGTAAACCAAACGAAATTTTATTTTGTACAGTGGCCATAAAATTAGTTTCATCGGAGTAAGCACATTTAAGAAATCCATTAGTTTCGTAACGTAAGTGTCTTCAATAAACGTTACTAATGGTTCAATAATTCTGTCACATCTAAAATGCAAGTATAATTTATAATATAATAATAAACATATAATGTGTTGCAACAAACCGGTAATATTTATTTGTTGAACAGAATCTTCCCATAATTCAAAATTTGCCTTAATCAAAATTAAAGAATTATCTTGTGCATTATAAATTAACTTATTAACAGAAACATTCAGTGAATTTAAAGGTTGTGTTTGTGTAGTATTTTGACCAATTAATACCACTGGAAAATCATAAGAACCACGAAAATATAATTGGTTATCAAACTGAATGTCGCTGATGCTTAAATTTACTTCCAAAATGCAACAGGATTGATATATAAATGAAGATGCGTATTATTATTTTCACCTCAGTTCGATTTATAGTTAACCCAATATCATCACGTGTTAACGCAAATATTTCCGTATTTTCTGCTCCACCATTCACTAAATCAGAAGTTAAAGTCAGGTTACACAATGGAAGGACATGAGTATCTTTAAAGTGTTCCACTCAATTTTTCTTTTAGGTGCATCTGTTCGAAGTTCTATGTCTAATGAATTGAAACTTCCTGCACGCCCATGTTCACCTGAATATTTTCTATTAATTTGTGCAATGTTTGTGGTGGTTATATGAAAAGATTACTTAGTGCAGTGTTTGGTTAGATGAAGACTGTATCTAACTTATATCTCTTGCGCTTATTTCAACCTATAATTAAATATCATATAAACAAGTTGCATTGCTCACTTACTTGGTTTATACATTCAATACAACTGTTGTATGGTCCCTTGAAAAACTGACTTTAACATCACCATAGAGAGAAATTCTAACAAATTGGTCGTTTAAATTAGCCACATCAATAGGATCAGACCACTGAAAACCTGGAGGGTCTCCTATAAAAAATGTATAAATGTGTACTGAATGACAAACCGAAGGCTAGATTGACGGCAGTGCTAATGCAAAGTGCATATGTAGAAATATAATAATTTCGTAAATTGCAATATAAAATAATTACCTTCAGGATCAGAAGCAAACACTAAAATTTCCGAATAGTTATTTTGCAGCATATCAGACACTATTGGCATCGTGTAGTAAGTACAAGATTCATTATCAATACTGTTTGTCAGATGTTTGCAATCATCGATTACAAAAGTATTGTCTTCTCCATGTGTATTGGGCAGTCATTTCGGTTTGCGTTGTTACATCCTTCTTTCTTATAAAGCCTTATGTCATCATATGGTATATGTTCATCGTTTTTCCAATTCTGTTCATGCTGTCCTTTTCTTGTTACCATTACTTTAATTATAGTTCCCAAGTAATTGAAGGATATAACCTTTTGTATTTTTTCTCATGCTACTTGTATATTCAATTTTTCTTCCTGTGTAGCTGCCCTCACGTTCGTTTTATTTATATTTATTTCCATCCCTTGTTGTTTAAAAATGTAATTCTATATGTTTATGTCGTTCTGTAGACATTTCTCACGTCCCGCCATAATCACAAAGTTATATATCCTACATTTAATGTTTGAATCTTTGGTTGACACTCCAGAATAATCCCATCCATAAATAAATTGAAAAGGTTAGGGTTCAGCACTCCTCCTTGCCTTAAATCTTCCTTTGTTTGGAACTTTGTTTTTCTACTTAGAATGTTGACATACTTGTTATTTTCATAGATTCTCAGTGTTGCTCTTATCAGTGTCATATTGATTTTCATTTTTTCTGCATATATTGCCATAGTTTTTTTTTTCATAACACGGTCATATTTAGTAAGGTTTTCCGGATTATTATCTATTACTATTATGTATTTTAATGTAAATATATGGTCATTAGCGATTCTTCCCACACATTTTTGTGAATAGGTCTATTTCTTTAGAAGAAGAAGCATTTCCGCCGATATTCTGTAGTGCCCTGTCAATTGTCTCTGTTCTTTCATCATTCTTATTATCTAAACAATAGGCAAAAACAAGTTGGCCTCCGAATTAAAAAAATATATATAAATCATCGAAAATTATAATTCCTTGATCACAATTTCACAATTTGTATTGACAGAATCATTCTCGGAGAGGTCAGTCCATGTTTCTTTCGACAGTGAGGTATCAAAATCTGTAATATTCGACGAAGTAAAAGTTCTATTAGTATACATATTATGTATATCGTATGTAAGAAAGTTAAAATAAGTGATTAATTGGGTATAATGATCTGAAATGCCGGCGTTTATAGTATTGGAATTGTAGGAATACTCTTCTAGACTTGTTGCTATTTTATCAATCAGTACTACTGATAGTCACTATAATAGTCTCTAGTATAAATCATTTCATCGAAACGCTACAATGAAATTTTCCTATTGTGGTTGAAGGTTCGTTGCAAAAGAATTTGAAATGGCGAAATTCGAAAATAGTCGTGCTAGTTCAAATAATATTTAATGAGAACGACAATTAAAATTATGTAATTAAATATAGCAAACCCATTTGTCGCTCAAACAAGGGCGTGGGTGATTACGAAACTAGAATCTAGAGAACTTTTCAATTGACCACTCCCGAAGAAAATGATGTAACAACAACGAATCAATATGAATACTTAAGTACCGATCATGTAGAACGTCTGTGCATCCCAACTTAATAATCTGCGCTCTAAGAGATTGTAATTCTGGCGTGAAAACGATTTAAAATTTAATGATAACTATGTTGGCCATAGTATATTGTGCCCTAAATATCGTCCGTTCAGCGTGCATTGAATTCCAATACATCGAATAATCGTGGGAATGGAGTTGTGTAAATAATATTGTTGCATTCGTCCCTATTATAATTACTGGGCTATTGTCTATCCTGCAAATGTATTTATTGGCTGTATAATGATGTGCGTATGCAGTGTTCCTACGAAGTGTTTGGAATTCGTTCTCCGATAATCTCCGTAACATTTCAATTACCTGGCACGATTGTCCAGTTACAATCAATGTTTGTTTTTAAAAGAAACTCCTTTGTTCGCGAATATCGGTTTACACTGTACGATAATAACTCAATTAACGTGCATTAAATCAGATGACGAATAAATGAAAATTGTATCACCTATTGTGTAAGTTCATTGCGATTTGAGCAATTAAAGCGTGTCGTATGAAATACGCGCAAACTAGCCTTGGCATTGATATAAATCGAGTGCCGAACCGTTAGATGGCGCGGGCAGGTAGGGTCAGGTCAATTAAATTTAATTTTATTGTTTTCACTTTCTTGTTTCAATATTGAACCGAGATAAAATTGCACGAGGTTTGTCTACCTGCCGTGTCGCACGACGTGGCAAATGCAGCAGGTGAACTGTAAAAGATGTCGTTGAATAAATAAATCAGATGACGCACGAACACAACCCCTCAATGTCACATTTAAAATTTTCTTTCCAATCTCATTCAGTTTTCAGAGAGCTCGAGAAAGTGCCAACCCGACGAAATGCATGTGAACGTGACGAATAAATATTTTAGAGTAAAATTATTTATTTAAAATTTGGAACTGGGAATGTGTTGAGTGTATAATGGCAGAAGGCAACATGTTATGGCTGAAATACACATATATAAGCACGTATAATTTATAATTTTCTCCTTAATACTTACCATGACAAACAATTTTAGATAATACAAGCGGCCAGCAGTTTTATCAAGATTAAAACATAATAAATAAAATGTAACCTACAGCAAATATTTTTGTAAAGAAATACGTATGAAAGAACAGCTAATCCTTTTTCTTACATTATCATACATCGAACATCATTTGACTTTAGTGAAACAGATTTTATTTTGTAAAAGTGGCGTATTTTATAACAACAAAATAATTGAATTAGAAATAGAATAATAAAAAATCTGACGAGGGCTTAGCACACACAGGAGATCAGTATTTACGGTCCCTAACATAGAAGGAAACAAATTGAAGAAATATCTAACGTTTATTTTTCTACATAATTTCCCTGAACGTCGACGCATTTCGTCCAACGATGCTCCAAACTTTTGAGTCCTCAGGAAAAAAATTCTTTCGGTTGCTCTTCCAACCAGTCGTTTATGGTCGTCATCACTTCATTATCGTCGTAATATCTGGTCCCCCGAAGATATTTTTTAATTTTGGAAATAAAAAGAAATCACTAGGAGCCAGATCTGGTGAATATGCGGGATATTCAAACAATTAAAATCCTGTGTCCCAAAAAAATTGTGGCCATAACTTTACCAGCGAGGTGGCGGAGAACCTCGGCGATGACACTTCATACTTTCTTGCTTCGACTCGGAATCGAAGTGGTGAACTCACGTTTCATCAACACTGATGAAAGAGAAAGAAATTCATCCGGATCTGCTATAAATTTTGCCAAACAAGTTTCAGAATGCAATACTCTAGAACGTTTCTGATCAGTTGTCAACATTCGTGGGACCCAACGTGCAGATAACTTTTTTAGCCCCAAAATATTTGTTAAAATTACCATACGAAAAAAATCGTAATTTCAGCTACCCGGCGAATGGTCAGTTGGCTATCTGTCATTACCATATCGTGTATACTATTAACATTTTCTATTAACATTTCTGTCTTTCAGTAACTGGTCGTCCAGCACCCTTCGCATGTTCACATATTTGTCTTCTCAGTTTAAATTCTCGAGACATATTTTTCATCACTTGGTCAGAAACAGCACCCTCACCTAATACACTTACCATGTCGTCATGAATTTCTTTTGGCGACAACCCTTTCTTTTGCAAGTATTTTATAACTCTGAACTCGAATCTGTGATTTTTCCATTTTTAGAATTTCTCTAAACTTGTCTACTTAAATTCTAAATTATTTGAATAGGTAACAGGTGACAGAACTACAATTGAACCACCGCACCACAAGACATGATTAATACTTAATGTGTCCAATTGATTCAATGTCACTTAACGCCTACTATGTCAGGGACGCTAAATAATGATCTCCCTGGTATAATATAATACTACAACTAAACAAAGTTGTCTATAGTATCTACGGAAGTCCAATTAGAAATTCGCGGCAACACAACATGTTGTTCGGGTAATTTTCGCGACCACGGACATGTTTGAGGTTATCATGTGTAATTTTATTTAATTGGTGAAATTGGATTGACTATTGGTTTTAGTAGTTCACGAAAGAATTTGTTTTTTTTTATTCGAGCTAGTCGAGGCATAATTTCAAATAAAGAAATATTTGTCATTGTCATATTTTGGATATTTTTAGCACATTTTAATTTTTCTAATAAAAATCCAAAATTCTTCAAGCAGCCTAATCTGTAATTGGTTAATATAGATTTGAAATTGTTTTATAACTGATTTTAAGACATTTTTTAAATTATACAAAAATTGTTACAGAATTATTGTAACTAGAATAGAAGACGAATGAAAGATAGCCAAAAACTTACTTATTTACTTATCACGATCACTCTTCTACCAAAGGCATGTTTTTCGATCCTGTGCTCTTTGTTTCTTTCCATGTAATGCCCTTCCTTGCTGATCTGCTAATTCCTACATTTCATGTGGTCCTCGGTCTACCCCCCCCTCTTCAGTTTTCATTTCCCACACAGATTTCGATCATCTTTCATCCGTGTCATACGTCCATACCACCTGAGTTGTTGTGTTTGAATCTTCTTAATTATGCTCTTTACTTCCAGCCCCATTCTGATTACTCGCTTCATATTTTATCTCTAATTGTTACCCCTTCGCAAGATCTTCATTTTAGTAGCTTGTATTTTGTTTATGTATTTTTCTGTCATGGTGATTTATTTTTTATCAAAGCATATGTTATATAGAGCTTCATACATTTTGTTTGTATTCATGTTGTATATTTCACTTTCCAGTCCACATTTTTCCTCCATTGTCGAGCCCTGCTATTTTAATTTGTTTGTTGCTTGTATTGTGTCGATTCCTACCTACACTCATCACCTCTCTTTTATTAATATTTATTTTAAGACCAAGAAACGAAATAGAAATAACAGAAATAATTCAAGAGACAAAGAAAGATCAAGGATTATGCCTTAATCAAACTATGAGTATTTACAATCTTGCTTAGAGATAACATTTCCAATAAGTGTTGAATTGCAACGAACTTGAGTTCAGCAAAAGACCACATTGAATGACGTATTTTCACGCAAAGTTTGCTGGTGCTCTTGTATGTATGAAAAGCTTAATTGTCTCTTTCGACTGCGTTTTACTTCGGAATCCAAGCCAGCTAAAATTAAAAACGATATCGAAGTCATATCTATGCCCTGTCCTCGTCATATGTCTTGTGTTTCGTACGGTTTCAGAATGTGTGTTCGTCCATTATTTTTATTACATTATTTTGTGTGTTGTCACGTGTTCGTATCAAATGCCATTGTTCTGAGTCACCTGTAATGGTTTTAGCTCATAATTATGCATCAAATCATACAGTAGCTTTCAAACCAACATGTCGCAGCTAATCGTTTCACACGTATTAAATTAGTATTCTAGGGCTGGGCTAGGGAGCCCACTGTCGTGCTGTGCAATTAATCCTTGTTGAATTCGTTATTAGTATTACTCGTAAAACCCCCCATGTGCATGGCGCTTACAAATTAAACAAAAATAGGGTTACAGACATCAAAAGGTTGGGCTGTCCCAAAAATTAATTCAAATTCGTCTGAAAGATTAAGTTAAAATTGCTGCATTGATATTTGACTGAAGTGCCTAGGTTAATCCCAGTGGAAATTTGGGACATGTTATATTCTAGACATATCTAACATACATTTACAGACCATACCAAAATACACAGTGTGCCTTGTGTCAGATCGAAGCTAGTATGCAATAAAGGACTTTCTAATTTTTAAGTTATAAATACATTTGATATACACTCGTTAAAGAAATGATTGGCGTCAAACAAAACGGTAAAGTGACGTGACATTAATTGAATTGGCAACTGAATGCTACCAAACAATAGTTTGAAATCCAAACGTCCCCGGCATCAACGTGAAAAATGATTTTTCCGGCTATCGCGAAAATTATGTCCGAGGTACACGTGGTGATGATGTACGGAGATCTGGATCCCATCCGCCAAAGCGGCTTCCTTTTGCTCAAGTCCAACTTCTGGTGGGGTTGGGGAACCAACTCAACAGCGGTTTCCGATATTTGAAAGTCTTGAACAAATCTCCAATAATCTTGACGTCGAACAAATCTCCAATAATAGGTTTTGTCCTCCGTACGAGAACAAACCACGTGTTGCAGCTGGCGATACATTCACAATCGTGAACGAGAATAATGCCGCTTTACGCCAAAATAGTCTCTACAATTGCCGCATCACGACAATCAACAGAACAAATAATTGGTGGGCTATATTGCGCATGATAAAACTAGTATTGACTGAAGCAATTAGTTAAGACTTACCCTACCGTGACAATTAAAAGTATTCGGTTCTGAGGTGTATAGTTATTTTGAGCGTTTGGTCATAAGAGTTTGACGACTTTATCAAGCCCTATAAAAATAGGGAACGTTGAAAAATTCTACAAGTCTCCAAAAAATCTACAAGTTTAACTTAAATAATTGAAACATCACTATCATATGCATTTTTCAATCAAATAACGTATCAGGTTGTGGACTTGCTTTTAATATAACAAATTATTAACACATAGAGAATTTGACAATGAACTGTTTGAAATTAGTATTGCTTGAACTCTTCGAATCAAACAAGAAAAGAAAAACTATGAGGGGTTAAAAATTAAGAAAAAACAGATGCGTGCGTTTTCCGATTTCTATTTGATTGGTTTTCTTTCTCAGTCCACTTTGTATGTTAAATTTCCTTCCAAATATTACAACTAACAACTGTTCTTTATTACTTTCGATGTTGTTCAAATTTTCATTTAATAATTCTATCAAGAAACAAAATTAATTGTAATAAAATAATTTACCCAAATTCTTTGTTCATGCTTCTTTTCGGGTAGAAAAAATTATTTCCAGATATCAAATTCAAGTAAAAATATAAATATTTTATTCCCTGTTGCATGACAAATGAGTTTCGTTCTTTCTATTACAACGCCTCGTCCCGTTTTTGAATATTTTATGAAATCAGACCACACATTTCCAATGAAATCATGCGCGTCTTGTGAGGCTCAAATTTGTGACGATAGAGGGCGCGAATCCCTCGTGATTAAAACACAAAGTTAAAACGCTACGTTCGGCGTCATTAAAACGACAGTATTCAATTTTTAACCGGCTATCGCCGTTGTAAATTACGCGGGCGTTCCCTTGCCCTTGCGTCTTACAATCTAGCAGGAGGATCGAATGCCTGACGTAGCTGCACGAAGCTATTGTGCAGTTTAATTAGGATTTATAATCGTGAAGCGAGGGTTTTGTGGCGTAGCCGAACATATTAATGTGGAAATATGGAGGCTGTAAGCTAATGCATTTGTGTGTGAATTACCGGAACCATCTTCGCACCTATGTGTGGGAAGTTGATTCAATACAAACACGAGTCCATAACTCACAAGGGAAAGTTTCGAAATTCAACTACGGGAAGTTAGGACAAACTCGGGGAGCGTTTGTGCTGGCGGCACATACGGCCGTAATAAATGTTTCCTTTTGCACGTATTCGTATTGAATTACTTAGATGTTCTGATATGTATTGCAAACTTTGACTTTAGCAATAATGGGGAACTTTTAATAAGTCGAACGTGCGCGCCCTTTTATATCTTGATGTCATGAAGTTAATAATTAATGTCTCTTTATTACAACCAAAGACTAATAAATTATTTAGGGAGGCTCGTAGGGGGGCAGTTCTTCGAGGGAGTAATGAGTACGTCATATATTTGTAACATCATATTAATGTTCGAAGGCTAGACAAGTAAAAAACTTAATTTTAGGGATTTCATAAATTGTTTACCTCTTTCACTGACGGTCAATTCAATTTAATTCGTTTCCTCGTTTAATGTAAAGTTTAATGTAAATTTGAATGTTCATTTACTTTAAATTGTGTACCTTGAGCTAAGTGGTTCTAGTTTTGTGTACGAGTAATTTTGATTCATTAATATTGTCGTTGCATGGCGGTGGAATGAAAATCGGAACAGGAAAACCTGGACATGGCTGGGTAAAGATACAAGAGAGGAAATGTGGAAATGGAACAAGAAATCAAAAACATATGGATATGTGACATTGAATGTAAGGAGTATAAAAGGAAAAGAACAAGAAATAAGTGAGGAATTTAATAAACGTGAATTGGACATTTTAATGATAACAGAAACCAAGCAGAAAGGAAAAAGAATTACTAGAAAGAGGTATACACAGTGGGGTAGCGAAGGAAAGCCCGTCAAGAGTGGGATGCCTGAATAAGAAGTGGGAAAAGTATATCATCGAAGGGACATACCGAAAGGATCATGATAGTGCAAATGAAGATAGATGGAATAATAACAACAATAACAGCAGTATACGGCAGAGTGGGAAGAGATCACAATGGGGGAGGCGTAATTGGGCAACATGGAGAGGAGGAAAGAAATAACTATGGTATAAGACGCTAACGCGCTCTATTAGCACAAAGATATAGATAAATACACATGGACATGGGCAAGGATCAAATACAAAAAAGAAATCCATAATAGACTATATCATGATAGACAAGGATATACGACGGATGGTGAAAAATTTGAGAGTGATGCGGGGAGCTCAAATATATAATATGGAATAATAATATGGAATAATGATATAGCACAAGCGATGGAAGAGACGAGAGCTGTCAGACGGATATGGGAAGTCAGGATAGGAAAGAAAAGAAAGCTCGATAGATCAAGAGGACGTTGCATAAGGCAATTGCGAAGCACCTGCAAAAGATGGGTGTGACGATAGAGGCAAAGGCCATGGTATAAAATAGAAGGCCATGGAATATGTTCACAAGCACAGGATAAGATAGTTAAGATGAAGCGGTAAGAATAATTAAGATACTAACAATAGTAATAGCACCCTACACCGAAAAGTATTAGGGGGATTTGATTATGTATCTATTTAAGGTAAACTAATTAATAATTTACTCTACAAGCAAGCCTTTCGGACCTAATGCTTAATACAGGCACGGAAGCATTTAATGTCTCGACAATAGAACAAGTGACCACTTCAATCTGTTCGCTTTAAAAATCAGCTACTGGGGACCGACCATAATGTGCAAACATTACGTGCAGCGATACACCGCTATTATGTTTAAAAATGCGATTTAGATATTCCAATAAATGTAAATTTGTATTAGTTTATATTTAAAAATATTTCTTTGATGTATTTAATATTTTGAAATTATTTATTCAATTATGTGAATACAAATAAAAACACTTATGACAATTCCGTCTCGTACAGTTTGCTAACCATTAATTTCACCCTTCTTTGAAAAATGATAAAAGTATTGCAAGTAATGAAATGAATGCAAGACTTACGCGGACTACCCCTATAGCATTATGCTTTTATTCAGCGTATAGCGATTCATACCAAACTAAAACATATGGAACGAGCAATCTATGAGATCACTGAAGGTGAACACCTCTTAGCAGATATCTGTAATTGCGTAACAGTGTGAGAGGGTATATTGACGTTTTGATGCCGTTAATACCCATACAACTTTTTGTAAAGCAAATTGGGTGACTTTTGCAGATCCAATTCATTAAATCAATTGTAATATAAGTTTCTGATATAATTGGCATAATTTCATTTTAGAGTTGTAATAAAATTGATTATTTTTAATTGTTTGCAGAAAACATGTATAGAAACATAAATTAAATAGAAATATTCAATAATAGAAAAATATAAAATCTGTTAAAAAATTTAAGTAAAATAAATATGACACCATGACATAAAACTATGCACAAAGAATGCAAATTGAAATAATGTCAATAATAAAAAATAAAGGGAGCACGTCTGTTATTCAAAGAAAATTCATTAAAATTTAATGGAAAATTAATCACCGTATTCTTATGGAAAAAATAAAATTAATGTGACGTTAATTCAAAATATTAAGGAAACATTAATGCTAACTAATTAATTAATAATCCAATAACAAAGATATAAAATAAAAAACAATGAAAACTCAGTTACTAAACTACGTAACTTACCAAAAAGAATACATAAGAAAAAGTCAGACTGAATTAAGAAGAAAATAAAACGAAATATGGAAACACGAACGAATTAATGACAATAGAAGTAAAATGAAATGTATCTAAAGGAGGGGCAATATAAAATATCTATACAAAACGCAAATGAAGCTAACATAAAATGCATAATCCAAACAGAGAAAAATTAATGGACATATATATTTAAAACCAGGTTTATACATCGTATGATTTATACTAACAAAAGCCAACTAAAAGAATAGACATCACAAAGTAATTAAGGAACGAAGAAAATTATAAATCTCAACTAAAAGATGACAATAGTCAAGAATAAAAAAATAATATAAATAAATAAAAGTAAGGAAATCGAAATAAACATGAATATGAATATTCCAGAAAAAAAGTTGTGGGAAACAAAATAAAATTATGAAAACACAAAAAACACACAAACTACTTGAATTGAGTCTACTGTATTCAAAAGCTGAATACAAAACTGATGGTTAAATCCCTATATTATTATTGATTTTTTAGTTAGTGTTGCATAGTGATACACTAATTATGTTAGTGAACATTGCTTTCTTATTGCCATAAAACGACGATGTTTATTAGAGTAAGGTATTTTCTTTAAAATTAAACGCGACAGGAAACGCGAGTTGTTCGGTATGTTTGTATGGCTGTATGTTTGTTACATTAAAATATTATAGCCAATTATGGATTAAGAATAGGCGATATACTAAATCTGAAACATATTTTTAACACAATGGGAATGGGGAGCAGCGAACGTAATATTTGCATTTTATTGTGGGTCCCCAGTACCTGATTTTCAAAGCGGATAGTTCGAAATGCTCAATTGTTTCATTATCGGGTCATTAAATATATTTCACATATTCATGACTTCTATAAACAGGACAGAACAGAATATATGTTTCGATGACCACCGAAGGAGAAAACTAAACTTGATGTGACTTTAAAGATATTTAAAAAATTATTAAATACTATAATTCCCAATAATAAAGAAACCTCAAAAGCATTTGTAATAATTGTATTTATGTATACATAATTATACATATTTAAATATAAGTGTAGTATGACGTAAAATAAACTACATATAATTCTGTTAAAACTGATTATGAACCATTATTGTTTAAGTGCAGACCCATAAATCAATTAGTGCTATTGTATACGCCGGATGTAGATCGTAAAACTGCCTATTAATTGCTCCGAGAGAGGCCGCAACTCCGTCGATGACGATCTGTAGTCAACAAGAAACAAAATATAAGTCGACGATGTAGGAGGAGTTTGTTGGTCACTCAAAGAATTTGCAAAGAATTTAGACCCTGCTACTAATATATCGACATAAGTCGGATATAACTCTAAAACTAATGTCAACATCAATCTAAAATGCGGATTGAGAAATTGAGCTGGTTGGTGTTAGTCTTATTAGTATTATTTTAATATAATATTCTAAATAATTTGCATCAATTTCTCGAGAAACTTTTCAATATTAAATTCCAAAGAGAATTTTTGGGAAAGTTAAACTGTGTTAATGTTTCAACAAGTTGTATTAAACGATTCATCTCAAACTTTTTAGGTCTACACGTTGCAACTTATTTGAATTTCAAATAAAATTATTTCATGAATTGTAACTGCTCATTTGTTTGATTAATTCATTCAAATTAAAGCTCTAATTTTTATAACATTTCGGTGTATTTTCTAATAAAAATTACAAAGTATGCAAACAATTTGAAAGTACAATGCAATGATTAAATTTGTTATAAAATAACATTTGCTATTTAAAACAACACGATTTAAATTTTTAAGTAAAATTAAACACATATCGATTAATCCAAACTGTCGCGGCATGTTCAAAGGCATGGAATGAGTAATGTAAAAGAAAAGCGAGAATTTTAACGATACACGATGCAATAATAATAAATTTAAAATAATTGTTGCCTGCTGACACAAATTTAGTAATACGTATTCACAAATTCACAAATTCGAGTTTAAATTATTAAAACTCGTTCTTTCGTTCTCGTATCTTGTTCCCTATTTTACAGTTTTTCAGTATGTCATGATGGTGTCATGTGCATTTCATTCATACTTTTTGAGGAAAACAATGTAACAATATATATTTATGTTACTAGTTCAGAAATGGCTGATTTATTGTATCGTGTGGGATACATATAAATCGCATTCATTTTGATAAAAACAGTTTCTTTTCAATTTAAACCGATGAGATTATTAATAATAGACTAATAGACTCGGCTTTATAAAGCTTAGTGGTCGAGTGACCTGGCTCGTCACGCTAGTAATCTTATGCTATTGAGTTTAGTTTTGACTTGGGGTCACTAGAATTTGATTTTAGAGTTAAAGTTCATAGTGGGAACGACTTTAATTTGAATTTAATTGAAGTTGTTCGTGGACACAAACCAAATTTCTTATTATATTATTTTGTTTTATATATTTTTTTGGGTTATTTGGAAACATATATAAACGCAAAACGATATAATAAAATTAAAAATAAAATGGTGATGCTTGTTTTGTTAATCTTCGCAGGAGAATATATGGCCCTATTTAGAACGATGTAGTCAGTAGTAGTTATTTGCCAATTCATAAACCGCCTCCTAGAACAATGTAGGTTAAGGTCCAGGGCATCCTGCGTGACCGTGACCTAGATTGTTCCAGGAGGAGGTTTATGCATTGGCAAAACTGGACTATTATGAAGCTCAATGGAAGGTCAAGGTCGAACGTTAAGTTAGGGAGTGAGAACATTTTTGTCGAAGTCAAAATGACGGTCATCACCAATATAGGCCTTGACCTTGAATGTCCTCGGTCGAGTGTAAGGATAACCACTATAGTCAAGGGCAACTTCATTTTATCATGTCAGAAGAGGGATTAACTATAAAGGAACTGCGAGACAAGTATCGTCACAGAGTAAGCAGTTATGAAGTGTAATAGTAAGCAGTGTTCTGCTAAAACCGAGAATGGTGACTTGCGATCATTATTAAGTACAAAAATGTAGCGTTTATTAGGCAATTTGCATTTTACTCCCTATACGTTTGTCAGTCTTATAAGGAGGCGACTTAATAAAGGATCCCGACCGTAACTCACTTCAAAATTCACCGTATAACTTTACAACCAAATTAACGAAATGCTTTGTAGTAAACGTAATTTAGTTTCAGTTTCATTTAAAAGGACAGATTATATTAACGACACTGATCCTTAGTTTTCTTCAGAAATTTTAACGAAAAATAGCGGCGCAAAACAATATTTCAGAAATAGTTGAAAAAGAGTGAAATGTATGTAGTGGTAGAATTTTTGGTGACCGCGTATAATTTAAATGGAGATGTAATCTTATAATGACGTAATTACTGGGTTTTAAACGTAATAGTAATCATAATAACCGTAATATCTTCAGGTTTCAAACTGAGTAATCGCATGAAAAATTATTTCACGTAAATCCCCATCCGCAAAAGTGATATCTTTGAACACCTCTGCACGTCGAAATTGGACCATTCTCTTTGTCCCAATATAGTGACAAACGAGCGCTGTAGGTCTATTTATTGGGATCATCCCAGCAACGGTTACTGCGCGAGGGTTACCTAAAGGCACAATTTGCACGATACAGCGGACAAGATTGAGAGGAAATGGGATAAGTCATTACCGGGTCTACGTCGCACAATTAATTTCGACGTCGAGAATCGTTTATCATCATTAGGTTGAAGGTGGAAAAATGCACAATTAATTCCGCTTCGCGTCGCCCGCAAATATAAATCTATCGGACCATTGAATCGACCTTTTGTTTTTTATTGTCGGAGACGAATAATCGATTTATTTTCTACAGAGAATTATTAAACATTTCAACAACGGACGGAAGTTTCATAATTTTTGTTTGGACAGTTTCGCCTGTAGGGCGCGCACAGATAACGCACACACGTTTCCCACCCACACATCGAGACCCACGCACGTGCCTTCGCACAGAATCGATTCAGAGAAGGTCAAAATGTACATTTCCGTAAAAATCTCGCGTTCCAAAATGTTCATGATGTATTGTGTGTTAAGTATACGATAGTATTAATGTGTGGAATTATATCAAGACAGTATAAATAGCGATTGTTATTTATAAACAAGGTTATTCTAAAAATAATTATACAATTAATAATGATGAACGAAATGAAAATTATGTGGATTAAACGCATTATATGGATAATGCGTAATTACGTCATAAACATAAAAAATATTTGCTAGTAATTTACGATTGTACGAAATATTACACATATTTCTGTTATATAATGAATTTGTAATTGAAATAACATTTTCGCGTGCATATGCGTTGCTAGATCCATGGTTGCCAAACATAATTGTTAAATGGTCATATTTTCCAAATAAATTATGAAATGCCAACATTTTGTCATACAAGGGGAGATCAGTATTTATGGTCCCTAACATATAAGGAAACAAATTGAAGAAATATCAAACGTTTATTTTTCTACATAATCTCCTTGAACGTCGATGCATTTGGTCCAACGATGCTCCAAACCTTTGATTCATCTGCAAAAAATTCTTTCGGTTGCTCTTCCAACCAGTCGTTTACGGTCGTCATCACTTCATTATCGTCGTAATATCTGGTCTCCCGAAGATATTCTTTTAATTTTGAAAATAAAAAGAAATCACTAGGGGCCAGGTCTAGTGAATATTCGGGATGTTCAAACAATTCAAATCCTGCGTTCAGAATAGCGATCATGGCAACATGGTTTTTGTGGACAGGAGCGCTGTCTTGATGAAAAAGAAATCCTTTGCTCAATGTTCACCATCTTTTTTCCTTGACACAATCGCGCAATCTTGAAATTAAATTGGGGATAGTAGGAGTGTGTTATTGTATGTCCACGTTCCAAAAAATTAGTCATCAAAATTCCGCCCTGCGTCCCAAAAAATTGTGTCCATAAGTTTACCAAGATGGCAAAACATGAAATTTGCGGGGTGGGGGAAAACCTCGGCGATGCCACTCCATACTTTATTTCTTCGACTCGGGATCGAAGTGGCGAACTCATGTTTCATCAACAGTGACGAATCGAGAATGAAATTCATTCGAATATTTTTAAACTTTGCCAAAGTGGCTTCAGAGTGCAATAATGTAGAACGTTTCTGATCAGATGTCAACAATCGTGGGACCCAACGTACAGACAAGATTTTTAGCCCCAAAATATCAATTAAAATATTTTCTATCATAAGAAAAAATCGTAATTGCAGCTATTCGGCGAATGGTGAGTCGTCTATCTGTCATTACCATATCATATATACGATTAACATTTTCTTGGGTAGTGACAGTCACTGGTTGTGCTGCACCCTTCGGTAAGAAACAGCACCCTCACCTAATACACCTACCATGTCTTCATGAATTTCTTTTGGCGATAAGCCTTTCTTTTGCAAGCATTTTCTAACTCTCCGATTTTTCCACTTTTAGAATTTCTCTAAACTTGTCCACTTAAATTCTAAATTATTTGAACAGGTAACAACTGACAAAACCACAATTGAATCAACGTAACAACAAATGATTACTACTTTAATGTGTCAAATTGATTCAACGTTCAACTCAACGCCTACTATGTCAGGGAGCAAATGAAATGAATTAAAAATACTATGAAATCGTTGGATCTTAATCTTGAGTTACGTATAGTGCTACATGAGATAACAGAAAAACGTTTTGGAAAAGAATTGGAGAAGTAAACAACGTTGTTACTTTAAAGATGATTTTTTTGGTTAAAAAGTTGTATAGGTTGTCAAATACACATACGTAAACACAGTACAACACAGGTAGATAATGGAACAGAGTATATCAACCAATTCCGAGCAAGGTAAAGGAACCATGGAGAGAGCAAGATCCATGTTAGGTGCCAAGAATATGCAAAAGTGTACGTCACATACTGAGCCTAACTACACCAGCTCAAACACCTGACACAGCTTATGATTTGTAGACTGGGAGACATGCAGACATATCAACGTCAGAAGATTGGTATGAAGGAAATTCAATTAATTACCATCTATATGATGCTTCAAAGAAGATACTCAATGTTTCCACAACCTGTAGGAGTTCAACTGTAATCAAGTTTGAAAACTTTGATTACGACGAAGCATGAGTTAATTGGTCACGGAAAAGAGCACACACAAGATGGCAATGGTCATGGTAAAAATGAAGGAGGCAATTTGGCAAGACACCTACTTGAAGATTTTGGTCAACCAACTATGCAACTATGCTGAACCAGAGCCAACCAACCAGCCAAACAACCAGAGCCGAATAGAAATGGGACGAAGCAGCGACGGGTGAATACTAGTGTCGTTGGTGAAAAATAACGCATGGAACCTACAAGAACTTCAACACAGCTAGACTAGAATCACAAGATTCAGCGCAAGAATTATAAGATTCAACCCAACATTGTATGCTGACGGCTTTACTCAAATTGAGAATTATGGTTTAATAACACGATATGATTCAATAAGACTTATTTTTTTAATTACGTCTTAACTTAATTATCGTGTCATATAATTTGAACTTAACTGCGATTTTTCATGGACAGCTCGAAAAGAATATTTACTTGCAGTAAAAGGTAATCTTGTGTGTAAATTAGAGTATACGCAGTACAGGCTACGAAGACTTTGGACTTGAACCATTATCCCATTCTTTTCTTTTTCTCGTTTTCTGCTTCCAATTTTGAATCTTTTTAGATCTTCGTCTACACTTTCCGGCCATCACTTCAATGGTCTCCAATTTCTTCTTTTTTAAATTAGGGCTCTGCTGAAGACCATTTGGGTCATTTATTTTTGCCCTATCCACCTTAGTCATTGCGCTTTTATGACGGGTGTTGTGTTTCTTTCTTATCTATCAAGGGCAGCTGCTTCCTTTGGTGACCAAGCTTCACAGGCATATCTATATGTCACGGTTTACCTTATAATAACGGTTTTATAAATTCTTATCTTCATTCTTCTTCACATATTCTTTGATTTTATTAGTCTGCTCAGGTGCAGCATTCCGTACTTCCTGTTACCTTTCATAATTCTGAATTTTATTTCCTGCTCCTCGTGCCCTTTTCGTTTATCATGACCTCCGAGTATAAGAAGACCATTACCTTGCCAAACTCATATCGTTTGTAGTTATTTTCAAATTTTCATTTGGTGGTTGTTCGGTTTTGCTCATTACCATGTACTCTGTGTTTTCTTGGTTTATTTCTAGTCTAGGACATGCAGAGTTAATTTATTTCATAGCAGGTTGTTTTGATCTATTTGAGAGTATGAATGTGGTCATTATCGATCTGCTTCTCGTGAAACCTGCCTGATATTCACCGAGGATACCTTCTATAACATTATTTAACCTTTCATTAATAAGGTTTGTCAGTACTTTATAAGTTGTGCTCAGTAATACAATACTTCTATAGTTTTCACATAAAGATTTTTCACCTTTTTTATGCGAAGAGTATATCAGCTTCGTACATTTGTTCTTTCTCCCATACCAGTTTTACAAGCTCATATATTCTTTCAATTAAGTGAACTCATCCTGCTTTAATCATTTCTGTTCATACTTTGTTTTCCCCTAGACTTTCATTATTTTCAGGTTTTTGATTATTTTTGTTGGTACGTTTTTTGTCTTTCTTATTTCTAGGTAAAATGTTCGAATTTCCTTATTCTGAAATTTTTTCTCGATGGCTATGAGGTTTTTCTCATTGTATCTGTTTTCTTCCTATATTGTTTTCTTATATTTTTCACTGTTTCCTATTCCGTTGTTATTCAATAACCCTTGTTTTATTTTCTCTTTGTCCTCTGCTATCTCTACACACTCTACATAGAACCAATCTTTCCTATTTGTCTGTTTCTTTTTCTTTGAGATGGTCGTTTTAGCAGTTTCTTTAACGACTTCTTTTGTTTGTGTTTACACGTCTTCTCAACTTGTTTGATTTGGCAGCATTCTTTGTTTTTCTTGTTTTGCACTCTCCCCCTGATATTCCCTTTTAACATCCTCTGGAACCTTTTTTGTGCTTCTTTGTTACACTATTTTGAAGCTTATCCTTACTAAGAAATGATCGGATCCTGTGGCTGCTCCTCTCATACTTTTACGTTAGTAATTAAGTTCATTTGTTTTCTTTCTACCGGTACACGATCTATTTGATTGTACACCGCTGGTGTAAATTGCCGCCGTGTCGGATGGTGTTGTTCATGTCATTTTATATATTTGTTTCCGTTCTAGTTGTTTACTCCTCACAACTATGTTTTTTTCTATTGCAAAATTAATGACTCTGAGCTCATTATCATTAGATGTTTCGTGTTTACTGTGTACTATTGTTGATTGGTTCATTTTCCCCAATCTCTGCTTTGCAATATCTTCAATTTCTATTTTTATGTTTCATGTTTCGGTAATTTTTCCTATTCCTCTTTTAGTTGTTCGTAAAATATGTCTTTTTCTTCTTCTTCTGATGGGGCGTATATATTGATTATACTTCCCCCTCTTCGCAAACGTATAACTTATAACCTCTATGATATTGGTTTGACAGACATAACTTTATCTTTATCATTTTTTGTACCATAAAGCCAGTTCCTTTTCCACCACTTTAAAAAAATGTTATATCTTCTATATCTACAATATCTAGCTCTAATCTAAACTTTCTGGTGCAAAAGTGCCCCATTACATTTCGGATGCCCATAAAAACAAATCCTTTCCTAAACCTTGTTTAATTGTTGAAGCATTTTGAGTATTTTTCCATGCCCTTTGTTCGTCTGGCCATCCTTAAAATAAATTCCCGCTGATGTACATTGTTTAGTTTTTGGCCTGGTCAGTTTCTTCCTTATGGACCAGCTTCTTTAGCTTCATATTCCAGATTCACACCTGGTTGAAAACAATGAGTTTTTTGTAACCTACCTCAACCGTTTTCCATTGGCATTTCTCTTCTTTTTTCGACCCTTATGCTTCGAAAGCAGGATATTTCGAAGAACATTTGGATTTAATTTTTACTGGCCTCTTTGAAGGTCGTTCCATTTACTACTACGTTAGAGTTCGTTGCTGCTTGATCCATCCCGCCTATATGTCCTTTCAACATTTCTATCTTTGCAGTGAGTTGTTCCCTTTCCACATTCCATAGCTTCTCATTTTCTGTCCTTTTTCTCGACGATGATTATTAATCATTACAGAAATCAACGAACCAACGTGCATTATAATGACAGATATGGAGAAAGAGTTCATAGTAATAACAAATGAAGCTAGTAATGTATGGGTCGAAATTGACTCAGAGGATTATGGTGGTTCAATATTTTATTCATAAAAATTAAATACGTCAAATGCTTAGAATATTCAACATCTAAGATGCGATATCAGTTACCGTGCAGGCAGAACCTCATATGCATCGCTATAATAATATCATATAATGACCACGAGGCAATTGCAGAAGTTGTTCCAATCCGTTATGGTGATGGTTGCATCATCTTTGCTGCAATAACAAGCGATCCTGTTTTAATGTTTGCCGTTTCTTACATATGCAGATTTATTGCAAATGCATAGACGATCAACTCGAATGCAGTCAAGAAGTATTTGATTTACACGACTGACGAGGGGATAAGGTATTCTGATTCTGGTAATGCCAGTGGTGTAATGAAGGGACGTTCTCTAACAGGATATATTATTATTTTGTATCGTCATTTTTGTTTCTCTTCGACCGTAGATGAGTATCTTGCAGCATCTTCGGCTACGAAAGAGGCACATGACTATCTACTTGAAGATATTGGTCGATCAGAGACAGAAGCAACTTTGTTCGGAATCATGAATTTAGCAAAAGGACCTTCTAACCATTTTACGCGAGAAAAGTTTTTTAACCATGATATTGATATAAGCAATGTACTATTTACCAATCAAGTTTATTATCATATATATCATATTTATTAATCATTTATACAAAAATGAAAATGCCACAAAGCAAAAGATCTTAGTAAGTTCAAGTGGGTGGAGTTAGGCTATTTACTACTATCACGATGTTTAAATAATGTGCACCGCTATAGGAGCGAACTTTATGTTTTATATTTTACATAAGAATGCAAATAAAAATGATGTGTACTTGTAGTGTATAATACGATTTTAATTATTTTTTCCTACAAGAATTACGTAAATTACTCTCGCATGACAATTTTGAGGCCTGGAGTACCCGTCACCATTATCACCATTATTTACTTATCGCGATGGAGATATATGCGTTTCATACTCGGAATGATACAAGTCGAGCAGCACATCCCACAAAGTTGATAAGTATAATGGGAGTTATGAACAGCGCCCCGGGGTACGTCGCATATTGCCGTTTCCGGTAACCGAGAAGATGTTTAGTTCGCCGGTCGGCGTCTGGTTCGTCTCGACCGCGAGATCATCTCCGCGCAACTTTAATCAAAGTTTCGAGTGCTTCATTACAGCGGCGGTATTTTAAATCCTACGTCCGGGTCGACATAATTACACTTTACATCGACGGTTTCCGCATTACATTATCCTAAAGAGCGGGCCCGGGCTCGTTTTTACGGACGTCGAGATTTCATTATGACTAAGTGAAATATTGCCTAGGATAAATACATAGGACGCAGGGGCATGGTGGGGTGGCGCTTACAAATTTATGAATGTTACACGGGGCCGTCTTAATGGCATTTCCATAATAAGTCTGATCATGATGAACTGCAACATCAAGACCAAGACCAACAGTTATTAAAAAGAGTAATAAAAATCGTCAAATTTTAAGAGTAAAACGTGATCGAATTTGCAAAAATAATTACTTTATGTAATTCATGCCATCTAAAGTTAATTAATAGGAAAAAAAATTCGAATAGTAATAATTTGTTACCGGCTTTACGTAAACATATTGATGATATTACTGGTTCATGCATTCTGTAAATTCAATTTGCAAACTTTGCCAATAAATTACGCCTTATCGACTTAACTTTAACAAATTCGTACTTTTTCAATCATACATTTCATACATTACACGGTACATTTTACATAAAGAATTAAATATGAGAAAGCTCTGTGAAGGGGGGTGCCGTGTTTGTTAAATGCGGATTACAAGTAAACATGCAAATGAATTTCTCAAAAATGTTTGGACCTTTTAAAAAAGAATTCGACCGATGTTGTCCGCCGATTTGTTACTATGGATGAGGCATGGGTCCACCACTACATGCCAAAAACGAAACAGCAATGAATGCAGTGGGTGGAAGCCTCTCTGGATGACTGTTCCAAAAAAGGCGAAGTCGATTTCATCTGCCGGAGAGGTTATGCCTGCCCAATACTATAAAGTCTTCTAGACCAACTGCGTGAAAGTATTCGGAAGAAGAAGCCTGAATAGCAAAATAAAAAATCATGTTTCATCCAACAAGGGCGCTTTGGCAATGGGAAAACTTAGATATTTGAAGTACGAATTCTTAGATCATCCAGCCACCACCAGCAATCACTGATTGCCGCCTATTCCCAAATCTACGGAAATTTGTGAATGGAAAACGTTTGAGTTAAATGAAAAAGTGATAGCAGCAGTACAGTGGTAGTATTTCACTGCTAGGCCGAGAACTTAACCTTTGTAGTAAAATATATACTACCAAGTATTATTTTTTAATTAATTCTTTGGTGACCTGTATAGTTGTGTTCAAATAAGTCTGAGATAAAAATGGCAAGTTTCATTTACTTGTTAAAGTTGAATTCAAAGAACTAATTATATTAATATTCCGAGAAAACTTACTATGATTGAAAAAGCACATATCATTACAACTTGAAGACGGCTGATCAATTAGAATGACTTCACGATAGTTTGAGTTGAATAAATATACGCATTAAGAGACGGTGGGAAAATGAGAGATTTTTAAACAGGAAGAAAGAGGATTAACTAACAGGTAGACAACATTTGAACAGGATAAGGTACTTGTAGGTTATATTAGAAATCGTCCATTTTTTAAATTGCAAGAAAATTGCAGTTATAAACACAAATTTTCCCGCCTCCAGAAAAAATGATTGCAGAAGAATGTTGAAACGTTCCTTGAAATGTCAAGGAAGATTATATTTGTCCCATTGTCTAGCCTGGAGTCAATGTTTGGGCTTGGATAAACACCCAACGCTTTAAAATATGCTGGCGGATTGAGAACAGCAATTGAGGATTGTTTGTTGTCAACGAAGACAAATGCATTGCAGTCCGTTTTACGAAAAGGACCGGACCACCGGTCGATTACATCAATGTCGGTAGCTCCAAAGTTAAATATTTGGGTGTCATACTGAACACCAGAGTGACATGGAAGAGGAATACAGAGAAAATATGCGAAAAGATTCACTTCAATACTGTACTCATTATTGAGACAAAGAGTGTTAACCACTTCAAACAAAATCATTCTGCGTAAAAGAAGGCCGAAAATTAAGATAAAGACGCGAACAAAGTCAAGTCAAGAATAAACTGCCCATGAACTCGTTTGGGTCTTGGAAAAAGTCATTGTCAACAGTCGCCACTTGGAGAATGCACCTATCCTTATCCTTCCACAAAACCGTCTGTGGAGTAGGCAGATTGAGGCCTCGGAAATTAAACTACCACAGCACGGTCTCGCACTTAGTTGACAACCGCTTGTCTTTTTATATTCCAATTCCAATTCCAATTTTACAGTCCTTACAGATAATATGTTTAATGACTGTTAGTAATAACATTGAAGTTCGTTAGTGACTTTCGATCTGTCCGGATAAATCCAATTGAAGATGTTTAGGGCTTTTGGTTGAAATTCTCGAGAAAAGAAATATTCGACTATAAAATGCAGGAAAACTTTAATTAGTTCCATGACGCGAAGACACACACACATACAAAATATAATTTTTTCAGCCATTAATATTACCTGATTATTTATTTACTTTATCATTTGGTGTTACATGGTATTATATAGAGTGTTTACTTTTTTAATGGTAGTTATAATTTGTAATAAATATTTTTAATTTTCACGAAAGTATTTAATGAATATAGCAATAAATCAATAATATGCTAAAAGCCAACACAATAAAAAGTTGTCCCGGATTTATGTGTACATATGAAATTGAGAGACTTGTCTCAGATTTATTTGAACACGCCTATTTTTTATATATCTCCCATGAAATATTGGGACATTTGAAATAAAAATTAAAGTATTAATACAGTATGTTAGTAATAAAATGTAAATTTTAAATCGCAATTATTTGAAAGGTTCACAACGTAATTTTGACAAGAAAGAACGCATATCAATCATAAAGGGAAGAATCTGAAAAATTGCGGTGGATTGACGCCACGTTCATCGATGAATATTTAATTTAATTTTCTCGAAGCAACTCGTTACTTAGTCACGTTTTGAAAATAATAGGTGTACTTGCCTCTGGGTGTAGAAAGCAACGCAACACCTCGCTTCGCACCAAATTTATTTGTTCGAGTGACATAATCGGATTTATTTGTGTCACGTTGCCAAATGGAAGTACAGTGCACTTTTGGGCGAATCATCTTTAATATTTCGCGTTATCGACTTTAATGCATGAGTTAATTCCATATTAACCACGCCTATAACGTAACACGTATGCTGTTACAGTGTTGGACGTCGCATACCACGATCGCCGGAACTCTATCGAGGATGAACACTCCAAGGAACGCACAAAATAACGTGCGATTAACGATATTTAATCCGAAAACTACCTCTCCCTGCAATACCGTAGTTTTATTTCTTTGAAATATTCATGCAATTTTCATTTAACATTAGGTTAACTTTAGAAATAAAACGTAAAATATTTTTGCGCTTACAAACTAATACCTTTGAATCACAATAATCAATCGCATTTGATATTTGAGGTATCTTACATTTTAAATTGCATGTACGTTTTTGTTTCTTTAGGTTAACTTTTGTACCATATTTTTTTATTACCATTTGTGTTGGAACCTATGAGCTCAAAATGCCATTTTCGCCTATTTTTACATAAAATAAATTTATATTTACTCCTTTTTTATCAGTAATGAGTTTAATAATTATTAGAAAATTAGTACAATATTGTTTGCATAAAAAATAATATATCGGAAAGAGCCTATCCAAGCGTCACGTCAAGCTGTCTCGGCCATAAATGTGCACCTTTTGCCCATGGTACATAACTATTTTAGCTAAATTGTTGCGAATATTTTGTACATATTGTTTTAATACAGTTGCTATTACTATTTAATTATATTGGATTTCTTTTGAATGTTATGCTTGGCTTATTATAATTCCTTATAATTCTTTAACTGTAATTATCTTATAAGCTATAGGTACAAGTACAGTAACACATTGCTCTCATATTAAATAATTACGGGTCATTGGTAAGTAGATGCAAATCGATCCTTGCGGGCCCTTTGATATTAAGTATAGTCTATGCCGTATACTTTGAAAAAGAAACGTAATTCATTTTCCAAACCTGCTGAAACATCTTTAAGCAAGTAACTCGGTAATTGACATTTGCTCTTTCAAAAGAACAATTTTAAGTATATGGGAAGCTTTAAAAAAAAAAAACAAAGCGACGTTAGTTAGTTAAAAAAGTGCTCATTGCTGACGTAACACAATAGAATTTATTTTTCGTTAATATTGACATGTGCGTTATTGAAATGCAATTGCTGGAGTTAAAAAACAAATTATAAAGTTCGAAATTTGAATGCCTTAATGCTGATCTGAACAATTAGGGAAAAACAAATCTGATCTCAGTTCGCAGCAAAGTGGTCTGCTTTAAATACCTAGAGAAGGAAAACATGATAATTTTCAATACCTCGAAGAGTATTCCTGACTGACGATCAGTTAAAAAATTAGAATTTGGTTGTGGCTCTACATATTCATGCAAACAATCATTTTCAAGCAAGAACCGCATCAAGAGTAAATTGAGGAATCAGAATTGACATACGACATACGACATACAAGCCAATCTTAATCAAAACTTGCAAAAACAATGCAGGTATTTTTTGTCAATAAATAAGATTATTACTATTGTTATATCTGGTTGTATTTAATGTTTACTGACCGCTGGTCTAGGGGGTTTCTGGTGATGTAATATTACAGCTACTTTCTTCGTCATTAAGTTACCATTACAAAACCTTCATCTTTAATTTGGTTGCAAGCTTTAAATTCTTTTAATTAATTTCATCGTATATTTTTATTCTATAAAAACAATTTACATGAATACATTCAAATATCATGTATTTTTTTAAGAGGGCAACCACGGAAGTTCAGCGGAAGCAGCAAAAAATGAATGATGGTCAAGTATTGTTGGCAAATTTCCGACTGGTTTCATAATGATCTATGTGCGATTTCCAAATGATCAACAAATATACATAAGAATTGCGCGTTGCAAATATCTGGTACAATTGATTAATTAGGTCGTAAAGTTTAGTTTGAATTAGTTGTAGCTTCGATACATTAACAAACACAGTTTTCAAAAGTGAAAAATTAAAAGTCGCTTACGTGACACTTATAATATCAAACGCGCATTTCACGTGCATACATGTACGAGTGTGCTACGATTCACCTGTTACGCCGCACATTCGTCTAAACTGGAATATAAATTTCGTTAACGTTTATTTCTTAGAGGCTCCTGACAATTTATCACGACTGATTGTGTTGCATGGCTTCATGGTTTGTTGTCACTAAATGTCAGATTTAGACGCAGATTTACGGTGGACATATAATAAAACTGGTAGAAAACTGAAGAAGACATATTATGTGAATACGTGAAAAATGTAGTAAAAAGTTGCAATAAATGCAAATGAAATTGCAATTGAAACTCAAAAAATATGCGATCATTAAGAAAATTCTAAATTCTAAATACCTCAAAAAAATATTAAATTTAAAAAATGCAAAGAATAAAAATTTAAAAAAACTGTTGAAATTGTACAAATTAAGAATTAAGAGAAAACATATTCTAAAAACAATTCTAAAAATGTAGATGTAGATAGAAATTTTTTTAAATAAAAAAAAGGAAAAATCTGACGATTAATAACAAATCGGAAGAAAACAATAAATATAATTGTAACAAAACGCTAATAAGGCTAATACGTGTACAAACAAAAAAAACATTAAATACAAGAATTAAAAATATACAATTAAGTTAAATCCGAAAAAGAGATAAACTTAAATATTGTCAAAATACGTAAAAAACAAAAATTAGAAGAAAACAATTAATTCAATTTAATTCGAAGTTTTGTTGTAGCATTGTTTTGTTTTTTGCCTGCTTTTCTTACGGTTTTTAAACTTTCATTTGACCCATTCCCATTCGTGTTACCATTTATGTTAACTGTTATCCTATTGAGAAAGTAAATCTTTAATGCAACTAAATCCAAGACATTCATCAATGAACTACATTTCCGTACTTAAAGAAAATGTCAGTTGTTTGGGTTGGGTTGGGTTGGATTGCTCACTTTTCAATAAAAAAATTTCTATGTTGTTTAAAATTTCGATTTGTTTAACTTTTATAAGAACCACTTTTTCGATAACTCGTACCGTTTTCGATATTTAGAAAAAGGTGATAAGTGTAAACCGTCACTTCCGATTAAAATTGTTCTAAATAGTTCTTTGTCATGTACAAATTTAAGTTTACAGTTTCATAATTTTAGCTTCAATTGTTTGGGCGCTAGTGCGCGTATATACAAACAAATAAAATAATTCATTTCCAAATTACAATAAATGTTACATATTAATCACAGAGATTTGTAAACATTTTGCCTTTGTTTGCCTATTTCCTCAATTTAGTTCAATTTTTAAGTTAATTTGATATTGTTTACCGCACATATGTTCGATATTGCAAATTCAAACTCATTTTCAAATTTATCACAAACACAAATACAAAATACTGAAACTGTTGTCTAATTTAGCTTAATTCATCTACGTGGGTTCATTTTGTTTCATTTAACGTCAATAAACATTGCCGGATTTTTTGTGAATGTTGTTATTAGATTAGAGCTAAAAATATCTATATTCATAAAATATTTCTTCCTATTTATCGAATTTAAATGGATTTTCACATTCTACCCTAACGTTGTCGTTACAATTAATTAATACTTGTCAAATGACATAGATGGAATACGGAATTTGTACATTGAATCATTGGAAAAAAACTATTGCCAACAGACTCATTCATATAAACTTAGTTTACGTAGTTTCGTAGTAATAGTTACACAATTAACAATTTGGTGATCTCAACAACTTATTTAACAAAATTCAAAGTGTTTAAACTAAATATAATGCTATTAGATAAGATAATATCAGATTGGTATTCATCACATATGCCAGTATCAAATAGATGTGAAAAATTTTCCCAAAACTTTTGTTACATACGTTATGTGGCAGATTTACGACTTAATAGGTTTTCTTCAAGATTTACAATTTTTCGTCTAATTTATTCGACACAAAAGTGGACTCCGTCAAACCATCGGGCAATTATGATTCTCATGATAATGAAATTTCATTTATCCTACATTTAATTAAAAAATGGCGGCCGCTAATCTACCGCTCTATTCATT
The DNA here is from genome assembly GCA_959613385.1 of Geotrupes spiniger. Lineage (NCBI taxonomy): Eukaryota > Metazoa > Arthropoda > Insecta > Coleoptera > Geotrupidae > Geotrupes > Geotrupes spiniger. Next base: position 34,167,627 of record OY390732.1, read on the forward strand.
CGGCCACAAAGTTTTCGAACGAACTAAATAAGCAGGTGCTCGCTTTTGAGGGAAAATTGCGTGCGTGATGGGGGCTAAATTACTATGCGCGTTCATTCGCTTTGACGACACTGAGCTTTGACATAACGCACACAAAAACCATAAAAGTTAGTTCCTTTCATGTGTATAATTTATACACGTCCCGGCCGATGGATACGTAGTATACAGTGGCAGTCTATTTGCTTCCGCCCGCGAAGTGAGTTCTTGTTGCAGATGCCCATTTCCCATGGTATTTCATCGCCTCTTTTATCCTTTACTTCGTTCGCGCTAATTGACAATAAGTGTCGTCGGATATTTTCAATGAGGGTTTATCGGTTTTTGCTCGTAACACGAGAAATCTGTTATAACGTTTTTCGTGATTTATTAAGGAAACTACATGAATTCATAAAATGAATTAATTTATGCATTTAGTACTCGCCTTTGTGTAATTTTAATTAAGTACAAAATCTGGTAAAAATGATAAGATTTTAAGAAAAAAATGTAGAAAATAGGTTAGGTAAACCCAGTATAGGATATGTTGACGTCACATGACATTTAACGACAACGTACCTACACAAAAACATAACTTAAACTTTTGTTTAAGAAATATGTGAATGGCATGAGTTTCGGTTGAGTATAAGTAGTCAAAATGTTGCGTAAAATCTAAATTAAATTTAAGTGTCAAATTGTTTCAATATTTGATTGTCGCGGGGAAAATATGGAAAATTGGCACGTTCAGTGGGTTTAAAAATGATTTCTGAATGTTTTTGGTTGTGTGTAAGAACTGTCAAAATCAAGAAAAATATTTATAAGTTTATGAGAGTATTAAGACACATTGCAGCGTTTTAATGAGGAGAAAATAGCCGTTAATTACATGAATTACAATTGAAAATGTGTCATTTTGTCTGCTCTATGGTGCACGTTGCTCTGATAAGAAATTTAATAATAAAGTTACTAGGCGACGGTTTTTGAAGCAACGCGGCTTAAACGTCAAAACTAAGTGTATTGTCATTCAAATATATTCATATATACTTAGTGACATATAAACTGCACCACTTAGAAGGGGTGGGAATTTTTGGACCAAATTTGGCAGGAGTAGTGGACTAGTCTAGGGAAATAGTTGATTAAAATTTGAAACCCAATCATCAAGTAGTCATGGGATTTTTGACGTTTGTGTCATTTTTTAGAGGTGGTGATAGACAAGCAATTATCGAGTCATTTTTTGAATTTGTTCCACTTTTTCGGATCCTGTTCTTTAGTTTATAGTGTTTCAAGTGATTAATGATGCCTAGAGGAAGTGTACCTCAAGTTTACCAGCAGGTGAGTGACTTTGACCGAGGACCGAATGTTGGTTTACGAGAAGCAGGTTTTTCGTTTAGAGAAATCGGCAACCGTTTGGGACGGCACCACTCAACAATAATGCGTGTTTATCAAGCGTGGTCTGAACATGGGGTTGAACGTCGGAGAAGAGGCACTAGGGCTCAAAGACGAACCAATGAAAGTCAAGATCGCCGCTTAAGACTAATGGCCTTAAGAGACCGATTCTCTACAACTAGATCAATAGCTGATCAATGGTTAGGTGAACAAGGTCGTCCGATAGGCTTGCGAACAGTTTATCGTCGAATAAGAACCTTTGGCTTGCTATCTTACCGCCCACATCTTGTGGTACCCCTCACTGCTCAACATCACCAGGAACGTTTGGCCTGGTGCACGGAAAGACTTCAATGGCATCGAGTTGTCTTTAGTGGCGAATCGCGATTTTGTTTAGGAATGCATGATGGTCGGATGACTGTTAGACAAAGACGTGGAGAAAGGCGCAATCCAAATTTTTCGATTGCGAGGCATGTTCACCGAACTGTGGGATTGATGGTGTAGGGTGCTATTGCTTAAGGCAGTAGGTCTTGCTCTTCATTCGGGGCAGTTTGACCGCCCGACGCTACATTAACGAAGTGGAACCACATGTTCTTCCATATCTTCGAGGGCTGGAAGACCCACTTTTCCAGCAAGATAATGCACATCCTCACGTAACAAAGGTTTCTCTTGACTTCTTTGAAGAGGCCAATGTTAATCTTTTGCCTTGGCCGCCAAGATCTCCCGATTTGTCGCCCATTGAGCACGTGTGGTACATGATGGGTAGAAGATTGAGGAATCTACCGAACCCACCGTTGACAATAGAAGCTCTATGGCATAAAGTACAGGCTGCTTGGGATGCCATACCCCAAGAAGACATTGATCACCTGCTGGAACCAAGGCGGGTCAATGAGTGTATCAGAAATAGTGGCGGACCAACACATTATTAAAGAAAAATCAAAAAGATGAAGTGTTTTCTTTATCAAATTTTAATCAATTGTTACCTTAGACTAGTCCAATGTTTCTGCCAAATTTGGTCAAAAAATTCCCACCCCTTCTAGGTGGTGCAGTTTATATGTCACTGAGTATATATAATAAATTTAACAAAAAAGAAAAGAAAATAGCGCAGCGTCATTCGAGAATATCAACACCAGTAAGTAACTGAAAGTCGATAAATAAAATTTATACTCATTTCCTGGAAATACTGTGCATCTGAACATAGTTTAATAAAAAAAAAAAACTTTAATTCAATAATTTCATCACACGAACCCACAATTATTTTATTTGCGAATCAAGTATTGCAACGTTCAAACACGTTAAGTTAAGAGAAGAAAAAAAAATAGTTTTGTTTAAGTTTTCAATATTAATAATTAGTTAATGTAGTTAATTAGTTTTTAGTTAAGATACATTTTGTATTCGCAGTCTGGTTTGTTAATTGAAGTATGTGATTATTCTGTCATTCTGCATTAACATTAATTCGTCAACGTCATTACTTTATAATTAGATTCACCAGGTAAATTGTGAATCTTTTAATATATCTTTATTATTAATTTTGAGATGGCTTATTTAGTATAGTATCGATACCCAATAAATCGTTTATTGTTACTACTTATTCAAAACAAGCTTTCAGTAATTATTAGACTAACGAAGTAATTTAATCGCTGGGCTTCGAGCCCTACAATGTAAAATCTTGCAGTCGGTTTTCATCCCTCTCGACGACTACTTCACCTTTGATATGAAGTTTGTAACCACCTAAGTATCGTAATTGCGAAACGGCACTCGTCGGAACTTGTTCCGCTTTAAACAAATTAAATAGTCGGAAAATGGAAAACGTTCCTTCCAACTGAACGCTAATAAACCGGTCGGAATTACGTTGATTAAAGCAATATTTCGAATTATTTTATGCGCACGGCCGCTCGCTCACTTAACATTAAACGGATTCCGTACATCTCCGGATTGCATTTCGCGCGAAATTTCGCGATGGAACAAGAAAATATTGCTCTGCTACGTTCATGTAAATGTGCGAGTTTGTGTGGGAGCTAGCGGATCTACGTTCGCCTAGCCCGTTATCGTAGTCTTTTCGGAACTAACATCGCGGTTTTGTGTTTCGATGGCGTAATAAAATAAAGCTACAATAAAAGGAGCAAATGTTGTTTTCTTGTGTTCTATAGTGCGGTAGATTATTTACGGTCTCTGCATTATGTTTGGTTTTGTTCAACATCGGGAGTATTTGTTCGTAATTTAAAATGCTGCAGTTTAAAATTTAAAGCCCAGGGACATGAATCCATTATATAAAACAAAGTGTTGTATATAATTATATTATATATTATAATTTAATGCGCATACACTTGTGAGAAATAATCTGGGGGCTGCAATAAATGGGATGACAGGAGGAGATTGCGTGCGCTGCACCATTGTAATTACGCCATTGGTAACAGATGCACTATCCATGTACAAATACTTGTTAAAAAAGTCAATACGAGGCATGTTTCGGTGTTTGCAATCGATGCAAAATTGCCTGATAATTTCAACTCGTCAATTCCATTTGAATTTTTTTGCAGTAACTACCATACGTACAATTAAAAGGTATTACTAATTCTTCACAACGTGATAATATCCTGTTAACGAAGAATTAAATTTCCACTTCTTAATTTTGCAACAATTGCGCTGTATCCTTCATTACATTATTTTTGCTAACGTTATGAATCAATTTCTATGAAATATTAATAATACATTTTGTCTACCTACAGAATGGATTTGCTAATATGCCATTTAATGCTGTGAATTACTACAATTCACCAGCACTTTCCTTAAACTAATTACTCTGCAACTGAAATCCCATTTTCTCTAATGACTAACAGTCTGGAGAATGAACGGTCTTAATTTTTTTTATTTTCATCCAAAATATGCTTTATTATACTTCATAGTTTGGAAAAATAATGTTTTATATCTACTTTTTCGATATGAAATGTTGGCCCATAAGGAGATATTTACGAATAAATGTCACCACCTGCACCGATTCATCCTTAAAGTGTACCATCTTTCAGTGTGGCTGTTGACATTGGCCGATAATGATAGCTGCTTCGATATCTTTCGAAGATTTTGATTTACAAAGAAATATTCAACAGGATTATGTTCATCTACTTTTCAAATACACTTTATCCAATATTTATTTCTCCCTCACATGTACTTACTTTGTGCTTGCTTACATTATGACTACCTAAATACATTTATATTTATCATATTTCATAATAATTATTATTAGCTTTAGAACTCTTGGTAAAACACTATAGTTCGTTACGTAGTGTGTAGTGTGTTGCTTTGTCCTAATTCGATTTGTATGAGAAACTTTTAATAAAAGTTCTATTTCGATAGTTCCGGATTTTATATTTATACTGTGTATGTGTAAGTGAAAGTATAACAATAATTATAGTAAAAGATCAAATTAAAAAAATTACTGTAAACACAGAATTAGGGTTTGAACGATCATGACAAAAATATAACGTTTCATTACTTTCAAGCTGACGTCTCGTTTCTTTATTGGAGCTTTTTCAAAGCCTATAAGATACAAGAAATAATATTTTACAACAATTCTAATGTAATTCAATATATACCTGTTGCATTTATAAATAATTTTTTTATAACAAAAAAATAATTAATAACAACAAACACAATTAATCCAAACTAAAATCTAAGGTAAGTGTCGTGAACAACGAAATACACAAATCATACAAAACGAAATGAACAGGTGATAATTAAATAATACCACAACAAAAAATGAAACGAAAATGAAAAAGAAGTTAAGTGGGTGTATTCTCTTGTATTTTAATTTGGCTATACTCAATGTATAAGGAAGTATATACATGTGGTAACCATGAACATTTTTGAACTAGACTTACTGAAGACTTACTGAAGATAAACTATTTGACATTACACATACCAAAACGATTGAAGTAATTATGAATGTTCAAACTTAAGAGTTAAAATTTAGGAAAACGTGACTGGAAGTGACGTTTTATCACGTCTTCCATCTCGAAAAAGGTAAGAGTTATCGAAAATGTAAAAATTCAAGCTATACAAAGATTTTTGATTGCTAAGTGATACTAGTGATACTAAGTGATACTAGAATATCGATTTTGAAATACAACAGGCTATTATCGGGGAAAATGGTCAGCTATCGGCAACACGTACATCACATACAAGAAAGTCGAACGAGCCATTTATACACATAAAAATTATTAAAATTAAAATACGTTAACGTTTATAATTTAACATCATTTTCAGCAACTGTAAATATACATAACCTTGACTGCCAAAAGGACAGGCAACATAAAAACCAGAGTGAGATGTAAATGCCAACATGAAATTTGTAAATGAATTAAGTAATAATTTTTAATTTTTATAAAAATACAAACGAACGAACTTTTTTATTTATTCTTATTTGGAACTAAGTAGGATCACCTACAACTAAAGTCCTACCTCTTTCCCATGCACAATCCAACAACCATGAGTAACTGTTGCTTAAATGCTTCATGTCAGACCTGAAATTAACACAATTTGGATATTTATTGATACAATACATTTCTAAAACATTCGCTTATACATTGTTTGGGAACTTAAAATAAAATGTATGGTTGAATTGAATAAAATCTGAAGCTAAAACACATGAGTTCTTCCATATCGCTCTTATGTTGGGTAATTCTAGATTTCAACCACTATGATATCTGCCCAATGTAACAATCATCGCACACCAAACAAGAAATAACATCAGATCTATAGCCAACTGGGTCATGGTGTTTTTTACGTGACAGAAAAGGGCATGGGGAGTTTTTAAATAATATTTTATTATTTTTAGACCGTTGGTAAAGCAATTTACTTTATAGAAGGTAATATTTTGTAGACGATAGGTCGGACAATAGTGCATCAAGACGTTGACGACTATGTTATATTTTACAAGAGGCTGTTCATCAAGGTAACCAGGGTAACCGTTGCTAGCGAACGAATTACCTAGATATCTTAGATTTTTGTAAAGAAAAATGGGATTGCAAATGCGTTGTACTCTATCTTTTAGACCTAAATTAATATAATTTTTTTCTACAACATCGAAAAATGTTCATATCAAGAGTGTAAATTGAATCATAAGAAGCTACATTTTGTACTGAATTTCATTTCGCATCGGTTGCTAGGCAAGTTGCTAGGCAACAAATGTAATATGAAATATTTCGTGTTCGGTCTCCTGTTTTTGATAACAAAAACGAAGGTGGCTTAAAGAATATAACGTCAAACGACAAATGTCATTAGTTTGTTACAGTTTGTGCATTACAAATAATTTCGTAGATATTTCCAAGAAATCGGATAATTAATATGGAAAGTGATAGTGATAGTGACTTGGAATTGACACCACCAAATATAACAGAAGCAGCGAATTTAACAACACTAAATTTATTGCAACAAGTTCTCCCAAAATGATTTTCAATAATTACACATTTAACTTTGATAAATAAAATACGTAGGTCGGAAGTTATTTCATAGTTCTTCTTCTTAATTGGTTGGGCACTGCTATCCAGGCTCTGCCAATGAATAGGTAATTTCGTATTTTCATAGATCCGAAGGAATAAATAAAATATTTGCATATTTATTTGTAACTATTTTTATAATTGTCGTTGTCGTAGAAAAAGTATAGTATGCAACTCGCACAAAATAGTAATTTTGCACTCGTTTGAATTGCAACACTCGCCTTCGGCTCGTGTCGCAAACTTTCAAACTCGTGCAAAATGTGCATCATTTTGCGCTTGTTACATAATATACTATTTTGCCCTAGGGGTTGGGTTGGTGTGAAAAATAATAACTATTTTTCAAAGAAGCCCGGTAGCTTTTCTAGTGTTGCCAATGTCAATTTTGCAATTCTCCATTATCTCATTCAATTTTTGCTCATTAGCTTTATTAACACCATTTTACTTTCTTTCATATTTAACACCATGATTTTCGTATAAACATGTTTGATTTGAATTCTGAAGACAACCGTCATGGATATTATAAAGGTCAAATTGGTACTACTCTCATCGTTTTCAGACGTTTCTTTTTTAGCTTTCCGTGCCTGGATCTGTTTACACTATATTTTTATCGATATATACAGATTACTACTTTCTCTTCCAGAAGTTTAAAATCATTTACATCTTTCTGATTTTTTTCAAAAATTATAAAAACGGTGATATTTTTTCTCTTTACAACGGTGCTCTCCCTTTCCTCTAAGTGCCCTAATGGATTGGCGCAAATTGGGAATTTTTGCTATGCTCAGTTCGCATCAACATCAAATAGTAATAATAACTCTATTGTGTTTAGCACGTTCTTTCGGTGATCGTATAGATTATAATGTGAACGATTCATTCGCATTGGTAAATGGATTTAATAACTTTGTATTACCATATAACTTTGTTTTAGTTTCATTAGAAGTAGTCTCTTTATTCGCCAACATTCTTGTTGACTTGGTGTTGTTTGCCATCAAAGAAAAATTGCATTTAATTGAAGATCATTGTGGTTTCACTATTGAAGATTTTATTTGGTCCTTGCTTTTCATATTTAAGAATTGTTATTTTACATTTGGAAATATTTTTTATAGACAGATTTTTGGTGCTCCTATGGGTTGTTCACTTAGGCTAGTTATCGCTCAAATAATATTAGACTATATGTTTGATCATATTATTGCTGTACTTCCTTACAACATGACTTGTAGAAAAGTATGTGGATGATGTCATTTGTGCAGTGCCGGAGGACTGTATTGGTGACACCTTACTTATTACTTATTCAATAACTTTGATGAACATATTCAAGGTACATTAACGAATACTTTAATTTTTAATGCACCTCAGCTTCCCGACACTCAGTTCACTAATAATGAACCGGTTGAATCGGTTGTATAAAAGAAAAATAATCAGAATTTGTAACTTAGATTGCATTAGAATTGCAAAATATATTTGGAAAGTATTAATAAATTGTGCACTAGGGCTAAGGATACGATTCTTGAACGTTATAGGTCCAACATAATTTCTAAAATGCCCTGTTCGGTAAGTGGTAAATGTTACATAGGTCTACGGCACAGTGGTTGAGATCCAGAGTTATCCAACATAAAAGTGATTGTAGGATTGGCAAGAAATCTTGTGCTTTGGCCACACGTTCTGTTGAACAGGCTCATGATTTAGATTTTTCCAAGGTTCCAGTCTTGGGATCTTCGTGAACATATAAGCACCGGTTATTTTTAGAAATCTGTTATATCAACAAATACTCGGACGCTATCAAATCACCAATCAATTCAATCTATTCATATTTATTATAATTTAATGTTTAGAGAATTTAATTAATTGATGATAGCCCCTAATTCCCTTGTTTGTTTTTGTCATTGATTCTGTTCCAATAATAAATATAAAAAGTTTTCTTAATTTCAGTGGTGTACAAATTTATAATTTATTTGACAGGTGTCAAATTATAGGTCTTATGGTTGCAAATTCATCACACGTGAACTGATGAGCAAATAACTATGGCAGTGTTATAATATTTTGAAAGTGAAATAAAAACTTGTTTTAAAAAGAAATATGAATTCGAAATATAATAACGGGTTCGTCTGCTCCACTATTCGTAAAATCTTCACAATTTATTATTGAAATACCTGGATTCAATTTTCAAGATTTTCACGGTGCAATTCCTTCAACACAATTTTGTTGATTCTAAATTGTCAAAACGCAACAACCTAATTTTTCTATTGTTAAATTTAGGATATATTGCCGTGGAGACGCGTTAAAGAAACGCTGGCAATCTTCTTCATTTCGCCCCCTTTATATAGGTTAGTTAGTGAATCTTTAATCGCTCCTTTGTGAAGTTATTTACTCCTTCTTGTAGTGTTTCTCCACCTACTCAATATTATTTCTAATGGCGAGTGATTATCTTTTTCATTTTCATTTATTAGATTATTTAATTCTTCTTTGGAAGAAGTATAATTGATATAAAAACACCATCCTTCAGATGTATTTTTCACAATGTAACTCGATTCCAACGTTCAACGAACATATGAATTCATGAAATTCACCCAATGCCGGTTTATTATCAACCCGTACGAATAATTTACTGGGTGTTCCCTATATTTTACGTTTAATTCTTCCAGAATTCAAAATTCGTCATGGGTCTGATTACACAGTGGAAAAGAATATTGTTGCCAGCTTAAAAACTTCACTACGACCGCATGAAGAAATGAAAAGAGAGCATATTTTGATTATACTGTAAGAACCAGTGATACATCAATCCTTGGAAGAAAATGAAATCATTATCGATCAATTCGAGAAGGTCTCACTGTATTCCTGACCACCTGAATAAAGTTAATTTATTGAACCAACATTTCATCACAAGACATAATGTAATCTTTGACTATAATTTTTTAAATACCCTCTACTAATGCTTGTAACGATACTTTCGTTTTTAAGATGACTGACACTAGTGAATGCTATCAAGACCGAAAGTGTGGGGTCTGATAAAATCAATATCGACGTCCTAAAAATGTGCAGTCCTGTAATTATACCTTATTTGACTAATATTATAAATAGTTGTATTCTTCAATCAATATTTCCTTCTCAATGGAAGCATGCTTTGGTAATCCCAGTACCAAAGATATTATCTCCATGTACTCTTAATGATCCCCGCCCCATAAGTATTAATCCTACTGTATCAAAAATCTTTAAAAAATAATGTTTAATCAAATGACAGAATTTATTTCTTCTAATAACTTATTACTTGAAGTACAGTCTGATTTTAGAAAGGATTATAGTTGCGACACTGCCCTCTTAAAGATCTCCAATGACATACTTACAGCCTCAGACAAAGGAGAAGTAACTATATTAGTTTTGCTTGACTTCTCTAAAGCTTTTGACTGTCTCGATCATTCCATTTTTCTCAAAATCCTCGCATACATGGGTTTCTCAAACAGTTCACTTGATTCAATATCATCATATCTATCAAACAGAGAACAAAGCGTTAAGCTGAACAATAATATATCTGAACATGTCTCAGTTAATATTGGAGTTCCTCAAGGTACGTCCCTTGGGCTACTTTTCTTTTCGTTATATACATCCAAATTTCCTTATGTGGTTAAGTATTGCCTGACTCATATGTACGCGGATGATATGCAATTATATTTGTCTCTTAAACCAGGCAACCTTTCGGATGCATTAATAATGATTAACGAAAACTTAAGAAGTATTTGTTCAATTTCATAAAATCACGGCTTAGTCTTAAATTCCAGTAAGACTCAGGTTTTGTTGCTAATTACCTTAATCAATTTCTCCAATGCGTTTATGATGTACTATTTGATTTACTTAAATAATTATGTGATTTTCAAAATTTCGATTTGATGAATTGAATATGCCTCATCTTCGAGTAAGCGAGACCATTTTATTCTCTTTTTCGCGGGACTCGCAACTTCTCACGATCGGGGTCAGTAGTTAATTTTGTTAGCTAATCGACTATCTAGATCTACGTCGGTTGCCCGTTGATCAATTAATTATTCTCCCCGCACCTCATACTTCCATCGCTGTGGTGCCGTTTTCTCCCAAAACGCTCTATTTATTAGATCAGTTAAGATAAACACCCGTTCGGAACATGATACTAAAATGTTTCCCTACTCTGATTGATTGTTTTACAAGGCTATAGTTCATGTTCGGACTCCATTTTTTTTTTAAATCTAACTTTTTTTTTAATTAACGAATTGAATAAAATAATTACGTAATTTCTTTGCTAGTCGACGACGTTTCTACAACTCTACACGAAAGTTAACTGCAAGCCCTGGATTTCATCCAGGCAAGTGGTATTGATTCAAAGTAAGACTGTTGCACTGTTATACAAGAATTGTAAACAACTGGTGTTGTATCATATATTTTGTAGCCGTATGCAGAATCAATATACCGATTGCGTTGCGCAATGTGGTGTCGATGTACGAGTATGCGAATTAAATTTTGTAATGCCTTACTGTACCTTGAGCTATCTGAACTCCCACTTTTGATGATGTACAAGTTGTGATTAGCTAGACGCCGCAGATGCTAAGTGACTCCAACCCATGTGTTAATAATTAATTTTGTCGTCCCTGCCGACAGTTGTGTCCAACGAAAATCATTGCCAGTACAACATCGAAAAGAACTGAGGCATAAGTCTAATAAACGCATGAAAGCTAAGCCGCGATGGATCCGAAAAAAGCTGATTCTACAAAGCTTGGGACTAAGAATTGGCCTTTTCTTCACTGACCCCAGTCTAGGTCCATGTTTACGTTTGTGTTTGTGTTTGTTACAAGTGTATCTTGCTTATGAATGCATTAGGTACATGTAAATATAGTTTAACTGCGGAATCATTTATTCCTTGGTTTTTTAACCAGAATCCGCACAGCGGAGCAAATACATACCCCTAATTTTATTATGCGCACAATACACATTTTTATACAAACTAAAATTTAATTACGAGGAGATTTATTATACTTTCGCAAAATAGATTCTCAAGTTGCGACGAATCGTGTACTGGAAAAAATTAATCGGGAAATTTACGAGGACGCATCCGTCCATTGCATAGGTGTGATTCGTCGCTGTAATTTTGCGAATTAATCCGGAGGCGTTAATGTCCGTAATGAAAACGTGATTAAGATGCTTAGCGATCTGAAATTTAATTTTGAATCCAATTTATCCCCAGTTGAAGTTAATTACTCCTGTGGAACTCTCTTAAATTGGCGCATAGATTAAATTCGAGATTTTTGGGGAACTGAAATATGGGGCATTAAGCAGCAATAATCGTTGGTAATTACTGCCCGTATTTTGTTGTGTTTTTTGCGGACGACTCGAGTTACTTGGAAATTAGTGAGCGAATGTTTTATGGGTCTGTTCATTTGCGTGGCGTTCATATTATCTAGTCCTGGTGGAAAAGGAGGGGAAATGTCCAATGTGGCTGAGAAAGTATATTTTACGTAAACGCGAATCATTTTGCGCGATATTATTATTTGGCTTTATTAAAAATGTACATTATTTTTCAATTATCCTTGCTTCAACTTGGAATTTGATGGATGATTGTGTAACGACGAAACAACTTGGCGTGTGTGTTGCAACGTTGCATGTGATGTATTCGTTTTCATTAATATAATGCATCTCCAAGAAAAATTGCCAACCACAATAATAAATCAAACCACTGCCAGTGGTGAATTTAAAAATTCGTTTATATTAAGAATAAGATACTGCTCTTTGCACTAATCGTTTGTTTAAAACACGCCACCGGTTAAACGTATTTAATAGAGATTAATAACATCATTCAAATAAACAGATTTTAATGGCATGTTAATGTTAGTGCGGAAACTTCAGAGTAATTGATATATTCCAATTATATTACAATGCAATTGAGCGGTTTACAAAGTCCCGTTTAATTGAAATCAATTATTCATAATGATAAAGCTTATCGTGCATAAAGGGCTCCTTCCAGCAATTGCATTATGCTGAAAGGGCAATTTATAATTTATTGGTTATTATCATTTCGACATAACTTTATTGTACCTTATTCTGATAGCTATAGACACTTTGTCTTACGTTTTCTGACCTAGCGGTTTAATGCCGCATACATATCGGAAGTCAGTTGTGTATCTTCGTAATTATTTTCTGAAATGGCGCTCTAACAACGATGTACATGATATTCAATCAGTTAAGCCTTTTCACTGATTATTCTTATGTTTATTTTGATTTCTTCAGGGAATAATAATAATGTCCTGAATTGCCGTGTACTAGTGAGTAGGGCATATTTATGAAACGTTGCGAAAGATAAGCGTAATTTGTTCGAGTAAACCAGAACGCAGCACCACCTGCTTTGCATTAAGAACTGACTACACACAACAAGAAATGTAATAAAGAAAATCCGCGGTGGTCCGCACGAAACTTACTTATACCTAGTTATACTACGTTTTTCGAAAAAACCTTTCAAGTGAAAGTTGTTTAAAATATCAATATCTATAATTTATGTAAGAATGTCGAGATATGGAAAAAGGTGATGAGAGTAAACCATCACTTCCGGTTGAGTGATTGCGTTCAAAATATGACGTTTTCCTCCTTGCTACATACAAATGTTAAATTTAAAGTTTCAGAGCTCTAGCTATAATCGTTTGGACGCTAGAGTGCGCACAGACACACAGACGCACAGACACACACCGACGTCATTCCGAAAATAGTCAGAAACGATTCAGGGGACCTCAAAACGCGTATATCCGTTAAAATCTCGAGGTCGAAATTTTCATGATTCCTATACTTATACATAAAGTATAAGTAAGTAAAAAATATGCATAGTCGTGTAGAATGTCTGGGTCATTGTGGCGAAGTAACGTCAAAGCATTGCAGAAATTGAATATAGGTGCTTTTTTCTTCAAACCTGGTTGGATATTTTCAAAATATTGTTTCTAAATGTATCTATTTGACTCAAAAACAAAAGATTTATGTCCGTATATGTATTTGTGTATAGAGTTGGGAACTTGTCGTTGATTAATTCTTGCTGTTGTCATATGAGAATTTCTTTTCGCACTGACCGAAAATATGCTATTGGCCATTCGCCGTTCTCCAGTACAATAGAGCTATCAAGTTCGATTAATGGACGCTTGATTGATTGATTCCGTGTATCTGATATTTAAAACGAATCATGTTAAATGATAGAAAAATGTGTTCCAGTAAACTGTCGTAGTCGGGATGACAAGTACGTTTTAGAAAAAAATAAGTTATTTAAAATTTCAATTTTTCTAACTTTTACAGCAATAATTTATTCAACACTTTTCACACGCCGTTTTCGAGATATGGAAAATGGTGATAAGAGTACACCACTTCCATAAATAAATGTTCCACCCTAAGTCTAGCACTAATTTGTTCATCTTCTACGTGTTCGCTTCCACTGTGTTCGGTATCAGTGTTCTTCTATGTCATATCAATTATGTCTTGATATCATCTGCTATTATTTCGAAATAAGTAAACTTATTATTGTTCACGTTTACGAATGAATTCCAATAAAATACCTACATGTGATAAAATGAAGCGGCGAAATATTTGTGTGTTAGTTGTTTTTCTTTATGCTGTATTTCTTAGATTTCATTATTTTGCGATTGTTTCCATTTGCTTTGAGTTCACCTCTTTCATTTGCATTATTTATTTTCTTTTAGTTGCACTTATTGTTATTTTATTTGTTTTGCATTGTGTTTCAACGCATTATAATAATTTTTGAAGTACAGAGGGAAACATATTTTTCATATTACAAACAATTTCAACTGTGTTTAGTTAAGTTGACGTCATAAAAATTTCCCAGATGTTAGGTTCAGAAAGAAGAAGCCTTAGATTGGGTTCATTTCAGAAGATATATATTAGTCACTTCTTTCAATAGTACACGGCGAATTGAAAAGGTATCTGGTTGAGGTTTCCTCCTTGTGTTAGTCCGTCTTTGCAATGAATTCCTTGGATTGTACATTATCCGATTTACGATTTTCGTTGGGTTGCCTTGAGATAGTTTTCAACAGCTTAAAATTTAGTTGGCTTACTTGCTTAGAAGGAATTTTTACGCTCTTCAGAACCCAAAGCTCGGCTTCATATAACTTCAAATTTTGCTTTGTTTAAGTTCAGAAATGATTTTTATCCGATTGAATTAAATTTCGTTAGATTTTTATTTCGGTTCGGCAGGGAATGTTTCGCGATTTTCATTGGGTTGAGTTGAAGTCAGCAAGATTTTTCATGTGATTTAGAATCAGCTCGCCTTCATACACTTTGCAATTTTCGTTTGGTTTGTCATAATTATAATTAATCTCATTAATCTCATCGATATTCTTTTTAATGAATTGGGATAGTTTTCTACGATTTAACATTGGGTTGGGTTGGCCAGCAAGATTTTCACGTGATTTAGATTCTATTCTGTGGATTGGAATTGTTTCGTACGAGCTGGGTTCGCATCAGCAAGAATGTTTTGCGATTTAAAATTAATTGCCTGCATACAATTTGCAATTTTCCTTGGACTAGGTTCAGGGTCATTTTCATTGGATTCTGTTGGATTAATTTCATGCGATTTTCTATGGGAGTTTCAATTATATCCAATGATTTAAATTGAATTTCTCTTGGACGTGTAAATGTAATGTAATGTAAATGTAAATAATGTGATTGATTTTATTGGATTATTTTCATGGGATAAGCATTTCCATTAGTTCCTATCCTGATTTTTATTGTTTCAATTTGTTTCTTAGGTTGTTTTCATTTGATTTCTTCTGCATACTTTTGTTCAATTTATTCACTAGTTTTACTATTCTTAATTTTTTTTGATTTTATTTAAAACTTCATTTGATTCACATTCATTAACACTTTTAATGTATTTTCATTCGATTTGTTCGTTTGTTTACGTTACTTTTACACAAACAGCGATCCAGTTGTTTCATTATGATTAAGTTTGTTTAGTTGCATTTTTATTTATCGTTTTGTCGTGTATTTTATAAAAATGGGTTTATTCTTATTTGTGCATTTGTATATAAAAACATATTTCTTGTTTTTGTGAACACCGGCCCGCGTCCGAAACGCTCATGAATCCGAATACGGGCTATCCGCGTAAAGCGAACGTGATTCCTAAAATCGGGAAAAGTTCCGGGAACTCGGTCACCAAAAGGGCTTCCTTCGGAGCGTAGGAATATTTTGCCCAGTGGGGTAGCACGGCCGATTACCAGTTTTCTCTACTTTCCAAACTTTCTGTTCTTGAGCATAATCACTCAAAATGCTCGTCGTTTCCTTGTATTCAAATGTTTATAGATTACCCTGCCACCAGCTTACAAGCAGATAGACGACTATCTCCGTCAAATTAGGGTTTGATCTTTTTTCATTAGTTAATTAATAAAAACAACAATATGATTTAATTAACTGTAATATATCGAAAAATGATTAAATTAAAATAAGATTTGTGACTTTATTATAAAAGGAAAATGATTAAATTATAATATAATATAATATAAATAAAGACGAACGAACTTGTAATTAACATATAATAAAAAACGATCATCCATAACACCTTTATACTTTTTAATTATTTTCTTTAGAGGAGGGAAAGAAAATTTGCCCTTTTAAATTTAATTCGTCAAACGAAAAATAGAAATTAACACAATCCACATAATTGCGCACTTGTTACAAATTAAAATTTCCTACATTTCCTCTTGATCCTATAAATCCCAATATTGGATCGGAAGAGTGATTTATTCGTCTCTGTTTAATCTTCTTGCACCACTTTTATTTTTACCCGAAATTCATAAACAAAATCAAATCTATTTGAATTCTAATAATAGAATTTTTCACTTCTCTACACATTTTTAATTTTAAACTATACCGATCATTTTTATGTTATCCGAGATAATTTAACTTAAAGTGCGCAATATCTTCGTCGACTCACTGCTTCCCTAAGGAGCCTGAGTACGACTTAACTCCTTATAGGTGGAGTTCATCCATCGTTGCGTTCGGAAATGGCACGTGAATGACTCTAGATGTTTAACTTAAAGCGCGCGACATCTTCATCGACTCACGGCTTCCAGAAGGAGCCTCAATACGACTTAACTCCTTACAAGGAGTTCATTCTGGACTTCTTCCGAAGGGACCTCGTGAATGACTCTAGACTTCGATAATTAACTTAAAGCGCGCGACATCTTCATCGACTCACGGCTTCCCGAAGGAGCCTGAGTACGACTTAACTCCGTACCGGAGGAGTTCATCCACGACTGTCTTCCGAGAGATCTTGTATAGTTTTTTCATTCTATAATATCTATTGGCTTTGCCGTTTTTATTTACCAATATTTTTATTTGTCTCAACTTTTAAGGTACGTTGACGTGCAGTTACTATTTTGTTCATTGAGTTTGCTCCTATTTGTCTTTTTCATTCAGTAAGGTTTCACGTCACTAGTTTTTAACTGGATTCATACTTCCGGGAAAGTATTGCTGTTTCGTGTCTTATAAATATTTTTTTAATGTATTATATAAAGTTGCCCTTGCCTGAGATCAAACCAACCCAACCTAATTGTTAGAGACAGTTTTACGCAGCCACGGGCATTCGTCATGAACCGTCAACGTACGTTTAGTGGGGTGGCCAAATTTTCATACTGAACCATGGCCATTTAAGGTGATGTAATTTATATATCATTGCCAGATAAATGTTTTTTAAATTGTGTTTAGTAATCGGTTCGTTTAGTAATTCGTTGTCTAATTCGTGTTCGTTTAGTAATTGGTTCCGTGGTAGTTAAATTTGATTGGCGTACAAATTTGGGCAGGGGATTGGTGTTGGGTTGAAGCTTTTATATATCAGTGCTATCAATTCTCTTATTTAACAACACCATTACCAAGTAACCACTTCACTTCAAGAATTAAGTCTACTGCAATAGTTTTTTCGAATTTTTGTTCAAACAAACAAGACGTACTGTTATTTATAAATACTATTGGTTGCTTTCAGAAAGAAAAATCATAAGGCAACGCCAAACAGAGCAAAAGATAACTTTCGTCGTAGATTAATTCATTCGAACGCCGGTAAACAATTACTATACAGTCTCATAATTACGCCTGCAAAATGTTGTCACTCGTCGAATAATTGTGCGAGCAATGTTTAAACATTCTTTTGTTCGTTTTTATTTATATTGTCCTTTCGGTTCTATTCAATTGGATTGTATTTCTCGTCGGTACGTTTCTGTTGGATGCTACAGAACACTTGTTTGACGTTTCAAAAATTTAAGTTTAAGTTAACTTCAGTTTGACGTGTAACTAAACGGTGCTGCCTGCACCGTTTGAATTTTGAGTTTCACAAGACGAGCCATTTACGTTCATTGGTCGAAAAGGATCACTTGATTTCTTGTTTATCTGTAATAGGCCAACCATGTCAATTTTTTACCAACTTTAAACGAAAACCATAAATATCTCAATGACATGGACGTTCTGGGATTCCCTGCTGTTTTTACAATGCAGCGATTACTACATGCAATATATAACACAAATTTGTTGTTTTACCTAAATCGTCATAAGGCTAACTGCTGCATTTTACGCTGTTTATAATTTTTATGACATAATTCTACTAAAAAACCTTAGCTCAAAGTAGCTTCAATTGTGTACACTCAATGTAATTTCAAAGTCGACAACTGGTTATGTTGGGTTGGGGAAGTCAATAGACTTAGTAATCAATTTCGTCGTGATTTGACGATAAACGTTGTTAGTGTTAATCGCTATAAGTTGCGCCAACATACATACATACATACATACATGTCGTACAATACGATCTTGTAAAGCGTTACCCCCGGTGACTCAGAGAAGATGGGGGGGGGGGTTCTTAGGAAAGTCAGTCGTTAACGTTGTGTGCCCTACATTAGAACCCATTTTTATATGCAATATCATTTTTACTATTATATGCCTGATGAACGTGATGAACAAACTTTGGTAAGAGAAATAAAGTGTCATTAATGCGTGGATCAAAGGGAATGCACCCAATAATAATGACAAGTAGTGGAAAGCATTCACAAACATTCTTTAAACATTTATTATTAAATAATTGCAGCTTTCATATTTAAAATGTTTACAATTTCAAGGTAGAAATTACGGCAATTACATTGCAATAATATATCGGAGATTTTCTAAACATTCTTTACCTTACATTTTTTTTGAGAAATTTAAAAGGTTATACATTCAAATAGCTCCACTTCATTAAAATTCAATGTAAGAAAATACTGTACCAACGTATATCATTTCTATTATAATTTCTTGATTTACAGCTCGGGAACTTGCAATTTACAAACTCTCTTTTATTCTTATTGCAGGAAATGAATAGGTACAACTTAATAGTTGTAAGCCGAAATGGAAAACGTGAAACACCGACATTTTTCATTTAATCCGATTACCATAGTTTATTAAATGGACTCGGGGCCGGGGTTCGAAATTGAAAACTCATTACCGATTCGCAATGGTTTGGTGCGACATTGTTAGTTCCAACGGCAGTCTGTAGACGGGGGGCACCTGCCCTCATCCCCCGCGGATAATGACGGCGAAATTCGATACCGTGATTGCGACACAATTGGATCTATTTAGGTTGATTTGATCGTAGTCGGGTTAACACTCCGTCTGTCACAAACATGTCTCCCGGTTACACGGAAACGTGCTTTTCGTTCCTATTGTCCTGTCCGATTTTGTGGATTTATCGGGGCGTTTCGTGGCGGTTGTTTTGCTCTCCGGTTCTCCGGAACGATATTATTTCCTCGTCGCCGCCGCCTCGTTCGTAATTTACATTGTGCAACGAAATATGTATTTTCGATTTACAGCGGCTTTAGCCGACGATTTCGACGTTTTTATTCGAAGATTGAATTGCTGGTTTAGTAAATGGTATTTCAAATTGGTTACGTTGGCCATTTTTGAATAAAAAATACAAACGCGTGCTTTGCCTTCAGATATTTCAACTGTCAGTAAATTCAAATCGCAATAATCGTAATTCTATAATGCAACAAGTAGAACTAATGACATTATTATTTATTTATTTATCTATAGAAGTTCATATTTCACTATGATATTTGACGTGTTCGTTTTCTTAAACTTTTTGTGGAAATTGCGGGATAATATCATCCATAATTTGAAGTAAAGTGTAGCAGCTGCGATCCCGTCTAACTGAGTCACAGGGCATACTGTATGTTATTTGTGAGCTGCTTATCAACTACACTGCGCCAATAAATTACAGGAGCACTAAGAAAAATAGTTGTAATTCTTTCCTAGTTTTATGAAAGTAATGAAATCACATATCTTATCATTTATTTACTATAAGATGTATTCAGTTTCGTAATTTCAACCTTATTATCAAAAAAACAGATTGGGGACAAAGTATATTCGTGAATTTGATAGCTCCAAATTCACAAAGAAACGAGTGGGCGACTGTCAATTTATTTATTACTAGCGCTTGTTACTAAAACCGTGTAGGCATCTGCTTACGTTAATTTTATGTAACCCCTTCTATTATGACTTTGGAATCGGTACCTGGAGACACGAAGTTATTGTAGAATAGTTGGTTACGGTTAGGGAAACGTGCTCGGCAAGACAGATTTTTGTGTGTGTTTTGTATGATAAGTGTGCACTTATACGACGCACAGCTACTCCTAGAGACCAGCAAAATGATCTTAGGATTGCAACAGGAATGCAAGTTTGTACGGAAACTGTAAGAAAAAGGCTGCGCGAACATAAGCTAAGGTCAAGGAGACCAGTCCGAAAGCCACGGCTGACTTTAGATCACAAAAGAAACCGACTGACGTTCACTAACAACATGCAGATTGGGGGATGGAGCAGTGGTCTTCGAGTTCAGGTAAACTCCATTATGATGGACTGGTTCAGGAATTGAACAAGTTTGGAATGGGATCTGACATGGTGTGGGCTGGAATCGCATTCCATCCTCGTACAGATCCCGTTGCTGTAGTTGGCCGAATGAATGTTGCCCTATATATTGAAAACATTCTTACAGATAATGTGGTGCCTGCTGGAGCTTTTATATACCCTAGACAAATCCCAGTTACGGACTGACCAGCTCTCAGCCCAGATCTTAATCCGATCGAGCATTTGTGGGACGAGCTGGATCGGAAACTCAGAAACAGCCTGTGGCTCCAGAATCTTTTCAACAGCTTATGGTAGCTCTTCAGTCAACATACCCCAAGAGGATATCCATAGGTTGATTGAAAGTATGCAACGAAGTCAGGCCGTTATTCAGTCTTGTGGAGGACGTACGTGTTATTAGATATCCCTTAAAATTTAGTTTTGTTAACCAGACTAATTCGATAATGAATGTATTTTTTTGTTGTATTTTTTGCGGTGTTTAATTTTGTTTTTATTGAAATGGGCGCATCTTATGATAAATATACGATAATATAACCAGATTACTAGATTTCATTACTTTCATGAAACTAGAAAAGAAATTACTAATATTTTTCTTACTTTAGTATTGGTGCAGTGCATTCTATCAAGAATACTGGTAGGTCGTAAATCTTGTCTCTCCTTCAGCAGTGCATTTGTTAGTACCGGTGACAAATACCGCTTGAACAGCAATTAATTACAGTCACGCAATTTGATGTAAGGTACTATCAACGCACATCGAATTTGTCGCGATGGTATTCAGAACGGAGATACATGACGAAATGTGAATTCTTCAGGAAAATTGGCATATGTATGATGCTGATATTATGATCTAAAAATATAGTTCATTTTTTAAAGCTCAGGAAGGCATATTAACAACGTTATTGATTAATGCTTAATAATTCGACATATGAGCTTTGTTTCTGTTATCGTTATTACAAATGGGTTTAAACTGTCTTCCGTGTATTGTTTCTTATCAATTTGAGTGTTAAGGTAAACTTTTTCAGGTTTAGTAGCCCAAGTGCGCTATCGCGCAATTGCATTATTTCTCTAAGACGAAGAGTTAGCCAATGCCTTTTAGGTTATTTTGATAATATTTTTCACATGCAGGTGAAATGATGGCAGCAGATTATAGTCTAGCGTTTCTCTAATGTTTTTAATGCAAAAGAAGATATCCTAAAATAGAAAGACAGTATGAAAGGAATTATAATCAAATTGGTTGAAATCTCTAAAGGACAGGATGTGGAGAAGACATTTTAATATTTACGTACAATAGGCAAGATATACAACGTGTCCCAAAATTCGTGGAATAGCTCTACACTACAGTTTAAAGCGATAAAGCTACACGGAAAAAATATTTAAAAAACTTCACGTTGCTTATTTTAGAAGATACTGGCCTTTTTTCTAAAAGTAAATTTAGCAACACTTTTAATTTATCCTAATAATAGTATTGTCAACGAGATGAAATAATAATTATAAATTTCTAACAGATGTTCAAAATGGTGTCCTTGCTGATCTCTGCAAATCTTCGCTCTTCTAATTATGTTCCCCTTCACTCTTTCTAGCATTTCCCCATCTATTGAACGAGCTGCTTCAAATATTCGGTTAGTTAAA
This sequence comes from Geotrupes spiniger, assembly GCA_959613385.1. Taxonomy (NCBI): domain Eukaryota; kingdom Metazoa; phylum Arthropoda; class Insecta; order Coleoptera; family Geotrupidae; genus Geotrupes; species Geotrupes spiniger. The sequence goes on from OY390732.1 coordinate 34,190,018, forward strand.
TCTGATTCATTTAAAACTGGTGTTCTGTACACTAATTGTTTAATGTGACCCCAAAAGAAAAAGTCTAAAGGGGTGATATCTGGAGATCTAGCTGGCCAACGGAACGGTCCACCTCTTCCTATCCACCTTTCGGAAAATTGCTCATTTAAGCAGTTTCTCACCGTTGCCGCATGACGAGCAGGAGCACCGTCCATTTGTAACGAAATATAATTCATTACCGCTAATGGTAGTTCATCTATCAAATTTTGTAAATCATTTACCAGGAATTCTAAAAAGTTGTCACCGCCGCGCCTGTTATGAATAACGACTGGGCCGATTAACCGATTCCCGATAATACCTGCCCAGACATTTACACTAAATCTATGATGATGTTTAAAAGGTGTAAACACGTGAGGATTTTCCAAAGCATACACAAGTGAATTTCGATGATTGTAAAATCCATCTCGTGAAAAATTAGCTTCGTCCGTCCACAAGATATTTCGGCAAAATTGAGGATCTCTTTGTGTTTGTTCTAAAAACCAGCAATAATTCTCACGACGTGGAAAATCTTCAGGTATTAAAGCTTGAACTTTTCTGTAATGGTAAGGGTGCAACCGCTCATCCTTAATAATTCGGCCAACTGAACAGTGTGATGTTCATGACGTCTAGCATATTAGCGATTGCATGTGTTGATGTTGTTGGGTTGTCTTCTAATAAATTTAAGACGGCGTCCTCTACTTGAGGAGTCCTTGCTGTTTTTGGACGACCTCTCTCCCGATAAAAGGCACCTGCTGGTGCTACGCTTCCTGTTTCTCGTATTCTTCGGTCTAAACATCTAAAGACATTACTATTAGGATGTCTTCTCAGAGGATTCCTTTCGTGATACTCTGGCAGCAGCAGCAGCAATGTTTCCGCATTCCCCCAGCAGCAAATGCATGTCTGCATATTCGTCGTTTGAAAACATTTCAACATTAATTTAAAACAAAAAAACCAACACAAACCAACAGAATTCGAAAATTATCACAAACGATGACATTAATACACAATCTTGATTGTCATATTTTTAACGTTAAAAAAGTGTAGCTTCACGTCAACGTTTTTTCAGGTAAAATTACCGTAAAATCATTTTCTGGAAATGGTATAATTAAAATAGTGATTAATCACAAACGTGGTTGTAATTGTTCAAAATTGTTATTCCATTCACCATATTTTGATATGTTTTCCAGTAATTTAGTTAAACGACATCAAAAGTGTTAACTTTAAATATTTATTTCTTGGAAATTAACGGCAATGGATTTTTTTGCGCATTGAAAACAAAAAAAAAACAAAAAGAAATACATATACAAATAAATAAATAAAGTAATGTATAGATATTCAAGTACAAACACAAGATTCAGGCCGTATCTTGAACACAATAACAAAATAAAATGAGATATTATACCTACTGCCATCCTTTACGTAACCTTAACTAAATATGTAGATAATATGGGAATTAAAATTAATAATTAGTAATAAAAATTCAACGATTCAATTAAAATTAATACGACAATATGGAATATAAAACTCATCTATATTTAAACGAAATGAAATCATAGGACAAAACCAGCTCGAATCACATAATTTGTTTGTGAAAAATATATTCTTCAATTTGCTTTTTATATATATTATAATACTGAAATAGCTATCCTGGTTTATTAAACTATTGTATTTGCTATAAATGCTGTACGAAACCGTATAGTTAGATTTGTCCAAAATTACTATTTTGTTGCCTTTGTTAGTTTTAACTAAAAACATTTCTTACTCCTCCTAAAACTATTATTGACTTTCAATACCTTATTAACTAAGCCAACGTTGACTCTATCCAAACCCTCCGATGTTTTAACAAATTCCTTTGATATGTCGTCAAAGAATTTAATAGAACTTTCATTCAATTACTACAATAATTTCATCTATCGCTCGTTTTGAATATGGTAAACTGTATTTCAAACCTCTCTTAAAAATGAATTTCTTTTTATCAAAAGATTAACTCCCAACTAAAGGTATATCTTTGAAAGAATTAGTTATGGCATATTGTAATTTAATGCATAAATGTCGAAACTTATTATTTAAATTTTTGATTTTTGAATTTGAATTTTGATTTTGTTAAACCATATTTCTTTCAAACAATCACCATCGTTGAAACTCGATTTTATTAAGTTGTTTACTAATTTTAAATGTAATTTATACGCTTTTAATTCTAAACTACTAACTCTATTATATTATTTCATTTCCAAGTTTATCTATTTTTGTTACTTCTTGACTTGAAGTTTACAATTAGGAATTACGTTATTTCGTGTGCTCCGATTTAGAAAGCCAATATCAGCATTTACAAATGTAATTTTAGATTTTATATAAATATGTTCTTTAATAAACAACAGGAGCAAGGAAAGGAAACACATAGCCGTTGACACATGTTGCAGACTTATTAGTTTTCATCAGTGCAGGACAGCCAAATTGGAAGGTGGTCGCAATATTAAAGGTTACAACACAATACGGGAGTCGACACTAAACGTCCGACCACGACATCGTGCCATATCCAACGTAGCCACACGAGACGAAAACTAATCAGTCTAGCACACGTCTCGGCGTGCTTTCTTTGTGGGTATGTGTTCAGTATATATTGCATAAACCGCATGTAACATATATAAATGAAAATTCGTTCGATTAACAGTCGTTATAGTTAAAGATTAAATAGAAAATATTATTGCAAAAATAGTATTCGGGTTAAAACCATCAGGAAAAAAAAAATAAATGTATTCAAGCTGACGTTTCGCTTCTTCGTTGAAGAGTTTTCAAGGCACAAAATTTAGCAATAATCGTGGAAATAATTTTGTGAGCATTTTACATAACTATTACTTGAATTAAATGTACAAAGTGACTAAAAATGAAAGAACTCGTACTAACTCATTCCACAGGGATACACAGTTACGAAAATCGCACACTGAATTAAAATACGTGTACAAATTACGACAACATTTTCAAAATGGATCCTGGATTTCGGATCCTTCGATACTTCATGGAAAAAATAGGTATCGTTCCTTGTAAATTAGACACCAGAGGAAAGCAAAGACAATTGCTCGACTGAGAGTGATAACCAATTAGTTTTCAAAATTAATGCTGCTAGGATGAATTTGGAAGAAAATAATGAAGAATCAAATAGAATCAAATATTCATAGACAAAAGTCTCCTAGACTAAGGAACAAACAATAATGGAAGGATGTGACCAAAAATTATGTTAGGAATATGCCAGATTGGTTTGGTAATAGTCCTGGGACGAAAGAACTGAAAACGTCAGTTGGATATTTTCGTAATATTTTCTATGGTGTGATTTTAGATCACATTGTTGGACAAAGTAATTTATAATCTTTACAACAAATCCAAAATAGATACTCAATCTGAATTTTTGGGAACTGCAATCTACAAAATAAACAATTTTTAGTTTGACAAAATTAGGTATGCATTAGGCAAAAAATACTCTTGCAAGCCAGTTTGCAAATATCATAAGCAGAGATCGACGAGAAGAAATAAAAAGTATTTACCAATCCAAGAATGGCACTCAAAGAGATTAGCTATATAAAATAATACCATTAATCAATCACTGGTAATCATTTTTTTTTAAATACCTCAACATCCAGGTGCTTAGTATCGATGAAGAAATTGTGCCATTCAAGGGGTATTCAAACTTGAAACAGTATGTGCCTAATAAGCCATATAAATGGGGCGGCTATCTATAAAAAAAATAATTTGCAATACTAATTGTTCGCAATTTCGAAATATATACACGAAAAGTAAACAAAGTAGAAAGATGTCCAGACTTAGGTGCAAGCCAGAAAAATGTTTTTGTTTAGTTTGTTGTAAAATTTGTTGTTTGATTTGATACAAAATTCACTGGCTGTTACCTGGTTGTTGATTTAATGGTAAAATTTGATTATCTTGTGAATAATTGATTGTTTCATTAGGTGGATGACTACTTAATGGCAAATTAGCAGCTTGAGTATTCAATGGTTGACTACTCAACCGTACATTACCAGGTTGACCGAAAAATGTATAGGCTGGTTTGGTGGAAAATTGAATTGGATAGGCTGAAAGAAGTTACCAGCTTGATTATTTGGTGACAAACTGGATTGACTATTTTGCGCAAAATTATTAGATTGATAACGGTTAGTTGCTACCAGTTTGATTAGTTTGGGAGAAATTTTCTTGCTGGTTCTTAGAAGAAAATGTAGATAACTGGTTATTGTGAAAAAATTTCAGAAATATTTTTTTGGCTGTTCGCAGCCTGACAGGAATATTATTACCCGATTGATTATTTGGAGAATTATTGGCAGGGTTACTAGTTGTAAAATTGTTACCTTGATTATTTATTGCAATTAGTTCAAAGTCTAAGGAAATCACTTAATATTTTGTGACAACTGGTTGGTAGTCAAAAAAATAGTTTTTGGCAAAATTCGTATCAATAGATTCCCTAAACTGGCTTTCCTTGAGAACGACGTCATGAAGAAGATGGCAAAGGAATTTTTGAGGAGAAAGATTATTAACAATATGTGTATAAGAGCTATATAAAATGGTTCGACAACAGATCGGTCCATGTAGCAAACACATTTTCTAGTGCTTATCCATTAACTGATGTGAAAAGATGGGACTTGCTGGGTGCTCTAATATTATACCGAATCAGCAGATCAAGAAAATGGTATCACCGTTTCACTTTCCATTTCATTGATCTAGTAATTGTCAATTGTTGGTTACTTTATTGCAATGACTGCGAATCTTTGGGTATAGCAAACAATGGATATTTTGGAATTTCGCACCCAGATATCAGGATCCTTATGTAAAGAAGGAAAAGGAACTAATACTAAAAAAAAGTGAAAAGAAGAAAAACTGCTGATCTGCCTTCTAATGTATAAAATTAGATGGAATACATTGGCCAGTTATCCAAGAAAGTCGACGCGTTCTAAAAAAAAAACAGGTTGTAAAGTGTAAACAAATGTATTTTGTGACAAGTATAAAGTAAATTTATGCCTAAACAAAAATAATAATTGTTTTTAAGAATTTCTTATGAATCAGGAATGAATTAAATATGTTAGATATATTAATTAATATTGTTATGTATTTTCTAATGCAAAAACTCGCAATAAATATATTTTTATTATTATTTGGCGCCCGGTGAATGCACAATTGTTTTATTATAGTGCGCCGTTTAATTGAGCGTTTGTACATTTGACAACATATTTTTCATTTCAAAATTAAAATCAATAGAAGACAAGCCAAATACCGGATGCTAGTTACGGAGTTTGTTTCAACTGCTGAAAATTTCATCAAAGTGGTTTTACGCACTTTTAAAGAATGAAAGTATATTTTACCCTGTGGACTATGAACAATGCAAGAGCTATTCGTACGTTAAGTTCGCCATTTAGTCATAAAAGAAGCATTGTATGTAACATGACATAACGGTAATACAGCGAATCTCAGTTCTGATGACTCTTTCACTTTAATAGTGTCTGGGGAGCCGTACAACACCATTCACGACAGTGACTCTTTGTGTAGTATTCCATAACATCGTACATAAAGAGACGATTAACGGGATACATGCGTATGTATATATGCGACTTACTGCATAATAATTGTTCATTTACGACGAGAATTTCGGTATTTTTTTACTGGCGCTACGACTTAACTTTCAAACAAAAATGTAAAGTGCGGAAGCTCTTAAAATTTATCAAGGATCATCGATGTAATAGTGTCACTGAGGAAAGCAAGATTCCTTTGACTCAGCCCTTCAGATGGTCTTCAACATGGCGCTTAAAGTTCCCACCCGAGTGCGAATATGATTGACGTCGAATTTCCCAGAGCGGCGCTCAAGTTAAACAAAGGAATCCTGCAAACTATTAAAATGTGAAACCTGCAACGCGATAGTCGGTAAATCGCTTTAAATTATACCATATACATCGTGTGTTACTACAATACGTATTGAATTTTTCATATTGCTCATAAATATTTGAGAGAATTGGGTGTAACAAATTACGTCACAAAGTATTACAAAGCGAGCCGAACTGAACATACAAAAGCTTTTAGCGTTTATGGCTTACTCAATTAACGCAGAATAATAATTGCGCAAAATTGCATAATAAAAATTATTTAAAATGCAACGGTTTAACGTTGTGTTAACATACTCAATTTTGTTGAATAGATTACTGCAGATAATTAACTAACCATACTATTCAAGTATGTACGTTATAATCCTATGCAGAACCAGGCAGATATAATTTAGTAAATTATAAAATGTTAACGTTAATGTTAACGCTTAAATTAAGATAAATAATATCTAAGTTTAACAGTTGTATTTTATTGTCGAATTAGTTTAGAAGTATTTGTGTCTATATAAAGTAAAAGGTGTAAGAATATAAAAGGAGACAAACAAGAAACGCGCGAAAAAAACTGATTAAAATATTGGGATTTTTAAATTTAACATATTCTAATTAGTATATAGTACATTTCTAGTACATTTCATTTTATTTAACCATTACAATAATAGTTATAATAATTATTTACGTTGGGATATCCAGGAAGTTTCTGAAAAGAATATTTTCTTATATAATATTCCTTTTGGAATTTGTATTTAATTCGTGTAACGACCATTGATGCGCAAACCCAGCATTATGTGAATATTTTTTCTGCAAATATAAATGTAGATGATTTTCTAGCTGATATTTCTTACTAGGTACAGCAAGAAAATTATTGTTTGTACTTTAATTTGGTTTATACAGAATATTATATAAAATGGTAAAATTCCTGAACAACCCTCTGCACGTATAATTTATATCCTCAAAATTGTGTACAATAGAGTAGAAATATTTAATAATTTTATTGGAAAACATTAAAGGGATATATCAGGTCAATTAGAAAGTTGTTGCCATTAAACATAGGTGGGTACCTTGTAGTGCTTGTAGTTATAAAAAATATTAAGAAAATAAATAAATATTTAAAAATAAGTAAAATAACAGTTTAAAAATAACGGTTTAAAACTGCCTGGCGACATGTATTCCGATTCAATTAATTTTCAAAAAAATCGATGTGTGAAAAATTTGATGAAGAAAACCGGCCTTATATCGTTTCTAAAGGAGGTAGTCGAAACGGTGTAGAAAGTTTAGGGTAACAATTGGTCATCTGGGTGCACATTTAGAAATTGGTTCGCTTTATTCAGAACGGGAGACTTCAGCACTCAGTGCGGGCCGCGCTTCGGACTATAGGAATTAACGATGACCTGGCTCGTCGTCGATAACGCCCGTAACGCAGCAAAAGGTACCAAGGACACTAGGCTTTACTCAGTCAACCGTTTGCGAAGCATTTGAAATGTTTGTTTATACAGTACAATAGCGGAAAATGTGTGCCATAAATCCTTTTCCCTTTTTCGATAGCTTTGTAACATGCGACGAAACGTGGATTTGCTACGGCAATCCAACTACTTGATGCGCCTATATGTAAACGCAAAATGATCGATAGGAACATTTACTGTCAAATGGTTTATAATTTGGCTGAAAAAGTGGCGGAAACTCGCACAGCTTTGCCCAACCGGGTTTCCTTCCACTAAGATAATGCCAAACAGCATACCACCAGACAGACCTACCTCCAGATTCGTCAACCAGGCTGGGAAATTATTGAACCTTCACCATACAAGACCTTGCTCCATCTGATCATTACCTCTTTCGGTCGCGGCAAAACCATCTCATCGTTAAAAGATTAGCCACACCAGAAGAGGCAAAAAGATGATTTCGTTGCCTCGAAGCAGTCATCTTACGTTAATATGAACATTAGAAAGGTGGCTGGTCCTGGGCTACAGCTAAAGATGGTGAATTCTGATTATTTCTTTCTTGTTTAAAAACCACGTCTTTCTGGTTGTCGTGATTTAATGAAATCAAAATATATAACGTATGTAATAAAAGTCTTTTGAAATATAATTATTCAAATTATAATTGTTTGATTTAATTTGTTAGTTCAGGAAACGATTCAGTGAAGCCTTGCAAAACGTAGATTCATCGAAAAACAAAATGCAATTTAAGAAATTCGCATTTTGGTCAATTCTTTTTCTCGTAATTTAGCAGAATTCAGTTCTCCGATCGAAATCATCTTCGCTCAATTCTTGTAATAATTGATTTTGTAAGGATGGTATTTTCTACTTTTTTAAATTCTCTATATCGATCGCCTACTCATGTCGTTATTTAGGGCCAATTCTCGAACAGAAGTGGATTTTCAACTAATTTCAACATTAGATTAAGATTAAAATTTTTTCACATTCCAAATTTCATTTAATTCTGATAAGTGGTTTTAAAAATATTTGACCATTTCCATACTTTTGCGCGACCCGGTATAAAAATATAGTTTTTTATATTTGTTCCTATATAGTGTTCTATACCGATATATATGTTCTTTGGTACATTACACGGCCATGGTATATCGATATTAATTTGCGGGTTCTGCTCTGCATGGTTGGTTAGTACTTATGAGGATTCAAACTTTGACAAGCGTTCGCTGTTACCATCATCATGAGATCTTCACGTTTTTTCTCTGAAACTGATGTCTTCAATGTTCAGTTCCAGAGAATGAACCAAACATATCGGAACCCGAAATGAGCATACATGATGTTTGTCAATAAAAGAGTAGCCTTTGTATTGCCGAATATCATGTCCAATCGTTAGGAAGTCAGACTAATATTTTGTTTCATATCGAATGAAGCAAAATCTGATAAATTTTCCTCCGTTGTTTGAGGCTATGAACCAAAAAAATACAGTTTAATGTGTTTTCTCACAATTTATTAATCAACGATGAAATGATACCGTAGGTTGAAAAACATTCCGAAAAAATTTTTATAACAGCAAATCATGCGCAATTTGGCCATAAGTTGTGGTGCATATGTTCCTCAGATAGATATATCGCTATAAGCATGTATCCAATGGCGGTGCCCATATCGATGGCATAATTAATTTCAGTTTTGAAAAGCTCGTCTCATCATCGCACATTTGTCGAATTGTTTTTCGTCAAATAAACTTTTTAGGAGGTTAAGTGTAAGGGAATATTTGCAATAGGCAAACAATTATTTTTACCAGGTGTTAATGCGTAAACGCAACATTGATTTCGTTGACAATTGATTTTATTTTAATAAGTAATCGCTAAGAACTTTCTAAATTAAAATGTAACTAGCATCTCCACCAAAGGGTTAATTAAGGTGCTCTATTATTAGAACGCAGCAATTCTATTGTCTGCAGTGAATGAAACATTAACTGCAAATGAAGAGAGGCTCAAGGAGTATGATAAGAACGTGTCCGCGTTGGAAAACAAAATAAAACAACTCGAAGACAATTTAGAGGAACAGGAACAGTATTCCAAACGAAACAATTTAAGAGTGTTTGTGTATGTCAGAAGAGAAAAATAACACAGAAAATACTGCACAATTAATGATATACATGTTTCGTAACAATCTTAACATCAGCGTCAACGAAAAAGATCTGGATTGCTATAGCGGATCGGTACTCTTAAGGTTCGCTCCAAATAATTATAAAATTTTATAGTCGTGATGTTCAAATGCAAGTGTTTCGGGCTAAGAAGAAACTAAGAGGTACTAAAATTGTTATTGAAAAGGATTTAACTTCATTGCTACAGACAATCACAGAACATGTCAATTATAAATATGTTTTTATCGCCTCCCAAAATGTACAACCTTACTTAGGAAACATCCTGTTCAAAGGAAATAATAGTACATATAATTATATATGCACCCTATATGGCAATTCTAAATGAAATAAGGAAAGCTTCGTAAGATAAGTGGATGTTAAATCAACACAGGTTACATTTCGACTGTGGACAGTATATTGTAGATACAATTGACTTAGTGAATATCAAAATTTGGTGGATAACCACATATATCAATGATCTTCTCGTAAATGTGGCCTATAAAGACGTGCGTCATCTTTCAAAACAAGACATGTAGGATTGGTGACGTGCGGTAGAGAAGCGAACGTAGTATTAATTAAGGCCAAATATGTGTAAACAAATACACTTATAAAATTTACCACGTAAAGAAAAGAAAGGTTTTGATACTATTGGCCATTCATTCAATTACTTCCATTTAATTTGTCAGGTTTTCGCCGAGCTCCGCCTCCTCTTTTGAAATAGATTTTGGAGAACAATACGCAATTCGTATGAACCTCTGGTTGTCTCCAAGAACATATGTAAGTAACTAGCGAAATTAAATAAACTGTTTTTGTGAGCTTTTGTAGAAATTAAGACTATACATAATTCCATATACTTGCATATAATTAAAATTAATATATTGATACACTGCTCAACGAAATTATGGGAACACTTTTTTGAGCGCCTATAAGTTTTCCAGCAAATGATGGAAGCAGGATTTTTCTTGTTGTATTATTCTCTAGGCCTTTATTGATAAAGTGCAAAAATAATTACGGTGATTCGTTTGCTCGTTTTCAACGTAGAAGCCAAAATGTAAAGAAAGTCTCAAAACAAAGTGGTTTTTCACCACAAAGCAAACATCTGAAAGTCATCAAATTAGTCACTGGACGCAGTAAAACCGTGAGTTTTGACATTTTCAATGCTTCTGACTTCAAAATGCGTTGTTTAAGTAAATTGACGCGATGGTTTGTTGTTGAAGATGGTCGATCTATGCGATATGTAGCAAATCAGCTCCATTCGACTCCATCTGTTATCTCCAGAGCTTAGCATAGGTACCAACAAACTGGTACATATTTGAGGACAATTGGACAAGGCCGTAAAAGAAAAACTACCCCCTTAAGACGACCGTTATATTGTTATTTCTTGTCTTCGCCGACGAACTGGTACTGCTCGTGAGCTACAAAATCTACTCCGAAATGCTTCCGATGTGACAATTTCCGATCAGAAGACGACTCAAAGAAGTCAATACGACTTCTCGCAGGCCTGTGCGAGCTCCTCGTTTGAGCAGAAATCACAAAGTTAGCCGTCTAAATTTCTCCCGTGAACATTTGCAATGGCCACTGGAGGTATGTGCTTTTTACAGACGTGTCGCGGTTTTGTCTAACTCGTTGCGATGGTGGTGGACGAGTGTACAGACATCCTCGAGAGAGATACACTGCCGCGTGTATACAGGAAATGGACCGATTCGTTGCTGGATCGACTGGACGGTCGCGCAAACTTGGTTGTCGTTCCTAACGTCTCAACGCACAAATGTATGTTGAGACGATTCTTCAAGAGCATATTATGCCATTTGCAAAAAAAATCGGCCATGGCTTCATCCTACAACAGGATAATTGTAGATTTTACCCTTAATTTAACAACAAACTTCCTCCGGGAACATGAAATCTAAGTGATGGGGTGGCCAGACTCAATAGTTTGGTGTTATTCACGAAAATCCTTTAATTACAGCATATTTGTTGTTTCTATCTTGTTAAGTAATGTTGAAAGACCAATATACTAAAGTTCATACTTGCGCCTTTAATTTGAAAAATTAATTTGAAAAATTATGCACGACTAAAGAAGTGTCCCCGTAATTTTGTTAAGCAGTTTATTAATCATGCATAAAAAGACAATGAATATTATTGCAAATGTTTGGTGGTTCTTGTTGAGAAGTACAGTATTTCATTGCATAATTCAATCTTTATGCTGTAATATGTGACACCGTTGTCATAAGTTCATTTCTATGCCGCACTTTTGATATCTAATTAACACGGAGCGCGTAAATATTATTACTTACTGCTTTAAAGGAATTTGGATTTGGAGATGCAAAAGCTACCCTATTGTTAACCGTATTAATTTATTTTCGTTCAGCCGCTCTAAACTGGAATCTCTACGGGAATGCAATTTTATGTTCCAATTTCAGTAAAGTAATTTTGTATGGATGAATTAATATACAATTTAATATTTTGCAATTTATTTTTGTAAGGGTTATATGCAGCCATAATTTTTACGTTTTGCAATCATAGATTAATTATTTTATAACATGAATTATATATAGTATTATTTTAGTTGAATTAAAATTTGTTCACACTGCACTGATTACGAATACCCACTGTTGTTCCGGATAAGTTGTTTTATGCATATGTTTTATGTAGTTTCTATGTGAATTTATGACACGGTAATTTCAGTGCTGTTCCATTCTGTTCGCCTTCCATGATTATCGCAATTTTTATAAACAATTTTGGGATGAGACATTACAAATACAATTTATTACTTTAAATTATACTTAATTTAATTCTGCCAAACAACACATGTTCATACGATATGCTTGTACTGGCCCAGTTCAATGAGTTATGAAACTTCAACTTAACTATTGATATGGATCGCCATGTTACGATAATTCTATAAAACTTCTTGCCTTGCAATGTGTGTTGCATTTAAACTATGGCTACTGCAACGTTACATGTTCGTGGGGCTAGCGTATGGGATCCCTTTGTAATTATTAAATGTCGAATGATGAAATACTCTATTGAAGAAAAATTTGTTATTATTATTCTTTTATTTTTATACTTTCAATTAGTTTATAATTTATAATGTAGAGAAAAGCTTCGTTTCTTATGTATCATATTTTTAGTTAAGTATGCGGCTGAGAAAATTACATGACATGTCGATTTTCATAGAAAAATTCAACATGAAAACAATGTTAATATCAATATTCAGTAACGTTACTTAAAAATTCTTGAATAGAATAATAGGTTTACGATAGAAATATCTTCTTGCCTTGGGTAATCAGTTTGGCAGTGGGTAATAGCTTCAGGGATGGTGGCACCTTATTGTAAATTTTCAGGCATATATGCTTCGTGTTCAACTGCGTCTTTTTAATTCGGTGATGTTCGATTGCGAAATCCCCCTTGTTTCTCGTGTTATAAGAGTGGACATCAGCATTTGAAAAAAATACTATTCTTCTCCAGGACAAACTTTAAACAATTACGAATGTAAACAGATGGTATAGTTAGTATACCTTGTGTTTGTAATAAATTTGGGCAGCGAGTAAATCTGTACAATGGAAGTTAGAATATTATGTCATTCTGCACACATCCGGCGAAGCTATGCTCTTCATTTTTGGTAAAGATGACCGTCCACAACCTCTGCGATATGTGGCTGGTCCAGGATAATGTGCAATCAAAATAGATACCCAGTAATTTCAGCTCTGAGTCATTCCCATTTACCGTGTTGAAAGTCAAGCTTTGAGTTTTGGCAGTATGTAGTTTTAGACCATTTACATCAATTCAGTTTCCCGCATCTTGGAGAGAAGCTGCTTCTAAAAGTTGTAGTTGGTCCAAGTCAGCAATGCTCAGAAAATTAAAATCGTCAGCATATAAAGACGTTTGTAACATTGCACGCTTTCTGGAAGGTCATCTATATATACCACAAATAACAACGGATCCAGTATAGAACCTTGTTGAACTCCTATGCTAATATTTGCCTCTGTAGCGACATCATTTTTCCAATTCACGCGCTGCTTTCTCTTTACCAGGTACGATTTTATAATTGACAGAGCTGGCCCTCTGACGCCGTAGCGCTTTAACTTCGCCTCCAGAATACTGTGGAGCATACTATCGGATGCTTAGGTCGCAGCAACTAATTCGAGCAATCTTACGATCTTCAAAGGCATCAACTATTCCTTGCAACAAATCTATGAGTGCTGTGCTTGTTGATCTGTGGGTTCTGAAGCCACGTTGACATTTGTTCAGCATTGTGTTCTTTTCCAAGAAAGCAATTAATCTCTTTTTCGGTATTGTTTTAAGGATCTTTGGGAAAACTGGCTAAATAGATATGGGTCGGTAGAAATTACAGTCATTTACGTCGTCTTTTTTGTACACCGGTATTACTTTTTCAATCTTCAGTTTTTTCGGAAAGATTCCCTGTTTTAAACATTGATTGAAGATTTTGCATACATGAACGTAATGATTTGCTTCATGAGTGGGATTGTTATGCCATACAAATCTGCAGTTATCTTGGGTTTTAAATTGTTAACGATGTCTAATATTTCTTCTTGTATTGTCGCATAGTTAAATAAAGATTTTACTGGATATTTTCTGTTGCTCGTTAGAAGTCCTAATGCTTTATCAATTGGCGAATTTACCTATCTTGTATTCGTTTCTCCAAATGTGGCAAGATGCTTATTTAGGACGTCAGCAGTTAACACACTCTCAGCCGACTGGTTGCAACTCTTTTTTTCACATTCTCTATTTGTTACCCCTCACACTGCCTTATTCTTGTTCACTGCAATAATGATGAAATTTGACTCATGTAGAAAACATTTTGCAAAGTTATAGCGATGTTTTGACTCTTCATCTTTTCATGTTCTATAAATAGTTTGAGATGCTTCGACCATATTTTCTAGCGGTTTTAATTTAGCACATCCTTTGTAGCACTTTAGTTTGGCGTTTCTTCTCGCTTTCGTGATCACACCATCGAACTCTCTATAGGAAGTCTCTTTCTTCTCGCTTTCGTAATCACACCATCGAACTTTCTATAGGAAGTCTTTGCATTGTCGCATAATATATCCAGCCAATTTTGACTCCGAATTCGGGTAATAAATTCCTTGTTGTTTATGTTGTTAGGCTGGGCAGTGACTTTTTCACAGCACTCAACATTACACAAAGTGTACTCCAGGGCTCGGTTATTGGGCCTATTTTATTCACAATATTCACTTCAGAACTATTGAGGAACGTTAAGCACTGCAGAAAACATATTTTTGCAAACGACACACAACTGTACTACAATTTATAATTTCAGATTCATTTACATATTACAACACGTGACTATTCCCTTCATATAAATTCGGACAAATTACAAGTTATTTTATTTGGTCCGAAAAATCTTGCGACAATCCATTCTATGTTAAGAATACTAACTTTAATAACATTAAGCTACCAATTGTCAATTAAGTTAAAAGTCTTGGGCTATCTCTTGATAATACTTTCAGATATCGACTTCAAACATAAAGATATATTTCGAATGTTTATTTGCAGCTAAAAAAATATACCCGTTTAAATCTGTTTTAAATATTACCACCAAGAAAAACTTGTGTGGACTTTTGTTCTCTCCCTTTTCATATACACATCCCCTTGGTGCACTGGATTGTATCAGTTACGATTGTATACAAAGAATTCAAAATTCCTGTCTAAGGTACATATATGGTGTGACAACGTATCAACACATTTTCCAAAAATTACAGTACCCTTGTTGGTTGAATAAATAAAAAAATAAATCATAAATTTATTTTATTTCACACTCCATATTATTTTTACAATAAAATTAGATCTGACGTACGCAACATTTCAAGTAGATTTAGGGGTTTAGTTTTACCTACCAAGCATAAAACAAAGCTTTTTGACACATTCATTTGTTTGATTTACGTAAAGTACAACAGCTTGCCACTTGCATTAAAGAATTGTACACTGTCAGGGTACTAATGCAACAACAAATTAACGCACGCCACTAATATAATGAGACACAATGTAATGTAGTATTGTGTATAACTTTGGTTTATTATTGTTTATAACTTACTTTTACAATAATAGATCATGATGTGTTCTTTTTTAACATTTTCAAGGTTAAGTTAAAAGTAGTATTTTCTGAACTTCGCCATGCGACTGTACGTATTTTCTTCTTATTGTATTATATAGTAATTCATGTAATAAAACCAATATTATTAATAATATCACATTAGATAATAAAAATATAATATATTTTATTATTTTATATAATAATAATAATACATTTATTTTACCTCGATGAAAATCCTTAACGTAACAAGAAATGAATTTCGGAGAATTTTCAGAATCTATTTGTGCTAAATAAAATGTATTTGTGTACATTACGAATTTCGTTGTAGTCACAGGATCAGGTTTTTGAAGCGCGCGAGAATATTCTGTTCTAAAAGTTTCCCCAGATTTTTATTCAGATGGGATTTTTTTGTAACGGCGTTCGCGAGTAATCGATAGATTTAAAGTATTGACACTGGCGCATTGTCTTCCATCCGGGATAAAAAGGTTTCACTGTCTGGTTGCCTGAATCAATTGAAAGTTCGCGGATGAAACGCAGAACGGAGTGGATCGGTGCGTCTGCAAACAGAACGGATACCACTTAGGGGACTCCCACGAAGCCGTCGAGCGAAATTGGCGCAAATGAGACGGATATCTTATCCGGGATCGGCTGGAACAATCTGGATATAATGCGATTATCTGATGTGCTCGTGCCATTTGGGGTTTTGCCCCAAAAGCTTATTTATTTTTCTGCAGGCGTTGTATTTGAAATGAAATTATATAATATTGGTTTAGAAAACAGAAATCGTTATTAAATGTCAAATGTTATTAAATATCTCTCAGACTCAATAGACGAAACAAATACTGGTAGGCATATATGTATGTGCATTGGTAACGGAGTATCTTTACATAATCAGCAATATGACGCACACGCCACAAATGGCAATAAATATTAATAACATGGATTGCAATCAAATCAAAATAAAATTGTGAATAACAATAAATAAATTTTAACGAAAATTTAAGACTATGACTTCTATAAGGGCAAAGTGCTATTTTCTAAGACTGCCTGATTTTTATATTAAGACGGTGTATATGCCATTTCCAATCTTTCTGTAAACGCGCTGATTGCCAAGGCAGGATTTCTGTTTTCAGATTCCCTTAAGAGATTGAGCAATCTGCAAGAAGCAGAGGCTGTTAACATTGAAATGGTCTAAGTGCGGATTCACTTGTGTCCTGTAGGTGCGTAAGGTCCTGTAAGTGCACTGACAGTATTATAAGTGAACATAAAACACTAAAAACAGTTGTGCTAAATATAAAGAGTACAAAAGCAATATAGTGCCGACAAAAAACCTTCACGAGTTGTTTTTTTATTATTGCGTCAGCTCTAAGTTAGAAAAAACCTAATTCATTGTAAAATGAATTTCAAATGGGAATTCAAGAATCTTCAATCTTCCAAGTTACCGATGAACAAGTAAAGTACCAGTTTAATGCAGATGACAAGTGAAAGCCCCCGTAAAGGAAACATCTGTTATAAGCTTCCTGATATAAATGGAAACCATTTGAAAGTATGTCGAAAGGTACTTCCGACATTTTGCACCATAAAATAGAACAATTAGTGGAGATTTGAGAAGGAAAGCAAATCGAGCTAGGAAATTTACGGAAGATGTCGTTCAAGAGGTTGTCGCACACAACAAATTTTCACGAGAACAAAACCATTACAGTAGAAAAAACACAAAGAAGAATGCTTGATATGTTTATCAGAAAATGTAGCTGACAAGAACAAGAATTGTTTTCACCATTGTATTGGTATTGCGTCCAGTAGATTCTCAACATATCTTAATACCTAGTCACAAATATCTTCTATGGGACCGAGATGTTCAGATAAATAGGAGCAAAAGATTAACGAAACTTTTTGTTATGGCTCAAGGCCCAATAACAGATAGCCTTTTTGAAGAAAATGCTGCTGTATCCTTCGAGCACGTGGTTGGAATAGCAGCAGCAAATATATCCGCGCATGGTGTCATTGTTTTCTGTTCATGCAAAACAAATTATAAACCAATTTTATTGAATGCGTTAGTTGAAAATAAGCATATTATGTCAAATTGATACTGGCTAAGACATTTAAAAGTAAATTTAATTTTTGTAACTTATAACCACCAGAAATTATTATATTTGTATAATGTCGATAAAAATAAACCAACATTTAAAAGTTACCCATACTAAAATATATAAACAATTAAAAGTATATGTTATTAAAAATGGTCCTATTCCAATATTTGGTACAGATCTTTTCGAATTATATTAATTATGGCTTATTGAAATTAATTATGTAGACGTACCAAATGCTTTAAATAATTTAATTAGAAAATACGAAAATGTATTCTTCACCAGGTCTTTATGCATTCGGTACCGGCACAGTTTCCTTAAATTTTAGGCAAGAAAATATCTCACCCAAGTTTTCTCGTCCACTACCATTACCATATGTAATACGGGACAACGTTGAAGCGGAGTTAAATCGACTGTTAAAGTTAAAAGTAATATCTCCAGTTAGGTATGCATATGTGTAGATTTTAAGGTAACTGCGAATTCAATTATAGAAAGTAATCAATGATCATCCACTGCCGCGTATTGACAATCTGTTTTCTAAATTAGGTTTTAGTTTATGTTATGCAAAACTAGATTTATCGCAGGTGTATCAACAAATTTGCTTGGATAATGAATCAAAGCTTATTATCATATCGACTCAGAAAGGATTATTCAAATTGGAGAGATTACCATATAGTATTGCAAGTGCACCCAGTAAATTTCAGAGGATAATGGAAACAACATTATTTCAAAATGTCGATAGTGTTCTTCGTTTCATCGATGTTATACTAATAAGTGGCAACAATCGAGAAGAACATATATCGACTAGATACAGTTAAGTGTATTACAGGACGTAGGATTAGAAATTCCGGTATATGAACCCTTTCCCTAGTCGGTAACGCAACTTAAACTATTTTTGCGTTTAGTAATTTACTACCAAAAATTTGTACCTAACTTGGCAACTACATTGAATCCGTAATATAATTTATCCACTAATGTCATATAATATATGAAAAAATTACATCGATATTAAACTCATTATTAAATAGTGTGTTAGTAAAGAGTTTTTGATTGGATAGAGAAGTGTTGAATAATATTATTCAATACTTCCAGGAACCAATGAAAAAAAGAGCGGGTAAATTTGACCAATAAAATTCAAATTGATCAAGTAAAAAGAAGGGATTTAATTTTTGCTATATTGAGACTAAACGACATGGTTCATCGTCTACATGGATACGATTTCAAATGTCAAATATCGTGTTTGCGGTTTATATGTGTACATAAGTGTAGTGTCGGAGTTTAGTGGATAAAGTATTATATTCAACTCTTTGTGTGGATATTTTATTACACTTGGACGATTACAGCACTCGCTTCGCTCATGCTGCAAACTTCGTCCTCGTGTTATAAAATTATCCACACAAAAGCGTTGAATAATATACTATTACTTAATCTACGACTGCTTGGAAGTGGAATAATCAACGTACACCGGCATTTAATATCAAAACAATTTTAATATCCGCCGAGGGTCTTGTGCATTTTGATCCAAATTACCTATAAAATTAAAAACCGACGCTAGTGCCCAAGGCGTTGGTGCAGTGCTCTCATATTATGCCTGATGGCAATGATCGTCGCGTATGCTAAATTATACAAAAAGGAATTATGCGCAAATTGATAAAGATGGTTTATAAATAATCCTTGGACTTGTAAATTTAATCAATTTATATATATATATATTAGGGCGGGTCAAATTGTATGGAACGATTTTTTTTGATGAAGCGTATAGCAAAAACGTAATCTATAGGTGATTCTGAGAAGTTTTGCTCAAGAGACCATAGCTCTAAGTCGGATTTGGAGCCCCCCAAAATTTCAAAATAGAAATTTTTCCATATATACATAGAACAATTTTAATTAAATTCGTCATAAAATCGGATAGAATTATAGTAGATTTCTCAATCTGGGCTTGTTTGAAAGGTATTTATTGATACCTGTAGAATAAGTCGTCAATGGCAGCATTGTTCAATTGAACAACTTTGTAACACTGAATAATGACGTTACAAAATAATGACGTTTACCAACACTAAACGTTGCCAAGCTTGCTTTTCCTTCTTCCTTAATCGTTCATCGAGCAATGCGCACGCAGTTTGCCAAAATACTTAAATAAAAACTCGGTTATCACAATACCAATATTTTTTTTTATTTTTAGCTAACATTAAACCAGGACCAATTGCACATTCTGGTTGGTTAACCAAAGCAAGTAGATTACTACGATTATATGTAACAACTAATACACCATCGACCAATTTAAAAACTTTGGCAGTTTATATTATTACAGTTTATGTGCCAATGTACTTCAATGTGAAGTTTTATAACTCTGTTGTGTACGGCAGTGCACTTTTATTAAAATTTATACGTTGGACACGATACTTACAACCAAACTTTCGTAATATTGTAGATGGTGTAATTCAAAACAACTCATATCCAGAAAATATCTTATTAACAATGTTATTTGATGATCGAAAAGCAGTACGGGATAGAGCTATCAAAAAGATTTTACACTATCGAGAAAAATTGTACGATCCAACTAAACTCAGAGTTTACAAAAAATATATCTTAAATTTCAATGCTACTGATTATGTCAATATGGTTGATATGAATAACGACGATATATTATTAGAACCAGCATTTACTCGACAGATTCCATATGATCACTTGGTAGAATACTTAGATTTCGTTGAACCACCACTGGCTGATCCACAAATTCCAATGCACATACAAGGAACAGAAAGACATGTACAATTATTAACGAATGTTTCAAAACGAGTTATAGAAAAGAATCGTGAAGGAGTTATGGCAGTGACATTAGAAAGTCGTAAGAAAACTCATCGAATGGAAAGTAAAAAGGACCTTAAAAAATAATATTACCACGTTAAAACATTAAATTATAGGTCGAGAATAATATTTAAAAATAAATTGAATAAAAAATGTAAAAATAGTGTTTTTTTGTTGAAACCTTGAAAATGTTGATTTTTTCAAATCGATTTTCCTACAAAAAGGAGTTCGAAAACAAAAAAAATTGATCGTAATAAAAGTTGTTGGAAATTATCTGAACTTTCATAATCTCGAAAAAAATCTAAGAAAATTCAGAATTTATTAGTTAAAAGATCATTTTAGGCTATTTTTCGACAAAAAATTCTTAATATCTCTACTAAAAATAAAAAAAAATATTGGTATCAATACAGATTCTGAAAGGTGATAAAAATACCTTTCAAACAAGCCCAGATTGAGAAATCTACTATAATGCTATCCGATTTTATGACGAATTTAATTAAATTATTCTATGTATATATATTTTGAAATTTTGGGGGGCTCCAAATCCGACTTAGAGCTATGGTCTCTTGAGCAAAATTTCTCAGAATCACCTATAGATTACGTTTTTGCTATACGCTCCATCAAAAAAAAAATTAACCCGCCCTAATATATATATATATATATATATATATATATATATATATATATATATATATATATATATGTTTGATTAGTTCTTAACCTCTTTATTGTAGATGAATTCTTCCAGGCTTCTTAGGTATTGAGGTTTTGCGGTTATCATATAAAAAACGTTCTAATTTTTTTTATATATATATATATTTTATTTTTTATTATTATTATTGTTACGTTTCGGGGCTGGATTCGCCCCATTTTCAAACAATCAATTTATAGGTTGACAAAACACTGTTTTACATTTAAAATTTACATGTCATACGCCACATTACGAATTTACACTTTTACAAAACACAATTAAATAACTAAAATAACTTATATGTGCAGTCATTGTTTTTTTAAAAATTACTGGTGAGCCACGTGCGTTTAACTATTGTATATATATAATAATATATATATATAATATATAATAGTTAAACGCACGTGGCTCACCAGTAATTTTTAAAAAAACAATGACTGCACATATAAGTTATTTTAGTTATTTAATTGTGTTTTGTAAAAGTGTAAATTCGTAATGTGGCGTATGACATGTAAATTTTAAATGTAAAACAGTGTTTTGTCAACCTATAAATTGATTGTTTGAAAATGGGGCGAATCCAGCCCCGAAACGTAACAATAATAATAATAAAAAATAAAATATATATATATAAAAAAAATTAGAACGTTTTTTATATGATAACCGCAAAACCTCAATACCTAAGAAGCCTGGAAGAATTCATCTATATATATATATATATATATATATATATATATATATATATATATAAAAGGAAGATTTTTATGGGCATATACCCGTATGGAAACACGCAACCGCCGACACGTGTTTCTGACTTATTAGTCGTCATCAGGACGGTATAGCCAAATTAACAGGTGGACAAAATTTGGAGATAAAAACAATCGGAGTCAACAACAAGCAGCCGACCTCCATTTTGTGATAACAGTAAAAATACCCACAAATTGTGTGGGTACATTCAACATAACCACGTGGGAGGACATAGCCACCTGCGTGAACAACCGAGCCCAGGATATAATAATGAAAAAATGTTTTAACGCGGGAACATAGATATATAAAAGGAAGATTTTTATGGGCATATAACCTGCATGGCAACACGCAACCGCCGACACAAATTTTGTCCACCTGTTTCCACGCGGGCTTTGCCCAATAAAGTCTTCCTTTTATATATCTTTGTTCCCGCATCAACAACCTTTTTTCATTATTATATCCTGGGCTCGGTTGTTCACGCAGGTGGCTATGTCCTCCCGCGTGGCTATGTTGAATGTTCCCACAATATTGTGGGTATTTTGACTGTTGTCATAATGTGGAGATCGGTTGCCTGTTGTTGACTCCGATTGTTTTGTATCTCCAAATTTTGTCCATCTTTTAATTTGGCTATACCGTCCTGATGACGACTAATAAGTCAGAAACACGTGTCGGCGGTTGCGTGTTTCCACGCGGGCTTTGCCCAATAAAGTCTTCCTTTTATATATCTTTGTTCCCGCATCAACAACCTTTTTTCATTATATATATATATATATATATATAATTTAAAATGTGTATGAATTTGTGACAGAAAAATGTAAAATTTACATGAAAGATAGACTAATCTTCTTACACCTAAATGGTGTTGTGAACATTAATTAAAACAGGTGTATGAAGACTAACTTGTGGATTGCTAGACAAAATTGTTTCTGTATTATTACACTTCGTCAGTAGCGATTACCAAGAACCTTAGTTCTTTATATTAAAGCGATACGTGTAGCTACTCGGATATGTATGGAGAAGGCAGTCCGGTAATTGCAGTCAGATATAAAACTTTTGTTGATTAACCAGTATTGTTTTATTTAAAGTAAGCTAAGCTATTTACAGAAACAATGTTCAAAGAGCGTTGCAACAAAAGCCAATATTCATTACACCATGGAAGACAATGATTTTAAGGATTTTCTTCTCGTTTTCAAGTTATGAAAAAGGTGACATTAGTAATCCACTTCTGGGCGAGATGTTTCAATTGTTTGGACGCTAGAGCGCGCTCAGATACGCACACACAGCCTCCTCAAAAAATATACAAAGTTTGAAGGGGTACAGGCAACGGAAAGTCGGGCTGTCCCAAATATTTTCTTGTTTGAAAATACTGTTGGGGAAATATAAAGCTTAAAACTGTTGCGCTGCTACATGGCTGAATGTGCCTCAGCTAATACCAGTTGACAGTGGGGGCAGGTTATAATTTCTTTTAAAGCCGTTCGAAATAAATTTATATAGCATTCGGCCAGATATATTCCAGCGGAACAAGTTGTAAATGAGTAAATTGCGTTCTAGCTTTAAACTATTCACCCACATTTATTGAACTAAAATACAGTGGTTGCAAAGTTGTTGTCGAACACAACTAGTCCTTTTCCAAAGCGAAATATGATTAAACATAAACTAAATGGTTGATATCGCACCATGGACATCCAGGCCCGGCACAAAGGGAGATAATAACACCAAAAATAAAAATTAAAATAAAATAAACAATCGTCGTTCGTTATCCTCGATGATTAGCTAATCGTCGAAGACCTAAACGTCGAAGGAATGAAGTAAATAAATTATATGCATGACACCACTGCTGAACCATATTGGCCTTGCGGACAGGCGCAGATTCTTACTTGAATGTAGAAAGGCACCCCTGGAAGTGGCATTGGATCCAGGGAAGCACAATTTTCACCAGATAGTTCAGATAGTTCTGATTTGATTTTCACTCCCAGATCGCCGAAAATCAAGGGTCTTCCCCGTCCACATCACCCCGGCCAAACCATCATAGAAGCCGGATGACCTTTCCTGGAGACATATCGGCCGAGTTCATTCCCTACCTGAACCAATGGGGCGAGAATGCTATCATTCTGGCGGTTGTACGCCTGCTCGACAGTGAAGAGATTCTCGTCGGTGAACAGAGCACCCTTGTGCTCCCCCGATGAGAAGCGCTTCAGAAAGCCACCGCAGTTCTGAAGACGAGTAGTTTCCATCTGGTACGTCAACGCGTAAGTGTTCTGCATCTTGATGCTGCCGACCCCCAAACGGAGGTTGGTGATCCTGTGAGCCGAACGGACGCTGATATTCAGCTCCTTAGCCATTTTGAAACTCCCATTGGGATTATGGCGGATCCTGCCAGGACGCCTTTAATCATGACCGGAGTTGTGGCGTTCTTCGAACCTGTCTCCCTGTGACGAAGGAACTAGTACTGGATCGTCGTATGAGAAAATTCCGGTGTGTGCCGTAATTTCTTTCTAAGTCTTCCATGCATGGCTCAACATCGAAATCATGGAATGGTTCACCTCTCACACCATATCTCGGAAATTATCAAATCTAACAATCCGCGAGTTAACAATCCGGGTTAAAAACCTAGTTTGTTCGACATAAAGCGACAAATGCAAGCAAGAAATGGCGTTCGTTTCCACAACTGACATTAAATCTCCCGCAGGAAGTTCGAATAATTCAGTAATCCGAAGTAGTTCTTAGTTGGGGTGACAAATCCCTTAAAACAGGAGCGAAACTCACAAACACAGGTTTGCAGTCTCCATAAAAGGCTTAGCTGAATCAACCTCGACCAAATCTTCGGGCGTAAAACGTCTAACCACTTCGCTCACCACTGACGGAAAGGGAAATCGTCCGAGCTACCGTTGACGAACTACCTGCACTAGGACAGTATACCTGTACCGAACAAATGTACAAGCGGGACGTTCTACACTCTACCAAGTTGACACACAAGTTGCGCGTAACTCAAAACGTTGAAAAAGTGGGCCGAAAATGCACGTAACAACATACACATACACAAACAGGCGTTAATGTGGAACATATTAATACATTGCTGCAATTCGATTCTGTTTTAACAAAGTTTACCAATATGTTGTGCCCATTGCCCATTTATATTTTGTTATGAGTATTATAGTTTGAGTCGTGCAATTGGATATTGCATGTGAAATTTTTATTTAAATATTAATTTTGCTACATATTTATCGATGAAGATAAAATAGCACGCGCCAACATGTGTGTCAAGTGCCATTAAAACACTTCCCATACTTGTTTCCTAAATAATCAATTCACACGCTTGTCGCATAGTACACTATATTAGGTTTCTCCTGGAATCTAAACTTACTTTCCATGAAATACTCAAATAAAGGGAAAACTACGACACCCATGTGTATGCGGCATCACAAACTGAATATGCGCTAGATCAATTTCGCACCGTCAACAAAGAACGCATCAACTCAACCCATTTTCATTGTGCGGCTGGAACACTAGCATTCGGCAAATGTTTACACGACGAGTTTTTGAATAATCCTGCCGGGCCGGCGTATCGGAAATTGAGAGTTTTTCCTTCAATCTGTGAATATAAAATATGTCAGCATGAAATTTATCGTGTGCCTCCGTTAAACTTCAACTGCTTCCGAACGACTTCAAGTTTTTTAAGTCGTCTTTCGAATTCCCTACGGACAGATTCTGTTGAATTAATTACGTTCATCGTTTTGCCGGTTTAAAATTATTCCGTAGAAAATCGTTTATTTCTCAAAAAATGGTTATATTGCTTTTGTGTTTTCAAGATGATGGAGGATATACTTTAAAGAAGTTAAAAATCCGTAAAATAAAGATAATGGAGTATTCATTTGATTCGGTAAAGTGAAATGAAATCAGCTGTTTGCACTTGAAAAATTAAGCTGGCCGAAAAGAATTATTAATATGTAACATAAACAAATCTATAAAATAAAATAATTAAACAAATACAGCTTATATAATCGTTAATAGATAAATTCGCAAAACAGTCGTTCATCTCGAATTTTTGCTTCTAATGGCGCACTTACTTGCTTATACCAAATCCTCTTCTACTAAAACTATTGAGGTTGTAACCTTCCCTGCCAGTATTCTGCTAATTCCTGAATTCCATCCGGTCCTCGGTCTCCGCCTTCTTCCATCAGTTTTCACGTGTTTTCTTTCATCCTTGTCATATGACCATACCACCTGAGTTGTTGAGTTTCAATTTTCTCAATTATGCTCTTTACTTCCTTCTGACACCTTGTGTATCATATCTTATTGTTACCACCGCAATTTTTCCCAAGATCTTCACATCTGTAGCTTGTATTTTGCTTATGTATTTTTCTGTCATTGTCCACGATTCACACTTTAATTTTCATTCTCCTAATGATGATTAAAGTTCACTTATGTAGATAGGTTTTAATCATCGGTATCCTAATGGTGTGCATTTATATTTTTTCTTTGCTTCACGCGCAATTTCATCCATTAGCCTGATGAATAACCAGAGGCTTAGTATTTAGCCTTGTCTAACTCCCTTCTCTGTTTTAAACGTTTCTGTCATATTGTCTCCGATTCTTACTGCATTGAAAGTTTCAGCGCACATAAGTTTTATCGTTTCAATGATTTTCTCCTCTTACTTAACACCCTCCAAATGTCTTCTCTTTGTACAATGTTAAAGGCTATCCCCAAATCTATTGCACATATAATGTAGTTATTTTTCTTCGAATACTATTGGAAATACGAAGATCCACTCTTTTGTTGACCTGTTTCATATAAATCCTGATTGCATGGCCAAAAATTGTTTTCTTAATCTAATTTTTATTATTCTTGTTATTCTTCATGTTATGGGATTTATTTTCTTCTTCTTTTCATTGTTCTTGGTTTACTTCTTCCGCCCCTTCTTGTCTTTTTATTTTTGTATTTAATATGCCCAGTAGGTTCATATAATACTTTCTTAATCTGACTAGTATCTCTGTTCCATTTGAGATAGGTTCCTTTCTTGTTCTTATGTTGGTCAGTGGATTCTTTCTTTATTTCTTTGAATATCTTAATATCCAGTAAAGCACCTGAGAGTTTCCTCGGGCGTTTCTTTCGTTTTCTTTCAGTCTTTTTTACTTCGACTCCATTAACTTTGTTTTCTTAAATCTTTCTAATAGCATTAAGTTTATTATTGTCTACTAATTTATTATTGGCTACTGTCCCTGAGTAGCCAATTCCCCTGTATATTTATGTATGTTTTTATGAACAAAATGTTCCTACTACTAATTCATTCAATATACAGAAATCAACGGATTTGTTGCTATTTCTCTGAGTTTCACTCCTATTTTATTCTGCTTTTTAACCCAAAATTCAAGTTCCTGTTTAGCCGCTCTTTCATTTGCTGTCATATTTTACCCTCAATATTCTAGTCTTGTATTTTCAAATTCTGCTACTCTTCTTCATTCCTATGAACCAATATTCCCGTTGGCTATCTATTTTTGCTATCTCATTATTTTTATTATTAACTTTTTATTCTTATATATCATTTCTTCTTGCGTTCTTGTTTTCACGGAAAGGTCAAAGAATTGCCACGTAACCATTACCTATAATGTAACAACGAAGGCAAGAGATCAAATAAGGATAACATTTTCAAGAAAAAATACAATAGGTTTAAATAATGTAAACTAAAAATCATAGAAAGTAGAAAGCATACAAATAGAATACCTGATTATAGTATTAAAATTATAGAACTAGTCCTAGTATATGGCATGTCATATAGCTTCTGAGTAAAACATAATGTGTTTTAAATAAATAGATGTAAGTCGAAACACACGCAATATTGAAGTTTATTGCAAGGATCGAATGAATGCTAACTTGCACCGGGCAACAGTGTAAATTATTACACCAGACACGTGGTCTATGTTGGTATCACATGGTTTTGATCGAACGCCAAGTGCAGATTTCCGATATCGGACAATAGAATAATAATTACTAAATCTAAATATAAATAAAATACTGAATTACTAAATCATCATAACAATAAGGACTACTATTTTACTGGTAATGGTTCTTCACATCTATAATTTGCTACACGGTAGCTTGCACTGATAACTTACAGACAGTACATAAATGTAATTAAATTTGTAATTTTAGGGAATAAATAAAATGGATTTCCTAATTTTAGTCGAACCCACCAAAAAACCATGGCTAATATCATTGGCATATTTCCGAATAATTTAGTAAATGCGCTCTATTAAAATATAATCAATTAACAATGTCAACGTAATATCTTATTGTTTATTATTAACATTTGCGATTATGTTTGCAACCACAAACTGGAGAAGTATCGTCAAGACGACATCGTAAATAACACGCCATCAGACTTAAGATTCTTAACACCGGGGCGGCTCCTAAGCATCACGAAAATGCAAAGTTGTCATTTCGACGAAAACCTGATTAATTCACTAATTAATTACAGCTGCTATTCCTGAAGAAGTTTATAGCTTCTAACGTAAATTCCTTGGAGCTGGCGGGGGACGGGTTGTTAAATATTCAAGGCGACGCCTCGACCCCCACGTTGTGTCGCGCCCTGGTACGGCCTAACGACGTCAAGTTGTTTTGCGTCGCTTATTATTTGCATTGAAAGCCTCGCTGCAAAAATAATTATGAGCTGAAGTTATAAATTGACACAACGCAATTATCCGTGTTCTTGGTCTTGGACGATTTTCATCCCCTAGCGATGATGTTATCGTGAAGTTGTAATGCACAATCTACATTTTAATATTCGCTTTCGTCGACGTCGTTACGACTGCGCACGAAAGTGGATAGGTTGAATATGAATATCCGCGAAATGATGTTGATTTTACAATACAAATAATTTTTTAAATATAAAGCGAAAAGGGTGCCTAATATAATGGTACTTGATGTGACACCTACATTTGTTTTTAAATTAAATCGTCCTCTTCGCTTGCCGCTGATTTGTTTGACTAGACATTATATTGGGAAGCACGTAGTTTTGTTATGTAATCGTTTATTAATGGTCCAACAATCAATCAAAGCGTGTCAAGGTCTTACTAGGCAGACATTGGAAGCTCTAGATCGAGCATACAATTTATTTCTACTTACTCGCAGAAGTAGGTTAGTAATAAGATTTTATTATAGGATGTGACAGATCGTAAATGTGTCGTTTTATTGAGAAATCCCTCATGGATTTGCAAATAGTGCCGGTATCATATATCAGACAGCTTTAATATGATAATAATGTCGGATGGCGAAACATTTCCGTAATTAATTTCAATTTTCCTTTTCTCACAAGGAATTACGATTTAATGGCGTAGATAAGGAATCAAGGTATCTAATGGAGGACCATTGTATAACATATAACCAACGCTGAAGCCTATCCTAAATCACATGTCTAAATTCAGAAAACGATTCCAAAACTAAAAAGGACAGCGATATGTTTTTAGTTTGAAAGTAAAAAACGCAAAAAATCTAGCAATATTGCATTCCCACATTTTATAAATTTAAGCACACTAAATATTTCAAAACAACAAAAACCTTGACTAGTAGTAATGGATCAACAAGAAGATCTACCGAACGAAACGAAAAAAATTAAATTACAATTCAAGTTTTAAAAGAGACTTCAGAGTTAATCTGGAAGAAGAAAAATACAGGCATTGATATTTACACAAAGATCTAGAATAGTAGAAGAACATGAAACAAACAGTTGCTATAAATTATATCAAGCTGAAGACCAGGACGCTAATTTTTAGTGTACAAGTAAAGGTCGCAAGAAATCAAGCAATAGTTCATTGCCACATTTTATGTATTTTATGAGTAGTACACCAAATATCTCAAAACCTTGACCAGTAATGGCTCAACAGGAAGTTAAAATAAGCAAGGCAGCTATAAGATCTATAAGATCCACAGTTGGGCTGAATACTGAATCTGGATTCCAAAATGATTTTAATATTGCATACGAATATTTCTCTTTGTTTATCAATGAACTTTTAAACTGTTCTTGGATACGTCGATAAACAATCTCCATCCAACAGTGCGATTCGTGTGATCGGTGTCGAACTGAGGTAACGTGAATATTTTTTTGCAATAAATTGTTATTTCTGCCCTCGTTTTGATTAAATTTGAAACTCGTACTAATGCTCAATTTTGTTGAATGGTATGTATCTTTCAACCGCGTCTGAAGGGTGGTAACTGGGATCATAATTCTGGTTCAAATATATAATCTGCGCCACACACGTTTGGTTCTCGTGTTGGTATTGACATTATTTCACTGTATGGTCTAGGTTGAATAGTCGGATTTTTAACGATCTTATTTTTAAAATATATCTCGTAATATTATTAACACAGAAATAACAACTCTCTTCATCGTGTTTCACTGGGAGGGCTTCTAACGTTAGAATTCAAAACTCCATATAATTGAATTTACCATTGAACAGATGTAAGTGATGATAGCAATTGTCACAGCAATTGTTTGCAACTCGCATGTATTTCGACACCAAAATATTTTCAATATACGGCACAATGAAAAAAAAACATTATTTTAGATGAAAAAGCAATTGCTTAGATTTTTAAATATGCTTCGTTCTGACGATATTAAGTACATATTTGTATAGCCTATAGACCGCACGTTGGTGGGTGGTTATGAGATGTAACAACTTTCGTTGTTAAACGTTAAATATTCCAATAAGTTACTTCGATGAAATCATTGAAATTTAAGCCGCCGTAGCTCGATGTACATAATTTTTAACTCGTAATGATTTATGTAGTTTTCGTTTTCGTCAACTCTATACAACCCAACCCAACCTAATTTCACTATTTTATTTACATATTTTCGGTGCTTTGGTATGATAAATATAAGGAAATAAATTTGGATCGTTTTTATATTTTACGAGGGGAGATCTTTATTTAGCGTCCCTGCGCCTACTATGCGTTGAGTGACGTTGAATCAATTTGACACATGAAGTATTAATCGTTGTTACGGTGATTCAATTGTAGTCTTATCACTTGATACCTGGTCAAATAATTTAGAATTTAAGTAGACAAGTTTAGAGAAATTCTAAATACGGAAAATCAGAGGTTCGAGCAGTTATAAAATACGTGCAAAAGAAAGGGTTGTCGCTAAAAGAAATTCATGAAGACATGGTAGGTGTATTAGGTGAGGGTGCTGTTTCTTACCAAGTGGTGAAAAATATGTGTCGAGAATTTAAACTGGGAAGACAAACATGTGAACATGCGAAGGGTGCTGGACGACCATTGACTGTCACTACCCCATAAACTGCTAATCGTATGCACGATATAGTAATGACAGATAGACGACTGATCATTCGCCAGATAGCTAAAATTACGAAAATGGTACTATAGAAAATATTTTAACAAATATTTTGGGCCTAAAAAAGTTATCTGCACGTTGGGTCCCACGAATGTTGACACGTGATCAGAAACGTCCTAGAGTCTTGCATTCTGAAGCCAGTTTGGCAAAGTTTAAAGCAGATCCGGATGAATTTTATTCTCGATTCGTCATTGTTGATGAAATGTAAGTTTACCACTATGATTCTGAGTGGATGCAATAAAGTATGGGATGGCATCGCCAAGGTTTTCCGCCACTCCGCAATTTTCGTGTTTTGTCATCCGCTGGTAAAGTTATGGCCACAATTTTTTGGAACGCAGGCGGAATTTTGATAACTTATTTTCTGGAACGTGGATATACAATAAGCGGCTCAGCAGGGAAAAAAGACTTGGAAAATTGAGCAAAGGAATTGTTTTATCAAGACAACGCTCCTGTCCACAAAAGCCATGTTGCCATAGTCGATATTCTAAACACGGGATTTGAATTGTTTGAAAATCCCGCATATTCAGCCGACCTGGCTCATGCTGGTTTCCAAAATTAAAAGAATATCTTCGGGGACCAGATATTCAGACGATAATGAAGTGATGATGGCCGTAAACGGCTGGTTAGAAGAGCAACCGAATGATTTTTTTTCCAGAGGAATCAAAGGTTTGGAACATCGTTGGACCAAATGCAACCTTCAGGGAGATTATGTAGAAAAATAATCGTTTGATATTTCTTCAATTTGTTTCCTTCTATATTAGGGACCGTAAATACTGATCTCCGCTCGTATTTTATTTTGTATTTCAATAAAAATTTTAATGGCAAAATTGTATAAGCTTCAAGTAAAATAAATTATACCATTAACATAACTCATTTTGACGATTAAGCAGTATAAACTATTTTTTCTGCATTGCATACTTGATTTAAAATACAAATATTTTATATTAACTACAAAGTAAATTTATTTGGACTACGCTTAAAACATATAAACAAAAAAATACAATTAAATACAATCTGCATTCAATAAATTTATTTTATATTGTTGTGAGTAATATATTCCTTCCATTTACATACTATAAATCTACAGTCCACGTGCAATGATTCACCACCCGGTGGCAGTAGTTGTATGCAAGTCCAAAATCATCGACCTTTGGCCTTGTTTTTGTTATTTCAATAATTTAAAAATGAAAACTATGCAGAAAGCATGCAATTAGACGTCATTGAACATTACATTGTCGCGTTGTGAGTTAAATGACTTACGTTTACCTACTTCAACTTTTTAGTATAATTCAATCACAACTGATTAGTCGCGAACTTTTTATTTGAAACAAAAATGCAGTGCCATTATGCGGAACTTTCCCAATAGGAATGTATTATTTCGTACATAAAAATGTGTTGACAAATAAAACAGTAAATCAACACAAAATTGTTTATATAATAACAGTTACGAATTAATTAAATACATTTTTCAATCAAAAAGCAAGAATTATAGATTATAACAGGCACGAGGCAAAGGTAATGAACACAAATCAACATCACACAACAAGTGAGTAAAGTAATATTTTAATTACGAGTAGGAAAGTTTAGCGAATTTCTACGAGTGAAAAAAAAGATGCTTTATTCACGAGTTTCACACAATTTTTTTTCTACGTCCGTGGCTTTAAATAAATTCGTTAACACCGTTTTTTCCATTTTAATTTTAATAGTACTATTAAAGATACTCTTGCAGAAGATTCACAGTTGCGGTAATTTCTCATTCAATCATATCTTCTGATATGCAGTTAATGTTACCTTCACTGTCACTGTCCATCACTAATCACATATGCTAATCAGTAATCAATCCAAGAAAATCACGAGTTTGACGTTTTCAAAGCGGTCGAGAGAAAAACATACTATATGGAGAACAATTTAATTATAGTTGCATCGAAAAATGACACTCTGTGGCACTTCTTTTAACGCAAGTTAAAAAATAAACATCTCCGACACTTTCTTCACCCTTTTTGATCCAATCAGAAATCGCACATTTTATGAATTCACATGAATGAAAAAATGTATCCGTATTTTAACCTAGTAAAATAAGGCAATCAACATACCATTCGATATTGAGAATCTGTGTAAACTTTGTAAAAAATTTTGTTTATAAAGTTTTACAATATGTCCTACAAGTAAGAATTGCGGACACGTGGTCAATGATCAATTTGTATGGCCAAATGTGCCGAAACGTGCTATCGTCGCCATTTATAGAAACCAAAATATTTCTAAGACAACAATTTACCGCGTATGAATCTTCCCATGATTAGTTTTGAATCATGCAAGGGTTCAGAACGACATTGAATCGGCCAGCAATAGAAAATTCCAGTTTCAACGAGAAGTTTAAGCTGAATATTTCACATTTCCGATATGACAGCCAAGAGAGAAATAGCAGAACTAATTTAAAATATAAAATGCGACAAAAATGTCCGAAATACACCGCTGCTCAATTAGAGAGGATTCCAAAAGATGCTGGAGACAATTAAGATTAGAACATTTCAGAAACATCTGATCTGGCACATCCTATAGAAGAGTTTTGGGCTTTACTTGGTAGAACAGTTTACGACGGTGGGTGGGAAGCCCAAAATAAAGAAGAACTACAACAAATAATCTACCAAAGGATTCGAGAGTTTAACCCACTTACCGTCCAAAGGCTGATGAGAAGCATTTGCACCAAATTGCAAACCATTGAAACACAGCTGCTATGTGATACATTATAATTATAGTTGAAGCTTCACTGAATCATTTTCTATACTTGCACTACGTAAATTCGCTCACCTATGTGAGGGTGACCAATTTGTTACGAGAATAGGTGGGATTTTTTTTAATCTCACGAATAAAAAAATATATTTCATTTATCAGATACGATACACATTTTCGTTTAATTATCAACTACAAAAGAACTACAATATTTACATGCAGAGTTACAGTTTTCTTTACCGTTTAGGTTAATGTTAATAAGTACTGAGGCGCTACCACTGGATTATTATTATACAAGTTATATAGCTTGGAAACGCCACATTCTCCACTAAGAATAAGTTCTCGTCAGATGTGCAAACTACGGTTTTGAGGTCTTAGGTGAGGACAGGAGGCGTTACCGAAACAAGCTTGGCTAATTAAAGCGACCACATAAGCTACATCCTCACACCTTCTACCCCAAGCACATCCGACTGGTGCGGCGTTGTGTTCACAAATTTGCATAAACGCGGCGGTAATTCGGCGGATTGCAATTTAAACATTATTCGCAAATAATAAATGTCGCCGAAATTTATGCAATTAATACATTCGATGTTAAGTTTATTAATTTATGTAAATCGTGTTTATTATACCTGGCATACAAATCATTTAAATGTGCCGCTGATCAAAGTAAATCATAGAAACTGGTTACATGTACACCGCGGCCGTCGCGTCCCCTAATAAAAGGACATTATTTTGTTGTATGGGCGGTAGTGCGATTTAATCCATAAATATTATAGGTCGTTGCCGAATTAGAATTTATTGCCGCTGATGTTATCCAGTGAGGATATTAATAATGCGATTCGTTTGCAATGAAATAAATTTAAAAAAATATATGTAACTGACTAAAGCAACGTTTATAATATTATAGCAGAATATGAGAATATCGTTATTTAATATTACCCATATAATAATCAGAAAGCAACCAAGTTGTACATAATTTATATATTATATCGGTGTATGTGGTCGATTACTCTTTAATGATTCGCTTGATCAAAAATGAATGCAATGTATATTTAGATTTATGTGAAACAAATTTTAAAATCATTCGCAATCATACTGGTGTCTTCCTGAGGCGTTATCAAACTTTATTATCTACAGCTAATCAGCGATTTTGTGATAAATTTGACGTGGATCATTATATTTAGAGTATTCGAAACAATTTATTATAACTAAAGGTTTTCATTGCTCTTCAATACTTCAGGGACACCTGCGTGTATGCCTACATTAAGATATCTGAAATATTACTTTCTACAAGTTTGTTTAGGGTGCATTGTGCCCCTATTTGCCACTTTTCATTGGGTTTCTTTGTTCGTATTGATATATGTTCTACATTTGTGTGATGTTTATTTGGCTTTTCATTTTATCAATTTTGAACGTAACTTGTCGACTAATGTTGACAAACCAGTGTGTTTTTTTATTCCTATAACCAATCATATTCACGAAGAATTTAGCAACAGAAACTAATTAATATAATATATACATACCAGTGGATCTGGGTTTTCAGCGAATTTGATATGAAAAAAACTTAACTTTAAACACTAACTAACGGTAGCTATCAGATTCAAACTAAAAACTCAGTAGAAATTAGTTGAAATTAGAATGGAAGAAACATATATAATTACCTTGATGCAGAATAAAGAAATTTACCGAAATAGAAAATGCTTTTTACGTAGAAAATAGCTATAATATGAAATTATTTATAAATAAGAAATTCTGACAGGGTTCAAGGTACGGAGAGAAATTTGGAAATTCAACACATAAACGTCAATAGACAACGAGTTTTTAGTGTCATTTTGCTGGCTATACGCTTCACGTCACTTGGGAAGAGATGTAATAAAAACGTTGCTAGTCAACGGCGTGAAAGAAAACGGATACGTAACTGTGTATGAACGTAAAATATAAAGGGAAGTGTAAATATTTAGATTTTAACAAGAAATAAAGAAGAGTGTATAATAAAATTGATACTTATCTACTTATTTCTAGCGTCCAAAAGATTACAGCTAGAACTATGAAATTTTAAAGATTTGTATTGATTGCTTTTCATTTTGAGAGGTTGATATGAATGAAAGTTAATGTAATGGTTCGATAACGCTTTTTCTGATACCGGTCTAAAATTATGGTATTATGATCTGTTCTAATTAATTTGATATCTAAGTCGCTATGGAGTTATGTTATCTTCTTTTTCTATTGTGAATTTAGTGTTATTATTGTAATTATTAAATTTATGTAAAATTTCTATATCAGTTCAGTGGGACAACACAAATTATGTCATCCGCGTATTTTGTTATAAATTGAAAACGTTGAGTAGGTATAAGGATATCTAGCAGAGAGTCCATCACCAACTATTCTAAGATGGGACCAATACTTGGCCCCAATAGACAACCTGTTGAAAGTTGGGAGTAATACTCACCACCATAGCTGAAGTAATTTGCTTCAAAATTAAAATGACTTGTAAAAGTCGTATGGCAATGAAATGTTTTATGTTATTCCAATCTTTGGCAATGTAGTTAGCAACCAGCGGGATGTTGGTAAACAAACATACAACACCAATGACATAGTTGTTGGGTAATTTAAAATTATTGTTGAATTCAGCAAAAGGGGTTCCCCGTAAAATAATTATGCGCGTTGTTGTAAGTCATAGTGAGGATATCTATTATATATTTAGTTTAGCTCTTTAGGATATTTGTGTGGAATATGTATGGGATTTCTTCAGTGATGTACTTTTTCTTTTTTAATAGTTGAGTTATGTCGTTGATCTTGGTTTGGAAAGAGGTTTCTTCTCAACTTGCTGTAACAGTCAGTGTCATCTAATAGTTTTTTTGCATAGTTGTTTTCGCAAGTCGCAAGTAAGACTCAAAAATTGTTATCATTTATAGAAAAGAAACTAGCAGGCAATAATACTACTGGGAGACGCATTGATTGAGTCTGAGGGGAAAATGTCTTGCAGAGACCACATTTCTCATTTGTCTCATAAGTGTTTTAGTTTTATGAAACTTACAGACATAAAGTGGTCACTGTTTTCGTCTTTATTCTCATAACCACTTCACGTAAGAGTCCAAATATTTTAGCCAAAATTCATCTTAATACGAAGGTATGAGATGCAGATTTTGATAAATATTTAACTAATATATAAATAAAATTGCCATGACTAGTGAGAAACTGCACTTTCAAATTAATACATTTTGTCACGTAAACCTGAACATTCCACTTCATACATTTAGAATAAAATAAAATTAGAACTTTATGTAAGCTATGACTTTTTAGGAAGATTAATAATTTGAATTGTAAAATTACAATCGCTGCGACACATAATCCTATTACATTTTCACTACCAGAATAATTTGGAGCATAATGCTCCGGATATTTGAGAGGATTAATACTAATAATTGAAAATTTGAAATATCCTTGCGAGTTCATTATGGACTGGACAATGCACATAAAGGTTGAAAAGAGCACGTGAAGTAATTAAAATGTGAGATATCGAACTAAAAATGTAACTAAAGGAAGGATGAAGAATAGAACTAGAATTTTGCAGGGTTTTCGGGATTATTTCTTTTAATGTAAATATATGGTTATTAGCGTTCTGCCTTTTCTGATCCCACATTGCACGCGATTGCCTCGATGTATTTTTTGTAATATTTTCTCTATAATTATCACTTTCTCTTCTCGTGTCAGATTTTTTGTTACGTACTGCTGTCAAATTTCTAATTTACCTTTACCTGTAACCCTACTAACCCATATTTTTTGTTATTGTAATACCAACCCAACCCAACTCAACTCGTCCGCCTCTAAAAATTTCTGTATTTTGGCGAACCTTGGCTGATGTTTAGTGTCTTACGTAAATGCTTTTTTGTTGTTTCTCTACAGCTTCCTTCTTTCTCTAAATCTTTATGATTCCTGCTTGTTATATTATAACAACTTCAAGCGGGCTTTTTGTCATTCTGTCCCTACATTTTACTAGCCACTTCTGTATCATCTCTGTTCCTACTCTTTCTATTGGCCCAGTCTTCCTCATTAGTTTCCTGTAACTTCAATATATCATTATCAAAATTCTCTCTTAGTTAATAGTTTTTAATTTTATTCTTTGTTTCTCTTTGCGTATTTGGTATTTTTTATTTCATTAATACGTATTATGCATTGGCTTTCGTATGTTTCGTTTCAATTAATGTATAGTATATTTGGTTGGTCCGCTTTCCCATTTTTGTGATTCAAACTTATTCTCGCTACCTTCACGTTATTATGGTAAAAATTTTCCACGACAGTTGCTTTCAGATATAAACTCCTTTCACCCATAATATTTTTACAAGAATATAATTTCAAACTTTGCATTGCCCTTATGCATATTATCTCATGGCTTGAAATTTCGTGCAATATTATATCATTTTCTTTCGTTTCTTGTTGGCACAAATGTATTGCTCCAATTTGAATGACCTCCGTTACTTTTATTTTATTACTAACGCATCTATTCTGCTTCCTCATAATATTATCTGCATGATCGTGTCCATTTTTCAATACAGTGTTATGACAGTTTCATTATCTTTGTTTCAGTTCTATTTCATATTATTTATGATAACTTACTTAAACCTTGTCTGCCCAGATTATTCTTCACTTTTTGTTTCAGCGTTGCATTCCTACTCGTCCAATTTTCTTTTTTGAATTCACTTATCTCCTTCGATATTCATTGCTCTTTCATTATTTATTTCACTACCTGTGTTATGTTTCCCACCATACTGTCTTCATAACATCCCTAGCCTCGTGTTTACTACTAGTAAAATACAAGCTGTGGGGTTTTGTTACTATTGTCCTTATATTAATTATTCTTAACACTTCATCCTAACGTTGATTTTCTTCTAACGTTGGTCCTGTGCTAGCGAAATGTTTCCACAATCCCATATTTTGTGCCATGGCCGTTCTTTCATTGTCACACCCCATCTTTTGCTTTGCAATTGCATTGTCGGATGCTTTTCTTCGTCTCCGTCTCGTTTTCTCTTTCATATCTTGGCTTCCCATACCAATCTGACAGGTCTATCCCATCTGTTGCATATGACACCACACAATTGTCTTTCCTCAATGAATTGTGTGGTTCACTTTTTAGTTCCTCTCTTACGCCCACATTTCTTATTATATCCCTTTTTGTGATGTCCTTAGGTATTTCATCTCTATTGCTTGTATTTTGTTTTCATTTATTCTGTTAGTG
This sequence comes from Geotrupes spiniger, assembly GCA_959613385.1. NCBI lineage: Eukaryota > Metazoa > Arthropoda > Insecta > Coleoptera > Geotrupidae > Geotrupes > Geotrupes spiniger. The sequence goes on from OY390732.1 coordinate 34,229,197, forward strand.
TCTTGTCTTAAATATTGTCATTTTAGTTTGCGTTGTTAACTCCTTCTTTCTTATAAAACTTAATGTCTTATCATATGGTATGTGTTCGTTTCTCCCATTCTGCTCATGGTTCCTTTTTCTTGTTTCCCACAGACTTTTCTCAATTCCCACCATAATCATAACGCCATCCGCATACGCACATCCGATATTTCCTCCATTGGCTGTAATCTCGCATATGCTACATTTAATCCTTGTATCGTTGGTTGACTCTCATAATTCCATCCATAAATCAATTGAAAAAATATCATCATTCCCTTAGTCCTTCCTTTGCTTGGTATTCCTTTGTTCTGCTATTTCATATTTTGCCATAATTCCTAATTTTCATTTTGTTGCTCTTATCAGTTCCACATTTATTCTCCTTTATCTTTCCATAGTTTTTCTCTCTCAACATGGTCAACAGCCTTTTCCAATTCAATAAACGGGACAAATGCTTCTGTTTTACTCCGCAGGATTTTCGGCATTATTTCTTTTAATGTAAATATATGATCATTAGCGCTTCTGACTTTTTTGAAACCACATTGCATTTATGCCATTGTTATTTCTCTTATCCTCTCCATGTTTCCTCATCACCCCTGCCCCATTGTCCTCTCTTACCACTTTGCCATTCATATCTCCCATTACATTAATTGTGCCTTGACTGTTTTCTGTTATCGTTTTCAATTACTCGCTTAATATATGCTTCCATTCTGCTCTCGTTGGGAACGTATACCGCTATTCTTGTTTTTATTCTTCCATCTATCTTCATTTGCACTGTGTGGATTCTTACTGTATGTCCCTTCCATGATATGATATACTTTTCTTAGTTATTTATCAAGCATCCCGTCCCTGCCTCTGCTCGACATTGCATCGCTACCCCACTCTATGTACGTATAGGATATATAGTGAGAGATCTCTTTTCGTCTTCCTTTCTTTTTAGTTTCTGTTAAAATATTCAATGCAAGTTTATTAAATTCCTCACTTATTTCTTGTTCTTTTCTACTTATGCTCCTTTCATGCCGCTAACTTCCATATGTCATTGTTATACTCATCAGACTCCATATCTTCTTCTTTGACTCGTAGATCAATATTATCAATTGATAAAAATAAATTCATTTAAATTTAATAAAATTCAAACCAATCCGAGTCTGTTGCTTTTAATACTACAATCGGCGGAACGATTTTTCATTTACAGTTTTTTTTTGTATCTTAATAGTACTGCGCAAACGTTTCAGGCCAATCATTTAGTGTATTCTTTGCTCCCCAATAAGCACGAACACTTTTTGCGTTTTACACGGAAAATCATTCTACATGGAATGGACACCCGTCGCGCCGTTATGTTTCGGCTACAGAAATTAAAAACTCTAGTAATGTAATAACAAAAGATAACTTTCTGCTATTCCATTAAAACTTAACATAATTAAACCAGCGACGAAATTTTTCGGTCAGTTTAATGAATTGTGCAATCAGCTTCGAGCATCTTGTCATTCAAACTAAAACAGTAGGTATAATTGAGTTTAATCTAAACCATACCTGAAACAAATCCAACTGACAGACAATTAATTGGATTATAACCTCTTCGGCCTCTCCAGGGTCCTATATTTTACACAAAGCTGATCTATACATTAAAACTGTTTAACTAATTAATGTTGTATTGTTGCAAACAGAATCCTCTTATACGTTGCACGTCAAATTGGATGTAATTTATTTTCATAGTTATCGCACTTTGCAGTAACGTTTATCGTACTTGTTGTTACTTGTTCCGCTGATATTGCGAGTAAAATTAACGCCAATTACCCGGCGTCGTAAATATCGCATTGTTTGAATTAATTAATTTAAATTGTGAGCAAAAGATGCTCGTAATTACATCGCGAACATTTCCCCGAGTCGGTAAATATCCTGTCATATCATTAGCCCTAGCGATTAAGTTAATGGGTCAATAATTTAACTAAATCAGATGTAAAGTTATACGGAAATTAACGATAAATGACATGTTAGGTCAAGCCTGTAATGGAAAATGCAAACTGCAAATTTGCTCTACTGAACTATATTTCAACAATAAACTCTCGTGTACATATTCCTATTAATTTTATTTACAACGTCGTGTCGGATACGAGATAAAATTTTATATTTTATTAGATCGAATAAATGAATAAATTTTAGATTACAATATTTATAAAATTCTGTTAAATTAGTTAAGGAATAACAAAAACGATTCCGCGAGAACGGCGCTCTTCCATCCACCGACAAAATCAACTTTGTTTTAACCACGCGAGGTACTACATTCTCAAATTGACCACAATTGCAACGCAGACAATGCCGTCGAGGATACTTTTAACGTAGCACGTGCTGTTAACGCAGCCAGGGCTTTTGAAAGCATAATTCTAATTAAAACCATACTTTGTGTTACAATATATCAGCGTGCACAAAGCTTTGATTGTATGCTACCAGCTAACGATATCGTCAAACAAAACTAATTACTAGCGAATCAATATCAGCTGATGCAATATTAAATACCCGTAGTATATACCAGGGGTTCTTTGTGCAATTAGATTTAAATACAAAACACACGCTCAACAAACGTGTATTGTGAAATTTTAATGATATGGAAATTGTTGCATTACATGTCACCGTGATTATATAGAACATTTCAGAAGATAACACGACACCACCAAAACATGGCATGAACTAGGCCCCGGCTATATCGCTACCATTCACGTTCACGGAACAACTGTATTTTCTCGTCTATTGATTTAAATATATTCATAAACATTAAAATTAGTGACATGCAAGGCAAGTTAATCGCGCACTGAAAATACTTTCTATATTTGGATTTGTATTGCCAACAAAATAATAATTTTTTTAAAAGACGTCCTCAAACTCTACTTTACTTTTTTAACCAATGATGAAAACGTTTCGTTTGATGTTCACAAATATTTATTCATTATTCAGCGACACCTTTTACGGCTTATGGGGTTCTAAGTCGGTTCTAAGCCTAAAAAAGAAACATGAATTATATACGAAACCTCCATTAGATAAAAAGGGCAATCTAAATTCCTTATTATCGTTAACATTTTTTGTTTGTTCGAGAGTGGTACTTTCTTAAGTTTTCTTTGTTTTCCATATGTATCAATAAAGTGGTAGTTATTGATGAAATGACCAGCGCCTTGTTGTAAAGAATACCTCTCTTGTATTCTTTCGGACTAGTTTTAACTTTAAATGTTAGGCATATACCTACCGTCCACGGAAGTTTGGCCAAGGGAGAAAGTTGTACAAATACCTTAATATAATAAATTTCATTGCATTCAATGATGATAATCTTAATATGTATTCGTGCTAGACACACTTGCAACTTAAATAAACAAAGTATTAGGCACAGAAAATGTTGTTAAATATTTTATGACAATTCGCCGATACATACAACCGCTCTGGAAGACCGTGACCGTCCAGGTCCGTCACGAATCACCATCCCCGCAGATGATCGTCTTCTACAATTAATAAGCAACCGAAATCGCAGAAAAACGGCACCAGAAATAGCGAGGGAATTCAATCCCTGGACTTCAGCATCCGATATAAGTTCTCACAGTCAAACGCCAAGGGTGGAGAAAAATCTTTAAGAAATAAAATTGTTATTTTTTAATTTTTTGTTAGATTATAATAATTTTTATTCCTTTGAATAATAAATTAATTTTTTGGTATTAGTTGTCTTTTATTTTTGGATTCCTTAAAGATTTATTACTTGGCCAAAGTTCCGAGGGCGGTAGTGTATATATAGACTATAAATGTACCCATTTTATCAACATTTTCATGGTTGCTCACTAGCATATTCTCAATGTTGACGCACATTTTCTCGTTATTCCTTTTGGTTCTCCCTCTACCTTCATTTTGTGTATGTCTCCCAGCCAGTTTAGTTGTGTGTCAGCCTGCTTTTATTTCTGTTGGTTACTGTCCGTGATTCACATATATAAGTGAGGATTTCGTCATCTTCTGGTAAAATTGTGTTGTTATAACTTTTGCTATTTCCGGCTTTCTAATTAATGTTGTTCTTAGGGTGTTATATATTCTTCCCGCTTTTCCTATTCAATCTGTTATCTCCTGGTCTATTTCCCCATTTTCTTCTATAGCTGTCCCTAGATAATTGTAACCTGTGAGCTGTTCCAGTATTTTGCCCTCTATTTCAATTTCGTACTACCTTTCTTCTGTTGCTATTATCATTGTCTTTTTTTCTGTATTTGTTTTCATTTGTATTTCCCTGAGTTCGTTTTGATATATTGTGAGATTGTGTTAGAGTTAGCGAACATTAATTCTTCCATTCTTCCATTCTCATTCTCCATCATAATTTTTTTATCTTATTTTTGGTTTTCTATTTACTTCTCTTTGCAAAACCGTCTAGAACCATTGAGAATAATAGAGGGCTCAGCGGGCACCCTTGTTCTTATTCTATATCCTGTCGCACTAAATATCCGAAACTTAAAATTCAATCATCTTGTCCTGTTGATTTGCATTTACCATGGCACTATGCTTTTATCATTAGACGGAATATCTTTAGATATTCTCCGTGAACCATACCGGGAAGTTATTATTTTTTGAAAAAAATATATTAAGGGACCGAGTTATCAACCATAGTGTATAATAATTGATAAAAAAATTCAACACAGTGGACGTCCTGACATAATTCTAATTTAGACCAATCGGCTGCATATAGTTTAGATACGTAAACAAACAACCTGTTTGGTTATTGAACGTTTGCGAAGGTTCCTTTAACTTATATAGTTATATATAATATTGCAAATTACAGTCTAAAACGGTTAACATTCAGAATTCAATAAGATGAGGGAGGTTTTGAATACTTAATGTGGCTGTGTTATGTGGTACGTACCTGTAGTATCAATGCTGTTGTTGTTTCGGCAAAGTCACATTTGGCATTTTCAGGTAGGTTTTCTCGGCTGAAATGCTCTAAGGAAAGTGTGCAAAACAGTCCTATTTGGGGCCTAAGTGTAGTGCGGTAGTACAGTCTCACTAATCCACTTTGCTACTTTTGCTTGTTAATTTGTAACTCCTTAATTGGCAGGTTAAGTAAAATAACAGATTATGTACCGTATACATATCGCATATCGATTCATGTTAAATAACAGTATTATAAATCTCTATAGCTCTTATACTTTCATAACCTAAGTGATACAACATAGATAGATGTTGGCATCTGTAGGACAATACGTATCCACGTGTATGTCTCCCTGACTACGCGTGCAATGATTTATCTATCAACTAAAAGTTTTTTGGCAGTACGGTAAAGTTCGGTCCGCTAGTGAAATATCTGTAAAAAAATGTATGATGTATTTAATGATACACAAAATTTACAGGAGACATGCGATCACCTTTTTATTTGTGATGATAGAAAAGAAAGATGGACAAAATAAATGACGATTAATTTAGAATTTGGACTTTCAGTGAATATTATAAAATTATGAAAAGTACGTCTAATAATAATGTCTCAAAATCAAAGAAATATTTTAACTGGTTATAAACACTCGCAAGATCAGCCACATACAAGTCGAAATAATAGTTACACTACACTGAGAAAACAAAATCTGTTGGTTCGAAACAAGAACAAACAAATCCAACGAAACTCTTTGTTATGATACAGTTGGATTTATTTGTTAAAATCAGTAAGGGGATTTGGAGCATTTATTTCTGTTGTACCCACAACACATTTTAAATAATAAAAGTATTTGAATTAATGCAACGATTTTATAAAATCTATAAAACTAACATTTTAAATCAGCAAAGTATAAACGTATGTTGCTTTAAATACATAAAGTATGCAGGTGTTCAATACATCTGCACCAAGATTTCACCATATCAATATTTTAATTTTGTCTAATTAATATTAAGTCTTCTTTACCGGCAATTGGTATTTGCAGCAACAGTAAAGTTTCAATTAATACAAACGTTCAGTTTATTAAAAAATGTATAATAGTTAATTATGAGTCAGTAAAGTGGTTTTTTGTCGAATTAATCTGATATTATGAGCTGAGCGAAGTCGAGTAACAGGCGAATTTGATAAAAATAATTTACTGACGTGATACACACAAACCTTTATCAATGTTTGAGAATCATTATCTGCGTTAATAATGTGATTGTAGTATGTAAAGCTTCGGTAGAATTATTTTCACCTAAAATCGTGTTTTTAGTTGTATTGAACGTTTTAAATTTCCTTTACTGCTGCCTGTGTTGGCAAAGAGAGTGGCGGACGTTCGTCGGAAACAATGTCGTGTACAAAGAGACGGTTCTGGCTAATGCAGATAGTTGGCAATTTTGTTTGGTACATTTCCAAAAGTATGGATTCCAACTGGCTACATTTGTCATTTCTATAAGTTAGGAAAACTCAGTCGTCGGGCGTCTGATTAAGACGCAGCCCTAAATATTTGTTAAATAATTCTATGGATTTTACTTTTTCTTCAACCTACGAAGTCATCACTAATAATAGAGGTCCTTGTTTTAGTTAAATGAACTACGCTAATTGTTTCATTGTGCATTATGTTCTTTACTTTTAAATTCAGAGTATCATTACAAGCCCCTGCAAGGCCAACCACAACACATATTTAAAATAATTATTACATGCGTGTCAAATTGGTTTTGAAATGTTTGCATAAGTTGCATAGTATATTGTAATACGAGTTACAAGACATTCAAAATCGCACGCATGGGTTTGGAGCGCGAGGAGCGAATCGACGATTGCTCCAAATGGATAAATAGGTGCGAAATAATTGTACAACGAGTGTAACATGCTTTTTTTTCTATTTCGCTTTCATTAATATATTTTATTTCATATTAAGATATAAAAAAACATCTAGTGAGTTTTAATCTCTTAGGTTGGTGTGCCTGACATCCATAATAGTTTGACATTTTAGTTTTAAAATACCACAAGATAACATAATCAATGGGGAAAAATACGAGACGTTGCTCCCGCTGAGAACCAAAACATTTTTTCATCAAGTCAATCTCTTCCTGCAATTCAAATTTCAGCTAGTGTTCTACTGTTACAGTCAATATATATAGTCACTGTCATATAAAACACTGAAATATAGGTAGGTAGGTATTTATTGCTTCAAGGAAATATTAAGTTAACATGGACATTTTTAGGTTAGAAGAACTAAGGTTAGAATAAAGAGGGTTATTCGTTCTATGTCTGCAGTTTTACGTTGTATTCTAAACAACCCCAACTACAATTTTCATGTTATTCTTTTGTCCTTTGGTCACTTTCGCGTTTAAATAAATGTCGAGCTTAGCTAGTTTTTAGTTGGATGGAGTAGGCTATAATGGTTAAATTTTATTCGTAATAATTAAACATTTTCAATAAATTTACCTTAAATAAATTATTATGTGTTGCATATGACAATTATTGTTTAAACTATACCACTTCAACATTTTACAAAAGCGATTGCATAAAATTATTTTTTTTTAAACAGTGTCACAACATCATCATTGTGAACGCGAAATAGAAAAAGTACTTGTTTACTTCCGAAAAGTCGCTATGGTAATGTATGGTTGGCGATAATAGCTATTTATGGTATATGTGAATAAAGTTTTATCCACAAAAAAGAGTTTAGCGCACGAGGCGAAGCAAAGTGTGATAATGTTTTTGAGTGGATAATAGTATATTATGCAACAAGTTTTATAAACGTAATTTTAGTCACAAGTTTATTAGGGACGAGCGGAGCGAGTGTTTAATAAAACGTGTGTCTATAGAAGTTTATAGAACGAATTGCATACTATACTTTTTCTACGACCATCACAAAAATACTAAAATTTTGAAATTATTTTATTATCTTAAGCCACATTAATAATCAAGCAAGTAACACATTCTCAGATAATGAATCTGTTTGGTTTTCGCGACGCCAATCTTGGAAACGTTTACACGTTCGTACTGACTTTTTGGTGGAGTTCCAATACAAACATCGTCTTCACTTCCACTGTCGATTCGGTTCACTTTTTACAAGAATGGCACTTTATTTTTATCACAAAATACAAACTTCCTTGTTGGAAGTTTGTTGGAACAATGCAATTTGTATTGGCTAATAATCCGAGATTTATTAGCCAATACAATTATATTAGCCATTATGCACATATGTAGTTAACCTGACCGTTACTTAACAATATTTGATGCAACAGCATACTTATTATTTCAATCGCAATCATATTGGCGTAATTTCCACAGAGATCTTTTTAATTGCTTTGTGCTAAGCATTATTGCCAACATTCGCTTTAAAACCATAAAATAATACGTTTGTTATCTCCATTTCGCATTTTCTAACTGAATTAATCTAAATTTGTATGGCCAATGTATTTATACTACATATTGACATTTCAGTATTAAAATTATTAGAAAAAGAATTCACATTCACAAAATAATAATAAGGCAAGATGCGTGCTATTAAAACTAGTCAAATTATTCAAATATCCGTTAGCATTTCGATTTAATTTTGATTAATTAATACAAGTATGCCACCGTACATTTTTAGTGATCACTTTGAATTTTTAATGAAGTTTATTAGCAATTATTTTATTTTTTATGAATGGAAACACAAATTTTAAACACTTTACAGATTTTACCGGAAGCGTTTCCGGGCATACTTCTTATTGCCATAGGTGCGTTTCAGGAGCATGTCATAATTTGTGTGACATTTACTATTTTCTCATCAGTTTTATTTTTGCGAAATATCACAGCGCAATAATGCTCAAAACAAAGTAACTTTTGTAAGTATAATAAGCTTTTATTGCTTGTTATTTTCCAAAGTAAAGTAATTTTTATGAGCCATTAATTGGGCTCGTTTAGTCATCAGAATAGTTGGCCCACGTCTGTTATTATACGTTGAAGCTAGGTTTTTAACGAGGTTTTCATTTAGCCACAATATACTACAAGATGTTTAAATTACATTCAATAGTTTGATTGTGTCTTCTTCGCAAGTTGTGGTCTACTTATATGTCTGGCTCCTGGCGATGGACGTAAATCGTATGCTCATTATTTATTGCTCTCCGTAATGGTTGATCTGTTAGTGAAATACATACAATCTACCTATAAATAATACGTATATATAATGATATAACAGATATACCATCATGCGAAGAGATTATTGTATCATGTATGTCATCAAATTAAATTACAATATGCTATTAAATGTAGTATTCTACTTCAGCTTAGATCTCCTGGTGTTGGATGTGTAATAAAAACCATTCTCTATTTTACACGCGTCTGCTTCTGAATTTGTGCATATTATTCTGAATACTCTCATATATGCATTCAAAGACATTATTTAATATATAATTAATATATGTTTGGAAAGCGCACATATTGAATACTAGGTGATATTAGTAACCCATGTTATATCTGCAGCATCTCCAACTTAATTACCTAACAATAATATCTTTGTACCTATCTACCTACAATATTTCACACATAATTACATGAAATGTAAAGTCCTATTTATTCCACTATACTCCATAATAAAATATTGTACATGAAGCTAACGTGCGAGCAAAAATGTTGCTATCCATTACTATCCGCCACGTGGTATTTATAAGCTCTGGACGTTTCGGAGTACGTCGGTTTGTATCCATCGAAATGCGAATAAAACGCGAGATGATGCGGACGGTCGATATGGGGCTTTCCGGCACTTCGCTCGGTTTGGCCGTTTAACCAGTGATATCCCATCTGCAGAACGTCATTGGGAACGGCGGCTAGTCCACGCGATGCAAAGAAAAACGACCGCATTAAATCATACGGCTCGGGGTTTCGCAATTTTCATGTAAATTGCTCGCGAAGGCGACCTAAAAGGAGCGTTCCGAAATTGAAAATTACAGCAACAGGACGCTCTCCATGGAAGTGAATCAATCGAGTTTGACGACGGATTCGATACGTTCGAGATAACGTTTGTCGAACGAAGAACTTCGAACTTTCGCCTGGATGCCTCAAAGCAGAGTACTTGCAATTTGCAGCGCAAAGCGCAGTAAATAGAAATTCACATTTTACAGGTGGACCAATTGTACACGTAAAAATTTAGTATTAGTTATCCAGGTCTAGAAAAGAAACTGCGATGGGTAGATGGATCAATGGGTCAACTCACGTTTGGACCTCATCAAGAAACCAGCAGACGAAAAAGCATTCTAACAGAAATAATTTTTGCTATATCGTTTGACCAAAAATGAACTATTAATAAAAGCATTTCATAAATTAATGTTATTTTACGATGAGAAGTAATATACCTAAAAGGTTTTGACAACGATGTAAATATACATAAATGAATTTTAAGATGTTTTTTCGTAACAACTGCTGACGAGTTGAAAATTACAGTGAAGCAATATAGCGACCCACCCCAAATTTTTCCGCCGGCCTGCTTACTTAATGTCCATTGCATGTTTGGGGTTATGATTCACCAATTTGTTAAGTAACTTTTACAGTTTTCTGTCATTATTGACATGCCGTATTTTAAAGATATTGTTACGGTTATAGTAACTTTGAAATTTCGAAATGTACTTAAATTAAATGATGATGCTATTTAATTTCCCCATTGATCATTGGGATTGTTTATTATGAACATTTTTTTACATTATTTTATTTCAACACCTTAACACAATAATTGAGCCGTTCATTTTGAAAGTGACTTAAGTCCATTTATCTTTAATTTGAAATACTTAAGGTTTTGCGTTTTTACAAAATTAAAAATATACGTAAGATATATGGTTGACTTGCAATGTTAAATCGCATTTAGGGATTTAATTATATACATCCTATTAAAAAGTCGCTATTATTAAGTGTATAATATGACCTTGCTTACCTTAAAAGGACGTAGGTCACTTTCAAAATAAAAAACTGTTTTGCTACAAAAAGTGAAAGAGCTTAAGTCCGTTACATATAGCTTAAAAAATAGAAAAAAGAACATTTAAATTATATTTTTAAATAATAGAAATAAATTTAGTAGCAAGTTATTCGTTAACATTCTCAGTATGCGGGAGTGATTTGAAGTAGTTATGGTGTTCCGGAGGTATATACCGCAATAAGTCCATCATGTTAGTGATGTGATACTTCTTATACTTTTATATAACGATGGCAATATAATATTCCCAAATTTTTTAAGTCTACCCCGACGTGGCAATAAATCAAGAATTTTAAATTCTGCGTTCTCATCCATGGTTGTTTTGTATAAAATTTTATATGGTTCATTTCTTAAAAATCGCATCCAGCATATTTGAAGCCAGTTTATTTTTTCTCCGTTGGTATTTTTTGATCTTTTATAAACTGCTTCTTCCAAGAGCCTTGTTGATATAAAATCCTCTTGTTTCATTTCATTTAGTATGAAAGTATTACCTTTTCTACATTTTTTAATTATATTATAATAATCTTGTGGCACATACAATAACTGATTTCTTTTTAACGACATTTCTATAACGCCAAAATCTCTGTCATTAGGTAAAAATAAATGCCCTGATATGAAAAATTTGTGGTCTATGATTTCCACATCATTTCCCATCGATAGCATTGTTAACCACATTAAAGATATTTTGATGTTTCTGTTTTGTCCTCCATACATGTCACTATATGCAATGATGTGTTTTTCACCTTTCAGGGTTTTTAGGTGTCTCAAGAGGCATGAAGCCACTTCTTGGGAACCTCTAGAAGCTTTTGTTTCATCCCAAACGGACATGTATACATTATCGTTGTGGAAATTGTGTATGCCTAAATTTAAACTATACATGTTACATTTATAATAAGCTACTGAAGTAGTTAACTTTGGGAATGGTAACGCTTTCTGCAAATCGAATGAAAAGCCAAAATAATGAGATGGATTACTTGATACTCGCTCTTGATCTTGTTTTAACGCATTTCTAGCCGATTCAGCTAGCTTCATGTTCTTCCATAAGTTTTTTCTGTTCTTCATGGTTTTCTGATGCTTTGACTTTAATGTTTAATAGATCACATCTTTGACATGTGTCTTTGCGTGGTTGGTGGAAATGTAGATTAAAATCCTTTTTGAATATTTTTCTATAAGTCCATTCATTAACTGCTTTTAAATTATTTTCTTCACAGTGAAGCTCATAAAAATTAAACATTTTTTTATAGTCAGTTCAGGATGACAGGAGATATTTTCTGTCGGGATTATGGTCCCTAGTATAATGGGATTCAAATTTCGGGAAACTGTTAATATGGTTTTGAACAATCATATTTGCTTCATCACATATTTTTCTTTTTCGATCCAGGCAAACGCCCACGTAAATCGTTGCCAACGTTTTTAGATTTTAATACACGTTTCAATCGTCCTTCGCTTATTTGAAAAGTATCTAAAAAGAATTTTTTACAAACAGCAACTTTGCCTGTTTTAGAATTTAACCAATACGTAAAACTCTCATTTCTACATGAACCTTTTCCGTTTCTCTGACGTCTTCTTTTTACAACACTGCGTCCGCTCGCTTCGTATAGCAATATATTTTGCTTATTAAAGTCTCCTAAGTTCCAAAACATTTCGAAAATACGTTTTCTTTCTGTTTCATTTAAATTTTTCAAGCAGTCTTTTCGGCATTGGCAATCTTCATTTTGAAAAACTTTGGCAGGAATAATTTTTCCCGATTGTGTATCGTATCTTTTCCCTGAATTCCGTTTAATTTTACGAATTTTCTGAATATAAGTACCACTTCTGTGTTCTCTGAATCCTTCTTTGAAGGTGCTGTTTTGTAAATTCTCATTCTCAATTACTTCCTATTCCTCTGTTGAAGAATGAACTTCTAAAATTCTCCTTCTTTTTTAAATCTGTTGTATGAGTTTAATTCCTCTTCACTTTCAGAATCAAGAAATCTTGTTATTTTATCCTTTCCCATGGGTTTAATAATTTCTTTAAATTAAATATTTTTTTTTAAATTTCAATTAAATATCAAAACGTAATTTAAATTACCTTCATCATAGCTTTCAACATTTTGGGCCGCACTTTTTGACATCGTTAATAAAAAGTGGACTTAGGTCACTTTCAAAATTAGGATTTTCAGTATTTATATTATTTTGAAAATGTACGTGATAGCATAAATTATAAATGTCACAAGTGCCAACTTGATAAAAGATGATAATGGACTTAAGCCACTTTCAAAATAAACGGCTCAATTAGATAATAATGCACTGTGTCACACTACCTAAGTTCCAACTAAGGTATTGCACACATTTGTGAGAAACGGCTAGAAGATATGGAAACAATAACTTTGATTTATTAATGTAAATAGAAACCAAACATTAAAACGATAAGATAAGCATTGGCTCTAATGTTAATATTGATGCATCAGAAAGCTCGCGATAAGCGTACTGTATTAGTGTATTTCAACTCGATTACGGAGAATTAATATCGTAAACATATTCCCAGGGCATCCCAGCGATAGGGAGCTTATGTGCCAATAATAGATATAATATCAATTAAACCAATTAATTTGTAAATAAACGGGAATAGGAGAATGCGTAATTTCCGCAATAATCAGTGGTTGTTTGATGTCCTTTTATGTATGTACGTGTGACCAAAACATGACATATGCTCGCCTATTTATACATTTCGTTTTGACAATATTGATTTATTTGTGAAACAATGAAATAGATATAATTGATTTAAAAATTCATATAATTGAAGTCCATATACAGTTTATAATAAAATGTCATTAATTACACAGGACAACACAAGAATGAAAATTGATTCCATTCCTTTATCTGATGAAAGCTCTCAGTTCTCAGCAATTCCTAATATTTTGTCCTCTGTCGGAGTAGGTTTGCATACAAAATCAAATCAAATCTACTTACGTTTCAATGAAATGTCTCAGGTAGTCAGGGGGGGGGGGGGGTACCCACACGTCAGGTTCGTTCTCTTTGTTCTCAATAACAAAAGTGGGCGTAAATAGTCCAGATTCCGTTTACTATGCATGTAGTTACGCTCTACAAAAATAGAGAAATGTGACACAATTTTATAAAACTGCATATAAAGCTTAAAGATTTAGGTACCTTCATTGTGAAACTATGTAAATTTTAGTAAAAAATAACGTATATTTCCCGTATATTGAATGTAATTAAGTTTTTGTGAAAAGAATTGGGAAATTTTTGCGGTATTACCAAAATGCAAACTGCGTGAGCTGCCGGCCTTTGGCATAAGAGATTGGTAACCTTTCCTTGCAAAGAATACTCTAACTTTCTGCAAATGAAATCGCAAATACATTTGTGTAATTTAGTTTGAGTTAACTCTCGCAAGAATAAATATAGATCCAGAAAAAAATTCCTATAAAATTTCTCTTATCTTATTGCAAAGTTAACAATTAGAGTGGTTAATTATTTCAATTATTTGATAATTAAATTTAAATCCAATAATAAATTGTCAAAATAATAAGCGTAGGTAACACATCTACGTGCATATTTACTAGTTACTGCTTAGTCGACCAATTTGTAAATTAATGGTAAAAATACACGAAAGCAAATATCTATTTTTGGAAAGATGTACTCAACATTGCCTGCTCCAAAACTATATAAAGTTTAGCAGCTCTTGATTACAATAAAAATGCACTTCACTGTCTGGTGAAGTAACATTATGTTACATGTGACGTAGACAAGAAGATCTGTCTGTAATTTTTTGCAATTTCAATTAGGTGGTGATACTTAATTTATCTCTGGTATGCAGATATCACGTTGTGATATTTATAAAATTAATACGGTGCAGTCACAACTACAGTTCTAACCTTTTTTAAGTACAGATCGTTATTCTGTAGATCTTGGCTAGCTCTCTATGAGTATTTGGCATGGCTCTTGGTGATTGAGATGAAAATTGGGCTCCTCATTATTTATGTTCTTCGTGTATTGAAAATATGAGACAGTGGATTTATGGCAGACGGAAGTCGTTGCCGTTTAGTGTGGCGTGAACCTAAATACCACATAGCAAATTGTTATTTTTGTTTGTGCAACGTTAGTGGTATATTGAGAAAGAATGAAAGTGGTTTAAACTATCTTAGTAATTTGAACTCAGCAATTCGCCCCATTCCACACAGTCAGAAACATCGCGGCTCGAAAATCGTAGTGTAAGCAGTTCAAATTCCAGCGGTGAACAACTTAAATAAGGGTCATCAACAGACATGGACGTTCAACCTACTGCTGAAGGTCAGGACGCGAAGAACATTTAATATTTTACACAGGCTGAGTTAAGTGATCTAGTAAGTGATTTGTACTTGTCGATGAGCAACTTCTTGCTTTGAGATTGAAGGAAAAAAGGCAGCGAGATAATGATTTCCTACCCTTATTTTCACAAGCTGATAAACTGGTGTGCTTTAACAACATTAAGTTAATTTAAAAGTATCGTATGATACTTTTCTTTGCCACATTAGGTTAGGTATGTGTAATATAAATGGAGTTTTTGTGGTGATCTAAAAGTTATCTTTGATCTTCTAGGGCAGCAAGCGGAATTTACTAAATATCCCTGCTTCCTTTGGGAATTTATTAGTGCATTGGACCACAAAGAAATGGCCACATTGGGGCAATTTAGTTCCTGGAGCAAAAATGTGAAATATGAACCATTGGTTTTCTCCATCTAATATCATTTTTCCACCATTCCATATCAAATTAGACTTGATGAAACAATTTATAACTGCTCTGAATGGGGACAGTGTTTGAAATTTCTTGTTACAAAGTTCCCACAGAAGACAGTTAAGATAGCAGCAACTTATGCAGGATAAACTTTTCCTCAGTTCATGGTTAGTATACAAACGCTCGACAGAAAACTCTCTTGGCAACAAGAAGTCTGAAAACTATAAGGACATCATGGACGAAATGTTACAATATTTTAGAAATGTTGGGTGTATAATGAGCGTTAGAGTGCCATTGATTACTTTCCTGAATCTTGGTGCAACGAGTGAAGAACAAGGTGAGCCATTTCACAATGACATTAAAATAATGGGAACCCACTTACAAGGTAATTGGAATGTGTTAATGATGGCTGACTGTTGGTATCCAAAAAGAGATACTAGTGACGGGCATATGAGTGCTTCAAAAAAATAAGTTTTCTCTTCCCCAACAATGTAAAATGTAGAAATTCACAATTACTGACGCATATTTATCTTTGTTCAATATTAATTAATATTTCAATTTATTAAACATGCAGAAACAGTTTTCTATTAGTTTCATGTGTTTAATTTATTTGTAATATTTCATTGAACACGCAAGTACATTATAACATTTGAATTGATTTTGTATGAATAAAAACCTAGCCTGATAGAGGAACACTGAAAACAGTTTTGAATTTATAGTATTCATATTATATATAGCTAGGCCGATAATTAAAAAAAAGCACGCGAATTTTTTTGTACACCTGTGTACAAATAAAATGCATTTAAAGTGTAACAATGGTATTTAATTATCTTGAAAATGAGACATGAAGTGATAACAGGTTATCATTTTTGGTTTTATGTTAAATTTGAGATATACTTCTTCTTTAAGTATTACGTACGTATCTGGCGAAGCAACGGTACTAAAACTTGAATATGTGTGTTGTATAAATGCTTTAGACATGCAAATCTAGATAGACTTATTTCACATAGTGATATACGGAGCCGGAACAATGAATTATTAATATTTCTGGGTTTAATGAAAAGTGGAATGTTGTGATGTATATCGCGAATTTTCCACATGTTGACATTGAAATCTAGCGGTACGCGGTCTGGAATGCTTTTTCGTGTTATTAAATGTTCATAAACCAACAAGTTAGTGAATGTATAATGAAATGAATAGTGAATGTGAATTGTGTTCTTTCACAAACAGAATCGATTCTCAAAAATGTAGTTAGATTGTCCATAAATAAAACTAGATTCACAAAACGTTGAAATTCTATAACATTTTTATTGGAAGTTGACAACTTTTTGCTGTTTTTGCTGTATGTTCTTAATTATTGTTGTGTTTAATTATTCGGTACCGGAATGTTATTTGTAAGGTTAGATGCACCGCAAGTTGTACATTTAAAATCTATTTGTCATAATAATTAACTCAAAAGAAACATTCCTGCAGTTGTCTCATCCATAACTTTCTCCAGTAAATACATTAGAGAATGTATGCATTCAATTATTTAGGTTTAACATTTTAATTGCTATTAAGCTCAGCACCCGGTAGATTTGGACAGTATCGACTTAAACAAATTATTTAACGTTTTTATTGTTATTAATACCAGCAGAGTTTGAGCTTGAGTTTGGTAGAGATAAGATAATATAGAATTGAATTACAACATTGGATAGGTAATGCTTTGTATACTGATTAGCTAGGAAAGAGGGGAGATTCGCCGAGAATATTAAAGAAATAATTAAAATGTTGAACTTTTACTTACCAATAACACCTAATGAATCCAGCCTATAAGCACTCGCGGATGAACAATCATCAACGAAATAAAATTTATGAAATAATTTATATTTGTATTTAATAACAATAAATAAAAATTATATTTTATATGTGACGTTTCTATTCCCAGTTAATTAATAACAGTTTATAAAAGTATATTTCAAGGATTTGACATATCGGAGCATCAAATAAAATAACTCGTTCCCTAATTCAGGCCAACTAACATTTTCAAAAATAGATATAAATAACATTTATATTATGGTGTCATGTTTTGATGTGATACTAGCATGTACATGCAACAATATCTTCGTCGAAATGTTAAGTTACACAAGAATCGTAGTTTCACGTGGATATAATCTGTTTTTCCTGGTTTTAGGGTAATGAACCACATAGTTGAATTGCCCTCAGAACGGCTATCAGAACCTTTTGGGCAAACTCACATTTGCTATCTTCGGGTTTGTTGGAAAAATTGTCTCGCTTCGATTTGCTTGCGCTTCTGTTTAACTGATTTATACTCTAACCCCTGGCTACTGGACGTGACGGATGCGATGGTACTTGCGTTAGGTTCGTTCCTTGTGAGATTTTTCAGACTATTAATTGGTGAACGCCATGTTTTGGCAAGTCGTTGAGCATACTCCCGGATGATGAGGTTTTTTATCTGTTTCTCAATTGCAATAAGTGCCATATTATTCTTTCTGTAAAATGTAGTACATAGTCATGGTATTTAATGTATGACTCAAGAGGTTCTCGCTTGCGGATTTCGATGCGTTTATTCGACTGTCCAATATACCTTTCTGGTTCATGCCTTGTTCTCCAAGCAGTATTTTCGTTTTCGGGTTTTTGACGATACCTTTTATTTTCAGATGTGGTTTACAAACGGTGTCGATGTTCGGCTTGCCTAAAATTCTACCGATTCTGTAAGGTAAAAAGGCTGTGGCTATAGAGTATAGAAATTTATTCACCCATCTTCAGACAGTACATAGTATACATTTACAATAATATCCTTGAATATAATTACTTATGGTACTTTAACATGAAATATTTTAAAATACACCCAAATTTCACAACATAATTAATGTGATATGTCAATTTCAAGCCGTTGTCAATACTCACTACCAAAAATTTTGCATTTTTTACGCTGTTTAATATGGTGTTTTCCAATGTAATATTAAAATTAAAATTATTTTTATAAGTTAAAAACTGAGTCTTACTTAAATTCAGACAACTTTTATTTTTTTAATGATGTTATTTATAATATTCTGTAGTTCAGTGACGTTGTTGTGGTGCCACGTAAAAGACGTATCATCTACAAAAATGTGATTGCTGCATTTATATTTATATTAGCAAGGTCATTTATATATAAAAGAAATAGTGTTGGTCCCAGGATTGAGTCTTGGGGTACGCCTGCATGCGTCTCCAATCTCAGAGCGCACAACACTACCGTCGACGTTGTTCACTTATACGAATTGTCTGCGACCGCCGAGGTATGACCCGGACCACTCATTCGCTCAACCCTGAAACCCATACAGATCCACTTTTCGTAAAAGAATTGAATGAGACACACAATGGACCGAACTGAGTCACTGCAAATATGCTTTGTAAGCTAATAATTATTATTCATATAGCGACTAGTTTTTTGATTATTTTAGATAAAGTTGATAATAGAGCAATTGGTCTAAAATTGGAAGGGTGGTAATTGTCATCTCTTTTATGAAGAGAAATCACTTTTGCTATTTTCATAGAAGTCGGAAATACTCCGTCTACGAAAGAACAATTTATTATTTCACTAAGAGATTCTATAGCTCTTACAGGTGAATAGTTTATAACTTTCAAGGGAATATCGTCAGCTCCAGTTGAGCCTTTGTTTTTTAAACATTCAATCGCTGACAAAACGTCTTTAGCATTAGTTGGCCTAATGAAAAAAGATTTAGAGTTTAAATTTTTAACATATCGGGTGGGGTCTACATTGCAATTTATATTTTGCGTAATGGTATCAGCTATTGAACAAAAGTAGTTATTTAATATCGATGCGACTTTGCCCGGATTATGTATCACACAGTCATTTTCAATTAGGTAAATTTTGCTTTTATCCCTGTGGTTTACACCTGATATCTTATTTACTATTTTCCAAGTCGTCTTTGGTATATTTGAAGAACTAATAATTCTTTCTTCAAACGCTGATTTTTTTCTGTACGTTTATTACCTTTTTCAAAATTTTACTGTACATTTTAAAGTATTCCTGAAACCATATTTCATCAACAACTTTCCTTATTTTAGATAAGGCGCCCTTATTTTTTATTGACACCTTGATGCCCACCGTTAACCACTCCTTATTCCTTTTAGGTTTGATGATTTCAACTGGAAATACCCTTTCAGCGGTTTTAATTAGGATATCCATTTTAATGACTCAAATTTGCTACCTATGTACATCTAGTGTCTTACATATTTACCAATCTATATTGCCACACTGTTTTAATTTTAAAAAGTTTGTTGGTGTATATCTTCGCCCTAGTTTGGTTTCAATGAATTTAGACTCATTATTTCGCGAAAGAAATTTGCAATACACGGCCTCATGATCAGAAAACCCCACTGACGATTGCGCTGACAGGAAAGTCATCCATAAATTAGTACATACCTAGTCCAATATTGTCTGGGTTGTTTTTGTTAGTTATTTACGTGCATTTGTAAGTTGTAACTCGATAATAGACTATCAAGCTCCAATCGCTGATATACATTTTTTCGCAAAGTCTACATTAAAATCACCGGTTAAAATTAATTTGTCGCAAACGTTAAAGCGAGACAAGAGTAGCTCCAGATGTTTTATAAATACTTCAAAACTTCCCTGTGGCGACCTATACACACAAATTACATATACTTTATATTCTATGATATACACACAAGAAAATTCAAAATCCAATTCTGAGATTAAATTACTATGTGAATTCATTTCACGACAATTTATGGCTTTTAAGCATAATATTGCAGTTCCTCCATGAGCATGCTCGACCCTACTAAAAATCGAAGCTACATAATAATTTTGTGAAACACATGGCTCTGACATTCTAAGCCAATGTTCGGTTACACAAGCAAATATAGGATATTCAAGATCTTGAAGGAGAGAATACAATTCATCGCTATTAAAACCCTGTTAAGTAATAAAAATGAGGTAGTTATACTACCCGAAACATCTGATTTTTTAGAGTCTCACGAGCAAATATTGGGGCTGTCACGTTCGTCTCACTTTCAGAACAGGATCTATCTCGAGTCGATACTCCAGGCTGGCACCTCAGAGCCTCCAGAGGCTCCTCGTCATTCGATCTTGCTATATCATCAATTTTACCCGATAGTGGGCAACAATGTATGGATATTATATTGTCCCAATTTATAAACTGTTCACGGTGCTCACGTTCAACCCCACTTATACCACTATTGTCAGCATTTGATGTTTGCTCCAGTATGCACGAAGCCAATTTATTCCTCCCAACGCCAGTTAAATGCAAACCGCGTTGAATAAACATATTTTCATTGTGTAATTCATTGTTAATGTCTAATAGTGTTCCATTTGTCATACTGAGTTTATTATAAATTTTAATATTTAATTCATGAATCAAATTATGGCCGCAACATGCCAGTAAGGAACGTAGGTAAGAATAACGTTAGTAATCGTCGCGATGGACCTTATTATACTTAGTGCATTAGTTATTCCTCACATTATTACCACATAGTCATTGAAGCTTAATTTGTTTATCAACTTTCCAGTGCCTCTTAATACATTCTCCATTGTAGCATTAGGTTTGCAAACTCCAGACATATTAAATTTATCATTTTTACGCGAGCACCTACAGTTTCCGCGAGATGTCGAACATGACTATCTGCTAAAATAACAATCGTATTTTTATTCGATCTGCCATTTTGTTTATTTTATTAGTTCTGGAACTCGGTTTTTACCGACTTGTACATTCGTCTCTATTTCTTTGTTTACCCAAGTATTGGCATTCTAATTTATGTAATATTTCACGTTTCTTTAACTGTGTTTTCGAATTAATGTTGAATTCTTTTTTTCAATTGATGCAGAGCGAACATTATTGGTAATTTCTAAATCACTATTTAAAAAACTAGAATCCACCGCTGATTTAAGTCATTTTACGAGGTAGCACTTCATTCCGTTGAAAGAAATTTGACGCTTTATCAATCCACTTTTTATATCCCACACTGTTAAATCTGCAATTTTTACACTACTGCTCGATGACATTTTACATTAAATTACCAACTATTTCTGCGACGATGAAAGTGTTAGTTACACCTCTAGATGCACAATTAACTCAACTATGTACTGTCACATAATTACATTTATCCTTGATGAAGGACACAACATTTTCGAAACAACTCAGCCAGTTAAAGGCCCCATACACCTGCGAACAAATTGCGCAACAAACGCCGTTGTGCAAAAATTGTATAGTGTATGGTGACATTTGACGAGTTGCGCAACTAATTGCAGATGTTCAAATCTGTTTACGATTACGTACAACAACCTGTTGTACAACGTCAGTTTGCGCAATTTGTTCGCAGGTGTATGGGGCCTTTTACACACGTGTTGCTCCCACGACCACAACGAACCGTTGTATATAGGTTTTTCTTGCTTCGCCATTCGTTTCACGTTGCTTTGGTTTCTAAATCTTGTATATTTCTCGTGTTGAGTAGACGTTCGTATATATGGTATAGTTTTGATGTTCTTTCTGACCTTGTGGTGAGAGCCTTTATAACGAAGAGTGCCTGGGTGGTGGAAAAAAAATTGGTTAAGATGGCGGTGGGTTGGCTTGTTCACTAACACAAACGAATATAAATATTAACCGAATGATTATATTGGTCGATGCGCTTTTTGAATCCTACTCACTTCTTTTTTTTATATAGATGCAGCGCCCCCCCTCAACCCTGATTTTTCATCCATAAAACTAAATATTGATCCGTCGAATGGTTGGTAGTAATTTGATGTCTTATTTTATTAAAATTTGCTACGCAACAGAATTTTTATATTAAATTTTGAAATTCATGGTCTTTTTACAATGAGACTTTTCTAACCTATCTACACTTTTTGGCATTACCTAAACTGTTGATAACGTTGCTTTTTAACTAAATTCATTCAAATACATCCTAACGCGCTTAAATTTATGTATTTTTAACGGCACGTTATATTTTGGTTCGCAAATTAAAACAAACAACGTAGGTGTATTGAAAATGAAGCTCGTATTAGTGTATTTTGTTGGAATATTTTTTTTTTGTTCTTATCTCATGTAATTTTGATTTGCATCACTTTCGGATTCGCCTTCGTGTCTTTGCTTACCGTTTTAACTTATTGACTTAATTTTCCGCATTTAAGTAGTAGTCACCAAAATTAGCATAATTATTGAAGTTTTTAAGAAGAAATGGATGTTTCATATTTAACTAGATAGAATCTAGCAGTTCAATCTCGGAAAATTATTCGCTTGATTACATGTATTTGGATGCAACTTGTTTCCGGATAATATCAAATACATTCCCGGCATTAATTAAGATTAATTCTCGTCAATATAGAATGCATTTCCAAATAATATCGTTACTGAAAGGGAGGCGCACTTTCTTGGCGATTATCTCTTGCTTTCGTGAAAATTACGAAGAGACGATTTGATCGAAGGGGATTAATTCGAACTAAGTTTAATTTAGAAAATGGAATATTCGCGTAAAAACGACATGGTACGATTCACTTCGTCGGTAAGGACATAAAAGAAAGTTGATGAATGAAATACCGAAATATTATATTAATAATAACGGTGGATGAGTAAAATAAAGGGAAATGATAGATTAATTTTGGTGTAACAGATTGTTTAAAGCCAGTATTCAATTATTAAATACCACTTGATAAATGGTAAACGGCATTTATTTTAAAACCAATAAATTAAAAGCCGTTTCCATAAATCATCAAGTGTGATATCAATTACGTTTTTGATGTGTCGTTAATCGCTTAAGGGAACTAGTAAAGCTGAATATAGATATTGAAACATACCGAAGATTTAATGGTATGTCTATGGTGATCTATATTGTATTTCACGATTCTGAAATTCATGTTCGCAGTATCGATATGTTAAAATAATAATAATAATAATAATAACAGTAATAAATATCTTTACTGTATAAACTTGTAGATATTATGAATACAGAAAACAACAATATATGTGTACACAAGTACAATACAATCTCATGGCGAGGTGAAGATTTAGGTAAATCTATTCTGATGTTAAACCTAACCATGGTAGAAGAAACTAATATTAGAAACAATGTACAATTAAGCCAACGTAAGTAACCTAACGTTTAAGTATAAACAAACAATTATAAAAAACGAATACAATGTATGAACTAATTTAAACTAAAGTTCTATTGAGCGAAGGAAATGTCGCACATAATTTAATGATTATGGAACAAGTTCACTGTAGGCAAATTACAACAATTATGTCAAAAGGAAACAACATACGCAATTTTTTGTTCAATTAACCATTAAAAAGGTTTTGAATGAATTTCTTCCGGCAATTATGAACAATGAGACATTTGAAATCTCTGAATGTACTGTACTTTTCATGAATTCTGAATGAAAAGGATCTTTCAAATAACGACATTTTATATGGCAGTGGAGAAATTTGTCCACCGAACCTCGTCACGATATTATGTACGTCCGATCTAAAACGAATTTTATTATAAAGTTATGCTGGAGATTCGAACAAAAGTGTTTAATGAAAAAGATACGTCACTTGAAGTTCCCTCCTGTTGTACATATTCAATCATCGTACATCTGTAAGCGCTTCTTGTTTAGTAGTGATTGAAGGGGATAGATACGTTTTAAGTTCCTATATGGTATGCTAATATATTTAGATATATTTAGGTCCCGATAAACGAAAGTATCATCCGAAGTTAAGCCAAGGTTTACCACTACGAATTGAACGCCCTTAATTTTTAGGTGAAGTGATATACACAAATTAGGACATTGTTTTGACTTGCCAAAGATGAGTACTTGCTATTTATTTGGCTTGATTGGAGAGCATAAGCACTGGATGAACTCTGCAAATAAACGTCACAATGTATCTTCTCTTCATCCACGCCAGTCAGGAAGCTAGAATATGTAATATAATTGACTATCATCTACTGAATCATGATGGGTAGAGTAAAAAATATTATTTAAAATTTGTGAAGAATGTAGTAAAAAATGTATGCAATCCAGAATAGATCGTTGTGGAACCCTTTGGACAACTGTTAATGGTTTCAATTTTATCCCAATACTTCCACACTTCGTTTATGGTTCGGCAGATAGTGTTCGGTCCCACACCTACATATGTGGATTTAATTAGATAATTTAGATCCACGCAAACCGTGTAAATATTTGCCACAATTATTTTTAAGTATGTAGAATAGTTTTATCCGCACGACCCTGTCCAGTTATAGATGGTGCCGCCGATGCGGCCAGCTAACGTTCGGTTCGGTCATTTACATTTTATTACATGTTTTGCAAATTTAAAATCTAAAACTCTTGTACGGTCACGTACAAGACATTATGTATTCTTAAAACCTTTGCAGCCCCAATTCCCGTTTTATAAACCGTCATTTTACCATTGCAGCACCTTCACAAAGGCGGTTGTAAATAACCAATTTACGAATATTTAAATTATTATATAGCTCTCGGGATTTTAGATATATACTCTGAACCAAATGTTCCAAACTTCCCTTTCTTTCATCGCTTTAAATTCATTCTTTACCAATCACGACGAGTTCTTCATCTTACTTCAAAGTGGGGACATTTCATTCCAACCAATTACACAAAAGAACGATAGTATTTAAGGAACGTTTTCACCCTTAGACAGACATTATCACATTTTCACATTACCACGACAACAGTCAGAGTATCACATTACTACGACAACAGTCAAATTATTATCACATTATCACAGTATCACATTACCACTACAACAGTCAAAGTAACAACATTATCACGACACCAGTCGAACAGTTCGCATCAAGATAGCAGTCTTAACAGTTACACACAGTAACACATACAGTGTATCTTCATCAGTGTCAAGTGTAATTGAGCAAAGTTGTAAATATTAATAATAAATAGTGTACATAGTTAAAAGAGTTTATCTGAACAAGCCTTCGAACGATTGAATAACTCCCAGACGGTAGCGACGCAGATTATTTGGCGTAACATACGTGAGTGAGAGACGTAATCGACATTCTCGTCGAATTTACAACTCGCCACGAGTCGATTACACGCAGTACATTGTCCACGTATCGCAAACAGATAGCAATGCATCGACTCTACAACATTACGTTCAGCACTAATGTACTGCAATATAAGACACAGTAAGTCGTGTTTCACGGTATCAAATGCCTTACTAAAATCCAATAATACAAGTACCGTCATTAAATCTCCTTCAGTAGCCGTCAGAATCTACTACAGATTGTAAGCAAAGCTATTGAGCAACTATACCCACATATACAATCAGACTGCATCAGCGGTAACAGATTATTTGATTCTACATACAGTGAAAGTTGAAGTGAAACATTACGTTCAAAAATCTTCGATACTGCTGGAAGCAAGGTGACCTTTAAACTGCTGAAGCTGTTGAATTTTTGGTACAGGGCGAACAATTCCATGCTTCCAACAATATGGGAATACTGATAGAGTTTTACTATAGTATTGTCAGTTCCGAATACAGTACAATTTGTAATTTTGAAAATAGCGTAGGCACATGTCCAAACGAAAATGATTATTTGACATTAAGCGGAATATTATATAACTAGATTTCGGTGTTGAAGTAATAAAGAAATTATTTATTTCGTCCACATCCTCCAACTCAAGTGGCCGTTTAAGGTTATTATTCTGATGTACACACAGGAAAATATGCTTTCTTTTCATTACATGGTCACTAAAATTGATTTAGCATCGACATTGTTTAATCTGAACATATAACGGAACGGGGTATTTTGTAGATCGTGATAGAATAAATCGAAATTCATATGCCTGTAATCCCGATATGTAAGTATAACATGTTCAACTTTTGGACGAACACAAGAGAAGTGGCCGAAAATAAAGTCATGGTCAGAGAACTCAAAGTCCAAAACACCGGTATAAATAAATTTAGAGGTATCAGTTACAATTATAATGTACTTTTGTCGTACTGGACATTATTATGTTACTACGTTTAGTAACGCGCAACTCTCGTGAGTTGTTCGATAAGATGCTTACCACAAATAGATGAAATAAAATTCAGTAAAAATAAACATTTTTGAAATATAATTATTCAAACTATAATTGTTTTACTTAATTTGGTAGTAATGATCGCGATTTAGTGAAGCTTTACCTATAATTGAATTTATGAGTGCAAAAAGATGTTTAGGTCAAATTTACTAATTTGAGAAAATTTAAAAAAACTTTCTAGATTTATTAGTAATTGTCATCCTAAAACTCTTGCAAATATCAAATATATTACATTATATAATGAACAAGAATAAAATGTGTTGATATTTTTTTGCTATATCACCGCTAGTTAACACTTTATTTGGTGGACTGAACATCTTTATGCACTCAGCCTCTAGTATATGGCCTTCGATTCATTGTAGGCGTACCTGTGTATTGCACAACCTATCTTACCTAACAGGTACACCTACAATACTTTTTTACTTCAAGACCAATATCTTTTGAAGTAAAAAAGTATTCGAACTTAAACCTCCTATAAAATCAAACACCTTGACATAACCCGGTAGCTGGGACTGCTATGAGAACTGGCAGTATTTAGATATAGTAAATGGTACTTTCTGATCGACAGACTTACTGGTTTTTTTTTATAAAATTCTGGCCACCATTCTTTAAAATTCTTAATGTCTGAGAAAGTTATTTGCTTTATTGTGAAAGGTTGATTTTTAGATCGTGCCGTCTGTATAATTTCTTCGTATTCCAGAGGCAGATATACTCTGTCGTGTTTGCGAATACTACGTTTAACCAAACCAAAATCCCGATCGCATGGCAGGAATGAGTGGCCTCTATGTGGAAAATAATGATGAACCGTTTTAAATTTCTTACCAGCGCAAAGCGCCATAAAAAATCTAATAATCGTATGGTTACGATTTTGGCCTGGGCAGCCATCTGAAAATACATGTAATTTCTGGACTTGTTTGTCTATATGGTTATTTATATGATCCAGTAAGAATGTACAAACTTCATCAGGCCCTTTACTAGCTTGTCCTTCATGGTACATATAAATTGTCCGGTATTGCTTTTCAAGTCCTATATTTCAAACACATTTGCCCACAGTTGCCTATAATAAAACATTTCCTGTACTGGAGTTATAGGTAAGGGTAGGTTTTGCATATAGTTAAAACTTATAGCCGCAACATCATCTCGGGTAGAACATAATTCTGCGATTTTTTGAACTTGGGTGTAAAACTTTTTGGCTCTACGTTTATGCACCAAAAGTTCGGCGGCTGCAACTCGTTTTGCGTTGTCATTCATCTTGGATCTTTAAGTTTTACTGATACATTTTCGCACATACTACAAACGTCTATTTGAGGTCTTCCAAACAGAAAATTGTAATTTTGTTTGAGGTACTTCAAGTAATATTCGTAATTAACTTGATTTTCAAGACCTGCATATTGTTTTATAAACATGTTATGCATGATTCTTACATTCAACCTTGTATCTAAATAACTTTTTGGCCCAGAACTATAATGAGATGTTTTGAATGGAAAATGTTCAATATGCATTTTTATTTTGGCAATAATGCCGCCATGCAGAACATTAGCCTTTGGACCGTAAGTGGGTTAAACTCTCGAATCTTTTGGTAGATTATTTGTCGTAGTTCTTCTTCGTTTTGGGCTTGCCATCCACCGTGGTAAACTTTCCTACCGAGTAAAGCCCAAAACTCTTCTATAGGACGTGCCTGTTCGTGGCGTTATCCTTTTTTGATACTCGTGGGATATTTTGTTGCCTTAACCAATCTTGGGTTCTTTTCGCATAATGGCACTATATCAGATCCAAAATCCAAATCCAAATGTTTTTATTAAAAATTTTCGCACAAACATAATATTTACAACAAATACTACACACAAAACACATTTAAAATAACTTACACCTACGAAACAACGCTTATTAAGTATTTAACATTTAGGGACTAACAATTAAAAACATGTAAGGTGCTTCCCTTGACGTTGTCAAAAGTTTTGTTTTCAGTACGTCCGTTGCGTCTATTATAGTCAAGTCGACGGGAAACTTTCAAAAACCCGCCCTGTACGTCCTGTTTTTTGGTATGGTTGCGTGGTTGTTCGTTAATTAGTCCTGTCTTCGTTATATAGGTCCAACGTTTCGTACGGTAGTTTGTGCGTGTGTCTTGTTAAATGTCTTTGTTGTGTAATTGTCTGTATCAGTAAGTTGTGGTGAACGGCGGTCCGCCGGTAAAAGTGGTCCGCCAACTTCGTCATGTACGGTACGATCATGTCCACGTCCGCTTGGTCGTGTAAGTCACGTATACGTATGTATCGGTCAGCGCCCAGGGCGAACCTGAGACACTTGTTCTGTGTCACCTGTAATTTTTTCAGGTTCGTTGCCGAAGCTCCGAAAAATACAGGTGACGCGTATGTCATCGTCGGTCTTATAATTGTTTTGTACAGTAACAGTTTGTTTTCAGTTGTTAGTCTGCTGCCCTTGAAGACCAGCGCGTAGATGGTCTTTAGGGCGGCGTGTCCGAGTCGGTTCGCTTCTTTTATATGTGCACCAAATGTCGTTTTAGTGTCTAGTGTTACTCCTAGGTATTTCACTGTGATTTTGATCGGTATTGCAATACCGTTAATCTTTGTCGGATTCGGTATTACATACCGCCTGTACCGTCGCGTGAATGTGATCGTCTCACATTTAGTCGGATTTGCAGTCAGTTTCCAGTCGGAATAATATCGTTCGAGTCCCCTCATGTGATTGTCTATGTTCGCATGTGCTATGATTTCTGAGGATGATACTGAATATATGGCCGTGTCGTCTGCGAATAAGGCGATTGATGTGTCTTCGAGAGTCGGCATGTCGTTAATGTATAATGAGAACAGTTGCGGACCAAGGACGGATCCCTGGGGCACTCCTGCTCTTATGATATGGGGTGCTGACATGATATGATCGAGTCTTATCTGAAATTGTCTGTCATTCAGGTATGAATGGATCAGTCTGATTAATGATAGTGGTAGTCCGTAGGTAATTAGTTTGTAGATAAGTCCGTCTATCCATACCCTGTCAAATGCTTTGTACAAGTCCAGTAATGTCATTGCCACAACTTGTTTCCGATTGAAAGCCGTACGTATGTCTGTTACAAGTCTTGCCACTTGCTGTACGGTGTCGTGTCCGCCTCGGAAACCAAATTGCTCGTTTCGTAAGAGGTCATGCCTTTCGACATAATTCCTCAGTCGATCGTTGATCACTGTCTCTGTCACCTTCGATAGCGTACTGAGGAGGCTAATGGGTCGGTAGCTGTCGGGTTTGTCGCGTTGCTTCCCTGGCTTAGGAATAGGAATAACTACAGCATTTTTCCAGTGGCTTGGAAAGTGCTGCAGGGTTAGAATGGCATTGATGATGTACGTCAGTTGGACTAGGGCTTTCCGGGAGAGGTTCCGAAGGATTTTGTTTTGAATGTTATCTAGTCCCGGGGCTTTTAGTGGACCTTGCTTTTTAATTATTTTATAGATTTCCCGGGGAGATGCCATTTTAATGGACTCCCCGTCGTCGTTGTCATTTCTGTCAATCGAGCGGTTCATGGCTGTCCTGACAGACTCGACTATGTCCGCTTGTTCGTCAGTAAGTTCGTTTAATCCTATGTCGTGTATCTGTTCAAAGGTCGAAGCAAGGATTTCCGCTTTTCCCTCGTTTGTCATTTCAGTCGTCCCCCCATACACTAATGGCGGCACCGGCTGGAGTTTCTTCCGCAGCCGTGTCGCCATGCGCCAGAGGGATCCGTCGCTGGCGGTCAGTTGCGTTAGTTTTCGTGTCCACGTATCGTTTCTGTGGGTCCAAATTTTGTTTCGTATATATCTCGTCAGTTCGTTTGTTCTTAGTCTGTCTGTGTCAAGTTTAGTCCTTTGCCAGATTTTTCGCTGTCTGTTTCGGTCCTTAATGTCTTGCAGGATATGCGCGGGGAGCATGTCATGTTTTTGCGGGTTAATCGTTCGATTTCTAATCGAACGATTACGTGCGTGCGTAATAGCCTCCGTTAGTACGGTGACAGCGTCCTCAAGTTTGTCCGGCGTGTCCAGGTCCCGGTTTATAAACACCCGGCGGTCTAATGTGTCTCGGAACAACGGCCAGTTCGCAGTACTATAATCCGTCACTGTGATTCGTCGTCTGTCGCGTTTAGCCCCGCCCACTTGAAAAGTGACCGGGAAATGGTCTGAATTTAGGTCCTCAACGGTGATGAGGTCCGAGATATTCACCACGTTCCTCACCACCGCGATGTCCGTCGTTGTCGGCCGCGCTCCATTTGTCGGATGATGCGTTGGTGTGTCTGGAAATGCCACAAAAGCGTTATGTATTTGTACGTAGTCATGTAGCGTCGTCCCGTTAGCGTTGTTTCTGAGGCAATTCCACATTCGGTGTCTAGCGTTAAGGTCTCCCACCACTAATGTCCTTGTCGAAATACCTAGCAGTGCCTGGAGGTCTCGTTGCGTGATTCGTGCCGTCGGTTTGTTATACCAGGCCGTCAGCGTAAAGTCGTTCTGGAATTTAATTGAAATAAGTTCCAGGTGTAACGTGGCGTCGTTCCGGACACGAATGAAGGGTATCCCGCTCCTAATCAGAACGGCCACCCCACCACCGCGCCCGTTTCTGTCCAGTCTTTCGGTTCAGATCGGGTTAGCACATAATATTATGGTTATTATGATGCGTTTGAATAAAATTCACTAATTTTGGAAGGCGAATGTCTGTATTTATAGCTTCGCCCCTAACTCGCTCAACATAAGCTCTTGTAAAATCAGTTTCAGACATGGCGCACCACACTGGTAACTTGTCTTTGGCTTCTTTGTTATACATTGCGTCATTAGGAACATCCTCAGTGCTGTTTGGATAAAAGCCCTCGTTTCCGTTTATTTCGGAGTTAGATAATGTAAAATGTTTTTCGGTTATCTTCTAATCTTAATTGTCTCCAGCATCTTGAAATCCTCTCTGATTGCGCAGCCTTTTCTCTCTCTCTCTATTTTAAATTATTTCTGATATTTCTTGGCTGTCATATGGGAAATGTGAAATCTTCCGCCTAATCTTCTCGTCGAAACTCATTTTCTATTTCTCGCAGATTCAATGCTCGAGGTCGTCCACTCTTGGGAAGATTCATACCAGGCAAACCTTCCTCACATTCCTTAATGACTAGGTAAATTGTTGTCTTAGAAATATTTTGTAAAATATGATACGAAAAACGCAAGGTTATTATTATTTAGGAGATCTATATTCAAATCGACACAATAAAATCAATCACTAAGGGGTTCAGATTGACGAAGATTTCTCAACTTAAGTTATAAGTAACTTGTAGTCAAATTGTTGCGGTTTGTACGAACTTAACAGTAGAAACAGTAATCCATAATTGTTCAATAACGTTATTTACATTAATAACTGCAAATTTGAAGAAATCACGTAGCTATATAACAATGTCACCACCATTGTCGAACACCTTATGTAAATGACTGGAAAATAATACTACCTTCATCTTTACAGCCATAATTTGATAGTATACGTATATATATATATCGTTTAGAACAAAATATGTTGAATAAAAATAAATGAACAAAATAAAGACATGATAATAATTATCTATATTTCCGTGGAAAAATAATAAGATTAAATCTGAAGTGAAACGAATGGCAAATATTCTACTAACATTATTAAACCAGCATCGTAATGAAATTTATAACCCAACATACGAACATATAACAACAATATAAAAGGACATAAAATAGAAGTAAAAATTATCCTGTAGTACAATTGCATTTTCGCTGCAACACGATGCACCGATGCATTCGAAAGTTTTAAATTAAGCAAATCAAAGAAATATATTTACAATGGCAATAAAAATTATCCCGCCGAGGATTTACAATACGAGAGACAAGAAGAGTGTAAAATATTTTAAAACGAATTAAGGAAATGAAATGAAATGAAGCTAAAATATTAGCAGTAAAACACGCGCTACAAAATATGCTGCGTAATTGATTGAGAGAAAATGTACGTTTGATGTTTGTATGCAATAGAGAGATGGAGCGAGATACCTATCGAAAATAACAAGTAACTACGACACAAATAACTTGTTCAACCCCATTTTTCTAATTACCAGAAATGACTATATTAGCCACAAACATTATTGACATAGTATGGTTTACACCTTCACAAGTTGTAGGTAAACTAAGCGAAAATCATTAAAAAACCATAGCATGTCAAATAGTCTTTAAAGTAATAAAAGTTATGTTATAAAGTTTCTTTCTTTATTTTGTATCCTCTTGCCTTTTTCTTTTCTTCCATTCAATGGTTTCTAAAATTCCATGAGATTGCTCAGGGTGCTTCAACTACTGATTAGCTTTCTTTTTTTCTCTGTTTTGTTTTATCTCTCTGCATTATAATAATTATATCTTTTATAATGTTCCGATATTCCGTTTTCAAATATTTTTCGTTTGTTTTACTTCTTGTTCTACCACTTGTTTCTTTCTATTCAGTTATGTTTTCGTTCCTTACAAACCATTTCATACAATTTTACCATTCATGCGTATTCTGTACAATCCTGTTTATAATTTTCGATACTTGTTATTCCTTTTATTTATTTCCTCTTGGATTTCCTTTTTGTTCTTTTAAACATGAAATAATAAATTGATAGATATGCATATGGCATGTTTAGCACAAGAATATTTTAGTGACTACGGGAATGGCCGCAATAATAAAAGTATTATAAAATGAGAAATATGAATGATTGGAATTTGTATTCGTTACTCTTCGAAATATCTATTACATTACTATTGTATTTGTATTTCGTATTGTTGTTTATAATGGATACTTCTGATTTATATAGCGGATTTGAACATCTTTTCACCGAAGAACATTATTGTTGATTCTATGAACCGCACGAAATATATTTCTCTTTCCCGGGTATATTTGTTGAAAATGCGTCATTATATTCGAGACCGTCGTTTTTAACGTCGATCGCAAGTCAACGAAAATACTACTTTCGTTTCCTACAATGGAAAAGTCCCAATCCGATAGTTAGAGCACAACAAAGCCCTTCGGTAAAGGTGTATCGACAAAATTCGTAACAATGAAGCTCGCAGAGCGAGCTTCGAATATCCAATAATAACCAGCACGAATATTTCGCCGCTAAAATTTAGCCAATTTCGGGGAAAATTGCAGGAACACACTGCGAAATTATAACGCTCTATCTGTAGGCGGGCGGGGACGAATTCCCCATTGAAAGTTTGCAATTGGCACGTACGTGGCAACCATAGTCTTTAAACGGGACGCTAATTTAACGTTTGAATAATCACCTCCGTGACAAAATTGGTGTTGCATTTAGTCGACTCGGAGTTGTGTGGGGTTGTTTTTGAATAGACTATGATATAATGGACATAAACTAATTTGTGCAAAGTGGGTTATTCTTTATTTTATTTCGGAAATTAATGATTTTGTTCAAATTTGAACGCAAATATTTTAGCAAAGTAATTTAATATTTAAATAATTATTGTAGCTAATCGCGATATCAGTTATGGATATATGTTTAGTATTAATTTTATTAATCAACTATTATTTAAGCAGTTTGAGTGTGAGAGATATTTTGTTAAATACTTTTTTTTTAATTAATGTAAATGATCTGTTTTTCCGTTTTTGTAAATGTATGTGAATGACACATTATTTTCTCCATTTACGTTTCCTACATTAAAACTGTGCCAAAATAAAAGCTCAACTACTGGATTTTCCAACGTAAAGCAAATATCAGAAATTGATTTATGTACACACGTAAATATTGAATTTTTAATTTGGAATAAGTGGCATTGCTACATTATTAGATAATCGTTCAGTTAAAGTTCATTCAAAATTTAAATTGAAAGAAGCTTTTTCAGAAGTTCTCTTCGTTAACGATTTAATTTTTTCACAAAATAATGAACAATAATGACACCGATAACTTCAACGGAAAATAATGGCATGGACAGAGCAACGCGTGGAAAGTAGAAGTAAAATAATTGTCCTGTGCTTATTGACCAAATTGGTGTTGGACAATAAGTGCAGTTAATTGTGTGTATAGTATGTGTTTATTTTCTGGGGATGTAACATTAAAAACAAAGGTGCAGGAATTATGCGAAAAGAAACACAACGTGTGAGTTAAACACAACTTATTTATTGTCAATTGCAGTAATCATGAGTTAAAGTTAATGCTGATTGTTTGAATGCCTTCTTCTTATTCTTCTTCGCTGTACTCATGGGCTTATGAAATCGATAGTATCTTCCAAAGATCCGCTAGCGTCCATCTTCAACTTCAAAAAGGTTTTCGATTTAGGCATACTTTTTACCAAGCTCTTCCAATTTGTTTTCTAAGATTTTACCTTTATCGGAATTATAATTTGTTCTTGAACTACATTACTAAATGTGACGAGGAATTTGACAAAATATTTCGGCTTACGTGTCTCGATAAAGTATATGACTGAATATTAACTTTTAACAAGCTGTATGTTGTGAGTTGTTTTAACGAGTCTGTCATCTGAGTCTGGATCTGGTCGCTTTTGCGTTTTAATCAAAATTATGTTGTTCTACTTGTTTAAGAGATTAATTTCGTAAAACGCAATCGGATAAGATGATCATTGTTCGTGGTGAATTCGTACGGCGTGGAATTTCACAAGAAATTACTAAGAGTAGTTTAACAGATACAAGCATTAAACAATTAACAATAACAGTAACAATAAGTTTTCTGACAGGCGCCTAACGAATGGATAAAACTTGCCGCCTAAATTATGAAATAGTATATTACATCAGAGGTTGGCCATATCCCGAGGCGTAATGAACCTTTCCAGCGAGGATTGTATACTAGTTTATTCACAATTGCCACCGTTTTTATTCAATAATTATCAAAATACGAATAAATTCGATGTTTTACAATATAGTAAGTTAATGAAGTAGCCTATGACATTGCATTAAAATTCATTTCACATTTGTTTAATTAATCTGACATTTGTATTAATTATTCTTCGAATAATCGTAAGAATCATAGAGATGAGATGAGAGGCGAGATGAAAGTTCACGATGTAAAATGGATCATGGCACTACACCTGAGTTAAAAGAAGCAGCTGCCGAAGCGTTTCGAAATTTCTTACAGCCTTAAATATTATTGTATATGTAATTATTTAATGGTTGGCAGCCCTTACTTTTTTACCCGTGGGTGGAAAGTGATTACTTTCGACCCGTGGGAAAATAAGGACAGTTACGAATGACATACTTTCAAACATCGAAAAGGTTATGAATCGACATATTACTATATATGTGAATAAAAATATATACACGGCCACTTATAATTTTAATTTCCACTTTTCTTATCATAAGTAATGTCACGCTTCTCAGAAGCCATTTTATGATGGGTCATTGGTGTTTTCAGTACATTGTCTTACATCCTGTACTGAAAAAAGTATTTGTATGATAGGGTCAGTGAGTACGACGTTAAAAATGATTTTATTGTTTGTTATTTTTGTTATGAAAGACGAATAAAGAACGCTACTAGTCGGTCTGACGTATAGCAACAAATGAATTACATATAAAATGTATATTTTAATATATCGACATAAAGTAAACTTTATATTATGTTGAAAACAGTGCAACATAAGGTAATACCCTAGCTAGAAATACTAAGTTTAATATATCTACTGAAGATTTCCAAGTCGCACTAACGAGCATTTTGCCTCAAAAACCGGACAAAATTATTTTAACTTATTTTCTTATTAGAAATTAATAAAAATGCATGAGTGAATACAGTTAACATAATATTTACAAACAAATCATTAAAAAACACAAAATATCAATAAATAGTACCAATTGGCTCAACCTGATTCATTAGATTGGTTGATTTTTGCAGTTTCTTCTATATCTATTGAAATGTTCTGTTCTTCTGGCTCTAACAGTTCTAAAGTTTCTCTTAAGAAGGGTTGGCTTTTGCTATGTTTGCATTTCCCTGCAGAACTTATAAATGGGTCCGATGTGAGAAGCAGCCTATTCAGGACATCTTGATCGCACTGCAGCCTTGAAAATTTTCTCGCATAATCTTGTCGGTATGCACGGTAGTGCTTATTACGGGCCTTCACAACCTCTTCTGATAGCTGGCCTATAGGTAAGATGGCATATTTTATTAACGTCGGGCCATGCACAAGGATTTTGTGTAAAGTAGGGGTCATTGGATGCTAACCGTAAAGATCTATATACATTCTTGCAGTATCTTTGCAGAAATAATCAAATTTCTCTGAATATATTTTGTGACCAGAGGACATCGCTTCCATGATCACTTTAAGTTTCAACATAAACTCTTTATTTATGCCTGTGAGGCTGATTCCGGGTTGGCAAAGAATTTTCCAGACGTGTTGCCTGAGTTTGTAAGACCGAAACCAGCTTTTGGCATATCTATTATAAGTCCCGCCATTTCCCTATATTCTTTCTGTATTTTTCTTTGGTTTCTTTAACTACTGCTTTATCTGTGGATCGGGCTTGCCATTTTTTTAGTGGAAGTTTGTATGCAATATGTAAAATTGTTTCGAACAAACGTATTCTTGCATGAAGAATTGATAAACCGAATCTTAATGACTGAGGATCCTCCAGATTTGTATTTTCAAAGTCATTGAAGTTTTTTGAGGTTTTTACACATATGTAGCATCTCATGGTAGAGGAAGTATCAGTCGTCGTATTGCAAACCGTTGCATCTACCATGGTTGGAAGTAAAGCATGTCGCACGAAAATTACTCCATTTGGATTTTCTATTTTAGTCTTCAGCAGATGGTTTGCTTGATCTTTTACATACTTCATTTCTTCCTTCGTAATTTCCACAGTTTCGTGGAGAAATCTAATGCGGATTGGCCGGCAAAAACGAGTGGATGATGGTGTAGGATTTTGCCATAAATTTTTTATTCTATCCCCAACATGCGACTGCAGTCTCAAGGGCACCAATGAACTTTTGAATATGTTTGAGTCATCATTAAAGCTATCTGAGAACTTTTGTTGATAGGCAATTTGATGACAGCTATCACAGCCCCATTTTGTGGTTCCAGGTTTTCCAATTCTTCTGCACCACAGATTTGAAGAACATCATCAAGATAAAGACATCATAAGTCTCATAACTGTGTGATCGAGTAAGTCTTGAAGCACAACTTCAACACACGTCTCCGTAATTCGGATTGACTCTGGCTTTGGATAGTGTCGTTAAAACTAATATGCTAAAATTGAATAAGATAATAAAGAAGGGCACTGATTTGCAAAATTAATGTAACACCAGGAAAACAACCGTAAAAGTTAAATTAAGTTGATACGCCTCATCTAAAATAAATTTCAATAACGAAATCCGAAGATCCATTAAAGATATTTTAAATTAATAATATTATATTATTCACCATATGATTTATTTTATAATTAATTATAATACTTAGAAGGAACTCTGATGTAAAATTTGTATGCAATGAAATTCTAATATTGAGCCCATTTTTTTGTATAAATATCAATTTTATTTAAGTAATTTTTTGTGTAATAATTTTTTAATATTTTGACAAAAAAATAAAGTATATGTTTTGTATTTAAAATTTTTCATTCTTTTATATAATTAATTAAGGCAATTAAAAAGCACAATTTTATTAATAAATTAATTTAATTATGCCATATCAATATTTATACAAAATTACCAATTATTTTGCGCCACATTTACCGCCACAGGTTATAAAATAAATACTTAAAACTCAAAATCAGTGATTGTCTATGAAAACAATCGAACCTTCAATAGTAATAATAATATGAATACTGTACAATATTGAAATTATTGATATTAATAAACGCTTGTAAATATCGTCTTCTCTGCTATAATGCTATTAGAAACATAAATTTATAAAATGAAACCCAACCCAACCCAACCCAATCCACGCAGATGAGAAGAAATTAATTAGTTCGTACGAAATACAAATACGTAATCGGAATCGCCTTTAGCGCTGTCAAGTTCTCGTTCCACCGCTACGCTTTCCAGGGCAAATATACTGTTATTAAGTTTGCTGCAGGATAATTACGTTTTTAAAATTTTCACATATTATACATGCACATTTATATTTAGCCATTAAGGAAAATATAATCAGAAATGAAAAGATGTGTATGTGTGTAATAACTTTTTCGTTAATTTGCATGCCCTATAAGATAGAGAAATATGTAATACTTGCCGCACCCCATTTTGTTCATACATTACGTGGCCAAACGTTATTGTTATTTTAACTCGTGCAAGGAATAACAATATAATTCATCGCAAATGAGTTATTGATATCTACATTATCGAAGAAAGTCATTTTCTGGAATTTTCGTATTTCGCTGCAGAAACATTACCGACGCCGTTAAAAATGCATTAAATTTAATCGGGATACAGGAAATTTGAAATCACAATTGTTTCGCATTTTCGCATCCTGCGACTTTTATGTACTCGCATATGGTAAACGATAACAACGAAGCGCCAGCACTTGGTAACACGTGCATGTAAATGCAATTTTACTAATATTGGTGCATCTCAGTAATTTAGTATGTTTCTAGGAATAACAAATATACTGGCTGAAATACGGCATGTCGAGTGGTCGTGTTTTTTTTTACAAAATAAGGAAAAATAAATAAATATAAATTGTAAAAATAAAAAATAAAAAGAAGTAATTTCAGTAATACTTAATTTCAATGTTGTTCTCAATTGGAATAATGTCATTTTTTTCGATTATGTTTGCAGTAGATTATTATCTGGTTAGATTTACATTTACATTTTACATACATTATCCAATGTTACCATTCATTATCTAAACAGTGGCATGTAACTGCTTTTAGTAAAATTTTAAATTTTAATATCGTCCTAAATTGAATGTACGAATAATTTTAAAACAATCACGACTGTGTTGTTATAGTTGAGTTATAAGTGATTTTACCAACACCCTGGGGAAAGTGATTCTAATGCAGTTTCAAATCGTAAAAAATATTTCCTTCTCAACATTGCTCCACAGCAAAAATTGCTATATATGCCCGTGTATTTGTTAAACTTGGCTGTACAATACATCTATATACGTGTTGGTCTTATTAGATACATTAAATGATAGTATTCACAGTACAGGCTCGTAGCCAAGGCTAGACGGACTGGATTATATTTTTGTTACGAATCGCTTCTAGACACTGTACATACAAAAGTTAAACTATGAAAAATAATGAATATATATGCGACAACGGTAGCTGTCAGATTCAATTTAAAACTTAAAAGATATTAGTTGAAATCATGAATGGAAGACAGGTACATACTTAGTTTGATGCGAAATCAAGGAAATTATAGATATGAAAAAAGGTTTGAAGTTTGGCAGTGGGAGGATTTGGTCGTTGGCCTTTGCGGACGATGTAGTTTTTCTGGCAGATTATGAGAAAGGATTGAAGACGATGGTAAAGAGATTGGAAGGATCCCTTGATAAGAGAGAATTGGGGTTAAACGTGAAAAGGACGAAGATAATAATATTAAGGAAAGGACGAGGAAGAAGGAAAGAAGCGCATGTGAGATGGAAAAGAGAGTTATTAGAGCAGGTGATGTGAGGAGTGGGCATACTTAGGATAGGTAGTGAGTGAGAGCAACTGCAGTGAGGGGCACATAAGGCACATAAATAAGAAGGCTGTGGAGGCGAGGAGGTTATGAGATGAGGATGAAGGGGATGGGAGAGAAGATTTTTGGTGAAGAAGGTGATGGAGAGCTAGAGAAGAGGGAGAGAAGGGTGAAAGAGTTATCAAGTTGAGAGGTGGCAAGAAGAAGACTGTACGAGAAGGCAGGGATGTCGGTGTGGGATGTGGAAAGGGGAAGATAATAAGGACAACAGGTGGAGAGAGAGTTGGTAGAGAGGTGGGCTGAGATAAAAGTACAGGAGACGGAAGGAAAGATAGGGAGAACGCGATACAATGGAATATACAAGGAGTTGCAGTATGAGGCCGGAAGCGATGAGAGAAAGAACAACTATTGGACGGGAGAGGAATACAAGAGGTGCGAAGCATGTGGAAGAGGGGGAGGTGAATGGAAATACTAGTGGGAGGAATGCGAGAAAATGATGAAGCAAAGATGAAAAGTAGCTGGATCTGGGCTGGAGAAGGATGCTAGGAGGGAAAGGGGAGGGTGTGAAGTTGTTGGGAAAGTTTAAGAAGAGAACGCATTTTTTTGCAGATGCAAGGACAGGACGAGAGATGGAGGAGGAGGGAGCTACCAGAAGGAAACGGAATCGAGGAACGGAGTATGAGGTTTTAGGAGGGAGGAGAAAACGCGCAGGATTAAGTTATTATGTTTAATGTGTAAAACAAATATGTAAGGAATGCCAAAAAACTATATAAGGAAAGAGGAGTAAATTTAGAAAAAGAAACTTGAAATTGACATAAATTTTAGTTGAATAAAAATTGTGTTAAAATGTAGTTTAATATCTAAGTTCAAATATGTAGTAAGGGTTTCAATATTTGATTCTCCTGGAGACTATAGATCATTGTGTATGAAAGAAGTTGGTTAAAAATAATTTAAAATAAAGAATTAGAACCGAAATCGAAAATTTAAAAAATTATGAATGTTTGTAAATATGTTAACTATTAAAAATTAACAAAATATTTATACATATAATGAGGGTTTGAAGGGATATAAACCCATAATCTAAATGAGAAGAAAGTAACCGTCAATTTTATATATATTACAATAAAATTTAAAAACGATTTAAGAACGATATCATTATGTAGGTAATACAGAAAGCTATAAAAGCCGATAAAAAAATTACAAAACACAGAAAATACAGAGAATTTAAGTAAAGCCAAGTGCAATCAATAAATTGTGTGAACCAACAAGAATATTAATTAATAGACATGGTGTAAACGATTGCTATTAACTGCCTCCTTGCGAACTAGTCGTGTGATAAATTTCTATTAGTATAGAACAACTTAATTTGGAGTTCTAATAGACTTAGCATCTAATCATTTAGAAAACGATCCTGGTACTATTATAGCAAGATGAGTAATTCACGAGACCAATGAACTCATAAAATATTTTGGCTTAGGAACAATTTTAATGATCCAAATGTAAAATTTTATTTAAAAAGAAAAATCACAAAATAAATATCAACAATACAAAAAAAATACTAATTTTGTAATAAAAAAGTTCAGATGAAATATTTAATTAAATATCAAAGACTTTGCAAATTACTGCACTTAATAGGAAAATAAGTGAGTATTTTTAAAACACATTATCTAAACAACGTCTTCCTTGGTAGTTAACTCCATCAATGTATTCCTTACTGAAAAACTTGAGATCCATTGAGGTGGTAAATGGTTTAAAAAATAAAATGTCCTGAGGCATTGATAGAATTATGTTATAAACACGTTTGCTATACGATTGACTATTTATTGCGCTTTTGGGTTGGACGTTTAGTGGATACAGCATCTATTGAATTTTTGCAATTTGTAATTGCCTTCAATGACCAAAATAAATACGTTTTTGTTATTTTTTTGATATATCGTATAAAAGTTATATGCATTAGGCATTGGGGGCGACGTTGCAAAGTGGCTGGAGTCATATCTATCGTTTAGGAAAACGGTGGCAAATCTAAATGAAATATCCAAGAAGTACGATATATTTCTTTCAGTGCCTCAAGGATCTGTTCTTACGCTCTTGTTATTTCTTTTATATATAAACGATCTCTCGTCTGCAATAACTAAAGGCTATATCTTATCCCTCGGCTGTAATGAAACACTTCCCACCTCGATATATAAGTGAATTATTACTATTATTATTATTATTACTCGCAGCATCACACAATATAATTATGAATTATTGTAGCTTAAGTTAGAATTTAATAATCTTAGAAATAGGGTGACTCGGTAATTAGTATTACTGCTGCCTGAATAATATAATATTAGTAGAAAAAACCACTAGTAAGTAAAATCTGTGAGTGTAGTCAAACTATTTAAAAGATCTTTAATGTAATTCTTTACTTGAGTACCTTAAAGTTTAACTAATTCGTAAGTAACTACTATTTAAATTATAATTTTGAATTGTTATTCGTAGCTAAAATTCGTTTAGTCAATAATTTATTATTTTTCAATTTCTCATATCTATATTGCAGGACCTCCCCCCATCGAAAAGGAAAGAAAATATTGCAGCGTTTTTCGAAAATTTCAACACCTAGAAGTAACTGGTAAGTTTAAAATAAAAATTTATATTACTCTATTTAGAAACACAATGCATGAATAAAAATAAAGGAGAACCTCTAATAATTCGGTTTAAAATGTGATCATATTGATACTTGAGAAAAGTATTGGGCCATAAAATAAAATTAAAAAAAAAACGCAATTTAAGAAAATAGTATATTGTGTACCAAGGCCCAAAAGAAGTGTTTTTTCGGCCGAGTTTTCTTTACGACCGAGGCGAAGTCGAGCTCGGAAAGCAAACGAGGACGAAGAAACACTTTTTGGCCGTGGTGCACACAAAATTTGTTAGGCGACCCTCATGAAATTTTCAAATTTGTTGCAACATTTACTTATACTTGATATAGTTATTTATAACAACTGAACAATTTTACATATTTGTGACACCTTCAGACATATTTATGTTTTCTTTGTTTACATTCGAAGTTATTTCGGCTTTATAAACAATAATTACCCAATAATTACGTGAAAAGTCTATTACCAACACGTATTTACTAATGTAAACAAGATGTACAGTTTGACATTGCCGGTAGTGTGATTATTTTTATATAATTTCGGAGACTGTCGGTAGATGACGCCACCATATTACGGCCAAAAATGGAAGCGGCCGAAAAAAGGTTACTTTTCGGCCGCTTTTGACCCTTGAAATTTCAATTTTTTGTTTAAGTTAAATGATAACAGTTTTGGTATTTACTGTTTAAAATTTGAATTTTTTATACTTTTTCGTCCGGTTGTACGGTTAAGGGAAAACGATTAATTAAAACAAAATTTTGACTTTCAAGCTTTGTATTTATATTTAAAATACATAAGTATATGTATGCACGTATAGATTAGTAATTTATACAACTACTATTGTCGAATGTCATATTTTTTATTGTTTTTTATACTAACGAGGCCGAAGCCCGAGTTAATCAAGCAAATGAGTGAAGAAATAGCCTTCTTAAAAAGTGTTGTAAACACAGTGGTGTTTTAGAAAGCCGAAAGTAAAAAAGAATCCCAGTAATTCACATTTCATGATTTTGTTATCACTCAAGAATTGTTATCATTTATAAAAAGAACTAGCAGGCAGTTGCCAGTTTTTGAAACTTCCAAACATAGTGTCTGTCAGTTTTCGTGGTTTGTCCGTTGCATTATTAGCGCATTCTGCCGCTTGGATACAATTGCAGTATGTTAATATTGCCAAATATAATCGTAAAAAAAGTAAAAATCGTGAAAATAAATACTATTTTAAATACAATTTTTTGACAAAGAAAGCTGATTAATTTTATCATTATGCAAAAAACATACTTGCAGTACAATAACATGTGCAAATTTGCAGTTCAAAACGAATAGCTTGTAATTTAATCAACTGAAAATAACTAAAAAATAAAATAGATGAAATTTAATGTTAAAAAGTAGTAAATTGAACAAAATTTTAATTGATCGAATAGCGTAATTTTGTTGTATTTTGCCGCATGAGACAATCTTGGAAACGTGGAATAATCTCTTGCGAATTGT
The DNA here is from genome assembly GCA_959613385.1 of Geotrupes spiniger. Taxonomy (NCBI): domain Eukaryota; kingdom Metazoa; phylum Arthropoda; class Insecta; order Coleoptera; family Geotrupidae; genus Geotrupes; species Geotrupes spiniger. The sequence continues at coordinate 34,273,566 of OY390732.1, forward strand.
TTCAAATTACCAACAAATTTTAAAGTTTCATCGTAAGAATTTATCATATCTTGGTTTTGGATGACCATTTGCATTTCGTATGCTGATTCACTTATCTTATTCACTTTTCTTCCTTACTATCGTTTTCACTTCAAAGTTCAGGCGTCTTCAGTTTGTCGATAATTATGAAGCCATCTAGAATGTGATCTGTTGGTTCTAACACTTTTACAACTCTCAACAAAGCAGAGAGGGTTGACTATGATAGATCATCTGCTGGATCAAATTATATTGATTTAGAGTAACTTCTTCCGGATTCAGCTATTCAGAAACATTTCTTGTTGTTTGCGGATGTTACTTTACTCCACGATGTTTTTATGAAATATAATGCCTCTTACACATCAATTGTTTTTGAAAGATCTGATGCAGATTTGACGCTTCATATATTTGACAAATTATGCACCAAAATGAGATCACGTTAATAAAATTTGAAGTTCTCTATGATACCTTGGTCTAAATGCTAGCATACAGAAGTTGTATTATGCGGTAGCAAAATAAATTTTACATTTTTTTTTAATTTCTGAATTACGATGATGGAATATGACATCATCTAAAAATAAAACAATTTCCTCGTTTGAATGCTAAAATTAACATTTAAGCACATTTCATCACAAAGGACATATACCTATATTTTGTGCTCGTGAAAAATTACAAATTCTGCACACCACAAGATTTGTATGTATAACAAAACGTTTGTATTTCACTCGGAATTTTTGGCGCGACAATAAAAACACACGAAAGTACATAAATCATCAAAACTGCCGCCTCGCCTTTTACGAAATGTGTTAATATCATTACGGTCGAGCACGTATAGAGTTTTTCGGGCGGCGAGTTCCGTCGCTTTAAACAAAATCGAGATAAAATTCAGCACAAAATCCGAATCGGTACGTGTGTGCGAAATATCATATCGACTCGTCGATCGTCGTGTGGATTACAGCGTTGACTTTGCGAATCGAACCTGTTTGCTCGGCTCTCGTTACCCTTCTGGTTTTTTACGGTCGTGTAAACATTTGTACGTTTCGAAGTATACACGGATGCGTTTACGTGTGTGTGTGCACACCAGCTATTGTATTTCATTCGCATGATCGTGTGAGGATGAAACGGATCATGTACGGGATGATTTAGTGGGTCGGAGAAAATCCGCTATTTTGCGATCTCTGCAAAATTTCAAGCAAACACTTGAGATTGACGTAAAGTGGAAAGTGCGGAAGAAATGTAAATAAAACAATGTTAATACTTCATACTTGAACTACTTGTAAAATGTAACCTTATATTGCTCAAAAAATGGCATAGAATCAAACAATTCTTTCATTCTTGTATTATCATTCCATTGCACATGACCACATATCTATGAATAATTTAAGAGAACGTAATCTGTCATTATGTTATCAAAATATTTCTATTCATACCGTCCACGTCGTGGTATATTTAATTGGTGTTAACCTTTAAGCATAGTCATCCTGCATTTGTCACACTCTTGCCCATCGTGGGGTCACAGTGACCACTTCTCATTTGCAAATACTTTGAGTCGTCGTTTTTTACTTTCCTTCTTATACTTACTTAACGGATATACGCGTTTTGAGGTCCCCTGAATCGATTCTGACTATTTTCGGAATGACGTCGGTGTGCCTGTCTGTGTCTGTTGCGTGTCTGGCCGTGTGTCACCGCCCAAACGATGAGAGTTACGAAACTTACTTACGATTTCTGTATAGAAAGGAGGAGAACGCCTTATTATCGAAAAAATTATTCGTATGAAAGTTGTAGATATTTTAAATTTGAAACAACTTTTATTTGAAAAATGTAGTATAACTAAGTATAATGAAGTTCAGTGCGGACCACTACACATTTTTTAATATTATGGATGATGCAATGTGTCTTATAGTTAGTAAAAATAACAAATAAAGCTGAATATATGGTTAACGAAAAAATATTGTATTATTAGCACACATTTATTTTGAAATGTAAACCAAAATAAACTCATTAATAACAATTTACGTAAGTAAATGGATGTAAAATTACAATAGATGTATAGAATGAAAAAAGCCGAAATCACAAAAACCATACTTCAACATTTACAATGTTGGTACTGCACTCCAGACAGATTGTAAATGTAAAATAAATGTAAATTATACCATTTAATTATGGGAGGACAGGTGTACGCCTTACGATTTTCTAACTTTTCTTCTTTATTGCCTGATACTAGATCTTGATTTTCAGAAATTCAAAATATCTTTGTAATACTTGCCCTCGGCTCAAAAGGTATATGAATATTTAGCACTTTTCTTTCCAGCGTAGGTCTCACCAACTAATCGCAAGCAATTTAAGTAGGTCGATGAAGTATTTGTGCATTAGCAACTCACACAACAAGCAGCCAATAAAAAAGTATCATTGGCCAGCGTTGTGTGCGACGGCTTGTAGAATGCTTAGAATATGTTTCTTCAAGTACATCGATTCCTCGTATCATTATAAAATGATATAATTTTCAGTTTATTATTGTTTTTATCAATCGATTTACTGTGGTGCATTGATGAAGCAAGAAACTACTGCCCTCTTTTTTCGCTGCGTAAGAAGTTAACGCTGTATTGTTTTTTAAAACAACGAGTGCTGAGCCAACTTCCCTTTTTCGCTTGGTCAAAAATTCCCTTTTGGTTTCTCTTATACATATCATGTTCTCTATTCCACAGCTGTTCAACTAATTCCTTTGAAATTGTCTGTGGTTATATTACGATTGTTATTACAAATTGATCCAGCCAATCTTGAAATCGCTTGTGTAGGCTTAGAGAATTTTTCTAGGTACCTGACGACCTAGAAAAAACAATGCTATGTATATGTATATGTAAGCATTGTACCAATAGTTATTCCTCGCATAAGTCAGGCACATTATTTTCAAACGATATTTGTATGGCTTCAGATGCATATACATTTTGAACTTGCACCTGCCCCTATACCCAACAAGCATTTTCACAATGCAAGTGTTAGCAAGCATGGAAAATACAACCATGAGAATTATCGATAAACTGATGAAAATTTTCTGGAATGGCACAAATGGGGTATTCTTTTCGTCTCTCATTTCGACCTTTGAGATTATCAAATCGTGCACATATGAGCAAAAAGGAAAACCTACTTTTACTCATAACGCAGCTAAAAATGTCTCTTCCTATTCAATCGGTGGCCAAAATTATTTAAATTTTTCATGGTTTGACTTGAAAACGGCCGTGTGTAAAATAAAAGACCAATGAATTCCTTTAGCTCAGTCATATCTAAATGCATGAATTCAGGTCGACAGATTTTTAAAAATGTTGCTCTTTTCGTTTCAATATTTAAATTTGTATATTTGCAAAATTATATGTTTTTACATCTCAGTAAACAACAACTTCCCCACGTCATATTGTTCAGCAGTATTTCCGCACACTGGAACCCCAATGCTACCTTGAGGCTCCGGTGTGAAATTGAAAAGTTTAAGAAGACCATTTGAATCGATTCTTCCCAAAAAAAATTTCTTATGGTATCCAATTCAAATTCTACAGAATCAACACTTATCACTTGATGTTTTTCTGCCGCACTTTCGGGTTCAAGGTCCTGAATTTCAATTTCAGAGTCAGCATCGTGCTCACTGGTTTCATAAATTCTTCATCAACACCTTTGTCACTAAAATCACTCTCACACTCTTCGCACCATTGAGAATTCATATATTTCGTCTTTTTGGAAGGTCCAGGTTGATCATCTATTGCCTAAATCAACGTTTACGTGTTTCCAATTTTGCAAATTTTAATTATCTTTGAAAATAATATCTATTATCACTAGCTTGCAGCAACATACTAACGGTAGATTTAAGGTAGGCTGTAGGCAATATCTTGAAGATGGGATGAAACAAGCACCACTCCAATATTAGTGTGGTCATGGTGGCCGCACGATGGCGGTTAAGGTTTAAATTGTGTTCGTCCTCCACAACTGATTTTATTGTACGAATTATATTTGAGGTTGTAGACAAAATATTAGAATTGAATAAAAAATGACAAAGGTAAAAATAAATATAAACAATGCATTTTAAATTTATTCTGAGAGCGTCTTAATCCAAAATTTGTTCGGGTGAACGACTTTTGCCTTTATGCAATTATAATTCCCTGCAGTTTTGAAAAAGTTCATTACTAGCATTCCCACCATTGATATTTTTGTCGTGATCGACCACGTCTGACTGCAATTGGCTGTATTCACATTCACACACAGTTTTAATCGGTCCATGTTTAGCTCTGTTGTCGTGATTCCAAACATCTTTTGATGTATATTGTTTACCCTTGGCGTGCACATAGCTTCTACTTGTTAGTCACTTACATACTTGCAGTTCTTTCATCAAAGCTCTTACGAATCGCAATAGCACTTATCACTTGACATACACATCCGTTCTTGCATTTCCGTTTTATGTATCATGGCTACAACTGACAAAAATCAGTGAATTTCAATGACTGATACAAATAGCGATCAATAAAAATTCTTGTGTGTAATCGTTACCTTTATACATTTGTCTTGTTATTTCACTTCTAATGTGTAGATATAACGTTCTGGATGCAAATAAGAATTTACAGTCGCCGGAATGATCGTTTGCAAAAATCGACAGGGACCAATGTGGTCTTGTGCGATTTTAACGTTAGTAACAATTTGTGAAAAATATTGATATTTATGACGTGCGCTAATTTTTTTATCGAACGTGATCGCTTTCATCTATGTGTATTGCGAACCTGTTGCGCCAGATGTAGCAGCCCATCTCATTGCCTCGTTTACTGCAATTTTTGGCAATTCTTACAGTAGTGTTCAACGAAATTTGGGACAATTGCTCTAATGTAATTCTCAATTTCTTCTGGAACATCTCTTTACTTTCTTATACTTTATGTATAGGGAACTTTGGAATCATGAAAACTTTCGACCTCGACATTTTAACGGTTCCCTGAATCGATTCTGACTATTTTCGAAATGACGTACGTGTGTGTGCACACTCTACCACAAAACTATTAAAGTTATGGTTATGCAACTTGTAACTTAAGATTTGTATGTGGCTCGGAAGAGAAAATCCTAGTTTTCAAAGCAATATAACAACCGGAAATGATGGTATATTTTTATCACCATTTTCAGTTTCTCAAAAAAGGGAACGAGTTATCGAAGCGGTTTCTTAAACTTATCGTGTGATTCGCATTCATTCATTAACACTTATGTCTTTTTAATAGATTTGTTTGTTTCTTTCAATTCAATTAAGTTATTGCATTTAATTTATTTTTGCTACGTTGCTTCGTGTTTTTGTTCCAATCCAGTTGTTCGAGTATGATTGATTTTATTTTTGATTCATTTTACAATTCAACTGCCATTTTATAATTTTATTTATCTTCGCTTATTGTGGAATGTGTTGTTGTTAATTTTATCTTTGTTTGTAGTTTGTTTGTCTGAATTTATCATTGGGTTCATTCAAGACAAATAAATTTTTTATATGGATCATTTTTTGATTTTTCGTTTGGTTCTTGTTCTTATTTTTGTCCTTTTCATTTTCTTCGTTTGCACTTATTATTTAATATTGAGTCGTTTCCTTCGTACATTCTTTTCTCATTGCATTCATCTTTATTTCTTTTTAACTTTTTTAGGCCAGTTTCCAGTTTTCCAGTTAGCTTGCCCATTTATCGCATTAGACCTTGGTTTGGTATTTATTAGCCTTGTTTTTTTATCGGATTCACTTTTATTTGTCCTGCCTTGTTGTATTAGTTATCATTAAGGGTCACATCATTGGGTTCGTGCTAATTTGTTTTGCCTTTTTAATTTGTTTCATTTATATTTGAATTTTTAAAACGTTCGAAAAATCGTTGAGTTAGTTTTATCTTTCCTTGTCTTATTTCGTTGTATTCAACCGTGTTTGCCGAGTGCATTTTCACATGTCTTGTTTTTTTGTTGAATTTATTATCATTTGCTTTATTTTGGGTTATTCCATTCATCTAGTTTTTTCATTGTATTCATTATTTTTTGCCTTGTTTTTTTTGCAATGGTCTCGTTTTTATTTGCATTGTATTCGTTTTCACCATTTATTTAAGTTTTTCGTTGGATTCATTTTTTATCTTTCACTTGGTGCATTGTTATTTGTCGAAGTATTTTCATTAGTATTTATCATTTCTTGTCTGGCTTTCCAGGGGCCTTGCTTTTTTTATTTAGCTCTTTTTTATTTGTCTCGCTTATTATGTTACGTTCACTTGCAGTTACTACTTTTTTTATTGTGTTTGTTCTTCTTTGTCTTTTTCATTCAGTTAGGTTTCACGTCACTTGTTTTCCACTGGATTCAAACTTCCGGGAAAGTGTTCCTGTTTCTTATAAATATTTTAACGAAGTTAACTTGCCCTTCCGAATATAAGATCATCATAATTGTTAACGATACTTTTACGTAACCCGAGAACTCGTGGAAGTCATTGTGGGTAGCCATTCCATCCTAAACAATGAATTTAATCCGTGGCCGTTTAATGTGACTTAGTTTATATATCATTGCCAGATAAGATAGCTAACAACAGTAATTTATGGCTTTTATTTGGATTGACCAAATGTTCCTTGTAAATCGGCAATGAAATGCATGGTTGCTTAAGGTGACGTAATAAGTAATAAGTAACGTTACCAGATAAGTTTTTTTTTTCATTTTTTTGTTAGTTTAGTAATCGGTTCTTTGATAATTAAATTTGATTGGTTGCACAAATTTGGGCAGGGAATGTGTGGGTTGAAGTTTTTATGTCAGTGCCTTTTATCAATTTTATTAATTAACAGCACCATTAACAGTAACCACTTCACTTAAATAAGTATGTCTGTTACACAGCTTTTTCTAATTTTGCTTAAACATCACGACACGATGAGAGACAGTTATCTATAAATACTATTGATTGATTTAAGAAAAAATAAAAATAAACAAATTGTAAAAGAATGCAAAAAATGCCTTTCGTCGCAGATTACTATTTTGCTTAGGGTTACCCAGCGAACGTTCTGGATTTGATACAGTTTATATATCTCCTATTCTAATAATGTTACTAGTGTAGTTTGTGTGTTACAGGTACATTTATATTTTATTTTAAATTGTCATAGCACATTCAATTCATTGCATTATGTTGTGTATAATAATGTCCTTCTAAATTATTTTTGAACTTCATTAACTTTTACCCTTTCTTTTAAACAATACGCAACTAATTTGATTTTGCCGTCGTATTTCCGTATTGCGCCATTGTTTTTCCCAAATTAATAAATTATCTCCAGGTAATCGAGCAATGCGGAATTATTTCCCCATCTCCGCTCGGCATTTAAAAAGTACGTAAAAGCCAGTCGCAAAAAAAACGACCCGAAAAGCAATTAATCGTTCGGAACTTAGCAAACTTAACCCATTAACGGCGCTATGTTTTACATGGGAGTTACATAATAGCATTTGCTAAAATTACTGCCTCCAGTGGAGTAGATGTTCGCGCGCATAAATTAACATTCAAGTACGAAGAACTCGGACTCTAGCCACTTATAATCCGGATTCCGGGCCAAATCTCCTCCCACAAAATGTATGTTTCTGGGGTATTATTTCGCCCCGTTATTATAGACGTCATTGAATTATTCATGCAGCCGCTTTAATTTTTACTACTCGAATACAGCTGAAAAATGCGGTAAATGCTTAAGTTATGGGGGAAAATAATATAATTAGAGAGAAACGGATTTAATATGTGTAGAAACTAATGAACGTCATAGACCAGAATAAGAAACAAAAACTTACGTATGTACGAAATTCCAATTACTCAAATTGTCTCTATTTACTCTAATTTGTCTCTATATACACAATTTGCTAGAAATGTAGATAACTGGTTAAATTTTTTAATGTAATCTTCCAGTGCAAGGCAAGCCCGATTTAGTGGCGTCAACATGTCCCCTTTTGGGCCAGGAGATCCAGTTCTTAATAGTCTTAGTCTTAATTTGCTCATTAAATCGCCGGAAATATTCCTTTATAAATGTCCTTTAATACAGGACGTTATTGAATCATTACCTTAAACATCGTTTCGATTAATATTACATATTACATAATTGTAATTATGGTGAATGAGACTTATTATGTTACCAAAATTAAATAAACTGACATTCTAACCGTGGAAAGTTAAAATGTAATATAACCAAAATTATTAATAACGTACACGTGCAAGCGATTTACTAAATATTACATTTGATTACTTGGATTTACAATTTCAATAGGTAAAAGTATAAAAATTCCAACGTTTCAGGTGTAAGGTACCGAGCAAGGATATCAAGCGCTTCTAGACATTGCCGCGGGTCCTTTGATATTGTATCTGATGTGCCGATTAAACTATCTTGCCAAGTTTGCGATGTAACCACGCCAGTGAACGGACGGCACGCCCACGCAATCTTACGTCTGCTCTTCGACGTCGGGAGATCGTAATATTAATTAATACAACCGCAATATTAGTTATCGTCTCGAGCGCAAACTTTGAAACGCGGAAGTTTCGCGACCGAAGACAAACAGAATCTCCAAGGCCCATTACATAATGAGATACGCTCGATTCTAATTAAACGACTTGATCACGAAAACTTTCGCAAAGTTGCTCGAATCAATTTGTTAAATTACTCCGTAAATGAAACATGGCTCCGATTAGTTTACATTAATAAATTAGTTTCGAATGGAAGGAGATTAACGAAAACAGGAAAAAAACCTGAGGAAGCTTCGAGTCCGTTCCTCCTTGTTTGTTCCTATTTTTGACCCTAGGCTTTCAGATAATGGGGCTATTTCTCAGCGTAAGTCACATTTAGATTAGCGAAGTCGCTCAATGAGAAAGCCTGTCAGAAAGGGACATCCTAGTCATTTCCTGTAACGTGTCCATTATGTTGGATAATATGTTCAAACTGCACGCAAACGCCTTAGCCTTTGCTTTCGCCAGCTCATTCGCCGTGACACGATGTTCAGTATTCAATTACGACTTAATTAATACCATAATTGTTTAAGTTGTCGGGCGCAATGTACTCTAATAAAAATTTTAATTCAAAGTAACGATAAAATGTAATAAAATATAAAGAGGTCAAATTCTCATTGTGAGTCACTTGCGTTCTTTTGTAATTGCGTTGTTTCAATAATACTTTTCCTCAAAATTACGGGGCAACTCATATCAAAATTGATATGCAATTCCATTGGATTTCTATGTTTTGCAAAATATACCTCCACAGGCTATATGATCCTTGGTATTTTACTTGCGCAGGGATTTTTTTGTAAACTGAGAAATACATATTAGACGTCTTTTGGACTCGTTACATCCTTGACCTTCGGTGTACAAGGTGAAAAAAAATCCTCACCTATACAACGTGGGGTAAATTTAACCCCATATACATTTTGGTTATTTTTATTTGTTTACTAAAGTAACTTTATACTTTCTGATTTTTTCGGATAAATGAATTAATATACTATGATACTATGGAATAAAACACTCGTTATTTCTTGGACAAAAAGAACATCTCTAAGCTCTTCTGACTTGTTCTTCTGACTTGTTCTGGTGACTGCCCTGGGATTTCTTTCCCCAAAATCTCATACAAACGTCTTCGTATGTCTCGTGGAATATGCGGGTTATCTTTCCTAACATTGATGTGGTATTTTTTAGTGAAAATCCTAAGAGTTTTAAGATTTTTTTCTTAGATTGCTTTTCTTTTTCTCAATTGCATTATTAAGCATATGCATAATAAAAGCATTTATACCAGCATAGTTAAGTAATGAAAAAATATTGGCGGCCACCGTTTTGAATTACGGGTCACGTCATACGTTCTTGCAAGCTTATCAACAACGTCAACTGAATTCGAGTAGAAGGCATCTTTTATTAGACCTTAGTGTTCCAACTACAGTAAGCTTATGATTTTTGAGTAAATGTTCAGAGACTTCAAAGCTCATAAAAAACTTGTCCATTGTAATGCTCCGTCCAGTTCCAGAAACACATCTTATCAAACTATCCGCTGTATCAAACGGCTCGTTACTCACCAAATATGGACTATCAGCTGACTGCCTACCACAGTACATTTCCAAGTCCATTGTGTAGAATGTTTTAGCATCTACTATGGCATATATTTTTAAACCATACTTGGCTGGTTTGGACGGGTTATATTGGCGAAAAGAATATCTTCCTCCAGCCACAAAATTTTCATCAATTGTCAAGTATTCGAAATGTGTTTAAGCATCTTGACCGTTCTTGGTGAAAATCTCAAACATTTGCCTTACTGGTGCCACGCGATCGAGAGTCATTCTTTGTGCTCGGGTGGTTCCATTATCAAATCTCAAGCTGTTAATTAGAAATGCAAATCTTTGTCTAGACATTGTAATCCTAAATATGTCGATAATTACAAGATAATTATAAGATTTTATCTGATAACATTAATAACCCAAAAAACGGCATTTAAATCCGCTTTATTAATTTCTGCATGTGAGGGGTCATGGACAGAGTTTTCCATTCTGCGAGCAATTTTCTGATTCGTATATGGTATTTTAAAACAATATCCAAAATGTTCCCTGAAAGATAAAGTTTGAAGCACTCTAATGGGGTCTTTTTATTCCTGGCCGAACCTCTGCTTCCAGGTAAATGAGTTATTATGGTTTCTGGCCTGGTTCGCACATTAGCTCGAGGTGGGACTGTATACCATTTAGTGCAACCATCTTTACCGAGAAAAAATGCTTGAGATTGTTCGTCATTCGATTCTACTTCGTTCGCAGTATATGTATCACTATAAGTTTCTGCTACCTGTCTAATGTGATCCGATTTACAATAACTTTCGGAAAAACACCCTCCGAGTAAGATTCGCCTTCTTCAAGCAAAACAGCAGCAATATTTTTTCCCTGCATGTTTTAAGACATTTATCGTTCATATAACTGTAACAGAAAAATATAAATATTCAATTTACCAAAACTAATACAAATACAAATTTAGCTACATGCCGTACAACGTGGGGTTAAAAATACCCAATGGCTTCTTCAAACACGTCTGCACTCGGTGCTGGAACACGGGATACTGTTTATTATTTTATTTTACAGTGCTAGAGATCATTAGATCCAGCTATTGAAAAAATCAAGGTTTAAAAATTATTTATAATGTGTAAAACAAGAGTTTTAAAATCAGTGGGGTTAACATAACCCCACATTGAACACCGAAGGCTAAATATAGAATTCGTAGGATTAACTGCCAAGTTCATCCTTCCACAGTATCTACGAAGCCATTTGTAGATAGTGTTAAAGGGTGACATTCAAAGAATGCTGTTTAATTTGTCACCAAAAAAATAGATGAAATCTCTTCATTGTGGGAAAATTCATCATTTGGAAATGTCATCGTGGGAAAAAAGAAATTTAACTTAACCCGACCCGGTTAGAATTTCGCATTAAAATTAGACACCTCATGGAAAAAATAAGAAAAAAATTCTAAAGATTAATATCATTAATATAAATGGAAAAGAAAACTAGCTCTACATTACATATCAAACAATAACAGTAGAATATTCAGAAGAAATGAAAGGAGATAAAAAATGTTGATACAAAACCAATACGTTCTTGCCGTTACCACAGAACTGGTAATAGTTGTGAGACGGATGTGAGTAACAACAGAAGGGCGCCACAGATATGGCATTAAGTCAGTTCTTGTCATTTAAAACATCACAACGAACAACGGTTTCTATTATACATAAATCGGTGATCCATTCTTCACGAAATATTATATAGCCATAATCAAATGCTGGCCTATATCTCCTCACTCCAATTGCAGTTGTTGGTCATATGTACTTTAAGCTTTATGAAATTTGTTCAGTACTGAAGTGCGCCAAAAATCACCCAGCTAAAATTATCGTTAGGAAATACTTGAAACCTGAAGTCGAAAGACTAAAATACACGGAAAATGACATATTATGTGCAATAAATCCTGAGTTAGCAGGAATGTCAATAATAGGAAAAAACCTCATAACGAAGTTTCTTTACATATGAGTGAAAATGTTGTTTTAATTTTTAAATAATCACCAGTTTCAAAATTAGCAATAATTTAATTCATCTGAAAATTAATCAAACTTTATCCAAAGTACGTGATAGTTATCTATGAAAATCACAACATGTATTAAGCTCGTTTTAAGTGTGGTTGAAGATTCGGTTCGCACAAGATAAACATTTACCTCATGAAAAGGTCAAAGTTTGCCTAATCTCCGCGCTCAATTCGTCAACAAGTTTTCGAATCTGACGGAAACTTCCCCAGTTTGGCTAAAGCTCCGTCGAGGGCCACGTGGGCAACTCTCACGTCGGTTTTTCTCCGCATACCGGGACTTTTTGCAGACGCCGCAAAATTTTTTTTAGGCGCGACATAAAAACTTTACTAATATGTAATTCGCACCGAGCTCCCGAAAGATAAAAACTTTTCCGCCACTTCGCATCCAACGGGAGAACTTTAATGCTGGCGTTTATGCACTCGTAAAGCACGAAAAGAAAATGAAAAACGTCGCATTTGAATTTTAAATTGATGGCGACTGTCTCAACCGATGTTACACGGAATCACACTCGAATGATACCCAACGGATGCGATTTCGTGTCGTTAACTTGGTTTACGGTAGCACACAATTTCGCTGATGGGTAGTGAATTATAAATAAGTATAAAATGTTGTTTAATTCACTTATTCGCATATGCATTTTGAAACGCTGCTAGCCACATTGATATCAAAATGTACACATTCAGTGATAAATACATTTAACCTGCAAGCTAAGGATTAAAGAACTTAATTGTGACATTGTGTTTTGTCAGACTATATAAAAGAACACAAAAAAACTATATTTTATATACGCGTTAGTCGTGCGTTAGGCGGATAATGTAATATATTGTTATAACTGTTTTGGAAAACCAAATAAGGTGAATTCACAATTTAGTTACATGAAATAATATTGCCTGGCCTGAAAGAATTATTATTTTCATTACATCTAAAAGTAAATTGAATTGGAAATGAATAATAAAACTTACGCCTTATCTGTTGATGTAAATTGCCAATTGGGCATAATTCTCAATAAATTAAAACTGACTCGAAATTTGCTCACTAAATAATTATGTAGGGATAGATTTTATTATTCATTAATTTATGGCCCTTTGTGGCAAATGCAAGGGATCGTTCCCTAACAATGGGGGCGTTGTGCATTGCTATGGATGCGTACTATATTTTCATTATGATTGCTCTGTAAGTAAGAAAACTTAAGCAGATTGGCGTTGTGAGAAATACAGAGCAACTACGGACTGGCAAGAATTAGTTGTAGCTAGACTGGATGCAGAGAGTGGAACAGAAAAAAACGGTGAAGAACTAAATGATCTCGTTTACAAAATAGCGAGAAAGCTGAGAGTACGTTTGAGCAATGAGGATATTAAAGTTGCGTGCACAAACAATACACTATTTAATACGAGATCAAGAGTATGGAAATTTGTCTGAGTCAATCGGGAATAAATACTTGCTCGAAAGCGGTCATCCCAATATTTATTGAGGAAGACGTGTTGAAACTTGACTAAACTGTCTTGGGAAAAGAGAGCAGCAATAATTTTCATGGCTACGTCGTTCATATAGATTTAGACGAAGTGGTGAAGTGTTGGAGATTGTGTTATACATGGATGCAAGAAATAAAGAGTATAAACATTCTTTGAGTAACCTTATATCTAAATATAAGTTTTATTAAAGCTCATTTAATGCTAAAAAATTCCTGAAAAATATTGATATTTGAATACTTGCGGAAGTCGATGTTAGTTTAGACATGGAAAGTGAGATACGTTCCAAATACGGGTGGAACGGTTTTAATATCATTCTAAAAAGAAGGATAACCGGAGCAGGCTGAGGTTTAATGGTATATGCTAAGGACATGCCCAAGTGGATCACCCCTGAAGATGGCAGACCTTCAGGGGAACATATAAATTATATAAATCAAGTGACCGGCGGCTCTCGTAACTAACCAAGCAACAAGTATGTAAGTTAAAACGAAACTAAATTAATAAATCAGTAATTGATAACTCAGCTGAATGCCACTGACAAAAGCTTATCAGTGGCAAAACTTGCTGATTTTTCTTTCTTTACTCGCAATTTTAATTTTTTTTTGCAATCAAGGACTTTATTTCCTTATTCTCTGATCATATTTTTTTTCTAGCCGCAGCAGTTTTCTTGGAATGCGGTTAAATAAAGACAGTACTACAATTTTTCCTTTTGCATTGGGATTGGGGATTGGTCGCTTTCTAGGGCTGAATTGTTGTTCTTTGGCCTTCTTTTCTCTTTTGTGGGGATCGTTTTTGTTTGTGATTTAGGATTTTGAAGATTTCCTTCTTTCCTTATACTATATCTTTTTGTCACCTGACGTTTAGTGTTGGGTCTCTGAGGATGTAGTCCATTGATTGTTTAGTCCTATTTTGTTCGCTAACATTTTTTGTTTATATCATTAATATGTTCCTGGACGCGCCTCGGGCCGAGGTCGTTTTGAAGATATTTATTTCTAACGAACCAAGGAGTATTAGTTTATTTTCGCGTACCACAATTTTTTGCGTGTGCAGTTTTGCCACCGTCGACCAGACTGATTCGCAGGTAATTGCTGGTCGCAGGATGTAGGTGTAAAGTAATTTTTCGTTCTTCATGTCGAGCTTGCCATGTTCTCTGCCTGCCTCTTCCAGGTCATCTTTTTATCAAGTATTACTCGAAGATACTTTTGGTCGCTCCATGGCAGTCTTTTATCATCGACGCGCATGTGGTCCGTCGGTGATCCGGTCTTGGAGGTAGATCTGGCCACTATACCACTATCCGTTAATTGAGGGTCACTTTTCACGTGGAGCACCGCTCCTTAATGGCGTCGACTACACTCTGGAGTCTATGAATGTATAGGTTCTTATTTCTGTATGAGGAGTAAAGGGTAGTACCGTCCGAGAAAATTGCAACTACGGTACCGTGCGTGTGGGGAAAAACCGCCATGAAAATGATAAACAGTTCAGCTCTGAATATTGACCCTTGTGGTAGTCATGTTCGTACGTGTCTCAATGATGGAAGCGCATTTTTTACGTGGACCCTTATGGTTCTTTGTTCCAGATATGAGGCGATGGGTTTTACAAAGTTAATATTTAATCTAACTAATCTTGCACGTCAAATGTGAATATTAATAAACAGGTCCATGAAGAGTAACTGGTGGATTCAGAAACTTCTGGACATATTTCATATACAATGTCGCATACCTGTTTTCAATTGTTTCGGAAAATTAAGTGTTTTCAGATTTATTGCAAAAATTAACATTAAAAAAAAAGAAATTATTTGAGTACAGAAATGTACCTTCAATAATGAATTATTTTCCATTTAGGTCTTGATAATGAGAAAGCAAGCAAACACTATTTCAGCGTTCATTTTTACCGATATGAAATAAACGAAGCTATAATGCCTATTTATGTAACAAGTGCGTAATATAGGTCTTTATTGGATGAGCCCTATGAGTTATGGACGAGCGAGCTTGCGAGCGAGTCTGATAAATAGGGCGAGATTATGTATGAGTTGCATACATAGCTTTATGTTTGACTCGCAATGTAAAATGTTTCCTTCAATTCTTATTTGTGAGAATCTTTAATAATCTACATCATACTTACCTACAAAATAGGTAGGTATGCATTCGCCATTGTCATAGTTACGTAGTTGTCGACGAAAAATATATTTTGACAAGTGTGTGAAACTGTTAATGATTATTAATTTATCGATTCTGATTTAAAAATTGATTTAAGAGAACCAACAGTGGCTTCAGACGACGTAAAGGAAATGGCGCTTCATGCTTTTGGCAATCAAATCGAAATATCTATATGTTTACAGAGATTACCGTATGTGGTGTTTAAAGAACACATATTTTGAAATAATTTGACATTGACGGGAGTCCAAATTACTTCATTATTATGGACTAGTCAAATAAAGTACCATATTATGTCCTATATACGATGTTATAAATCAACTGCTTACAGTCGAGTTAAACATAAATACTTTTATGTAAAGGTTAATGTTTGGCCAAGAATTGTTGGGTGACGTATCATATGTCACTTTTCACTCTTTCATTTATGGCAATTTGAATGGCGATAATTATTTAGCACTACTCCAAAATAATATTGTGCCAACTTTGACAAACTTATATCCTGATCGAGCAAACCCACAAGTTCCAGCGAATATGACATGGTTTCAACAAGATGGAGTACCGCCCCATTACCAAATCAATGTCCGGCAGTATCTCAACCGAATATTTCCAACTCCAGAAAATGGCAGGCGTAGATCGATGGAATGGCCAATACGATCCCCTGATTTGACGTCATTATGGGGATATATCAAAAATACTAAGAAGACGAATAACGTTTGCGATTAGATCGGTCATGCGTGAGATGTTGAGTATCGTTAAAAGAAATTTCTATTTAAGATTAGGACATTAATGACTTTTATGCTTTTTACATTATCAAGAAATAAACAATATCACTTATTAGTTTTTGAGTGTGTTGTGGCGAATTTCTTTAATTAAATAATTTTCTTTATTTAATGCAAATTTTTGCAACAAATCTGCAAACTCATGTTTCCAAAACAGTTGAAACTAGGTATAGGACATTGTATATCATTTTTTGGTAATAAATTATCCAAGGCAACAGAATTAGCTTATCGTTCCAATGGAATACTTGAGTAGGTTCTTTCATTATAGATGCGTATTATCAAAATATGGGACTGTAGCAACCTCCACGCAATGAAATCGTATAACATGAGCTTATTATCTTGTTCCCTTATATGGGGACAAATTACAAATAGTAAACAATCGTCCTTTTATAACATTGCAACGAATTTGAATTCTCGTAACGCTTGACTATGGGCATAATTTACATTTATTTATCATTCCATTTATCCACGAATTATCATTGAATACGTTATTGAAAGTGTACCCTAAAACGATATTTAGTATAAAATTAGTTCGACTTCAAAATTGAATGTATTTATGATTTGAAATGTAGCGTTGGTCAGAATGAATTCGCACATTGCAACATCAGTATCATGTAACATGCATGCGCGTTGTGCATGTCCCACTGTCCCCAGCCAATACGCAATATTTGAGGTGAAACAAATTATTGAAACAAAGCGAATGACACTTTAACGATTAACGATTTAGGATGCGGTGTGCGTCAACTAATTCACGGCCAATCCCAAAAACGTTCCAATTTGGGAACCATCCAAATAATCACTCTTTTTTTCGTTCGCATTATTCGAACTAGTCATGACTTGTTCGCTGACTTGAACTTGATTAAACTGTGTAACCTTGGGTTTATAATCGTTGTTTTCATTTGATTTTACACGCTTGCATTTTAAAATGGCGGAATAGTTTCCATCAAAATATTTCCATGTTTTATGAGTATCACAAATAACATCAGCTATAGTTACACTGTTTATGGTAATAATCGAAGTGTGCATACATATATTTTAAAAATATATAAAATAAATGAGAGAATATGTTGACTTGACTTGGGTGATTAAGTCCTGGACAAACTGGCAATTTTGGTGCCTACTGTGAATTGATTGAACCAGAACTTAAGCAGAAAATGGCACGTGAAGACATGCCATTTTCCTAGCTTGGTTTGGAGGTTCCACTCCATGCTTGCCAGACATTGACACTCCGACTATCAGTTATTTCGGTAACCATATCATTTTTTAATAAATAAAACCATGATAAAATTAACATCGAATATTTTTTTTCTTAAAAAAATTAGCAAAATATTATATTATTAAATATTATTAATAAAAAAGGAAATACTAATCCTATTGCCATTAAAATTAAAATATTCATTAATATTAAAAACTATATTTATATATATATATAAAATTTCAATCGCCTATTATTTTAATAATTCCATTTTCTCCTAAACGACGTTTCGCAAGACTAGTTACAGCTGTTGATGGGTTACAATTGTTTATTTTATTACGTTTTACATTTATCCCAATATTTTCAGTAGCAGTTGTAGGCCACTTGAAAATCATGTTTCTTCCGATGGACGAATTCTTAAAAGTCCAACAGAGACCTTTTGTTTCCATGCCTGATTTTGTGTTAAGGAAATCCAATTTGTAGTACCTCGATAAATGTATGGAACAATCTGTAAAGTTATTTTCTGTCACAAATATTAAACGATTGTATAGAAAGTTCCTAACTGGACATCGATTCGGGTTGAATTTATCTTAAACCAACCATTTCCTTTGTGTTAGCCGCTTTTACTAAATAATTATAAACAATTTGTCCTATATGTGTGTCAATACTATCCTTTTCTATTTTAAGAAAATGCCTCTTCACCACACTGCCACAGCAGTTGCAATGCCAACATGTGATAAAACCTCCTTTCCAACCCTTCTAGATTATCTTTGTACCATAAATCTATGATTTGCTTATGTTCGTCTTCGCTTTAAATCGCAAAAGACTTGCAGTTGTCTTCGTTTTACACCTCGTGTCTCGCGTGCTTTAAATAGGAAAATATATAGTATTTAACGTCGCGAAATGAATCGAAAGTTCTTCCAAATGCCTTGTGATTTTTTTCCTGCAGCAGTTTGGGGATTTTATCTTTACTACACCTACCTACCTACTACTGCCTGGGGTATCGAAATATATCTATTAAGTGAGTAAAGCCTTTTCGTGCAGAATGTTCTAACTGCTTACACACATACACAAGTATTCGCTTTCATTGTAATTACAGGCATTAATGTACAAATGTATTCACCTATTTGACTGGATTTGATCGACCAAAACGAATAGAATACATTTTAAAAATTAAAATGTTTCCACAATCTGACAAAGGAGCGTCTTTTCAATTTATTTATTTGTTTACGTTTTGAGATCTCATAATTGCGGTACAATCTCGATTTTTATCGTAATTCATTCAAAAGTAATGATTTTTTATTATGTCTATCTGAAATTCCTACTAACAAAATTGCGTAAATTTTTCTTCGGGAAATATATATCCCTCTTGCATGCCATCGTCGAACATTTCTACTCGTATACTTCATACACTCGTAAAAATATTCGCGTATTTGGCATGTACTCGGGTTATAACTAATGAATATTTCCTTAGTGGAATGTATAATTTTTTTCTACATACCGTACAATAAATTTAAAGAACAAAATCTAACTATTTGATTACTTTTATTACGTCTAAATTTGAACAAAATGTTCTTTTAATCCGATGAATTTTTTTATTCTTTGAACCCGAGATTTCACGAAAACGTACTTTGACACTACTTTGACACTCCTTGAATCGAGACTTTTGACACTCCTTGAATCGAGCCTCACTAGCGCCTGTGAACGTGGCATTGTCTGTAGCTATAAAGCCAAATCTATCGGAGATACAATTCAGAAACTTAAATTAAGCAAGGTTATCTCATATATAATAATATTTATCATAACCGGAAGTGATGTAAAGTAACATACAGGGTGTTTAGAGTAAGATAGCGTTAAATTATTTACGAAAATAAGTTATGTGCTGATTGAATAAACAAGTATTTTATATGTTACTACTTAATAGTTACCATGATAATCAACTTTAGTGAAGGGTTCTTGTCACAATTGATAAATTATAACGCAGAGCAAAATACAATTTCTAAAGAAAGTACGAGTTATTTTAGCAATCGTGAAAAACATGATCTGGGATTCGCAGGCCTCACTATAAATAAAATGAGGCCTGCGAAATTGCCATACTCCTAATCCACAAACATTTGTACGGACAGTTTAACGCCTAAGGGACCTTACATTTAAAATTCAAAATCAGGATCATGGAAACATATTTTATATAACGAATTTGAAATTTTCGCTGCTGTCGAGGCTGAACCGGATATTTTGGACATTTAGTGTGGAACCTATTTTATTTGTAGAGTATTTTATTGGTTTATCAGTTAATACTTGCGTCACATACAAAAATAATCTGGTAACTATGACATAATATTATTATGTGCTGTAAATATGACAATTTTACTTTAAATCACTATTGCTTGAGCTAATTTTGCGAAATTTTTATATACCTGAACATATGCACACACGATTTAATCAATATTTTTTAAAGCAAATATTTGGATTTAATTGTTTTAAATTATCAGACCAATCGACAGAAATCGGCAAAATATTGATCAAATCACGAACGTAATATTGTTATCCTTAGATGCCTTAAAATCCTTACTCGTAATTTTTCGCTTTCGTTAAAGTGATATAAAAATGTGGTCAATGGTTTACTTATTAAGCGTGTATGTTTCCGCACTATTTCACTAAAATATAAATAAGTATTTTCCCCAATCGTTAAAACCCGAATATTATTTTTGCAGTAATTTTTAATTTTAATCTTCATTATAACGATTCTTACACAAAAGAATGCATAGTAATTATGGGATATTTTACCACGAGTCAACGCCATCATGGGATCAATGTCGTGAAAATCACGACATAGATTAATATTTTTAATGGAATATAGAAGGCAGTGCCTCTTACCAGCTCATACTGCACTACCAGTTCATCCCAACGATATTCTTATGTACAAACTTGTAGCAGAGTCAGCAATATTGAGCTTAATAAAAGAGATTTGTTCAAATTGCTTCGCTCGATGTGGTGTCACAGTTTACTAACAACCCCATGGCTTTAATGCAATATTATAACTGAAAATTAGGATATGATTGCATCACACAGCCCTTTGCCTCACCAAACCTTCGTGACCACTTAAAATTCATTTTCGATTCAACTAGTACTAATTGCATCATCCGTTTCACCAATCATCGTAGAAATAGTAATGAATATCTTCATCAAGTATGCTGTCATACTTAAACCATTTCAATTTACATTTTGATACCAGTTGGTCGATTATATCAGACTTGGAAATGTTTAATTCCTTGCATGCCTACCTCCAATTTACTATTAAAATCTAGTAAGAACATCTTAATACCTTGTTTCAAAGTCTGACGATTGTATTATTAAACTTAATTGGTATCAGAAACCCGCTAGTTCCGGTGAATATCTTCATTTTTAGTTCTATAGCCCATTTCACCATAAACTTAATGTAATTCTAGGTCTTAAACATTACAAATACCAAATTCCAAATCATTAAAAATTAATATGATCTATCAAATTCCTGTGATGAATGAATGGTACCAAGTGTACACAGACCAAACTATACAACGTTTACAATAACGGATTACATAGCACAAAAGTAACATATCACTTAAACATAAATGTTGTGCCCTAGTGACTCATGCAACCGGAAAGGGTAATCATATTAATCATATGGAAATGTGTTACATTGTCAACTCACAAAATTCAATGACGTTCAAAAACGATAAAGATAGTTTGAGCAGTATTTACACTGGCCTTCTCACAACATTTTAATTCTAACTCAACAGTAGGGCTACTTTCACGATTCATTTCCTTAAAACTTTCCCAGTTTACCTATCCTCGTTTTCTTGAGTGTGATCCATTGATGAGACGCCTCTTTTTAATTTTATTTTTGACTATTTAACGTAATTAGATATTTCATTACGTACCTTAAATTGTCAAAACTTTTCGACATGCACTGGCTTAGAAACAATAACGCGTATAATAAATCCACCAATACTGAGGAACACATCCCTGGCAACCAAGAGCCAATAACGTCGGTAAACTGTATAAAACAATCGAGAATCAGATTGTTTTATAAATAAATAAACCCTAAGTTCAGTTGATATGTAGCATTCAAAGCTTCACGACAAGATCGCTCCTGAAAATAACCAAAATTTATTAGACATTATAAGACAAATAATTTAATGCAGAAATTTTTTGAACACACCAAGCTTAACATTATACGAACATGTTAAGTTCCTACCATCTTTTTCTGAGTGTTTCGCTTTTTTCAGGGTTCAGTGTATTATTTTAAATGCTTTGGAGGACGAGCTAAATTTTGCTTGATTAAATATATCACATTCAACCATATTACAAGTGGCAAGTTAATAGTCGTGTTTGCAGTCACAGTACATACTATCTCAGATTTTCAGACATCAATAATGCACATGTGTCGTGGTCTGATATGATGAAATACTGCGGAACGATCTATCGTCATCAGCTCTAATATCTTCATTGATATTAATTGTTATCATATATGTACCGTTCATCTGTTTGGTTTAACTTGTGGAAAAGTATTACAGGTAGTAGTAAAAATATTATTCCGTCTGTAGTTGATTGAAATAATTAAGTTAAAATCATATTTGTTCAATAAAATCATGGCTGAATGACTCCGTACAAAATGCTGAATTATTTCTTTTATTTTACATTGTGATGAGACGTGACAACGTGGCGGTGGCGTTCTCATAGGTTTTGCTAAAGTAATCAAGTATTAGATACATCTAATATTGCACTTAATGTGCTTGTAATAGATGTGCTTGCATGCAACTGTTCGCTCAACTCTTTTGACTTCACTTTGATTGTCACCTCCAGATATTTCTCTTGCTGATCTAGATTTTTTTACAGAAATGTTTTTCCCATGGATAAACTCTTGCTGATTATTGGTGATTTCTACCCTTCTCAATATTCTGTCGGATCTGCATCATGCTCTAAAGTCTTCTTGTTTCTGAATTTCGGTTCAAGTCTATAACTAACTGCGACAATAACCTGGCAGATTTACCTTTTTGCTACATAGGATCTTCTATTTGTTAAACATGATGCATTTTCATTCGTACCAGAAGATACATGTCACCCAGAGGTGTCAGTTGCGGTTGAATTTGTGCCTGCTGCCAACCCTAATGTATTTCCATCTGCCAATAACGTCCGTTACAAATTCGATGAGCTAATTTCGTTAAATTATACAGTGATCTAAACATGGATTGATCATTTTTAAAAATCACTCTGACGTAAACCTCGTTCTCTGCGATTTTTATAATGCCTTTTATAGAATAGTGTAAATAGTGTAAATCGTTCTGTTCCGCAATCATCAAATTCTAAACCTCCTCATTAGTCACCGTGGTTTTCCAGGGATATAATAACCAATCAGAAATTGAAGCATCATTATCGACGTAAATGGAAAGTTACGAGTCCTTATTTCTACCGCACTGAAATTAAACGACGCTGTGAACAAATCACTACCTTGTATAATGAGTATTTCGTTATATTGGATCAAAAATATATATCTAAGATTCAGGTATACTGTATCACAATGGTTCTAAGTTTGACAATCAGCAGGGTTGCAGGTAATTGCAGAGTATTTTTCGCGCATGTTATTCCAGTGACCTCCATATCGGCCTCCATTTGTATTTTAATATGTCTCTGAAGATGAACTGCTCAAATTGATGGTTTCCTTTGCTAATAAAAATTTGTATTGGCGTAGGCTCTTACAATAATTATTAATCTATACATTAAATTATTTGTTTTTTTCTAATGTTTAGAAACAAGCTATAATTATTCCTATTCTGAAAGAAGGCTGCAAAGATTGTTGAGCAACGATCTACAAATCAATATTAAATCGTACCTTACATTATTTATCACACCAGCACGGGTTTCTGCCGGGGAAATCAAATATAACCAATCTTAGTTGTGTAATAATAAACTGAATTATTAGTGAAACCTTGGGCTTGGTCAGGTTGGCGTAGTTTATGCAGATTTTCCAGTACGTTTACCACATTGAATCATATGAGTCTTATGTATTCATATCTTAGCGTTAGAATTAACTATATTTTCTAAAATTGATTTTCTTCATTCAATTTAGTCGCAACATCTGGTGTTCCTCAAGGGTCCAATTTGGGACCTAAAAATCTACTCGACCATCCCGAATATTACCTAGGCTGAATCCTTGCAGGAGAACATTAGTATTATTATTGTCCGTTAGTGTGCCAAAGATCAACTGAAACTGAATATTGATGACAATTGTTGCACTATAATGTTCATACGTAAAGACATGAACATCCTTCCTACAATATGGAAGGTCAGGGGTGGTGTAAGTGCCTGGGATTTGCAATGCGTGTATCCAAACACTTCAATAATCCATTACTGTTAAACATTACATTCCTTCCTTCTAAGCTAACTAGAGTATTCCTCCATAGTTTCGCCACCCACTTATACCTCGTATCAGCTTTCAATTGAACGAATTCTCGATGGCTTGTATCGTGATAGACATGTAGACTATGAGATGCTGATACTTATATAGTATATTTCTGTTCGTAGAGAGTTTCGTGGTACTGTATTTCCCTCAAAAGTCATTCATGGTAAAACCTACTGTCTGCATTTACTATCGAGACTAAATTTTTACGTGCCTCGGAGTGACTTCCGTTTCGCATCAACGTTCAGTTTACGAACAGCGAGGACCAATATCATATGGAAGACTCCATTGATGAGGATGTGTAGTTGTCGTGATTCATATTACAATGATATATTTTTTAACCCATTGTGTTATGTATTGTTTATTTTGTCTATTTATATGTATGTTGGTACATTATTTTTTTCATATTATTAGTTTTACTGTTGGGCAATAAGTACATATTATTATTATAAAAACTAAAAGATCAGCTATAGATAATATTGCTAGTAGGATGAATCGATGCATTACTTACCCAGCACTGTTCTTTTGCATTAGAACAACTCACACCATTCAGAACAATTATTTCGACGTCGTCGGTCAAGTATCATTCATAATTTAAAATTCTCGATTTTTGACGAAATTGTTTATCAATTTCTGTTCTCTTTTATATCAAATACAATACATAACATTGAAGTACATCGATCCTGCAAAGCTCCAAATCATGCGAAATATTTGATACGTGTTCATAACGATGCTTTAAAAGATCTGCTATCTATCCATTCTTGTTTCTCTTGTGAATTCCAGCCGGATACATTTCGCTAATTCCCAGTTGTATTGTCTCAACCTACCCTATCGACATTTCGACATCAATTTTGCCGTTCACGACGAAAAAATTCCAATAAGCAAGGATTCAATGCGTCCCTAATTCGCAGCTTCAGCCGAACCGTTGTGTAGAAAAGTGTGATAAGGGCTTTTTGTGTCCGGAGGAGAATTTTTCTTCGTGTGAGCAGTTATTAATCGCGCTTCGTCGACGGACGGACGTGCTCCGTGTGTTCCGGATGCGACGGGAGAAAAGATACAAGCGCCATTACGGCCGGATAAAGTTTGCTACGTGCATGACGTCCGCGTGAATTTTTCAAAACCTAATCCCTCACACTGAAGCGAAAATATCGCGGAAATCTTACCTCCGATGTTACAGTCAGTCATCGTCTGAGATACAAATATAAATCGCCCGCTTAAGTATATTTCGGTGTAATGTTAGCATAACTGTGAGAAATTGCGAGGGAAACGACCACGTTTTGCATAAGTTTCGCGTGAGGCCGTTTGTAGATAGGATTTTTTGATATGCGGTGAATCCAAAATGTTTTATTATATATATGTATGTAATAAATTTTGTTGCAATGATTACATAATTGTTATTTACTTTCGCACACATAAAACTTGCAATCATTTTATAAATTTTATACAACCTTCATATTTATTTACTCTCTTAACATCATTGTACGTTACAAACAATCCATGCCATCCGCATGCCTACTTCATAAATTTATGCGTTTATTAATAAATTTTCGTGTTTCAGCATCGGTTTCGTATCCAATAATTCAGATGCTAGTTGAGGTCTAACCTTTTAGTGTGTGATCAAAAGAAACGTCCACCGCGTTCCAGAAGTTTCAAATTTTATTTGAAGTTCCATTTCTTTCGAAGGCTATAAAATAGATTTAAGTAACATATATGTTGAGCAAACCTGTTTTGATTTGCTAACAGTATCGAACGAAGTGTGGATGCTCACGAAAAAAATATAACACTTAATAAAACATGCAAGAATATTTTGGCGATTATTATATATGTGGCCTCCATGTGTGTTTTGATTTTTAGTATCGTGGCTCATATAATCTCTCGAACGTTATGAATTAATCAGAACTGAGTGTAAGTTAAATTACTTCTGTAACTGATCGTAAACTTAAAGTTTATAGAGTACATAGTTGCAAAATTATTGCGTATAAATTACAAGATGCAGTTTATTAATCGCAGTTTTCAGTTTACAATGAAAACAGTATTTTCTTTCCCGTTAAATATTCACATCTGCACTTGCTATTTCTCATCGGATTATTTCCAGAAAGGATTGAGCTGTAAATCGTTTTCCTTACCTTGTCTAATCGCACACCTGAGAATTTTCCGTCGGAGTTTCAGCGCGCATAATGCGGCGCCCCGAATAATGCAGGACATAAACGAAAATCGTTTTTCCACATCTGCATAATCCTTAAATAAAAACAAATATCTGTCGTAAGTATTAAAACTTTGGTTTTTGTTTAATGAAGTTTGTCGGCGAAAACTCGGCTACAACTTCGTGCACAATGGAGTAACGAAAATTAAATTGAAATGTCGATGTGCGCGTTGAAATTGTTTTTAGAATTTAATGGACGTTTTCTTCGTTTTCGCCAAATGTAATTATTTTGTTGAGATAGTGCAGCGATGTAAAGCTGGAAAAACAACGCAGTCGTAAGTCGAAGACAATTACACGTTTTTCAAAGTTTACACTAATTCGTTACCCCTGGACGATTCAATTCTGTTGATGTACAAAATATATATTAATGATACGGAAGAAAGAACACTGGAATATAAAAATATAAAATAAATAATAATAATACGAATAAAATAATATACAACATTATTTAATACACAGTAATGTAAAAATATAGAAATCATATTGTCACAGAAAAATATGAGTTGCGGGGTAAATAAGTTCACTATTATAAATAAACGGCGGATTTAAATAGAAACGACAAAATAAAACGTGAAAATCTGTGCAAAACAGACAAGAGGTAAATAAAAAAATAATTCAAGTATTCAAAAAAAAATTAAACAAATTATTACAAATAATAAACAAGTTCAAACAAAAAAATTAAACGAATGAAATATAATTATACAATAAATAAATACTAACGAAAACATAATTTCGTGTAAAAAATAATTTGTCATACACACTTTTTGATTAATGATGCTAATTATAAAATTGTAGAAAACTATTTCTTTCTTGTCATTCTTTTTCCCTGCCATGGTCTGAGATTTTACATTTTACTTCATGTCATTCATCTCGACTCTTTATCAACTCTTTCATTTATGGTATGTATTTTTCTCTTCTTTATCCTATTTTTATTTAGTCCTTTGTTCCTTTAGTTTATGTCCTAATTTGATCAACTGTTCATTTCTCACGCACCTACTCAATATAGTTTATTAACTCCAGCCGTTATGAATAATTGTAATAAATTTCCTATTATCGCTTTCCATTCGTAAATTTCTTACCCTTAGATTCTTCCTTGCTTTTTGTTATTGCATACAGTTGCACTTTTCCATTTCAGTTGTATATATTATTCTAAAACTAAGCTATGTAATTTGTTATTGTCAAATTTAGTTTATTACAATTATGATCTTCAACGACTTTTCTTTTCTGCCCATTCCCCATTCCTATTATATTAGTCCCCTCACGCTAACTCGCCTTTTTCTAATAGTTCCTAGTGACAATATTTATTTCTCCTATCATTCCCAGCATTTTCATTGTTCTTATAGTTTTTGACTCCTTCTTACATTTCCCTTTATTCGTTCCTCCTGATATGTTTCTTGCGCTCTTCGTATTCATTATTTCCCATGGCCCTACAAACACTCCTATTATCCGGTGTTGTACATTTTTATTTCCAGTTTGTATATTTACTATCTTGGTCTTGGTACTTATAAATCTTTTGGTATAATTTCTGCTCTTCTTTTACCCTCCTCGTGTGTCCGCACCTCTATTACGTCATTCTTCTTTTCTTGTTTTCTACTTTCGCCACGTATCGTTAGAAGTATCGATTCTTCTTCACTTCCCGTTTCCATCTTCCCACTTGCTTTCTTTTTCTTCTTCTTCTTCTTTTCTGCAGATATCATTTGTATTCGTTCGTGTTGTTTTTCATTTTCGTCATCTTCTGCTTCATCTCCTTATTCTTTCCAATTTCCGCCATTTATGTGTCCTTTCCTCTTGTCCCCTTCACTTTTCTTTTTACCTTCAGTTTCTAATAACATTTGCAAAATAAAAATATATTTGTTAAATATTTTGAACATATGCTGTAAAATTACAATTTTTTTCAACGAAGATATTAATTAATTATAAGTATAGTAAATTTATGAAACCGTATAACAGCGTAAAGTACACAAAATCCATGATCTCACCGGAGACCATAAAGTCCATAACAAGTTTATATAGTGGGAGCTTTTACGTTTGTGCAACGTCGTGTCTGCGGCGCAAAAGCTCGCCCGTAACTTCACAAAGAACAGCTTACCGACCGTTAATATTTATGAACTCTTTCGTGGAACGCACCATCATCTTGACCATTAGCGGGAATCCCGAGGCAAAGTTAATTACTTGTGTAAACTGCGGCACTCGCGGAGCAATTTTGAGTGCACGCGTCGGAAAGTTTCCGAACTTCGTTATTTCAAAGTTCGCAAATTAAATAACGTTCTAAAGCAGATAAAATACGTTCGACGATAGTTTCGTGCAGTTTAAACCTTAAACACGTTCGTGCCGTTTCCCATTGGAAATTAGACCCGGCGGGCTGCAGGAAAAACTAATCAACGACGAAATGTCTTCATTGTATCTCGATCGAGTTACGCTGCCTGCACAAAACGGGGAATTTTAGGAGATTAATATTCGATTGTACAAACCTGAAGGGTTCCACTACAGACGATTGGAATCGAACAAAGACCGCGTGAACGGATCAAACGGTGCTCTAAATTGATTGGTGGGATATTCGTCCATAATTTTGCGTAAATAAAGTAAAATAATGGAATAGAATTGTAACAAATTATGCTACATATATATCACATTTATCATTTAATCATCCTCTTTACAAAATTGTTATGAACTAATTTTGACAAAAACCTGGTGTATGAGTTATTAACTGACGAGTTCCAAATCACTTTTCAATTCTATATTACTCCTACATGTACAAGATGGTTTTCACAGATAAATGTACGGAAAAGTAACTTTTGCAGATATCATCAATGAAGATTCAAAACAGCGAAGTAACTCGTTAAGAAAAAACTGGATCTCGTAGAAAACCGATAGCTCGTCGAGGATTTGACGCCACCATATCGATAGCGGAAGCGCAAATTTTTCTCGTAAATAAGTTCTCTGGTACATGCCATTACATATGAAACTTGCGCGATGCGTCCTATTGGAAATTTTGAGAAGGTGATAAATTTCGCCTTAAAGATGTGCATAATGGCGCTGCTGCAATATAAAAGCAGACGTATTGTCGTCTCCGGTGAAAAATACCGCTGTAATAAAGGCGTTCGTCTCCCGCACTCGATCGTACAATGCGACTATAGAATCGCTATTCCAGTTCTGCACTTTTGGTTCTCATGGAAAGTGGCAAATTGAAATGCGCCACAAAGCGCTCGGAATGTGCGAGTATGCCACCTGGGGGTCTATTAACTTTTTTATAATGGGGACTAAGTACGATACATTTCGCCTACTTATACAGAACTATATATATACACTATGAATAATAGATTTAAAAAGTGCTTTGGCAAATAAATTGAGCACGCAGTGCAAGTTTTCTATGTCAAATAAATGAAGAACGTTTTGCAATATTATGTCTGTATACTGCCGGCATCCATTCGAATGACGTAAGCGTTCATAATTATATATTCGAAGAATTCTCCAATCAATGTAGTTTTGGGGGGTTTATAGTCTGAAACTGTTAATTTGACCGCAGCTGTTATACGGCTGAACATTTTATTTCGCCAAAGGTGGGTTGGAGACATTTACGGGGTAAAATGTAGCTCAAAATAAAAGGTTTTTTTATTCCATTATACCACATAGTGTAGAAGTCAAAGACAAATGTCTTAGTATTCGAGTACACGTTAAAATAATGTTCAGTAAATTATTACAATTACAATTACAATCGCAATTACAATACTAATAAATAAAATCAATAACATAAAACATAACGGACAGTGTATAATATAAGTACACATTACATGTAAGAAGTGAAAAAATCTTCCACTGGATACAACACCTTCTTGGATAATATCCTTCTATGGTGATATTTCAATTGGGCTAGCGGTAGGTGTTTGTTATAGATCTTGATGCACTGATTACAATTACAACATTCTTTTACACTATTGAAACAACATATGGACGAGACGCAGTAACAACTTTGAAACAGTGGACGGGCATCTACATGAAACTCGCCTCCGCAAGAATTAGAAAGATTTTCCTGCCACAATGTAGAATACAACGCACTCACCCGAGACATATAACACAGAACACCAGATACATCCTGGCACTGGTGAATGCAGAACATGGACAATTATTCATGTGGCTGCTCTCCATTCCTTTTAGTAACATCTTGTAAGACGAAAAACTCACATTTATAGCCTTGATAAAGAAGCAAAGTGCTTCGAAATATTTGTTACGAAATAAAGAGTATTTAACTCAACAATTCGTTTATCGACTATATTCCCCGCTAAACTAAATACTCTTTATTTCGTAAACAACAAACAACCACACTTGATTATTTAATATTAGAGACAGAAGGGACAGACACACCCACAGTGACAAGTTGGAAAATCAAAGAAATAATATACAGATTAGTAGTCAGAACCCCTGTATTATGGTAGTGAACTATTAGTAATCAATAAGAGCGCAGAGAAAAGGTTAGAAGAATGGCAAAGATAAATGATTATAATATTATAATAAGAATGTACGGAGGTAACAAATATGGAATATGGGAAACATGACAGATCATGAATTAATAAATCAATAGATTATAGCAGCAACTAGTTCTCAAAGTAATATATTGGTTAGGAAAAGTCGCTAGACTACTAGACAAGAATGGTGTTGGCAGACATTAGGTAAGTAGAAGGAAGGAAAATCAATGGAAAAGGATTGCTAATGTTGCCTTAGGCCTGCGCGTGCAGCTATTATATACTTATTATATACATCCCAAACCAATCGCCATACATTGCTAGCACAAATTGACATTTTAATCCAGCTAAGTAACTAATATATTGTTACCGGGAGGGGTGTGAGAAAATGTGTATTTTGATGAAAAAATTGTAATTACACCAATAAATAAAAATACAAACACGATTCACTATTTATTATTGGTATCGTGAATGAGAGCGCATGAAGAAGTTTATTTCCCATGAAGTGTTTATTAATATCTAACGTATGCAAAAATTTTGAGAATTTTTTTCAAAGTTCAGGAGGTAGCATCTCCGTTGAAAACATTTCAAAAATCTGCACCATGGTAACCACTCAACATCTTAACTTCAAAATAAAACGATTTTGGTTATGATATAATTTGTAAAAATGTCGTATAAATTAGATATTCGGAAGAGTATTTACAGTCTAGTTGGACGACTTGAAAAGAAAGAAATAGTTCGCCTATATCAAGAACAAAATATTTCCGTTGCTACAATTTATCGAATGATCCGTGAATGTGACGAAGGTATTCCTTGTATAAATTTGCCAAAAAATGGACGTCCAAGAGCGCTGAATGCTGCTACAGTTCAAAGATTGGTCAATAGGTGTGAAAATCAAATTGGAACTTCAACACGGAAACTTGGACGCATTTTTCATGTTAATGCTAGCACAATTTCCAGGGAAATAAAGAGAAATAACTTAAAGTTTCGAAAAAGAAGGAAATGTCCAAAATATTCCCCAAATCAGTTAGAAAGAATTCCTCGATGCTGTCGCAGTTTACGTCGCATTCATTTTGCTGGCAACATCAAAATTATCGTCGATGATGAAAAGTATTTCACATTTTCGAATTCCGAAATCAAAGGTAATAGTGGTTTTTATACAAGAGATTTTGAAAACTGCCCCGATAATGTTAAATTTAAAAGAAAAGAGAAGTTTGAAAACAAAGTGTTAGTGTGGTGTGCTATATCAGACAAAGGTATTTCACAGCCGTACGTTGGACGAGTTAGAGGTGAAGCGGTTACCGTAGAAGTGTATACTCAAAGATGTTTGCCTAAGCTACTTAATTTTATTAACACCAACCATATTAACGACAATATAATGTTTTGGCCTGATTTGGCTTCTAGTCATTATGCCTTCCTTACGAGAAACTGGCTAGAACAACACAGGACACCTTTTGTACCAAGAAACGACAACCCTCGCAATCTTCCTCAAGCAAGACCTATCGAAACTTTTTGGGCTCAGCTGTATACCAAAGTTTATAATAATGGCTGGGAAGCTCAAAATGAACAGCAGTTAAGAAGGAGAATAATGCTG
The DNA here is from genome assembly GCA_959613385.1 of Geotrupes spiniger. Classification (NCBI taxonomy): domain Eukaryota; kingdom Metazoa; phylum Arthropoda; class Insecta; order Coleoptera; family Geotrupidae; genus Geotrupes; species Geotrupes spiniger. The sequence continues at coordinate 34,305,942 of OY390732.1, forward strand.
AAGATCAGAGAAATTGATTTAGAATCTGTCCAAAATCTAATGAACATTAAGAGAAAGTTGCGAGCCGTGGAAGATCATGGCCCATTAGCAGTACTTTGAAATCATTTTTAGTTTAAGAAATATTGTTATTTTCAGTTGTTCTTATTACAGATTAAATATATTATTGCAAGTTTCTTTTTTACCATACGTTATACTATATCTAACTAACTAATTACAATACGAAAAAAATATGTTAACTAAAATATGAAAATGGAGAACAACGAAGTACAGTAGAAGTAAAGTTTGTTTACGTTATCGCCCGAGCCTAAGGGAATGTCGTTGTTGAACCCATGTTGCGGCGGTGGTGTATGGATGACTCACGCGGGTGACAAGACTGTTTATCCCTTGTGAACAAAGGAAGCGAAGCGACCGTTTAAACAACACGTATATGAATTACAGTAACTTAGCCACTTGCAAATATGATTACTTATCTATTGCTAAGATACGAGCTCGAGAATAAGCTGCAACTGCGTAAGAGTCGCGTGCTCACCGAGCGAGACCCCGTTCGGGGCTCTATAGAGGCTGCCTATTCTTAGGGTGCGCATCAAGAAATAACTGTCCAATGAAGGTGGGTGCTCGAGTCGCGGCCGTATAAAAAATTGATTGCGGTGACACTGTGTAACGAAAGTTTTAGGAATAATTTCTTCTAATAAAAATAAAGCAATCAACTTACCAGTTTGACAGTTGAACAATACATTTCTGTACAAAATGTCCTACAAGTTAAAATTGCGGAAAGGATATTGTCGCCATTTATAGAAACCAAAATATTTCTAAGACAACAATTTACCGCGTCATTAAGGGATGTGAGGAAGGTTTGCCGTGTATGAATCTTCCCAAGACGGATCGCCCTCGAGTTTTGAATCATGGAAGGCTTCAGATCTTCATTAAATCTGCAAGAAATAGAAAAGGAGTCTCAACGGGGAAATTAGGACCAATATTTCATATTCTTATGATAGCCAAGAGGGAAATTAACAGAAATAATTTAAAATATAGAAAGCAACAAATATATCCAAAATACACGGCTGCTCAATTTGAGAGGATTCTAATATGTTGCAGGCAATTAAGATTAGAACATATCAGAAAAAAAGCTACGATAATTTTAAACGACGAAAAATATTTTACTTTATATAACTACGAAATAAAAAGAAACGAAGAAAAACGCGAAATTTGAGGACAAGGTACTAGTGTGGTGCGCCATTTCAGAAGCTGATTTTTCAAGACCTTATGTTGGGCGAGTTAGGGGCAAAGCTGCAAATGCAGACATTTATATTCGAAGATGCCACTCAAATTAATGAATTTTATTCAAACGGATATTGTTAATGATAATATTATGTTCTGGCCAGATCTGGCATCGTGCGATTATGCGAGGAGAATCCAAGATCGGTGAAGGCAACAAAATATGTGTACCTAAAGTATAACCTCCCGAATGTTCCACAGGCACGTCTTATAGAACAATTTTGGGGTTTACTCGGTAGAAAAGTTTACAACGGTGGCTGGTAAGCCCAAAATGAAGAAGAACTATGAAGAAGGATCTTCCCAAAAGATTCGATAGTTTAATCTACTTATCGTCCAAAGGCTGATGAGAGGAATTTGCACCAAATAACGAACCGTTGAAACTAGGCTTGCTACTATCAGAAGATTTTAGGATTCGGATATCCGGATCCGAAAGTATCCGGATATACGACTAGCTGATATCCGGATCGTTTACTATCCGGACCCGAGAACCGAAACTCGGATGCGGACCGAATATCCGGATTCTAGAAACGGGTCCGGTTCCCAATCTTGGGGGCCGGATCCGAAATCATTTTCCAAAAATGATTGCATGTTGTACGTGTTAAATAATATTTCTCTTTTCCAGTCATGAGCATATATAAATTATAACTTTACAATATAGACTATAAAATCTGCTACATACAAAATTGTATATTATGTACAATTAGAATTTTTGTGACCTTGAAAATAAATATTTAATAGTAGATATAAATTTCCAATTAAACAACAATTCTAACTTACCAAATAACACCTTATTTTGGATTAAATAAAATAAGTTATTCGGTCTTTAGTCTCTAAAACAGGCATGTAGGTTGTGTAGCATTTGAAAGCAGAATTACTTGATTTGTATGGTGTGTTCAGACTTTCTTTACATGGTGCGTCCATACTGTCAATTTCATCATATAAAACATTATTTAAAACATTACCCGTTGTTCCGCACTTAAAAATCATTTGTATCACGGATTTGATCCAACGTAGAAGCAATATCAGTAACAAGATCATACGTTTCAAATCGCTTTATAATATCTCGATTCACACAAATTCACACGAAGACACCGCAACGGCGCAAAAATATATAGATCCAATAAACTACTTGAAAAGCAACGAGTCATGCAACCCCCAGTTAAATTTTAATGCATAACTGGTATAATATCTGCGTATGTATTATGTTGTATATTCGACTAATATTATTATTTAGAAACAAATTTTAAATATTCTGGTAAATATAAAAACGGAATTTAACCCTCAAAAGATCAAATTCCCTGAATTAATTTTGGTTTTACTTATGAAAATAAATTAAATATATAAATATGAATTAACTAGACGAGGTAATGTCTGATCTTGTCTAATTTCATCATAGATATAAATCAGAGATTGGGTTCCGATGTGTTAATATCAGGATGCCGAACCGAAATGGTACTTATTTATTAAAAATTAATCTGAGATTGGGTTCCGATGTATTAATATCAGGATGCCGAACCGAGATCGTACTTATTTATTAAAAATCAATCAGTTAATTAATAACAAAATCTGCATGAAACTCATTGCAATGTGGAAACGTACGCAAAACCCCACCATGGATGTGTAAACCCTCCAAAGTCAGTTTTTCCAAAAATGTATATAATCATCACTACGATTTGTATTACATTAAAGAAACACGAGGACCGTGGTTTTATAATAATATTAATCACCGCATGAGTATGATGTTAGTCATTAAAAATCAGTCACTTAATTAATAAAAACGACACAAGAACAATCTCAATGTTGTATATTATATGCAAACGTATACTCAAGAAATGCAAGGTTTGAATTTCGAGATCTGAGATAACAATATGCGGATCAGGATCCTGATCCAAAACAAAAATATCCGGATCCGGCCGGCACGCCAAATTGAAACCCATGGACCTTTACCTGCTATGTGATACATTATAATTATAGCTAAAGCTTCACTGAATTGTTTTGTGTACTACAAAATTAAATATTTTATTTATAGTTTGAATAATTATATTTAAAACATTTTACCTATAGTTTTGTTACATACCTTATTTTAAGTTATCACAATTTTAGCGTTGCATAGTTGCAAGTCGAAATGTCGGCTTCATTTATTTACAATCATCGCTCATCAGGAGTTATTGTAATTGCCAATGAGCATCAATGATAATTTGTTAAGACTTAACTATTTATAGAATAAGTAGTAAATATATAGTGTTTTTCATCAGTATATTGCTCATTGCGACGTTAGTCGAAATAAACAACGTGATAGAGATATTATCACTTATTTTGAACACGGTTGTTCAAATACTAATATAAAGTGTAAATAACAAAGATTACGTATTTTCGCAACAAAAAATACACATTAAAATGTTGAAATTTTAATATCAAACATTTATTAGTTTCTTTATAATAACAATTATAAATAAATTATTTTTGACAACTCATTTATCATTTATCATATTGAAATTACTTTTTTCTGATACTAGATTCGCATAATCGTTGGTTAGGCTATGTTTGAAGTTGAATTACAAACACTCCAAGGAGTTCTAATCAAACGTAGCAACAAATAAAATCTCCACATTAAATTAAATTTGGCTGCACTAGCTATAAAGTAAATAAATACATAAACATCCGGCATAATAAACTCCTTCAAAATAACATTGAAATGGACTTGCCATGTAAGGCGCACTGCGGAATATTAACAAGTATCATTAGAGCGATGATATTACAGCTCAGAAGAGGACAAGGGTCGACCGCAACGACGAAAGGGAGCGCCACTCCATTCCTCGAATGCAAAACACAACACAGTCGTTGCCATAATGCACCTAATTACTCCCTGGAACCGTAGAATTTCACGGAGAGTTTGCGAAACAAATTCGAGCAATTTGTTTTTCGATAGGGAATCGGGTTGGCAGAAATGGGATGCTCTAAAACGAAATAGTTTCGTTGTAAAACAGTGGGCAGAGACGACGATAAAACGAGCGTGTTTAATAATCCGTAAAGGATTTTGTTTCATTTACGGATAAAACGGAATTTTTGTAACAAAACGGTCGAATCGGTGAAAATGAACATCGATAATGTTATTATCGTGAGCCAACCAAATAATACAATGCAATAAAACAATGTGGAAATCACGAATCATATAAAAGAAATTAACATGGTGAATAAAAATATTCCTACCAGAATTCAAGCTACCACACAATCATGTATAGATGTTTTCCTCACTACAATTACTGAATGTCAGATTAAAGTTGTTCACAATCATCTGTTTGATAATACCCATCAATTAGTTGACCTCACGATAATTGATCTCTTTGCACGAATTAAAAATATACAGCAGAAGTAAAAGAAAAATTCCTCTCATTGATGAAGATAGATGCTGATTGCGGATACGGATGTGTAGTAAAATCAAAAAGAAAAAATATGGATAACAACGAAAATTTGAAATGTTTCTATATATTTAAGTGAAATGGCAGTAAATAGACGAGTTTATAGTTTCATGTATAATACTAGATATCTCTCCCTCTGTAGATTTTGTAAAAAAACTAAGACGAAATGCAAAAATGAATTTCTATGATAATAAAATCACCAGTAGAACATTATAAATAAGACATGTTGGAATATCATTAACGGGCCGACAAATTATAACAATCAGCACAAAATGGAATTAATACTAGGTGATAGACCTGTACCGATGCAAGATATTCCTGACGCAATCAACAACTACTTTGCGAATATGGAGAGTTATAGCCTGCACCGTCATGCGAACGAGTTGACTTCAACGGGGTAGAGAACAGTATGTATATTAGCCCAGTCACTAGAACGGACGTTGAATTTGCAAAAAATGTCGTATGAAAAATTCCACTGAAATTTTTATAAATGAAACTTGTGGAAGTATCCTTACACACGTTTGTGATGTACTAAGTACTGTGTGATAACTAACAAATCTTTTGCCTGTGGAACATATCCAGATAAATTGAAGCTATCCGATTTTTAAACACATTGGAACACCAGTCGATGTAAATTATTACCATATTATCACTGCAAAATCACACCTCTAAGATCTGGTGGTGTTTTCAACGGAAGCTTTAAACATTCCTCGAAACATGTGAACAATTAAGGGAATTATAGCATCGATATAGACAGAAAAGTTCATCAACTATTGCAGTTGAACAAATAATAAAAGACACTTGTGATGCACTTGGAAGAAAGAGTAAAAATGTGGCACATTATTTGATATGACTAAAGTATGACTCTGCTGTTGCTGAAGAAGTTAGCAAATAAAGGAATAATAGGCGAGGCGAATAAATGGATCGGCTGCTATCTTACAGGAAGGTCACAACAGGTGTGGGTTAAAAACATACTGGTACTATTGAAGATTTCCGCAATGAACAGAGGCGTGCCACATGGTACAATTTTGGGCCCACTACAATTCACCATAATAATAGATGATATACCGGTAATGCACAGCGGCATCTGCAACTACTATGTACGCTGACGATACAAATATGCTTGTTGTGCAACCATAAATTACAGAAGTTGTCACTACTCCTGGAAAACAATAACTCAGTTGTGCGGTTTGGTGCGGTAACAATTGATATCGCTGAATATTAGAAAAACCAAAGTCATCGTATTTCACACTATCAATGAGAGAGTTGATAGAAGCATATTAATCAGATTTGATGAGAAATTTCTTGAAATAAAAGATAAGGCTAGATTCCTTGGTATTATCATCGGTGAAACACTTACATTACAAATTTCGCTTTTTTCTCACTTCGTTAGGAAGGTCCTCAATGCTGTCTGTATAAAATCATCCATTCCATTTTATTTCGGAGTTAGAAAAGGAATAGTTATTTACAGTCGAATGCGGGAAGTTCAATTGTACAGCGCGACGGCTTCGTTTGAGGCACGAGCCCGAAGGGCGAGTGCCTCATTTGCCCGAGCGCTGTAAAATAACTCAACGCATGAGATTTGTATAAAATTTTTTGGCCGATAGTTTTATTTTAAATTAATAAGTCATCTTTTTATACCTATATATTTTATTTATTCAATTTGGCAACATTTCATTGTTTATGACAGATTTGACAGATTTGTTACATTTAAATAATCGTATAACAGTTAATGGTTATTAGGTAGGTACGTACGTTTATTGTTAGCTATTTATAATCGAATGTAGGAAATTGCATTTTGCTGCATGAAGTTTATATCTTAAGCACGATGCCGAGCGAAGTGTTTGGACTAATTTAATATTAAATGATTATTTAAATTTTGTGTATTTTGTTATACTTATTGAATTAGAAATTAATATATGTCGTTCTCCTGAACATCGGCTTCATGATTTCAAAATTGCGTATTTTTCCTACGTCTCTGGAGTTTAAAAAGAAGGATTATTTACTTTACCGCATACTATGCGGGAAAACGCACAGTCGCCGTAAACACGAAGTTACATGTGACATGAACGGTGCATAGTTACAATGTTTACATGCCGGGAGGCCAAAAAATAGTTTTCGTCGAAATGTTCTGATCTTAATTGTCTGCAGCATCTTGCAATCCTCTCTAATTGAGCAGCCGTGAATTTTGGATATTTTCGTCGCTTTCTATATTTTACATTATTTCTGCCAATTTCCCTCCTGGCTGTGATATGAGATCTTCGGCCTAATATTCTCGTTGAAACTCCTTTTTTATTTCGTGCAGATTTAATGATGTTCTGAAGCCTTGCATGGTTCAAAACTCGAGGGCGACCCGTCTTGGGAAGATTCACACACGACAAACCTCGTACTCGTATGAGGGATGTGGAAAAAGTCGCGCTGTTGGAGTTAAGAAATCTGAATTTTGAATTATTACATTTCCAATCAGTAAATAACAACTGACAAAAAGGAGAAATGAAGTGCGCCATTAATTAAGCCTACAGGTTAATTCGAAAATTACTGTATATGAAACCGGTTAATTGCGAGCGTTAAATTTGCAGCGTTAATTTTTAGTTCAACTACATTCACAAACACGATACGATATTCACAAAACCCATTGAATAAATTTAATTTATGACATATCGTATCACTAATATGTATCGTAGATAATATCTATAAAGATATTTTTTTTATTTCGTCGAGTTAAATCACAAACAGACATAACTATTTCATCCTTTATATATACTTAATACTAGTAGTATACTTGAAGATATCATACATGTGTACGGTGTATGCATTTGCAGTCCTTCATTTGGCTTCATTTCGTTGAATCTTTTATTGTCGATTATTCGCACTGCTCATTTATTTTCACAATCATATAGTTGCGTTATTAAAAATTTGAAATTCAGAAATACATAAGCTGAAATATATATGTCTGGTGAATATTTTATACTGGCTGCATTTGTTTTGGACGAGAAAGTTCGCCTATAGGGCTATAACTTCAATTATGTTCTGCTCCCGTTTTGTTTGCATTGCGTTAATAATTGTCATATTTGTTAGCTAGGCTTCACAAAACCTGAACCAGTATGCCTTGTGCAGTCAAATTTTATAAATAGAAATCTGAAATGAGGCCCGAGGAAAATTTTGTAGTTGTCAAGAATAAGTATTATGCTATTATATATTTTTTATTCTTGCCAACTTGAACACAAATAGTTTAAAAATGGCGACATAATCTGGCCGAAATATTCTTTTGAAGTAACTTATTATTAAAAATATAGACTATCGGCAGAATCGATTATTATATATTTTATTTTGTGTATTTTAGTTTATATTATGTTAATACGAATTAATTATTTAAATGACTTAAACCAATTATCGAAGTTTAGTCCTATATTAAATTGTACAGCGTGAGGTGCTTCTTCATTATTAGTGATCCAAAGCATAGAGGCAAGCAATTACCGGCCTTGCTACCACTGATCTTAATCTTCGTCGGGTAATTCAGACCGGATACGAATTCTCGAAAAAAAATCCTATTACCCAACTTTTTTGGGCTCCCATAATGCCCTGGAACCTGCGAATTTCAAAGAGATTTTGTTTTGTTATGAGGAAGTTAGTTGCGTTTCTGTGCGTTATGGCATATTGATTTTTTATTTTTCAGCCCAACAGAACTTGTCTTAAATTTATTACATACTACCTCTGTCCCAAATTATGGTGTACATTTCTCTATAATTTACGGAGTTTTTGAGTCTTTGAGGAAATCATGAATTTTTATGGGTTGAATATAATTTAGACACGGTGTAGTGTTAGTGGATATTCTTAAAAATTATTTAGTTGTGACAGACGGTCAATTAAAAGCCTAGGAAGTATCAGAAAATCAAAAAAAAAAACCTGTTGTTGAGTCGTGAAGGACGGTTACCGGTTTCTATCTTGTGTAACCAAGATGCAGATTAAATAAGATTAAACTTATAAGTTTTCTATTAATGTAAGTTCACATAAAGTTAAAGTTCTGTTTTATATACCATAATTTGGGACAAATAAAATTAGAGAAACACGTTTAGTCAATTGTGTGTCTGTCCCAAATTTATTAAATGATTTTTTCTGAACTTGTCGTTACCGTGTCTCGATAATGACTTTTTGGTATTAACTCCACCGGAGCTACTCGTTAACTTCGGCGTACTTTAGGTTTGTCCATTCAATTGGTTTATTAAAATTTTTACTTTCGTTGATTGGTCCGTCTCGACATGATCTGATTCGTACCCGAGTTTCGTGGAAATATTTTATTTTTATGTTGCTCTACGAAGCTGGGAACGCAAATCAACATTATATATGTTTATTCTGCAGACATTATATAACTGCAGACTTCCTTCCAGGAACCATTATCGTATACGACTTTTAGTTCCTTCTCAGACCGCCTAGTCATCGAAGTTTTCGGAATGTTGATAGTGTTAGCGGATATATTACAAAACCTCGTGCTAAATTATTATAAAATTTGCCCTCGTTAGGCAAACATAAGTTATATAACAGGGCCGGAATTACTAAAATTGTTCGTTAATTAAATTATTTGAAAGTGCAACCGATTTAGCGATGGTCTACAAGTACTTAGCACTACCTTATCTGTGTGAACCCGAGATGTTCAGGTTTCTTTATTTTACTTATAAATGTTTCATATCTAGGAACTCCACTATGAAAAACGGCGTTTTGTAAGTTGTTCCTGGAACGACTCTGGTACTTGCTAAAGTTCCTACTGCTTCAGCAGTCTCTATTTTAATGGACTCGTTTTTATTACTTGACGAACATATGCACATACCAATTCAATGGCTGTTGTTTTATATCAAATAAAATTAAACTTGTTGAATATAGTCCGTAAATGCATACAGTAATTATTGATTTGAATTTCTAAATCATATCATCATAAAATAAAATAATAACAAACTGTATAATTGTAGTATTGTCAGTAGTTTAATGTAAATAATACACATAACCATGATAATTTGAATAATAAAGGACGTAACAAAAGTTTTGATATATTTTTCTTATTTTTTCTTAACAAAAATAAAGCAATGAACTTACCAATGGATATTGAGAATCTGTAAAGTTTGACAATATATTTGTGATTACAAAGTTTTACAAAATGTTCTACAAGTTAAAATTGTGGATAGGTATGACATTGTCAGTTATAGAAACCAAAATATTTCTAAGACAACAATTTATCGCGTCGTTGAGGAATATGAGGAAGGTTTGCCGTATATGCATTTCTCAAGACGGGTCGTGGCTTCAGAACTTGAATCCTGCAAGGAATACAAAAGGGTTTTCAACGAGATGATTAAGACGAAGATTTCATATTTCCCATATGACAGCCAAGAGGGAAATTATCAATAATTTATAATAGAGAAAGCGACAAAAATGTCCAAAATACGCGGCTGCTCAATTAGAGAATTTCACGATGCTGCAGACAATTAAGGTTAGAACATTTCAGAAAGAACTTTGAGGACGTTCTTAATGACGTAAGGTGTAAGAAAAAAGCGAAATTTGAGGACAAGGTACTAGTGTGGTGCGTCATTTCGGACGCTGGTTTTTCAAGACCTTATGTTGGGCAAGTTAGGGGCGAAGCTGTAAATGCAGATATTTATAAACGAAGATGTCTACCTAAATTAGTCAACTGTATTCAAACGCATCATGTTAATGATAATATTATGTTCTGGTCGGATCTGGCATCGTGCCATAATGCAAGAATAACCCAAGATTGGTTAAGGCAACAAAATATCCCATGTGTACCGAAAGAGGATAACCCCCAGAATGTTCCACAGGCACAGTTCTATAGAAGAGTTTTGGGCTTTACTCGGTAGAAAAGTTTACAACGGTGGGTGGGAAGCCCAAAATGAAGAAGAACTATGACAAGGCATGTACCAAAATATTCTAGAGTTTAACCCACTTACCGCCCAAAGGCTGATGAGAAGCATTCGTACCAAATTTCGAACCATTGAAACCCATGGTTAGCTTTAGCTGCTTTGTGATAGATTATGTTTATAGCTAAAGCTTCACTGAATCGTTTTCTGTACCACCAAATTAAATAAAATAATTATAGTTTGAATAATAATATTTCAAAAATTTTCCTCAAAGTTTTGTTATATATGTTAATAATTTTATTTTGATATAAATCTTAAGCAGCATCGACTAACTGACACAGAAACTACGTTTATATTAATATACCGTACACAGCAAGTTAGCCCAACATCCAGCCCATAAATATGTTACTATACACATCGAGTGGGGAAATAAATTAATATGCTTTTAATGAATTCACCAAAATTTATTTAACAACTCGAGCAGTTCAATTCAACAACTGTTTTGTTGCAGAAGAAAACAAATCATCATTAAAAAATTGTCCTGCACTGGATTTTGATATAATTAGATTGAGGTACACTCGCTCACTTGCTAAGGCCATGATGTGGCGTGTATATGTCAACATAAGTTACAGACGAGTCAAGGAAGGGCAAAACGTATTTTGACTGAAGATATTGAATAGGACACTTGGAGATTTTGTAAATAACCGCACATTCTGCAGTGAGGACAGTGAGTAATTCGTTAGACAATAACATAAAAACGACAAGTTACTATTATAAAACAGGTATTTCTAATGTATGTCATTAGAAACGACACACATATGTGTGTGAATATATATCGTTTTTCTTCTATTTTATTGCAAATATTTCAATTCTACGGTTATATAATTTTTAATATATAATTTTAAATTATCTATGTTCGATTTTTTTCCTTTAATTAAATTGCAAACTTATATATATATATATAATAAAAATAATCTCTGTAACAACTAATTATAAATCCAGTTTGAGCTCAGTACATGGTTTGTTCGGTAGTAACATTTGCAATAATAGCTACTAATGAAAATGAACATACATATGTCATATTTAAATGATATATTTGGCTGGAGGAAAGCCTGAAACACTGTACATAAATAACTAAAATTGAAGTGTACACCTCGCTTTTGTTATACACCGCGCTTTACAATGCAAATTTTAATTTGAAGCAAGACTTTATTATTACATCAATTTGTTTCTATTTTTCATTTATTTATTTCCTGTTACTAGATCGTATCTATTATATTGTACATAGTACAATATCATTTGTTTGTTGCTCTGGTAATAAAACTTGTGTCAACGTAAAATCTATATTTTATCATTTAACTGACGCACATATGTTTTCACTGGATGTAATATTTTGCTGACTCCAAAGTAAGGATTAATGTAATTGCATTACTATAGAAAACTTCACATTATGAATTCACGACCTAAAAGGTTTTACAAAACACGGCCGAAAATGGAACAAAACTTTAATGCCCCTGCTTTAATATTGCCCGAGCTAATGCAAATGGCATGGCTGCACTGTAACTAAAGAACAGGAAAAGTATCAAATGTTTTGTCGATATCTGCACTCGGAATGGTGCCTATTGTTTCTGATACTTCCAGCGGTAACTATACTGAGAAAACAAAATGTATTAGTTACACAAACCTAAGAAAAATTTTTGTTTAAATACATTTTTGTAAAAATAACTACCGGAATTTTGATAATTAAATAACTTTTTACCAACATAATATTTCACGTAAATTAAAAGAATTAAAATATAAATGAATTAAAAACGGTAAAAAAATTTTAATTTTCTACAACTGTCAAAGAAGGTATTTTTTTAATACTTTTTGATGAATGCAAGATATTATGATTTGTGTTTTGTCTTAACAACTGTAAAAAAGCGTTTGCGATAACGCTGTTCAAGGGCAGGGAAGAAATTATAATAATGTAATATCAAAATCGTAATAATTGCACGCCTAATACAAAAATACGATGTAGATCAATATGTATGTATGTGCAACTTTTAAATGAAAATTTCACTATGTTCATCCAACATACGACAATTAGTTAATTAAATAAAATTAACAAAACCAATCGTAACAACATAATATTTGCATTACTAATGCGATTTGTTATCTCTGTGAAAAACAAACCTGTATTTCTGATTAAAAAAAAAAGTTCGATCGATCGATCGGCAAGGTAATCATGATGGCACTCTCCGTTTATTTACCCTCATGCGAAAAACAATGGCATAATGTATGCGACCGAATATACGAAATCCGCTTTTGCAAATTGAATCGAAAATCTAATTTCGTTTGCATTATTCCGACAGATAAAACAAACATAATTCAGAATATTTAACGTGCGTTTTAATTATAATTACGTTTTTCGTCGATTAATCCGGTTCAAAGGCAATCTAATTATTCCGTCAATTAGAATTACATGCAGTGATTTAAATAACGGCATGCATTGTGGCACACATTGGGCATTATTTGTGCGCCAATTAATAGGATAAGGTGAAAATATTTCACGGTTGTATCTCTTGGTTTTATTCAATGTTCCATGCTGACTGTGACCGGTTGTATGAAATATCTACCACGCACTGTATTTTTATAGCTTCAGCGGTGTATAGTTGACGCTCAAAATTAATATTGATAAATTACATATTCATTAGGACGAATGTGTTAATTAATAATGAACAGGTGTAAATTACGAATTTAAACAAATATCAAATATGTTTTGGTAGCGCAGTACGTGTTTTTATTATTTTATGATGCTAATACACTTGAAATTAAACTTGCTGACTTCGACTCGTATTGATTTATTAAAGGAGTTTACAGCTTTACGCTCCCCAACCAAATAACAGCTTTGACTTAAGTGAATAAATTGAAAAACAATTTGTGTTATAGTACCCGTAAGAATATTTTTTTAATTAACAATTTTTTCCTAAATGATCACAATTTTTAAAGTTTTAGAAATACATCGAGTGCCCCACAATTCACATCTGACTAATAGAAATCTTTGCAATATATGTATATGCTTACTGCAGTCAAACAGTCATATCAAATTCTAACAACTCATCTATCTCCTCTTTCTGCTATTACCTCGCTCGCTTCTGATAAGTTACGTCGTTCATCTTATGTTGTTTTGCTCTATTCACAAAGAGTCCTCAATGCGTCTAACCAGCACGGTGTGTAACATAGCACATTGATATTGATCTATAACAATTATAAAAAATATCAAGATACAACAAACACGACAATACTAAATATACATAAGTTATAGCAATTGAAAAAAACGGAAACAACGTAAAGTGTGCGACACAGCTATACACTGTCATATATTATAATAGAGAGGCATTCATAATTGTCTATTAAATAGGTTATACAGTGTTTCCCGAATGTAACGGATAAATTCGATAAAATATTTTAGAAAAATCCTCAGGTTGATTTTTATTTTTAAACCACCATTTAAAGATATAATTTTCAACCTTACAACCGTCAACCCCAACTTTAAAAATTCAAATAGAAAATTACTCCTTGTGATACCTTATTTTTAATAGCAGAATATGCTGAATACGATTAATAAAAACGTTTTCAAAATCAGTTGATAAATAAATGAGATATATAACAAAATGTATTTAAAGGAAAGTGACAATATTATTAGTTTTATTATGTGTGATTCATTGTAATATGTTTTCGCCGTTGATCCTATTAATGTGAGTATGAGTGACAATAACTTTCAATTTCATCTTCTAATAACTCATGTAAATACTTTTACATTTTTGAATTTGTTGTAAAATCTTATTTCCACCATGTTGTTATTTATATGCCTTGGAAAAGCTTCAATAAAGAAGCGAAACGTCATTTTAACAAGTTTATGCGATTTTTATTTTTTCCCGATCATTAAAACCCTAATTCTGCGTTTCAGTAACGTTAGTGAACACATTGTACTTATTTATAAAATATTTTAGGATGTGTACTTTTTATACATTCAACTTATGCAAAAATAGCAATGGTACTGAATGAAATTTTTTGAAAAAATACATGTTTTTTGCCGTTCCCAAAATTTAATATCGAAATAAATATCATTATTGGAAACATTAACTAACAAACACGTTGAAACCAAATTCCGTACTGCATTGAATACTAGAGTTTCATTAGATTAGATTAGAGTGACATTGCGACATTAATTGAGATGATTGAGTGTGCAATACAGAATTACACCGATCTGCCGGAACATACGGATCACGAGTTAATTACAGTATTCTCAGTGCATATTTCTAATTCATTACAAGTTTTTGTAACTAATAAATTTTAATTGATGTAGAAATAGGTGATAATTGTATTTCGTTGATAAATTAAGATAATCCGTAAGGTTCTTATAACATGATTTATGATTGTCGTTAAACAGAGGCAACCTTTAAGCCTATTAGAAAAACGACGTTTGATTTTGGAAAAGGTCATACAACACTTTCATCATTCAAAAAAAAAAAAAAACAAAACTGAAACATGTATTGTTCCACTTGTTCATGGAATTTTGTACTTTTAAGAATTAGGCACTATTCAATTATGTGAATATAACACTGGCCAACAACATTCCACTTTTTGACTGAACGACTTATATATATATGATGTTTACTAGTTTAACGTCGCTGATTCTAAGTATACCCTCATTTGTTTCCTAACAGCACTTGTTTTTTCTCTCTGGTTTATTTGCTGCTAATTTAAAAATTATTGAGTTATCTTACTGTAATTTGATATGGCATCGTAAAGAAGAGTTTCTGTGAAGGATCCAAACCATTTTTGTTTCATTTGCGGAGAGTATATGTTTAAAGAATAGGTATGAAAAACGTCCGTTGAGTTTTTACGTTTATGGGCAAATAAGGAAAGAATTAGTTTCCGGTACGAAACCGCTATGATCTGAAATAAACCAGTGAACCAATATGACGATTGATATTTTTCTTAGTGAACATAACTGGCATTAACCGAAAAAATCCAGCTAAGTGGGAATATCCATACGGTTGGCACATAGACGTGCCCTAATTCTACACCTGAACATCAAGATGATGCTTCACATGAGGATCC
Organism: Geotrupes spiniger; assembly: GCA_959613385.1. Taxonomy (NCBI): domain Eukaryota; kingdom Metazoa; phylum Arthropoda; class Insecta; order Coleoptera; family Geotrupidae; genus Geotrupes; species Geotrupes spiniger. The sequence goes on from OY390732.1 coordinate 34,321,609, forward strand.
AATTGGCAGTAGTAATAGTGACTTTGAATGTGACCTGGAAACGCCAAAATTATAAAACCAATATGATTTAAACGACCTAATCGGAGATCTGAGACTGTCGAAGTCTCCTTCTGAAATTTTGGCTTCTAGGCTAAAAGAAAGAAACTAATTAACAAGAGGACCTAAAATTTCTTATTATCGCACAAGAGAATATCCTAAAATATTTTACTGAAGAAGTTAATTCGTATTTTGTAAAGATGTGTCTGGTTTAATGAATGCAATGGGATTACGAAATTACGTTTCTAGTGAGTAGCGTTTATTCATAGACTCGTCAAATCGGAGTATAAAATGTGTTCTCTTACACAATGTGCATACAGATCGTTGGCTATTGCACATTCTACTAAAGAAAAAGAAGAATATACATCTGTTGCTCTAGTTTTGGACATAATTAAATATGTGGAAAACAACTGGCTCACATGATTTAAAAATGGTCAACTTTCATTTAGACCAACAAGGTGATTACACAAAGTATCCCAGTTTCCTTTGCTTAGGTGTTAGTAGAGCTAAAGATTAACACTGGGTTAAAAGGAATTGGCCTACTCGGGAACTGTTCGTTCTAGGACAACAAAACGTGATAAACCCACCTTTAGTATCAAGGGATCGTATAATTAGCCCCTATTGCAAATAAAATCAGGGCTTATAAAACAATTTGTTAAAGGTCTCAACAAAAATGGGAATGGTTATTTTCTATCAAAAAAGTTCAAAAAACTGAGTGCAGAAAAGATAAAAACAGGCATTTTTGATAGGCCATAGATAAGATCATTAATAAAATACACATATTTTACGGACACTATGGCAGAGATTTTAAAAAAGGCATGGTATGAGTTTGTTTGGCTTGTTCAACATTTTTTAGGAAATCAGAAAATTTTTGACTATTCTCAACACGTTGAGCAACTATTGAGTTACTTTCATATGCTTAGATGTAATATGAGCATCAAATTACACTTTATTCACAACGATTTAGACTCCCTTGGGGATCTAAGTGAAGAATAGGGCGAGCGATTCCACCAGGACCTTCGTACTATGGAGGAACGGTATCAAGGCTACTGGAACGCATACATGATGGCTGATCGGGAATAGATAGAATATTTGAACGAGTTTAAGTATTTGGCTTATAAACTTGATGAGAATACTTATGGATGAAACAGAAATGGCTCTTATGAGTATGTGTAGCGTGTGTAGAAGTAAGGATGTCGTAAAAAGTTATAAATGGCGTATTAGAATAGGGCTACATTTGTCATCATGCCTAATAACATAGTATTAAAACGATATGCTAAAAGTGATAATGGCGACAGTGCAGACGTTGCCTATGTTTGAGATTATTATGTCGCTTAGAAGGTAAGAAGAAGTTGTGAAAACAATGATAAAATATGCGAGGATAACATATGAGATGACAGGTGGAATGCCAGCTACAATACAGGCAAGTGAAACTCAAATGTTTTATTAAAGGAATAAGTAAGAGGGGGAGGTAGGTGCAATGATGAAAAATTGAAATGTTATAGAAACAGAAGAGGACAAACGCAAGTCGATATAAGGATATCGTGGTATGATGTCACACTATCTTAGAGAAAACAACGAAGTACATGGGATTGGAATGAGACTGACATATATTTTGCGAAAGAAAACGCGATCATCTTCTTAAATTATAACGTTTATAACAATGTATTTCTATTTTATTTATTCATTTTTCTCGCCTTATATATTTGAATTAGATTGGTGAGTAAAGTACATTTGTCAAGATTTTTAACATTAATAATTTATCACATCTTTTTATACCTGAATTACCATGTTGCGTTTCTAGATATAATTACTAAATGATTCCTTGAAAATAGTAGAGGCACACAATTAAATAAGGCGGAGACCAGAAAGTGTGAAAGTTGTGGCGTAGGTTGAATCATGCAAGAAAATACAAGAGATCACGAAGGACAAGAATAAACTGAGAGATACTAACATATACCGTGCCAATTAAATTCTTCATTAAAGTAAGATGTATTTATTTTATAATGTCGGCGACACGTAATTGAAGAGAAAGGCGTTGTAAGTAACTGTCACTTATATTACTGAAATTTACATTTTTAATTAAATAATTGGACAGCTATCAGTGCTACAAATCTTAGAAGAAAAACCAATGAAATCGCACGGCACATAGAGAATGGTATAGGAGAGGAAAGTTCAGTGGGAAATTAGGAGTATTTCCAGATAACCGATGGAAGGACACAACAGTAAAATTACATGTAAAAAAATAACCATCGATGGAATAGTCTATAAAACGATGTACTGGGAGGAGGGTCACAAATATGCATAAGCATAGATCGATAATATAAACCAGTAAATAGGAAACGATAAGCATACCAGGAAAAAGAACCATACAACCCAAGCAAGAACAACGGATACGATTTGGAAAACAAAAGAAGCTCATAGCAGTAACGAACAAGAAGGATATGAAGAAAAGCATGGTGAAGGAAAGGATTTGTAATGGGAATGTGAACGTGGAATGTACGATGGAAGCAAAAATGTACCCATTGGACATAATAGGTCTACAAGAAATGCATATAAAAGAAACAGTTATATCAAGATTGGAGGAATATACATTCTTCGCGAGTGGAGGGAAAGCAAGAAGATTTGGGGTCTTATTGGCAAGTATCCAAGTAAAAGAAAATGTCACAAAATTCGTATCAATATCAGATATAGTTTGCTTAGTAGAAATAAAGGAAGAATCAAAAACGTTAACTTTAAACAACATGCACGACCAATAGAAAAGAAAATTGAAGACGAGAAAGATGAATTCTATGAAATGATAGAAGAAACGCACAAGAAAATAAATAGATATAATATCAGGTGTTGGGATCAACTCGAATTACTACCTAGTGAGAATAGGACTGAAAATAAAGAAGTACGCGAAGAGGGAAACAAGGAGGGGAAAGTAATATGCAATATAACTTGGAGGAATTACAAAATGCAGAAGTACAAAAAAATACGAGGAGGAACCCAAAGCATAGACCAAGAATGGAAGGAAATGGAGCCGATTATTCTAAAGGCAACCGAAAAAACGATCTCACTTAAAAGACATCGGAAGAAGGAAAAGTGGCGGGACGAAGAATGTCGCAGAGAGAGGAAAATAAACTAAGAGAGTGATAGTTACACGGTTAGCAGACAGAAAAAGAAAGCCAGAAACGAAAAAAAGTCAAGGAACTACTACAAAAGGAAAGAAATAAGGAATTTTATAAAGAAGTAAAAAAAGCAAATCTAAGATTTAGCAAAATGGTGTATCAAAGATAGGTGCGGATGAGCAAATCAGAGAAAGGTGGAGAGTTTTCCATGAGATGCTAAAGATGTAGAAATAAATTTAGAAGGAATAATACAACCACAGATAGGCGAATAACAAGCAGGATTCAGGAAAGGCAGAGGCACAACCGATCAAATTTTTCTGTTCAAGGAAGTACTAGTCATAATGTTTATACAGGGTGTTAAAAAAGTGTCACAAACTTTGGGGGCAGTATTGCCCAAAATATACGCATCTTTTAGACGAGATTCCTTTGAACCAAAGGCAACAAATGTGGTGCTCCGGCGCATTTTTCGATTGAAGTTAGAGTGTATTTACACGGAACTTTTGGACGAAGATGCACAGGAAGGGGCGGACCTCTATCATGACCTGTAAGATCGCCCGATTTAAACCCCCTTGATTAAGTAATCACGGGATCTTTAGGGATATTTGAAAATGTTAGTATACGCTACGCTTGTAGATGATCTACAGGAGCAACACGTATATCAAAGATGCCACCGAATCCGAGCCACTGTAGGTCTTTTCGAAAGAGTTCGAAGGTCTATGCCACCTAGATGTGGTGTAAGTGGTGTAAACGCAAAATGTTTCATATCTCCGAAACCGTCCATTTGCGGTCCCATGTTCATTAAGACTTTTCGGCATATTTTGGGACATACTATCAGCTCTCACTGTGACACTTTTTTTTAACACCCTGTAGATTTTAAGAAGGCATAAGACTCGTTAAAAAGAATTACACTGATGGAAATAATGGATGAATTCGAAAAAAATGAACGTGAACGTGAAGAAAAACCGCAAGCTAGGTTAGATTTAAAAAACAAATGTCAGTGGACTTTGCAATTAGAACATTGACAAGGGGACGCCCTCTCCACATTATTATTTAACATAGACTAGAAAGTAATGAGAGAGAGCCAATTGAATAGAGAGGGATGTACAAATGTCACCAAGTGACATGCAGATGACGTGCTTATTGTAAGTAGACAGAACTAGAGGATACAATAAGGAAAATGGTAGAAACAACACTAAGAAAATAGGGAAGGAAGATAAGTAGACGTATATTTGATGGAAAGAAGGATATCTAAGAAGGTGAAATGAAGAGATATATGAGATCGTCAGAGAGCCGACGATTGAGTCATTGAGAAAAGTAAGAAGAATAGAGTTGCTAGGTCACATGGAAGGAACGATAGGCGAGAGGACAGTAAAGCAAATAGCCTGGAGATTTTGTTTATAAAAACATCTAGTAAGCATCACATTAACAGACATGAAACAACAACGATATAACGAAATAATCGCGTCAACCTGAACCAACGGCCATTTAACAACATGATTTCTGTGACTATTACATTTGACGAACCATAATTTACTGCGAATTGGAGAAGAAATCGTCCGATTAACATGCAGGAGTATTAGTCCATATTCGAATTAATCACTAGCGTTTTATCTATTGGTCATTATAATATGAAAATTAGAAGAGCTTACATTTGCGAAAATAAAATATCGATATATTGTGAGAATTTATAAATTCGAGTTTACTAAACATAGTCTCTTTACCCAAGTTTAGGACCCATCTATTTCGCGCAACGAACCCCTTCTACCTGCACGTCTTATATTGTACGTGACGGGCTGAATAACACCCTTCAACTCTTCCTTGCAAGGGACAAATACGATGACATTTATTTTCTTATCTTGTTTTCTCTCCTGAGACCCTCGCAATTTGATATAAAGTCAGGTACGCAATAAATATACAGGGTGAATCATAAATGGTGGATAATATTTACATCACGTGATTCTGCATCAAAAACTGAGCAAAAAAATTTACAAGCGTTTTGCTCGGAACCATTTAGCTTTTGAAGAATTCTTAATTAATGTTTTACCAACTAGGCAACACTGTGTGGCAAGTCGTACTAATCTAATGCCCGGTTTCACAAACGCTAATCGGTCGTTAACAGCTTGTTAACGAATCGTCAAGAGTTTGACGATTCGTTAATGAGTCCTTAATCAATCGTCAAATATTTGACGATTGATTACATTGACGAACCGTTAGAAGCAAAATTACCATTGTTTTGTATTTCACAAACAATAAGGAATCGTTAAAGGCTTGTTAACTAATTCACCATTTGACAATCGTTTGTGAAACCGGGCATATGTGTTGTCTCCTGCGATTCACATAACAACGCACTTGATTTAATTAGGAACCTAAGGAAAATGTATATGCATAGTAAACTTCTTTCACAGTAATATTCTAATTTTAATGTGCTGTTTCATTTTGAGATTAACAGCACATAACTAGTAAGGAAATATCAATTACGCCATAAGCTTTTTATTTTGTAAATACATTTGAAATTACAATAAGTGCTCAAAGTGGCTACCCCCAACCTCTATGCATTTCATACACCTACATATTATGTTCTGTTCTAGATTTTCAACCAATATTGTTTTGTTGAATCATTATAACTGCTTCATTGATTCGTTGCTGAAGTTGCTCTTGAATATCAATTTCCACTTCATACACAAATGCTTTTAATGTTCCCCACAAGAAAAAATCTAGGCAGTTTAAATCTGGGCTTCTTGGTGACCAAGGTATTACAATACTGCCAATTGCAACACGACCAATCTATCGCTCTGGAAATTTCTGATTTAACCATTCTCTGGTTTGAATTCCCCAATGTGCTGGTGCTCCGTCCATTTGAAAAAACATATTTCTTCTTAAATCTAGTGGCACATCGTCTAATAAATCCTTAAAATCAGTTTCTAAAAATTCAACAAAATTATTCGCGTTTAGTCTGGTAGGCAAAATGTGTGGTCCTATAAGTCTATTACCAATAATACCACCCCACACATTAACACTAAACCGAATTTGTTGATTCGTTTGGTACAATGCATGCGGATTTTCATCGCTCCATTAGTGCATATTATGGATATTAAATGTTCCATTTCTGGTGAACGTACTTTCATCAGTCTAAAAGACACGTCCAATAAAACCAGGATTCCTTTCTTGCTCACGAAGTAGCCATATACAAAATCTGACTCTTTGCTGTTAGTCTTGTGGCAATAATCTATGGACTCGCTGATAATGATACGGGTGCAAGCCATTTTGCTGTAATAAGCGATGAACACTTCTTTGGCTAATATCAAAATTCTGGCAATGGACCGGGTACTTTGTTCTGGTTCATTTTCCACTACATGTAAGATACTCGACGAGGACAGCCTGTGTTAGCTGTTGGAGTAGGTGCAGTTCTTCCAGTTTCTCGCATTCGTTGATCCAGTCGTCGAATAACATTAGCATTTGGATGCCTTCTGTTTGGATACCGTTCAGCATATAAATTAGCAGCAGCGTACAAATTGCCATGGCATTCTCCTAATATCAAATACATGTCTGCATATTCCACAAAACTGTACTCCATGACGGTAATTATTAAGATAATAAACAACAAGACAATTCAACACGTCCTTTTTTACAGCAAATTGTCACAGATATGTCATTAAACGTTAAATTATTTAAAGTAAAAAGTACGTAACAGCCTACGTTTATTTCAAAATGTGAAAATTGTATTGTACATTGTTGCAACATATTTGGAAAACTCAAGCATTGCAGAAAGTTCAAGCATGAAAATTCTACGTAAACCAAGAGTATGATGACTACAATTACAGATTGGTGATTCCTTTTGCTGATTATACTACATCTAAAAAACATTATTTCATAAAAAATATAGTATGATCAGCAACCCGTAATTTAACTTAAGACTGCCAATAACTCCCCATCCATGAGATTCACAGAAAATTGTTTTAAGACTCTATTGCTCCATCTTTGATGCAGAATCGGATGTTATGAATATTATCCGCCATTTAGGATTCACCCTGTATACAAGTCTTTAATTTTGCATTAAAATTGAATTTCTCCGAGCTAAAATCGACGTTGATTCGTAAACTAATGGTAACATTTACAGTGCCTAGCACGTTCACGTTGCGACCTCGATCGATTCGCCCACTAAATTTACAGATAATCCTAAAACAAACTGGAACCAATACAGCAGATAACGAAAGAACACATACGTGCCCAGCAGAGCTAGGTCGGGCAGTGCAAACATCGTAGAGTTCGCCACGATCGATAATTTAGTTTTAAGCTAGGCACACCACCGTATTTGCAATATGTTACTGCCAATTTGGCCGCACACCTGTTGTTCGGATGGGTTTATTAATTTCGGAGTTTCTAAAAGGCAACGTCAAGATATCTATCGCGGATGCACGCTGACTTCATATAAAATACAGCAAGGTACTTTTTCTTTCTAAATTATTAGTTTCATTATTTATTTAATTAAACCGAACTGCTTTTTAACACGACAGGGGTGTATTGTTGACATCCCGTCCAGTGTTAATAAGTTGTATGCTAAATGTTTTATAAAAGTTATTTTCCAGCTCATATATTACGTTTAAATAACAAAGATTTTTACAAAGTTGTAGTCATGATTTGATGTAGACAAAGTTACAGTAGTTACGAAATGAACAAATGTATGATTGTTTATTAATTTTTTCCACCTTTGCAATTAAATTCATTTATTTTGACATTTCAATCAGTTTTCCGAGGTATGTCTGACTGCACCCCATTCATATGTCGTACAAGAATATACAAATAGCTTCGACGGTTTCCACATATAGATCATGTAGAACTAAGCCAAAGATGGGACAAGGACCTTCCGAGTAACTCGCATCACCTCAGATAATTGGCAGTGGACCAATTAAAACTGGGTCATTTTAAGCCCCGTAGAAGCTCCATATGATATAAACTAATTTCTAGAAAGCAGAGTCGTGCTAGGTTGCGCTAATAAGTTAATAAACTCATCCGTGCCCAAGCGCAACAAATGATGATAGTAGGAGTAGATAAAATCTAAAACACGGATAAATGTGAAAGAAGCATCAAAGAAACAGTAGAATTCTGAAAATTATCGTATGCATAAGAAAGTACGAAATGAGAGGGTCGGTATCACATGAAAAGGAAACGTGGTTGTACATTACGAAAGGAAATAAATGAAGGGCTCCTCCCTTCATAAACAACTGTACTGATATTTAGTTCCTCTATTACAGAAAAATTGTTGCTATATTTTACCCTTCTTTATCGAATAATTATTTGTATTAGTAGTATTCCGCGTAAAATGTCATGGACAATTATCGAGCGTCTTCTAATTAATTATGAAATATTTTTTGAACTAAACAAACTTGCTCCAATTTCGTCAAATTCTGCATTATTAAGTGTTATCATCAGGCCACCGCGGTACCGAAGTAAAAATGCAACGGTTTGTGGAACTATCTTGTTGACTTAACGAACATATCATAGATATTTCAAGTCAACAACAACGTACTGTGATCGACTGCACAAATGCATTCGCTGATGACATCATCAATACGAACTGCCATGGTGAGATGGATATCCGCAACTTGCAGTGCAAGCTACGTTTTTGCGTTGAGAGATTAATGCTCGGACAAAGAGACCTTTGTGCACGGGTGAACGAATAGAATTTTAAAGGGCTGACGTGTTCATTGTGTTAATTAAACTGAAAATAAATTATATGTAAATGTAAGTTATGTCAAATTTGGCAGAGGAAAGAAGGTCAAGCAATTTTAAATATATCTTGGCTGTTTTATTTTCCGTTGTGATGGACACTTAATTTTGATTTTTGCACGATTGGCTTCGGATTCAAAAAGTTTGCATTATGATTCCTTGATAGTAGGTTCAAATATCAAAAGTAACTGCGTGTGGAACATCATGAACAATGAAACTAAAGCCCGCAAAGAAAAGAATATCATTCAAATTGAACACGATTCTGAAATTATGAACGATCCAACAGTGTTGTGTCAATTATTCAGTCAGCATTTTGCAACAGTAAATTTTAACAACTCAATCAATAATAATTCGAAAGTCATTAACATAACAAACTGCCGGAAATAAAACCGATAACATTGTCTATATCAATATCATATTGATGCATATATCATCAGCAAGAATTGTTAAAATCCCATGCAATTTATTGAAATACGTTGCCCATTTAATAAATTCACTCCTGATGTTCCTGATTAATCAATCATTTCAACAGGGAGTTTTTCCTAATGGTTTAAAACTTGCCATAGTAGTGACGACATAAGAAAGGTGATTCAAAATCAGTGAACTAGTATCGCCCTATATCAGTCCTATCATGTTTTTCGAAAAGGCTTACCATAGATGAATAATTTCGTTCTTAAACAGTAATGGCTTGATTGTTCCGTGTCAATTCGGATTCGTTCGGTCGAAATCGACCAAATACAGGTACCTTTTTTGACATATCTCAAACTTTTGACATGGTGAGTCATGCGATGCTGTTGCGGAAACTTAGATTATATGGCATTCGTGGTTTGTGTCTTATATGGATCCAATTTTATTTGAAAAATCGCTCTCAGGTTATTAATATCACGCAGAATGGTGTTACGGGCCTCTCAGAACCAATTATAGTCGAGCACTCCTTGCACGATTGTAATTGGTTCTCAGAGGCGCAAAACAATGGTCTGTTTTGAGCCCCATTTTATTAGTGCTTTTCATTAATGACTTAGTATCTTACTGTAGTCACCCTTTTTGCAGTTGATACCTCAATTGTCATATCTGGGTTGAATATGAAATTTCAACGTGTGGTGTGACAGGAATGGTCGAGCCTAAATTGCATGAAAACCAATTTAATATTGTTTGACCCTGTCAATCAATTTTCTGCGAAGTCATTACTGGTGCGATTGAAGGGTCAATCTATTGTTGTCAAGAATGATATAAAGTTGCTTGGCTGCACCGTTGACAGCAGCCTAAACTGGAAAAGCCATATATCGGCATTGTGCAGTAAATTGAGTTCCTGATTTTGCATTTTAAGGAAACTGAGATGTAGTTCAAACATTGAATTTCTTATATTATCTATTACGTATTGTCACACCTGCGATATGGAATAATGTTCTGATTTGAACAGTTTTTATTTTCCAAAAAAAAGAAAAATTATGCGAATCATATTTTCAATGAAAAGATTAGATACTTGTGAGGTTGTGTTTAGGAAAAATAAAATAATGACAATTCCCTCTATCTCCACTAATGCGCTATATATGTAAGGAGAAATTTCGATTCATTGACTCAATCGAGATATCAATAAAGTATATGAGACACGTCAGGCAAAGAAATTAGTGTTCACAAGCATAGAACCTCACTGTACGAGAGAAGCAAAGTTTTCATTGGCTTGCCTGAAGTGCCTCACTATAAAAATTATAAAAAGCTCTTAACTGTATTTTGCGTTGGACTGTTCTTATTCAGTCCAATTTTTTTTACTAATTGTTTGTCTGTATTGCAACTGTTATCGATATTAATAGTGTCAGATAATGTAAGTGAAAAGTAAATGAAATAAATTGACAGTAAAAAATTATATATTAAAAGCCTACTAAACATATTGGAATCTATACCACCGAGTAAAATAAACTATCATAAAGAACATAACAGCATAAAACAAATAGCAAACGACGGTTACGAAGAAAACACCAGTAATAAAATACTTAAAATTATAAAACAGAAAAAGAATACAACCACACAACACCGAGAACAGAACATATAAATCAGAAAGAAATGCTGGACAACATTCACATCAAAATAGCATTAAAAAAACCTAAAACATAAATTAAGAACCGATAAGGACAAAAGGGTACAAAGAAACTTCTCCCAAAAAGACGTAAATACACGGACACACTCAACAACAAACCATCAATTTGAAAATTACAAAATTTGAAACGAGTTGTGGATATCTTGAGGATGGAACACGTATCAAAATAAATTAAGCAATTAAATTTTAAATATTTTTTGTTTTATTGACAAACCCCATGAAAAACATACTCAGTGACATATAAACTGCACCACCTAGAAGGGGTGGGAATTTTTGGACCACACCACATTTGGCAGGAATAGTGGACTAGTCCAGGGAAATAGTTGATTAAAATTTGAAACCCAATCATCAAGTAGTCATGGGATTTTTGACGTTTGTGTCATTTTTTAGAGGTGGTTATAGACAAGCAATTATCGAGTCATTTTTTGAATTTGTTCCACTTTTTCGGATCCCGTTCTTTAGTTTAAAGTGTTTCAAGTGTTTAATGATGCCTAGAGGAAGGAGACCTCAAGTTTACCAGCAGTTGAGTGACTTTGGCCGAGGGCGGATTGTTGGTTTACGAGAAGCAGGTTTTTCGTTTAGAGAAATCGGCAACCGTTTGGGACGGCACCACTCAACAATAATGCGTGTTTATCAAGCGTGGTCTGAACATGGGGTTTAACGTCGGAGAAGAGGCACTGGGGCTCAAAGACGAACCAATGAACGTCAAGATCGCCGCTTAAGACTAATGGCCTTGAGAGACCGATTCTCTACAACTAGATCAATATCTGATCAATGGTTAGATGAACAAGGTCGTCCGATAGGCTTGCGAACAGTTTATCGTCGAATAAGAACCTTTGGCTTGCTGTGTTACCGCCCACATCTTGTGCTACCCCTCACTGCTCAACATCGCCAGGAACGTTTGGACTGGTGCACGGAAAGACCACCGTCTATTCGTAGACGTTACCTTTACATCGGAAACAATTTGAATATTATAGTATTCATCTATTTTCTATTTTCTGATGCCGGACTGTAGCTTTGCTGCAGTGCTTCAGGAAAATACAGGATTAAGAGTGGATAAAGAATGGAAATGTGATTAGTGATGAACCATGTTTGTGTCGATGGGCACAGGCTGGTCGACGCAGCGTCAGACGCCGCGCACAGTGGTGAATATTGGCATTCTGGCGAAAATCTCTTAGAGTTGCTCAAAGTTAGGAAAATATACAAAATTGATAAGGACAAGGAACAAAAGATAAAGAAAATATAACGAAAATAGTTATATTTCAATTATTAGAAATAATTATATATGCAATTCACAAATTATACAAATAAGAATTGATTTTTTTTAATAATCTTAAGAGAATATACTAATATTAATAAAATTACATAAGAAAAATATTTAAACATTTTTAATAACCATCATACGATCATCATCTTTATCACTGTGTCTTAACATTAACATTAACATTGTCCGTGCTGTAAGAATAATGATTATGTCTTCACACAAAATACTCATTTTTTTTACTACAAAACATATTAAAACATCGTCCTTCCATAATTGTCTTTCTAATATCTTTGTTACAGGCTTCTTGACATTCCTCAGAAAGCAATCCAATTTTAAGAAAAGTCGACGAAATCAATTGGGTACCATGAATTAGTATTGTATGGACTGTAGTCGACATATGATATCCTTGGTTTCACTTTTCACACAATATATTTATCATATTTTTTCCATTCATGAAAAAAGCAAGTAAGTTTCAACCAAGTAATTTTTCTTCTTACTTCATTGTTAATAATTTCAATGTTTTCCTGAACAAATTGTAATTTTATTGGTCTACAAAATCGAGGAGGCGAAGTACGTGGATTTTGCTCTATTATCACGTTTTATTTACCTCATTGACCACAGGTTGAAGACGTACGATCGCCGTGATAAATGCCTTACTATCAGAAAACAATTTGTTCTGAAATATTTGTTAATTCTCATTTTGACCCATCACTCCCCATTTGCATATCAGTTTGAGATTCAGAATTTGTTCGGCCGAAAGGTTTCGACTTTATTTTGTGCCAATAAAACACGTTATGCAATTTTCAGTAATTGTAATATTTTCATGGTAGCATAGTTTATTAGCCTGATACAGTCTCATAATTTTTAAATATTTCTTTGCCATATGCAATTGCAATCTGACTGTATTACATTGATATTTATTTGGTTAATTTTGCTTCAAGGACCATTGATATTGCTTGTTTGCTTAATATCTCGACATGTTGCACTAAACTACCTTTGTAGGTTTTACGATATATAGTAGCTGTAATATGTGCAGCTGCCGTAACTTGTTTTATTACATCTGCAGCATCTAATTTGCCGGATTTTCGGAGACTCATCTGTGCTGCATATAAGAGTTTAGATGTTTCAAACGAGCAAAAACGTAACATTCCTTACGTTTCTTTAAACGTTCACTACTGATTTCAAAATCAATGACTATCGTCATACAAATTTTAGAAGACAAATAAATGTTTATATCTAACCATTACTTGTTTATTTTTTGAAATTGTTCCAGTTTCCTAGATGAAGATTGCCATTTTGACTTAAAGTCAAAAACGAAATTGGGTATTATTTTTTTTAATTCTTAGGCAGAGCTTCAGTATACCTGGTAATTTTCTGTATATATTCTAACAAATATTTACCGTACTTCAAATTTAGTCGAACGACAAGATAACATTATATTCATCATTTAGCTTCTTTTTAAAGATATTTTATTACATTGTGAACCTGCAATTAAGTTGAAATTATTTTAAAAGGTGTCCTCTTATGTGTAATTTTATAAAAAATACACGTAAAGTTTCGTAAGTATCTTGTATATGTTATAAGCTATGCGAAATTGTGTTCTCTTCGCAAACATTGGCAGTTTTTTTTTATATATTCAAATATTAGACACATAAAGCTATGATACTTTATCAAGAGCGTGATTAAGTGTAGTAGAATCAAATTAAAAAAAAGTTAATACAAAATATTATTATACTGCATCTCATATCTGCTAGCTTTTAAAACATTAACTTATATTTTTCATTATGTAATAATATTGAATACATTCTACAAACCTCCAGCTACGGAATCCATATTAGATTTGACTATAAATAATATATTTAGTTCTTCAGATAAAGGACAAACGACAAACTGTAAATCTCGTTCAACATCGCTAAACTGGCCCAACTCCTGAAACAATGGACTGGGGGTCCTATCATACTACCTGCGTCGTGATCACGTAAACGTTAGGATGACGTCATGTTGGAAACTGAATATACTGCCTACTGTTGGGTGCTTTTCAGTAAGATAACGAACGGTTACATATCCCTCTGGTACCAATGCCATTTTTATAGAAGGTTGTACCTGTTTAAACAATTTTGAGGAGTTACGGTGAGAAGTAGAGATGGAATATCACTCATAGACATATATCGGTTAATCCAGAGCATACCTCATTGTTTAGATATTATATAACGAGGCTCACAGACGCCACAAAGTTGTTTTTTAACTTCAACGTTCAATTTTTAAATATGTATACAGGTCTTCAGGTATGTTATACATACCCGAAAAAGCAAAATTAATTTCATTATTATTACCGAAAAATGTGCCCTTATTCATTACGTTTATACACATTTTTGTTCTGATCCGTAAGTGTCTTAGCCGTAGCACCACTTCGCTCTGATGTTCTTATTTTATTTCCATTTCCCCAAAGACCATTACGACATGCTTCCCGAGTAAACTGTTATTGTTATTATTTACTGCACAATCCAGTGCATCGTGTATTTTTAGTGCATCTGGAACGAAATAAGATAAATCGATATTTTCTTAACATACCGCTGAGAGATGCTGTTTTATGGCATCTATTTTACTGCGAGTTAGTAAAGTCCATTTACTTTTTATGGCGTACGCCCTAATGCGATGTTAATTGAATAGGGTTGATGATTGTGCATTTTCACAATTCGTATTCACTGAACTGCGTTGAATATTGCAGCTAGGGTGCACTCTTTAGTATGCTTGAATTGCGTGGAATTTCATTTTTGTATGCGAATTTAATAACATAATTGTCTGTGATCATAATGATGACAGTAAGTTTAATTGATGTAGGTATAGATAGAAATGAGCTGATACATTATAATGGCATAATTGTTTAGTTTGTTCTGGTTCGTATTCCATCTTGTATAATACAGCTTTTTATTTTTTGATGGAGAGTTCATTTTATGACGCGTGTCGTCAATGTCAATATTTTGTATTTCACATTTAATTTTTTTATATTGATATGCTTGGTTGTATTGTTTATTATTTTCAATATATTTTCTATTATTTGTTTATTATTACCGATGAACAAAACTAAAAATCACAAAATAATAATACTTTTCGATAGCGAAAACAAAAATTGCTTGCAAAATACAATAAACGGCCGCAAAAGCAAAAAACTCAATCAACATATTCACTTAAAAATAAGGAAAATCGAATCACGTGAGATAAACAATGAAGGCTTCGTCAAAATGAAATAAAATACCGAAGATATGTTATAATTAGTTAATTTTATCGAAATAATTACGCCGACATTATTTTCTGAAAATTGGAAGTTCTTTTACTATTTAGAGGACATAATTTACCAAACAATTATTATAGAAAGTAACGATAGAATAATTAAATATTATTTGTATTATTATTAAAGCACATATTAAAATATTCGAGTATTGTATCGCAATCTGTTTTTAGCAAAGGCTAATTTAGAACCGTCTGGAACAAGAAAGATCAAAGAACAGTCGAAAGACAAATTAATTTTACATTAGATATTGAAGTTTTATTACGCAGGTATTTCAAAACATACAAAACAGCCCCTAGTATAGTGGTAAAATGAGTCTCCCTTTTATTAAAAGATTTAGAAGCAAGCGAACATAGACGTAACATTTTAGAGGATCGAGCAATATTATAAAAATGCCTCAAATTCGATTAACCAACAAGCTACACAAGCTTGAATTGAATTGTTACTTTATTTTTAGAATGTAATTGTTCTACAATAGTAATTTTCATAGTTTATATGCTTTATACACGGCCTTTATTATTACTTGTATTAACACAGACGCAAATTTAAACCTGGATGTATCTTAGCAAACATTTAATATACTCCATGCATAATAAACATTTTCAATTTTCTTGTTAAAAATATATGCTACATGAATTATTAATTTAAATAATTGTGTGTTGAAGCAAATCCAATATGATCTTAAATAAGATTACAAGAATTATAAAATAACTTTAAATTGTAACCTGGCAATTTATGTTGCAATTTTTATCGATGCACGTGGCCTCAAGTAAATAAAAAATATACAATAAAATATAAGGCTCCTAGTCCAAGAAGCTTCCTAAAGTCTTAGAAGTTTCCCATTGAATAACATAGGATGTTCGACACTTAGCGGTTGATATGTTCCCTTGTATTACTCCAAAAAATCTCAAATATAGAACATTGCTTAGCTATGGCTGCGGCTCTTTTCAAAAGTATTTTCAAATACGAGGAATTTGTGGTAGTGTACTAACAAGATCTATGCGTCGATACCCTCATACTCTAGCCATGTTATCGCAGAGGAGTGCTTTGGCCGAGTAACTAGGTACCATCGCGACTTGCAACTACTTCGCTGCGAATATCATCACACTGAAATTTATTTTCGTGTCGACGCGACGGCCCCGAATAAGTTACAAGTCTCGACGGTATCGACTTAGTCACTCAAAGTAGACATATGTGACCATATATACAATATAGTTAAAGTATGAAGGTATTGAGGTATATATGGCATTCGAGCATACACTAGTCATATAAATTCCTCGTATCTAATGTTTGCATGACTACATACACCACATCGGACGTATCGTTGGTGTTCTGATGAGTCCCGGTGGATGAAACGACTATGATCAGCTGATATATCTGCTGAACTTTATTTATTTTCAAATAAATTCAATTTTTTTTTGTTAGTTGATGAAAAACGATGTATTTGACAAATTACAATTTTCGGATTTTTAGTTCGACTGAGTATAAAATAACGATGAATCTAGAGAATTCGAAACAACGTTGGGACTAAACGACGGCGCGCACTTAGCCCTCTATGTTCTCAAAACTTTTGGACAATGCTGCAAACGGAAGTAAATAGAAATCCAAATATATGAAAATAAAAATGAAATAGGGGCAAAATATTAGAACAGAGAATGGAGAAATAGGCCAGGAGATAACAGAAAGAATGGGAAAAGCGGGAAGGATATTCAACACCCTAAGAATAACATTCATTGGCAAAAGGGAGATAGCAAAAGTTACAAAAAAACAGGTTTACCAGAAGGTGTCGAGATCCTCACTTATACAAGTGAATCATGGATAGTAACCAACAGAAGTAAAAGCAGACTTTCAGATCATCAAAGACATCAGATTTTTAAGTTCACAAGTTAGAATAGCGGGGAACCATAGAGTCGGACGACCCAGAATGAGATTGGTATAATGGGTAAGAAAAGTTGCAGAAAAACATCAAGTAGTATACCAATGAACAAGCGCATGATAGACATTTATCGAAATCAAAAATATATGAAATACCCGTAAGGTAGTATAAAAATTGTACAAGCATAAGCTGACACTTAAGGGTAAAAGGACTTGATAAGCGTGTAACAGAGCGATGAACGATTTTGATCACAAACACAAGTGAGAGGGGCTGTATTAAAGCCACCAGAGCATGGATGTTACTTATTTCAAAAATCTGCAGTGGTCTACTGTGAACTTTCTTATACATACTTAGAAAAATTTCCCGCAAACTCTGACACAAAACAAAACATTTCATGAATACGTTTATATACAGTGTGTTTCACTTAAGAGTGTAACACCCTCATATCTTTTTTATTTTTAGTCCAATTTTAGTAATTTTTTTTTCAAGCCTAGAATACTTATTGCTCTATTTACTCCCAAAAAATCAATTGTCTTCTTTAAATGCAAAGCAACCTGCGTTGGCAAAATAAACGGTAAAAATCAAGAAATCACTTTAGGGATTTTTTTATCGAAAAATTTTACTAGTAATAATTGATCAGAATTGCCCAAAAACCCTAAATCCAAAATTTCATGAAAATTAAAAATGTTAAAATTTCCCGTAAAAGTCCATAAATACTTATTATTAGCTGCGCCGAAAAAAGGATGCTGTAAAAATTTTGTTTGAAACAAACTCTAAACTGTCAAAGTTGTTTAAAGTTGTTGTTGTTTAGGCGCAGCCATCTGTGCAAATAACATTTACCGAATTGGAATTACTTTTGAAGAAAATTTTAACATTTTTGATTTTCATGAAATTTTGGATTTTGCGTTTTTGGGCAATTCTGAACAATTATTACTAGTAAAATTTTTCGATAAAAAATCCCTAAAGTGATTTCTTGATTTTTTCCATTTATTTTGACATTGCAGGTTACTTTGCATTTAAAGAAGATAATTGGTTTTTTGGGAGTAAATAGAGCAATAAGTATTCTACGTTTGGGAAAAAAAATTACCAGAATTGGACTAAAAATAAAAAAGATATGATGGTGTTACACCCTTAAGTGAAACACACTGTAGGTTAGTTAGTTATGACAGCCACCGCAACTGTGAGTGCGAAAGCCCCTGCGATCGCGTCCGGGAATATTCTACGTTGCCAGGACTACGAGAAAAATTGCAACAGCGATTTTCCAGTACATTTTTCCAAAGAACTGGACGCAAGAATGTGTAAATATGTACATTGATGATTCAGGGCGATGCATAATACTCCATATTAATTGAAAATAATATAAAATGCACAAACCAGATAGAACAATTGAAAACGTTAATCAATACAAGATATGTGATTATGAATACCGACCATAATTAGTATTAACATACCGGGTGCTCCAGCACCCTTGCTTTAGACTCTTCGGATCGTGCCTACACCTTCTTTATCCGCCTCTCCACTAAAACGTTAGTACGTTGCGTCAATAATAAGAGAATAGTTAATGGACACAGTCAACCAGATAGTCAAGTCTTGTCCGATGCACTTGCGTGCCCGCGCCCACTATCACACAGAAACAGATACAAGGGACCACTGGATGACCGGTCCAAGTCAAGCGACAGAGGTCGGTTCCTGTTGCACCGTCGCCGTCGTAGGAAGTTGCATTTACATGCCTGTGCAGTGTGCACCCAAGTCATCAGAAGACAGCTCGCATACTAACAGTTCATAGAATCGTGTCGTGTGCCCCGTACAACCCGCATTGCGATGACAGGATAGCCCACATTCGCTATTCATTACACAAGCACATAGCTAGGTATCACGCTGGTAACCTTTATAAACGGGACAACACCGGTTTCGTATTATTGTTGACAACAACAATAATAGTAGCGCCAGAATTGCAACCGCAACAACAACAACAACAGGAGCACAGCAACCACAGCAACGTCACTGCATCCGGTCTGCCCAACTTCACCGGCAATTACTCGCTCACCTGTAACCTTCTGAAAGCAGTTGTCATTAATACATATCACTATTCACACCAATTACAATAATACAAATATCACAATAACAGCGCAACTACTGCAAAAAACAGTCGCTTCTTGCCCGCACGCCACTTTTGTGTGAGCACCAACCGACCTCGGGAAGATTATAAACTGAACTATTGTATTTTCGTAAACATCCCTTGCGTAGCGGGGCAATAGCAATAAACTTGTTCGACGTTTTCATAAGTTTCACTGAGCCGTAATACAAGTAAATGCGCGCTAAATATGCAATGGTAAGATATGATATGACCACTTAGTTACTACTAGTACAATCACGTTTAGCTCTATTTAAAGTTGGGCGACGAACAAATTCGGATCATTTTAATTAATGCCGGGAGTTTATTTTATTCAACGTAAGAACTAATTTGCACAGCAGGTAAACAGATTACAAAATCCGTTGTAATTAATTAATTTAATGTAAATTCATGGGGAGGCTCCCATTGAAGTATCGCTTTGTCGATTAATTAAATTATTTTGTGGCAATTTGTAAACCGCTATGCAATTATTAGCGAGGTGGTTAGCGATTTAGATACATCATTCATCTACTTCATACCTGATTCAATAGTCGATGGAGTCTAGCTATTATGTATTTTCGGACAATGACTGATAACATATTAAATGATTTTGATATTATTTTTATAAACATGATTTATTAAAAAAAAAATAAAGTACTCAAAATAAACTTATTAATTTTAGTGATTTTATTTATATCTAAATATTTCATATGTACTCGTATTTTATTAATTACAGAATTTGTACGCTTGTAATAAATGCAATAAATACGATTAGATTATTTAGATTGGACAGTAGATTTAATAATGGTAATCGACCAACGCAACTTTGATTTAGAATTTCGCAGCAATAAATTACTAGTATCTATATATGGAAGCCACAAAAATGGTTTTATCTCATAAAATGAACACTTATGTAATATAATATTTTAAGGAGAAAATAAGAGTAAACCGTCACTAATAATATATAATAATAATATATAAATATTGTTTTCAAAATTTTAGGTTCCATTCTTGCTATACACAAATAATAGTTTAGTTTCATAATTTGTGAGCTAGGCGCAAAGGGATAAACATGTAAGTATATAGACATAATATGCATGTAAAATAATAAGAATATATACAATAATATATAGTGTAACAAAGTAAAACATAATTGCAGTTAAAAGCAGTTTTATAATATGCATACTCCCATATTTGATCAATCACAAACACCCACGATTTATTTAAATAAGTACTAAATTAGTTCATAAAATAGATTTTATGTAAAAGTGGATTTGGTGCCGTTGCAACTTTTAATTAAAAACTAACCAAGCAACCAGATACATATTACGTCACTTACAATTTCATGTTTCGAACAAAACAACATTTGACAACATACAAACCTGTCGATTATTTTCAACTATTGTATTATGTTTAAAATTACTCTAATAACTGCAGCATGAATTGCGCGAAAATATTTTAATAAAGCAATTAAAACGAATGAATTTCAAACGAATGTTTTTTAAGCCGATAAAATTTTATAGGTTTATTAACAGCGCGTTAATTAAACAGTTCGACGTATTTGAATTTGTGGAGTTTTAATTCCGAGCGATTTATCACGCCCAGTGTCGTACCGTTGGAATGGGTGCGGGTCCCCCCTCCCACAAGGATTGAGCCGTACGTTTTGGTTTAAATTAGAAACTGTAGGAAAAAGGAAACGTTTTCTAATTTCGCCGAAAGGTGAGAAGCAATTCCATTTGCCGCCGCAGCCGCAAGTGTCTGAAGCTTTCCGGGCACTCACACGCGGGCGAAATGGAAGGCCCCGAGCAAGCCCATCTAGATTATATTAATGTTATTGCAGACGGAAAACCGGATCCAAAGGTTGGAGTGTTTGAATATATGAATTCGGAGACGTGATTTTAAATTAAAATCGCTCGCTGAATAAGGAGACGTGTCGTACACAGGACCTAGTCGGTCGTGTATGGATAAATTATTTCTTTGCGAATTGATATTCAATTTAAATTACGTTTCCTTTAATCCTTTGTTACATTTCCGCATTTTATTCCAGACGTATTTCATTCGCGGTACCAACTTTATTAGCACAGCTGTACTGGACGTTTGCTATGCCTTTATTGTATTTATCAATAGTGAACGAAAAATGTAAAGTTTGTGGACGAATCTTATACCTTAAATGAGTTATGGATATTAATTAAAACATAGTCTCATACGTATAAATTTGCGAATACAACAATAATAATTATAATTTAACTTTTCTAGCTTCCATTAATGAAATTACTCGAAATTTATAGTTCATATTAAAATAATTCAAAATATGACTTCATTCATATAATCGTAATGGCATGTGTGAATGGGGGTTTGAAAAAACATCTGGTGTACATACAACATACATCGATTTAAACGATTCGCATATATTAATTTTTGGTTCTATCTTTTGACGATGTGATAAAAATTAATTATTATATTATTAATTACTTAACGAATACAATAACGGAAATGAATTCATATGCCCTTTTAGTAAAGTAATTCTTTCCAACAATGATGCAGATGTTTGTTCTATTATGTAGAGAAAAATATTCACTTTAAATGAAATTTAGAGATCCATATTTTTGTTTATGTTCATAATAAAGGTGTATAGTGATTTTACGTCGTCTCAGTGGTCTATTACTAAATAAATTTAATAAAAGTTTTCCACAATTTCTTTGAAACTTCTAACAGATCTATAATAATTTAAAAACTGATTTAGATCATTTAATGGATTTTAAGAATGCTGGTGATTCACAGATGAAAACTGAAAAATCTTGCTACTACAATTTATAATATAAATTAAAATATCGTACTAAACTTTAATGCAACAAAGTTTCAATGTAACAATTCCTTCAGCTAGAGATTTTGTGTAATATTTGCATCGTTCTTTCAATTGCCAGGAGTACAAATTTTAAATGACATCTTGCCCTTCGGGAAAATACGATAGTATTTATAAAGAGGTTATTTTGGTTGAATTATGTAAACATAAGATTATATTAACTACGTGAGTAGTTAAAATTCGCCAGCAAGATCGACAGAGGTTAAAACATAAACTGCATGGTGATTTAAATTTAAAACTCTTATTTGTACACTCTTATTTTTGTCGTGCATATTAGATCCACTATACTGACCTCTTAAGTTATGAATGTCTAAATTCAAGATTCTGGTTAAATCAGTAGTGTCAATCCACTCAGTCAGGGCCGTAAAGTTTATTATTTTTTCAATGAAGAAATTTTGTTGGCAAAAACTATTCTATAAAAATTGTTCTTTTTAAATATTTCATACAAATATTTGCGTTCATTATCCGTAATTAATTATTCAAGAGATTTACTGTTTTCATGACAAACCAGATACATTGCAAGACGTGCCAGTCCTTATATTCCTGATTAAATTATTGTGTTGGAAATTGCCAGTTAAAATCGCAAAAGTGTACCTCGGCCAGCCGTTTCGTTTTTTTGCCTACGATCATTAGCTTATCGGATCCTCGTTTTTTGTTCCCGCGTATGGTAATGTTTTGCCGATGCATGATACACGAATTATTAGGAGGCCGATAACGTGACGTCACGACAAAAAACTAAGTAGTCTCAGTTATTCGCGAATGTGTAGGACGCCGTGTACTTAGTTTGTCGCGTTTCTCGTGAAAGATTGCAGTTTTCGCGGCGATTTCCAATGTTATTATTAACTCTTGCGGTGGGTGTAGTGTTATGGTGAGTGTTTTGTATGGTCTTGGAGATTTAAGCGGCAGATGTGGTACATAGTGAGCAGACCTCCCTGGAAGGTGAGTGATTTTTTCTATCGCACTTTGTGTTAACCTGTCGATTTCAAAGAAGATTCAAATGCACTCGTATATACGTGCTATACATTAGGTGCTACAAAAGATGGGAATTTCATTGCAACAACTAGCTGTTTTGTTACGAGTAAAATATCGATACATATTCTAATCATTCGCAGGCTTCTCGATGCTAGTTTAGAATATATCTCAATTGCAGTGTAAATATTGGATTACAAATAACGTTTGATTTTGAAGAATTTCATGCATTTGGCGGCCAGTGGCGTTGTTAGCAGGTTTATTCGAAGGATTATATTTAATGTATTAGTTGATATGCATATTTTGCTGGTGGCGCATCAAAATAATCTTCCGTCTCATTTACATTGAACTAAATTTTAATATCACATGCAGATTATATTTGAAACAAAATTGGTGCATTTAAATTCAGACAATCAAACCTTTTTTTTTTTATTTGATAATTCCACATAAAATGCGGCCCTTGGACTTAGTAATTCTGAATTTAAATCGCACGTTATTCTATTGTTAAATATTTATGAATATTTTGAATAATTTATTTCTGGTTACAGAAAATTTATATAAATTAATAATCTTTTCTAATAATATAGGCAACTGTCATTAACAATTCGTATGTATGTGATAAAAATATAAACTAAGTCTGTCACAGTTCCTCAGTATAGCTTATACTGTTGGTTGATCCTCTAAAAGAGCACACAACAACCTAAAAAGTTGCTCATATCTATGAATCTATGATATATTTAATAATAAATCTATGAATATGTAAAATCTGTAATATCTATGAAGTCTTCATAGGTATCCTTATGACATATGTAATTTAAGAAACATATGTAAGAAAAGTCGACCGCAAGAAATCTGTGAAAAATTAAAATCTATAATTTGTTTAAGGTCCATTTCTGAATTGGTTTGTATTATTTGAAAATTTTTTAGTAGTATTAAGTATTTTTTTCTATATTGTCTGCGGGCCACAAAATAGCAATAGTTCACAGCGCTCGCTTTAACGGTTATGTTGCCCCTGACAAAGAGACAAATTGCCATGCACAAGAATATATCATATGTCTTTTCAAAAAAAGTATTTTTTTAAAATAAAAATATTATTATTTATTTATTTAAACACATTAAGTGCATTGCTTGGGGTTTCTGTTTCTGTTCTGTTTCTGCCCAAAAGCGCAGATAATACTGAAATTTCCTCTGCTAATTCTGATCCATTTATGTCAACAGAACAATCAGTTAAAATACATTCTAAATTCTTGCAGTGTTTAGTAAATTTATTTCTTTGGACATGGTATTTAAATCTTATATAAGAATTGAAAATAGTTACTGTGATTACAATGGGGTACAAATCTAGCATATAGTGCATTTAGTGCTTGAACTATTGTAAAAATGAAAGAAAGATCAACTTTATATTTTTCTGTTGAAAATTAGCCTAAACATCAATTTCGGTAGCATGTTCTTTTGCATCAATGATAGTTTCATTGAAGGACAAATTCGATCGAAGATTCTTAAAAAATATTTTAAAGTTTTATAAAGGATCAAGTGCATAGGCTAGATCAAAATCTTTTGTTTGGATCAACTTGTTTATTAGATTAATGGAATTTAGTATTTTATGCCAAAGAAATAATGAACACAAAAACTTAGATTGTTTAATACAATTTAATATACACGAAGCTTCGTCTCTTTTCGTCCATCGAAAAGTAGATGCAAAAAAAGTAAATGTATATTGTTAGCAATGTTAAAGAATCATTAGCAACAACACATTTAGGGAGTGGCTATTACCCGGAACATAGAATGCTCGCGAATTATATTGTTTAATTCCAGATTGAACTCCTGCTTATCTTGCAAATTTAAATCTTTAAGTTCCCCAATTATAATCTCACACATTTTTTTTCTGTGTATCTCTGGATTGGTAAGAAGCTTGGAAAGCTTCCATTAAATTTAATTTCAACATCAGCGTAAACTTTATTGATTGAAACATATTTGATTACTAGTGAATAGCTCTACCTTATTGAGCTCAGAAATGCAGTCTAAAATTATGAAAAAAATTGTATTTTTTATTTCATCAATAATATGAGATTGATGCAGTAGTATCTTCTTTCTTGAGCACCTCACGGACGTGTTCTTCCATAATGTGATCAAATTCAGCTAGCATCACAATTATTTTTAAGAAATCACCGTTATTATATTTACAAGAACTTGTCGCGTGTTCCTTCAAAAACCAGGACATTTTTACCAGGCATTCTTGTAATTGCTACGATTCTTAAAAGCACCTCATTACAATGATTTTTTCGGCATTAATAATTCTTTGAGCGGCCGCAACTATAGTTTTACAACACTTTAACATTTGGTTCATTTCTATCGATGATTTTTGGACCCGAATAAATTTTTGAAAATTTCATACTCTTTCAAAGTTTCGCCGTGGTGCTTCCAACTTTTAAAACCTACATTTGAAAGAAAACTAACTATACAGCCGAAAATGTTGTAACAGAAGCAGCAAACTAGGGCAGTACACTAGCCAGTCTCGTAAAACTTGCTCTCTTGTTCTCCATTGCTTAAAATTCGTGTACAATAATTTTCGCTAAAGTGTCATCAGTGTCATTTGAAGGAAATTTGTAATTATGCAATGGTTTGGGCGGACCTTGTCTTACTAAACAATTTTTTAGGCGCCCCCTAAATTTCTTGGCCCCAATGCTATATCTGGGTTCAAAGTTCGTAGAACGCTTTCTGTGGGCATGTTTAAAATTTCAATATCTATAACTGTTACAAGATACACTTTTTCGATAACTCGTGCCGTTTTCGAGATACGGAAAAAGGAGAGACACTTCTACCTAGACGGTATTCCAAAAATAGTCAGAATCGATTCAGGAGATTTCGAAACGTGTATATCAGTTCAAATCTCGAAAATCGAAAATTTCCTATACATAAAATATATGAATGTAAAAATGCAGCAAAACATATTTTATAATGAATATTCTCTATTCATTTAATTTATTCTATTTAAGTTCAACTTAAATAAATAGTGTGAAATAAAAATAATAATAAAAACGAGCAAATTTAATTTTTATGGCACCATTAGCAATTTAAATATTAGTATGGGGTTGAATGTATGAGAAAAGAATAGCTCTTACGTGAAATTCAAATTTACTTTTATTGATCTTTTTATTATTTCATTACTGATACACTGGCACTGTGCTTTGAGATGCTATATCACGAAATCTACACACCTTAACTTTGAAATACATGAGCAAAAATTTTTCTTGGTAAAACAAACGTATAAACATACTTGGATTCTGAGTTATTTTCATTTTGCGTACCATATCGCTCTTATTGGCAACGGCAAAGTTGAATTTTGTAACAAACTAACTGAAAATGAACTTTAAATAGTACCAGTAAAGATGTGAGAATAAGCATAGAGGTGGGGTAGATGTTGTACATGGTATATACATATATAGGTTGGTGTGTATGTTGTATGTATTTATAAACTTAGGGTGTTTCTCTTTAATATATTATATAATTTATGAAGACTGGAGTGATGTAAATCCGATTAAACAATATCTAAAACTCTGATCACCCAAAGCTACATTTTGTTTATGTTGAAAGAATGCACTGGATTTATGTTGAAGATATCTGCCTGAACTGTTAGGTTCTTGGTGCCAATCAAGTTCGATACTGTTGTCGTGTTTGCTAATGATTAGAGTGTCTAGAACCGACATGGTTTTATTGTCTATTCAGTGGTGAATTTAATGTTCTCATTGAATAAATTGAAAACATGAACAACCTCGGTGTTAGAATGGTAGATGATGTCATCTAAATATGGATATAAAAACGGAAATCTAAATGTAAGTTTCTCCACGGCATACTTCTTCGTAGATATTTCTGCCATTATTCGGGGGTTCCAAAATCTGTCGGAAAAACTTTTCTTCAAAAGTAGATTGTGTCAAAGTTGAATGTGATAAGGTCAAGGACCATTTTACACGAAATGTTGCAAAATAGTCTGTCCGGTCTTTTAACAATGTCTAAAAATAATTTTAATGGGATATTAGTGAATAATAAAGTAATACTGAATACACTAAAAAGAAAAAAGAGAAAACTTATAATAACAATTATAAGATAAAAACCCCTTACCACACTTGATTTTTACAAATCTAAATACGTATTTCGGCAACTACGTTGCCATCTTCAGTAGAATCTGAAAGGATGAGTGTTAAACATAGTATTTCTAGTTAAGGTAAAAACCTTTGAAGATATTCTCTTCACTAGATCACCAGTGGGATAACACAAGAGAAAACTTATAATAACAATTATAAGATAAAAACCCCTTACCACACTTGATTTTTACAAATCTAAATACGTATTTCGGCAACTACGTTGCCATCTTCAGTAGAATCTGAAAGGATGAGTGTTAAACATAGTATTTCTAGTTAAGGTAAAAACCTTTGAAGATATTCTCTTCACTAGATCACCAGTGGGATAACACTGATTAGATCGGTTAAAATTTTGAGCACATGGCCGTATCATGATTATTATTTTGTTGAAGAAGTGATTTTTTTTAATATTATTAACTTTAATTTTATTAAAAAGGAAATTTATTTATCTGAAATTAAAATCTGCAAAGATATAGTGTGGTAGTATTATTTCAAATTGTTAATCTCAATCATCAACTTTAACATATTATTTATTCGTAGCGTTTGAAAGTTTACTGATTCTGATGCGAAGGGGTGCCATCTGATCTCCCGCATTTCATATAATGTTATCGTATGACCAGAATTGTTAATTTTTGACAGCTGTAAACCCTTTTTTACACGTCCAGAACATATTGTATATATTGTACTTAGCAATTGTAATTAAAATTAAATGTGTAAGATTTTTCCAAATTATTAAGATTTTAATTTCGTAAGAACGAAAACATTTAAATTAATTTGTATAAACACGCTAAAAGTCCAAATCTGGGCCAAGACTGGCCATAATGACAACGAAACAATAGTGATTCGTGAAATGTAAAGAAGAACGAAACGAAAAAATGCTACGCAAGGACGAAATGAAGCTGCCTAGAAACATGTATGTAGGTACATTATTTTAGAATATTATTATATATCGTGGATATCATTAAATTTTTGTTTTTAATATTGCATGTATGTATTCTGGGCAATATTTATGTAAATAGATTCAAGAATTAAGCGTTTCGGTAGATTATTTTGTCTTCGATAATTGACAGTCTCTGGTCTGTAATTATATACTAATACTAGTATTCAAAAAGTTTAATTGATTTTTTTTCTACTTCAATGGTAAACTGTAATTGTGGATGAAATACATTAAAATCATATAAAATATTATCAATGTGTTATTAAGGAATAGACATACATATATTATCAACATATAAACACACTAGAACGGAATATTCATGGGCAATGATGGAATTATGGAATTTAAAAGTTTGTACGTTAATAAGGAGGTGGTGAACATGAAATAATAGACGAAAAGATGAAAAATAATCAACCTAAAAATGAAAATGAACGTAGACAATTTCAGAGATCTCTAAATGTATACATTTTTAAATTTCCAAAAAAAAACAATTGAAAATATTAAAATGCAAAGAACGCAATTGTAAAATCGATCAACTTAATTGAATAAACCGTACCCAACCCCACTATTTGGGGATAGGGGTGGGTTGGTCCATCAATATCAAATGTCAAAATTTGATCTTGAATAAATTACCAAAAACGTGAATTCAACAAAATTGTCAAAATTGTAAAGTTGCAAAGTTTGTTGCAAAATTGACAAAAAGTGAATAATATTTAACAAAATCCCACTGCACAAAAATGACGTTAGTCTTTACATCTGACTATAAATGATTTTAACAAAAACATCATTTCTGTAGAATAAGTAAAAAAAAAATAGTGACGACTTGATTTTTTAAATTTATACCGTTCCTGAAGTAACTTTTGATGAGCAAAACGTTGATGAGTAACATTCTGTAAAAGTTAAGTAATTCTGTCAAAAGTATATAAATTATTTTGGTATAATTATTAATACACAAACTAAGTTTTAAAAAATAATTTTCGCTCATATGATATTTAATTATTTAAATCCTATAACCAGTACCACATGGGGCCAGTATTGAACCGTTACTTTGTTACAATTTTTGTCCCTACTAAATAAATACAATTATGTCGTTATATTTTTCCACAAGAATATTTCTAAGCAGATTTCGTATTTTTACGAATTTCAATCGTCTATATTTGTCCAATACATTTTGTGGTTTTAAATAAATTTAATAAAATTAATGTTCAGCAACACGTCGAATATTTAGAAAATGTGTGAAAATATGCAATGTTAAGAATATTCAAAATAAATGGTAACAACATTTTCGCAAATACAAAAAAGTAGAAATAAAAATTATTGAAAATTCGAGAACTATCAAAATGTTAAAATTTTAATCAATATTTGTAAACGTAATATTTTTTAAATTGCGAGAGACGCCAAGAATAATCTTCAGAAACCAATTTGTTAGAAAAGTCAAAATTATCGCAAATGCAAAAATACTTGGAAAAATAATTGAAATAATTATTCTCCAATAACGTCGATGAGTATACAATTTCTTGGTAGTTACTTAAAAATAAATAAAATTTGTAGAAAATTAAAAAATGTTGCTAAGTGTATCTTAAAAAGACAAAATTGGGTGGCCTTCTACAGGAAGAAAGTTTGGGATTATGTCTCCCTTCTGACCAGTCGACGACCAAGAATTGTGGTAAAAGAAAGCGCAAAGTAACTAATATTAAACAAGAACCGGATAGTTCTAATGAGAGTGGGCAAGTCTATAGATGTATGTGGTTGTGTGTTATATAAAGGTAATATTTATTGAGAGATTACACAAAAACCGACAGTTCATAATTTGGCGAACCAATGCACGAAAATATAGGTCTAGTTTATGAGTCATAATTAAACCACATACACTGCCTTTCAAATAAAATAGACCACGCCGAACTACTGAACGTAGAATTATGCAACGTGGTGAAAATATCTAGTGCATGTAGAAGAACAAATGATTACATTTTTAAGAAAAACTGATAACATTTAATGATTAAAAAGTTAATAATGAGTACATACACACGTTCTCGTATGCACTCATCAACCGTTCTGCGCATATTGGAAATTACATTATTGGTATCTCCTTGAGGTACCTCATCCCAGGCTATCTGTAACTGTTGACGTAGCTCCTCTAAGGTATTTGGAGGATGGGGTAAATGCCGCAATCTTCTTTCCATCATATCCCAGGCATGTTCAATGGGCGATAAGTCTTGTGATCTTGGAGGCCAGGGCAACGTATTGATGTTGTTTTCTTCTTCTAGGAAGGCAGTATGGGCAGTATGATGCCGCGCATTATCTTGCTGGAAGGCTGCTCCTGGAAGGTTTTATAGTAATGGCACAACAACTGGTTCTAACACGAATCAATGTAACGTCTGGCGTTTAGTGTACCCGAAATGAATACCAGACAAGATCTTCTACCATAACGTATTGCCCCCCATACCACAACCCCAGAAGTTAAAGCCGAATGGTGACGTTGAACAAATTGTAAATTTTGCCTCTGCGTTTGTCATAAGCCATAAGCAAAATGTTGATTCGTCGCTGAAGAAAATCTCATTCCATTCAGGAACCCAATATTGTCTGTCCTGGCACCAGTGAAGTATGATGGTTTTATGTTCTCTTGTTAGAGAAAGACGAAAATGAGGACGATAAGAACGTAATCCGAACGTCCACATTCGGCGATAACTCGTGGTGATGGATACCATATGGCCAATTGCTCTTATCCAATTTATGCCTTGTGGTGGTTTTTCCGGGTCTCTAATTGCATTTCGCTTTAAGAGCCGATCTTCTCGCTCTTGCGTCACTCTTCTTCGTCCAGTATCTTTACGACGAACGTTTAGGTATTCTCCCTGCCAGATTCTACAAGTCTGTGCTATGGTGGTGTGAAACCAATTGACACGTCTGGCTATCTCACGGAAGGTTAAACCAGCCTCATGCATCCCACCAATTCGTCTTCGTCCAAAGGCGTAATTTAATGAAAATTGGCACGTCTTCGAACTCGTGGCATTGTAAAGGTCCTAACAGTTACAACAAGCAAAAAGAAACGCCTAACAAATGCGACAAATCAACGAAAGTATGGTCAAACTAAAGACACAAGCAACTGTTGCTAACGAGATAATTTCTGCCAGAAGTGACAGATTGGCTTCAAAACTTAATCATTTGTTTTTCTATGTGCACTAGATATTTTCACCAAGTTTCATCATTGTACGTTCAGTAGTTCGGGGTCGTCTATTTTATTTGAAAGGCAGTGTATATTCGGGGATCTGCTATTGTTACAGACTAACTTCTTGTACACTTTATCAACGATTATTTTTTATCTCGTAACTCTTCAATTAATTTATTGTCTTTTCTTGTGTAATGTTAGTTGGATCTTTGTTACATTCTTTGAATACATTTTTTGATCGCTAAGTAACCAATTTTATTGATGATCACGGTAGAGTTGCCTTTATCGGCTCTGGACACGATAATATTATGTTTCAAAAATCTGGTTGCCACGCATGTTCACCAATATTAGCGTCCCTAGGGAGGAATGATCAAAGTTTTAAACTTCATAATTTCATTATTACCCATGAACAATCCGTTCTTATATATTTATGTTGCTGATATATGTATGTCTATTCAAAAACAACAAGTACAAAATATATTAAATATAATAATATTAAATATTATTTTTCCATAGCGATCCTTTTATATGTTGACACTGGACAAATAAGGACATTTGACAGTCCTTGTTTAGTCGAAGCATTGTGCTACAGAAAGTACTATTGTTGAGGAACGGTTTGGTTGAATATTTTAAGACTAAAGCGCAACTGTGTCATAGTCATTCATTGTGATTATTAATTACATTTATTTTATTCTTGGTTACTTTTGGGCAAGATTAACAATTATAACAAAAATATTGCACAAATCCTGTAAATATACGCAGTTGCAAATCATTACAATTACAAAAGACCTTCACAATGATTGTTTCAATGGTGCATTATTTAATTTCGCAACGCGATTTGCAAATTTTGTTATAAAAGTACAATTGTACCGTGTTTTTAGACTAACAATACAATATATGCATGCGCGTCATGCGTCCTCAATTATAACATGCTTTGTTCGCGCCGAACAAAATGAATAAGATACCGAATACAATTCGCGTAAATACGACACACAAATAACAATATTTGGGTTAGGCTCGTTACAGAACTAAATATATCGTACGCCGTCATCTAGAGCACATATGTTCTCGGTTGTTTGCATATCTGGGTCACGCCTAATTGCCCGAAAAGCTATCTAAATTAAAACAAAAGACAATGTTTAGTACACGCAAAATTCAGCTAAACCCTGGGCAAGTCGTAAAATTCACACCGTTTATAGCTTCGAAACGCTGTTTGTAAAACGCACCACTTTTCCGTCAAATGTCAGCATTTCACAAAACGTTGTGCTTTTAAATCGACTACAATTTTCGTGCATGACGACTCATTGTTTTTCATTTAGGATCCTGGTTTTAGAGCGTTATCATATAAATTTGAATTATCTTTGAATTACCGCTTCACAGTACTATTACTCCAAATTTTATAGTTCGTGAATATTAAAAAAAAAGCATTTTAGTACAAGCGGTGTTGGCAGATTGCAATTGTTAAAATTTACACGGACCATTTTCCATTACAAAACGTGCGACCCGCCCTGCAAAATATTTTTTAGCCAACAACGTTCCATATAAATAGACTGAGAATAAATTAAAACGTTGACCGCAATGAAAATTTTGCATTTATTGTTGTTTGTGTTCGCTGCGGTGCCACTGAATTCCAAATGCAAAGCAAACAATTCACAATATAAATATTAATTTACATTGTGCAGCGAAACAATCTTTTTTCCATTGATGTTTTTCCGCCCAATAAAGCATCCAAATAATTGTTAATAAATTTCGGGTTCTTTCACATTCGTCAAACATATTAAATTAATATGATTTAATTTCATAGTTAGTATTGCTCGATAATTTAAAGTTCGTTTAATCTAATTAATGAAACGCTACCGTTTTATATTATATCATCGAAATTACGAATGTGAATAATAACAATTGAACCACAAATCAGGATTAACGTACACTATATTTAAAACATTTCGTTGCCCAACGGTGCGTTTCAGAGCAATGCCAGCCCGATCATTAAAACGAAGACCATCTCTCTTCGACTGCAGTTAGATTGTTCCATTTCTTTCCAACTGAAATTATTTGATTTAGTGGAGCAGCTAATCAGAAGGGTGTGTATCTTGAATTTGGCAGCCAGTAATATTTGTTCCTAGTAAACTTCCGAAATATTTAGAACAACGTATTAAAGAGTACATGTGTATAATTACTGATGATATTTACAACTCTGTACCGTGACTGAAAATAAAGGTTTCGGTGAAATTACTATTAATTTTTAATACGCGTTTTACTATGAATGGCGGCTTATATAAATAAATGAATCCAATTTCCAACAAGGCAGGAATGTTTTCAATTATAAAATATGAAATATATTCACATGTTTTATCATTGATTTCAATTGTACAATACGAAATAAAATACATATTTTATCGAAGTGGTATTTTTTTTAATTGATTCTATTTTATTCAAAACCATCCAATTTTAAATTAATTTTGAATTATGACGATTTGCTACAAATAATTTTTGGGGAAAATTGCATCCAATAGGTCGATTATTTCACGATTAATATACAAACGCGTATCTTGCTTTTAGTTTATTTAATATTAATATTAATCATAATGCAATTAAAGTTATTTAATTCCACCTCAATTTTTTTTGTGCTGCTCCCAGAAGACATTTTCATATTATATTTTATATTGCTTCTGGGAAAGTTTGCTATAATAACTTTTGGTGATATCTTGACATAGCAAGTATAGACATTTCAACAACAAGCCCTCGACTTTATTATTATAGGCTTACTGGTCTAGTGATCTAAGTCGCAGGCCAGGAAGGGTGGCTTCAATGTCAGTCGGGCCATCAGTCGGGCCATCAGAATTTTATTTCGGAGATAAAATTCATAAAATTCATAATGATCACTATATGGAATTGGATGTAACCGACTCTTTGGATAAGGTTTTTCATGTTTTCCTGTATCCTGCATAGTGAATGGAGCGTTTCCCAATCACTCGAAGACAGCCGGTCGATGAGATGGATATCTTCATTTGTTCATTTTATGAATTCATGTCATTTTGGATATAGTTCACAATATTTGTAAGGTTAATTTTCTACAACGTTAACTTTTATTGTTTTTAATAATTTCGAATAATTATAATTAATAATTAATTAATCACTTTTGGAGTTATGTTTGTGTTACAATATAAATGCATATTTTTATTACGTAAATACATTTTTGTTTCTCTAACTTAGATTAAATATTTGACAAATAATTGGTCTTTATTAATGATCGATAACATAGTTAATTCGCCAAGGCCGTATATTGAGCTCGTACACCTTGTCAATACAGGCTTCAATGTCAATGCATAGTCGGCGCGGTTTACATTAACCTTACTCGTTTTGCGAACAGATGGCTACATCGTCGCACAGATAGAACTATCCAATCGCCCATGCATCTCTTGCATTCGATTTATGTAGCTAATTGTAGTGCTGATGTAACGATTTTGTATTGCATACCTTATAAGGTAGAGTTTGACATAGTTTTCCATTTGTAATACACGTTAATATGACCTACATACGAACTATGTAAGTACAATAGTTTGCTATATACAATGTTTCGTCCTCTCTGAAACAACTTGCAGTTTTATAGACTCACCTCATAGCATAATAAGATATAAATGATAATATTTGCGATGGTATTGGTCTGAAGCAACTACTGGTAAATGTGCAAAAATTGCAACAAATAATCATCATAATCAGATATGCTTATCAACAATTTGTATGTGTCATAGCCACCGCGACAATAGCTTGAAATGTATATAAGTATAGGGTAATACAGGGAGATATGGCCCACATTTCGAAAAAAAAAAAATGTTAAAGCTTTATTTATCACATAATCAAGTATATTGATCTTTATTCGAAAACTAAATATAAATTACAATGTAAAAATCAAACAAAACAAAAGTTGGTTCTTCTAAAATTAAAAAAAAAATGTTCCGGGCCATCTAACCCGTAGTGTCTGGGTGACTTCAACTAACTCAATTTTATTTTTTTGCCAAAAACTTTACCACACCGGTCACACAAACTTAGGAACTTGGGACAGCCTTCGTGAAATCAATCTCCACATCGTAAACATTTGACCCAGTCATCTTGTTTTGATGTATTTCTATAATTTTCTCCACATCCTAAGCATTCAGCACTACCACTATCAGAACTGTCATTTAATTCTTGTGCTTGGAAATTTGACACGTCGTGTTCTGATGAGGATGAGAAATCAACAGCTTTGTTGGTCTTAGATGTCTTAGCAGGTTGTTTTCTCTGTTGCTGTCGTGGTTTGGTTTTCTTTACTTTACTGCTCCTCTGCGCTTTTCTATATTTTTATTTGATGTTAAGACGGCGGCAGCTTGTTATCCTCTCTTTCTCACTTGTTTAACCAAATCTGATCTACTAGGCACTGGATATATTTTATTTAGCATAGGCGTTTCCTTTTTGGGTGTGTTCTCATTAGTAATTTGTGAACAACTCAGAAGGTATAAATCTGGCTGTAGGTCAATCTCCATTTCAATTTGTTTATCTACTTCTTCCATTAACGCGTTCTGATTTTGAGGTATTTTTTTGATTTTGTTCATTGTGAGGGTCATCGGTCATAATCTTGAATTGCGTCTGGATTGAAAGGGCAAATTGCCGTAGCTCTAAATGCTGAAACAACATTTTCTACACCAGCACTCTGACAATAAGTTTCCAAATTGCAATCTTGTTATCCTTCTGGTTCGATTTGCTCTAACAAAAGTGTTACACACTATTAAAATTGGATTTTAGACTTTTAAAAAATGATCTGTCCAACGGTTCTAGAAATTGTGTTGTGTGACTAGGGAGGCATAATAGTATGATGTCATGCTCCTCAAATCTCAAATTCTAACATTTCAACCGAAGTACAGTGTGTTGCATGACCCAGATTAAAATTACTTTTCCAGCAGGTTTTCGGGGTAAAAAGTGTGTCCTTAACCACGTAAAAAACAAATTGGTGTTAATGTCTAAACATCTAAACCGCAGAACCCGGAGGCATTCCGTCCTCAAACTCAGATTTGTTATATCTTCGCTTCTTTCACATGACGTCACCGCTGCTACATATTTGAGCTTTTTTCTGCGACATATCCAGGTTTGTTATTCAACTGCAGACCAGTTTCACCCATATTAAAAATTCGTCCCGGTTGGTTCATTAATTCATTTTCACTAAGTGTTTTTTCAAGAAGTTGAAAATAAGAAGTTACTTCGACTCGGTTCATTCCTTTTCAACGGGCCAAAGAAACTTCTTCCGATTTTCTAATGCTAAGATCTGCATGTCGTTTAAGGAATATCCAGTCGTAACCGGCTAATCTCTTCTCTTTATTAAAACGGTTTTAAATTTTCAAAATAAACCTGTTTTTAAAGATCAACCATTACAAATTACAAATTTTGATCATAAATTGTTCAGCCATATGTATTAAAGGCCATAGATCTGATAGACTCACGAGTCGGAGCAAAACTTTTCTTTTTATATGTGATGACAGGTTTTTTCAATTTCTTCACCCAAACACGAAGATGGTCCTAAATCTTTCTTTTCAATATTATTGTTTTTCATACGTCGTCTTAGCGTAGGACGAGGAATGTTAAAATTTCTTGCAGCTTGGTTCACTTTGTACTGCTTCTGTAGTTTGTATGAGCTGCTCCTTTGTCCATGCTCCTCTTTGGCATGCTGATTTGCTTTTATATTCGATAGGCATAGCTGGGGAAATAATCAGCAGATAATTATTGTTGTCGTGATATTGGACCATCTATCCCATATAAAATTGAGCCGTCTTACCCAAAACTACGGGACAGATTTTTTTCCGCAAATGAAAAATACAACGGACGAAGCCAAACATTTAACATAACCTCAGAAACATTGTTGTTCAGTTATGCATCAGTAGCAGGCTCAAAAGATTGAATTTCATACAAATGATGAAACATTAACTTAATGCTACACAATTTCAAGGACCTTGCAATATTCAAATAATTTATAATTTTAACGACACTATCAACTCTTTTTACGATATAACGACTTAAAGGCGTTGCCTGGTGTAGCAATATGCGGGAAATTAAAAAAATAGCGAAGATATTCAGTTGGGTCATCTCAGCCGGTGGGCCATCTCTCCCTGAATTGCCCTAAGGAAGTTCAGTACGGACCACTGAAGTTTTTTAATTGGTTGTTTAGCTATTACTTATTTTTCATTGAAAAAAGGTCATATATCGCCGAAAGTGTTCTTAGCTTGTATTCTACGGTTTTCCATTTGTTTGTATTTCTTAAATTTGTATGGAAACAATCATCTTCGCTTGTACGTGTTTTCAATTTTGTTTGCCGTCAGAAAGGATAGTTACTCTAAATAACAAATATTCCTTTTATTACGTAATGTTTGATTCATTTATGTAACACTTTTCCTAGTCATTGGCCACTTGACTTGAACTCCTTCCTGTATTTTACATTTATTTCTGCTCTAGCGTTATAAACCACTTAACGTAATTGCGATTTGTTACAAGTTAATTCGATTTTTTGAGTCACCCTTTGTTGCATCAATTCACGAGTTTGTCGACGACGGCAGTTAACTGACCCGTAGAAAATCCATTCGAACGTTCCAAGAGAATTAAACGAATCGGGGCGATGCGACGAACGAATACACGAGTTTAAATTTTATAATCCTTTATTAGCCTGTTGAGGATTTTTCGTGCGTTTTTTGCTCTTTATTCTCGTTTTTATCTCGTCTTTGCAGTCGTAATTTTCGCCGGAATGCGGAGAGGGTAGTCGAATGCGCTTTGATTCTCGTGCTTGAAAATTTATTCACCGTATTTTAATAAAATTTTCAGCGTCGGTACCGGAGATGTTTCAGATTCGTGTCGCTCTATTTTCAGATCGCGTGCGAATTTCCGATAAATTTTAGAGTGTCGCGAAACGGGAAGGAAACAGTGGTTACGTTATTTTATTTTATGATCAAAATTATGGCAAATGTGTTACTTAGTGGCATATCTGTAACTTAGGCGCTAAGGCAAAGAGAACAATTATAATTAATAGGTTATTCACTATTTTAATACACATCGAATTAATAGATACAATTTTCATTTTAACAACATTAAAAATTTCAAGATCAAAAAAAATAATAACCTTAAGAATTCTTTTATCAAATATAACAATAAATATAAAATGATTTATTGTGTGGTTGTTGTGCAATACTTTACAACTCTTCTAAACAACAATTATTCTCCATTTTTCCTTTTTCTTCTCTTACTATCGGTTATATTTTCTCTTGTGATTCAAATAATGTTCAAATTTTGAAGTGTTTTTTATATCATAATACAATAAATAGTTTATTTATTTTATTTTATTTGGAACAGATTAACTTTTATGGGAGCATCATTATACATTTTACGTTACGTTTAGCAAGTGTGGCTAAAGAAGAAGATGGTCTTATTTCCCCAAGCTTGACTTTTTAGTTTTCTCGTGTTGATTCTATCCATATTTACGTGAACCCAGATTTTTTATAATTATCGGAAATATATTTTTGAATTATTCGATACAATTTTATTTTGACATAATTATTGTCCGTTACTTTTATCTATTTATTGTGTTTCCACATGATTCGTATTTTGTTTGCAGCTGGATCACACATTTTTGCAACTATCGACCAGAGACCATCTCCTCGCTATAGTGTGTTTAGAAACGGGTAAGTACAGCAGAAACCCTTATGTAGTTTTAGTTACAAGAGTTTTAGTTACAAGAGCATTAGAGAGTTCATTCGCCGTGCTATTTTGTAAATTTTGTAAGAATAACGTATGTAACAAAAGTTTTGGAAAAATTTTCGCATTATTGTTTCCTATTAAAAATAAACTCGCCATATATTGAGAATCTGACAAGTTTCTCATGCAGTTTCACAATACTTTGTGTTTACAGAGGTTTACAAGTTAGATTTGTAGAAGGTATTTACACTTTGGTTGGCCAAATGCCCAACTGTGATATTAACAACAACTTACCGCATCATTAAGCTATGTGAGGAGGGTTTGCCGTGTATTAATATATATTTCAACGAGAAGAATAGGGCGAAGATTTCACATTTGCCATATGACAGCCAAAAGGGCAATTAGCAGAAATAATTTAAAATATAGAAAGCGATAAAAATATATCCAAATACACGGCTGCTCAATTAGAGAGATGCTTCAGAAACAATGCCACAATAATCTTAGACGACGAAATATATTTTTTCTTCTATAGTTTGGAAAACTTCAATATTTTCATATTAATTTGAGTTAGGAAAAGTGGAATATTTCCTAATAAGTGCGGAAATAATATTTCAACACAAATTCCAAAATTCATTTATTGAAATTCTACACGACTATTTTTCATCTCTATCATAAATATTAACAGTAACATTGTCACAATTACTAAATAAAACTCCAGCACAAGCCTTACTCAAATTAGAAACATAGCTACTATTTACGTTAACCTCTTCTTTGTTTCCCAATATTTTTGCTGCTACTTCCAACTTATGTCCAATTGAGTTCTTCGGGCACATTGCTTGATTTTCATAAACCATGTCATTTAAGAGTTATGTCCGCTCGTGTATTGACCAGTATTGTAGCAGACGTCTTTCTAAAACAATGCCCGGTATAATTAGAAAGTATCGGTAACTTCAAAAACTCGGCGATTTTTTTCTGCATCCCCCAATAGTATTGATGCCAACAGACTGCCTTGTACATTTTCCGCTTCTATATCCTAAGAAAAATCTTAAATTTTCAATTGGTGAGGGACGAAGGGAACAATATTTCCGAAATATCACACGCAGGTCCACATTTTCTATGTACCCATTGGAAATTGTAAATTCTTTTCGTATTTTGGTTTTTGTATTGGGAATTTCAATCAAAATGTACGAGCCCAATGTGTTGAACTTAACTTAATTTTTCTCGTCGTAATGCTCAACTGACACCAACAATCAGCACTATCTATAATTTTAATAATAATTATATAATTTGGATGAGTTCCAAATTAAAAAAATACCTTCATCAATAAGTAGGTTCCGTCGGCAGTTTTTCTTAAAAAAATCGTATTTCTAATTTGGTGAAAACACTGGATTTCTTAGAATGATGTCCAACTGATTTTCGCTTAAGAAAAGCTTGGAAACTTCTTTATGTCTATATTTTTATATATGTTGAATAAATGCTCCACAATGTAGAACTCTTGTATACTTTGGATTTTTGTGCGAAATATGCTAACAACACTACTTCATTGATCATCTTTAC
This sequence comes from Geotrupes spiniger, assembly GCA_959613385.1. Classification (NCBI taxonomy): domain Eukaryota; kingdom Metazoa; phylum Arthropoda; class Insecta; order Coleoptera; family Geotrupidae; genus Geotrupes; species Geotrupes spiniger. The sequence continues at coordinate 34,362,463 of OY390732.1, forward strand.
TTTTTTTTCTTACACCATTTGTCAAATTGACAATGAGCATGTTCATACTTTCCTTTGGATTTCACAGGTAATAAAGATTGAACTGCCAATGCAGCCGGTACTTATACATCAGACACTTCGCTTGAATCAAACATTTTAATAAAATCTTAGCCACAAACTTTTTTTCGCCTTCACACATTTAGTTTTTTTACAAACAAAGTTATTTCTCTATACTAACGAACACAAACATTTCGATCGCATTTACAATTGCATGTTTTACGGCATGCTTTAGATCTCGGCTAACGCCTCGATCTAAAAGTTCATGCCTAATATGGAAAAATAATACATTTCCTATCTCATTACACAAATAGCTATTACATTATCTAACTCTGAAATAAAGCGAAACGAAGGCTTTTATACAGACAATATTAAAGACGTTCTTTAAACGTACGGTATAAGGAAAAACCGAAATTTCAGGACAAGGTACTAGTGTGATGCGCCATTTCGGAAGCTGCTTTTTCAAGACCTTATGTTTGGCGAGTTAGGGGCGAAGCTGTAAATGCAGACATTTATATTAGAAGACACCTCCCAAAAGTAGTGAATTTTATTCAAACGCATCATGTTAATGATAATATTACATATATTCTGGCCGGATCTGGCAACGTGCCAGATGCCGAACGCCAGGCAACAAAATATCCCATGTGTACCTAAAGAGAACAACCCCCGAATGTTTCACAGGTACGTAGAAGAGTTTTGGGCTTTACTCGGTAGGAGCCCAAAATGAAGAAGTACTGTGACGAAGAATCTACCAAAAGATTCGCGAATTTTACCCACTTACCGTCCAAAGGTTGATGAGAGATATTCGCACCAAAATGCGAATCATTGACACCCATGGCCCTCTAGTTGCTATCTGATACCTTATAATTATAGTTAAAGCTTCACTAATTTATAATTGTTTCAAATTAAATGAAACAATTATAATTTGAATAATTATATTTCAAAAAATTTCCCAAAACTTTCGTTGCATGCGTTACTACAAATTGAAAAATATAAAATGATAAGCATTACCACGGCTTTATATTGCTATTGAAGTATTTCCGCCCAAAGTTAAAGTTAAAGTTAAAATTACACACTCATATTGCGATCGTTACGCCATGGAAAACTGTGGCTCGTTTACGCGATCGTTAACGGTTTGTATCCAAATTTCCATCAAGAACGACCAATTAAATAGGTCGCGTATTCAGTAGATAATAGAAAACTGAAGAGGCAATAAATTGATTTTAAAGATGTTACTTTATTAAAGCTTGAGTGTTTAACTTTAACTGTTTAACTTAATAAAAAGTGTATACCATGCACTACAAATGCTATACTGTGCGGCATTTGCAACTTATAATATTACGGAAGGATTTTACGTCACTGAGCTACAACAAAGCAAATATAAAAAGAAAGGTATATAATTAGTGAATTACGCGCCGAGTACCGAACGTAATTATTCAGGTTTACGCAGTAAGAACGACTCCAGAACTTGTAGGGTAATGTGTGCATACATTAAATAGTAATAGGGGTAACTAAACTGGCACCACTAACGTGAGTATATGTCCGTATGTGCGGATATATGCGTTTTATACTGCTATTTTCTGAGGCTTCGAGTAATTAATTTTAAGCGCACGGGCATTATAAATTGCCTGATACAGATGAATAGTCTTCTCGACGCTTGTTTTGCTTGCCATAGAGTGAAAATTCGTGTTGCATCCGCATACAAAAAGATTGTTTGTTTGATTATGACACCGAAATGCACGCTAATGGCTAGATTTTGTGCATTTTACTTACAGATGTGAAGAGCAAATGCGCACTTAATGGTTATTTATTATTCATAAATTGAGAATTAAATTTTCTCCATGTATCGCGCTTCCAGGTTTAATCACAGATAAGCAAGAATATATTACATTTCAGAAAACGAACATGCGGTGTAAAATGCGATTTATTTTCGACCATACCGACGTGATTATACAGGGTGTTGTTTTGGCGGACGCAACATGGGAAATTCCCTTTTTTATTTCGACGCATTCAAATAGTGGCTTCTCTAATGATTTTAAAGCAAAATTCCATTTAAGTTTTTTAAAGGACACTATTTTTGGTAGTCGCGCAAATACTTGTGCCTGCTAAATTTTGAAATTTTAAGTCAAAACATTAATTCGGCCTTGGTCACGGATGTTGGCAGGTCTGATAAACGTAAATCATAATAACCCAACACAAAAATTAGTGAATTAATAATGTGGCGCTTTATTATAAATGTTAAATGTTCTGCGATTTTTGATAATCTTAATTGTATATCGCAGCATTTCGTTTACGATCTAAATCCGCTCCTGTGTGGCTCAACAACCTAACAACCCCAAAACGCTTGTCCATTTGACGTATGTCGAGGACATGTCGTCGTGAAGTGTAATTCTTGCCATCGAATTTGAATAATTATTGGGTACTTTATGGCTTTCTGATTCGAAAATACATCTAACAGTGCCACATGATAGCAGCTTCTTAAAAAATGCTGTTAGTTGTCTTTCGTGAATACCGAACGAAAACGTCGTCGTTGACTGGGCAGGAGATATAGGGAAGCAAGGAGAACGTAGTTTTTAATGAATTTAAATTTTCGTTCCATTTCAAGGGGAAACGGATGCAGTACTAGTATGATGATGGATGATGATGCCGACAGACAAGAAGGGTCCAGAAGGAACAGGGTACCTGTACAAAATTAATGTAAGGTCTAGACGTAAGAAGATGTAACCTATTGGTCACGATAGGGTAGCTTGTTGCAGATATCGAAAACACCTAAAATTACACTGTGATCAACCCTCAACATACAAATGAAATGAATTTATTTTGAAGGTATTAATATATGATCTTATGTTGCGAAATCTGACTCTGTGAATATTCCGAGAAGGATGGCAGCGACGACACTCCGCCGTCAGCAGGCTATAGATTTACGTTACGAACGTTTTAGCAGTTAATTATTGTAATTGACGCATGGAATTAGATGAAATTTTCAAAGCAAATAAAAATCAAATTTTTCGTTGTCTCCAAGACGCAGTGGGCAGCTAGTAAAGCAAATAAAAGTATTTATTTTTATTTCAATCGAATAAGAACCAAACACCGTTGAAGTTGAAAAGAAAGCACATCGCTGGACAAGTTCCCTGGAAGTTCAACACAGATTAAAAAAAAACAGAAGAAAATGCCAAGAACTTGACAAGAATTGACATTGAGCAATTAACGCGCTAATTGTTACAAAAAATATCGAAATAACAGAAAATTCAAACGTACACAATTCAAATACAATGGCAACAGCTAATGTATCAATTCGCGATTATCTCGATACCATTCCCCATTTATATGGAAACCTAGCTTTTAATTCTACTTGTCCCGCAAATTATGATTTAATCTTGGACGATCTTGGTAGACCAAACCATGCCACGATCAATTCATTTTTATTTAGGCACACATTCAATAAATTAAGGTGAAAATCCGTACAAATTGCTTCTATCAGAAATGTACAAAGCTGGACGGATTTCAGAAAATTACTAACAACATCACTTATTGATCAAAGATATGAAGTGTCGCTTTTAAGCAATTTACATTGATTAGAATATGAATATAACGAATTATCTTTTGAGAAATATGTCTCAACGAATGCAGCACATTAGTAGCATACATAAAGGTGGTAGAAACTAATCCAGTTAAAAAACCAACAGAACTGCATGGTATCTAATTTTAGCTATTAACACATTTATGCATGGCTCAAGGGAACAGACAAATTTGATTTTAAAATTTAGAAATCCATCAACGCTGCAAGATGAACTGAATTTTGCTTTACAAGAAGAAAACTCTGGATACAACAAACATAAGAAAATATATAACTAGAAAGAACACACAAACAACAAGAAACATAACATCAAACCGCCCAATTAAAACTCCAATTAAATTCCAAAATCCTGCAAAATCGCATCCATTTTTTTCACATAACAGTAACGACGACTCATGCCCCTAGTACATACCAATCAACCTTTTAATCAATTCCAAAAACCATACTTCAATACATATTTGAAATTCCCACCATACCAACCACGATTTAATTCACCGATGTTCAAACCTCCGTTTCAAACTTAGTATCGTAATATGCAACAAAGAATACCGAGAAATGTCTTTCTCACTCCAATGGACACCAGTTCAGGAACTACGAGAAAAACTTAAATTCCGCAAAAATCTAATTGGACATCTGAAGAACTTTTCTATCAAGAAGAATCAATTGAAACTGAATTCCCATACGATTATATGTTACTGTAGTTATAAATACTACGAACAACCGGAAGAACCAGAATTAGAGAAAGTTACTGAAGAAATTGCAGAAGATTGCTATAAATATTCTTCAGGAAAAAGAGGATACAACAATCGGCAACTAAAGAATGATTACTGCACCTGCACCAACGGAAAAATAATTAAAATACCAGCAAAACTACAAAACGGAGAAATTTTTTAAAATATACAAGAAGACAGTCAACTCTTCAACTGTGGTAAACATTTAAAACTTCGAATATTACACAACGATTACAAATTCATCAGAACACGATCAACAATTCCAAATATAGGAATCCGTGGAGACAGAAATCTTTTTCGTAAAATCCTATCGATATCCCCAAATTCACAAAGCAGAAGTTCAGAAACAAATAAGTTCTATGTTAGAACAAAAAACTTTTCGACATTCCACATCGCCTTAGAGTAGCCCAATTTGGATCATACCAAAGAAAGTGGACGCATTAAATAAGAAAAATGGAGTTTAATAATCGAATACCGTAAACTAAATGAACAAACCGTAGATAATAAGTACCCTCTGCCAAATATAACGGATGTTTTAGATAAGCTAGAACGTAGCTAATATTTTACTACCCTATATCTCGCTTCTGGATTTAATCAAGTTGAAGTAAAGGAACACGACATTGAAGATATCAAATTTTCCACCGATCATTAGGAATTCTTAAGGATGCCATTTAGATTAATGGATACGCCCTTCATATTTCATCAAATCATGAACAATATTCTCAGTGGTATTCAAAACGAAACATGTTTAGTGCACCTCGATGCTATTATTATTTGTTCGACATCGCTTCTGTAACATTTAAAACGCCTTCGCGAAGTATTAGATTGATTAAGACAAGCGAACTTTAAAAACCAACAAAACAAAAACAGCACGAGAAATAAAAAGATTTCTTTGCCTGATTTGATATTACAGGAAATTCATACAAAACTTTGCAAGTTTAGTTAGTTTAGTTAGAAAAACCTTTAAGTTCAAAAGCATTTAAAGAATGTTTAACTAATAAAACGTTATAATTAATCACCCGATACTACAATATCCAGACTTTTGGAAGACCATTTACTTTAACTACGGATGCCTCAAATACAGCAATAGGCGCTGTCCTGTTACAAGGAAATATAGCCAGAGAACTTCCAATAGCATATGTGAGTAGAAAATTGAACGAGATTGAAATGAAATACTCTACGATTGAGAAAAAAATAGCAATCGTGTGGTCAACAAATATTTTCCATATTCCCATACCTGTATGGGAGGAAGACCACAGAACATTGCAATGGCTGTTCTCGCTCAAAGATCCACATTCTAACTTAGCAAGATAGCATTTTCGAATCGAGCGAATTTGATTATGACGTAGTCTATAAGAAATAAATAAATCATCTAGATACGCAATCAATGATAATCAACCTGAGTGATCAAGAATTAGACGAATTGCTACAATGAAACGCTGTAGCAGATCTGGAGCAACTAGCGCAATTTATCCAAGGAAGTAGTGCAAATCCTATAACACGAAAGAGAGCTTGACGAAATTTTACCATCGATTCTATCGAATGAAATACCAATAGACAATACTGATAATTCCAACAGATCATGGACCATCAAAAACCATATCTATTTAACTGAGAGCATGAACAATAAAAATTATCAAATCTATGTCAAAACAGTTTACGTTGATCCACCCATCTTCAATCTACAAATAACAAAAATTAACAACGAAGAAAAATATCTATATTTTTGAGACAATATACTAAACCAAAAGTTAAATATTATACGTATATCGATTTATAATCAAGCTACAAATTATTTGACCAAATTGGTCCAGAATTACCATCGATTTAATAATGATCACCGATAAAAATCAACAACAAGATGATATAAAGAATGCCAACGAGAGCAAGACTAATCACTAATCACCGCGCAAAACATAGTTTTGCGCGGTGATTACACATTTGGCCGTTGTTAATGCATTCCATTATAGTTTCTACCATAGTAGAAACTATAATGGAATGCATTAACAACGGCCAAATGTGTAAACGAACAAAATACAATGAAAACTACTCGCTGTACCATTTATGGTAGTTGTTTACACAGCAAGTTGTGTAAAAGGGCAAAATAGCGAACAAATATTCAGGTCCTTACTATTGAATCCAAATGAATCCGAATAACTAACATCTTAAAACACCACAAAGAAACCTAAGCAATCGCATTTAAGTCACCTAAAACGACTTGTTACACGAGAATTGCCAGTTTAGAGACCATTATCCAAATATTGATGATCCAAGGAAACGAATTAAAAATCGTATACAACCCAGGATTATTGCCACGAAACACTTCTTCACGAAAAGAGCGAAAATTGGCACGTCAATGAAATGCACAATTATCATTACATATTAGAATATTTTCAAGAAGTAATTGACAAACTTGTCAATCAACTAATTCCAATTAAATGAAGGAAAAGGGGACTCATTAATGGATTTGGATCAATTATTTACCTGTTAACGGGAAATATGGACAATGAGGATGCTGCAAATATCGACGACCAAATAAGATGATTATAAATGGTACAACAAAATAACGCTTCAAAATATTACTTCCAAAGTAGGTTCAATGGCACTATATCAAAACTAGCCCACAACCAATTAATAACTAAAACTTATTAATTTGTTATTACCCAATTGGGACAAATGATGACCAAATCGCACAAATACCAACAAAACAGGAATGCTCTGTTATTATTTTCTATAATTTATACCCAACTAATTTGACAAATCTACAAACACCTACGTAAAACTGAAGATAATTCATCAATGAATATTTGATCTACATCTTTCACAAAAGTTACTGCTAATACATAAGGGCAATCCAGAATTAAAATTGCCAGCTCGCAAAATATCCCACACTTTGATGATCTTTTAAATATCAAAGCCTACCAAAACGACACAATCATAATCCTAATACAATAATGTGTATATTGTAGAGAAAATCTTTTATAATTTCTATCACCTATGCTCCTTACCAATGGTTGAAAATAAAATTCCAATCGTACTCAAATACCTAGTAATCAGTGAATAGACAAGGAAATGTTGTGCAAACCGATCGAAAAATTACCAATTACGATGGAAAGTCCCTGTGAAATACAGAACCCAATACTTTCTGATCATTTCGAAAATAGTTACTATATTCGGATTCAGTTAACACAGACTAAAATTCAGAAAATTGATAATAATACTGCGAAAATGATCAAGAATCTTTTTTTATAGAACTAGCTAAAACAAATGCAATAATAAGTTATTTAATTGATGAAAATATACAAATTCAATTAGCAACACACGTCAAGCATATGGACCATAATATTATGCTTAATAATCATTTCATATGTTACTTTGTTTATAAAATTATTATGAAGAAATGCCGGCCAAAAGGAAAATCTCCAGAAACGAAATACAATTTGTCGTTACGACGCTTTTAGCAGATAGTCTAATTAATGTAATTAACGCATGAAATAAATGTAATTTTTAAAGCAAATAAATATCTTTTTTCGCCCTCTCAAAGACGTACAACAAAAGTCTTGTGTAACGAGGGGTATGCATTTAAAAATATTCATAAAATTAACGAAACACTTTTAGCAAATAGAATGTCAAGATATAGATAATTTGCCGCTTTTGTCTTTAATTAGTTGTAGAGAGTAACAAGTAGCCCTTCATTGTTTATCAAAAAATATGTTTGATTACCTAGATATGGGATTGATGGAACAAACGTACTACAAATGACGATAAATAAAAACCACATAGTGGAAAACTTTCGCTTTTTTGTCATTAGTTATGAAAAAATGGGATTTTTTAATTGACTTAATATATTACTAATTTATGGATTAAACCTTCATTAGTTTATCGTATATCTGCTCTTATTTAATTTAAGGAAGTAAGTTACAATCTTATAAGCAGACACAAATCTTCGATTACACAACGTACAGTTTTTATGTCTCATCTAGTTACCATAAAACCGGTTAAAAAATCCCTTTTTGTTGTTATTGATAACCGTCAAATTTATTCCACAACTAAGTTCAAAATGTCGTACAAACTTGAAATTCGCAAGAGTATTTATCGCTCAGTTGGACGGTTGTCAAATTTGCTAAGCACTTAAATCAAAATTTCACAAACATTTATTTACCCTATTTTTCGAACTAAACTGAAGTACACGATAAATAAACGGATAACGATGTTGTAACATTTTATCGGCATCGGAAAAATCCGATCGGATTTGCGAATAGTATTTCAAACGCAAACAGTTCGATTTCCGTTTGTTTTCGCGATTTCGGAAAAAATACCAGTTCATGCAGC